>OY728121.1:1251907899-1253200454 GCA_963277665.1 Viscum album
TTGTTATAATTCTTATGATATGTGGGAAACAATGTATATTTCTTATGAAGGAATAAAACATGTTATATAATTAAGGTAAAATATTATAAAATTGATTTTCAGTACTTTGAGGATGTATTACAGAGAAATCATAACACCAATAAATCGAAGGATAATTTAAATTGTCGACAATATTTCTTCTATGGGAGCTTTAATACCATAATCAGATGAAGCATTATCAATTCACATTGTAATACCTACTATATGAAGTTGAAACTATACCACAAAATGAAAATCTATAGAAGATAAGAATCTAAAATTTTAAAATTTTATTGGCACCCTGTAGATTTCTAAAGCTATAATTCATGTCGAAATTTATGATCAAGAATTAGTAAAGAGATGAAATGATTCATTCAAATTCATTACATAAAAGGATGAAAAATATATTAAATAAGATAAAAATTTGAAATAAAATAAAGAAAATAAAATTACAGAAGAAGAGAAAGATAGATTTGAATGCTATATAAAGTGACGTTATAGATTATAGTTATTATTTTAAATCTTATTCTAAAACTATGAAATGAAACAAAAAACTAATATAAGTTTTATGTGTTAAAAAAATAGGTTAAATCATATTTATAAACTATGTACAAATCTAAAAGTTATTCGTTTGAAGAGCCCAATGATATCTATTCTATGCTTGATGATAAATATTATTCTTTAAAGGAAAAGAATAAAAAACCTGTGTAATATTATAATTTTTTTTATTTTTGAAATAATATATTTATTAATATAATCATGGAATTAAAATCCAAATTTGATAATTTTAGAACCATGTACTGTAAAACCCCCATATTTTATAAGATATATTCGTTTTAATTTCTTTCATTTCTTCTGTTATACGCTACACCAAGATTATCTTCCGCTCTACGCAACACCGTATTAGCTTGCCATATACGCAAGACTAATCTTGGATTGTGTTACACACAATTTCAAGTTTGTTTGATAGAAGTTATTCTACATAACATTGAGTGTGTATATATATATATATTCAATGTATAAATGAAATATGTTTGGATTCTATTACATGCAACAAAAAAAATATTCCATGACACACAACCCCGACTTGGCTTGCATTACACGCAATCATGACCTTCCACGATAGCGTGTGTTGTATGCAATACCGACTTTCACTAAATGAGATATTATTATAATATTATTATGAACAAGCCGTTATGATTAGTAATACCCACTTTTTAAAATTTTATAATTTCTATATTTCAAAATGGAATTCATTTTTGGTTTCGGAATATCAAAATTAGCCTAGGTTGAATTTTTGTTATTTTTCTGAAAACTTTCAATTTTTGATGAATAGTGAAAACACTAGGTTACTATTTAAAAACTGAGTTTTTATTTAAATAATTATTTATTTTATATAAATTTATTTTATGTCAAAATTAATTCATAATACCTATATAAGTTAAATTTAATTCATTGGAGTCATTTTATAATAAGTTTAGATATATAAAAATTTTATTGAACTTTTCACTATCTTTTACCCACCTCCTAGGAGAATTTGAAAATTTACATAAAACATAAAAATAATTTTTGGTTAATAGTAACTTTTTAGTTCTATTTACAACGGTTAAAAGTAAATAGGGTAATTAAGGGTAAAATGATATTACTGTTACCCTAACACATGTCATAATTCTATTGGATAAGTGTAATTCGACCAGAAACAGCCTTAGGGATAAGATATTACCCTTTAGGTCCACTTGGATTAGATTAGGACATTTTTTATTATTTAATTTAAAGAGGAGTAAAAAGAGTTAAAATCAAAGTTCAATAACTAAAAAAAATTTAATACAGGATTATACAAAAGATAAATTTGACTATAAATATTCATTAGAAAGATAATAATATTTCCTACATAATGGTATTTTATTTACAATTTTTAGACATTAAATAATTTAATTTATTTATTACACACTGATGATGTTGTAATTACCTTATTAATGAAATATTAACATAACTAATGTTATAAATACTTAAATAAATGTAATTTGGGACTTTTTATGAATTACACTTATTATCTAGGTTAATATGACATGTTATTATTGATTCAATTAACCTTTTTTGAACTAATCATGTTGTTATGATTTTACAAAAATCAATTACCATATAGTGTCAAAATGGACATAAAATAGTTTTTAAAAGAAATATTATATTATTAATTGTAATTATAATCTTAAAAATATAAGGTTTGGAAAAATGACTTATATAAGGTAATATATATTAATAATTAACCACTTGGGGTTCATTTGAATTATTATAGTATTTTTATTAACCATATAGTGTAAGAAAACAAGAAGACATGGTAAAATATAAATTATTTAACTTAGAGTTAAATCTAAAAGATAAGGTTAAAATAGTGACCTAAACTTGTCTAAAACCTATTGGTTGAGAGGCTTTCGACCCATCCCAACTTTATCTTCGAAATACATCAATTTTAAGATATTATAAAGTGAATATGACTTTATTATAAAATAATATTTTATGTTTTTCCAAAGGTGCCCCTCTCCTCCCTTATAAAAAGGGCACCCCTTCCCTCTTCTCTTCACACCCTTTTGAGCCTTGAATCTCAAAAAACCTGGAAAATTTATCTTATAAACATCTTTATTTATATCATAGAGGTTCTGGTCTTCTCAAAAGACCAACTCTAGTTCCATAAGAATACGTTTAAAGGATGTGGGTCGAGGAGGAGGTAATCTCTTCTACCGATTCTTTCAAGTTTCTTTCTTCTTAAACTTCTTCTTCTTTGATTGTTTAATTATAAAGTAATAACATAAGTATCTATAATATACTGATCTCTTATTATAAATATTAAACAACCCCATTTCATCTTCTATCCATCCTACAGAAAACGAAATCACCACGCATGCGTACGTACTGAATACCGTCTCCACACCGTGGTGTAATCTTTTTTTCCACCACCACCTTACTTGGATGGGTATAATAGTGTAAAGAATAACTATATATAGTTATTATAAAATCATTATTATTCTGAGATATTATATAATCCACTCTAATTCAATTCAATAAGTATGGGAATGATATCATCGCTTGTGCGTACGTACAGATTACCGTCTCCACGACGCGATGAGATTCATTCTCCATGTTGACCATTAAGGAATGATTATAAATTATATATAATGAATAATAATTAAATATATGACATGATAAAGCTACTGGATTTATGTATATATATTTCATCTATTTACTTCCATTCAAGTCAATAAGGAAAGGAAAACAGCGTTCATGCGTACGTACAGCCTACCGTCTCTATGAACGGTGTATTTAATTTCATTTATCTATCTATTATATATATATATGTATTGAATATATATGATATATAAATAATTAATTAAATTATTTAAGTAATTAAATCATGATATAACTAATAATAATATCAAGAACAACAAGTCCAAACATGTATGATAAATAATACGATTTTACCCAAAACGCTGCTATAACATGGAATTTACAAAAGAACAGGTAATATAAAGTCATAAGTGAACCATATATGATATCATAACAATTAATATGATTATATAATAATTCAATGACATTATTTAAATCACTATACATGTGGTTCGGATACATACGAAGCATATCAGACCTAAGGTAAGTGATAATTATTCTAATCCCATTCTTATCCGAGATTGTTTATTCGTAAGTATTTACTAGGGTTATTATTATTATCCATGCCCATGTTTTCGAAAAATTATTTAATGTATGTTTAAAGTATTTTTTACCCATTTTTGACTTTTAACACATGTAATGGAAGGAAATTTGTTTCCCATATGAGGAACTTTTTGACTTTTTCGGCAAAAGTATGAGGAGAATTGTTTTTAAACTTATACAGCATGAACAGATTTTTACAGTTTTATAACGCCTTATTTTAATGAAGATTACTATACAAGATTTCATGTTTATTTTAAAAAAATACTTTCTCTTAAAATTTCTTGGCATTTTGTGAAAAGAAAATGATTTTGAAGAAGAAAGGATATTTTCCTCAAGAATTAATTTCAACTGTTTTATCAAAACCATTTTTCATATAAGATGACATTATTTTCATATGTGTATATTTCAAGTATAATGTCTCTATGATTTATAGGGGTTCAATTTTCTTATGGTGAAATGATATCAATTTGTTTTATATGTATTATGTTATGAAGGGATGATGTTTATGAAACCCATTTTATTCTTTGGGTTATGATGAATGATTTATGTTTATGTTGTGGCACACATATGAATGATTTCATTATGAGATGTGTGGGACCTATATCTCCCTCTAATGCATTGGGTAAAGACTTACATATCATGAGATAGACATGGCTGGAACAGTAAGTTAATCTGGTTCAGTGATACAGGACTGGAACGAGGAGTGAACTCGATTCAGAAAGGGACTTTTTCCACTACGATGGTCTTGGATGCAATGCCTTGTCTTCTATGGAAATCATATCATGTGCTTAATGGTTGCCACAATTACATGTTTTATTCCGATTATATTTTAACATGATTGATGTTCTATTATAATATATTCCTTACGTACTTCCATGATTTATGTCATTGCTCAAGATTTTGATGTTTAGAATTTATGTTCATGTTTATTCATTAAAATGTTTATGGATTGTTTTAAATTCCCTATATTTACCCTTACTTATAATTTTAGCTCACCCTTTTTATGATTTCATTTCCCCAAGATATAAAGAAAGGTTTTAGGTAAGAAAACAAAAGGGGAATATCTTTATGGGAGATGTTGAAGATCTTTCACCACGATTAGAAGATTATATTCTGAGTTTTCCCAAGACACTAAACTATTACGGTCCTTCAGTGTTTTTTTGTTATCTATTAAGTATTCCAAAAAATTAATGTATTGTCCATGTACATCAAGATTTGGGTCTCTATATTTGGTATCAGAGGAAAGGTTAAGTCAACCATTGGAAACTAGGATGTGATAACATTAGTTAGATCCCTAGAGATATTTCTATGGTATGTCTAGGGATGTCCCTATAGATAAGTATACGTATAGGTTATAGTCCTAGAATTTTTGTAACGATCTCAGAATTTAACCTAAGATGTTATAAATTTATGGTACTCCCACTTGATTATGCTTTTTTCCTCTCACACTATTGTTTTTGGGTTTTAGAAAATGGCTAGTAACTAGAAGATTCACAATAATGGAGGATATGATGGACAATGGAATGATATTATTCATGAGAAACCAAATGAAATTGGATCTGGAAGTCCACATATCATTATTACTCCTAAAAAGAAATCTGATAATATGATCAATAATCTCAAATTTGATAAGTTTCCCGACTCAGCTAATAAGAGAAAGATGGAGTTTCATGATTTTCATAGAGGAAATAAAGTTCAATTTCTCTCATGTAAATCATGTGGGAAGAGGAATCACAGAGAATGTTTGAAAGGAATTGGAAGATGCATTGGGTGTGGAAAAGGACACAGATCCAGTAAGTGCAAAGAAGAAGGCTCAGTTAACACCAAGGAGAAGGATAATGATATTTCTACGACATAAACAATGATTAAATGTTTTAAAAGTGGAATGTATGGGCATTATGCAAACCAATGCCCTAAGGGAAAATCTCATGAAGAGAATCAGAATGGTCATATGGGTAGTATTTATGTGGATGATGATGAAGAGACTAAAAATGATATATGAGATGAACGAAATGATGAAGTTGAGTCATTGGTTTAAGAAGGAATTATAATGATTGTATGTTTATTAAGAGTTATGTAGTATAGGTAATTAAATGGTACTATGGAATAAAGAATAATTTAAGGATTGTTACACTATTGTCTTTCCTTGTGTTTTTAAAAGTATATGATGAATGGTACCATTAACCATGAAAGGTTATTCAAATATTTTTTGAAGGTACATGAAATGTGCATAATTAAAGGATAAGGAGATAATGAAATGTTTGATAGTATTAATGAGCTCATGACTGATATAAGGAAAAATTATATCATGGTTTGAGTATATAGAAATTTTGGGATTTTGGTATGTGGAAAGTGTAAAATTTTGACAGCATTCATGTTTTCACTAAGGGTCAATGGGTATTCATTTTTCAAGAGATTAAATTATTAAGGTATTCAAATGTTTGTAATTTGACCAAAAAGATATATCGTATGATATATGGGGGATAAATGATGGTATTCACATGCTCAGCAGATGAAATTTCAAGTAATTTTTTTCTTTATACTATGAGCTAGGACATAAGTATTTTGGATAAGCCTGAAGATTGGAATGGATTATGTTGGACATAAGTCAGTATTATTTTAGGCTAGAACTTTTTTTGATATTATTTATGGAATGTTATAATAATTTAGTTTTAGAAAAAGGACAACCTGCAGGACAGGAAACCACCAGTCACGTCGGACAAGGATGCAGGAATCGAACCCACGACCGATGTGCGACAGGCCTTTATCGCCTACCACTGGCCTACAGGAAGACCCCGATTAGTACAAACTAGTTTTATTAAGCGGTATGATAGATGAAGTTTAAGTCCATTTTTGGAATCATATACGATTAACCTCACCATATATTGACTTATGTATATTTGATTACTTTTTCTAACATTTTGTTTGAGACATACGGAATGACCCATCATTCTATCACATGATCTGCTAAAACTTCACGAATGAAAAATTCAACTTCATTTCTTTAAGATATGAAGTGTAAATTGTTCAAGGAACGAATAACGGTGAGATTATATAGAAATAAAGTATGTATTTCTTCTAATTCAAATTATTTGACTTTAGGGAAATGTTCTTGAAAACCAAAAATGTTGTCCTAGGGTCCTTATATCCGATTAATCAAATGGTACCTTAAATCATCACAAATTTATGGCTTTGTGATTGTTGGATTTTTCATAGCCATTTCTCTACAACTCTCTATCAGAACATGATGGTTAGGTTCCTCTTCCATATCCATATTTTCACCTGTGTTCTTCTATGTGGAAACCCAGTGATGAGTTAATTTGGGTAACCATTACGCTTCATACATTAGTTTTTAAATTTTAGCTTTAGTATTCGTTTTTACGATGTGTGTTTCTATTAAAGAAAATTTCATGTTGTAAATTATTTATAACCCCGACGAATTTCAAGGGAGAAATTCATTTTATGGGGGGTAGAATGTAACACCCCCAGATTTTATAAGATATATTTCTTATAATTTATTTCATATCTTCTGTTATACTCTACACCAAGATTATCTTGTGGTATACACAACACCGTATTAGCATGGAGTATATGCAACACTAATGTTGGATCGTGTTACACTCAATTTTATGTTTGTTTGATAGAAGTTATTCAACATAACATTGAGTGTGTGTATATATATATATATATATTCAATGTATAAATGAAATATGGTTGGATTATATTATACACAACAACAAAGGAATCTTGCACTACACGTAACCCTGACATGGATTGCATTACATGCAATCACGACCTTCCATAATAGAGTGCGTTGTATGCAATACCGAGTTTCACTAAATGAGATATTTTTATAATATTATTATGAACTAGCCGTTATGAGTAGTAATACCCTCTTTTTACAATTTTGTAAATTCTATCTTTCAAAATGGACTTCATTTTTGGATTCTTAATATCGAAATTATCCTAAGGTGAATTTTTGATATTTTTTTGAAAACTTTCAATTTTTGATGAATAGTGAAAACACTGGGTTATTATTTAAAAACTGAATTTTTATTTAAATAATTATTTATTTTATTTAAATTTAGTTTAGGTAAAAACTGATACATAATACCTATATATGTTCAATGTAATTAATTGGAGTCATTTTATAATAAGTTTAGATATATAAAAAGTTTATTGAACTTTTCACCGTCTTTTACCCACCTCCTAGGAGAATTTGAAAATTTACATAAAACCTAATTTCACTGCTTCTGTGAGTGGAATTTCTAAAATCTGGGTGACATAATTAATATCTTGGAGTAAAATGTTGTTCAATAAGATAAAAATATTTTTTGGTGAAGAGTAACTTTTTACTTTTATTTACCACCGTTAAAAGTAAATAAAGTAATTAAGGGTAAAAATAATAATATTATTACCCTAAAATATGTCCTAATTCTATTGGATAAGTGTAATTCGACCAAAAACAACATTAGGGATACAATATTACCCTTTAGGTCCTCTTGTTTTATATTAGAACATTTATTATTATTTTATTTAAAGAGGAGTTAAAAGAGTTAAAATCAATGTTTAATAACTAAAACATTTTTAATATTGGGTTATACATGAGATAAATTAAACTATAAATATTAATTAGAAATCTAAATATATTTCTTACATAATGGAATTTTATTTATAATTTTTATACATTATATTTTAGTTTATTTATGACACAATGATGATCCAGTATATATCTTATTAATGAAATAGTAACATAATTGATGTTATAAAAACCCAAATAAATGCAACATTAGACTTCTTATGAATTCCAATAATTTTCTAGGTTAATATGAAATGTTAGTATTTATTAAATTAACTTTTTTCGAACTAATCATGTTTTTATTATTTTTACAAAAATCAATTACCAAATAGTGTCAAAATTGACATAAAATAGTTTTTAAAACAAATATTATATTATTAATTGTTATTATATTCCTAAAAATCTAAAGATCTTCCAAATGACTTAGATAAGGTTATATATATTAGTAATGAACCACTTTCAGTTCCTTTTTCTTGTTATAGTATGTTTATTAACCATATAGTGTAAGAAAACAAGAAGTCACAGTAAAAGTTAAATTATTTAACTTAGAGTTAAATCTAAAAGATAATGTTAAAATAGTGACCTAAAAATGTCTAAAACCTATCGGTTGAGAAGATATAGACTCATCCCCAATTTATCATTGATATAAATCAATTTGTAGCTATTATAAACTGAATATGACTTTATTATAAAATAATATTTTATGTTTTTCCAAAGGTTCCCATCTCCTCCATTATAAAAAGGGCACCCCTTCCCTCTTCTCTTCACACCCTTTTGAGCCTTGAAGCTCAGCGAACCCATGAAAATTCCTATTATCAACCTCCCTAGTTATATCATAGAGGTTCAGGTATTCTCAAAAGTCCAACTCTAGTTCCCTAAGGAGTTTTTTAAAAGGAGGTGCATCTAGGAGGAGGTAATCTCTTCTACCGATTCATTCAAGTTTGTTTCTTCTAAAAAATCTTCTTCTTTAGTTGTTTAATTATAAAGTAACAACATACGTATCTATAATGTACTGATATGTTATTATAATATTAAGCAACCCCATTTCACCTTCTATCGATCCTACAAAAAATGAAATCATCGCACGTGTGTACGTACGGAATACCGTCTCCACGCCGTGGTGTAATCTGTTTTTCCACCACCACCTTACTTGGATGAGTATAATAGTGTAAATAATAACTATATATAGTTATTATAAGATCATTATGAAATTATAAAGTATATATAATGAATAATAATGAAATACGTGACTTGATAATTCTACTATATATATATATATATCATCTACTTACTTCCGTTCAAGTCAATAAGGAAAGGAAAACAACGTTCATGCGTACGTATGACCTACCGTCTCTAGGAACGATGTATTTCATTTAATTTATCTATTTATTATATATATATGTACTAAATATATATTATATATAAATCATGATTTACATTATGGAAGTAAGTAAATCATGATATAAGTAATAATAATATCAAGAACAACAAATCCAAGCACGTACGATAAATAAAACAATTTTACCCAAAACGCTGCTTTAACATGAAATTTACAAAAGAACGGGTATTATAAAGTCATAAGTGAACCATATATGATATCATAACAGTGAATATGATTCTATAATAAGTCAATGACATTATTTAAATCATTATACATGAGATTCAGATACGTACAAAGCATATCAGGCCTAAGGTAAGGGATAATTATTCCAATCTCATTCTTATCCAAGATTGTTTATTCATAAGTATTTATTGGGGTTATTATTATCATCCATTTCCATGTTTTCTAAAAATGTTTTCATGTATGTTTAAATTAATTTTTACCCATTTTTGACTTTTACCAGATGTTATGCAAGTAATCTTTGTTTTGTTTACCATATGAGGAACTTTTTCACTTTTTCGGCAAAAGTATGAGGAGAATGTTTTTTTAACTTATACGGCATGAATGGATTTTTACAGTTTTATAAAGCCTTATTTTCATGAAGCTTACTCTAGAATATTTCATGACTATTTTCAACAAAATCATTTTTCTTTTAAAATTTCATGGAATTTTGTGAGAAGAAAATGATTTTGAAGAAGAAGGGATATTTTCCTCAAGAATTAATTTCAGGTGTTTTATCAAAACCATTTTCCATCTAAGATGACATTATTTTCATATGTGTATGTTTCAAGTATAATGTCTCTATGATTTACATGGATTCACTTTTCTTATGATGAAATGATATCCATTTTTTATATGGATTATGTAATGATGGGATGATATTTATGAAACCCATTTTATTCATTGGGTTATGATGAATGATTTATGTTTATGTTATGAAACATGTAAGAATGATTTCATTATGAGATGGGTGGGACCTATATCTCCCACCAATTCATTGGGTAAATATTAATATCTCATGAGACATACATGGATGGAATTGTATGTTAATCGGGTTCAGTGATACAGGACTAGAACAAGGAGTGAACTCGATTCAGAAAGGGAATTTGTCCACTAAGATGGTCTTGGATGCAATGTCTTAGCTACTATGGAATTCATATCATGTGCTTAATGGTTTCCACAATTACATGTTTTATTACCATGCTATTTTATCATGGTTGATGTTCCTTTATAATACATGCCTCACATACTTCCAAGATTTATGTCATTTCTCAAGATATTGATGTTTAGATTTTATGTTCAAGTATTTGCATTCATATATTTATGAATTGTTTTATATTCCCTATGTTTACCCTTACTGAGCATTTGAGCTCACCATTTTTATGTTTTCTTTTCCGTAGGATATAAAGAATGGTTTTAGGTAAGAAAAAAAAGGAAGATCTTTATGAGAGATGCTGAAGATCTTTCACCATGATTAGAAGATTATATTACGAGTTTCCAAAGACACTAAACTATTACGATACTTTGGTGTTTGTTTTTGTTATATATTAATTATTTTGAAAAATTAATTTATTTTCCATGTACATCAAGCTTTGGGTATCTACATGTACATTCACTGATGTAAACATTTTTATTCTGTGGTGGTTATCATCCACACTATATTGATAAAGGAATTTGAAATAAAAGTGATCTTATATTACATAATGGATTTAGTGATCAAGGTTTCATATTTTCATAGTTTTTTCTACAATTTTAGGGCTCAAAATGAGGAATGAGAAATTTTTAATAGATTAGTATTTAGTGGACTTACTCTTTATTTGTAAGGTGAAGAAAATAATTTATTGGTTATCGGTGTTTCGAAGTTATGTTATGCTTCATGAATGAATCTAATGCCTCGAAGGGTTGAAGGTTCACAAAAGAGAATTTTAAAAAATGAATGGTTCATGATGGGATGATAGTAACCAATGTAACTAAAAGAAGCTTTATTAATGGGAAATATGTCACGAGATATTATCACACAAAAGGGCTTTATGAGAATGATAGAAGTGGTTCAGAAAAATACTGTTGGGAGCTAGGGATCTTCACAAAGGGATACGTCTAAAAATATGCTACAACACCTATTTTATGATATGAGGAGAGAATTTGAGATGGTCGGGGAATAACTTTGAATTTTCAAAGGTTGATATATTTTTTATTCAGGAACTCTTTACGAGCATAATCACAAAAAAAAGACTTCTTAAGACATAACTAATGTGACAATGTTTCATAATAGGGAGTTCCTTGAATAATGAGACTTCAATGATAGTTTGGTTATCCATGAAGTTTGGGAGATTTGTGAAGGTTTAGGATTCTAGAAAGGATGGGTGCATCATAATGGTTGGGATTTTCATGAATGTAGGTTGATTTTTGAAGGCTATAACATATTCGATTGGGAATAGGGGTTTTGAGAAGGGTGGAGCATTGTGAAAGGGAGCTTCACAAACATCAGTTTTTAATATATTGTTTTAGTTAATAGTTCTTTTGAAGAGTATGTTTTAAGGACTATGTTGAATTAATAGTCTTATACTAATTAGTTACAATGGATCCAATGCCCAATATATTGAATCAACATTCAAGCTAATAAAATGAGTTAGACTTGACCCGAGGTGGGGAAGAAGGGTGAGTTGAATTTTGTGATCTGAGGGAGGGATCATGTTGTCTCTAAAATCATTTTGTAGGTATTGTTCTTATAATGGAGTGACCATGTATTGAAAATTTTTCATACACAATAACTTGAGAAGCTTATCGGATTTATGTACAACTAGAAGAATTTTAGTGTACTCTCCATGGAATATCCCTTAATAGTGATCCAAGTAAAAAACTATTGTATTGTATTTCTATATCTTCATCTGGGTGTTTAATGATTTCATGATTCCATCATGCATTTTTAGTAGGTTTCTAATAATTTGGGTATAAGATCCATCTCATTTAAATAAAAAGTTGACCCTAGATTCACCCCACCATTCTCAGGGTATTATAGGGTCCTATAGATAAGGTTTAAACAATTTATTCTAGGAATGATACTTGAATTATTTAGATGTTTTCTAGAAATTGTTAAAAATAATTACTTTAGATATTTTTTTAGTTTACTTATGGCTAGAAATATCATTAAAAAATTATCTGTTTTCAAAATCATTTTATATGTCAATGTGGTAAATAATAGTCAAAAGTTACTATTCACCGAAAATTATTCTCATCTCATTGAACCACATTTTTTTACTGATATCAATCGTGTCTCTCATATTTTCTAAATTTAACTCAGAGAAGTGGAAAAATATATATAAATTTGCAAATGCTCCAAGGAGGTGGGTAAAAGACTGTAAACAGTTCAATAAAATTTTTATATTTCTAAAATTATTATAAATAGACTCCAATTAATTACATTGAACATATATAGGTATTATGTATCTATTTAGAGATAAAATAAATTTAAATAAAAATAATATTTATTTAAATAAAAATTTGGTTTTAAACAATAACTCAGTGTTTTTCAATATTCATAAAAATTTTAATGTTTTTAGAAAAATACATAAAAATTCACCCTAAGCTAATTTTGATATTCTGAATCCAAAAATGAAGTCAATTTCAAAAGATTCAATTTATAAAATTTCAAAAATGGGTATTACTATTCATAATGGCTAGTTTGATTGGTCGTGGTGTGTTAGAATCTCAAAGTTGCATACAATGCACGCTATTACATTATTCAAAGGGGACGTACCATAGAAGCTTGGGGTGTTCCAATATATATTTTTTTATACTCC
The DNA here is from genome assembly GCA_963277665.1 of Viscum album. NCBI lineage: Eukaryota > Viridiplantae > Streptophyta > Magnoliopsida > Santalales > Viscaceae > Viscum > Viscum album. Next base: position 1,251,921,383 of record OY728121.1, read on the forward strand.
TATTTATATATTTAGCACATATATATATTTTTAAACCTGAAAATAACATATATCTTAACACATATTTATATATATAACATGAATATATGTTTCAATATTTATATATACACATGTATAAATATTTATTGGGTTTCCTACACTATACCCCACACAAACACACTTATATATCATTATATATATGTATATATATTAAACACTCAATCCTTGTGCCATATATAGAATATATTGATAGAATTATATTATTTTATAAAATCAACTTCATCAAAATAATTCTTATGTGACAGGTATATATACTATTTTTATCTGATTAACTTCATAAATATGTGTGTGCATATATATGTATATTAATGAAAATTTTATAATTCTTTTAAAATATATAATAATAAACTTAATTTTCATTATCAATTTTAAATAGATATACTTATACATACAAATATGTATATATATGTACAAGGTTATTTTTTCTGTTTACCGCATATATATATATATTTCATATTTTTTTATATATGTATAATTACATATTTTTATGTAGTTACAATCACCTAAAAAATACTAACCAAATATTAATTATTTTTATTAAAATGACATATAAATATTTTTATATATGTGAAATATAAAATTGCTTTATAATTAAAATGAAAATATTGATTTTTTTTAAAATTTGATACATTGTAAATTTTAATATCATATTGTTAATTTATCATTATCTAAGAAGAAATATTGTTTCAGAATTAATATTAAATACTTATTTTTGTAAAAAAAATAAAACAATTCTTATAATTTTCGATTATATTACATACTGTACCCTTTAAAATTAATTTCTCCCTCAAAATTATTTCTTCATACCTAAGAAAAATTTGGAATTTCTGTTTTTATAATTTTTAAAACTAGATTCGCTAAAATTTATATTCATCATATTCACCGAAAATTTAATTATCCTAAATTACAAAGAAATATATATATATATATATATCTTGGATTATCCCAAAATTAAAATGCCTAATATGCAAATTTATCTACAATTTTCCTTTGATACCTTGAGAGGATACCTGAGACCCACTCTTCGGGATGTGGAAAAACATAATGAAATATATATTTTTTATAATAAAAAATGAAAATCTACAGTCTATTATACATTTTAGGGTCTTTTCAAGTATATAATTTGGAGGAAAAGGAGAAGCTATTACAAAATACAAGAGTTTAAAAAATAAAAAAATAGAAATTTTAACTTTGCACGTGCTAGCTCCTTAACGAAGATAAAATATTTTGAAACTTCTAATGAAAATGAGAAAATATTTGAAAATATAGGGTGAGAATATGTTTTCAAATAATGGGTTTTTAAAACTAGTGAATAACCTTTTGTGTATGTAATATTTAAAAAATAATTAAAAAATACTTATTACTTTTAAAATATTATTTTGAAAACAATCTTCCAAAATAAAATAAATTTTTAAAATGATTATTTCATTAAAAAAAATTATATTGATAAAACTTTTTAAAAATATAATAACTTTTAAAATTATATATTACTTTTAAAACAATATTTTGAAAATAATTTTCCAAAAAATAATAACTTTTGAATTTACCTGGATTTCCCCTTAAAGTTTTGAAAACCATTTTTTTAAAGAAATAGATTTTGTGGAAATAAAATGATGATCGAAAACCATTAAGAAACCAATATGGATACTTACTATATTTCTTTTCAACAATGTCCCCTTAAGGCCATGAGTTTACTCCCCACACCTCATTTTCTCGGTTGATACCAACGTCCTATATATTTATAAAATAAAATTTAGGGTTTCCATTATAATTTAATTCCCACTAAAACAAATCATTTTTAAAGAAAACAAAATTATCTTAAATATAAAATAATTTTATATAAAATATAATTTTAATTAAACTCCCTTTTAGAAAACACCCATTTTTACCAAAATTTGGCCAAATTTATAATTTATAATATAATGCAGTAAAAATACTTCATGTAATGAAATAATTTTACTTATTCACCTGTTTGAATTTTTATGCATGAAATTTCTTGAATAATTATATTTTATGGCCCAAAATCTAGTTATGTTAGTCATTAAAAATTTTTAAATGACATTTCTCCCATAAAATTCTAGCATTAATAGTTCTAAACACCTTTAAATTTTTTGAAATAAATTTCTTATATAAAAATATTTACACATATTATTTCAAAATAGGATTTGGAAAATAATAATGTTCCATTTCAAAATATAATAAATTGTTTATTATATAATTATTTTAAAATAACAGACTTATATAGAAGGGGTTTTGGAAAACCATTAATTTAAAGACATTAAAAAAAATTCACCCAAATAGAAAATGAGGTTATAACACAAATAAATAAGATATATGTTTTTGAAATTAAGTTATCGCTTATATAATTAAATGTTTCTCTAAAAATAGTCTTCTAATTAAACTAAAAACCCCTTAGCTTAATCTACTATCCAAACATCATTCCTATTTGTAACTAAGATTAACCTTCATAAACAAAGACTAAACTCACCCTCCAAATATCTTTTCTTCTAGATAAACCTTGCTTTTTTCAAAGAGTTTGGCAGTGAGTTGTTGACTGAAGAACCTAAAGGAAGAGATTCTATTTATAAGCCCCAAAATTTTGAATAAATAATTTATTTATTTTCTTATTTATTTTTAAACACTACATTAAAATAATTATTAATAGTGGTAGTAAATTTTTATTTCTAATTAAGAAAAATGATTTTTTATTCTTAATATAATTTTATTTTGTTATTATTTTATTTCCCTAAACCTTTCAATAACATTTTCCTTATCACGTATATGCATAAAAATGAATATATATATATATAACATATATATTTATAGCATAAATTCATAACAATTTTAATTTAATATAACATTTATAACTTCTATATATTTTAAACACATCAAAAATTACTATATATATAACGTTTTTATCTTGGTTTTAAATATATATAACAATTTTTCCCCTATATTTTTCACTTACACATAACACACTTCAGAATATATATATATATATATATATATATATATATATATATATATATAATTCTACATACTCCCCATGCCTATGTATATATAATTATATATATACTTATATAAACATGTATATTCTAACTTATATATATAATTATTACATATATATAACATATATTTAAGATAATTATATTTTCAAAAAAAAATTAAGAAATAGTATTTTTATAAAATATATAAATCTATATCAAGATTTTATTTAAATAACCATACAGCCTGTAAGTGGATCCACCTCGTTAGGGTTTCCCTTTTCACCATCTCTCTTCTCCCTGCCATAGATCGACTGTAGATCTCTCTTCGTTGATCCTTCTCAGTGCTTCCATAGCAGAGGTTCCTGTACCTAGGGCGACGTCGAGGTACCTCCATGGGCATGTCTGTCTGGGATTTTACCACCATTTTTTGGTCTGTTACCTCATTTTGTGATGCAATTTTGGCAGCAGTAGTTGATCCAACTCCTCCTGAATGAGGTTCAATGCTATGATTCTCTGTCAGCTGGGAGTGCATGCGGTAGTTTTATGTGGTTTCCAGGTGAGATTATAAACATGACAATGGGATTTCGTTCGGATTTGTGGGAAGGGGTCATGACTGTTGTCATGGTTCTAAATTTTTCTTCTAGCTTTTCAATAATTTTGATTTTATTTTGGGTTTGGCTGAATCATGTATGTGGTATGACGATTTTTAATCACATGATTTGAGGTTAACTCTGCTCTATCATTTTTGGGGCAGCGACATGGAAGAGATGAATTGGGTTCATCCTATATTGGTAAAGATTCTATGTGTGATTCTCATTTGATGATGATTTTGTGATCTATGTGTTTTAGTTTTCAATGGTGTTTGATGGTCTGATCATAGAAGAGGAGAAAGATTTGGTGATGGAGATCCTGATCTATGATTTTTGTGCAGGTGATGAATCCTTCAATTTGTTTTTGGTTAGTGGCACTGGTTCATGGTTCATTGAGAAAGAAACTAGTTCTCCTATGAGGAAGTCCAGAAGAGTTTAGATCAAGAATCATAAACTAGATCATCACTCTATGGATTTAGATATTTGAGAGGTAATAAATATCACCATCGGTACCAGGCATGTGCAATCCTGCATTGGACAGGTTTCCAAGCAGCATTGAGATGGTGAAAGCTAATCTTATATTTTTGATACTCAGGAGGGGATTCTCGTTGCATTGTTTAATATGGTTGTTTTTGGAGTTGTACCCTTGGTCCATAGGAATGGTTTATTGTTTTATGTCCTTAATATCATCTTGGGTTCTACCTTATCCCATAAAAGATATATTAGATAATAAAAAATTAATTTTTAGTCACACACACACATTTAAATTTTGTGGGTTTTCTCTCTTTATTCCTTTACACACCACACGCCACACACATCACACACATATTTTTATTATAATTATTTTAGTACTTTGTAACATATCTAATTTTCTATATAGAATTTCTAGATATTATATGGATTTATGTTGAGACTAAGCACTAAAATGATGAGTTATTCTAAGACCCAGTGCCCCTGGAACAATTGTTTCAAAAATATCGATATTTCTAACATCTTGTGTGCACACAGTATTCATGAAAAAATGGGAAAACATTTTAACTGTTTCCCATATAAGAAATTTGAGGGAACTGTTGAACTTAGAATGGAGGCTTCACACAAGGCACGACCATACTTTGGTCAGCATGATCAATTTGTAGAAAAAGTCACCAAGGATGTAACCATACATGAAATAAGTAAATTAAATTATTTTAGTCTCAAATCCAAATAACTCAATAACGTTGACTCATATTGAAAATATGTGACCACCAATGAATTTTAAAATGTGGTGTTTTTCCTAATCATGACATAATTTTTCCCTGAATGGGTTTTTTATAGAAATAGTCTAGGAGGGTGTAATCATAAATAAAATAATTTTATAATTATTTTGATGTAGTGAATTCCATTTTAATTAGTATTTATATAACATTTAGGGTAATAATCATAACCATAAAATTTATCTAGAGATGTGGAGAAAGAACCTCTGAGGAAACAGTTTCTGATCGATGATGGATCGGTCAAATGATGCCCCTTGGATTCGATGAATCGAGGATCAACGAAAAAGTGAAAACCATTCTTTTTCAACGACCAACCCAAATCATGGTATGTCGGATGATTATTTATGGTTTCCCAATTATTTATTTTCATGATGAACATGATTCAATCAACAATTAGATTGATCTATGGTTTGATCATTGCAGGACGGTTTATAGTTGTGGGGATTATTTTGGAAATTTTCATTATTTTGTTCTTCATTATTCATTATAACAGAAGTGGATTGAGGTGACATGAAAAAAGGCTGATGTTCATTCCTTAGGGTGTTCTTTGTGCTTTTATTTACCCATGTTCTACAAATTTTTCACTGTTAGTTCCATCTGTTCTCGAATTGACTTATCGGGTGGCTCTAAACATAATCAAACCCCTGTATTGGAGGAAAACTAAAAAAGGCTGATTTTGTGTATATCCAGACCCAAAGATCTCAGATATGGGACCATTTCAAATTCCATACTTTTAAGGTGGCATTGTGGTCCACAGAAGGGACCACCAGCACGATGGTCTAGTGTGGAAAGGTCATGCTGTCGACAGCCCCAGGCGGCGGTGATCGGAGGCTACGATAATATCAGGAGGTGTCATGGAGTGTGTCAGGTGACTATGTTGGGGTTGGTGGGAGATTATGGTGGCTTCAGAGGTGTTATAGATGGTCATATGCTTCATGGATCATAGGCCACATATGTGGCTAGGTGGGAAGTGTACGGTGGCCTAGGTGGTCCGTGCGCGAGCGGGTAGGGCAAGGCGGAGTTGGTCGGGCTTTGTAGGCGTAGTTCTGGATCACCATGCCAGGAAAGGTGGGCCAAGACGAGGTAGGATGAGGTGATTGGGTCTATCTTTGGTTGGACTTAGGGGTTATTGGGGTGGATCTGGGTGCAGTTGACCACAAGGGTCGACCGTGAGCCAAGGGATCTCTTGCTACCGCGACTGCTTGGGGGGGTTTACTATGTTAAGTGTAGGGCATTCAGTCTGGGCAGTCGACCGCTATGGTCGGTCCACATTCACAATTATCCCCATTTTTAATCGGTTAACTTCTATAACATCTAAATGGTACGTCCGTTCGGTGAGCCATCTACGACATTGGAAACTTAGAGATGAGATGATCATTTTTTGAAAATTTATGAGTTTCTGTTTAGACCAGTATTGGTTGAGAGTGCTTCTCTTGGTCCTTTCTTCAAGGGGTTGGTATGGTATTATGTCCACATCACTATATTATAATAACCTCATGGGGCCAAGAATTTGATAGGGTCTGGTATCACTCCATGATAATGGATTACGATCTTGTATCACCCCTAGTGGCATTGTGGAATTGGGGTATCCTCCTAGAGCAGGGAGTTGGTACTCCATATGGAATGCCAGGTCATTGGGTATGTGGTATCCCCTAGAGAGTCTAGGCGTGATCCATGGAATCCCCCAATGTGTTCTAGGTTTGATCCCCTATGTGGTTCATTGATCTTGATTGGCTACGTGGTATCCCCTAGTCAGTTCTGGGAATGATTCATGGTGTACCACGATATATACTAGGTGTGACCCCCACTATGTGTATTATAATATTCATTGAACAATATGTTATCTTTCTTTGGGGACCAAATGAGCTAGAACCATTCAGGAGTAACTCTGATGATGTCATGGCTCGTGGAGTGAGTTCTTCCAGAATGATCATGCTTTGAGCAGAATCTTGTGGAAGGTAATTGGATATGTCTTACCAATAGACTGTGTGTCTTGGATTGAGTACTTTTGGATATCCATGTTATATGTGATTTAGACATATAACTATATAGAGTTGACTATAGATTACTTTATTGTAATCCTGTGTGGTATTCCTTTATGGTAATCTTTTGTGGTATTCATATGTGGAATTCCATTTTTGTAATCATGTGCAATATTCCTTTATGATAATATTTTTTGGTAATGCTATGTGGTATTTGTTTGTATTAATCATGTGTGGAATTTATTTGTGGTAATCCTTTGTGGTAATCATGTGCGGTATTCCTTTGTGGTAATCTTGTGTGGTATTTTTTGTGGTATTCTTATGTGGTATTCCTTTTTGGTAATAATATGTAGTATTCCATTGTGGTAACCATGTTTGGTATTCCATTTTTGAAATCATTTTTTGTAATCCTGTGTGGTATTCCTTTGTGATAATCATGTGTAGTATTCCTTTGTGGTAATCATTAGTGGTAATATTATGTGGTATTCCTTTATGGTAATCAAGTGTTGTATTCTTTTTTTGTTTTTCCTTTGTGGTTTTTGGGTTTCCTACTATGTATTGTTATACTCACCCTTGGATGAGATTTTCCCACAAGTGTCATGTCTTGTGCAAACGATGGACCCTTTGGGCTGAGTCCTAGGTAGACCAGGACGAGACGGTGCTTAGCGAGACTGGACAGACTGACGTGTGTACCTGCGACATTAGAAAATAGTTCTCATACCTCTTTTCTTATAGTATGGACTTGTGGTTAGAGACTCATTGTGGTGGGATTTTATTTTTCACCATTTACTTTCATGTACTTTTACTTTCATACTCTTTTGTGAGATCTTAGTGTACCCATTCATTTCATAATTAGTGGTTTTTACAATTCAGCATTTTTTTGGCATGGAGATGTGTATGTATGTATTGGTACATAGGGAATTCCTCCCATTTAAGTGATATTCATATGAGGTTAGATTCCCTAGGCCCTAGCCTAATGGAGATAAGCATGGGGAGTCACGACACAGGCCCACTAGGATGGGTTGAGAAGGAGTTGTATCAAAGGAGGTATGTTCGGCATTAGGACCAGGATTCTGTGATGTTGGTTTAGGGAAACATTTTTATGTTTTCCATGTTCATCTTGTAGGCCAGGGACTCTAGTGTTGGTGATGCTGCAGACATATCCATACACCAGGACTTTGATTACCTATATTTCGACTCGGTATATTAACATTCTGGTTATAGAGAAAAAATAATGGTACATGCATAATATAGGAATGTTTATTTCTATGTAATTCTTGGTTTTTCTCACCATATATACTATGTTGACCATGGTACATTTGTTTTATTTTAGGATGTCTCCATATAAACAAAAAACTAGGATTCCACCGCATGATCACGAGCATGATCTTTTGAGTGAGGAAGCATTAGTACATCTATTTTTACCCGAGATATAACCTATATGTGGTGCCCCATCCATACCACCACATACAAATAAGAACATGTTAGCTGCAATACCATCAGATGAGGTGCGCAGGCTGAGTGCATTTCATGAGTTTCAGCAGTAGAGACCCCTCAGGATTTGAGGAGAACCAGACGTGCAAGTGATTGGGGACTGGCTTGATGAATTAACCCAGGTTTTCTATCTAGTCAAGATACCATCATATTAGATGGTGGTCTTGGCATTGAAAATTCTACATGCACAACAAGGTGATTTTGGGGTTTGGTTACCTAATCTTACGATGAGGCAACTCTTCTGTGGAAGGAGTTTGAGAACCTTTTCTGGGAGGATTTCTCACCTTATAAGCTAATGTATATGTGTATACATGATGTAACACCCAAAGATTTTATGGGAAATTTTATTTTTAATTTCTTTGACATCTTGTGTTGTAGGCTTAACCAACATTATCTTGCACTATGCACAACACCGTATTAGCTTTTAGTATACACAAACACTATTCTTGTCTTGTTTTGCATACAAGAGTGGCCTTCCTCAATAGCTTGTGTTGTACGCAATATCGTGTTTCATTAAACAATGATATATTATGAACTAGCCATTATGAATAGTATTAACTACATTTTTAATTTAATTACATTATATTTTATCTTACAAATATTCTAGAACAAGGTATTAGAACAGAATAAATTTTTTGGGTGAAATAAGTATTTGTAAAAAATTAAAGTTTTGCCGCCTTTTGATGGCGCACCCACTTTAAATATTTTTTTGACAAGTTTATCAGATGAATTAGAAAAAATAAACTTATTAATTGTAATAAGGATATAAAAATTTACTTTGTATAAATTTGTTATATTTTTCTGTTAAAGTTCATATTTTGATGAATAGTAAAAATACGCTAAATTTTAATTAAAAAAACATTTTTAATCTAGATAATTTATATGGTTAAATTATAATATTGAATGGTTTTAAAATATGAATATAATATATTTTTACCATTTAATATAATTCAATTCATTATAATTAATTTTACATTGAATTCATAGGTAATAACATTTCAATCTTTTGCAATGTTTTAACATTTAAAACCAAATTTCTCAACAGCGGAATAAATTTTAAATTAAATAATGCAACTTATGTGTTTTGAATATGAAAAAATGGATTCCATATTTTTAATTAGTATGTACAAATTATGTTAATATGATACTTTTTATTTTTAGACATTAATAATAGTAACTACGGTAAATTTTATTTACTACAGTTGAAGGTAAATCGAGTAATCAAGGGTAAAAATAAGATTATAAAATTACCCTAACACCTGCCAAAATTATATTGGATGAATAAAAGTCGACCCATATCACCTAAGGGTATAAATAGATATATTTCATGGATTTTTGACCATGAAGATGATGTAATTATTATTAAAACCAAAGAAAGTGACAACATGTCACTCTCTTATATCTTATAAGTGTAATAATTTTAATTTAGTGATAAACTTAATAAAAACTAGAATATAAATAGTATATAGAAAGATAATAACATTATATACATCATGAAAATTTATTTAGAATTTTTATGGATTAAATAATTAAGATTAATGATGACACAATAGTGATGAAGAAATCATTTTATTGATTTAAATATCAAATAAATTGTTTTAAAACTATTAAAATAATTATTATATGAACTATTTAATGTGTTCAACGAAATTTCTAGATAAATATGACATGTTATGAATATATTAAATAATTTTTTTCTAATATATTCTCTTTGTGGATTTTATTTAAATTCAAATAAATGAATAGTGTCAAAATTGACACAATTGTTATTTTATAAACATAATAAATTATAAAATTGATTAAAAATCAAAAAAAAAATCATTAAAAATCATGAATTAAAATTTATATGGTCTAAAATGTGATAAAGTATCCAATTATGGACAATTAACAACACATAAGAAATTATTTATAACAATTTAAAATTTAGATTATTATTACCACAATTAAAATTTAATATATTAAATAGGGATAAATCAAGTTGATAAGGTTTAAAATAAATTTCCAACATGTCTAAATATTATTGGTCGATAATATTACAACCTTATATCATCTAAGATTCTTATTTGAGTCATTTTTGGATGTTTTTAAGTGTGGTTTGAGTTTATTATAAATTAATATTTTAGTGGTTTCCAAAAGTGCCCCTCTCCTCTCTTATAAAAGGGCACCTCCTCCCTCTCCTCCTCACACCATTTTGAGCCTTAAAGCTTGGCCAAAACATACACATTTACGTTCTAAAATCCCCTAGAAACATAATAGAGGTCCTTGTCTTCTTCAAAGGCCATATTTAGTGCCCTAAGAGGAGGATTAGAAGAGTTGCGTCGAAGAAGAGGTAATATCCTTTACTGATTCATTCAAATTTATTTCTTCTTATACATCCTCTTATTTATTTGTTTAATTATAAATTAATAACATAAGTATCACTCATATAATGATATGTTATTATAAAGATGAAACAACCATATTTAAACTTCTATCCATCCTATGGAAAACAAATTCATCACACGTGCGTACGTACGAAATACCGTCTCCACGTCGTGGTGTAATCTGTTTTCCACCACCGCCTTACATGGATGGGTATAATGGTGGAAATAATTACTATATATTATTATTATAACATTATACTGATTCAGAAAAATTATATCATCCACTCCAATTCCATTCAATAAATATGGGAATGATATCATCGCTCTGGCATACTTACAGATTACCGTCTCCCCGACGCGATGAGATTTGTTATTCATGATTAACCATTCAAGAATAATTATAAAGTATATATAATAAATAATAATTAAATATATTACATAAACATGATACTGAATTTCTGAACATATATGTTTTGTTTACCTAATTCCATTCAATAAGGAAACGAAAACTGCGTTCATGCGTACGTAAAGCCTACCATCTCCATGAACGGTGTATTTCATTCCTTTTATCGACCTATCATATATAATTATATTCTGAATATATATTATATATAAATCATGTTTTACATTCTGGAAACAAGTAAATAATGATATAAGTTCTAATATCAAGAACAACAAGTTGAAACACATACGATCAATGAAACGATTTTACCCAAATCGCTGCTTTAACATGGAATTGACAAAAGAACAGGTAATATAAAGTCCTAAGTGAATCATATATGATATAATAAATATTATTATGGTTCGGTTACAAGTTAATAATATGTTTTATCCCACTATACAGGAGTTTTAGACATATATAGACGAAATTGGACCTAAGGTAAGGGATAATTATTCCAATCTTGTTCTTAACCAAGATTGTTTATTCGTAAGTATTTACTGTGGTTATGTTTATCATCCATGTCCATGTTTTCTAAAAATGTATTCATAAAATTTTTACTATTCTTCCATGTATGTTTAAATTAAATTTTACCCTTTTTTTACTTTTACCACATGGTATAGAAGAAATATTTCTTTTGTTTACCATATGAAGTGCTTTTTGACTTTTATAACAAAAGTACGAGAAGAATATGTTTTTAACTTGTATGGAATGAATGGATTTTTACAGTTTCATAATGCCTTATTTTCATGATGATTACTCTAAAATATTTCATGATTTTTTTCAAGAAAATCCATTTCTTTTAAAATTTCTTGGAATTTTGTGAAAAGAAAATGATTTTGAATGAGAACATATATTTTCCTCAAGATTTCATTTCAATTTTTTTATCAAAACTATTTTTCATCTTTGATGAAATTATTTAGTATGTTTATTTTTCAAGTATAATATCTCTATTATTTAAATGGTTTTATTTTTCTAATGATGAAATGATATCCATTAGTTTTATATAGATTCTGTTATGAAGGGATGGTGTTTATGAAACCCATTTTATTCATTGTGTTATGATGAATGATTTATGATTGTTTTGTGGAACACATAAGAATGATTTAAATATGAGATGGGTGGTACCTATATTTCCCTCCAATGCATTGGGTAAAGATTTATATCTCATGAGATAGACATGGATGGAACTACAAGTGAGTCTGGTTCAGTAATACGGGGCTGGAACGGCAAGTAAACCCGGTTCAGTAATGGAATTTGTCCACTATGATGGTTTTGGAAGCAATTCATTTGATACTATGGAAATCATAACATCTACATAACGTTTTTCCATAATTAATTTTTTTATTACCATGATATTTTACCATGGTTAATGTCCTTTATGATCTATTCCTTATGCACTACAAAGATTTATGACATTACTCATGATTTTGATGTTTCATGTTCATGTTCTTACGTTCAAATGTTTAGGGATTGTTTTATGTTCTCCATGTTTACACTTACTGAGCATTTGAACTCACAACTTTTATGTTTTCTTGTCCCCAGGATATAAAGAAATGTTTTAGGAAATAAAACAAAAGGGGAAGATCTGTATGGGAGATGTTCAAGATCTTTCACCATGATTAGAAGATTATGTTCTGAGTTTCCAAAGACATTAAACTAATATGGTCTTTGGGCATCTGTTTTTTTCATGTATTAAGTATTCCACAAAAGTAATGTAATGTCTCTATACATCAAGCATTGGGTCTCTACATTTGGTATCAGATCAAAGTTTTAGTTAACCTTTGAAAACTTGGATGCGAAAACTTTAGTGAAATCCCTAGAGATATTTCTAAAGTATGTCTAGGGATATCTCTAAGGTTAAGAATAAGTATAGGTTATAGTCCTAGAATAATGGTAATGATCATATAATTAAACCTATGATTTTATATATTGAAGGTACTATCCCTTTATTATGTTGATTTCATAGCATGATTTTTGCCTCTCATAATATTCTTTTTGGTTTTTAGACGATGACTGGAACCCGAAGAACCCGTGTTGATCAATGTAATGGACAATGCAATAGTTGTCCTTCTGAAAAAACTAATGTTATGGGAGATGGAGTGAAAAATCATATTTATATACTTACAAAATCTATGAATCATTCTGGACTTACAAATGAGCATAGAATCAAACAATATTCTATTGAGTCCTTCATGAGGTAATGTCCACCTTCTTTTAATGGGTCATCTGATCCACTTATTCGTGAAAAATGGATAAGTATAATTAAAAAGATATTTTCCATACTTTGTTGTTCAAAACATGAAAAATTTATTTTAGCTATTTACCATTTAGAATGTGAAGCAGACTAGTGGTGGATTCTAATTAAGAATACAAGGCCCTAAGATGAAATTGAATCCATGGAATGGGATGAGTTCAATAACTTGTTTTTTAATAAGTAATTCCCTCGTATTCTTCGAACAAATATTGAAAAGGAGTTCCTTGAGCTTAAGAAAAAGGATGATGAATTTTTTGGTATATACGAGGAAAATTTTACAAGGCTTGCAGGGTATGCATATGGATTTATCATCCAACCTAATATTAAAGATGATCAATTCTTCAGTGGCTTAAAACCAAGTCTTCAAAGGGAATTAGCTATAAGATACGTCGGTAGCTATGAAGAAATTGTGCGATGTGATATCAAGGTAGAAATGGAAGTTTGTGTTACATATCCATCTTATGTTTTTGACAAGAAATTAATGATGGAATTCAGAAAAAATATCTAAACAATGGTGGAAGGAAGATGAATGTTTCGTTATGCTCAAAGTGTGGAAAGAAGCAAGGTGGAGAAGGTTTTAAAGGTACCAGAAAATGTTTTATGTGTGGAAAATAAGTTCATCTAGCTGCTGAGTGTCAAAGTAATTGGAAAAAGGTAGTTAATGACGAGAATAGAGAAACGACTATAGAGAATTCACCAATAACACTACAATGCTTCAACTGAAAGGAAATGGGGAATTATGCTAACCAATGCCCTAATCCAAGTGTTAATGATGATCGACATCAACAACCTCTTAAGGCAAGGGACAAAGGGAAGTCACATTTGATCTCTATTTGTGATTTCGAGCATGAAAATGATGTGGTGTAATGATTAATTGTTTATGTAATGGGATTCCAAAATAATGTTGTGGATTTTTATTTATAATATAGTGGAATATTGTAATATCCATATATTGGTTTCATGTGGTTTTTAATAATTTTATGGTATTGGTAACCATGAAAAGTGATTGAAATATTTTTGGAAAGAAAATTATATGCGCATAATGAAGAGATAAAATTGTATTGAAATGTTTGATAGTATTAATGAGTTCATGACTGATATAAGGGCAAAGTGACCTCATGGTTTGAATATATTGAAATTTTTCGATTTTGGTATGTGGAAAGAGATAACTTTTGAAATCATTTATGTTTTCACTAAGCTTCAATGGGTATTCATTTTTCAAGAGAATAAATTATTAAGGTATTCACATGTTTGAAATGTGTCCAACAACAAGATATATCTTATGATATGTGGGTGATAAATGATAGTATTCACATGCTTGGTAGATGACCTTTTTAGTAATTATTTTCTTTATACTATGATATTGGATAGAAGAATTTCAGATAATCCTAAAGAATGGAATGGATTAAGTTGTACATAAGATAGTACTATTTAAGGGTAGAACTTTTTGATATTATATCTGAAATGTTATAATAGTAGAGTTTTAGAAAAAGGACAACCCGTAGGATGGGTGATAACCCATCATGTCGGACATGGATGCAGGAATCGAACCCACAACCAAAGAGTGACAAGCCTTTATCACCTACCACTAGCCTACATGAAGTCCCTTTTTAGTAGAAATTAGTTTTATTTTATTAAGAGGTATGATAGTTGAAGTCTAATTCCATTTTTGGAATCATATATGATTAACCTCACCATTGATGGACTTATGTATATTTGATTTGTTTTGTTGACATTTTGTTTGAGAAAGATGGAATGACTCATCATTCTATGACATGATCTGCTAACACTTCACAAATGACAAATTCAACTTCATTTCTTTAAGATATGAAGTGGAAATTGTTTAAGGAATGACCAACAACAATATTATACCAAAATAAAGTAAGTATTTATTCTAATTCAAAATTTTAAACATTAGGTAAATGATATTTAAAACCAAAAACATTATCCTAGTACCCTCATATCCGATGAATCAGATTGTACCTTAGATCATCACAAAGTTTTGGCTTTGTGATTGTTCTCTTTTTCATAGCCATGTTCTCTACCACTCTTCATCAAAACATGATGGTAAAATTTCTCTTCCTTATCCATTTTACACCTTTTTTCTCCTATGTGGAAACCCAATGATGAGTTACTTTGGGTATATTTTATGTTTCTAACGTTCCTTTTTAAAATAATGTTTTAGTATTCCTTTTTATGATGTGTGTTTCTATTAAAGAAACTTTCAATTAGTAAATGGTTTATAACCCCGATGAATTTTGAGGGCGAAATTCATTTTAAGGGGGGAAGAATGTAACAACCCAAGGTTTTATGAGAAATATTCTTTTTAATTTATTTAACATATTCTGTTGTATTCTTCACTAAGATTATCTTGCGCTATACGCAACACCATATTAGATTGTAGTATACTCAAACACTATTCTTGGCTTGTGTTGCACGCAAGAGTGACCTTCCTCAATAGCTTGTGTTATATGCAATACTGAGTCACAAAACAATGATATATTATGAACTAGACATTATGAATAGTATTAAATACATTTTGAATTTTATTACATAATAATTCATCTTACACATATTTTAGAACATGGTATGAGAACAAAATAAATTTTTCGGGTAAAATAAGTATTTTTCAAAAATTATAGTTTTGTCGCCTTTTGATGGTGCACCAACTATAAATCTAGTTTTTGAAAATCTTATAAGTTAAATTAGACAAAATAAAATTAGTAATTTTAATAAGGATATAAAAATTTACGTTGGAATTTTTTTTTGTATTTTTCTATTAACTTTCATATTTATATGAATAGAAAAAATACACTAAATTTTAACTAAAAACATATTTTTTCATCAAGAAAGTTTATATTGTTAAATTATAATATTTAATGGTCTTAATGTATAAATATAATATATTTTTACCAATTAATATAATTCAAGTCTTATCATTAATTTTACATTGAATTCATAGTTAAAAACATTTCAATCTTTTGCAATGTTTAAACTTTTAAAACCTGTTTTCTCAATAGCAGGATTACTTTTAAATTAAATACTACAACTATTGTGTTTTTAATTTAAAAAAATGGATTCCATATTTGGAATAAGTGGGTTGAAATTATTTTAATAGTCTACTTTTTATTTTTAGACATTATGAATAGTAACTACGGTAAATTTTATTTATTATAGTGAAAGGTAAATTTGGTAATTAAGGGAAAAAAATAAGATTATAAAATTACCCTAACACCTACCAAAATTCAATTAGATGAATAAATGTAGACCCATATTATCTAAGGGTTTAAATGGATTCATTTCATGGACTTTTGACCATGAAAATGATGTAATTATTATTAACATTAAAGAAAGTGACAACATGTCACTCTCTTATATATTATAAGTTTAATAATTTTAATTTAGAGATAAAATTCATAAAACCTAAAATATAAATAGTCTCCAGAAATAAAATAAAATTATCGATATGATGAGATTTTATTTAGAATTTTTAGGGATTAAATAATTATCATTAATGATGACACGATAGTGATGTAGAAATCGTTTTATTGATTGAAATATAAAATAAATGGTTTTATATTTTTTAAAATAATTATTATATGACCTATTTAATGTGTTCAAATAATTATTATATAACCGCATGGGGCCAAGAATTTGATATGGTCTGGCATCACTCCTTGATAATGGATTACGATCTTGTATCACCCCTAGTGGCATTGTCGAATTGGGGTATCCTCCTATATCAAGGTGTTGGTCCTCTATATGGAATTCCACGTAATTGGGTATGTGGTATCCCCTAGAGAGTCTAGGTGTGATCCATGGAATCCCCCAGTTTGTTCTAGGTTTGATCCCCTATGTGGTTCATTGATCTTGATTGGCTATGTGGTATCCCCTAGTCAGTTCTGGGCATGATTCATGGTGTACCACGATATATACTTGGTGTGACCCCCACTATGTGTATTATAGTATTCATTGAACAATATGTTATCTTTTTTATGGGGATCAAATGAGATAGAACCATTCAGAAGTAACTCTGATGAAGTCATGGCTCGTGGAGTGAGTTCTTCCAGAACGATCATGCTTCGAGAAGAATCTTGTGGAAGGTAATTGGATATGACTTACCTATAGACTGTGTGTGTTGGATTGATTATTTTTGGATATCCAAGTTATATGTGATTTAGACATATAACTGTATAGAGTTGACTGTACATTCCTTTGTGGTAATCCTGTGTGGTATTCCATTATGGTAATCTTATGTGGTATTCATATGTGGAATTCCATTTTTGTAATAATGTGCAATATTCATTTATGATAATATTTTTGGGTAATGCTATGTGGTATTTGTTTGTAGTAATCATGTGTGGTATTCCTTTATGGTAATCCTTTGTGGTAATCTTGTATGGTATTCCATTGTGGTAATATTGTGTTGTATTTTTTTGTGGTATTCTTATGTGGTATTCCTTTATGGTAATACTATGTGGTATTCAATTGTGGTAATCATGTTTGGTATTCCATTATTGAAATCATTTCTTTTGTAATCCTATGTGGTATTCCTTTGTGCTAATCATGTGTGGTATTCCTTTATGGTAATCCTTAGTGGTAATCCTATGTGGTATTCCTTTATGTTAATCAAGTGTTGTATTCTTTTTTGTTTTTTCCTTTGTGTTTTTTGGGTTTCCTACTATGTATTGTTATACTCACCCTGGCATGGGATTTTCCTGCATGTGTCATGTCTTGTGCAAACGATGGACCCTTTGGGCTAAGTCCTAGGTAGACCAGGACGAGACGCTGCTTAGCGAGACTGGACAGAATGAGGTGTGTACCTACGACATTTGAAAATAGTCCTCATACCTCTTTTCTTATAGTATGGACTTGTTGTTAGAGACTAATTGTGGTGGGATTTTATTTTTCACCATTTACTTTCATGTACTTTACTGTCATGCTCTTTTGTGAGATCTTAGTGTACACATTCATTGCTTAATTAGTGGTTTTTACAATTTAGCATATTTTTTAGCATGGATTTGTGTATGTATGTATTGGTACATAGGAAATTACTCCCATGTAAGTGATATTCATTCAAGGTTAGATTCCCTAGGCCCTATCCTACTGGAGACAAGCATGGGGAGTCGCGAGACAGGCCCACTGGGATGGGTTGAGAAAGAGTTGTATCAAAGGAGGTATGTTCTACATTTGGACTAGGATTCTGTGATGTTGGTTTAGGGAAACATTTTTATGTTTTCCAAGTTCATCTTGTAGTCTAGGGACTCTAGTGTTGGTGATGGTGCAGACATATCCATACACCAGGACTTTGATTACCTATATTTCGACTCGGTACATAAAAGTTCTGGTTATAGAGAAAAAATAATGGTACATGCATAATATATGAATGTTTATTTCTATGTAATTCATGATTTTTCACCCCATATATACTATGTTGACTATGGTACATTTGTTTTATTTTAAGATTTATCCATATAAACAAAAAACTAGGATTCCACCGCATGATCACGAGCATGATCTTCCGAGTGAAGAAGAATTAGTACATCGATTTTTACCCAAGATATAACCTATATGTGGTGCCTCATCCATACCATCACATACATATAAGAACATGGTAGCTACAATACCATTAGTTGAGGTGCGTAGGCTGTGTTCATTTCAAGAGTTTCAGCAGTAGAGACCCCTTGGGTTTTGAGGAGAGCCAGACATGCAAGTGATTGGGGACTGGATTGAGGAATTAACCCAGGTTTTCCATCTAGTCAAGATACCATCAGATTAGATGGTGGTCTTGGTATTTAGAATTATACATACAAAACAAGGTGATTTTGGGGTTTGGTTACCTGATCTTACGATGAGGCAACTCTTCTGGGGAAAGAGTTTGAGAACCTTTTCTGGGAGGATTTCTCACCTTATAAGTTAATGTATATGTGTATACATGATGTAACACCCAGTGATTTTATGAGAAATTTTATTTTTAATTTCATTGAAATATTGCGTTTTACGCTTCACCAACATTATCTTGGGCTATTCACAATGCCGTATTAGCTTTTAGTATACACAAACGCTATTCCTGGCTTGTTTTGCATGCAAGAGTGACCTTCATCAATAGCTTGTGTTGTACGCAATACCGAGTTTCACTAAACAATGATATATTATGAACTAGAAATTATGAGTAGTATTAACTAAATTTTGAATTTAATTACATAATAGTTTATCTTACACATATTATAGAACATGGTATGAGAACAAAATAAATTTTTCGGGTAAAATAATTATTTGTAAAAAATTGCAGTTTTGCCGCCTTTTGATGGCGCACCCACTTTAAATCTTTTTTTGACAAGTTTATCAGTTCAATTAGAAAAAATAAACTTATTAGTTGTAATAAGGATCTAAAAATTGACTTTTTATAAATTTTTTATATTTTTCTATTAACTTTCATATTTTGATGATTAGTAAAAATACGCTAAATTTTAATTAAAAACTTCTTTAATCAAGATAATTTATATGGTTAAATTGTAATATTTAATGGTTTTAAAATATAAATTTAATATATTTTTACCATTTAATATAATTCAAGTCATTATAATTAATTTTACATTGAATTCATAGGTAAAAACATTTCAATATTTTGCAATGTTTTAACTTTTAAAACCCAATTTCTCAACAGCGGAATTAATTTTAAATTAAATACTGCAACTTTTGTGTTTTGAATATGAAAAAATGGATTCTATATTTGGAATCAGTAAGTCCAAATTATGTTAATAAGATACTTTTTATTTTTAGACATTCAGAATAGTTACTACGGTAAATTTTCTTTACTATAGTTAAATGTAAATCGTGTAATCAAGGGTAAAAATAAGATTATAAAATTACCCTAACACCTGCAAATTTTATATTGGATGAATAAAATTATACCCATATCACCTAAGGTTATAAATAGATACATTTCCCCGACATTTGACCAAGAAGATGATGTAATTATTATTAAAACCAAAGAAAGTGACAACATGTCACTCTCTTATATCTTATTAGTGTAATAATTTTAATTTAGTGATAAACATAATAAAACCAAGAATATAAATAGTATCTAGAAAGATAATAACATTATATACATCATGAGAATTTATTTATAATTTTTATGGATTAAATAATTATCATTAAAGATGACACAATAGTGATGTAGAAATCATTTTATTGATTGAAATATCAAATAAATTGTTTTAAAATTATTAAAATAATTATTATATGAACTATTTAATGTTCTCAACGAATTTTCTAGATAAATATGACATTTTATGAATCTATTAAATATTTGTTTTATAATATATCCTCTTTTTGGATTATATTTAAATTCAAATAAATGAATAGTGTCAAAATTGACATAATTGTTATTTTATAAACATAATATATTATAAAATTGTTTAAAAGTCACAAAAATATTTAAATATTATGAGTTGAAATTTATATGGTATAAAATGTCATAAAGTATCCAATTATGGTCAATTCACAACACATAAGTAATTACTTATTACAATATCAAATTTAGAATATTATTATCACAATTAAAATTTAATAGATTAAATAGGGATAAATCAAGTTGATACGGTTTAAAATAAATTTACAACATGTATAAATATTATTAGTTGATGATATTACAATGATATCACATCTAATATTATTATTTGAGTAATTTTTGGAGGTTTTTATGTGGGTTTAAAGTTTATTATAAATTAATGTTTTAGAGGTTTCCAAAAGTGCATCTCTCCTCTCTTATAAAAGGACACCTCCTCCCTCTCCTCCTCACACCATTTTAAGAAACCAAGCTCATCCAAACCCTGCCCATTTACCTTCTCCACTACTATATAAACATAATAGGGGTCTTTGTATTCTTCAAATACCAACTTTAGTGCCCTAAGAGGAGGTTTAGAAGAGTTGCATCGAAGAAGAGGTAATATCCATTATCGATTCTTTCAAAAAAAAACTCTTCTACTACCTCTTATTTATTTTTTTCATTATAAAGTAATAAAATCAGTATCAATCATATACAGATATATTGTTATAAATATGAAACAACCCTATTTCACCTTCTACCCATCCTATGTAAAACGAAATCACCGCGTGTGCGTATGTACAGAATATCGTCTCCACGCCGTGGTGTAACCTGTTTTCCACCACCACCTTACTTGGATGGGTATAATGGTGTAAATAAAAACTATATATGATTATTATAACATCTTAAGGATTCTGAAAAATTATATCATCTACTCCAATTCCTTTCAATAATTATGGGAATGATATCATTGCTCGTGCGTACGTACAGATTATCGTCTCCACGACGCGGTGAGATTCATTCTCCATGATTATCCATTCAAGAATGATTATAATGTATATATAATAAATAATAATGAAAGATATTATAGAATAATTATACTGGATTTATGTACATATATGTTTCATTTACTTAATTCCATTTAATAAGGAAACAAAAACAGCGTTCATGCGTATGTACTGCCTACCCTCTCCATGAACGGTGTATTTCATTCCATTTATCGATCTATACTATATATTTATATGATTTATATATATTATATATAAATCATGTTTTACATTTTGGAATCATGTAAATCAGGATATAAGTAATAATATAAAAAAACAAGTCGAAACACATATGATAGATGAAATGATTTTACAGAAAACGCTCCTTTAACATGGAATTGACAAAAGAACGGGTAATATAAAGTCCTAAGGGAATCATATATGATATCATAAATATTATTATTGTTCTGTTAAAAGTTAATAATATGTTTATACCCACTATATAGGACTATTATACATGTACAGAAGAAATATGTCCTAAGGTATGGGATAATTATTCCAATCTCTTTCTTATCCATGATTTTTTATTCATAAGTATTTACTGGGGTTATTTTTATCATCCATATCTATATTTTCTAAAAATGTTTTCATAAAATTTTTACTATTATTCCATGTCTCTATAAAGTCATTTTTACCCTTTTTTTACTTTTACCACATAGTATGGAAGAAATATTTCTTTTTTACCATATGAGATACTATTTGACTTTTCTGGAAACAATATGATAAAATGTGTTTTTAACTTATACGACATGAACAGATTTTTACGGTTTCATAACGCCTTATTTTCATGAAGCTTCATCTACAATATTTCATGAATATTTTCAACAAAATCATTATCTTTTAATTTTTTTTGGTATTGTGTGAAAAGAAAAATATATTGAATAAGAATGATTAATTTCCTCAAGAATTCATTTCAATTGTTTTACAAAAAATACTATCCATCTAAGATGACATTATATAGTATGTTTATGTTTCAAGTATAATGTCTCTATTATTTACATGGTTTGATTTTTCAAATGATGAAATGATATCTATTTATTTTATATGGATTGTGTTATGAAGGGATGGAGTTTATGAAACCCATTTTATTTTTTGGGTTATGATGAATGATTTATGATTGTTTTGTGAAACACGTAAGAATGTTTTCAATATGAGATGGTTGGGACCTATATCTTCCTCTGATGCATTGGGTAAAGATTTATATCTCATGAGATAGACATGACTGGAATGAAAAGTGAATCTGGTTCAGTAATATAGGGATGGAACGGCAAGTAAACCCAGTTCAGTAATGGACTTTGTCCACAAAGATGGTCTTGGCAGCAATTCCTTGGATACTATGGAAATAATAAAATGTGATTAATAGTTTTACACAATTACATGTTCTATTCCCATGCTATTTTACCAAGGTTAATGTTCTTTTATGATAAATTCCTTATGCACTGCCAAGATTTATGTCATTACTCATGATTTTGATGTTTTATGTTGGTGTTCTTACATTCAAATGTTTAGGGATTGTTTTATGTTCTCTATGTATACCTTTACTGAGAATTTGAGCTCACACATTTTAGGATTTCTTTTCCCCAAGATATAAAAAAAGGTATTAGGTAAGAAAACAAAAGGGGGTGATCTTTATGGGAGATATTGAAGATCTTTTACCATGATTAGAAGATTATGTTTCGAGTTTCCAAAGACACTAAACTAATACGATCTTGGGGTGTCTATTTTTGTCATGTATTTAGTATTCTGAAAAATAAATGTAATGTCTATGTATGTCAAGATTTGGGTCTCTACACATGGGATTATATAGCACTAGAAAAACATCATGTTTGTATCGTATTATTTATTGAGGCATACCAACCACTCTCAGTACTCGATGGATATGATATAGGATCTATACTTTAGGGATAAAACCATTGATTGAGGTCTGCAAAGGGACATTCAAGAATGTGTTATCACTCTAAACATTCCAACTTATTCTGAGGTTCTTGAGCAAGATTCGGTGGAAGAAACCTTCTTCTATAAGCAGATACAACCAGTGATTGTTAGTAATGGAGGAGTAAGAGTAGTGACCTGAACAAAAGGGAACCGACGTAAGTCTCAGGGAATTGAAAGTGCGATACATTTCAATTGGATGACCCATGATAGAGGATTAGTAGTTCAGGCCTCACATGGATGGTCAAGCATCCTAGAGATTGGTTGTTCTATTCATGTGATGACTTGGGACATATCATCTAAGATTTTTCTAGCCATCATAATACTAATAGAGAGAATTTATATGGACCACTAAGTCATATACAATGATAGAAAAAGATAGATCTATAGGGAAGTGAATGTGGATGAGGAGGTGGGAGAGCAGAAGGAAGAGGTGTATGTTTAGACATGTTACCACCACCACCCTCATGTGGTCTACACCAGGATTATAATGCTAGAGGACAAGGGAGGGGACAACATCATACAGTCGAGGAATAAGACATAGGGACTCCAATAATGATTCAAGGTATGACATGTTTTTTTATACTTTAGTTTCTGTACTAATAGACATAGGTTCTATTCATTCTTTTATTTATGTGGATCTTGTTCGGGAATCAGATATTCTGGTCGAACCATTAACTCAACCTTCATACATCGATAATCCTACTAGAGGAGACCCAATAATCATGAATTGGTGCCAATAATGTGATAGGGATCTTGGAGGTTGGAGTTTTAAATGGGATCTCTTAGTAGCATCATTGAAACCTAGAGACATCATTCGTGGTATGGTTTGGTTATCCACAGTTGTTGCTCAAATTGACTATTTTAGGTTAAGAGTGTGGTGGGTCCTAAGTGGTGGAATGAGTTATTCCAAGTTCGTAAAAAGGAAACCCAATGAGAATATAATGGACTGACATATAGGAGGGTGCATCCAATTACTCGTCCATTTACTAGAGTAACCTCCGATACAGTTGATGTTATGTGTCCTTAGTTTCCTACAGTGGTGATAGAGTTACAGTCGATCCAGCAAAGGTTGAGATAGGGAAATTGGAAAGAGATCCTCCAAGACTATGACATTGAGATTTCCTATACTCATGGGAATGAGAAAATGCTAGAAGATTCTCTTAGTATAATATCTAGTTTGCTGTTTTTGAATGAGGCATCAGAGTAGTTGGCGTCGTTTGAGTTATGCATTGTGGATGGAGATGGGGAAGCTTAACTGTTGTCGATGGTTGTCACCCAAACACTCTTACATTAAGTCAAGGAGGAACAACTTGGGGATTCTAACTATGAGACCCTACATTCATTGATATCCATAGGATATGATCCAAATAGATATGAAAAATGTTGGGAGAATGTCTATCTTTTCAAATCATGCACAGTAGTCCCAGTGATATTGCAGGAGGAGGTTCTGAGTGAGTTTCATTCATCTCCTTTGGCATTACATCTGGGAATGGAAAAGATGTACCAGGACCTCCTATGTATGTTTTTCGTTCAAGAGATGAAGAAAGGAGTTTCAGATTTTATCTCTTGATGCCTTACTTTTCAGCGGGTGAAAGATGAAAACCAGGTTCCATCGGGTTTAGCTCAACCCATTGATGTGTTGGAATGGGAGTGGGATGGGATATCTATGATATTTGTGATGGTTTTACCACATACTTCTATGGGAGATGATGCAATATGGGTGAGCAATGACTGACTCACAATGTCGGCCCACATCCTAGCTATCTACAAGATTCATCATCCATTTCCAGATTCTATGTAGAGATTTTGAGGTGGCATTCCACTTGGATCTACCATTACAGCTAGATCAGGTACATGATATATTCAACAGGTCGTAGTTGAGGATATATGTGTGTGGCCTATCGCATGTCATTGACAAGGGTTAACTGGACGTCAAGGATGGTGTTACTTTTACTGAGTACCTGAAGAAGATCAAGGAACTACCCAAGAGGATCCTTCAAGGGTGATCATTTCCCTTAGTGTGTATCCGGTGGTTACACAGGAATCTCCTGAAGATAAAATGGAAGTGGGAGGCTCAAATTCATGCACAATACCCTCATCTGTTTCAGTATTCCTAGTTTTCTATTTTGGGGACATAAATCCCCAAGGTTAGGAGAATGTAATGTACCTAATTTTATATTTACTATTTTTAGATATTATATGGAATAATTTCAAAACCAGGAACTAAGACAACAAGTGATTCCTTGGCTCGATGTGCTCGGAAAAATTATTTAAAAAATATTTATCTTCATAACAGAACAAGTACACAATTTTCCAAAAAAGTAGATAAATTGATAAATAGGTTCTTGATTTAGAAATATGAGGGTACCATTAAGCTATAAATGGAGGCTTTACCCTAGGCGTGAACTAACTTTTTTCAGTGCGGGTCATATGTAGTGAAATTCACGAAGGATATAAATACAAATAAAATTATTAAATTGAATTATTTTATTTTTAAATGCCAATAATACATGGATAGTAACTCAGATTGGAAATCTGATACCACAATTGATTTTTCAATATGTTTTTTCTATAGGCGTGACAACACTTTTGTTGGTGTCAGTTATCTATTAAAAAATTCAAGGAGGGAATAACCGTAAATAAAAAAAATTATAAATTTTTTTCTGAAACAATGAATTCCCTTTTTATTAAGTCATTATTAGAAATTAAGGGATAGCCTCATAACCCATAATTTTGTCCGTAGACAAGGAGAATGAACCACTGGAGAAATTGTTGGAAAGCAGGGATGGATTAATCGAACGACGCCCCTTAGATACGATGAATCAAAGATCAACAATCCAACCACCATTCTTCATCAGTGACTGATCTAAATTGAGGTAGGTGAGTTTTTTCTTTTCAGTTTTCCAATTCCATTTATTAATGATTAATGACGGTCAATCCATGAAAAGATTGATCAGAAGATCAATTGATCCAAGATGGTTTATAATTGCAGGGATTATTTTGGTATTTTTCTTGATTTGATTATTTGTTCTTTGTTCTAATGGAAACTGTTGAGGACGACATGAACAAAGGACATGGTCTGTCCCTCAATGTTTTCATTATTATTTTATTTTCCAAAGTTATTTGCATTCTTCTCCATTGAATCCACAAGTTTGTGGATCATCTTCATAGGTTGATACGAATGTGATTGAACCCCTAGTTTTAAAGGAAACTGTCAACAGAGGCAGAGTCTATCTTGATCGTCACCTGATGAGCTCAGATCTATGACTATTTTGAATTTTAGGTAATGGAGGTGGCTCGATTATGGTGTTGAAAGCCCTAGGAGATTATGATTGTATGTGGTGGGTATTGGAGGCGTTGGGTTTTAGAGGTGGTGGTTTCAGTGGGATGGATTGTGGCGGGAGGACATTAGGATTGGAATCCACAGACGTGGCCAGGAAAGTAGGGCCCATGCAGGCCGGGATGAGTAGGTCAGGCCCAAGTCAGACTTCGGGTGACTAGGATGGAGCCAGGCCACAATTAATCGTGATCCTATATATCTCTAGATGACATATGGAAATTAAATCAAGGGCGGTCAACCATGGTGGCCTTTCCAAGAGGTCGACCACAATTGTTGGTCTATAGTCCTAGTGACCCCCTTCTAAAAATTTAAACATCCATAAATTTTAAATAGTAAATTGGTTTTATGAGTTTTTTGTGATGTTGGGACCCTAGTGATGAGACAGTAATTTTGGGACAAGTTGTGAGTTTTTATTTCAAACCATTATACGTTGAGAGAATTTCCCTTGGTCATTTACTCAGGGGTTTAGTATGATATTACTTCTCTATAATTGGATTATTATCCCTTCTTGAGGTAGAGTTTTAGATAGAGTATGGTATCCATGCCCAGGAAAAGAGAGAGATCCTCTCTCACCCATAGTGTAGTAGTAGAATCAGCATCGCCTCTGAGAGTTGGGGTTTGTCCCTCCATCTAGAGGGACACATACTTGGGTATGTGTTATCCCCCAGTTAGGTTGGGCATGATCCATGGCATCCCCCAGTTTGTTCTGCACATGATCCTTTATATAGGATATTGATCCACATTGGGTATGTGGTATCCCACAGTCAGTTCTGGGCATGATCCATGGTGTCCCCCAGTCAGTTATGAGTGTAACCCCTACTATGTGAAAGATTTTAAACCTTTACCAATACGTTTTTATTTGGGAGGGACCAAAATGAGCTAGACCTCTTCGTGAGTGTCTCTGATGATTACTTGTCTCAGAGAGTGAGTTTCCCTAGAACTATCATGCATTGAGCAGAATCTGGGGGTTGGTAGTTTCCTATTTCTTACCTCTAGAGTATGCGTCTTAGATTGGATATATCTATATATCCATATTATATGTGATTTAGAGATATACCTCTGTATATCTTACTATAGATTCTTTTTTGGTAATCTTGTGTGATATTACATTGTGTTATTCCATTTTGGTAATCCTAGGTGGTATTATTATGTGGTATTCCCTTATGATAATTTTTTGTGGTATTATATTGGGGTAATAATTTTTGGAAATCAGTGTTGGCATTCATTTTTGGTATTCATGTGTGGTATTACTTTGTGGAAATGCTTTATGGTATTCCTTTGTTGTATTCTTTTGTGGTATTCTTGTGTGGTATTCCTTTGTCGTAATCTTGTGTGGTATTCCATTATGGTAATACTATGTGATTATATTTTGTGGTAATCATGTTTGGTATTCCTTTTTATTAATCCTATATTATATTTATTTTTTTCATTTTTGTTTTTGGGGTGTCCTATTTGGTATTTTTATAATCACCTATGAACATGATTTTCCGTCACATTTTGTGTCTTGTGCAGATGATCAAGCCATTTGATGTAGTTCTGCGCAGACCAAGACCAGATGGTGCATAACGAGATAGGAAAGACTGATGTCTATTCCGAAAACTTTAGAAAGTAGTCCGAGAACCACTTTTATTATAAGTTGGACTTATGATTACAGACTCTTTTTGGTGGGATTTTAGTTGGCCCTGTTTACATTCCAGTACTTTTACGGTCGTTCTCCATTGTGAGATCTTACTGTATGCACACATTGTTTACTTAGTGGTTTTTACATTTCATCATTTTTTTTGATGTTGGAGATGTGTGCATGCATATAGGTACATTTTAAATTCCTCCCATGTTATATATATTCATACACGGTGCTAGTCACTAGCCCCTGGCCTATTGGAGGCTGTCTTGGAGAGTCACGACACAGGCACCACTGGGACATATTATGAAAACTTTACATAATTGATAATTATATATATATATATATATGTGTGTGTGTGTGTGTGGGGGGGGGGGTTTAAAATATTTATTTATATAAATATATGTGTCTTTTTATAACACTCACACACACACACGCAGATACACACACACACATATATATATATATATATATCGCACATATATACAACACACACACACACATGTATATATTTTAACATATAATAACATATATTTTGACAAATATTATTATAAATATTTCATGAATATGTGATTAAATGTGCGTATATATATATTTGGGTTCTTTACAATTAACACCACATGGGCACACTTGTTTTATATTATATATATACATATATATATATATACTAAACACCCAATCATTGTGCCTTATACAAAATATATTCATATTATCATATTATTTGTCCAATCAAATTATTTAAAATATTTCCTATGTGTCATGTGTATATATATATATAAACATATATAAGTCTTATTTAATTAACTTCTTATATATATGTATGTTTTTGTGTGTATATATATTAAATAAAACATTGTGACTCTTTATTTATTTATAAAGATAATGTTAAATATTATTATCAATTTCACATATGTATACACATACATACATATATGTATATAAACCTAGATAGTTATTATTTAGGATTACCAGAATTATATAAATTATATTTTCTCTCCCTCTCTATATATTCTTATATATTTTAAAAAATGTAAAAACTAATTATAAATTAAGAACGTGTTTTATTAAAAGTATTAATATATATTTTATATACTCTTATCATTTTTTAATAAAAGTAAAATATATAATTAATTAGGAATTATAATTAAATGTTCAATTTTTTATTATATTTCACATTGTTAAATTTAATATCAAATTAATATTTTAACTGTCATTGAGGTAACATATTTATAAAAAATTAATTTTAAATACTTATTTATGAGAAATTGAAAAATAAAAATAAAACTATTCTTAGAATCATTTAGGAAGTTAAATTTATAATTTTAAGAGATATGTTATACCAGAGATAAAATTAGATATATATCTAGGAAAATAAAACATATATATATATATATATATATTTAAGGAATTTATCAATTTTAGAAAAATTAGAGATAATTTTAAGTTGATTTTAATGAATTATAAAGTTCTCTGATGGTTGTGACGATCTATAAGGAAGACTATTCAACTCTAAAATAGTTCTTTATCAATGGTTTGAATTTATGGATGTTGACTGAGTATTTATTAAAAATTATTTATGGATTAAATAGTCACCATTGGATATGAGATTTATAAAAGAGGGTTTTTAAGTGATTTATTCAAACAATAAAATGTTTTATTAAACCATATTCATTCAAAGGGATGTTTCCATGTATTTATGAAATATTATTTCTAGAATTTTTATGTAGATTTTTAATTTTAAAAAAAGTATCGACTTCATTACTCATAATTAAATTACTAGTAATAGAGATTTAAAATGATCATAAAAATTGATAATTTTTATATATTTATCTTGGAAGAAAATGGAAGCCATAATAAATGAGCTATATGATATCCTAAAAAAATTAATGTAAAATATTAAGAAAATATATTGTAATAAGTATGTTTTAATTTCTATAATTATCTAATAAATACTTCAATAGAAATTTTAATAGTTAAATTGTAAAGAAATAAAAATAAGTAAGTTTCAAAATTGCTATAAATTTTGAAAATTTGAGTATCTCTTATATTCGTGCTTCACAATTAGAAATAAGAATGAAATAAAATTGTGATGTTTTCTTCTATTTTACTAAAATTAAGACAAAATCAATAAACTATTTATAAGGTAACAATGTGGAGAATTATGTTTTTTAAGAACATTCATTATATGTTAGTATTTGAAGACAACTATGCGCTATAGTATTTTCCAATTTCTACACAAATTCTGTATTTTTGTAACTACACACATATTATAAAATTTGTAACTACATGAAATTGTGGGTCTAGTGGTTGTTATTTTTTATATTAGTAGTGGTTAAAATTACCACTAAATTTCTATGAAACAGTTTTTTTAAAACCTCTTCTAAAGTTGGAATCGATATCATAATTTAGGTGGTATCACTCATTTAATGATGGTTTCTAGGAATTTTCATGAAACGTTTTGTAGTAGTGGTTATTTTATTTTTAATGCAAATTTTTCCTCTAAAATTTTTTGAAGACTTCACATAGGTTTGAACCACCACTATATTTAATAATATATAGATATGGATTAAACCCATGCTATTTTTTACCATATACAACAGTGTTTTAAAATGCTGCTAAATTATTTTACCATATATAGAAGTTGCTTAAACCTCCACTATATATCACTACTAATAAAATATAAAATCTATAGAAACTACTGCCCCAGAAAAAAATATAGAAAACCAAATCAAATTTAGATACATTGAAATATAAGCAACATTCAGCTATTAGATGTTTAAAAATATAACAAAAAAATAAATGAATTAGAAATATTATAAAGAATTATTAAATAATAATGAATGAAACACTTTTTCATAACATGAAAATGCACTACAAAAATCAATTAAAAAGATGTTCATATAAAATCAATACACAATAGCTTCATCATGTTTTCACTTCATCCATGATTACATACATCAACATTGCTAAATATTACTACACATTGCATACCACCACATAATCACATAACCTTACTATATATATAGAACCCCATACTTCATTTCAAAACATCACCACCTCTATATATCCATTAAAATCCCCTTTTAAATTTTCACCCCACATCTTCATAAATAATTATAACATCATCAAAACATTTTGTCCAACAAACTAAAAATAAAAAAACTTGAAATTAATTAAAAAAATAATTTTACAAAAATAATGATTTCATATAAAAAGATAATAATGAAAAAATACCCATACCTTCCCTTCAATGATCCCTATATTCTATGTTAACCCCACTTTCATTATGGAAACCACAAAACATTCTCAAGACTAGAAGCATAAAAATGATAAAAGAGAAAATAAAAGATAATATCAAAAACAAATACACTCATGAATTACTTATAAAATATTAATTATATAATCCAACCTAACCCTCCCTCCTAAAATGATCCTACTAAAATTATTTCATTCATAACATTAATCATATGCTACCCATCTCAACTATAATATAACATTTACGAAAAAGAAAAAGTCATCAAACAATAATGGTATACCTTACATGGAATCATTTATAAAATAACCCAAAATATCCTAAGAATGATGAGTTTAATTGTAATAAAACATAGAAAATTAAATAAAAATATAAATATCTTATAATGAAAGAGAAAAAAATATATCCAATACCTCAAAAAATTACATGGTTTTCAATAATCATATCATTATATTAGTTTATCCTTAGTTTAGTTACACATAACTATCAATAATCCTTATTCAATCCTTATATGTACCTGATAAACTGAAATCAACACCATCATTGTCTCGGTCTCCAGTCTATTCCACCTGTACCTGTTTGATAATTTTCTTGAAAAATAAATATTTTTGTGTATTTAAATTTATACATAAAAAAATAAATGTTTTTTTACTAAATGATCATGATGTTTTTTGATTTACCATCTCAATCAAGATTTCCATTGAAGAAACATTAATAATGACACATAAAGTCGTCTTCTAATATAATTCAACTAATTATTTTCATAGAGCATAGAAATTCACATCCTATATCAGTATATGAGCCCCCTGTTGTGTGATTGTGGCCCCATGTTGTTGAATTTTGATTTTCATTACATTAAACTACCACTGATCATATCAAGGCATTGAGTTACTACAACTAGGATTAAATGATACAAAAATCCCTATTTATATTTCAAATACCATTGATGGTAGTGGCACTGAACCCATTCTGTGCACATTACCAAGATGCTCCTTCCCAGGAACTTGATTAACTGGAATATCTTTAGAGACATAGAAGTATTTAATTGGATTGGTATACCATAAATATTTTATTTTCACCTATAAATCAAATATTAGTTGTATTTGAAGAAATAAAAACTAAAAAAATTGAAAATTAATAAAAATTTTGCTTCATAAAAAAGGAATTCATACCTGAACTTTGTTGGTTGTACAATTTATATAACTCCAATTAGATTTCATATGGACATTTGACAAAAGTTATGTTTGGGATACATGGTGCCTAAAATTATTTGACCGCATTAAAAAATAAAAAATATAATATATAAAACACATAATTTTATCTAATGGATATTTAAACCTATTAAAATACTACGACTATTGATATATTTATTGAAAATCTGTTTAAACTATTAGTATTGGGGATGATTTGATTGTCTAAACTTCATGAATTCTTTTCTTGATACATGATAAAATAAAAAACATTTAATTTAATATTAATGTATGAAATTTCATATTATTTTCATATTCATGTAAATTTGAAAAGTGATATTAACATAAAAAAAATTTCTTTAATATCATGTACTTATAAATGATATTAATCATAAAAACCCCCTTTCTCTATACTCTAGGTACCCCGACAGTTACCTTATCATAATGATTCTCAGTGGTCAATTATGTGTCATTGAATTCATTCCATAATATACATTTAAAATCTTTCCATTTTTACCCAAATTTGTCAACACCCTGTTATTGTATGAAAAAAAAATCAAAAAATGGTAATGTGGAATAACATTTGTATGAAGAGAATAATTTTTAAAATATTAGAAATTAATTTAATAATTGAATTTAATTAAGCTATAACGTACTAAAATTATATTTATTTGTAAATAAATACTTAATTTTTCTAGGATTCAAGAGTATGCATCTAATCAGAGTATGTAATTGGAAGGTTAGTTTTGTTGATTCACCAACTATCCAAGAATCTCGAAAAATAATCCCACAATATCATATGTGGGGACCTCATAACTATAAAAGGGTACAACTATTTTCACTCCAAACAAATTCCAGAAATCAAAACTACTAATATTTGTATCGATAGTAAAATTGATAAAATATTTTTTGAAAAAATATTTATTAGTATAAAAAAATTCAACGAACATTTTCATATTAAAATTTATATATGTAACATTCAACCTCCTATATCCCAATGCAGAAATAATAGTGACTACATATTCCCTCAATGTTGTATCACCTCATGATGAACTTTCTGAATTAGCTGGAAATTTTCCAGATACTAATGAGATTAAAAAAGAGGTTGTTACAAACACTAATGAGTGGGAGATGGAGGGAATGAAATACACTAATAGAGGGTTAACGGATGGTGTCCCAGATTCTATAGGGAGGGAGCCCTATGGATCGTCGATTTTTTGTGTGGTTGAAGTAATGTAGACTATGATTTTATTGGGATGAGTGAAATGTTTGTTCCTGGGAATTTTAATCATTTAAACAAGAAAATATAACATAAAAACCTATATTATGAAAAAATAATGTATAAAAATAAATTGTAAAATGATAAAAGAAGAACAGTTAAGATAGACATAATATACATAATATTGAAAATGAATAGCATATAACATAGTTTATTGATAAGTTATTAAATGGCTGCACAAACAATAATTTTTTCCTTTATTCATATTATTATCCATCTTCATAATTACGTCATATACATCATCCACCCTTTTGAGACTAATATTTTCAGTATCATAATGGATAAATATGTCAGTTTCTTTCTATTGATGTGATTCAATGATAGAGGTCAAATATTCCCCTTAATCACTCAAATAATATAAGTATCTTTGTTTTTTTAAACAAATACACTCCATCCTTTATCCACAACATCTTACACATAATATAAAAATTTCACTTATAGTGAAAATATATACGGATCATGTATTTCTTTGTCACCGACATCCATCTTGAGAGATAAGTTCACAAAAGTAAATTGTATCTAATCTCTTCTAATATCCATGGTAATATCAACCAACATTTTTTTGAATAAAAATTCTAAAAAAATGAATATATTAGTTTAATTCAATAATATTATTCATATTTCCATAGTATCCAAATTCATAAAATATTAGAACAAACATAATATTATGCTAAAAGCATATATTTCTATAAAGGTAGTTTTACTACCTTTCAAAAAAGAGCCCATTTGAAAAGAATTGTTTTTGGACTTTTTATAGATTTAATAAGTCAAAATAAACTAAATATTTGAAATAGAATAATAAAAAATTATGTTTCGATGAATATTAGTTATTTTTCTGTAAAGATTCATTTTTTAATGAATTGTGAAAATAATAATATTTAACACAAAACTGTCTTTTCATCTTATTTATTTATATAGTTCTACTATATTTTAAATTTATTCCAAATTTTAATTAGATGATATTTTTATAAATAAATCCAATTTAATTCATTATAATAAATTTAACTTTGAAATTGAATATGAAAACATGGTAATTTTTTCGATCATTTTTACTTTGAAAACCAACATTTCTGACCAAACTATAAAATTAATTCTAAATTCTTTTCTACCACTTCTGTGATTGGAATTTGGAAAAATGGATCCCATATTTGAAATATTCATAATTTATAAGGTATAATAATTTCAAATTTGTTTTTATCCAAAATATTAATGAGAGTAAAAAAAATTAATTACAACAATTATGTTTAAATTAAGCTTAATAAGGGACTAAACCACAACCTTGAGGTCCATAATGACCTATAGACATGTCCTAAAGCCACTGGATAGCCATATTTCGACCCTATTATCCCTTGGGAATAACGTTTTCCATTATTTGTTGACATAAAATAAAAAACATGGGTCGGAATCCTTTCATTTAAAATATAAGAAGAGTGTCACGCCCCCCTCCATTATAAAAGGCCTCCTCTCCTCCCACTTCCTCACACCTCTCATGAAACATTGACTTGACCAAACTCATCCCAAATACCTCCCCAACATCCCTAATACATACCATTAAACCTTTACTTGGGATGAAAGAAATCCAAGCCTTTTGACCAAAAACATAGTTTCCTAATTAATATTATTTTTGAATGAGTATGATGAGAGCCAAGACACATGGTAATGGAATTTCATCTCACTATTTATTTCCATGAGATAAATGCTTTATTAAAATCTCAATTATTTTGTGTCGTGTATATACTACCCAGGAATATATTTTATTCCAATTATAATTAAATCTATGGAAATATAGATAACCATTTTTTGATGTTTCTATCACGGGTTTATGTTTCGGAAGGTACCAAATCAAAAATGTGATTTTTGTCGCAACTTTCTTTATTTGAGACACGTTCTATGTTATGAACCTATATTTTTATATGATGTTTATATAATAACTTCGACATGTTATATCATTAATATAATTTATTTTATGATATTATAAGCTTCATGTAATTTCTTTTTTTACATGGGGAGTATGGTTCATAATTACCAAGATATAAGAGTCGATTGAAATGATCTCAACACTTTTGGAGATTGTTTCTGATTATGATTTATTTGAAGAAATATTATGATCTATATCTCACAAAAACAGTGTAATTTCATTATCCTATGGTTATTCATGATATATTCATTTATTGGTACCATTTTATATCTCCATGGAACAAATGATAATTAAGAAATAATTTTTAATAATGTAAAACTTTACCTCTCTTTTCGGTTGGAATTGTTTTCATTCATAACCATGTGTTATAAAAGGTTTCAGAAGAAATATATTATTTTACTACGATATTTAAAAGGAACTTTTATCCATTTTTTCCTTTTTAATAATAAATTTTTTAATAAGGAGTCTTCTTGTCATTTTTCAGTCAAGGCACCTTTATAAAATTTTTACTTTATAAATTGAATATTCATCCTTTTTGGGTTTATCGGCTGTCATGTCTGACATTCAATGAAATATTCATTTAAAAGACTAAAAAATTATTTTCTCTTAAAAAATAAAATGTTTTCCTAATATATTAGAAATTATTTATTTCAAATTATTATCAATGAAATGTTTTTTCAAAACATTTTCAAGCTATATAATAATTTTTAAAGGAAAATGGTTTTCAAAATATTTTCAGACATCATTTAAATATTTCATGTCAAATGGAGGTGAATTTTTTTTGATGATTTATTTATATTTTTAATTCACAATGAAATGGGTTTATAAAGTTTTTGATTTTTAAAGGGCCTTTTTAAGAGAAGAACGAATATTTTGCTCAAGAATTTCTTTTGAATGATATTTCAAAATTATTTTCTATCTAAGATGGCATCTATTGATGTTACTCATTATTTTCACAGAAATGATCTAATGGATCCATTAATATTATTTATCTGAATGGTTTATGGTCAATTTCATGGTTTTTATGAAACCCCTTTCTCTTTAATATGTTATATGTTTATGAAATAAATTTTTCTTTCACAGGTTATATTTTTTATGAAATTATTATTAGACATGTATCATATCTATAGTTTATGATATGATTACATGATTATGATACCCATTTCATTTCATGGGTGATTATATGGTTATTTATTATTTCCTGGAACATGTATTTTTTATTACATTATGAGATGGGTGAGACCTATATCTCCCTATAATGAATTAGGTAATGATAAAAATTTAATGATGTAAAAGGGTATATGGGGGGAAATCTCAAAACTGAAATAAAAGGGTAAACGGGGTGATATTCTAAGTCTAAAATATGAGGATAAACTAGAGGATCCCAACCAAAAAAAGAGGGTAGATGAGAGGACATCCCAAGCCTAAAACATGATGGTACATGGGAGGACATCCCAATCCCAAAACAAGAGGGTACACAGGAGGGAATCCCCTGCTTGAAGTAGGTACACAGGTGATTAAGCCAAGCCAAACATGTTACAAATGCCTTGATAAGCATCCATGACAGGGTTTTTTATATGTCATGTTTTATTCCTATGTTATTATTTATTGGATTATGTTATTTATTTTCTTATGATTCATGTATTATGAATTTCCAAAATTTATTATGATCTTTAATTTTTAGGGTATAATATTTAAAATTTGTGCTCAGGCTTCTTACCATTTTGTACTTATTATGTGTAGGAATTTCGATTATTTACCCTTATTGAGCATTTGATCTCAGCCCTTTATTATTATTAATTCCCTATGTTATAAATAATAGTTTTATCTAGAAGTACTAATGGTGGAGATATTTATGGGATATGTTGATGATAATTCACCAGGATAGAAAAGTTTGTTTTCATGCTTCCAAAGACACTAAACTATTACAACCCTTAGAAATTTACTTTTTTAATGTACAGAATATTCATCTAAAATGATTTTATATCCATGTATTTTAATCCTAGTTCACTATATATATATATATATAAGGATAAAAATATATACATTGCATGAAGATAAAACCATATGGACTAACATGACCACACAAAACACACATTAGTGGAACTAACTACCAAATATTTAGTAGTCACACATCCTTATATTGAACGTCAAAAAGATGTATCCTTAGTCAAAAATATGAAATCTTGGAATATGTTCAAATAGTGTTGACTACCAATTGTTAAACAACAACTAGCCTTAAAATTCCCCACTACTTCCCACATAGAAAATCTCTCCTCAAGGAATAATAATAGAGGTGGTCCATTAAAAGTAATTTAGCCACATGACGATAACAAGACCATATAGATAAAATGAAAATCATATCCTTCCCACCGACCACACTACCCTCAATGTAATCCCTAGAAT
Organism: Viscum album; assembly: GCA_963277665.1. NCBI lineage: Eukaryota > Viridiplantae > Streptophyta > Magnoliopsida > Santalales > Viscaceae > Viscum > Viscum album. The sequence goes on from OY728121.1 coordinate 1,251,960,105, forward strand.
ACAAAAAAAGCATCTCATAAAAAAGCATCCATCATTCGCATAAGCACAATATCAAAAAAGTAGGGGGTTACCAACGACACAATCAACTATTATAGAATCACAAGGTGATTTCTTGGACTTCAGTTGTATACATACCACATAAAAATTTGGAAATAAATATTTCAATAAAACATTCGATTCGAACATAATTCTATAATAAAATATAATCATCAACATGTTTGACCACACAATTCATATGAAATCTCATTTTGAAATTTTGACACCAAAACTCCATTTAGAACATGAAGTCCATCATTTAACCAAAAAGTGTAACCTAATTTGGAAACCAAATTTTTCATAAAATATTGAAAATGTGTGTTTATTTAATAAAACCAACAATGTAAATTTTATGAAATATGGGGAGCGCCTAAAATACCATTTCTCATCAAGATACAATTTCAAGATGGAAATTCCACCCATTACCTACATAAAAATCAATTGAATAACAAAATCACAAGATGAAATCCCTAAATGGTACACACCAAGATTATCTAGGCTAAAAATGAATTTAGAAAAACCCAATTCATAATGTAACTCTTGGATTAATTAAATTTAAATGGAAATGTCTACCTCGAGTGGTGGAACCATGCCGCCTTTGACGAAATCCAATAGAATGGGACATCTAGTATGGATCACAACCATTAGCAACAAGAATACCTAATTATAAACAACATTAACCATCATAATCATCCCACTTGACCATTAGGGTTAGAGGAAAACAAGTAAGAAAGAGAGAAACTATGTGGAGAATAGAAGAGAAGAGGAAAGAGAATGATTTGATGAAGAAATAATTAAGATTCACTAACATTTGGTGAGAAATCACCTGAAAAGTATCACAAGATGAATGATAATTAAGGCATTAAACTCCTCTTTTATAAGCAACATAGATGACGTAAACTCAGACCCACAATAACTTAAATTATGTTTGTAAAAGAAAATTTATTTAGGTTTTAATGGGCTTAATGGTTTTGTTGTATGGTTTTGTTACCTTTTCATAAACCATGTGATTTCTATAGGAAACATATTTCCAAATTTCATATTTGTGTAACACAATTGGGGAAAACCACGATCAAATAATTAACAGAAAAAGTTTCCCGAAATCCCACAAAATTACACACCAATCACTAGGGGAGTCCACCTAATGATGATTTACATAGTTCATACAATGTAATGACTCCATGGATGTACCCCCCACACTCAAAAATTAATCTTTCTTCCCTAATAATGTTTAGGAAAACATTAAAAAAATTGATAATTTCAAGAAAAACAACTTCTTTTAGGTGGGTTTGATCTTTAACCGACTTCCAAAACCTCAAAAAAAATACACAAGGCACAAAAAACCCAGTCTTTGAGATAACCAATACTAAAATATTTAGAACTCCCCACTAAATGAGATCGAAGAGTCATAGAAAAATATGTTTATATAGACACACAATTAAAACATTTTAAATTAGTTACATAATTATTTCGACAAATTATTCGTAGATCCTCCTTTAATTCAAAATAGATCATATAACCAAATTTAAACAACACCTTGGAAACATCCAAGGTTGTGATTCCAAACAATAGCACACCCCATCCAATGCATCCCAAAAGATCAGTCCATAAGAATGAAAAAACATATAGACCTAACATAAGTCTATGGACTATTTTTAATTCACCTACAATGTTAAAAAACTAGTTAATAACACCCAAAAATGATGATCATCACCAAAGAGACACAGTTCCCCAAATCATGACGACTAAGGAAAAAGAAAAATCCAGGAGAAAGAGGCCGAGTGTAGATCTTCTAAAAATTTATAATTTACCTAAAAAGGGGATACAATTTTTATCCTCTACTCAAAAAATAAGTGGAATCTAAAATAAACAATGTTACCAAACTCCCCAAAGAGGATTTTATGAACACTAACAGAGACAAGAAGAAAAAGAAGTATGATTTGCTAAGGAACGATGATGCTCTAACCTCTAGGTGAAAAATGGAATATGAAAGTATTCATATCCAAATATTTAGAACACTGTCTCAATGTAATTTTGATGGATAAATGTACCCTAGTGAAATATGTTTCCCAATTGGAAAAAAGGAAACCCCATGTATCCAAGCATACACCCAAGTTCCTTACCATATCCAAAAAATCAAAAAAGAGAATACCCATGGTTCACACCAAGAAAGGGAAAGAAGAATCATGGAGTGAGGAAATTACATATCAAAACATAAAAAAATTGGTTCAAGATACAAATCATCCTTTATAAGATAGGGATCCAGATACACTAAATATGGGACAAGCCTCAAACAAAAAATAAAAAACTATAGAAGAGGAAGCTCCAAAACAAACCACAACACCCTATTCATTCTTGTACGAAACAATGTAGATGCTGACCGGATTTATGGTAGGTTTGAGAGATATTCATCTAATTCCTAACCACCTCACAAAACCTCATAATGTGACCATAAAATCCACATAGATGGGAGTTCATTGGAGATGATTTAGAAGAATACCAAATGTGCCCAGACATCTAGTAATGGTAGCACCTCAATGAATACCTATTAATCGAAGAAGAAATTGTATGTTATGTAGATTTATTATCATTACCACTACCTCCAGACTTCCACTTCTATCCCACCATTTCATATCTACTATATTTTTTGGGAAATGAAGTATTTACCATCTTAGGATTCCCTACAATTAATTCCTTAATGATGATGGCCTTAAAACCCAATTTTATATAGGTTAACAGTCTTGAATAAATTATTGACAAACACAACTATAGATGATGAACTCAAATAATGATCCACACCTTATTTAAATCATCAACAAACAAATCTAGAGAGAATGTAACTATTCCTATGAAATGTTCAACAAATTCATTCACTAACTAATCACCCTTGAGGATTACCAAAAATTTATTTTCCTTCCTGGATCTCTCTTAATTAGGATAAAACCTCCCAATTAATATATACTTAAATTATTCCCATGATATAGCCTCCAATGGTTGGGAATTAATTTTTTGTTTCCACAACGCCAAGCCCACGAATTTGAATAAAGGGACATTGCACCACAACCTAGTGGTTTCAAAAGAGTGCATCAGGTTGAAAATCTCTTCAACCTTGGATTTACACTCAATAACCTAATGGGATACTCAATCACAAAAGATTACCTGAGGATATCAATTCAGGAACTCTCATACATGATCCATGAATTGATAATAGCATGGCATTGACACTCCATCACCAGTTTTGGGATGATCCAGGGTTCGGATGGAAAACTCATGGATCACTTGAACAACTACCTAAGGAATTACCTTATTGAGTTTCTCATTCTTACCTAGGGGAATCACTCTAAAAAAATCAAAAAACAAAAATCTTATTCAAAACACTTTAAATGTTCCCAGCATAAGGAGAACAAAAAATGAAATCCATTACAAATAAAAAATGACATTAAATTAAAAAAAATGGGACTAAATCTCAAAATAGTTAATCGTAGTCACAAACACCCATTAAGGAATCATTAGAATCAGTCCCCAACACACACAAAAAATAATTTGAAAAAACAGAATCAAAAAACCTCTTCAATTTTTCTCAAACCAGTTTCCTTGATATTAGAAAAATTTAATAAAAAAAACCCCACACACCGAAAAAATTTCAAGATATCCTTCAACCAGGAACCTATGTAATTATTTCGTTGAAAAAACGACACAATCAATAATAATTTTCTATAATTTGAAAACTATTCTCCCCAAAGAAACTCATGAAAATATGACATGGCTTTACAAAAAAATTAGAATACCAAGGAATGATACATCACTTTTAAAAAACACTAAAAACTACAAAACATCACTTCTAGTTCCAAAAATAGTTTTAACAAACAAAATAGGGATAAAACCGAAAAATGATAGAAAACAACCAAAATCCCAAACCTTCTCTACTATGCATGGCTTGGTGGCATGTTTTTTCAAATCACACACCAACTGTGAAATTGAAATTTAATGTTTATCCTAGATAGTCCACACGGCCTTTTGATGGTTTGATTGATAGTGAACCTTAACTGTGCACCCTAGAAAATAAGTCAAAGTTTCACTCCATGGTGAGTAATTTCTAGGGATGTGCCCAAAAGAAATCCTACAACTCACAATAAATTAACTTTGTAAAAAAACATCTCAAAATAAATATATAACAACTCCAAAACATGAAAAATGTTCTGACTATCCATGTCAAATCAAGATCTGACACAAGAAAGAGTGGTATATGAACTTCATTTGACCTAAAAATTGTGTTCCAGTAATATTATCTCTTTTCCACCACTATCCCCCATATAATGTGAAGGTAAATATTAGGAATCAAAGAACCTTTAATGAACCTATATCCTCTAATAACATTTTGTAATGATCCAAATTAGGTTGTCATATTGACCTGAAACCAAAGTATCCCTCCACATACCCATATAGTTCCCCTGACCACCCCTTGAGCTAAAGACATGCATCAAGGGTATTTGACATAATAATTGTGTATAGTTTCAACCTCATGTAGTTGAAAAAAAACATCCAAAGTGGTCATATCCTAAATAAGTAGGCCCAAACCCAATATTGTATCACAATAAATAACCAAAAGATAAATATATAGAAAAATTCCATATAAGCTAAAATAAATCATAAGAATAACAAAGAGGCCAAAAATTATTGTGCCAACTAATTGCACCAACCAAGTTTTAGATCACTATAAACTCATGAAAGCAAACTCACCACCGTGATCCTAAAAACCATCTAATTTGACGGAAGATTCCATGAGATCCATCATAAAATTCATGCATTAAATGGTATGAACATGCAATAAATACATTATAGCCACTAATGTGAGTATGTATTGTGTGAGTAGAAGAAAATATTATACCAACATGAGTCAAATTAACTTATTTTATTTATGAAAATATATTCATGTATGAAAACATGGAATTGCATAATGAGTTTCATTTTTCAGTTAAAAATCATGGGAGAAAAATAAGTTTAAAATTTGAACTTCCAAAAATATATGACCATGTGAAAAAAACTTCACAAAAATGGATCAATTTCAAAAAGAAACCAATCATAATTAAAATAATACTTTAGACATTAAACATCACACATTTCATATTAAACCCACACATTGTTAAATACATTTCAAAAGAATTCTAATATGAAATTACATTTTAAAACCATTATCCCATTTTTCTGCAAAATAATACACACACACCCAAATCCAGGTAAAAAAAAGAAATACGAGTAGATAATCAAGAATCATCATTCTAAATTAATGAATGATATGACACTAGAAAAAATCAAGGATAAACCTTTCAATTATTAAAACACAAAGAAATACCTATATAAAATAATCAATAGAATTTAAAATATAAAAATAAAAAATTAATAAATATAGGTACATTTCATGAGGTGAAAACCATAGGAAAAAATGGGACAACACAAGACAAGAAAAAGTGTACTTAACTGCTGGTAAGCTAATAGTCACACATCTATCCACTTAATCCCTCTAAGAAGTCTCTATGGTGAAAAACTACTAATCAATGAATTTGTAAAACTTTGGGGGAATAACCAATGATAAATGTAAACTAGCAAAGAAATGTCCCTCTAATTCCCACATAGCATCCCCAATCTCCTTATGGGTTAATAAAAGTGGTGGTCCATGAACATTGACATCATCACATGAAAACAACAAGACTATAGGGTTAACACCAAAGTCACATCCTCCCACCTCCCACACTACCCTCAATATAATTCCAAACATAAATTAACAACATGAATCACATAAAAAAGAATCCATCACTAGGATAATAACAACATCAACCAAAGAAAGGGGGGTCATAAAGGGAATAATATGTGATTAATGTATCAAAAGGTTCAAATGAGGCTTTCACTTTTATACATACAATATATACATGTGGAAAACCCATTTTTAAGAAACATTGAATTCAAAAAAATTATAAAATAAAACATAACCATCAACAAGTACAAAAACAAAATCCATTGGAAACCCTAAATAACATTTTAACATAAAACAACATTTGAGACACAAAAATCTCAATTTTAACACAAAAGGTAAACCCACTTTCGAAACCTCATTTTTTTTAAAACATAAAGATCAATTTTGATTAATTAAGGTAACCAATAATATAATTTTATAAATCATTTAAGGTGCATAAAATACCATTTTTCCTCTAGGTACAATTTCAAGAAAATTCTACATATTTTCCTCTTCAAAATCAATACATATCAATGAAATATTTAGAAAAAAACCTCTATAGTCTACACTACAATTATCTAGTCGAAACATGAATTTTTAAAACCTAATAAATAGTATAACTCTTTAATTAGATAAAATGAAATGGAAAAACCTATTTCATGTGGTGGAAACATGTCTCCTTTAAAGAAATTCACTGGAACGAGACTCTAAGAATGGATCATAACCATTACAAACCACACACCCAAATTCTAACCAATATTAACCATAATAATTGACCCACATGGAAATTTGCGTTAGACGAAAAGTTTGAAATAAGTGAGAAATCAAGAGGGGAATAGTGGAGAAGTGGAAAGTTAAAGTTTTGATGATGAAATAATAAATAATCCATAACCTGATGTGAGAAATCAACTAATAAGTGGGCCAATATGAAGAAGAATAATGGGGTCTCCTACTACAGATACCCAACTGATAGGGGGTCAAATTGGAGGTGGGATAACATAAACCATTTTTTGAAAATAAAAGTTATTAAGTTTTTAATGGGATGCACTATTTTTATGGATGTTTTTATAAATGATGAAAAACCCATGAAAATTATAATGGAAACATATTTCCAAATTCTGTAGTTGAGTTTCCTGAATTGGATAAGCCATTCTAAAACCATGTGACCTGGAAAATTTCACAAAAATCGTAAAATGACTTCCCAAACACTAAGGGAGTCCGCACAATGATCATTGAGAGGGACAAACATAATGTAGTGACATTATGGGTGTCACATGTTTTTTTTGACCCATGTGCATTAATGTTCATGTACTAATGATCTTGTAGGACGTTAGAGGATCTCACATGAGTAATTACTTTCTAAAATTTTTATTATGTTCATGTGAATGTAATGTGATATAGTGGAATGCATTGATATTGTTAACATTGACTCTGACATCCTATAATGATCTGCATATGAATAGGCTTAGGGGATATATTGAAAAGTCATTAGAAAGTGGAGATTCAATCACTGAAATTTTTAAGAAAGGATAACTATTTTATAGATATTATTTTAATGTAGAAAAATATAATGAAAATTTGATGACAGATTTCTATAAGAGGTAAATGTTTTTTGGAGTGATATTTTAAAATAATTTCATTTACATGGAATATTGAGCCAAGTATATATGGGATGAATAATATCTATTTTTTTTAATTATTAAAATAATTCTCATGTGTCGATTCTTCTTGAAATTTTCATAAAAAAATGTATGTTTAAAATAAGAAAGTTATTAAGAATATTATCCCCTATACAATGTTGATGATACCCTCAAAAAATAGGTGAAAGAGACTTCTTTTCAAGGGAATAATCAAAATATATGTACTATATTTCATCATATATTTTTTTTTAAAAAAATGGGGTGAATATTTCACCCATGCATTATATATTGGATTTTTTTACAATATATTAAGGAATTAAATTAAATATGTGTTTCATGCCTTTGGTGATAATGATGCATGAAACAATGATTCACATTTAATATATTAATTTATGGAGTATGTGATGCATGCTAGTGGATTGGGTAATTCATTTATTTTCTTATGGAGTTATTACCACTCACTGTATGAGTTTCACAAGTTATGATATTTCAATGAAAGTAACAGTGTTACTTTAAGGATTTATATTGATGTTTTGTGTTTTGGGTTGATTGTAAAAATAATATTTTTAATAATATAAAATATTATCGATGATGGATACATTTTTACTTAATGTTATTTTATGATTATTTGAAGGAGGTTTCAAAAACTACATATGTTTAATATTGAGTTTCTATATGATTGGTAAAGGCAGTTATAAAATATATAGTTTATGCACACATGATTAGTCTACATATATTTAGTTAATCAAAATGAATATTTTAGTGTCTTTTGGTATGGTGTAAATTCCATTTTCTAATTATATTTAATCCTCTATATAATAATATGCTCTTATTTCCATACCACATCTATATGTTTCACAATTTGGAAATAGAAGACCTCAAATCCTTGAAGAACATTAATTTATTTCTCCAGTATATAGATCATTTCCCATTTTACATGGGTTAGTCAAGATGATGCATATTCCCTACCATTATAGTTATTTCCTTAATGTAGAGGGGATCTATGCCATGGGATAAAGTTATCTACATCACAAAGAAGAAGCATGTGTCATGGAATGGTGCATGTGAGAGAATTATTAACTCAGGGGATATATTTTCATCTAATTAAAAACTGTACTCTCTATTTATATTTAAAGTTCATGATTTATAAGGGGTAGCATGATGATTTTTGGTATATTGAAATGATTTTTTGTGGATGTTTTGATCCTTCGACAATCGATGTTCAATGAAGAAACACTGGAACATATTTTTCAAAATCTATTATCATGGAAGAAGATGGAATGATCATATTAATATACAAAAAATTATGGTATTATATACATTATATGATAAAAAGACACATGTATTTAAGATACATAAAATTTTTCCCTTGTAAGTGTGGGAAAAACAATATTGTTATATCTTGTTATTCCAGGAAGGAAAAAAGGAGTAATTGCGACATTGAATTACCAGGTCCCAGAAAGAGAATTGTTTTTATTGTAATTTATGTATATGTATTCATAGATGAAATAGATATATTTGAAATTTATTTTTCATATATATTTTTTTGAAGGTAGGATTAGAATAAAATTGTACACTTTTTTCTCATATTTGGTAGAATCCTAGAGTGATAAAGGGAGTCTAAAAGTTGTGAGAAAATTTATTAATACAAAAGAAGAGGAGGATTTCATGAGACTACACCCAGGAGGTGTAAAACTGAGGTGGTGTGAGAAAAAGATATTTCCCAACCTCAACCCATGAATGAAAAGTATAAAATAAAAAGGTTTAATTTCTGAAGATAATTCCATTCTATGGAACTATCTCTATCTGGGAAGAAGTGGTGTTAATGTAGTTTGATGAAACCATTTAGATTCCACCCTCACACATGAGGAGTTATTCAATAAATAGCAAGGAATATTTTATGATCAATGTTCATCCATAAAATTTTGGTGAAAAAAAGCTTCAATAATACAATGATGACCATGAAGAGACAACCATGTCTATAAGGTGACTAAACCCTCAATAATTTAACATGTAGAGGAGAAGAAGAGGAAGTGAACCTTATATTAATAGTGAGCCTTTCTTAAACCATTATAATACAACAATGAGTCATTATTACTCTTTTGTATTACCAATTCATCATTGGTGTGTACAACTTACATAGTTTCTTGAAACAAGTTAAATCTTGTGTGTTTTTGTGCTTTAATTTCTTTATATTTGTATGGTACATTATGAAGAATACTATCTAGAAAAAGACTGGAATAATAATATTTTCTTTTCACATGAGGGAAGGATCCTGAATATTTAAATAAAAATAAATTGTTTAAATTTTTTTTCACATGTTTTCACCCCCTCCCAGGTTGTCTTAGGTCCCAAAAAGTTGGAAATTTCTAAATGATTGACTCAATGGTGAATTTCCCTCTTTTTATTTTTTATTCAAAATGAATCATGTTATGTTTTATATATTTCGATATTTGTATTATCATAACCACAATAATTTTCATTCCACCTCCCATGGGGATGGTTATTTCATTGGATATCACATTCTTTGTTAATAATATTCAACTTCGTTTCCTCAATCGATTAAAAAATGGTTAATGTGAGTAAAAAATTTTAATAATCAGAGTGAGAAGTCATATTATAAGGTTAATCATTTCTAATATGTCCTAAATTATGGAACCTACTATCAACCCATATGATCTTAGGTTCACCATTTATCACTTTTGCTTTATCATAGGTTGTTTTAGGTACTATCCTCATATTATTCATAACTTAATCCCAAAAAATAACAAAACCCTACTATAATACTTACTGAGGTGACTTGTGAAGAATATAAAAGCACATAACATTTGTTCATATAAATATTCAACGCATATCAAAATAAATTTCACCTAAAAACCTAATGTTTTAGTGTATTTTAAGATTAGATACATAATTAGTTTACTTAAAAACAATTTATCAGTATTTACAATACATTCTCTTCAAACATGGTACCTTTATAGAAATATAATACTTAACACCATTCTTTATAATCTAGTTGTAACACCCCGACCCCTCTAGGATGGAGCCGGTGAATTACTTGTGATATTGGCATGGTTAGAATGAATGAAAATCCCAAAGGAATGATCAGTTTAGTAGTATTGAAGAAACTATATACATAGATGTAACTCAAATTACATTGAAAAAATGGTTACAAAATACAATACATAACAAAAACTAAAAAATGCATCCAAGAACTCAAAATAAGACCTTCTCTTCATCACCTATCAAAGGTAGAAAATGAAAGGGGTGAGCTCAAATGCTCAGTAAGGCTTACAAAAAGCATAATCATGAGTACAATAATAAATGAATCACAAACAATCTGACATAATCAAAATGGCATAGTGAATAAATGAATAATTAATGTTATTAATAAACTAAAAATGAAACTACATCCATAGATTTTGTCATAGTGAAAATATCATGGATAATAATATTAACTGATAATGAATATAGAGAATTAATATTAATTGGATGTCATGTATCTAGCACATGAAACCATAATACCGTAAAAATGGTTTAGTTTTATCGGAAGAAACCCTTCTGATTTTTGGAAACAAACTCGAAGGGTTTGTCGCCAAAAAGTTTTCTCTGATGAGATCTATTGATGCATCGAGAGGTTGTAGCGGGCCCCACCAGCCACTATATTTCCAAATAATTATTTATACATTGATTCAATACAAGATCAATAATCCCTTTCAATATCCATATATAGTAGAGTATACAGATTCATCAATATTTCCATAAATAAAATAACGTTCCAAATAAACACCGTATGTAAAATGGTATACGGTTTAGAAAACAAACATATCTGTGACATTATATTATGGATATTTAATATAAATATAATTTCAAAGAAAATTGATCTCAAATGGGAAGTAGTTACACCACATAAGAATTATTAGGTGGACAATATAAAGATAGTCATAATGAAAATGACAGCTGAGACAAAGTCCCTCACCACAATGTAATCTGTCGAATCGTATTACCAGAACTTAATAACCATCAAGTGAATGGTTGAATAACATGAACATAAATATAATCGTGTCATTATATATCAAATGGAAGTAAACATATACCAAATATATGGAATAATTGGCGAATAATGGAAATCGCATAGAAATGAATGTGAGATGAGAAACCCCTTACCATAGGCTTGAGTATGTTCTTCATTTGTTTTAATGACCTGAATAATAAAATTTATCTTCATTACCTAATATTTATATAACCTCATATACATTTAATTTATTTATAATAACCTTATTAGGTTCATTCATGGCCCTTTATATGGGTTCATTTGGTTCAATTTTAATGTTTTTGAAGCATTTTCTCCCTTGATTTTCATGGTTTCTTACTTGTTTCCATGAATAGAAGTTCATTTGAAACATGGTTAACCATCCAGAATTGTTAATAAATATTTTTAATTAAATTATGGATATATAAATGATCTTATAATTACCTTGGGTTATATACCATGATGATGATTCATTAGTTAAAACATTAAGGATGTTCGTTTAGATCGTTTTAGTGGATCTTGGATAATAACAACCTCATTTTGTTTTATAAATTAGAACCATGAAGTCTTAATTATTCCATAACCATGGGTAAATCATAACACAAATATTATAACCTGGTTCAACCATATAAATGGTTTCATGGCCATACTTGAAAGAATTAATGCGAACTAAAATCACATTGTCTACGATGCCTGTAATTTGACACGTCACAGAGAATGTTTTTTATACCTTGAACAAGTGGGGGAAAGAAGAAGATTGATGATGAATTTCTAATTAACATTAGAAAATCCTGAATATACATGATTTTGGAGATTTCATTCCTCTTGGGTAAGAATAGATGAAGAAATAATAAATAAAGAACTCAAGATAAAAGAATAATTTTGAAATCGCTTACAAAAAGTTGAAACCCTAATGGCTACGCAACATGGTTTTAGAAAATATTTAAATGAGATGGGACAAGGGTAACCTATCTAGAAATGAATCATAATATATATTATATCAATAATAAGAAAAAAAATAAGAACATGGTATGGAAACATGAACGATATACCACATAAAAGAGAACTTGAATGGAAAACGAAAGAAATTGAGAATTTTCTTACCTTGTGGAGTAACCCTTAAAACATGAAGGTTGGGACCTTGGGAACATAAAGAAACCATGGGAGGAATAATATGGATAGAAGGATCCCAGAAAATCATTTAGGGAGAATTGGGAATGAATTCAATGAAGGGAAGAGTTGGTATTTATAGCAAAAGTGAGGGATTATTTTAATAATTTTCAAGGGACACCTCATGAGTGGTTATTGAAAAACGATGGGCTTGCGCATGGTAATTGCCCTTGGTATAAGCCACTTGGTTCACCTAACATCTTATTTAACTATACACAAGTCTACCAGATTTGTGACATCATTAATTATGTCATTAACACACCGAAACTAAAAACTGTATTTTTACTATTCACTGAAAAATCAACTGTTTTAGAAAAATTCCCAAAATTCACCCTGACCATTTATCGATGTTTATATTTAAAAAGTGAAATACATTTTTGAAAAATAATTTTCTAAATATTATTAATTTAATTTTTAAATAAGGTCATATTTAATTCAAAAAATCACAAACTTAAAGTGCAACTAGTTTTATTTCTCATTGAAAAACTAATTAATATCTCATTATCTTATTTCCTTAAGAAAATAATATATTATTATTATTTACTATTCATAAGGGTCATATTACTATTCATATTACTATTCATATTGGTATGTTACTATTCACTAAAAATCAATTTTTTTCTATCAGACTCCAAATGACTTACTGAACACAACTCTAGATGACTATTTTTCAAAATTCAAATCATTGAAGTGAGAAATTTACGTTTAATGGGTAGGTTTTAAATATCTCCTAAACAAACTAGTGTTTTATCAAAGGAACTCAGTGATGAATATAATTTAACTCAATGATGAATAGAGAAACATAACATAAAATTTTTGTGGTACTACATTACTCCCTCCTTCGGAAAATTTCATCCTTGAGATTTAGAAAATATTACATTAAAAGATTCAGGTATGTCTTTAACATATGCTCCTCAGGCTCCCATGTTGCTTCCTCCATATGAGGGTTCCTCCATAGAAACTTTACTAGATGATTCGTCCGATTTCTCTATACTTTTTTTCTAGTACCAAGAATCTTGATAGGCTCATCACAATAAGATAGTTCTGGATCAAGTTCAACTTCTTCATAAGTGAGTACATGTGTTTGGTTTGGCATGTACTTTCTTAACATTTAATCATGGAACACATTTTTAACCTTAGAGATACTTGGAAGAAATGTAAAATGGTAAGATATGACTCCAATTAGGTCCAGAATTGCAAAAGGTCTGACGTACCTGGGACTTAACTTTCCCTTCTTACCGAATTGTGTAATACCCATCCATGGAGATACCATTAAGAAAATGTGATCACCTTCTTGAAACTACAAATCCTTCCTTCGGTTATCTACATCGATCCTTTGCGTACATTTAGCTATTTTGATATGGTTCTGGATAATCTTCATCTTTTCTTTTGTTTCTTCAACAAGTTCTCGGCCCATGAGTTTTCTTTCACCAACTTCATCCCAGCATGTTGGTGTACGACATCTCCTCCTATATAATGCTTCATATGGTGCCATATAAATACTTTAATGGAAGCTATTATAGTAGGAAAATTCCATGAGAGGTAAATACTGATCCCACATGCCATTAAAATCAAGTGAACAAGACCTCAACATGTATTCTAATGTTTTAATAGTCCATTCTGATTTTCCATCAGTTTGCGGGTGGTAGGCAGTGCTCAATCAAAGATTAGTATCTAGGGACTTCTGAAGACATTTCCAGAATCTTGATGTAAAACATGGATCATTATCAGAAAAAATCGATAGGGGTACTCCATGAAGTCTCACCACTTCATTAATATATAGTCTTTCTAGACGTTGAAGTGGTAGATCTTCTCTTATAGCAATAAAATCTGCTGACTTGGTATGACGATCAACAATGAACCATATTGCATTGCTCCTTCTAGGAGTCTTTGGTAGCCCGTGAAAAAGTCCATTGTGATATTATCCCATTTCCACTCCGGTATGGGAAGAGGTTTCAATACTCCTCCAGGCTGTTGCCTTCCAGCTTTCACTTGTTGACAAACCATACATCTTGTCACAAAATCAGGAATCTCTCTCTTCATTTTGTCCCAACAAAAATTTTCCTTCAAATCTATATACATCTTAGTACTACAAGTGTGTATAGAGAAATTGGAACTATGAGCATCATCCAACAATTCCCTTTTTAGATCAGGTATATTAGGAACAAAAAGCGTCTTCCCAAATCTCAAAATTCCATCTTCATATATGAAGTCATTCAATCTCCCTTCATTCACAATTTTAATCTTCTTTTGAAACTCCTCATCATCAGTTTGAGAACATTTTGTCCTTTCTAGTAAAGATGGTTTGACAAACATTTGAAAAAGCCTTGACATTTCACCTTCTATGGTTATTCCCATATCCATCTTTACTAGATCCATGAAAATAGGATCCCTTTAAACTCTCATATTGTTCAAAACGTCATGATCCTTTCTTCTCAAAGCATCTTCCACCTTATTTCCCTTCCTTGGGTGGTAGTGTATCGTGAAATCATGATCCTTGAGCAGTTCAATCCATCTCCTTTGCCTCATGTTGAGTTATTTCTGTGAGAAAATATACTTCAAACTCTTGTGATCAATATAAATCTCACATTTTTCACCATAGAAATAATGTCTCCATATCATCAAAGAAAATATTATAGTAGCTGACTCAAGATCATAAGTAGGATAGTTTTTATCATGAACTTTTAGCTATCATGATGCATAAGAAATAACCCTATCATTTTGTATAAGGACACAACAAAGTCCTTTCATTGAAGCATCACTATAAATAAAAAACCCGTCATTCCCTGATGGTAGAGTCAATATAGGATCATTGACTAATATTCTCTTCATATTTCAAAACATTCTTCAAAATATTTTCCCAATAATAAATTAACCCCTTTACATGTGAGCTTGGTTAGCGGATTATCCAGGCGGGAAAAATTCTGAACCAAACGTCGATAATAACATGATAATCCAATAAAACTGCGTACCCCAGTTATATTTGTTGGTGTGGGCCAATCTTGGATTGCCTTTTTCTTCACAAGAACAACTAGGATTCCATCCTTAGAGATAATATGGCCTAGAAAAGAAACTGATTGAAGCTAGAATTCACACTTTCTAAAATTCCCATATAATTTATTTCTTCTTAGAGTTCCCAAAATAACTCGCAAGTGACTCTCATAGTAATCATATCTTTTTGAGTATATGAGGATATCATCGATGAATAACACAAAAAATTAATCAAGATATTCCTTGAAAACTCTATTCATTAAATCCATGAAAACATATTTTTCATTCTTAGTCCAGAAAGTATCACTATAAACTCGTAATGCCCATACCTGGTTCGAAATGCTGTCTTCGGAATAAATTCCTTCCTCACACTCAGTTGATGATATCCGGATCGAAGGTTGATCTTTGAAAAGTATTGAGCTCCATGAAGTCGGTCAAATAAATCATTAATCTGGGGTAGAAGATACTTTTTCTTTATTGTAATAACATTGATTTCTCTGTAATCAATGCATAGCCAAATTGATCCATCTTTCTAATTTACAAACAAGACTTGGGATCCCCATAGAGAAACACTAGGTCAAATAAATCCTTTGTCACTAAACTCTTCTAGTGGTTTCCTCAGCTCCACTAACTCCACAGTGGCCATTCTATATGGGGTCTTTGATATAGGTCTTTCACTAAGAATTAAGTCAATGGAAAACTCAATTTCCCGCTTAGGAGGATGTCCAGGTAAATCCTCTAGAAACACATCAATGTATTCTTTCACTATATTCACATCTTCAATTTGAATATTTACTTCCTCACCCATAAATATTGGGTTCTCTTCCTCTCCAAGAACTACATTAAATAGAGCTACTAGGGGTGGGTCTAGATATGAATCAGACGGTGAAGTCTCCGCTCTAAACATAAAAGATTCTACAACATTTTCAAAAATTGTAACTTCCTTTTTCTTGCAATAAATCCTCGCATCATAATTTGATAGCCAATCCATACAGAGAATTATATCAAATTCAGTCTTGGGTATGATGATAAGGCTAGAAACTAAAGCATGTTTTGGTGATTGGAGTGGGACTAGTCAACATGCCTTTGTTGCAATGATACATCCCATGCGAGTTTTTACTGAAAACTCCTTTCTTATATCAAATTGGACATATCTAATTTTCTTGGAAAACTGAGAGGATATAAACGAATGCGATGATCCAGAATCAAAAAATGTGTTGGCTATGTTTGAGGAAACAATTAAAGTACTTTCCACCGTGTCACTAGGAACATCAACCATCGCGGTTCTAATCGCATAGGCTCTCCCTTGATCTCTTGTATTTTTCTAAGGTATGTTTCCTTGTAGCTTAGAACACTCATTTTCATAGTGTCCCATCTCTCTGAAATTGCAGCATTGAACATCATTTAGTTGTTTCTTCCCCTTGCATTCATCATATAGATGAACCTTTTCTCTGCATTTATATCAGACTCCCTTGCCTTTCAAGAATTTCCCAGGATGATTCATTCCAGAGTTCTCGCATAATGGGAAACTATTCGTTCCCTTTCCCTTCTTGGGTGGTTTTCCTTTTCCTTTGTTATTAGAATACCGCTTCTTATCTTGGTTTCCTTTAAAAAAATTTGATCTAACAAATTCCTTCTCTATTTTGATGGCACTTGATACAATTTCATCATATGATGAAAATGATTGAGAAGTTAGTTCCCTTATAAGACTTGGCTTATGACCTTCAATAAAATGGTCAATCTTGTCCGCCGAGTCACGAACATAATCCACAACATACCTGGATATCCTTGTGAAGGTAGACTCATACTCTACAACACTGTCTTCTTCCCTTTGTTTCAAACCAAGGAATTTCCTCTTCATTTTAGTTCATTTAACATGAGGGAAATATTTTTCATAGAATATTTCCTTAAAAGTCCTCCTTTCCATATCTTCTATTTATTCTTCCTCTGTGGTATTTTGAATCAAGGACCACCATTGATCAGCGTCTCCCTTGAGACAATATAGCTCTAGTACTACCGTTTTATTTTCATTGCATCTTAATGCCATGAATATCTTTTCAAGGGACTTGATCCACTGCTTAGATACCAATGGATTAGTAGTCCCGCTGAAGGATAGGGGCTTCTGCCGCCTAAAACGATCCAAAACAGGTGTGGAAGGGTTATTCGTTACAGCTTGAGTAAGTTGTCCCAATATGTTCATGATCTGATCTGCTCTAACGTTGACTGTGTTGACTTGCTCAGTAGGGAGATACCCACCTTTCCCATGAGTATTAATTCCCCTTCTTCTATTAGATTCCATTTCTAAATAATGGGATACACTATATTATTTTATGAATCTAAAATAGAAAATCACTCAACATAGATTGAAATTCTATTCATAGATAATCTTATAAACATGGTTCCTCTAAGAAGAAATTTACATTAACTCCTTCATAACAGCTTCTAATGAAAACATGAATTATCCTAAGCATATCCCCCATGAGTGTCGTAACCAAGAGTGAAGTAAGGCCCGTTGTTGTGAACCAGTTCCCATTCGAGTCTAGCTCAAAGCGGTGTTTTCGGGTTTTACCTCTAGATACATCAGTGCCAGAGCTGCCTATACCTGCTTGTATCCAGACAGAGACGTATTGCTTAAAATATCCACAAAATATATTCCTTACCAAAATTAAAGGATGTTATTGTATGTTAATCCTTAGATACTACCTTAGGGCTTTGTTCCTTACTATACATTTCTTACTCTAGTTTCCAAGTATTCTACTAAACTTCCTCTGATACAAACTGTAACACCCCGACCCCTCTAGGCTGGAGCCGGTGCATTACTTGTGATATTGGAATTTTTAGAAGGAATGAAAATACCGATGGAATGATCAGTTTAGTTGTCTTGAAGAAACTAGATACATATATGTAACTCAAATTACATTGGAAATATGGTTACAAAATACAATACAAAACAAAAACTGAAAAATACATCCAGGAACTCAAAAGAAGACCTTATCTTCATCACCTGTCAAATGTAGACAATGGAAGGGGTGAGCTCAAATGGTAAGTAAGGGTTAAAAATAGCGGAATCATGATTAAAATAATAAATTAATCAAAAACAGTCTAACATAATCAAAAAGGCATAGTGAATAAATGAATAACTAATTCCATTAATAAACTAAAAATGAAACTGCATCCATAGATTTTGTCATAGTGAAAATGTCATGGATAATAATAATATCTGATAATGAATAAAAAGAATGCTTATGAGTAGGAAGTCATGTATCTTCCACATGAAACCATAATATTGTAAAAATGGTTTAGTTATATGGTTTGAAACCCTTATGATATTTGGAAACAAACTCGAAGGGTTTGTCGCCAAACTATTTTGCCTCATGAGACCTACTGATGCATCGAGGGGATGTAGTAGGCCCCAACCTCCACTGTATGTCCAAATAATTCTTTTTTACATTGATTCAATATACGATCAATAAGCCCTTTCAATATCCGTATAGAGTAGAGTATACAGATTCATCAATATTTATATAAATAAAATAACTTTCCAAATAAACATCGTATGTAAAATGGAATAAGGTTTAGACAACAAACATATCCCTGACATTAGATTATGGATATTTAATATAAATATAATTTCAAATGAAAATTGATCTCAAATGAGAAGTAGGTACACCACATAAGGATTATTAGGTGCACAATACAAAGATAGTCACAACGTAAACGGCACCTGAGACAAAGTCCCTTACCACAATGTAATCGGTCGAACCGTATGACCATAACATAACAACCATGAAGGGAATCATTGAATAACATGAATATAAATAGAATCATGTTATTATATATCAAATTTAAGTACACATATACCAAATATAAGGAATAATTGGTGAACAATGGAAATCTCAGAGAAATGAAAGTGAGATGAGAAACCCCTTACCTTATGCTCAAGGGTGCTCTTTGTTTGTTTTAATAACCTAAATAATAAAATTTATCTTCATTAACTAATATGAACAGAATCTAATATTCATTTAATTGATTTATTATGACCTTATTAGGTTCATTCGTGGACCTTTTTATGGGTTCATTTGGTTCAATTTTAATGTTTTGGAAGCATTTTCTCCCTTGATTTTCATGGTTTGTTACTTGTTTGCATGAATAGAAGTTCATTTGAAACATGGTTAAACATCCAGAATTGTTAATAAAAATTATTAACTAAATTATGGAGATATAAATTATCTTATAAGGATATTTTGTTATATACCATGATGATGATTCATTAGTTAAAACATTAAGGATGTTCGTTTAGATCGTTTTAGTGGTTCTTTGATAATAACAACCTCATTTTGTTTTATTAATTAGAACCTTGAGTAACAAAGAAATAATGAACCATGGGTAAATAATAACAAAAATATTATAACCTGGTTCGACCATATAAATGGTTTCATGACCAGACATGAAATAATTATTGTGAATTGAAATCACATTGTCTACGATGTCGGTAATTCGACATGTCACAGACAATGTTTTTAATTCCATGAACAAGTGGGGGAAAGAATAAGATTGATGATTAATTTATCATTCACATTTGAACATACAGAATATACAAGATTTTTTAGATTTCATTCCTCTTGGATAATAAGAGATAAAGAAATAATAAATAAATAACACAAGATAAAAGAATAATTTTGAAATCGCTTAGAGAAATTCGGAAGCCTAACGGCTATGCAACTTGGTTTTAGAAAATATTAAAAATAGAGGGGACAAGTGTCACCTATCCCAAAATGAATAATAATATATATTAGATCATGAATAAGAAGAAAAATAAGAACATGTTATGGAAACATGAAATATATACCACATAAAAGAGAACATGAAAGGAAAAAAGAAAGAAATTGATAATTTTCTTACCTTGGGGAGTAACCATTAGAACAAGATGTTTGGGACCTTAAGAACATGAGGAAACCTTGGGAGGAATAATATGGAGGCAAGGAGGCCATAACTTCATTGATAGAGAATTGGGAATTAATTCAATGAAGGGAAGAGTTGGTATTTATAAAAAAAGTGAGGGATTATTTTAATAATTTTCAAGGGACACCTCATGTGTGGTTTTTGCAAAACCTTGGGCTTGACCATGGTATTTTCCGATGGTATAAGCCAGTTGGTATGCCTCGCATCATATTTAACTATACACAGTTTTTCCAGATTTATGACATCATTATGATTTTATTAATTATGTAATTAACACATCGAAACAAAAAACTGTATTTTTTTTACTATTCACTGAAAAATCAATTATTTTAGAAAAACTCCCAAAATTCACCCTAACCATTTATCGACATGAATATTTCAAAATTGAATATATTTTTCCAAAATAATTTTCTAAATATTTTTAATTTAATTTTTAAATAAGGTCATAGTTAATTCAAAAAATATCAATCCTAAAGTGCAACTAGTTTTATTTCTCATTGAAAAACTAATTACGATCTCATTATCTTATTGCCTTACGAAAATAAAATAATATTATCATTTACTATTCATAAGGGTCATATTACTATTTATATTAATATTCATATTACTAGATGACCATTTTTCAGAAATCAAAACATAGAATTGGGAAATTTATGTTTTATGGATAGGTTTTAACTATCTCTTAAATAACCTAGTGTTGTTTCAAAGGAACAAAGTGATGAATAGAATGTAAATCAGTGATGAATAGTGAAACATAACATAAAATGTTTGGGGTAATACACTAGTGATTCTGAAAAAAAGGAAGGGGTGTGCTCAAGGGCTCAGAAAGGGTAAACATATGAGATAATAACAGAATATCAAAAGTGGGAATAAGATCAAACTAATGTTAGGTAAATATAATTGGGGTCCATTATCATAATATAGGAAAATTATATCAAAAAATTCATAGATCATAAATAATAATTTGGAATAATATAAGACATGATCCAAAAGAGTGTAGATACATAAACAAACATGATTCATTAGTGCATAACAAATGATTAAAAAAATTACATAAGTGTGAGGAACATACATAAAAATAGAATAAAAAAATTCATTCATCAAGGATCTCTACCAAGACCTTCATCACATAGTCAATTGGGTTTACTCCCAATTCCATCTAAACGATAGAGGCCAAAGTACCATAGTGGATTAGGGTCACTCACCAGTCCCTTGAATGTTTTCTCATTATATATAACTCATTACCCAATGTATTTATGGGATATAATTTACCCACCCATCATATTATTATCAACCACACACATTGTAACACCCCCCCTAGTAGCCATAAAACAGTGACCTGATTCAGTGGGTCACATGGCCTTAAGCATGCCTCTCCGTAAAACAGAGGCTTCTGTATATTAGTGGGGGTCCATAGTGGCATAGTTGGGAGGCTATAAACACATAATTAGAGTCACACACTGATGTAATAAATGAATATATAAACAATTGAAGAATAATAAATGATAAATAGAATAAAATAAGTACACTATCCAGATAACACTTATATTAATCCATTAATTGAAATATACCATACCATTATAAATGATTAGATGTCATCTCTTTAATTAAATACCTATAAAACATGGAAGCTGGTATACATACATATAGGTATATCCAAAGGATGAAAAATACCAAAAAAATATATCTAGATAGAATCACAGCCCATATCTCAGTCTAATGATCTCCACTCCCATGCTATAATCAATAAATCATAAATTAATGGGTACTTTTTCCTTTCCCAAACCCCATCTATATTATAGCATGTTTAATCCTAGTGTCGACCAAAGGTTCCCCAAACATGGTTAGTCACAAAACCTCACGCGCATTTCCCAAAACACTAGAGTCTATGGACTAGCATCGAGGGCCAAGGTATAATAATGGGGAAACTATTCCCTAATTGGAAGAGTATACATAATAGAAAGAAAATAGTAAATAATAGAAGAAGCAGTAATACCACACAACCGAAGTAAACAACAGAATCATGATTGTAATAAAACAACTAGAGCAAATATATAAATAATGCATTTCACATTTTTCAATGAATGTAGGAAAAAAGTCAAAATGCTAGAAATACAATACAGAATCCCAAGTACAGAAAGGAAAATAAACTACAACAACATCTCAAGCATGAGCTTTTTCCCATGCCCTCCATCTCAAATAGCAATCAGTTACCTGATTAAGAAGGGAGCTTTCCCTTATCAATACATAAAACGATATAATCTTATTGGGTCCAAAACATGACCCAAACAGGGTGTAAGATGAATCCCATTAGGCAAACACCAAATAATATTTTCATAACTGTTAGTGAATATAAATAGCAGGTAATATGAAAAAAATGAAGTAATAAACTAGGAAGTACTCAAAGGTAAACCATCCAAAAGTTTTTATTTAAATTAATTTTAATTTACTATTAAAATTGTGGAATCATGTAAACCTTGGGATCTAGCCTAAGATCTATATCCCCTTTGGAAGTAACAAAACACATGTCTCTGAAAACTATCTAAACAATCATGTAAAATTGAGTCCATGATTGTGCTTTTTCTTTGAAAACTTGTTACAAACATTCAATAATTCATAAACAATCCTCTAGGAATATCTCATGGTTTAACCCCTTTTTTTTAACATAGCACCAATTCATTAAATACTTACCCTTTTGAAAATCCATCATGGTCTAACACCTTTGGTTCCACATAGTATAGATCAATTACAAATGACCACCTGGGTAACACTCATGGTCAATACCCCTGGGTCAACATAGCACTAAATCAATTACAAATGAAAACCAGGGTAGATCTCCTAGTCAATACCCCTAGGTCAAACATCTACACCAAGGCACTCATGGTGCATTGAAAAAACACCACATGCATTCATATCAAAACACCTTATGTAATCTATAACTACTACATGGATAAAATTTAGAAATGATATCATATTAATTTCATATAATCAATGAAACTCCATCATAATAAACCAAGGCATGGAAACAAGGTACACCTCAAGGTAACCTAGACCAATTGGCCATACCTCTCAAACAAGGTAAAACACCCATGGTGTGTCCTATAAACAAGGTATCTAAACTTACGCTTAAGAAACACCCCCCTTTCAATAAAAAAACTATAGGTGTAAATAAACATGGTTAAATTCCAAATTGATCAATACCCCATTTGAGGGTATGCATCCCTTTTAGCATATATAATCCATATACGAACAACAAAAGGCACAAACCACATTCCTCGATGTCTTATGACTGATATACTTGAACATTGGACCTTGAATCATCCACGATCAGAGTACATCTACAAAAAGGTGAAAAAAACCCAAACATGAGTAAATCATAAGAGATGAGGAATCAGGAAGGAAGGATGTAGTGGTTTTGAGAACTCACAGGTGGGATTCCAACACACCTGACAGTGTCTCAATCAAAGCTCGGATGGATATTTAGGAGGGGTTTGAAATTTTTTAGCCTTTTTGTCACTCTCCTGTATGAACCATGGAGGGAAGATGACATTTAAGAACATAAGATGTGTCCCTG
Organism: Viscum album; assembly: GCA_963277665.1. NCBI lineage: Eukaryota > Viridiplantae > Streptophyta > Magnoliopsida > Santalales > Viscaceae > Viscum > Viscum album. Next base: position 1,251,984,242 of record OY728121.1, read on the forward strand.
ATCTGATATATAAATTGAAAAGAAGAGTACCCAACATAATCATTAAAACTGCACATCGTGTATTATCCTCAATTGGCCCTCGACATAAGTGGTATGCCACATCATAACACGACCTAGTACTCAGCCATTACACATCCAGTACTCGACTATTCGCAGAAACTAGGTACATGGATTTTATACAGATGTAGATGGAATGTACTTATAAATACCCCATTTCTTCCTTTTTCCTCAAAAAACAACCCGAAATCAAGATCTATAACTGAAAAGAAGATCTGTGATCGAACAATCTTCCCCCTTAAAGAAATTAATCCCTAAATTTCCCTAACAAGGCCAGTGAAGAAGAATTTTCAAACTAATATGGAAACTATGATCGCATATAAGCCTCCCTCTCTCATGTCTCATTCTACACTCTAAAATGAGGCCATAACACCTGTACCAGAGGAAGAAACCCGCCATAGAAAACCTTCTTGCTACGATCCAAAATCCAAAAATGGTTCTCCTTGAAGGATGCATCCACCTCCAACTAATCCTTGTCAGGTTAAAAAACGTGAGACAAGTCCAAAAAGTAATGTCATAGATGAGAAACATGAAATACGTCATGCATAGCCTGGTACATTTGATGTAACTTCAACCAATATGCTACTATCCCGACTCTTTCTTAAACATCTGATGACATGATGTATCCCGGTGAAAGCTTCCCCTATCTCCTAATCCTCCTATGTCTCAACTTCAGTTTGACATGCAGGAAAACTTGATCTCCATCCTTGAACTCTAGAGGTCTTCTCCATTAATTAGAAAAATATTTATACTAAGACTGTGTAGTATTCATCTACATTCGAATTAACTCTACTTTCTTAGTGGTCTCTTAGACAAGACAATGTCCCAACGTAGCTGCCTCTCCTTCCTCCAGCCAACATAGGGGTCATCAATATGGAATACCATACAATGCCTCATAAGGCAACATCTAAATTGTTTCTTAAAAATCTATTATTGTAGGAAAACTCTCTAGGGGTATATTTATCTCCCAAGATCCCTCAAAATCCCGGAGGCAAGCTCAAAGAATGTACTCCAAAACCTGAATCATGTACTCAGACTGATGATCTCGCTAGGGATGGTATGGTGTACTCATATTTAACAATATACCCAATGCCCTACGTAGTCTCTAAAAGACCTGAGAAGTAAACCATACATCCCTGTCGGAAATGATAGACTATGGATACTCATGAAAATGTACTATATCTCGGATGTACAATTTTCAAAGATCATCAATACTGAAGGTTTTCTTAATAAGGAAGAAATGTGAAACCTTAACGATTTCCTCAATGAGACCTTGAAAAAAATAATCAAATCCATCGCGAGATCCTTTCACTTCCACTTGGGAATTGGTAACTGTTGTTAATGCCTTATCGGTTTCTAATGCTCTGCCTTCACCTACTGATAAGTGAAACATGTCATTAGAAAACTATCTACATCTGTCTTAATACCGGGTTTCCAATACCGATGATGTAGTTCTCAATACATCTTGTTGACACTGGGATAAACTTCCCAAACTGAAGATTAAAAATATTTCAAAAGCTCCTCATGGATGTCTTTTGACAGCCATACTCATCCATGAAAACTCAAAAACTCATTCTCTCCTACAGTCCACCCAAGAGTAGAGTCCTCTCCTGACACACGATCTCATAGGACTTGGCCTTCCGAATCTACCAGCTACCCCATTCGCAATTAATCCAGTAGAGTAGAGGTAACAGATATAAACAAATGAAATGTATGCACCTCTATGTCGTGCACCTTGAAAAACATCTTAGATAACAAATCCATAAGCTTCCACTCAATACTATCCTCCTAAAATGAATGTATCTGAGCCCTCCTGCTCAACGCATCAGCAACTGTGTTGCCTTTCCCAGGCATGTAGGAATGATCATGTCAAAAGACTGAAGGTACTCAACCTAACTTTTTAGTCTCAAATTAGGATCACGCTGAGTAAGATATACTTGAGGCTTCTGTGGTCAGTGTATTCCACAAAATTATCTCCCAAGAGATAATGTCTCCAACAGCGCAAAACATTGACAACTGTGGCTATATTGAGATTGGGCATAGGGTGGTTCCTCTCATGTGGCCTCAACGGCCGAGACCTGTATGCAATGACTCCTTCTCCCAGCATAAGCACTACTCCCATCCCGATAACCGATGCGTCATAGTAAATAGTGTAACTCTAACTCGGTTCTAGAAAAATTGCTATCGATGCTGAAGTTAACCTCCCCTTAATCCTTTGAAAGGTGGAATCACATGATTTTTTCCACATGTACTTCACACCCTTCTTAGTCAGGACCTTTAGTAGAACTTCTAATCATGAAGAGTCCTGTATAAAGAATCTATTGTAACCATATTGGCCTATAAAACTTTGTACCTCAATGAATTTTTTCGGATGATCCCAAGAATCTACCACTATGACTTTATCTAGGTCCACTGATAATCCTGTCTTTGAGATGGAATGACCCTATAAGTGAATATGATCCATCCAAAAGTGGAACTATAAGATCATAGCATATAAATGATTCTCTCTTAGTGTGCTTAATTCAATATCAAAATGGGAGGCCTAGTTGTGTAGAGTGTTAGAGTAAACAAAGACATCTTCCATGAGGACTACCACAAAATAATCCATGTAAGTATGGAGCACTCGGTTCATCAGTGCCATGAAATTTTTGGATGCATTCATGAGGCCGAATGGCCTAACCAAATACGTGTATAGACCACACCTTCTCCAAAATATTTTTTGAGTTATATCATGGGGTATAACAATCAACCGATGATAACCTGATCTCAAGTCAATATTTGAGAACACCTGGGGTCCAAAAAGTTTATTAAATAGATCATTAATCCTAAATAAGGTATATCAGTTATTGACCTTCAGTTGCTTCATCATTTGAGTATCCACACAAATTATGAGGGTACCGTCTTTCTTCTTTGAAAAAAGGATAGGAAAACCCCATGGAGAAGTACTGGGTTTGATGAAACTCATTTCCTATGACTAATATAACTACTTCATGAGATCCTATAACTCTGGTGTAGCTATTATATATAGAGGAATGGACACTTGTGCCTCTCCTGGAACAAGCCCAATAGAGAAATCTACCTCTCACTCTAGAGGTAGACATGAAAATTCATTTGGAAAAGACATCTCTGAAATGATCCAGCAGTGGAGGAAAGACTATCTGTGAACTCCCCTAGTCATCCAGATATAAACTATCAATACGGCCTATATGTCCTCCTAACCCATGATGCTCCGATCTATCTCTGCTCACCTAGACATCCCATTCTCCTTTGGGTATAAAATAATCACCCTATGGTGACCAAAAACTCACCCTTTCATGATAGCAGTCAAAAAAGGCCTAGAAAGAGACCAACTAGTCGATTCGGATTTTGAAATCAAAGCCTATCATCTCTAAGACATAGAGGTACCACTAAAGTGACACCCACAAACCTCAAGTGGGAACTCCTTGCACTGATATACAATATAATTCCTAATCACCAACAGATTTTCTAGTGTAATATGATTATCAGAAATAAAGATATAGAGCCCAAGGATCTCCCCAATAGAAACTGATATAAAAATATGGGAATCACGTATATCAAAAATAGAATAAGCTAAAAATAAGGCCACCAAAATCGTACCTCTAACCATAGAGGGACCGGGATATTGATCATGCTGGGTCTGTTCCATTACAAAAGTATAACCTTTACTGCAACCATGTGACCATGCCTGGATACCCTGATCTAGTCCAACCAATTGTCACAGAAAACCCATTGTATGGATAACATCGCCGTGATCACCACCTCATCCTAAACACACTGACGAACACCAGTTCCATAACTGATGAGAAACTAGTTTCCTCATGTAAAGACCCATAAAATCTAAGGGAAATTATTTTTTCTTAATTTTCTTTTGGATTTTATAAGAACGCGGTTTCTGACGGTACCTAATTCTGAGGCACGGTGTGCCTGGAATCACATTCCAATGTTTAGCTCGGGTACGTTTAGTGAACGAACGAGCAATTTTTCCTAACATTTGAACTGGTGCTCAGAATTGAAATCTGAGGACACCAATGGAATCATAGTGCCGATAATTGCTTAGGAACACCTTTTCCGGAGTTGCGTTTGCTCGAGTGTGGTTATTAAAATTTTTGGTTAAGTAAAGGATTAAAATAAAATGGTGCAACCAATTTTATTTTATTTTAACCTAAGCTAAGTGGTTGGAGTGGGACCCACTATATCCTACTCCACTAGGTAGGATATTTGTGGGGTGGGGCCCACACGAGCCCCACCTATTAAACTTCCTCAAACCCCCTCTTTTAATTAGGTAGTGCACCCGCTCCCCCATTAAATGAAGTCAACTCTTTCGTTAATCTAAATATTAAACGCCTCTTTAATTGAGTGGTTTAAACTTCTCAATTAATCCAATTAATTGAATGATTCAATTTTGAATTTCAAAACGATTTGTGTGAGTAATAAAATAAGGCAACGCATATTTTATTAGTGTTTTTTAGTTGTGTGAAAGGATTTTGGAGAGAATTTTCTCTAAGTCTTGAAGTTCTCCTTCCTCGACGAAGAACGTGAAGAACGCCGAGCCTTCGACGAAGAAATCCGTCACTGCAAAGGGGAGTTCGTCGTACCATCTTCTTCCCTCTCTGAATCAGGTGAGAGACACCATCCTCGGAGATCGACGACGCGACGCCGATGAATCTTTTCTCCGCGACACCGAAAATCCTCCCTCCACGATGCCTTCTTCCGCGACGCTCAATTCCACGACGAACCTTCGTTCAACTTTTTCTTCGAGGTAGGGGTTTGGTTTATGTCCTGAATAATTATGGTCATTCATCTATAAACTTTTAGCCTCATGCTATCAATTAAGGGGAGGGGGCCGGACCACACAAACACGGCCGACCCCCCTCCCTTATTATTGTTGTCTTACGTTGCGGATTGGAACGGAGAGGGCGTGGTTCCATCGCACCACGCGGAAATGAGAGAACCACGGAAAAGGAGCGTGGCGCTGTCACGTTGCGCCGGGAAACCACAAAGACACCGCAGCCGGAGTGGGGTCGCGGCGGAGGGGTGCGGAGTCATCGCGTCGCGCCGGTCGGACCAAGGCCGCGGCCTATGGCCACGGCGGAGTAGGGAGCGGCGGCCAGCTACCGGCCGCTGGCGCCGGAGCAGGAGGACGGGACCGCGGGGTCCCGCGGCAGCAGCACGGTCGGCCAGCCGGGCCGGTCGAACGAGGAACCGGGGGTTGTAACCCCCGGCCGGCCAAAGGAGCGGCCCCCCACATGGGGGCCGTGGTTTTCCAAACAGGGGGGCAACGCCCCCCCCCCCCTTCTGCTTGGCCGTTACAGCCGAGCCACCTAGCCATGCAGTCCAGGAAGAGCGCGCCAGGCCGGGCTGTGCTCTATTGGGCCGGGTCGGACCGGGCCCAAACCCCCTATTTCCGGACCTCTTTCGGTCTATTGCCCATAACATGGGATGAAGACCTCCGATCGATGCACCGTCAGCTTCGATGCGATCCTTGGATTGAGATGGTCGTTTCTATATATTACACTCAAGGTTTCAGAGAACTTTGGGTTCGGCCGGGTTGGTTCGAACACGAAACCAACCGGGCCCTCAGAGCCGAAACACATATAACTTGAGCTCCGGACGTCCGATTGACGTGTCGTCGACTTTGTTGGATTCCTCTTAGTGAGACAGTCCTTTTGGATTACTCCGCTAGAGTTTTGGATGTAGTTGGAGTATGGTAGGGTTGGTTTTGACTTAAAAAACCGACCGGGCCCCTGGGACGAAAAGACCAATAACTCTCAGACCGGGCATCCGAATGAAGCGCCGTCTGTCACGTTGAGTTCCTGTTGACGATACAGAACATTGGGATACATCAACTCCGAACATTTTGGCAGTTGATGTATCAGCCCCTCGACTCGTGGAGCGGACCCTCCCGAAACGAGCTTGCTGTGTGTGAAAACCCTAGAGATGGCTGCGACTGCGATGGCGATGAAGACTGAATGGGAATCCTCTGTGGGTTCGACAGTGACGACTACAGCACTCAGCGATCCTCAGTGGATCAATGATACTGATCATGTGTGGGTCAGATCCTATGTGGGTCAGCGCTCATCGGTCCTGTCTGGGCCAGCGCCTACCGATCCTGGGTGGGTCAGATCCTGTGTGGGTCCTTGCGGGGGTTAGTACCTATCGATCCTATGTGGGTCAATGCGGGGGTTAGTACCTATCGATCCTGTGTGGGTCCGAAGACTTATATGAGTCAGGGGCTACATCTGATCATCTCTATCATCTTACGAAGAAGTATACTTGTGTGAGCTGAGTCTTGACTTTCAATCTTTATCTTCGATATGATTTTCTTGCTTTCCAATGTGGATTGTGTTGTGCTATCCTGTGTGGACGTGAACGAACTTGGGCTCCGATGCTGGAGCCGAACTAGAATTCATGCCTTAAGTATATGTATGGGAATATACCTAAGTTGTGTCGGATGTTACTTCATGATTGTATCTTTCCTCTGTGGATAATCCTTTTTGGATTCTGGGAGACCTTCGGGGGTCTCAGGGTCCCTACTGAGTAGCATATACTCACCCCTTCACGGGATATGTCGGCACTACGTTGTTTTGGATGCAGACGATGGACATCGATGATCGTGGTGGAGGCGAGTGGAGCAGTCAGTACCTGGAGGTGGACCACTGGGCAGGATGTACGCGGAGCGGATGGCTAGACCTGAGGAGCTGAGGTGGCTCTATGTACCCACCCTTCAGGTGGGACTACCAGTGGACGGCTCGACGTTGCTACTTTACTTTCAGTTGCTGTACTTTCCTTTCAGTTGTACTTTACTTTCAGTTTGGGTTTGTATTCTGGCCCACTTACTTTTCTGCACTTACTCTTGTACCCATTTTTACTTAGTGTTTACTTCTTCTTTCTTACTATGTGTGTTTGTTTCCTTTATATAGGCAATGCCTTCCCATTTTGTTGGGGCTTACACCTTGTTGCTAGTCTCCAGCCCCTGGCCTATGGGAGGCAGGCTTGGGGTAGTCACGGCATGGGCCCCGAAGACGGGTCGTGACAAATTGGTATCAGAGGAGTTCGGTTCTACCGCAGAACTTTGGACTCTGATCTTTCTTCCATGTGAAGTAATAGTGTTAAGTGTATTGAGTGTGGTTAATCAGTCCAGGGAGTCCAGTGTTGGTGCGGTGGCTGACGTATCCGTACACTAGGACCCTGACTTCTAATTTCCAACTCAATGCACAAAAACATTGATTGCATGTGTGTTTTAAAAGTTTTTTTTGTGATTACTTTGTGTCAGATAACTAGGTATACTGTTTAACCGTGGTGCACCTGCTTCTTTTTAGGATAGCCCCACGAAGGCAGCCAGCTAGGGTTCCGAGCATTGTGCGAGATGATAGCCCACCGAGCGACAAAGCCTCGGTGAAGGGCCCTTTGACAGTAGAGGCACCGGCGGTACCTATACCCGCTGATCCACCGATGCTACCAGCCCCAACCGCTGATAGTTCACATCACCTTAGTGCGCTGCACGAGTTTCAACATTAGTGACCGCCCTGGTTCTGTGGGAAGATAGAACCTCAGGCAGCCGAGGAATGACTGGAGGCGGTTGTACGAGTTTTCAGGTTAGTGGGGGCACTAGCCGACCTCATGGTGATCCTTGTTGTGAGCCTCCTACATGCGGCAGTAGGAAAATGGTAGAGCCTAATGCTCCAGGTGCACGACAAGGCATATCTCATCTTGATGGAATTCGAGAGCTTCTTCTGCTCGGAGTTCGTCCCAGCCACCCTCCGTGTGGTGCGCATCCAGGAGCTTCTACAGCTGCGGCAGGGAAGCATGACAGTCGCCCAGTAATCGGCAAGATTTACCGATCTCTCGGGCTATTCGACAGATATGGTACGGGACCCATTCTTCCAGGCCTGGACCTTCTAGGAGGGACTGAGGCATGAGATTAGGGAATCGATGATCTCTCTCAGTATTCTGACACAGGTAGGAGTACTGGAACAAGATCTTCTCATAGAGAGCTTTCTTGCCGAGCCTACGCTAGTATCGAGACCTACCACTGGGCGGAAAGTAGTAGAGTCATCTGCAGCTGGCAGTCAACAGATGTCACAGGGGTCACGGTGGACCAGACCATCTGGAAGATGACCTCAGGACACTAGCTCAGAGGTGCAGGGCACTCAGCACAGAGCCAATCATTCAAGAGGCAGACAGTGCTAAGCATGAGGCGGGAAGGGCCACATGGTTCATGATTGCCTGACCCGCCGTGCGGAGGAGCAGCAGACGGTTGACGGACCACCCATGCAAAGGCAGAGGGTCGACCGGGGTGGTCCGCAGGTAGCAGGCAGACAAGGCAGAGGAGCTGGCCAAGCAGTAGCTGGTGGGAGATGCTTTAAGGCTCTACCACCACCACCGCCAGGAGGTCCACCCCGACCACAGGGAGCAGACGGGAAGAGACAAGCACAACTTCAGGAAGCGGAGGCCTATGACCACAGTGCGCCCGAGATTATTCGAGGTACCATCTGTGTCTATTACACCCTTGCTGTAGTTATTATAGACACAAGAGCAAGTCATTATTTCATTATCGCTGCCCTTGTTCGGAGCTCGGAGATTTCGACGGAGCCGTTGGCTCGATCCTCATGGATAGAGACTCCTACGGGAGCAGACTCGACAATTACGCACTGGTGTCGGCAGTGTGATCTTACTCTAGTAGGCGAGATATTTGTATGGGATCTTCTTGTAGTTTCATCGAGGCCTTATTATGTCATCTTGGGCATGGATTGGTTATCTACAGTCTGTGCTCAGATTCAATGCATTAGGCGCAAGGTGCGATGTGTTCGCATCGATGGGTGCAGGTTCACCTTCATTGGTGATAAGGGATCCTTTGCAGTGAAATATGGACTCATGTAGTGGATAGGACAAACCATCACTCACCAGTTGGCTAGCCTCATCCTAGGAGCAGTTGACGTGCGGAGTCTGAGCTTACCTGCAGTGTTGGATCAGTATGCGGACGTTTTTCCCGATGACGTTCCAGGACTACCTCCTCGCAGAGAGGAAGAGTTTTATATTGACATGTACGCCAGGACAACCCCGATATCCACCCCAACATATCGGATGGATCCCGATGAGCTTCGAGAGCTACGGGTACAGCTGGAGGACTTGCAGGGCAAGGGATTCGTCCGACCCAGTGTTTCACCCTGGGCTTCCCCGATTTTGTTCGCCAAGAAGGCGAATGGGAGCTTGTGACTTTGTGTCGACTATCGTCGCCTGAACCAGGTGACCGTGAGGAACAAGTATCCGCTACCGAGGATTGACGACCTCTTCGATCAGCTCAAGGGAGCACAGTGGTTCTCGAAGATAGACCTCAGGTCAGGCTATCATCAGCTCAGAGTTCGGGACGAGGACGTGCAGAAGACGGCCTTCAGATGTCGGTATGGCCACTATGAGTTCTTCATTATGTCATTCAGCATAACTAATGCTCCATCAGTTTTAATGGTCCTCATGAACAGAATCTTCTAGACTTACCTCAATTAATTTGTCGTGGTCTTCATTGACGACATTTTGATATACTCGACAACTGAGGAAGAGCACGCCTACCACTTGCGGGTTGTGCTGGATACACTCTGAGAGCACCATCTTTATGGTAGGCTCTCTAAGTGTCAGTTCTGGATACGTGAGGTCCAATTCTTGGGACACATCATCTCTGAGGTGGGAGTTGCGGTGGATCCTGCGAAGATCGAGGTATTTATAGCTTGGGAGCCACCTAGGAGCGTGACGGAGGTGCGGAGTTTCTTGGGGCTAGCTGGGTACTAACGGATATTCATACCAGACTTTTCCAGAGTTGCGGCACCACTCTCTACTTTGACGAAGAAGGGGAAACCATTTTTGTGGTCATACAGATGTCAGCAGAGCTTCCAGGTGTTGAGACAGAGATTGACCAGCACACCTATCTTGAGGCTACCGGAGGATGGAGTAGGGTACGTAGTCTACTGCGATGCATCAGGGACCAGACTCGGATGTGTCCTGATGCAGGAACGGGCCTTGATTTCTTATGTATCACGTCAGTTGAGGCAGCATGAGCATAACTACGCTACCCATGACCTCGAGTTAGCAGCAGTGGTCTTCGCTCTGAAGATGTGGCGACACTATCTGATGGGCGAGCGCTTTACAGTCTACTCTCACCACCAGATTCACAGGTACATCTTCTCGCAGAAGGAACTGAACCTGAGAGAGTGGCTCGAGTTCCTCCAGGACTATGACTTTGATATAGTCTATACTCCTTAGAAGGGGAACGTAGTAGCCGATGCTCTCAGTAGGAGGACGGGCATCCAGCTACTCGGGGAGGTGACATAGCAGCTAGCCGCTTTGCAGATATCCTTCATGGATAATGATGGAGCATCCTTTCTACGGTCACACATAGTCACTCCTTCACTTCTACAGCAGGTCAGAGAGGCACATCGTGGGGATGATGACTGTGAGAGGCGGCGTGCACAGATATCCTCAGGACAGGCACCTGATGGATTCTTTGTGGGAGGAGAGCATGTCATCCTTTTCAGAGGATGTACCATGGTACCAGCTGCTTTACAGGTGGAGGTGATGAGGGAGTTTCACACTTCCCCTTTAGAGGTACATCCAAGAGTGGAAAAGATATACCAGGATCTCAGACGACATCACTGGTGGCCAGGTATGAAGAAGGCTATGGTAGAGTTCGTTTCTCGATGCCTCACCTGCCAGCAGGTGAAGGCAGAGCACCAGGCACAAGCAGGCTTGGTACAACCCTTGGAGGTCCCGGAGTGGGAGTGGGGAGGGATATCTATGGATTTCATGACTGGACTTCCACGCACTTCCAGAGGTCATAACTCCATTTGGGTTCTTATCGACCGAATCAGCAAGTTGGTGCACTTCTTACCCATCAGAGAGCAGGGCTCAGTGGAGAGCTTGGGACGCCTCTACGTTCAGGAGATTGTACGACTTCATGGTGTGACATCATATATTGTCTCTGATCGAGATGCTCGATTTAATTCCTGGTTTTAGAAGGGGTTGTGGGAGGCATTCGGGACGCAGCTACATCTGAGCATCGCCTTTCACCCTCAGACAGATGGTCAGACGGAGACGACCATTCATACTCTCGAGGACATGCTCCACGCATGTGTCCTAGACTTGGTCGTAGCTGGGAGGACCACCTTCCCTTGGTGGAGTTCATGTACAACAACAGCTACCACTCCACCATCGGGATGACACCATATGAGGTGTTGTACGACCGACCTTGCAGATCACCACTTTGCTGGATAGACCCTGGGGAGTTAGCACTTGTGGGACCGGAGATGGTCCAGGCCATGACAGAGAAGGTCCAGGTCATCCAGGAGAAGATAAGGACAACATAGAGTCGGCAGAAGTCTTATTCTGAAAGGAGTCGGAGGCCACTGGAGTTCGAGGATGGTGACCACGTCTTGTTGCAGGTCTGACCTAGACGTGGATTACGGAGATTTGGCCAAGGCGACAAGTTATCTCCGTGCTTCATCGGACCATTCCAGGTCCTCAGCAGGATAGGTGAGGTGGCTTATCGCCTGGCTCTACCACCTCAGTTGCACTGGGTGCACGACGCCTTCCACGTATCACAGCTGAGGAGATACTTTCACGACCCGAAACATATCATTGACCATGGGGAGCTGGACATTGATGATGGGGTAACATTTGCGGAGGTTACAGTGGAGATTGAGGATCGACTGGAGCAGGTCCTATGTGGATGGTCGATTCCTCTAGTGTGCATCAGATGGAAGCATGGGAACCTCCAGGAGATCACTTGGGAGCGGGAGGCTTAGATGGGTGCTCAGTACCCACATTTGATTCCCAAGTTTATGATGTATCTTTACGAGGATGTAAAGCCCTGATGTGGGAGTAATGTAATGACCCGTAAAAATCAAGGGGATTTTTTTTTCTAAATTTTCTTTTGGATTTTACAAGAACACAGTTTCTAACAGCACCTGATTCCGAGTCCCGGTGTGCCCGAAATCATTTTCTGAAGTTTAGCTCGGGAACTTTCAGTTAACGAACGAGTGGGTTTTCCTAACTTTTGAACCGGTGCTCAGAATCGATATCCGAGGACACCGAAGGAATTGCAGCGCCAGAAATTTCATAGGAACACCTTTTTCGGAGTTGCGTTTGCTCTGGTGTGGTTATTAAAATTTCGGGTTAAGTAAAGGAATAAAATAAAATGGTGCAACCAATTTTATTTTATTTTAACATAAGCTAAGTGGTTGGAGTGGGACCCACTATATCCTACTCCACTAGGTAGGATATTTGTGGGGTGGGGCCCTATTCAACTTCCTCAAAACCCATCTTTTAATTATGTAACGCACCCTCACCCCCATTAAATGAAGTCAACTCTTGTGTTTATCTAAATATTAAACACCTCTTTAATTAGGCGGTATAAATTTCTCAATTAATCCAATTAATTGAATGATTCAATTTTAATTTTCAAAACGTTTGGCGTGAGTAATAAAATAAGCCAACGCTTAATTTATTAGTGTTTTTTTGGTTGTGCGAAAGGATTTTGGAGAGAATTTGCGCTAAGTCTTGATGTTCTCCTTCCTTGACGAAGAATGCGATGAACGCCGAGCCTTCGATGAAGAACTCCGTCATCGAAAAGGGGAGTTCGTCGTACCGTCTTCTTCCCTCTCCGTAGCCAGTGAGAGACGCCATCCTTAGAGATCGACAATGCGACACCGATGAATCTTTTCTCCACGACACCGACGATCCTCCCTCCGTGACGCCTTCTTCCGCGATGTTCAATTCCGCGATGAACCTTCGTTCAACTTTTTCTTCGAGGTAGGGGTTTGGTTTATTTCGTGAATAATTTTGGGCGTTCATCGATAAACTTTTAGCTGCATGCTATCGATTAACGGGAGGGGGCCAGGCAGCACAAACACAGCCGACCCCCCTCCATTATTATTGTTGTCTTACATTGCGGATTGGAATGGAGATGGCTCGGTGCTGTCGCACCACGTAGAAATGAGATAACGGCAGCAAAGGAGCACGGCGTGGTCGCACCGCGCCGGTCGGACCAAGGTCGCGGCGGAGCAGGGAGCGACGACTGGCTACAGGCCGCCGGTGCCGGAACAGGAGGGCGGGACCGCGGGGTCCCGTGGAAGCAGCACGGCCGGCCAACTGGGCCGGCCGAATGAGGAACTAGGGGTCATAACCCCCGGCCAGCCGAAGGAGCAGCCCCCACATGGGGGCCGCGGTTTGCCAAATTGGGGGGCAGCGCCCCCCCCCCCCCCCCTTCCGCTCGGCCGTTATGGCCGAGCCGCCTGGCCACGCGGGCTAGGCCAACCACGCCAGGCCGGGCCACTAGACCGGGCCGCGCCTACCGGGCCGGACCCGGACCCGGGTCAGGTCGACCCGGTTCTGGCCGACCCAGGGGGTATCGGGCCGGGTCGGATCGGGCCCGAACCCCCTATTTCCGGACCTCTTTCGGTATTTTTTCCATAACATGGGCTGCAGACCTCTGATCGATGCACCATCATCTGTGATGCGTTCCTTGGATTGAGACGGTCGTTTCGGTATATTACAGTCATGGTTTTGGAGAACTTTGGGTTCAGCCGGGTTGGTTCGAACCCGAAACTAACCGGGCCCTCGGAGCGGAAATGCTTATAACATGAGCTTCAGACATCCCATTGACGTGTCGTCGACTTTGTTGGATTATTCTTAGTGATGCGGACCTTTTGGCTTACTCTCCTCGAGGTTTGGATGCAGTTAGAGTATGGTAGGGTTGGTTTTGACTTAAAAACCAACCGGGCCCCTGGAACGAAAAAGCCAATAACTCTTGGACTGGGCGTCTGAATGACACGCCGTCTGTCACGTTGAGTTGCTGTTGACGATACAGAACATTGGGATACATCAACTCCGGACTTTGTGTTAGTTGATGTATCAGCCCCTCGGCTCGTGGCGCGGACCCTCCCGAAACGAGCTTGCTATGTGCAGAAACCCTAGAGCTGGTTGCGACCGCGATGACGATGAAGACTGAACGGGAATCCTCCGTGGGTTCGACAGCGACGACTACAACACTCAGTGATCCTCAGTGGATCAGTGCTACCGATCCTGTGTGGGTCAGATCCTGTGTGGGTCAGCACTCAGCCGTCCTGTGTGGGCCAGCGCCTACCGATCCTGTGTGGGTCATTGCGGGGGTTAGTACCTATCGATCCAATGTGGGTCATTGTGGGGGTTAGTACCTATCGATCATGTGTGGGTCCGATGTCTTAGATGATTCATTGGCTACGTCTGATCATCCCTATCGTCTTACACAAAACTATACCTGTGTGAGATGAGTCTTGACTTTCAATCATTATCTTCGATATGATTGTCTTGCTTTCCTATATGGATTGTGTTGTGCTATCCTATGTGGACGTAATTGAACTTGGGCTCGGATGCTGGAGCCGAACAGGAATTGATGACTTAGGTATATGTATGGGCATATACCTAAGTTATGTTGGATGTGATTTCATGATTGTATCTGTCCTTTGTGGATTATCCTTTTTCGATTCTTGGAGACCTTCGGGGGTCTCGGGGTCCCTACTGAGTAGCGTGAACTCACCCCTACACGGGCTATGCCCGCACTACGTTGTGTTGGATGAAAACGATGGATAGCGATGATCGTGGTGGAGTCTAGTAGAGTAGTCGGTACCTGGAGGTGGACCACTGGGCAGGACGTACACGGAGCGGACGGCTGGACTCGAGGAGTTGAGGTGGCTATCTGTACCCACCCTTTAGGTGGGTCTACTAGTGGACGGCTCGACGTTGCTGCTTTACTTTCAGTTGTTGTACTTTCCTTTAAGTTGTACTTAACTTTCAGTTTGGGTTTGTATTCTAGCCCACATACTTTTCCGCACTTACACTTGTAACCAGTTTTACATAGTGTTTACTTCTGCTTGCTTACTCTGTGTGTTTGTTTCCTTTATAATGGCAATGCATTCCCCTTTTTCGGGTATTACGCCTTGGTGCTAGTCGCCAGCCCCTGGCCTATGGGAGGTGGGATTGGGGTAGTCACAGCACGGGTCCCGAAGACTGGTCGTGACACCTCGCTCCTATATTTGGAGTCATAATAGATCCCCTGTCACTATATACTGGTGAGAACATCCTACAAAATACTTAATATGCCCCATATTTCCACAATATCAGTACTCAACTGGGTCCTTTAGGCAATGTTTTATCCTATTCCCACTATTTCCGCACTAGTAGAATATCACATGGATACTTAAAGAAACATCCTTATGAAACTTCTTACGATTTGTCGAAGGAGTACCCACCCTAGATGCTGATCGAACCTAGCTCACAATTCCAAACTCTCTCATATTGTTCTTGGTAATCAGCGCTTCGTTTACTATAGTAGTCAATGAAGTCATCCTGAAATCATTCACTTGTGATTAGATGTCATATCGAAGAGCATTCTCAAATCACCTAACTAGTGATAACTCATCACCTTGCAAAACAGGTGAGAAGAACTAAAGATCACTAAATCGAGTAGAGTAATCCATCACTGAAAGATATCCTTATTCCAAATGGATGTACTACAAGGCCATGTCAGCCCTCAACGGCTTGGGTAGAATTAATCATAGAGGGTCTTCTGAAACTCTTCCCAAGCCATATCTCAATGATATCCCACTTGTGAGGTAACATCCCACCATCTCTTGGTCGAATCATGTATCATGTAAGTCATGAGCCTAACCCTCCTCTTAAAATCCATATCCAGATGATTGAATATAGAAATCAGGGAATATAACTATGATTCAGCTGCCTGTGGTTTGCAATCCCTTGAAAAAGTGGGAGGATGCTACGGTAGGAACACCCAGGTCAATTCTGCCAAAGTCAGGGATGGATGTGGTTCTCACTGAAAAGTCTGCATCATCCTCATGATGCCTTTATAGAAATTTTCTTCGGCACATGTGTTTTGTATAATAGGTGGTGCCAATATGGGCACGATGGGAGGATATGATGGAAGTCCCTGATGTACCATCTCTGGTGTTTGATCATCGCCATGTACTCAGCGTACAACCAGAGGACGTCATGGTGGAAAGACTTTTCATGTTTAAGAAAACACATCAACACAATTTTATCACGAACTTTAACTTATAAGTGAAATAATGGAATATGAGAAGTAAAACATCCAATTTTTACAAGAGATAGTTACACGGCAAGTAGCACCACTACACAATGTGTTCCCTTAAGAATTAACATGGGAGTGTACATCTTCCAACCTAATCATGTAACACCACATACACATGGTGTGTCCCCCCTTAGTCATGGAGTGTACTTGAATATTACCTCCTACCCAAATTCTTCTACATGGCTAGAACTACAAGGTTCTCTCTTAGTGTAACACTACAAGGTATGCACACTCTAGACCCAGTGTGTACCATGTAAGTTCCATCCACTGGTGTCATTAGTAACGTGTCATGATACAAGGTTGATTACAAAAAATGTGTATATGACGGAAATATTGTGTAAAAACCATGTTTCATGCACCCATGTCTCCAATTACATTGCTAGATACATGGTCTTTTACAGCACGATGGGTATTCTCAGTACACGGTGTGTTTTACCAAATGTTTTCCAACCCCATGTCTCTACTCACACAGTCATTCACATGGTTAAAAAATACACGGTGTGTACTTACGGTACACAAAACTTACTTAATAGAATTCATTTATTCCATAACAATAAAACACATGGTGTGTGATCATATCATCATACGCAGTGTTGTATGGGTTTCCAGACTATAATCCACTGAAAATTATTTGGAACCCCCAAAACCATAAAATTTATGCCAAGGCATGTCATGTTCTGATCTTTGAGTGCCCATAATCCCCACAAATCAATATTTTTCATCCTTATTAATCTCATATCCTAATATAATTAAATTAAATTTCAAACATGATCCACTATATTCTGATCAAGAGGGACCATAACACATCATGGATCAAAGCATCATGTTCATCCAAATTAATCTTTACATATACCAATGACATATCAGAATAGTAGTTATTTACATCCTGACAACTATCTTAATAGAATGCCTTTCTGTCACAACATCTATCACAACAACAAGCAATCAGTAATGCACCTTACATGGCATGACAAGCATGCATGACATGTGATCTCTAGAATGCTCCTATATGATACATGAGATGGAATACCATAATATCATTAGGTTTTAATATAAATATAACCATAATTATATCAATCATAATAGCACAAATCAAGCGAATCACCCAACGATGAAATCAAATCAACTGTAACAATTGGAAAACAAGAAAAATTCCAATATTTGTAGAAACATTGGTTTTCCCATTACAATGATTACCTACTCATTAGAACATATTATTACCAACTACATATTCCTTCCTATCCCAATATATTTTCAACAAATAATAAGGAAAATATGGAATGAATGTCCTTTAATACCACTTTGTAACGTCCCAGATTTGAGGGACGCGAAATGTGCCCCGAACTCGGTTGGTCACATACCCACAAGAACATTTCCACAAATTCCTGAGGTTGAGGACTAGAATAGAGGTCCAAGGTGTAATAATGGGCATACTATGCCCACATTGGAAGAGTATACATATTAGAAAGAAAATATTAAAAAATAGTGGAAGTAGTAATACCATGTAACAAAAGTAAATAGCGGAAGACTAACAGTTATAAATCAACTGGAGCCTATATATAAATTATTCATGTCACATGTGTCTAGGAAAGAACCCAAAAAAGTCACAATGCGTGAAATAATATTCAAAAACCCAAGTAGAGATAATCAAGTTAACTCCAACAGCATCACAAGACTCATCTTGGCCCCTATTCACCTGCACCAACAACAATCATGTACCTGATGAAGAATAGATCTTTCCCTTATCTATACCTACAACCATACAATATTATTGGGTCCAAAATAGGACCCAAATAGGGTATGAGACGAATCCCAGTAGGCAACCACCAAATCATTTGTGCCTAAATTTTAGTGAATATATGTATTAGGTAATATGAATAAATGAAGAAATAAACTAGGAAGTACTCAAAACTAAATAATCCTACAATTTTCAATTACATTAATTTACATTAATTATTCAATCTGTTGAATCATATAAAACGTGGGATCTTGACTATTCTTTGTATCCCCTATACAAGTAACACAATAGATGTCTCAAAAGACCCTCTAAACAATCATGTAAAACTGAGTCCAAGTATGTTCTTTGCCTTGGAAGACTCATCGGGAACATTCAGTCATTCATAAACAACCCTATGGGAATCTCTAATGATCAAAACCCTTTGGTTTAACACCTAACCAATTCATTAAATAATGATCCACTGGGAAATATCTCATGATCTAACCCCTTTGGTTCCACATAGTATAGATCAATTACAAATGACCACCTTAGTATCTCTCACGGACAATACCCCTGGGTCAACATAGCACTAAATAAATTACAAATGTCCACCTGTGTAGCACTCATGGTCAATAACCATTTCTCAAAAAAACATCAATAAATTAAAAATGACCTAATGTGTAGCACTCATGGTGAACACCTCTATGATAAATACCTATACAAAGGCTCTCATAGTCCAATAAAAAAGACATCGCACATATCAAATCACAATAGCTTATGTAATCTTTAACTACTACATGTATAAACATTCACAAGTCATGTCACATGCATTTCATATAATCAATCAAACTCCTTCTTAATGAACCGCGACATTGAAACAAGGTACGCCTCAAGGAATCCTATATCAAACGAACATAACTATCAAACAAGGGAAACACACCCATAGGGTGTCCCATAAACTATGTATTTAACCTTAGGTATAAGAAACAACCCTTTTTCAATCAAACAAAACCATATAAGGTAATAAAAAGGGTTAAATTATTAATCATTCAATACTCGTTTCACTGGTATACAAAACTTTTGCTATATATTAACAAAATAAGAAAAACGAAAGGCACAAACCACCTACCATGATGTCGTACGACTGAAATACTTGAACATTGGAACATGGACCGGCCTATATAGGTGTAGATCTACTTATAGGTAAAAAATACCCAACCTCGAATAACTCACAAGAGAGGATGAATTGGGAAGAGCGGCTTTAGGAGTGTTCATAACTCATTGGTGGGATTCCAACGCACCCATAAATGTTGGAATCAGAGCTTAAATGGAGAATCTGGAGGGGTTCGAAGTTTGTCATCCATTTTGTTGTTATCTAATATGAACCATAGGGAGAAGAAGACATTTACGAACATAAAGTGTGACCCCACACTGATATATCAATTAAAAAGAAAAGTACATGACATGTTCATTAAAACTACACCCCATTTATTAGCCTCAACTGGCCCCCGACATAAGTGGTCATCCATGTCACTATAGGGCCATGTAATTGGTCGTTAAACGACCAATACTCAGCTGTACGCAGAAACCGTGTACAAGGTGTGTACACGGAAGTACATGACAGGTACATAAAGAAACCCCATTTCTTCCTTTTTACTCTAAAACAACCTTAAATCAAGATCCATACCTAAAAAACAAGATATAGGTTATTACACATATAATCCTCCTAGGTACCATTAATTGACATGATAGAGCATGTGAAAAATTTAGCAGGCCACCACAAACGGTTTCTATGACAAATCCATCATTTAAAAAATACACTCTTGTTGTGTGTACGTATATGAAGGTAAGTAGTAATTTAAGGAAAATATAGCCAGTGCAAGGAAAAAGATTTAATATAAATAGGTTAAAATATATGGGCGCCAATATATATATATATATATATATATATATCATGTATCAACAAAAGGTAGTAACTATCTTAGCATAAGCTACATGTGATAAGAGTAACAAATATACTTATGTTAGGTCCTAAGGTTTATATCCCGGTAGACCTATATCCAGAGTAGTAAATGCATACAAAATACACAAGTTCCATACCTTAATCATCCTCAATGGTGATATACCATAAATAAACATATACAATCATTCCAGGTGCCATATCATGATACCCTAAATTGTACCATGATGTGATGTCATAGGTTCCACACCTTTCTAATTAGTACTTAACATACTGAATTGTATAAGTGACATGCCTTAAAAATTAGAGGGGACATAACTTAGTAGTCATAGATTCCATAAATTATTAATAATATATTCCATACCATAATAATAGGTTACATAAATTAGTAATAGGTTTTTTCCATATTGATAAGAAACAGGTGGCATACCAAGATGTAACAACACTAAGGAACATACTAAAATACAATGGCTATGTTAGTGTACATAACAATTTATAATTATCAATTAATAACCAATTTATTCAAATTTATAGAATTTATAACATGAAAAAGGGGGAATGATGTTCGTTTAAGTTCAAGATTCTCCCACTATGTGGGTGGAGGGATCAAACAACCAAAGGGGTGGTTTAGCTTTGGGAAGATAAATGAACACACAAAATACGTGGGCCATGATGAGTTTTTGAAAATACAACCGTAATTAGATTTTATATGGGTGACCCAGATTAGGAGAAATGAATAATTTAACTCTTACTATTTTATTTGGGAGCAACAAATTAGAAGATCCAGCATGTGTCTCAGTGGCAGTAGACATATAAACAATGAAAAAATAGATAAACACCCAAAAAATATGGAATATGATATTGAACAACAGTAGCATCATAGATGTGAATAAACAAATGAAATGAGATTACATATTAAAGAGCTCATTGGTAGGAAACCAATAAGATTGAAAATGAGTGATTAGGAGTCCAAAGGAGGAAGTTATCACCAAGCCTAGATCTTGAATTGAGAGAGCTCAATGGAAAGGAGGAGAGGTGATATTTTCATGGAGAGAAAAGAAAATGGGGATGAGTAATTAAAATAGAATAATTAAAAAAGGAAATTCTATCTAAAAACTAAAGATTTTATTTTTATCTAAACCGTGTTCTAATCATGCGCATCCCACTATTCAAGGACCACACACACTAAAGTTGACAACACATGGTTAGAAAAACCATGAACAACCCATAAAAACCCTATGTATTATCCCCACATAATCCAAACCATAATTCATATGGTTTGGAAAAACTTTATGTAACCCTTGAAAAGAAACATGGTTCGAGGTTCATGGATAAATCTAACTATGCACAAATAATGTTCCTCTGCTGTTTCCTCTAAAAACTAGAGCTCCAGGATATGAAAAAATCCTAGAAACTCTTCAAACCTTCCTTAATATATAGGGACCATTTATATAGACAAAACAATGAAATCAAACTAAATATATAATGTTCATACCTGCATTAAATTGTAATATCTTATAGTCTTACCCCTATAAAAAAATATTCCCTGAGATTCCTTTCTGAGGGTGGTATATCAACACCTGGGAATGAATCGAGCCACTGAGCACAGATCTCAGCCTATCAATCCCAAGTATCATTCCTTACACAACCATTATACAATAGCAGATGTACCATTGGAACCAACCTACCTGAGAGAGCCTTCATGCTCCTGTCCATAATACAGATAAGATGCTCCTCAAAGTACACATCCACCTATAACTCAACGTCATCGGGGTGAATGATAGAAAAAAACTCTTAATAGTACCCTAGACGCTATGAAACATTAAAGACATCATGCATAGAATAATACCTCTATAGAAACAACAATTGATATGCTTCCAACCCACCTCCATCCACAACCTCAAAAGATATAGTAAACCGAGTGGAAAGCTTCCCATTTCATATAAACCATTGACGGACCATTCTAGTAGATACATGAATGAATTTTTATACCCCAACCTAGAACACTAGTGTTAAATAGTGATGATCGATATAGGATTTATTCATAGACTGAGTTGTATAGAATCAATTTTGGATTAACTAAACCTCCTCCAAGGTCTCCCTAGTGATATGAGGTCTATTTAAGGATACCTCACCAGCCTCTAACCATCACAATGGTGAGCGACATGGCCTACCATATAATTCCTCACAAGGGGAAACATTGATCTTCACCTAAAATCTATTATTATATAAAAACATAATAAGGGGAAAAAATATCTCCCATGAACAGCTAAAATCAAGGATGTATTCCCCAAACTTATCCTCTAAATACTGCATCATCTGTTCAAAATAATTGTCAGTTTGAGGGTGAAAGGATACAACCAAAATCCACTACATCCCAAAACCTCTATGTTACCCCTTCTTGAACCTCAATGTAAAAGAAAGTGTCCCAATATAAAATGATAGAATATGGAAACCCTTATAGTAGTACAATCTCACATACATAATGTCTCCTAAACCCATCCTCCAGGATGGTGTCTCTAATAGGTACAAAATGTGCAAAATTCATTAGCTTTAAAATGATCACACATAATCATCACTGTCTTGAGAAAATCTCAACAATATAGTTATAAAATCCATTGTGACATCATCCCATTTCCACTGAAGAATGGTAAATGGATGGAATTTCTACTGGTCACTAATGTTCATCATTTACCTGAGGATAGATAGAACACTAAGTAAAAAAAACTAGATATCTCCCACTTCATTTCAAGACACCATCATTGGTGTATTAAATCATGATACATCATTATAAGATTGAGATACACTATCCTTGTAGAAAAATGATATTGTCCCATCAATTCATCTCGTATGCCTATAGGAATATAGACACATTTGTGAATGTGAAAAAGCACATCCCCAACAACAATCTAGTTCGATGGTGGTTCATCTCCTGATACACACTCCCATAGAACCACGAACCTATAATCCGATAATAGAATAATCATAATCAATCCAAATCATAAGAGGTTACTGATATAAATTCAATTAAAGACTATCCAAGACAATCCTTTAACTCCAAGTGATTCATATAAAATTGTTCCATAAGATGACCCTCAATATTGGCCTCTATGACAACCTATGTTTGAGTCCTTCACCTCAATGTATCCACAATCACATCAAAATTCCTAGGAAAATGACTACGATTAAAATAAAATGACTATAGCTATTCAACCAACCTACTCTCCTAGAGGTTCATTTCAAGATACATGAAAATATACCTAAGTATTTTGTTGTATATGAACCTCAAAAAATGATCTCCCAATAGTTAATGCCTAAAAAATGCAATGTATGAACAATAAATGCAAACTTGATATTGTGTCTTGGGTAATTCCACTCATAAGGCCACTACTAACATGACCCAAATAGTCTTCCTACATCCGAAATAATCCTATCCTGATACATGATAGATCAAAATAGAATTTATAGCTTATATCCCGCTCTGGAGGAATTAGAATCATCATTGATATCAGTCTCCCTTTCACCTCTTGAAAGGACATCTCATTGGATTCGTACCATATAAACAACACACCCATCTCATTGAAAGCTGTAAGAGGTTCTTCTATGCATAAAATGTTCTATTTTAGGTGTCTGTAAAAACCATATAACTAAAAGAAACTATAAATGTCCATGATGTTCTGGGGGTGTTCCCTGAAAAGTATAAATCTCACCATCTCTAGGTCAACATAAACTCTTTAATTTGAAATAACATAAAACTAGAAGTGTAAAATAAATCCATAAGTTCAATTTAGTGAGCCTATCATACATCTACTGAATGCTTAGTGTATTCATAGTTATCTCAATATATTTTTAATGGTCGAGTAGAGTATATGAATACACAAAACAATCATCTAGAAGGACCACCACAAATTAAGACAAAAATGGGTATAAAATATGATTCATTAGATCCATGAAAATAACCACCGCATTCATGAGACTGAACAATATAACAAGATACTCATAAATTCCATAGCTTCTACAGAACATTGCATGGGGTATGTATGAATGTCTAAAATGAACATGGTGATATATTGACTTCAAGTTAATCATTTACTCTACTATAGATCCTCAAATCTAATCAATGTGGTCATCTATATGATGCAAGGGATAAGGGTTCTTTATAGTGAGTTGATTTAATTTCTAATAATCCACATAAATCATCAGGGTTTTGTCCACCTTTTTTGTGAAAAGGATCAATGAAACCCAAGGATAAGTACTCAGCCATATAAAACCCTTAGCCCCTCAGTCTTCTATTAGTCTCTTGAGATCCTAAAACTCAGTAGAGGAAATCATGTAACATGTAATGGACACCAGTATAACTCCATGAACAATATCAATAGAGAACTCAACTTATCTCTTAATAGGTAAAATATAAATGTAATCATGTAAAAAATCCAAGAAATGAACTACTATAGTCTGGAATTTAGAATAATGTAATCCTTGATCATCCATATAAATGCTAGAAATATGGGTTTTTATGTCACTCAATCCATGATACTTTGGTACAACTCATCCTTCCTGGACATCCCACTCAACCTAGTAAATATAAGATCCTCAATCTAGTGATAAAAATGACACCCTTTTATGATATCAATCCATATAGAAATGATGAGAAACTGAATATTCAATCCTGATAGAAATGTTTAAACCAAATATCTCAAGGAAGAAGAAGATCCATAGGAAATGATATCCACCAATCTTAAGGGGAGGATACCAACATTGTCATACCCTTTAAGAACATATACCCAAATGGATGTCAAGGGTTATTACCCCATACAAGTAATAAACTAGAGCATGAGTATTTACATGAAATCTATTGAGAAAATATTATTCAAATCCACTATTTTAAATAATGAAGATACCAATGTGGATGAATCTTTAATCATATCTTCATTTGTAGATGATCTTGGAAACTTCTCCCTTGAAACATGTTACACTGCATAAATATGGGACATCATGTTGTTCAGAGATACAACATGAAATCATTGAGAAGACCTTATTTGATGACATTATTTAACTGGTGCCTTCATTCCCTATCCTTGACCACCTCCTCGAAGGATTCATCCACCTCCAACTCAACCCCATCAGGTAGAAACACATGAGACGTATCCAAAAAGTAACTTCGTATATGAGAAACATTAAATACGTCGTGCATAGACCAATACCTCAGAGTTAACTGCAACAGATTGGAAACTGGAATGACTATTCCTAAAACCTTTGACAGCCTGATGTATCTCGATGAAAGCTTCCCATGTTTCCCAATCCTCCTATATCTCAACCTTAGTGTGACATGCATGAAAACATGATATCCATCTTCAAACTCCAGAGGTCATCTCTATTAATCAACATAATATTTATACTGAGACTGTTCTATATTCATCCTCTTTCAAATCAACTCCACTTGCTTAGTGGTCTCCTGGACAAGAAGAGGTCCCAACATATCTGCCTATCCTACCTCCATCCAATATACGGGTGATTGAAATGGCCTACATACTAAGCCTCATAAGGTTCCATCCGAATCATTGTTTAATAAACTATTATTGTTGGAAAACTCCACTAGGAGTATACATCCCTCCTAAGAGCCCCTGAAATAAAGGACGCATGCTCGAAGCATGTCCTCTAAAACTTGAATCATGCACTCCGACTGACGATTTGTCTGGGGATGGAATGATATACTCAAAAGTACCTATATACCCAAAGCCCTCTATAGTCCCTACGAGACATGAGAAGTAAACCGAGCATCCCTATCTGAAATGATAGAGTTTATAAGCCCCTAAAAATATACAATCTCTCAGATTTACAATTTTCCAAGATCATCAACAGTGAAGGTTTCCTTGATCAGCAAGAAATGTGAAACCTTAATGAGTTTGTCAACCACAACCTATATAGAATCATTTCCTCAAGGAGACCTTGGAAAACCTGTCACCAAATCCATAACGACATCATTCCACTTCCACTTGGGAATGGGTAACTACTATGAAAGTCCTGTCGGTTGCTGATGCTCTGCCTTCACCTACTGATAGGTGGAACATCTCATTATAAAACTAGTTACATCTCTCTTAATACCTGGTCACAAGTACTTATGATGTATATCTCGATACATCTTGGTGAAATTGGGATGAACTTCCCAAACTGAAGAATGAAAATATCGCAATAGCTCCACGTGCATGTCTATTGACACCCATATGCATCCATGGAAACGCAAAACCTCATCCTTGCCTATGGTGCACCCAGGAGTAGATTCCTCACATGATACACTCTTCTGTAGGACTAGGCCTTCAGAATCTGATAACTACCTCTTTTACAAATGATCTAGTAGAGTAGATGTAATATCTATATAGGAATGAAATTTATTCCCCTGTATGTCGTGCACCTCAAAATATATCTCATAGAACAAATATAGAATCTTCCACTAACTATTATGCTCCTGAACTGCATGTATCTGAGTCCTCCTTCTCAACGCATCCGCAACTGTGTTTCCTTTCATAGGTATGTTGGAAACCTCAAAGTCAAAAGACTGAAGGTACTCAACCCACCATTTCTGTATCAAATTTAGATCACTCTATGTAAAGATACAGTTATGGATTTCGTGTTTAGTGTATACCACAGGATGCTCTCCCAAAAGATAATGTCTCCAACAGCGCAAAATATGCACAACTACGGGTAACTCGAGATCATGCATAGGGTAGTTCCTCTCATGTGGCCTCGACAATCAAGAACCGTATGCAATGACTCATTCCCGCTTTATAAGCACTTCTCCCATACCAATACCTGATGTTTCATAGTAAATAATGTAACACATACTCAGTTTCATCAAAATAAATTTTTGTGCTAAAGTAAACCACCCCTTCATCTCTTGAAAGGTTTAATTGTAGAATTATGTCCACATGTACTTGAAACCCTTCTTAGTCAGGCCCATCAGTGGAAATGCTATGTGTGATAAGTCCTATATAAATTTTCTACTGTAACCATATGGCCTAAGAAAACTGCATACATCAATTAATTTCTTCAGCTGCTCCTAAGATACTACCACCCTCACATGATCTCGGTCTATTGAGACACCTGTATCTAAGATGAAATGACCCTAGATGTGAATCAGATCCATACAAAAGCTGCTCTTTGAGAGAATATAATATAACTAATGGTCTCTCAGCGTGCTAATACAATCTCAATATGGATGGCATGGTCATATCGAGTGTGAGATCACGCCAAGAAATCATCCATGAAGACTACTACAAAATAATCAAAATACGGATGGAGCACTTAGTTCATCAGTTCCCTAAAAACATCTAGTTCATTTGTGAGACCAAAAGGAATAACAAAATACTCATAAAACCGTACCTACTCCAAAAGGATATAAGATGTATATCTAATGGTCTAACATGCACTTGATGATAACTGGATCTCATTTCAATCTTTGAGAACACCCAGGCTCCACAAAGATGATCACAGAGATCATAAATCCTTGATAAGGTATATCAGTTCTTGACCACCAATGGGTTCATCTTCCAAGAATTCACACAAAGTATGTGGTTACCGTTCACCTTCTTCGTAGAAAGAATATGAGTACCCCATGGAGAAGTACATGGTCAGATGAAACCCCTTTCGTGAAACTCCTATAACTGCTTCTTGAGATCTTGTATCTCTATTGTAGCCATCCCGTATAGAGGAATGGACATTGGTGCCACTCCTAGAATAAGCTCAATAGAGAAATCTACCTCTCACTCTAGAGGTATATGAGAAATGTAATTTGGAAAGACTTCCCTAAAATGATCCACCACATGAGGAAATTCTATCTGAGAGGTCCCCTAGTCATCTAGATATAAACTAGAAATATGAGCTATAATTCCTCCCAACCCATGATTCTTGTGTCCATATCTTCTCTCATGGACATCACATTATCCCTTTTGTATAAAGTATTCACACTATGGTGACATGAAACTCATAATTTGATGATAGTAATCAAAAAATGACAAAAAGGAGACCAACCAGTCCAATATGAGAATGACATAAAAGCCTATCATTTATAATACATAGAGGTCTGACAGGAAGTGACACCCACCAATCCTCAAGTGGGAACTCCTTGTGCTGATGCACACTAGCTTTTCTAATCCCCAATGGAGTGTCTAGTGTGATAACATCATTATAAGTAAAGATAAAAATCCCAAGGCTCTCCAAAAAGAAAACTGATATAAAACTATGGGTATCCCCTGTATCAAAAAGGGAAGAAGCTAAAATTGAAGTCACTAGAATCATAAATCTATCCTTATAGGACTCGGGATCCTGATCCTGGTGGGTATATTCCATTAAAAAAAGTCTAACCTTTATTGTGACCCTATGACCCGACCTAGATACCCTGAGCTGGTCCACCCAACTATCATTGAAAAAAAATTGTCTGGCTACCACGACCATGACCACCACCTCATCTTAAACAGCCTCATGAACTCTAGTTCCCTAACTGATGAGAAACAGGTGGCCCTACTCCTATAAGTGGAGCCATAACAGATACCCTCTTACTAGATGATAGTGATAACATCCAACAAAAAGCTGAATATGGACCATCTTTCCACAATATCAATATTCAACTGGGTCCTTTAGGAAATGTGGTATCGTATTCCCACTCTTTCCGCACCACTAGCACACCACATGGATACTTGAAGAAACATCTCTACAGCACTTTCGGCTATCGGTCGAAGGAGTACCCACCCTAGATGCTGATCCACCCTATCTCACAATGCCAAAATCCTTTAGATTTCACTTCGTAATCAGTGCCTATTTTACTATATAAATCAATGAAGTCATCCTAAAAACAGTCACTTGTAATCAGATGTTTTACCTGAGACCATCCTCAAATCACCTAACTAGTGATAAATCATGACCTCTGAAAACAGGTGAGAAGCACTAATGCTCTGTAAATTGAGAAGAGTAATCCATTACTGAAAGAGAACCCTGATCCAAATGGATGAAGTACCGTGCTTAGTCAGCCCTCAACGGATCAATGTAGAAGTAATCACAGAGGGTCCTCTAAAACTCTTCCAAAGTCAAATCCCAATTCCATCCTGCCTGTGAGATAACATCCCACCATATCTTGGTGGAATCACATAAAATGTAAGTAGAGAGCCTCACCCTCCTATCTGGAGCCATCTCTAGATGATCGAAGATAGACATCATGGACTCCAACCATGAATCTACTGCCTGTGGTCCCGCGTCCCTTGAAAAAGTTGAAGGATTCTATTGTTGGAACACCCATGTCAGCTATTCCATAATCAGGTATGGATTTGGTACTCACTGAAAAGTCTGTATTATCCTTATGAATCCCTTAGTGGATTCTACCTCATCTCCTATGTTCAGTATAACAAGTGGTTCCAAGATGGGCATGATGGGAGGATATGCTGGTAATCCCTGATATACCATTTTTGGTTTCTATTCATAACCCTGTACTAGGAGTACAACCAGAGGACGTCTTGGTGGAATGAATTTTCAATTTCAAACACACACGTCAACACAATATAATCAAGAACTAAAACTTATAAGTGCATGAATGGAACATGAGAAGTAAAATATCCATGTTTTACAAAATATGGTCACACACTGTGTGGAACCACTACACAATATGTTCCCTTATGCTTTAACATGCGTGTGTACCTCTTTCAACCTGGCCATGTAACACCTCTTACACATGACGTGTCCCCCCTAAGTCATGGAGTGTACTTGAATATTTCATCCTTCCCAAATTCATCTACATGGCTAGAACTACACGGTTCTCTCTTGGTGTAATAGTACAAGGCATGCACACTATAGGCATGACATTTACCACATAAGTTCCATCCACCCATGTCATTAGTCACATGGTAGAATACAAGGTCAATTACTATACGGGGTGTATAAGATAGAAGCAGTGTGTACAACCCAGGTTTCATCAACCAGTTTCATTAGTTACATGACTAGATACATTGTCTTTTACGGCACAACATGTATTCCTAGTACACAATGTGTTCTACCAAATGTTTACCAACCCTGTGTCTCTACTCAAAAAGTCAATCACATGGTTAAAAAATATACAGTGTGTATATAGGGTACACTGAGTATACATAAGAGAAGTCATTTATTTCAGAAAAAAAGAACGCATGGCCTGTGCTCATAACATCACACACCATGTTTTCTGGGTTTCCAGACAGTAAGCCACTGAACCTTCTCTTGAACACCCCAAAAAATAAAAATTCAGCCAATGCATGCCATTTTATGATCTATGAGAACCTATAATCCCCACGAATCAATTTTTTTCCTCCTTATTCATCTCATATCTTAATTGAATTAAAATAAAGTTCAAACATGATCCACTAAATTCTGATCAAAGAGGGCCCATAACACCTTCGGGACCTAAGCTTGGCATTCATCCCAATGAATATTTACATATACCAATACGCTATCAATATAACATGTATTTCTATCCTGAAATCTATCCCAATAGCATGCCTTTCTAGCACAAAATCTATCACAATAGCTTGCAATTAATAATGCACCTTACATGGCATGACAAGAATACATGACATGTGATCTCCAGAAAGTGCCTATAAGATATATGGGATAGCATAACCTCATCTAATTAGGTACAAGTAGAAATATAACCACAATTATGTCAATCATAACAGTATAAATCATGTGAATCAACCAATGGTGAAATCAAATCAATTGTAACAATTCCAAAACAAGAAAAATCGGAATATTCGATGTAAATTGGATTTTCGCTGTACACATGTTAGCTACTCATGCAGAAAACTTATTAAAAACTACCTATTCCTCCCTATCTCATTCTTTTGGATACAAATAGAAAGGAAAATAAGGAATGAATGTTTTTTGATACCACTTTGTAATGTACCAGACTCGAGTGTCACCCAAAGGTGCCTCGAACTCGGTTAGTCACATAACCTCATGCACATTTCCCCATATTCTAGAGGTTTTGGACTAGCAGCGAGGGACAAGGTATTATAATGGGGAAACTATTCCCATGTTGGAAGAGTATACATAGTAGAAAGAAAATAGTAAACAATAGAGGAATTAGTAATACCATGAAATAGAAGTAAACAATTAAAGACTAATTGTAAAAAGACAACTAGAGCATATATATAAATGATTCATGTCACATGTGTCTAGAAAAGAACCCAAACAAGTGACAATGATGAAAATAAAATTCCAAAACACAAGTACATCAAATCAAGTAAACTCCAACAACATCATAAGCCTAAGCTTGGTCCCATCTCTCCAACACCAACAACAATAAAGTACATGACGAAGAAGGGCTCTCTCACTTGTCTATTCCTACAACCATATAATCTTCTTGTGTCCAAAACCTGACCAAAACAGGGTGTGGGATGAATCCTAATAGGAAACCACAAAAAGATATATGACTAATTATCAGTGAATATATATTACAGGTAATATGAAACAAATGAAGCAATAAAATAGGAAGTACTCAAAAGTAAACAATACTACAGTTTTCAATTACATTCATTCATATTTATTGTTAAATATATTGAATCAAATAAACCTTTTGATCTAGCCTATGATATTTTTCTATTGTGTAAGTAACAAAATAAATGTCTCAAAATACCATCTAAAAAATCAATTAAGATAGATTCCAAGTTTGTGCTTTGTCTTGGAAGACTCATTAGAAACATTCAATCATTTATAAAAACCCTCTGGGATTATCTCACGGTCTAACCCCTTTGGTTTAACACATCACTAGTTCATTAAATAATGACCCTATGGGAAAGATACCATGATCTAACCACTTTGGTTACCTATAGTGTAGATCAATTACAAATGACCACCTGGGTAGGACTCATTGTCAATACCCATTGGTCAAAATATCATCAATAAATTATAAATGACCACATGTGTAGCTCTCACTGTCAATTCCGCTGCGTTTAACTGCTACACCAGGGATCTCATGGTCCATTGAAAAATAAAAGTGCACATATCATATCAAAATAGCTCTTATAATCTATATCTACTACATGGTAAAACATTCACAAGCCAAATCTCATTCATTTCATATAATCAATCAAACTCCACCCAAATCAACCAAGGCATTACAACAAGTTATGCCTCAAGGAAACCTAGATCAAATGACCATAACTATAAAACAAGGGAAACACACCCATGGGGTGTCCAGTAAACAAGGTATCCAACCTTACACATAAGAAACAACCCATTTTCAATCAAAAAAACCATAGAAGGTAACAAAAAAGTTTATATTCTAAATCATTCAATACCCCATTCATTGGTATGTGAGACTTTTAGAATGTGTAATCCAAATAAGAAAAATGAAAGGCACATACCACCTACATTGAAGACATACGATTTAAATACATGAATGTAGGCCCTTGAATCATCCTATATCGGTGTAGATCTACACAAAGGTGAAAAAACACCAAAACTACAATAAATCACAAGAGGGGAGAAATAAAGAATAAAGGCTCTAGGGTTGTTGATAAATGACTAGTGGGATTCCAACACATCCATTAATGTCTCAATCAGAACTCAGACCGAGAATCGGGAGGGGTTAGAAGTTTTTCGACCATTCCGTTGATCTCCTGTATGAAACCCATGGAGAGGAAGACATTTACGAAAATAATATGTGACCCTACTCTGATATTTCAATTAAAAAGTAAATTACATGACATGTTCATTAAAACTACACACCGTGTATTAGCCTCAAATGGCTCCTGACGTAAGCGGTCTTCCAGTTCACTATATGTCCATGTACTTGACTATTACATGGCTAGTACTCAGCTATACATAGAAACCATGTACACGGTGGGTAAAAATATGTACACGGTGAGTACATAGAAGTACAATAAATGTACATAGAAAACCCCCATTTCTGCCTTTTTCCAAAAAAACAACCTGAAATCAAGATCCATAACTGAAAAGAAGATATGGTTTCTTACACATATAATCTTCATAGGTACAATTAATGGACCAAATAGAGAATGATACATTTTTATCAAGCCTCCATAAACTGTTTCAATAACGAATCCATCATATGAAAAATAAGCTCTACTTTGTTGGAGGTATAAAAGATAAGTAGTAATGTAAGGAAAATATAGCATGTGCATGGAACAAGATTTCATAGAAATAGGGTAATATATATGGGAATATATATATATAATTTATCAACAAAATTCAGTAACTAGCTTATCATAAGATACATGTGATAAGAGTAAAAAAAATTATTGTTTTAGGTCCCAAGGTTTGTATACCGGTAGACCTATATCCAGAGAATTTAATGTATACGAAATTCATAGGTTCTATATCCTGATCAGTCAAAATGGTGATATAACATAAATAAACATATATAATAATTTCTGGTGACATACTTTGACACCCTAACTTGTACCATACTGTGATTCCATAGGTGCCATACATTTCTATTTAGTATGTACCATACTGAATTTTATAGGTTCCATGCCTTAAAAATTATAGGTGACATAACATAGTAATCATAGGTTCCATAACATATTAATAATATCTTCTATAACTTAATAATAGGTTACATAAATTATAAATAGGCCTTTTCCATACCGATAAGAAATAGGTGGCATACCAAGATGTAACAACCCCAAGAATCATAATAAAAGACAAGGGCTATGTTAGTGTCCATAACCATTTATAATTATCAATTAATCACCAATTTATTTAAATTAATAGAATTTTGTAACTTTGAAAAGGAAGAATGATGCTATCATATTAACTCATTTAATCTATAGATTCTCCCACTATATGGGTGGAGAGATCAAACAACCAAAGGGGTGCTTTATTATAGGGAAGATAGATGAACACTCCAAAAACGTGGCCCGAGATGAGTTTCAGAAAATACAACCATAGTTAGGTTTTATATGGGTGAACCAAATTTGGAGAAATGAATAATTTAAGTCTTACCATATTTTTAGGAGAAATCGTTAGATGTTTCAGTATATGTCTCAATGGCACTAGTCATATAAACAATGGACAAATAGATGAACACCCTACAATAGAGAATATGTTATTGAACAAAAATAACATCATAGAGGGGAATAAAAATAATGAAATGGGAGTACATATTAGATAGATCATATGTAGGAAACCAACAAGATTAAAACTGAGTGACAAGGACTCTAGAGGATAAACATATCACAAATCCTTGATCTTAGCTTGAGAGAGCTCAATGGGGAGGAGGAGAGGTGATATTTTCATGGAGAGGAAAGAAATAGGGAGGAGTTAATGCAATAGAATAATTAAAAAGGAAAATTGTACCTAAAAATTAAAGGATTTAATGTTGGCCAAACCCTATAATAATCATGCGCACCCCACTATTCAAGGACCACACCCCCACGATCTACAACACATAGTTAGAAAAACCATGAACAACCCATGAAAACCCTATGTCTTAGCCTCATATGATCCAAACCTACTTCACATGGTTTGGAAAAATTATATAGAACTATTGAAATTACATATTGTTCGAGGTGCATGGATAAATTTAAATGGGTGCTAACAATGTGCCTCTATTGTTTCCTATGAAAACAGGAGATCCAGGCTTTGAACAAAGCCTCGACACCCTTAAAAAATTCCGTAATCCATAGGGAACATTTATATAGAAGAAAAAATGAAATCCAAAAAAATTAAAATGTTTCAATCCTCAATTAAATTCCAATATATTATAGTCTTACCCCTTAATGAAACTAATCCTTGAGTTTCCTTTCTAAGGGTAGTATATCATCACCTTGGAATGAATCTAACGATTGGGCATAGATGTCATCCTATAACTCCCAATTATCATTCTTTACACAACCATTATACCATAGCACCTATACCATGGGAGCCGACCTACCTCACAAAGCCTTCATGATCCGGTCCATAATATGGATAAGATTCTCCCCAATATACCCATCCACCTCTAACTAAACATCATCAGGGTAAAAATAAGAAAAAACTCTTAAATATGCTTGATAGTATATGAAAAATAAAATACATAATGCATGGACTAGTACCTCAGTGGTAACTAAAACTGATATGCTACCATCTTGACTCCCTCCACAATATCAAAAGATATTATAAACCGAGTTGAAAAACTCCCATTTCATAGAAACCATTGATGAACCATTCTAGTATATACATGAAAGAATTTTCATTGCCCAACTAAGAACACTATTTGTCAACGACGATGGTCGATATTGGATATTTTCCTAGACTGAGATGTATACATTAATTTCCTGAATAATTAAACCTCATATGAGGTCTCTCTAGTGAGATGGAGTCTATGTAAGGCTGCCTCACCAACCTCTAACCATCGTAATGGTGACCGACATGGCCTACCATATAATTCGTCGTAGGGGGAAACATTTATATTCACATGAAATCAATTATTATATACAATCCTGATAAGAGGAATATTTTTTCTCCCATAAACCGCTAAAGTTAAGGATATATTCTCGAATAATATCCTTTAAGTACTATATAATCTGTTCAAAATACCCATCATTTTGAGTGTGAAAGGTTTCAATCAAAATGCAATACATCCCTAAAACTCTCTTTTACCCCTTCTAGAACCTCTATGTGAAATAAGTGTCCATATAAAAAATGATAGAATAATGAAACTCTTATAGTAGTACAATCTCACAGACATAATGTCTCCTAAAACCATCCATCAGGAAGGTGTTTATGAATGGTATGAAATGTGCATACTTCGTGAGCCTTCAAATGATCACCCATAATGCATCACCATCTTGAGAAAATCTCAATAATCTAGTTATAAAATCCATTGTGACATCATCCCATTTCAACCCAATAATGGGAAATGGATGGAATCTCTACTGGTCACTAATGTTTTTCCTTCCCCTGAAGATAGATAGAACACTGAGTAACAAAAATAGATATCTCCCACTTCATTCCAATACACCAACATTGGTGTCTTAGATAATGATACATCATTATAAGACAATGATAAACTAAACCAGTAGAAACATGATACTCTCACATAAATTCATCTCGTATTCCTGTAGGAATATAGAAACAACCTTGAATGTGAAAAACCTCATATGAAACAACAATCTTGTCTAATGGTGGTTCATCGCCTAGAACACACTCCTATAGAACCAAGACCTCATGATCCGAAAATGGGCTCATCATTAATCAATCCAAATCTGAAGAGGTTACTGATAAAATTCAAGTAAAGAATATCCTTGATAGTCCCTGACGTCCATGTGTATCAAATAAAATAGGTCTATAAGATGAAACTTGATATTGGCCTCCAAAATAACCTAGGTTGAGTCCTTCAACTTAATGTATCCACTATAGAATTTCCTTTCCTTGGAAAATGACTAAGATAAAAGTCAAATGATTGTATCTATTCATCCCACATACACTGTCGGAGTTTCATGGCAAGCTGTATGAAAATATACCTATAGATTTTGTGGTCATTGAACCCCAAAAAATCATCTCTCTATAGTTAATGCCTAAAAAATGCAAGGTATGAATAATGAATCAGTCTTGCTAAATCAAAACTAATCCTATCTTGATACATGATACATCACAATAGTATTTATAGATTATGATCCACTGTAGAGGAATTAGGATAATCATTGATATTGGTGTATCTTTCATATCTTGAAAGGATATCTCATAGTATTCCTACTATATTAACAACAAAAACTTCTTAGACAAGCCTGTAAGAGGTTCTTTTGGGCAACAAAAGTTCTGTTTTAGGTGTTTGTAAGAACCGGATAACCCCGAGAAACAATAGATGTTAATGATTTTCTTGGGGTTATCACAGGAAAGTATAAATCTCACTATCTCTAGGTCTACATGAACTCTTTCATTTGAGATAATATAAATCTCGTATTGTACTATCAATATAGAAGATCAATTTGATGTGCCTATCAAACATCTGGTGATATCTTAGTTTATTCATATTTATCTCATGAGTCTTGTAATGTTCGAGTAGAGTCTACTAATACACAAAGAAGTAATCCATAAGGACAACTACAAATGAAAAAAAACGGGTGGAAAATATGATTCATTTGATCCATGAAAAAGACCAGTGCATTTATGAGACTTAGAAATATGACAAGATACTCACAAATACCATAGCTTCTACAAAACACTGCATGTGGTATGTGTGAATGTCTAAAATGAACCTAATGATACATTGACCACAAATCAATCATTAAATCTACTATTTATCCTTAAATTTGAATAATGTGGTCATCTATATGAGGCAAGGTATAAGGTTTCTTTATAGTTAGTTGATTTACCTTCTAATAATCCACAGTAATTGTTAGGGATTCTTCCACCTTTTTTGTGAAAATGATTAATGAACCACATGGAGAAGTACTCAGCCCGATAAAAACCTTATCTACTAAATCTACAATCACTCTATTGAGATCCTGAAACTCTGTAATGGAAATCATGTACCACGTAATGGACACCAGTATAGCTCCATGAAAAAGCTCAAAAGAGAACTCAACTTCTCTCTTAGGAGGAAAAATTGAAATTTCATTATGTAAAAAATCCTTGAAATGATTTACTATAGTCTGGAATTCATAATCATGTAATCCCTGATTATCCATACAAATTCTTGAAAAATTAGTTTTTATGTCACTAAATCCATGATACTCTAGTACAGTTATACCTTCCTGGACATCCCACTGTCCCTTGTGAATATATGAACCTACCATTGGAGATAAAAATGGCACCCTTATACGATATTAATCCCTATAGGAACGATAAGGAACTGAATATCCTATCTTGATAAAAATTCTTCAACCAAACATCTCAATTACAATGATGCTCCGCATGAAATGATATCCACCTATCTTAGGGGGGAAACCCTACATTGGCGTACCCTCTAAGAACGTATAACCAAAAGGTTGTCAATTTATTAACCCCACACATGTACTAAATCATGTGCATGAGGATTTACATGATTTCCATTGATAAAATATAATTCAAATCCACAATATAAAATAATGATGATACCATGGTGGATGGTAATAAAATCATATCTTGATCTGTAGATGTTCTAGGACATTACTCCCTTGTAACATGTTGCACTGCATAAAATTGGTCCATCATTTAGTCCTGAGATACAACACGGAATCATTGAGAAGGGCATCTTTGCTGAAACTATGTAATTGATGTCTTCATTCCCTAACCTTGACAACCTCCTCGGTCCAATTGTCTAGTAGCTCTCCAGCTCCTTTCATGATGTGGAGCTACTGATCTCACTATGGTACAAAAATTCAATGTTGATCCTCTATCACTACCATATTCATGAATGATTATATAGAATAATAATAAGTGGACCATTATGCTATAGGATAAACACCCAATTGGGGATTTATCACATAGATTTTCCGTGTTCCCCTACTCCCCACATCGATGAGAGACTAC
The DNA here is from genome assembly GCA_963277665.1 of Viscum album. Classification (NCBI taxonomy): domain Eukaryota; kingdom Viridiplantae; phylum Streptophyta; class Magnoliopsida; order Santalales; family Viscaceae; genus Viscum; species Viscum album. The sequence continues at coordinate 1,252,022,603 of OY728121.1, forward strand.
AAAACTCATATAATTTGAATTATAATAGTACTCTCTTTAAGAGTGGTCTCAAAGCCATGATTTTTACCACCAGATTACATTCTAATAGTTTGGGAAGATAGTCCAATCAGATCTAGTGCTTCATCTTCTCTTAGATTACATTCAATAATAAGATCCTAGCCTACAATATCATTCCTATAAGTCTACCAAAAAATATTTACATGAGAACATGTTGGATTTCCTAGACTGTCCTCAAAACTTCTTGATTTAACAAGATCATCATCATTATAGAGAGGTGTGAATCACTAAAGCATTGTAAAATATGAAGAATAATCCATAAGTGACATAAAACCCTTTCAGAGGATTATGAAATCCCAGTAATGATCCACCCATAGGGTATCATGGAAGAAATAATCATGGAATATAGATTGAAAATCACTTTAAATTACTTCCTGATACTGACTTTCCTAGTACATAATATCCAACCAAAATTTTAAGGATTAATGAATAGTAAACAAAGAGATATTCACTCCCCTTCAAGAGATGTATCAAGGTTATAAATGACAGATATGATAGTTTTAATCCATAACTATATATCTAAGGGCCACCATCCCTTAAAAAATTAGGAGGATAATATTTCTAAAAATCCCAAGTAAACTCACCCATAGACAGGGAAGGTCACAAAGCTCCCAATGTAGCTTTGATAAGCCGTATAAATTTTTAAAAAATAGGAAATTGTCACCAATATCAGGGATAACATGAGGTTCTGTAGATGGAACTACTGGAGGTAATACTGGTGTCTAATTGCCAACAACCTCTACAACACGGTCTTCACCACCCTCCTTGAACATAAGACGAGGATCTGATGGAGAAATAGGTATATATTAAACACATGCCTAAATTATGATTTTATAATGGATGAATTAAATATATAAGAATAATATTGGTACAATCCTTCCTTTATAAGAATCAAACCCCTCATATTATTCTTAAATCCAAGTTTGGTTGATAGAAATGATCATAAAAACCATGAGAGACTCTGCTTAATACCCACTACAAAGGCCAGGTCTAGGACAATCCCACCTTTTTTCTATAAGGGTCCCTGTATATGGATGGTATATTGTGATATATAGTAGAAAACACCTTTTTTTGTCATTGGAATCCCCATTTATAGTGATAATATAATAATTTTTTATTTTTAATTTGTTGTATTTACATAATATCGCACATAACTGAAGAACCATTCTGAATTTTTACAAGTAAATGTTTTATAAATTGTAATCAATTATCCATTTAGCTGTATCAGACAACTACATTTAATAGTAGAATGTAATATTTATCCCCATTTTATTTTACCAAATGAATCATCATTTCCTATTTCAAGAGGTACTTTTACTATTTATATTAATAATGAAATTCAGTTATTTCCAATAAAATAACCTTTTAATCTATGAAACCCCAGTTACATAAATCAAACATGTGATAATTGGTTATTAAAGGTTCCATCACCAAACAATATGGGAAAAAACATTTGGTTTTATATGGACACAATAACAAACCATTATCTAATATCATTTTCCCTACAAAAATGTTAGTTTCATAATAGATATGTCATTCATGGAACATAAAACGAGTATCATGCATTCAAGAAGTTAAAACTGCATAGAATGACATAATAGATGATATATTAATGCAATATGGTGCCTAAAATTGCACATGATCAATGCCATTTTCCATACTAGGCTATGGAGAAAATAAAATCCAATATCATAAAAATAATAACTTCCCATATCATGTGTTTCACCCAATGGTGGAAAGAAATTACCTATAACCACCATAAACTAGAACATCATTTACCATTCTAATAAATTTGTATTTGTACTCAGAGGTGGGATAGCTACTCTGAGGAACCGACTCAATACCAAATTTAGACACGTCATTGTCTCCTTTCAACCATCCCAAAAGTGTAAGGCAATGAAAATAACCCTCTGATTCAAAATTTTAACATCCTTCCCGGGGAGCCAATAAATTGTACACCAAGATGGTTGGTCACATGGCCTTAAGCATGACTTCCCATATACTAGAGGATAACGACTAGAAGTGGGGGTCCGGGATGTATATTGTTGAGACTATACCCTTATAATCCGAGTCATGCAGCGGTGTAATAAATGAATGTATAAATAACAGAAGAATAAAAAATGATAACTAGAACAATAAAAGTTAAATATCCAAATAAAAATTAAAAACATGACATGAAAATAAATATCTATTACCATATAAAAACTGATTCAATGTAATTTCTCAAGATACATGATTAGAAAAACAAGCAATTAGGTACACATACATATAGTTATATCAAAAGGATGAAATATTCTAAAAGACTGTCTCTAGTTAGAATGATGATCCATACCATGCTCTTGTGCTTCCCCACTCCCATGAAATAATCAATGAAACATAAAGAACTAGGAACTTTCTTGTGTCCCTACCTATACCTATATAATTTTACCAGGAACCATGAGTATCATAGAATGGGTTTTAGATAAACTCCGTAGGTCACCACCAATGGTGTCTATAACAAATCTAGAATGTGAAAATAAACTATAGTTGTGTTCAGGTATATTAGATAAGTTGTAGTGTATGAAAAATACAAAAAATCCAACAACACAATCTGTAATTGAAATAGTCTAAAATAGAAGATAATATATATATATATATAAAGTATAAAAAGGTAGTAACCGGATTTATATAAGCCACATACGAAAAGGGTAACATACCTACATGGGTTAGGTCCTTAGGTGCATAACCGGGACATCCCATACCTAAATATATAAATGTATACAGAAGTTATAATGGATTAACCAGAATCATTTTTAATGATTCCAAAACCTTAAAAGGAATATATATGGGGAGAAATTTCCATACTTCTATGCCCTTGTTGGTTCCATACTATGATGTCATAGGTGTCATACCTTTCTAATAAGTCAGTGACATACTGATGAGTATTAGTGTTATACCTTAATAATCATAGGTTCCATACCATAATAACCATATCATACATGCTTTATTAATCATAGGTGTCATACCATAATAATAAGTTCCATACCATAGTAATATGTCGACACTATATTTTGAAACAATAGGTACCGAACAAATATATTAAAATATAAATAAAATTAAAAAAATACAATGGCAATGTTAGTGTCTATACCCATTTATAAGTTTCATTTCATAATATATTTATTCATTTTAGTATAATTTGATAACATGGAAAAGGAAACATGATCCTCTCTTATTGACTCATTTTATTTATAGTGGATCCCACTATAAGGGTGGTGTGCTCACACAACCAAAGTAGTTTATTAACATAGGGTCGATAAAAGAACATAGCACATGGGTGGATCAGGTTAAGGTCGACAACCTCCAATTATGATTAGGTGATAAAAGGGTGACCGAAATTAAGATCAATTATTAATTTAAGGAATATCATTTGATTTAGGATTAAAAACTGGATTATTCGGCATGTAGGAAAATGAGGGTACTTTTAAAGACCAAAAACCTTATGAAAAAGTTATAGACCACATACATTCTTCTTTTTGTTGAATAATATTTAAATATTGTCCTTTTTTTTGGTCTAGATTTGTTGAAAATAACTAGATAGATTAGTTCCTTGAGAATAGGTTAAATGAGATCCCACAAAAATAAATAAATTAAGATGATGAAAATTGATGAAAAAAGAAATATAATAAGATATATTTCTAATACACAAATAAATAGGCCAACAATGTGTGATTAAAAGTCTTGAGGAGGAATATATCACCAAGACAACCTCTTGGATTGAGAGAGCTCAAATTGATGAATTGGGGAGTTATACACATCAAGAGAAAAAGAAATAGTGGTGAATTTCTAAAATAAAAGAATGTAAAAATGGTAATTTTACTAAAACAATTAAATTCCACATGGTTTGGTTTCACGGTTGGACAAACATTGTGCCAACCATGTTCACCCCACTCTCCATGGAGTACAAACCACATGAGATATAGTGAATAGTTATACGAACCATGTGAAACCCATGCACACCTTATGCCTCATCCATGCAAAGTTAAAACCCCCCTCACACATTTTGGAAAAACTGTGTGGTACCCTTATGGGGTGTAATAGTTTTAGGTGCACATTTATAGCTAACTGTGTGTTAGTTGTGAACCTCTATTGTTTCCCCCATACATTAGAGCTTCGGTCTCCAATGAAGCCTCGTATTATCTCGAAAACTTTCTTAAACCACATGAAAAAATTTATAGATAAAACAAAAGAATCCAATATAATATACAATGTTTTTTAAATCATGTAAAATTTAGGATATTATAGATGTATTCCCCAAGAACATAATAATACTAATAATTAATTCTTAGATTAGCTAATCAATGTGAATGGAAAGAGTTTATTTATAATTTACATAAAAATCACCATGAGATATACAGGTAAAATTGGGATGGTATCCTTTGATAATATCCCTAATGATGAAAACTGTAATTAATTGATTTTTACCAATATGATGAGTACTTTTATAAAAGTATTACAATACAATTAAAAACAAAGAAGTAATATCCTTTCCTTTTGGAATACTATATAAAAACAGCTATATGATTTAATTTAAAAACCCATGAAAACATATAATGTAATATTAATAATTAACTACAATCATTATGGAAAGAAAAATCATTTATGCCGTAAATGTTAAAAAACATTATTCTTACAGTTTTCAAAATAAATTTAAAAACAAATCATACTGGAAAATTTAAAAATATTCACTTAAATATTTTATAAATAATATAAAATTTATTATAAAATCATCATGATCAATTATTTATGTGTATATAAGAACATTAAATAAAAATATATAAATAATATAGTCATGGAAGAGAAATTTTAGGGTAATAAAATTTAAAACACTTAAAAATGGTTTTAAAAAAATCCCCTTAATAATTTTAAAATCAAAATCATATTAAAAAAAATCATGTTTAAACATAAAATATCAGGATTATGTTGATATTCTTGTTAAAATATTCTGAAGATTCATTTTTTAAACTATATAAATGGAAATTGGAGCATAATATGAATGTTGTTTCAATGAAGTGTAGTTGAGATGGAAATGGTTTTTCAATTTAATAAAATTTGCATCAAAAGACCTTTATATATAAAATATTATATAATTTTTTAAATCAAATTAATATCAGAAAATATATAATGAAACACATCCATGGCATAACAACCTATGATATAACTATATATGTTCCTTAAATAAAAAAAATATGTTTGGTAACATGATTCATAATAAATGATAAACATAAATGAAAACATTGATATATCCAACTTTGGATCATGTCCTTTCCCCCATGACATAGCATAGTGGAAAATATCTCTAAGGGATTTCTAGGAGATCTCATTTTCTAGACTCAATGACTTCTTACATGTGTGTGTTTTCATGAATCTTTGTGTCTTTATAGATCCTCTTCCCCAACTGTTTGTAATGTAGGTAATAAATATGAACATAAAAACATATTCACTGAATTATTGGGTATTCATATGAGTACTGAAATTATAAAATATGCTTATAATTAATCTAAATTCTACATTTAATGCTAGTTAAATTCAATTACAATAAAAAAACAACTAGGAAAATTATTTGATTCATAAAAATATATTTTATTAACAGTTATTTTATTTCTTAAATCTATTTATATTATGAATAAAAAAAATATAATTTAATTATGATATGAAAAATAGACTATCAATACATTGATTAATAATGATAATGAGTAATAATAAAGAATATTTAACATTTGAAAAACTATTTTCCAATATTAATATTTTTTAACTACATTTTATGTATTAAATTAAAAATAAATTTTTTTTTGGAAATGATTTTGAAATAACATCATTTTTTGATTTATTATGTTAAAATTATCCTGATATAATTTTTTATTGAATTTTAAAGAAACATTTTATTTTTAGACAAATATTGCAATATACCATTTTTCTAATAGTGCATTTTTATGACATTTTTATTATAAACATATGAATTAAGAATTAATAAAATGTTTTTACATGACAAAAAAATGTATTTTTTTAATTTAATTTATAATTTATTTTAATTTATATGTCAGTTATTAGCATTTTAGAATTTATATTCTATTTAAAAAAATGATTTAATACATTATATATTTTGGATTTTAAAAAAATTTATTTTCACTTTTGAAAATTAAATAAAAAAATGAATTTCAAATGTTTAATGATTTTTTAAAAAGTATATAATAAGTACCATTTTATTTTAGGCCAGACATGATTAATTTCTAATGTTGAAACTTGGTACCGTTGTGAAAACAAAAATGGATATAATTAGTAACGTTAGAGATAAATGGCCTAAATCTTCAAAACCATTTTATAAATTTTTTTTCATAGGTATTTATTGAATTTATCCACTCTAATTAATTATAACTCAAAATTTGAATCACTTTCCTAAAGAGTGAATTCCCAATATTGAATTTGTTTTTGTATTTACAAAAATGACACTCTTTTTTGATATATAAATGGGACACTCCAATCTTCACTTATCCTTACACCAAAACCCCTTTGATTCATCGCATACTCTTCCAAAACCTATGTTCTACAGTTATATAATCATTTATAAAGATATTTTCTTCTCAAAAGTTCATCCCTCAATGGTTTACTCCCATTTGAAAATAATATAATCCAAGGAGTTCCGTATAAGTTCCCAACCTCTATATCCTTTTCTATTTTTATGTGACTATATTATTATTAAAATTTCATTAAACAATCATAAAATGATAAAATAAGTATAAATATTATTCTAATATTTTATTATAATTTTTTTTCATATATTAACCACCATCCCCTTTTCCGTTAAGAAAAGTGAAAATATGAATCCCATGTGATGAAGACTACCGAAAAAATGATGCAACATGTTTTTTTTCATAACCACCTTCCAATATGGGTATTAAAAGGTCATTTAATATATAATAATGATAATTATGTTATTTTTTATATTCTTAAATGATTAATCAAATTATCCTTTTCCACATTCCATAGAAAATTAAATATTTAACCATTCGTATATGAGGACTACATCCATCATGAGAGGACTAATTTCCATTTTTAATTTGATCAATACCATGCATGTATGGTAATTTGAATTTTCTAAAAGGATAAATATTATTTTTATGATATCGTTAATGTTTTTATATTAAAAATTGGGGAACGTGTTAATGATCTGATCAAAAAATTATTAACGTAAATTCAATTGTTTAAAACAAGCATGTGAAGAGAAAAATGTTTTATTAAAATTATATAATATTGTCATATCCATTACATGTTAATATATAAATATTATAATTCACATATTTCATAGATATAAAGACTAAGTGATATCATTATGATCATAGTGTGACTATATTATAACTAAATCACATCATAATCCTCAATAATCATTGTATATTCATGATTGGGTATGTTTTATCATTAACATGAACAATGCTATGACATTATATCATGGATGATTATAAAAACACAATTTCCTCTATAATATGATTAAAATATTTTATTTTTTCGTTTTTTTGATGGTTACATAAATGTTTATCTAAATAATCAAGAAAACACCCTTCATTGGTTGAAAATCACTAAAACATGTTCATTTCAGTTTCATCTTCTAAAAAGAAGATAAAATTACTCCTAAAACGAAAATTAATAATTATAAATCATTATAATTAATTAATTTTATTATGTTTAAGGAACATTGAATGATTAAATTTGGAAAAGTAGTAAATGCTGACATAACTCAAATGAAACGATTATAATACAATCAAAACTATAAAAACTTGATATAAGAAAATAGGTAAAATTTATGTAATATACATGAAGATAATGAATAAAATTTGTCTATAAAGTATTTTTTTGGTATTAATATGGTTCTGAAAATTTTCATTATGATATTTATGTTTTTTTACATAGGATTTTAGAGTTAATTCACTAAAGAAGAGAAATAAAGTAAGGGGTTTTTAGTCCCATTTTTGAATCACATGGTACATTTTTAAACTAAACAACATGATTTAATTTAAATGGTTTAAATATATAATTTCTATAATTATATTTCATTATAATCTTACATAAAATGATATTCAATTTTGTATTTAAATTTATACCGTTCATGTGGCTTTGATTAAAAAATTACATTGGTCATAAGGGATTTTCATGATTAAAATCATTTACTAAAGTTGTGATCACTCTAATTTGAAAATCATATTTCAATATTAATTTTTTATAACATATAAGGATGTTATTTTGTTTTAAAACTTATTTTTTGTGGAAATATTATTTCACACCAAATTTTTCTTTCTTGATTATTCTACCATTTTATTAAAATACATTTTGTGAAGGATAATTCATATTACCTTTAGAATATTTTTTTCCTATGCAGAAGTTTTATCATATAGCTAATATTATACTTTCTATAATGTAATATAAATTTTTTAACTACATTAATCGTATTATTCCCATGAAGAAATTTTAAATTAATGTTTCTTTTATCCTTTTAATGATGTGTGTTTTCAAAGAATTTTATTTCAAAAGATAAAAAAGTGTTTTCCATACATTATAGAATTAAAATGTTTAGCTTCCACTACAGATTGTATTTAGTTAAAATTATATATTAGTTGGGATATTTTGTTTTTAAATCTTTATAATAATATTTTTTAAAAATTTATCCTTCCCTTTTAAAAAATGTGTTTTTTGAATGTAATTGCCACTTCATGTATTATAACTATGTTGAAAATGTTTGATGATTTTTTTTGTATGTTCAGTTATAATTTTCCTCCTGGGTTTATTTCTTATTAAAATCAATTTTTATAATCCTCTATATACTATTTTTTAATAATTGATTTTAAAAAATTATATGTGTTATCCATGATTTTTTATGATTATTTTATGTGAAAACCAATTATTTTCCATGGGTTAACTAAGATATTTTTATGAATTAATTTATGTTGTACACATCTATATGGATGATAATAGGTGGGGTCCTATATAACATGTTGAAAACAAATTAATCATATATCTAATGATATTTTTATTCTTGTAAATAATTAGTTTTTTCACATAGGTGTGGTCAATATGGGACTGCACAAAGTTTCTAGCGGGGATATAATGACTTTGTTCTCATAGGCATGGGAATAATGAGTTTTTCCATATTTTTTGCTGGGATATTTATTTTCTCAATATTCCCATGTTGTTAATAATGTTATAACAAGTTTTCAATATTCATTTCATCTTTATAAAATTCCTTATTTTTATGTTCACTCCTTTTTCCACACATTAATGTCATTTACATAATTTATAAGATTATTTTAAGGTATTTTGATACATTTCATATATTTAATGCTTACTTAATGGTATTTTTATGATCTTATTTCATAGTATCATTTTTTATGAGTTTCATCTATGGTTTTTTGATCTCATATTATAAAATTTGTTTCTTTATCTTATTCTCCTTCATTTATAACATGTTTTTACCATACAAATTTTTGAAGAACACACCTTTTCTTATTTTTCCATTTCCGAGGATATGAAGATGATTATATCATTTGATACATATATAGAGGGTATATATGAGAAAAATTATGTATAATCATTCACATTTGTTTATGAAATATGTTATTAATGGTGAGAATATCAAAGTCATTAAATAATTTGTCAGTTAGGATATGAGAATATTTTTGAAATATACAATTTAAAACATAGTATTAATATATTATAAATGTAATCATTGGATTTAGTCATTTTAATTGGTATCTGAGAAGATTTTATATATTTTTTAATATTTTTTAGTTATTTTGGCGATTAGTTTAGATAACCTCAGTGTACACCCTAAAAATAAATATATGTATAGAATGAAAATATAAAATATTGGTAATGTCTTTAGTAGATTGTGTTACAAAGAAATAAATCCCTTCATATATGAAACAATTTGATGCAAGATCGATTATAGATGTATCAAGGTATAATTACCCTGAAAAGGGAAAGTTGGGTAATAACCCCATCATCACCTAATGAATAAAAAGGGTCCTAACTCAAATTATATTTTGATTCTCCATGGGGATATTATTTTGTTGATCATAATCAATTTATAAATCTCTATAAATAATTTATTTCCTATTTTCATTGAGGGATAATGTTGAGAAAATTAAGATAATCCAATTTAAGGTAACTTTGTTCAAACTTAGATTTATATATGTTGTACTAATGGAACTACATGCCAATGTAATAATGCTAAATACCAAGAACTCTTACAGTTTAAATCATTTTTATTATTCCCTTTTATTGCCAATGTTTAAACATTCAAGTAAATATTTTGATATTAGTAATGGATATAATTATAAGTAAATATGAGTGTGAGGGATAATATAAAGATTACTTCAATGAACAAACCCTCATAAGTGGAACTAGAGAGGGAAGTTTTATGATTGTTCTAAACCAACTATTAGGAAATTTTATAAACAATTTTTTCATAGTGTATTTCACAAGAGAAAACATTATGATACAGATTGAGTCCCATGATATATCAAAAGATTATTATGATACAACAAATAAAGTTCAATTTCTAATATATAGAATATTTTTAAATAAAAAATTAGGGAATTACCTCAAGGATAATAGAATATTTGTTACTTATGGAAGATCGGTTCATTGAACATCATACATCCATATGAAAATGAATAGTTTATTTAACATGGTTGAAATAAACAAATTTCATCGTAAGGTAGCATTAATAATTCCATATCTTATATGTGGGTAACTTTGTAATTACCCAATCCAATTTTCCAGTCCCTAGTTTTACCAAAAAGAAGATAATTAACAATATTTAAGAGAAGGAGGACAATATAATTATTATACCCACACTAATCCTAAAGTGGATAACAATGTTTAATGTATATGGACCCCTTAATCCAAAGATGTAAATTTCATATTGGAATCTTATTATAAGAAATATAGTATTTTGAATATGTTATAAAAATAATTTTATAACCACCATGATGATTTTGTTGTTGAAGAAATATTAAAGTTGTATAACTATATTATTCCAGGTCAAAGATTATGGGATTGTTCCTTGTGAAAATATTATCTTACTTCCGTGAGATAAATTTAAAATTATTCTAATAATTTATTGGTTCCCTCCATTTAGAAGGAAAATTATATATAGTATTGAAAAATAATTTAAATGAAAATTTGATAATATATCAATGAAAGGATGATAATAATAACCCTCTAGAAAAAGTTATATAATGTGGGTTTTGATACAGAATAACAGAAAATTCTAATCCAAAATTGTTGGAGGAAAACATAATATCATGTTTAATATCATTTATTGAATAAAGATACATTTTTTGAGATTTTAAGGTTTATATATATCTATATATTATACCCTATGTAATATTTATAGTTACAGTTATCTAATGTCATTAGTAAGTAATAATTAAAATTGGGAGGATTCAATTAATTTTGTGGTGGTGGAAGTAATAACCTGATATTTCACAATATATGTTCTTTAAATTAATAATATGTTTGATTTTTTCCTCTATGAGACATACTCAACTTGAATGAAAACCATGATAAATTTAGATAATAATATATGTATTTAATATATCCATTAAAACATAGTGACTAATGTTTTGGGTATCAATAGAATGAGAATGTTCATTAAGCTAGTTGAGGAATTTAATCAAAATCATTAATTTAATTTTTGAGAAATTCCAAGGAAACGAGATCCATCATGGAGTGTTTTGGAAAAACCCTTGTTTCTCATAGAGTATAATTCCCATACACTTTTTTTATAAGAATATTTCACCACACTTTTAATTCTCACAAGATTTCACAGGCTATTTCTCTATATGATAGATTCCAAGGTCAGAGGTGTTTCTCCTGCTGATTTTTTCTGTTTGCTAACAAGTGACTATTACTCTCTTTCAAACATTTGAGAACCACCTGGGCTGCAATTATAATCTGATGAAAGCATTAAAGGATGCATCGATTGGTGAGATGGAGTTCTTTTGTTTATCTTATGGTGTCATGGGTTTTTGGTGTGTTAGTACTGATCTGTATATGTGTATATTTTTAGGAGAATGTTCTAGTAGTTGTTCCTTTTTTGTCTCCCCCAATGTATTTTCATGTCATTTTTTCTTATCACCACTTTTTATCCTTATTGGTGCAAGACCACTACACCTCGTGGTTTCGATCTATTTTACAACTTTAATAAAATTCTTCAGGGGATTGGTTTGGGAATCAAAATCAAGTCTCATTCTTATAAAAAGGAAAATAGTGTAATATACAACATTTTCTAATGTTGTGGATTTTATGCCATTATTATTATACACCTATTACTGTAAATTTCGGAATCCATTTTATAATGACAATAATTCATTATATAAGTAGCTATAATTTTAAAAAAGGACTCTTAATTTCATAACCCACAAAAGGCATTTTAGAATATAATTTATATTTTTTAAAAACATTGTTCTAAATACATTTTACATTTGGAACTATAAAATTAATTTTTATCAATTTTAATATACAAATGAAAAAATTTATTTGAAATTTTTAATCATAAATTTGTAATTATAAATTAATTAACATTTTATTTTTTTCATAATGTATAAATTACCTTCGTGAAAACTAGTAATCATGGGGAAAAATATAATTGTAAAATTGAGTAAACTTAGAGGTAAAAGAAATAACATATTTTTAAATAATAGTTAGGAAGTGAAGGAGTGAATATAAATTATATCTGATCAAATCTATTACTTATCAATATTCACCACTTTCCTTAGGAGTTACGTCCAATTAATGAATTCATTTTAATTATTTAAAAAAAGGATAGTTATTTTTAATTATAAAAGGGTCACTCCACTCATCAAATACCCTCACAACAAAACTCTTATTTAATTCCAAATGTATACACAAACAAATCCAACGCACTCCTAGAAATATTTATACGGTTATTTTCTTTTGAAAATACCATCTATCAATGGTTTAATCCCCTTAATAATAAAGATTATATAAGAGGTGTGGTATATGTATATAACCTATATTTTAATTAATTTTCCTTATGTTATTTTATTTTTCCTAAAATTTAATTTCCACATATTAAAACTATAAAGATATTATAATTATTAAAACATTATTTCATTTCAATTTTGTTATAATAATTAAAAACCATCCATATTTCCATTAGGAAAAACAAAATCCGGAATTATGATTTGCACTGACTACCACATTCCTGATGCGACATGTTTTTCTTTACATAACCATCATATATGGCTGGTTATAAAAGAGAATTAAATAAATATATATATTTTTATTTATGAGGGTTTTTATATTTTTAAATGATAAAACATATTACACATTTTCACTATTCTAAGGAAAATGAAATTATCAACCTTGCATACATGTGGAACACCACCTATATGGAATGAATGATTTGAATTTTTCATTTCATCACTGAAATACTTGGTTGGTCATGAGAATAATTTTAAAGGATATATATTCTATTTATTATATCATTATTTTTTTGTTTTGAAAAATTTCATAACTTATTAATTACATGATCAACAATCGATTATCAAAAATTCAATTGTTTGTGAAAATCCTAATTAGATGAGAGTAATTATTTCAAATTACGGTATAATTTTATATCTATTAATTATTTTTATATTTTTTATAATTTTGATATATCACCCTGCTAAAAACTAAATTTTTTCTTGATTCTACTTTTGAAATTCTATTACAACTAAATAACCTCATAATCCTTAACAAATAAGGTATTCTCATGATTAGGTCATTTTAATCACCAAAATTAACAATAATATGATGATTTGTCATTGAAGATTATAAAAAATTAGTCAATGGTATAATAACATATAAATAATTAAATAATTATTTTTTTCTATAAGGGAAACATTAATATTCGACTTATTATTTACAAAAACCCTTTCACAAGTTCAAATTTTCTAAAAAATTTTCATTGGAAATTTAATCTTCTTAGATAATGAATAAATAATCATTATAGGAAAATTTAAGGTAAAATATAATTATAATTAATACATTATTGAAACTTTAATGATCATATACTGATGAACTTTTGGAGAAGAATGAAAACTAACGTTGTTCCTACGAATTAGTACAAACAATCATAACTATAAGCATCGATGTTGGAAAAAACTAAAACATACTAATATACTTATTTATAATGATTATAAATTAAAATTATATATATATTTTTGTATTAAAATAACATGAAAATTATTTATTAAGATATTTATGATTATTATACAAGATATTAGAGTTCATTTGACTTTATAGGGAGACAAAAAAATGTTTCTTTGTCTCAAATTTGAACACCTTGATAAATTTTTATGTAATACACCATTTTCATTTTCAATAGTGAAAATAATATATTATTTTAATTTATTGTCATGATACACTTAAAAATATTTATATTAAATTTTCTATTTTTTGTTATAACTCTCATGGGTTTTGGATAAAAAAGTTTCAATGACTATAAGGGGGTTTCATGACTCAAATAGTTTTGTTGGGTCCTAATAAGGCTCCTTTAACAATTATAGTTCAAGATTGATATACTCTAACCAAGGATGATGTCATGTTGTATTTCCAAATTATTTTCTTGTAAAATCATGTTTCATTTCAAATTATTCTTCCTTGAATATTATGTTGTGCCATTAAAATGAATTTTGTTAAGAATAATTGTCATTATTTTTATTTCATATTTATTACATTTCCAATATTTTACTACATTTTATTTTTCCGATTTCACTAATGTAATTTCAGGTTTTCATCTACAAATATATTTTTTTCCAATAACATTATTTTTAATAAATGTATACATTATCTTTTTAATGATGTGGTTTTTCAAAAAAAAAAAATTTTCAAAGGAGAAAATGGATCCTCCCTCATTTCAAAATATAAAAAGTTTTATCCCCTACTCTTATATTTTTTGGATGAAATTTACATATATTCAAATATATTTTATTTTTAACTTGTTAAAATATGGGTTTAAAATATTATTCTCTTTCCTTTCAAAAATATAAATTTTTGAATGTAATTTATAGTTTATCTTTTATAATAATGTTTAACTTGTTTTTTGAAAACTTTTGTATTATTAGTTTAATTTTTCCCCAATGGATTATCTATCATGATGTGATGTTTTTATCATCAACTATATGACATTAAGTTATGATTAATGTTTTTAAAAATATTTTTATATCCATGATTTATTAAGATCATGTTATGTGAAAACATATTCTTTTTCTATGGGTTCATTAAGATATTTTTTATTAATTTTAAGTGGATCACAAATATATGAATAGTGAAAGATGGGTTCCAATATCACCCTTCAATATATTGGCTTAAACATATATCTTATGATATATTCATGTGTGGGTATAATGATTTTGTTCACATATGTTTCGGAATGATGGGTTTACTAAAAGATTCGAAGATTTTAAATAATGAATTTTATCACAGAATTGTTTATTTTGTGGTGTTTTGAGCTATTTCATTTCTTTTATTATTCCTTAACAATATTTTTAAGATATTATGTTACTATAAATTTTTTTATTATTATCATGCAATTTTTTTTGTCTTTTATTATCATAATTATATCCTCCTCATTTTCTCCATCATATGTGATATTTTTTAACTTAATAATCTTCTAATCTCACAACTATTATTATGTTTCTAATCCCCGGGTTATGAGTATTATTATATTATGTGATATTTTTAGAGAGGGTATAGAGGAGCACAATTTTGATGAAACATTTTCAGGTGTTGTTAAATACGTTTTTTAAGTGTCTAATATATAAGAAACTAAACAATTTTATCCTTGGGTTGTGTGAGTGTTTATGAGATGTATTATTTAGATCATGAAAATGATAATTTATTTAAATATTATTAACTTATGTTTATTTAAATGGGTAGTATATATCACACATAAATGGTAATAAATGGTTAATTTGTAATATGTCTCAAGGAAAGAAGGATGAGATGAGAAACACTTACATTGGACTTCTTCATGGCCATACACACTCTGATATCTTGTATAATAAACATAGTCATATTAATAACTTATTTTAGAACCATATTCATATCTATTTCTATATACAAGTATCAATTTGAATCATTTGTTTTTCATTTATTATGCAGTTATTATTTATTTTCATAATTTGTTTTTTTAAATTTCAATTCATTGTTCATGTTTTGTATTGGGATTGTCAAGATAAATATATTGAATGAAATTTTATCATTCAGAGATTATAAAACATATTTAAATAACTTTGTTTCAATGATTTATGAAAATTTATGTTAATTTTATAGAAAATATTTGTATGGATCCTGAGAATGGTATCCAATAAAAACTTGTTTGGGTTAATTTACCAATACCAATGGGTTAATTTATAATGATATCTAGTACTTATGAAATCCTTCAAAAATAATTTTAATTAGTTATATTTATATGCAGTATCATTTATATATTCCAAAATCATAATTTTAGAACCCCCATGTAATGTGGTGATTAAAAATGAAATACATCATTCCTGGAGGCAGTTATCCAAACATTAAGTGGGAGATGTTTTCATTGTCTTAATGGATCGGTGGAATATAGAAAACAGTTATTCCATCAATGTAATAAAATTTCAGAATACTAATGAAAACTATTTAATTATATTAGTATGGGAAGAATATTTTTGGAGGAGGTGGTAGAATAATGAATGAAATATAAATGGAAAATGAGTGATTGGGATTTCTTACCTTAAACCTGTGGAAAACTCCATAAGCCTTCTAAAATGATAATTTTGGGGAGACAATCATATCTAGGATGTGGGGAGGAGTTAGGATGGATTTCTGGTTGATTTTGGTCAACATATGAGGTTTATAAGTGAGAATAAGTGGGGTGGTGAAGTAATCCTCTTCAAAGTGAGAGAGGTGGAATTTTTGGAAAATACTTATTACTTTATATTAAAGGCATTACCCTTTCAAAAGAAAGTGAATCCAATATTAGAAAATAATTGAGAAGGTGAATCATAGGGTCAATCCACTTCTCATACTCACAGATAATGGATGTGTTTTTAGATATTCTTATCTATTTTCCCTATGATGTCTTATAACGTGATACAACATAATAGGTTCTCTGAGTCTATTGTTCCACATAGACTAAAGCACATCTCCTCAAACGCCATAGGTTTATAACTAGCGACGAGGTCCTAGGGTGTGTCAGTGGGGAGACTATTCACACTCTAGAAAATTGTATCCTAGTGGTTAAATATATACTAAGGTAAATAGAGGAATTAATATAAGATAACATAAGGAACAATATAAATATAATGACAACAGTTATAATAAATGAAATATCTATAATAACATACAAAAAACTGATGATGAAATTTAAAAAATCGTGAAAACTGGAAAACATGTATACAATACTAGAAATGACTTGTTCTAAAAATGTATAAAATTAATCGAAGACTGTAAAAATCATCTCGATCTATGGATTGGTTATCTTCTATAAAGATCCATCCTAAATAGAAATAAATCAACTATTCAAAGTCATATGCTTCCCTTTTTCAACAACTACCACCATGTAATATACTTCGGGTTCCAAATGGTGCCTAGAGAGCATTTGAGATAAATATAAATGGGCCACCACAATTGTTTCTATAATATTTTCCCTATGTAATGGAAATTTAATATTTTTAAATCATGTATATATATTTATATAATATAAAACATATAATGTAACAAAATACACCTGTACCTGCTTCATCCCCATGCTACTGTCTGAATATGTAACTAGTTCATTAATTATATAATTATCAATTAATGTTGGTAGATCATGTGTGGCCTAGACAGAACTGATAACACCTCATGATAGTAGAAATAGTGATGGTTCTAAGATGTAACAAGACAAACATGTTTGATGATATTTAATAATGATGTTCTAAGCACTACTACAAACACGTCCTTTATCAGTGCTAAAAATGGCCTTTATCAGCGATAGAAAAGCACTGATAAAGCCAGCATAGATAAGGGGGGGGGGGGGGGGGTCCTATATCAGCGCTTCCTTTATGAGCGCTCTCGTTTTAGCGCTGATAAAGGACCCTTTTATCAGCGCTTTTAAGAAAGCGCTGATAAAAGTTAAAAAATTAAAAAAATTAAAAAAAATTAAAAAAAATTAAAAAATACTGCCAATCGGGGGGGCTTTTATAGCGCGCTTGAACCCCCCCTTTTACAGCGCTTTTCGGCCCCTATACAACACCCCACGCACCCCACGCACCCCCCTCCACCCTTTAACAGCGCTTGCTCCAATATTCCCCATGTGCGCGCACCCCTGCCTCCACCAGGATTTGAACTCGAGACCTCCCCCCTGCGCGCCTAAGCCCTTACCACTACTCTATTTTGATTTGCTTTCCAATTCATGATATCTCTATATACATATATTTATATATTTAGTTATATTTATTCATATAGTTATATTTATTCATATAGTAATATATATTTATATTAATATATATATATATAGTTATATTATAATATATATATAGTTATATTATAATATATATAGTAATATTAGTATATATATAGTGGTAGTAATATATATATATATAGTTATATTTATTCGTATAGTAATATATATTTATATTAATATATAGTTATATTAACATATATATAGTTATATTAACATATATATAGTTATGTGAATATATATTTATATAGTTATATTAATATATATATTGATATTAATATATATATTTATGGTGTTATTAATATATATATTTATAGTAATACTAATATATATATATATGTGGTTATATTAATATATATATATAGTTATTAGATTAATATATATATATATAGTTAGATTAATATATATATATAGTTAGATTAATATATAGGTATATAAATATTCATATATTGGTATTTTAAATAAAAAGGATATTAGTTATTATTTAGATAAAGCTAATATATTTTATATGTAAATATGTTTAATTATTTATTTAAAAAATTTAATTTTTAGGTTCGAATATATAAAAAATATGTACATATAGTTATATATTTGATTATAAATAGTAGTTCATTATAAAAAAGGATGAAATTTCAAAGACATAATATCAATATGAATGTAATACCTTGGAATAAATTGATTCCCCACTATGAAAAGCCAATAATACCCCCTTAACCGAGTTTGAAAATCCACAAAATGTTAAATAATCTGGGTACCCCGACAAAAAACTCAGTTTTGGAGTCCTTCTCGGCCTCTTTTGGCCTCGAAAAATGCTTGACTGGGGTTCCCACAAGTCACAGCGACATAGAGCTCGTCGTAGGCTTCAATTTGATATGTGGTAGAGCTCAAACGGACACCCGAATCAAAAGTTATGGCCTTTCGAAGTTTGAGTTGCGTTTTCAACATATTTTGGATCTTTTTTTAATTTTTTTAGTCCTCAAATTGTTATTAAATGACTATTACTCCATAATTGTTATCAAAATATTAATTAAAAATATTTTTTTAATTTTTTAAGAAGTCATTTTCACTAAATATCTGAAATATTAAGTATAATAAGTGTAAATGTACATTTATAATTATCTAAAATATATTTAAAAATTATATATTATATTTATATAAAAATATAACTATATTTATATATTAATATATTTTTAATTTTTTTTGAATACGACCCTTTATCAGCGCTAAAAAAGCACTGATAAAGGCCCCCTTTTATCAGCGCTACTAAGAAAGCGCTGATAAAGTGGGGCGCTGTGAAAAACTGTTTTTGTGGTATTTAAGGTAATGACTGAGCCAACATAGACCTCAAGGGCCTTTAACTTAGTAATATATCAGTATATCTAGGGGGTAAGAGTGTAAAACAAGAATCATGTTCCAAGTCATTCCACAATAAGGTTCTTACCAAATCAAATGTGATCATCCAATGAAAAATGTTCGTAAACTGTGACTGGGCCCTATGGGTTATAACCATTGAACCCTTTAACCAAGTCATAATTAATTAATAAGTTCATTTGGTTCATGCATGACCTTTCATTTGTGTGACAAGGACAAGAAGCATGAAACTTTTATTAATTCGATTTAAGGAATATTAAATAATTAAGTTTTATTTTGATGCCTTCTATTAATGTGGTATGGGGTTCTATGAACATGCATCTTATTATTTATTTACAATTAACTTGATCATGTAAAATAATTATTATACTTTCTAATTTCCATTTCATATTTAATTATCAATTAATGCACTTACCTTAGGCGAGTCAAGTTGTGATCATACATGGTACGTACAATTATGCAGTTCACAATATAAATAAATCAATTTAATATAGAAAATCTTACCCTTAGAAGGGTCAAGCTTGGTCACACCCAAATGATGACTCAAACATGTGAAATTCAAAAAACCAAATTATGGCATTAGATCTTACATGGTATGGATAGAGTGGTGGAAATAACCACAAAAAATTAATCACTTATATAGAAATATCATAACCATATAGTTCTAATGACTATAAGAATGTCATATTAATTAAATAAATGACATCTAAAGAAATCAGTGGTCCCCACACGATAATTCTAAAAACAATAAACATGAGGGATGAGTGATAGAAAACATAAATTAGGTTTGTACGATCCTTATACTCTGATATTGGCCTATAAATCATCTTATAATAGATTATATTTGAGAAAAAGTGAAAAATGTTCACACCTTGATAACTAGGTTGAGATAAATAGAGGAGATAAACTGCTAAAAAGGACATTATTACTTTCCATTGGACATCCAACATGGTGAACAGATTCTCTATTGTATCCCAAGTGAATGAGATCATTCAATCATACCTTAGGCCATCAAAGATCTCCAAATTGAGTGAAAATTAGGTTAATCGTGTAGTAATTCAGATTAAGAAGGAGGAGGAGGATTAATTAGATCGTTAATGGAAAAAGGTCAATTTTCTTAGAAAATAGCCTATGTACAGTTTTTCCACATGGTTTGAAAAACCATGCACAAACCATGCATGGGTACCTAGAAAAAAGGAGCACCTTTATAGTTAGATTGCATGTTTAGAGAAAGATTGTGCCAACCGTGTGGTAAGGCACTATCCAAAAACATTTCCTCTGCATGGTTTTCACTTATAGTGTGGCCTTCCAGCACGATTTACTATAAACTATGTTCCAAGCCAATTTTCAAAAAATGAAGTGTTATAGGAACTGTATAATCCCAATAAACCCTCAGAACCTCCACTAACTCAGTAGGAATCCCATTAGGTCCAATATAATGAATTATAATAAAATATAAAGGATCTATACTTGACTGAATAATTGGGTTCTTAAAGTCTTCCCCCCTTAAAAGAACTCATCCATGAGTTCACCTTTCAAGGGTGGAGGACCTCTATCTGAGAAAAACACCGGACACATGGAATGTATGTCAGATTCCCTCTCCCAAGTCTTATCCTTTACTTGGATATTCTTCCACAGCTCATGTACTAGAGGGACATACCAGACTCTAAGATCATTCTTTCTCTATTCAACGATGCATACTGGATACTCCTCAAAGGTAGCATAGATATATAACTAAACATCCACAAGATCAATGCTATGAGGTGGGTCATCATGATACCCACAAATCTATGAGACGTGGAAGACATTGTGCATGGAATGGTACCTCTAAGGTAGTTGAAACAGATAGGTTACCAGCCTGACTCACTCTAGTATCTCAAATGGCCATACATAATGAGGTGATATCTTCCATGTCTTTCATAGCCATCTATGACGTAGACTGGGAGATACTCGAAGGAAAACATGATCCCAAACCTCAAACTCTAGTGGTCATCCATGGTGAATGAAAAATGATTTCATTCTAGAATGAGCAGTATTCATATGAATTCTAATCATTAGAACCTACTCTAATGTCTCGTGAACAATAAGAGGTCCAAGTAGGGATACCTCACTTTCCTCCAACCACCATAGAGGCGAACAACACGACTTACTATATCAGGCTTCAAAAGGATCCATCTAAATTGTTGCATGAAATATATTATTATAGGATAACTCAATGAGAAGGACATGTTTTTTCCAAGAACCACCAAAATCAACAAAACATGTTCCATGGATATCCTAGAGAACATGTATTGTTCTTTCTGATTTTCTATTGGTATGAGGGTGAAAATATGTGTTTAGAAGGAGCTCTGTTCCCATATGCATCTAGAATCCCAACAAGAACCATGTTTTTCAACGAGCATCCCTATCTGAAACAATTGTAAATAGGACACCATGTAGTCATATGATCTCATGAAAATAAATTTTTTCCAACTCATGAATTGAGAAAGTCTCCCGAATTTGAATAAAATGGGTTACTTTCGTCAGTCTGTTAATGACAACCCATAAAACGTTGAACCCTCTAGTCGACCTAGGTAAACTGAATACAAATTCCATATAAACCTCTTCTCATTTCCATTATAGTACTAGAAGTGGACTTAACAATCCTATAGGTATCTTGTTCTCTACTATCACATGTTGATAGGTGGAACATCGAGTGATAAAGCCTTTTATCTGATGCCTCATCCCATGCCACCAATAATTGCATCACATGTATCGATACAACATCACAATGCCTGAATGAACTGTCCATAAGAAGCATGGGTCTATTGAATCAACTCCCCTCTCATATCTCTAAGAACCCAGACCCTTCCATGAATACGAAGGATGTCATATCTATCCATAAAACAATCTGAAGGTGGTTTATATCATGATATAATCTCATCGATAATAATTCCTTCAGGATCTGAAAATTTTATACCCTTCACCTTCTCAAGGAGGGAAGAGGTAAATTTAAATTATAAGAGGTAATACAACTTGTAACTATCATGAAACTCCATATTCAGTTTATAAAAAAGGGACACTAACTTCCATTCATCACTGGATTCCTATATGGCCAGTGTTTAATTTTCTTAACTTAGTTCTTCTACAACCACATTTCCCTTTCCCAGGAGTATATGAAATCTCAAAATCAAAGTATTGTAGATATTAAACCCATATCCATTGACTGAGGTTCAATTATTGATGTGAAGATATATATTTGAGCACCTTGTGATTCATTTACACCATAAGGAGCTCACCCCATAGATAATATCTCCAACAATATAAGGCATGGACAAATGCAGAATGCTCAAGGTCATCGATTAGGTAATTTATCAAATGAGGCCACAAATGATGAGATCCATACCCAATGACTCTATTCTCCAACAACAAAACTATTCCTAGTCCAATTCCTGATCCATCAGAGAAGATGGTGAAACATCTAACAAGATCTATAAAAATTATAATAGGTGCCTAGATAAGCCTTTCTTTCAACTCCAGAAAGGATTTGTCACATGTTTTTTCATTATAGGAATGTAACACCCGTCTTGTTAATGTCCATAAGATTTTAATAAAGGAGGTAAAATTAATATATTAAATTCCAGTAATATCCATCTATCCCCATGAAACATCGTATATCAAACACTTTATTGGGATTCTCCTAGGAATCTACAACACTATCTTTTTCTCGGTCAACAAATATGCATGATTTAGGGATAATATGACCTAATAATTGAACCCTATAAATCGAGAAGTGTCACCTAGAAAGATTATTGTAAAGATAATTCTCTCTTAGTTAGCTCAGAATGGTCTCAAGATGATTGGCATGATCACCAGTTGTGTGGGAATACACAAATATGTCTTCTAAAAATACCAATAAAAATGAATCCAAATAGGGGTACAACACCCTTTTTAACGGAGCCATGAAAATGGTGGGTACATTAATAAGAAAATAATACATAATAAGTTACCCATACAAACCATACCTTTTACAAAAAGCTTTACGAGGTATGTCTGATGGCCCTAATCTAACCTAATTCTAACCCGATCTCAATTTTACCTTAGGGAAGACCCTAGATCCTCAGAGATGGTTGAAGTGATCATCTATTAAAGGCCGTGGATATCAGTTCTTGACCATAAACTAGTTCAACATTCCATAATCCACACCTTGACATATGTTTCCATACACATTATTGAAAAAAATCATGGTAGAACCCCAAGAGGATGTACTGAGAAATATAAAACCTTTGGCCTCTAAATCCTCTAACTTCCTCTTGAGCTCTTGATTATTTTTAGGTGACATCATGTATGGAGGAATGGACATTAGAGCTACTCTCATAATAGGATTGATTTTAAACACTACCTTTCTCTATGGTGGTAAGATAGAAAATTGTCAGTAAATACATCCATAAAATTATATAATACTAGAGGAAAATAAGCTTGATTTAAACTCTAGTCCTCTATAAAGATATTTTCAATCTGGTGAGTCACTCCACCTATCCCATTATTCTTTTTTACTCGCTCTACCACCCCAAACATCCCACTCACACTTTTTTAGATAACCGGAGCCCTCTGGTTATGTAAATGATACCCTGTAGTGATAATATTCTATAAATGAATAATACTGAACTAAGAAATTCATTTCAAGAATAACCTTCAATCCTATCAACTCAATAATGAAGTTGTTTTATAATAAACTGTAAATTACTACTTCAAAAATAATGTCCCTACATAGGTATATACCCTCTGTTCGTAAAGCTAACAACATATATAGGATAAATTACATCATATTAATAGTGTATATCTAGTTCGATAAATTCCATGATATATATAAAGATAAAATATTTTTAAGAACCTGTATCAAATTAAGAGGATACTATCATAGATTCCGTAAGAATAATACTTCATACATTAGATGGTCCGAAATCTTGATCCTCAGGTATTAGTTGTAGTTTAGGAAACTGAACTGATCTTCAACCCTTTGAAATAAATGGACTACCACAATTATAATTTCTCTATTGGTGCTGCTGATAAGTAGGGGTCTGGATGTCTTGGCCACGACCACCACCTCATCTAGTCCTATCATTGATACTCCAATTCTTTACCTGGAATGGTGTAAAATAACCTTCTCCAAATCTTGTAGTTGGCACTGATCCTTTTCCACTAAACATTGGTGGAAATGTACTTCAAAATCTCTAATTATTCCACATAAAAAAGACAATCCACGAACTTCAATGGGTCTCTATCAAACAGCGGCTTAAAATTCCCCCATCTTCCACAATGATGACACACTAAATAGATATCAAAATTATCACTATTATTTTAACTACCCTAAAGAGAATCCATGAGAGAATGCTTCCTACCACCAAAAGAACTGCCGACTGGTTGCGTCACTAGTCCGAAATCCAGGTACTATTATCATCCCTCAGTTTGCACTAAATTATAATAGAATAGTTGAATATTAGATAGAATATAGGTTGGTGAAAGACATTCACCTGCATACAGGTGGCTTACTAGATCCCATAATCAAAACATTTAGCACGCGAAAGCCTATCTCTGGCTAGATGCAGTGAAAATAGATTCAAATCCATGAACCATAATGAATATTCCATAATTTACATAGAACCCTACTCAAGATTCATAGACTCTCTAGCCCTGTCCACTCTCAGCATCTAACAAAAAAACCGATCATAGAAGGAATCCTAGAAATATTCCCATAACAGGCCATGATGATAACCATCGTGGGTAATCACATCCCACTGATGCTTGGATGAATCCTAAAGCACCTATATAGAAATCATATCCTTCCACTCTGGAGGAATCTCTAGATTCTCAAATATAGATAAGGTGGAATCTAGACAATACATTTCAGTCAGTGGACCACCATCCCATGATAAGGTATGAGAATGGTGTTGCTAGAACTCACTAGTTATATTATTCAATGTTGTTGAAAGATGTGGAACACCATGCATGGACTACCTTAGTTGTAGGAAAAAATCATGATCTTGGTAATCAGTTCCCAGATCATGTAAAATAGGTGGATCTACTATAACGCCTTGACCCCAGTAACCCTGAGTCAGTGCATTATTACATTACATTGGCATGATCACAAGAAAGATCAAATATCGAAAGACTGATTGGTTTAGTAGCCTTGGAAACACTGGATATATTCATAAAGTTTTACATTACATCATAAAGTGAAAAACTACTACAACAACATAGTCTCCATATTCCACACTCATATCCCCACATACTATCCCTGCAGGTCATTCATAACTTACTTCTTCACATCCAGGGAAAAAAAACATAGAAAAGGGGTGAGCTCAAATGCCCAGTAAGGATAACAATATAGCGGAAACTTTCAAAAATAAGAATAAAAATTAATGGAAATGTATAACTAAAAGAAAAGCCTTTTAAACTTGATATTCAACATAGTATGGAAAAAGTAAAATGAAATAATTCCATTTACTTATTCACATGGATATTCTACTAATCGAATAATCAAATGCAATATCAATAACCACTTTCATAATGATGGAATGCATACTGCCAGACTATCATAACCACATAGCCAAGGCCTCGTGCCAAGACTACAAATAATATTTTGCCAAGGCCTTGTTCCAAGACACTAGTTTGTCTCATGAGACCTACCGATGCATCGAGGATCTATAGCAGGCTCCACCTGTCACATATTAAGTCCAATGTGTTCCCATATGAAAAGGTTTAAACATAACATAGACATTCGTATTAAAACTAGCATGCGAAATGTAAATACATCATCCATAAACCATGAATGGTGTAAAAATAACACATCCACAGTCAAACATATCACAAAACCTTCAATACAATATAGATGTTTTGTATCATAATAAATCAACTTCAAATTAGCGTAAAATCCATCAAAGGATGTTGACATAGATGAAATCAAAACTCTTTTTAGAGAAATATCTCTTTCTATTTTGAAATCATTTAACAGTCATATATTTATAAAATAAAACATTTTCTTTGAAAATATTCTTATAATCTTGTAAATGAAGCTTTGAAGATTTTATTATGGTGGAAAATAGCTACACCCACCGTATAAGTTAAAAAAACACTTTTACCTTAATTTTGTCGAAAAGGTTAAAAAGAACCTTGTTTGGAAAACGACGAAAAGATTCCTTTATAAACCTCTTATAAAAAGTCAAACGAGGTTATAAATGACTTTTACCAATATTCTTGTAAAAAATGTTTTGAAATTCATTTTT
This sequence comes from Viscum album, assembly GCA_963277665.1. Classification (NCBI taxonomy): domain Eukaryota; kingdom Viridiplantae; phylum Streptophyta; class Magnoliopsida; order Santalales; family Viscaceae; genus Viscum; species Viscum album. The sequence goes on from OY728121.1 coordinate 1,252,049,816, forward strand.
AAGAAAGATGGATGTGGATGATAAAGAGATCTCAGTATATTATTACGTATAAACAACCTCGGATAATGAAGAGATTGGGAAATAAACCCTTACCTTGCACTTTTCCTTGGTTGAGGGTAGGTTAACCTCCTATATAATGGTGAAATAATTTTTATTAAATTATACAAGAATCATATATATTAATATGATATCATATATGATCTTTTAACATTGATTTGTTAATAATATCTTAGTATTATCGTTGTTTTGGGTGTTAACTTACTCGTTTTCTTTTATATGTTTTGTTACGTAAGCCATGTTTATCATGGATAGGTTGTATCTTATTCAAATCCAGAATGATTTAAAGTCATTAAATACTATTATTAATCATCAAATGAGAATTATACTTGAATAGATACGATAGAGAATGAATCTCATCGCGTTCGTGGAGACGGTTGTCCGTACGTACGCACGAGCGACAATATCATTCTTTTAATATTAAAATAATATATAATTGAATGGTATATCATATATAAAGAATTATTATAATGTTACATTTATTATTTACATGAATTACACATCATTATTATACCCATCCAAATAATAATTTATTGAATAACAATTACACCACGACGTGGAGACGGTAAGCCGTACGTACGCATGTATGGTGACATGTTATTCAAAGGATGGATAGAATACTGAATATGGTTGTACCATATTTATAATAAAACTAAATTATATATATGATACTGGATTTATTATTTTAGAATGGTCAAAACAAAGGATGAATAAGTGGAAGAAGAAAGGAACTTGGAAAAGGGTGGTGAAATCATTATCTCTTCTTCAGGTTCTTCCTTTTGATTTGATCAAAAGGGCTCTTTAGGTTGGCTTTCAGATCAAAATAAGGCCTCTAGGTTGTAGTGAGGGAAGTTGGGAGAGTATTTGGGCAGATTTTGGCCGATCCAAAAGGCTTTGAAGGTGTGAATAAATTAGAAGGAGGAGTTCCCTTTTATAAGAGGGGTGAGGGGCACCTTTGGAAAAGCTAGAAATATTAATTTATGATAAATCATATTCGGTTTCTAATAGATAAAAAGTTGATTATTTAAAGTTTATGGTGGGGATGTGTCGAAAAACACTCAAACAAAAGAATTTAGACAGGTTTGGGTCATTATATTATCCTTATCTTTTAGTTTTAACTCTTAGTTAATTAGTTTGACATTTACCATTTCACTTTGTATTTTTATATTGTATAGCTAATAAACATAATATATACATCAAAAAGACCCCCAAGTGGTCCATCAATGATACACATATCATGATATAAGTCTCGTGACTGAACCTTAGATTTTTAGGAATTTAATATCAATTAATAATATAATATTTGTTTAAAAAACTCTTTTATGTCAATTTTGACACTATTCAATAGTTGATTTTTTGTGAAACTCATAACAGAATGATTACTTCAAAAAAAGTTACTTAAATCATTACTAACATGTCATATTAACTTATAAAATTAGTTTAATTCATAAAAAGTCTCATATTATATTTATTTGGGTATTTTTAATATCAATTATTTAAATTTGTCACTATTATGGTAATTACTGCATCAACATTGTGTCAAAACTAAATTAAATTATTTAAAGTCTAAAAATTATAAATAAAATATAATTATGTATTAAAGCTTATTATATTTCTAATGAATATTTACAATAGAATTTATATTATGTATAACCCTATATTAAAAATGTTTTAGTAAATAAACTTTGATTTTAACTCTTTTAACTCTTCATTGAATTAAATAATAATAAATGTCCTAATCTAATCCATGTTGACCTAAATTATAATATTGTATTCCTAAGGTTATTTTTGGTCGATATAAACTTGTCCAATAGAATTAGGACATGTGTTAGGGTAATATTAATATCATTTTTTCCCTTAATTACCCTATTTACTTTTAACCGTGGAAAATAAAAGTAAAAAGTTACTATTCACCAAAAATTATTTTCATCTCATTGAACCACATTTTACTTCTTGATATTAACCGTGTCTCTCGGATTTTCTAAATTCCATTCAAAGAAGTGGTAAAATTAAGTTTTATTAAAAAAATTAGTTTTTTAACTACCACTTAGTAGTTTCACTATTCTTCAAAAATTGAAGTTTTTCAGAACAATGCCAAAATTTCACCCTAAGCTATAATTGACATTCCGAATTCAAAAATGATGCCTATTTTACAAAATTAAAAACATATAAGTTGAATTAATTAATTTTATGATTAATTCCCGATATCACAACAAATAGTGTGTTTTTAAGAAACAATATTTATCAAAAGATTGACAATTGTTTAGGTCCAATTTCAAAGTGAATTTAATTATAACGAACACCATTGGATATAATGGTAAAAATATATTCTAATTATACTTTAAAACCAATAAATAATATAATATATCACTATATATTATTTTGATTAAAAAGTTGTTTTTAAGTATTTTTCACTATTCATAAAAATTGGAAATTCTCAGAAAAATACCAAAAAATCATCTTAGGATAATTTCGATATTCCGAATCCAAAAATGAAGTCCATTTTGAAATATAAAATATATATAATTTCAAAAAGTAGGTATTAATATTCATAACGGCTAGTTTGATTGGTTGTGGTGTGTTAGAACTCGATGTTGCGTACAACACACGCTATCACATTATTCAAATAGAAGCGTACCGTAGAAGCTTGGGGTGTTACATTCTCCCCTCCTTCAAATAATTTCGTCCACGAAATTTCTAGAATACTACCATATGAAAAGACTCGAGTGGTTCTTCATCATATGTTCCTCGAGTTCCCACGTTGCCTCTTCCATCTTATGGTTTCTCCACATAACTTTTACCAGACGTGTCGTCCGGTTTCTCAGTACTTGTTCTCTCGTATCAAGAATCCTGACGGGCTCTTCACAATAAGACAGATCGGGTTCCAGTTCTAATTCATCATAGGTGAGTACATGTGTTGGGTCAGGCATGTATTTCCTCAATAGAGATACGTGGAACACATCCTGAACTTTGGAGAGATTTGGCGGCATTGCCAATTGGTAAGCTACATCCCCAATTCGTTCTAGAATTTCGAAAGGTCCGATGTACCTGGGACTCAAGTTACCTTTCTTACCAAAACGTATAACTCCCTTCCATGGAGATACCTTCAGGAAAACATGATCACCGACTAGAAATTCCAAATCCTTCCTTCGATTATCGGCATAGCTCTTCTGCCTACTTTGAGCTGATTTGATGTGACTTTGGATTACCTTCACCTTTTCCATAGTTTCCTCCACTAGTTCTGGGCCTACAAGTTTTCTTTCACCAACGTCATCCCAACAGGTTGGTGTACGACATCTATTTTCGTATAACGCTTCATATGGTGCCATCTGAATACTCAAATGGAAGCTATTATTATAGGAAAATTCTACCAGAGGTAAATATTGATCCCACATACCCTGAAAGTCAAGTGAGCAGGATCTCAACATGTCTTCTAAGGTTTGACTAGTTCGTTCTGATTGTCCATCTGTCTGAGAGTGGTAAGCAGTGCTCAAATGAAGTTCAGTATCCAGGGATTTCTGAAGACTTTTCCAGAATATTGAAGTAAAACAGGGATCACGATTAGAAAGAATCGATAGGGGTACTCCATGAAGTCTGACAACTTCATTAATATATAGTATTTCTAGATGTTCCAGGGGTATATCTTCTCTTATAGCAAGAAAATGTGCTGACATGGTTAGACGGTCAACAATAACCAATATTGCATGGTTCCTTCTAGGAGTCTTTGGTAGTCCCATGACAAATTCCATCGTAATATTGTCCCATTTCCACTCTGGTATGGGAAGAGGTTGCATGAATCCTCCAGGCTGTTGCCTTCCAGCTTTCACTTATTGACAAACCATACATCATGACACAAAATCAGTAATCTCCCTCTTCATGTTGTCCCACCAAAAATGTTCCTTCAAATCACTATACATATTGGTGCTCCCAGGGTGTATAGAGAAATTGGAACTATGAGCATCATCCAGCAATTCCCTTTTTAGATCAGGTATATCGGGAACACAAAGTCTCTTCCTGAATGTCAAAATTCCTTCTTCATACACAAAGCCTCTCAATCTCCCACCATTCATAGCTTTAATATTCTTTTGAAATTCTTCATCATCGGTCTGAGAACTCTTAATCCTTTCTAGTAAAGATGGTTTGGCAACCATTTGAAAAAGCATTGATGTTTCACCTTCCGTGGTTATTCCCATGTCCATCTTCACTAGATCCATGAAAATTAGATCCCTTTCAATTCTCATCACATTCAAAACTCCATGGTCTTTTCTTCTCAAAGCATCTGCCACCTTGTTTGTTTTCCCCGGGTGGTAGTGTATCGTACAATCATAATCCTTGAGCAATTCAAGACATCTCCTTTGCCTCGTGTTGAGTTCTTTTTGCGAGAAAATATACTTCAAACTCTTGTGATCAGTATAAACCTCACATTTTTCACCATAGAGGTAGTTCCTCTATATCTTCAAAGAAAAGATCACAGCTGCTAACTCGAGATCATGATTAGGATAGTTTTGTTCATGAATTTTCAACTGTCGTGATGCATAGGAAATAACTCTATCATTCTGCATAAGGACACAACCAAGTCCTTTTTTCGATGCTTCACTATAAATAAAGAACGCATCATTCCCTAATGGTAGAGTCAATATAGGAGCATTGACTAATCTTCTCTTCAGTTATTCGAAACATTCTTCACACTCTTTTGTCCAAAAAAATTTAACCCCTTTACGTGTGAGCTTCGTTAATGGGTTAGCCAATCGGGAAAAATTCTGGACGAATCGTCAATAATAACCTGCCAAACCAAAAAATCTACGTACCTCAGTTATACTCGTAGGTTATGGCCATTCTTGGAATGCCTTTGTCTTAGAAGGATTAACAGAGATTCCATCTTTAGAGATAATATGGCCATGAAAAGAAATCTCTTGAAGCCAGAATTCACACTTGCTAAACATCCCATATAATTTATGTCTTCTTAGAGTCTTCAGGATAATGCGCAAGTGATTTTCATGATCTTCGTAGATTTTAGAGTATACCAAGATATCATCGATAAATACCACCAAAAATTCATCAAGATACTCCTTGAAAACTCCGTTCATCAGATCCATGAATATAGAGGGTGCATTAGTCAATCCAAAAGGCATTACAGTAAAATCGTAATGCCTGTACCTAGTTTGAAATGATGTCTTCGGAATGTCTTCCTTCTTCACACACATCTGATGGTATCCAGATCGAAGTTCAATCTTTGAAAAGTATTGAGCTTCATGCATTTGGTCAAATAAATCATCAATTCGAGGTAGGGGATACTTGTTCTTTATTGTTATAGAATTGATCTCCCTGTAGTCGATACATAACCTTCTAGATCCATCTTTCTTTTTAACAAAAAGAATAGGGGATCCCCATAGAGAAACACTAGGGTGAATAAATCCCTTATTAATCAATTCCTCTAGTTGTTTCTTTAGTTCAACTAATTCTATAGTGGTCATTCTATAAGGGGTCTTTGATATAGGCCTTGATCGAGGAATTAAATCAATGGAAAACTCAACTTCTCGTTCTGGAGGATGTCCAGGTAAATCCTCCGGAAATACATCTACATATTCTTTCACAACAGGTACATCCTCTATTTGAACATTCCTTTCCTCACCCATGGTTATTTCATTCTCTTCCTCCCTAATAATTGAATTTAGTTGAGCTATTGGGGGTGGATCTAGATAAGAATTAGGTGGTGACGATTCTGCTCTAAAGATAAGGCGATCCTTATCATCATCATCAAGAATCGTAACCTCTTTATTCTTACAATAAATCTTCGCATCATAGTCCGAAAGATAGTCCATAATGAGGATTATATCAAACTCAATCATAGGTATGACAATGAGATCAGAAGTTAAAGAACATTTATGTGCTCTAATGGGGACTGATTCACAAAACATTTTTGCAATGATACTTCCCATAGGAGTTTTAACTGACAACTCCCTTGTTAAATCAAATTGGAAATAACTAATTTTCATAGAAAACTGGGAAGATATGAAACAATGTGATGATCCAGAATCATATAATTCATTTTCTAAACTTGAGGAAACCATTAAATTACATGCCACCACGTCTTTCGGAGCTTCTACCTCAGCAGTAGTGATAGCATAAGATTGGCCTTGATCCCTTGGCCTTTTTTGAGGTAATATCTCCTGACGCTTAGGACATTCATTTGCATAATTACCCATCTCCCTACAATTGTAGCACTGAACATTGGTGTCTTCCTTCTTCCCCTTGAAATCATGAGCTTGGTCGCCTTTTTCACCACACTTGTAACTGACTCCAGTTCCCTTAAAGCAAGTACCGGGGTGTTTCTTCCCACATTTACCACAGGATGGATATTCAACATTTCCCTTCTTCCTCTTATTTCCATTCCCAGATTGATCAGCAGGTCTCTTCTTCTCTTGCTTTGCTTTAAAGTCATAAGACTTAGAGAATTCCTTTTCGGTCTTGATAGCACATGAGACAATGTCTTCGTACGACGAGAAGGATTGTGAGACTAATGATCGACGGAGAAATGGTTTTAACCAATCAAGGAAACGATCAATATTACTTCTTGGGTTACGTATATAATCTCCAGCAAACCTTGATAACCTTGTAAAGTTAGCCAACTACTTTGTGACATTCTCATCCTCCTTTTGTCTCAGACTCAGAAATTGCCTTTCCATATCTGCTCGATGGTCGCGAGGATAGTATTTTTCTAAAAACAGATCTTTGAACTCCCTCCATTCCATATTTGATAATTCATCATCTTCCTTCGTGTTTTGATTCAATGACCACCATTGATCAGCATCTCCAGTGAGTCGGTAAACTGCCATGATAACTTTTTCCCTTTCACTACTCCCCAAAGCCTGAAATATTTTCTCTAGGGAATTTATCCATTGATCAGCTACTAAGGGATTTGTACTCCCATTTAAAGTTAGTGGTTGTTGCCTCATGAATCGATCTAACATTGATCCTCTACGCTGCGGATCAGGGTGCTCCATACGGGTAAGGTTATTATTCATAACCTAAGTGAGTTGTCCCAGTATGGTGATTAGCTGATCAGCACCAGTTGAATCACCAGCACCACTATAATTATCTTGAGAAGGAGGGAAATCCCTACATGGAGTGCGTGCATTGATACGGTTTCCATTTCTTCCAATAGGCACCATCTTTAAACAATGGCATAAACTAGATCAGTTTATGAATCAAAATACATAATCCCATACTTATAAAACACTTAACATAAATTGAACTATTTATGGATATAATACATAATCATAAAAAAAATTCTTTGAGAAAGTATATACTCATAAACCCTTCATAATGATTTGTAAGAAAATGAGAGTTATCCTAAGAATATCCCCTGGGAGTGTCGTAACCTAGAGTGCAGCAAGGCCGGTTGTTGTGCACCAGTTCCCGTTCGAGTCTAGCTCAAAGCAGTGTATTCAGGTTTTACCCCTAGGTACATCTGTGCCAGAGCCGCCTCTACCTGCTCGTATCCAGATAGGGATGTATTGCTCGGAAAACTCACAAAATCTCTACAATACCAAAATTCTAGGAAGTTCTTCTATACTAATCCTCAATGTTCATCTTAGTTCTACGTGCTCTAATCAGAGTTTATCTAAATCTAGATTCCAAGGTTTGTACTAAAATTCCTCTGATACCAACTGTAACACCCCAACCCCAATTATCCAGAGTCGGTGCATTATTACATTACATTGGCATGATCACAATAAAGATAAAATCTCTAAAGACCGATTGGTTTAGTAGCCTTGGAAACACTAGATATATTCATAAAGTTTTACATGAAATCATAAAGTGAAAAACTACTACAACAACATAGTCTCCATATTCCACACTCATTTCCCCACATACTATCCCTGAAGGTCATTCATAACTTACTTCTTCACATCCTGGGAAAAATAAAAAATAGAAAAGGGGTGAGCTCAAATGCCCAGTAAGGATAAAAATATAGCAGAAACTTTCAAAAACAAGCATAAACATTTAAGGAAATGTATAACTAAAACAAAAGCCTTTTAAACTTGAACTTCAACATAGTATGGAAAAATTAAAATGAAATAATTCCATTTACTTATTCACATGGATATTCTACTAATCGAATAATCACATGCAATATCAATAACCACTTTCATAATGATGGAATGCATAATGCCAGACTATCATAACCACATATCCAAGGCCTCGTTACAAGAATACAAATAAGATTTTTCCAAGGCCTTGTGCCAAGACACTAGTCTGTCTCATGAGACCTACCGATGCATCGAGGAGCTATAGCGGGATCCACCTGTCACATATTAAGTCCAATGCATTCCCACGTGAAAAGGTTTAAACATAACATAAACATTCGTATTAAAAATAGCATACGAAATGTAAATACTTCATCCATAAACCATGAATGGTATAAAAATAACACATCCATAGTCAAACATACCACAAAACCTTCAATACAATATAGAAGTTTTTTATCATAATAAATCAACTTCAAATAAGCGTAAAATCCATCAAAGGATGTTGACATAGATGAAATCAAAACTCTTTTTAGAGAAATATCTCTTTTTATTTTGAAATCATTTAAGAGCCATATATTTATAAAATAAAACATTTCCTTTGAAAATATTCTTATAAGCTTGTAAAGGATGTTTCGAAGATTTTATTACGGCGGAAAATAGCTGCACCCGCCGTTTAAGTTAAAAAAAACATTATTACCTTAATTCTGTCGAAAACGTTAAAAAGCACCTTGTTTAGAAAACAACGGAAAGATTACTTTATAAGCCTCTTATAAAAAGTCAAACAAGGGTATACATGAATTTAACCCATATTATTTTAAAAAATGTTTTGAAATAAATTTTTAAGAAACATGGATGTGGATGATAAAGAGATCCCAGTAGATTATTACGTATAAACAACCTCAGATAATGAAGAGATTGCGAAATAAACCCTTACCTTGAACATTTCCTTGGTTGAGGGTAGGTTGACCTCCAGTATAATGGTGAAATAATTGTTATTAAATTATACAATAATCATATATATTAATATGATATCATATATGATCTTTTAACATTGATTTGTTAATAATATCTTAGTATTATCATTGTTTCGGGTGTTAACTTACTCGTTCTCTTTTACATGTTTTGTTATGTAAGCCATGTTTTTCATGGATAGGTTGTATATTATTCAAATATATAATTATATAAAGTCCTTAAATACTATTATTAATCATCAAATGATAATTATAATTGAATGGATACGATAGAGAATGAATCTCATCGCGTTCGTGGAGACGGTAGTCCGTACGTACGCACGAGCAACAATTTCATTCTTTTAATATTAAAATAATATATAATTGAATTTTATATCACATATAAAGAATCATTATCATGTTACATTTATTATTTACATGAATTAAACATCATTATTATACCCATCCATATAATAATTTATTGAATAACAATTACACCATGACGTGGAGACGGTAAGCCGTACGTACGCACATATGGTGACATGTTATTCAAAGGATGGATAGAATACTGAATATGGTTGTACCATATTTATAATAACATAACAGTATATATATGATACTGGAGTTATTATTTTAGAATGGTAACAACAAAGGAAGAAGAAGTGGAAGAAGAAAGGAACTTGGAAAAGGGTGGTGAAATCATTACCTCTTCTTCGGGTTCTTCCTTTTGATTTGATCAAAAGGGATCGTTAGGTTGGCTTTCTGATGAAACTAAGGCCTCTATGATGTAGTGAGGGAAGTTGGGAGAGTATTTGGGAAGAGTTTGGCCGAACCAAAAGGCTTTTAAGGTGTGAATAAATGAGAATGAGGAGTGACCTTTTATAAGAGGGGTGAGGGGCACCTTTGGAAAAGCTTAAAATATTAATTTATAATAAATTCATATTCGGTTTATAATAGCTCCAAAGTTGATTATTTAAAGTTCAAGGTGGGGATGGGTCTAATAAAACTCAACCAACAGAATTTAGATAGGTTTGGGTCATTATATTAACCTTATCTTTTAGTTTTAACTCTTAGTTAATTAGTTTGACATTTACCATGCCACTTTGTATTTTTATATTGTATAGTTAATAAACGTACTATATACATCCAACCGACCCCCAAGTTGTCCATTAATGATAAACCTATCATGATATAAGCCTCTTGGCAAAACATTAGATTTTTAGGAATTTAATATCAATTAATAATATAATATTTGTTTTAAAAACTCTTTTATGTCAATTTTGACACTATTCAATAGTTGATTTTTGTGAAACTCATTACAGAATGATTACTTAGAACAAAGTTACTTAAATATTTCCTAACATGTCATATTAACTTATAAAATTAGTTTAATTCATAAAAAGTCTCAAATTATATTTATTTGGGTATTTATAATATCACTTATTTTAATTTGTCACTATTATGGTAATTAATGCATCATCATTATGTCATAAATAAATTAAATTATTTAAAGTCTAAAAATTATAAATAAAATATAATTATGTATGAAATATTATTATATTTCTAATGAATATTTAAAATAGAATTTATCTTATGTATAACCCTATATTAAAAATGTTTTAGTAATGAAACTTTGATTTTAACTCTTTTAACTCTTCTTTCAATTAAATAATAATAAATGTCCTAATCTAATCCAAGTGGACATAAATGATAATATTTTATTCCTAAGGTTGTTTTCGGTCGAGATACACTTGACCAATAGAATTAGGACACATGTTAGGGTAATATTAATATCATTTTTACCCTTAATTACCCTATTTACTTTTAACCGTGGTAAATAAAAGTAAAAAGTTACTATTCACCAAAAATTATTTTAATCTTATTGAACCAAATTTCACTTCTTGATATTAACTGTTACTCTCATATTTTCAAAATTCCATTCACAGAAGCGGTAAAATTAAGTTTTATGAAAAAATTCAGTTTTTTAACTACCACTTAGTAGTTTCACTATTCATTAAAAATTGAAGTTTTTCGGAACAATGCCAAAATTTCCCCCTAAGCTATAATTGATATTCCGAATTCAAAAATGATGTCTATTTTACAAAATTTCAAACATATAAGTTGCATTAATTAATATTATGATTAATTCTCGCTGTCACAACAAATAGCTTGTTTTTAAGAAACAATATATATCAAAAGATTGACAATTGTTTAGGTCTAATTTCAAAGTGAATTTAATTATAATGAACACCATTGGATATAATGGTAAAAATATATTCTAATTATTCTTTAAAACCACTAAATAATATAATTTTTCACTATAAATTATTTTGATTAAAAATGTTTTTTTAAGTATTTTTCACTATTCATAAAAATTGGAAGTTCTCAGAAAAATACCAAAAATTTATCTTAGGATAATTTCGATATTCCGAATCCAAAAATGAAGTCCATTTTGAAATATAAAATATATATAATTTCAAAAAGTAGGTATTACTATTCATAATGGCTAGTTTGATTGGTTGTGGTGTCTTAGAACTCGATGTTGCGTACAACACATGCTATCGCATTATTCAAAGAGAAGCGTACCGTAGAAGCTTGGGGTGTTACATCTACAATTGGAGCTTCTGGAATTAAGCAAGTCGGCTTAGGGCCACCATGTCAAGCACATGATCATCTCTACATTCCTGGAATATGATATGAGGATATCATGATTTCATTAGTCTACAATTTCTAAACACACACCTCAGAAAAAATCTTTGACAAGATTGGTAGAATATCTTATGGAAGCTAAACAAGGAAAAACTCACTACCCAATTTATACTACCCCAAATACATGCTTAGACGACCAGGTATCATTTAGTGCTCATGTATATGTTTCATTTAACTTTACATTTATTCACCAGTTTCACTCATTTTCCATTCATAATCATGAAAATGCAAGATGAGGAAGTGAAACCATTTCATATTATAAGTTATGTTTAACTTTATAATTTTTATAAATTCTCATTGAGTCAGTTCCCATGCACCTCATTAATGAAAACAACACCCATTTATTTATCGAATAATAGCTCAACTCAGTAAAATACTCATCCCAACCTATAAGGGCCCACACACCTCATGAATTTATGCACACAATCACTCAATAGAAACCAAGATTAATACAATCATAAAATAACTATCACAACATCACACAACCATCACAAGAATATTATGCAATGAAAAGTAGTGAAATTTACCTATATGGCATGATAATATGCATTAAATGTGAATTATATGTTCATAATATGATGCATGTGACAACTCTCCTTATCCTCATATCACCTAGCCAAGGATGAAATATAATATAAGTCATAACAATAATCAACAACACCACGCAACATGTACATAACCCAATGGTGAAATAATTTCAACTGTAATAGGAAAAATAGAGTAACAATTATACATTGGGTAACTTGGATTTTACCCTGAACTGGGGTTTGCGACGCCCAATAACAGCTTATGACCAAGTCTTAAGCATTCCTAATATCCAATATATTGTCTCCAAGTTGTAAAGAATGAAAATAAAAATCCTTTGATACCACTTGGGGATTTCATGGACCCAAATTCCACTTTATTGGTTCCCTGAGCATGGTGGGCCAAATGGCCCCAAGTGCATCTCCCTGAATGAATGAGGCTGCTGAATAGAAGCAAGGGCCTAGGGTTTTTCCATGGGGAGACTATGTCCTCATTAGAAAAGTTAATCACAATGGTTAAATATAAACTGAGGTAAATAGAGGATGAAAAATAAAAAATCACCAGGCTCATCAAAAAAATAGAGATAATAGTAATAATAGTTGATATAAATAGAATAACATAAAACAACTTATGATGATATGTATTCTATCTTGTAAACTAGAAAACATGGATAGAAGACTAGGAATATCCTGTTCCAGAAAAGTATAAAGAAAATAAAAGACTATCCAAAGCATCCTGAGCTCTAGATCAGTCATCTACTATCAAGCTCCATCCTAAATAAAAACAAATCAAGTGTTTGGAGATGAAAAAATCCTTTGGAAAACACCTGCAACCATGTAATCTACACCAGGTTCCAAATGGTGAACAATGATGGTGTGAGATAAATCTCAGTGGGCCACCACCAACAGTGTCTCTATCATCCGACCCGTTTAATGTAAATGTAATAGTGTGTAAGCATGCATTCATATATATTGTAAAATAGTACAATTTAAGTAAATACCCATGTACAAACATTATCCCTCAGTTGGTGTCTGAACATGTAACCGGTTCATTAATTAAGTAATTACCAATTTCTGTTGGTATGTCATGTTAGAAATGTCTAGCACTGACCTCACCGCGTGATATTATAAATAGTTAAGGTTCCAAGATGTAAAAAAGGAAACTCTATATATGATATTTAATAATGTAGTTCCAAGTTAACGACCAATAAAACATAGAGCTCATGGGCTACTAACTCAGTCGTATATGAGACTAGCTAAGGGGTAAGAGTGTAATCTGAAGATCATGTTCCATGGAATTCTACAATAAGGTGCCTACCGAATCCAATGTGATCATCCAAGGTAAAACAAGGCTAAGAAGTGACTAGCCCCTATAGGGTATAACCATGGAACCTAATTGTCAATGATAGATCCAAAGAGTCTTTCCAAGGCATCCTAAAATACTATGTGAGGGATCCTATTATGTCATACCTAGCATCCAAGAATAGATAAGGATTGGGGTCTAGGTGGGTATCAACCTAAGATTGTTGTATCCTTGAATCTGAATGGTGTTCCTGAGTGCCAAAGGAATTCCCTGATAAGAATCCTAGACGAGCTGAAGTCATGACACTTCTATTTAATAATGAATTAATTTATAATATCAATTGGTTAAAGCCTTTCCTTTCATTAGTTTTAATAGTCTATGTATCATGAAACCCATTAATCAAGTCATAATTAATCAATAACTCCATCTAGTTCAAGCCTTTACATTCATTAGTGTGATATGGACATGTAGCATGAAATATTTATTAATTCCATTTAAGGAATATTCAAAAATTACAGTTCATTCCTCTACTTTCAATTAATTTGGTAATGGGTTCTACATACAAGAAACCTATTATTTATTTACATTTAATTTGGTCTAGTCATATACATAGTATGATTTCCAATTTTAATTTCTCATTTAATTATCAATTGATGCACATAATTTAGGTGGTTCAAGTCGTGAGAATACATGGTACTTTCCATTGTGAAATTAACAATATAAATCAATACCTTTAATATTGATAAGCATACCCTTAGAAAGGTCAATCCCAGTCACCCTTGAATGATAATTCAAACATTTAAAATATTAAAAACCCAATTATGGAATAAAATTCTACATGATATGGATGTTTTAATGGGAATAACCATAAAAAAGTAATCAAATATATGGAAACAAAGAGACCATATAGTTATAATGATTGTAATCATGGAATATAAGTTCAATAAATGACACATGAGGAAATTGGTGGGCCCCATAAGATAATAAAAAAATCAACAAACTTAAGGGATGAGTTATATATGACCCACCTTAGGGTTGTACAAATCCTTATCCTCTAATATTAGCCTCCAATTTGTCTTAGAATGGAGTAGATCAGAGAAAAATAAAAAAACGTGCACACCATGATAACTAGGGAAAGTGTTAGACATGAGAAGATTGAATAAAAATGAATTGAGTACTTATCGTTGCACATCCATTTTTTCTCCCAATTAATGAAATATATCAAAAATTAAATGATCCATAACTAAGTGAAAAACTGGGTTCTTTCATTCGATTAATTTATGTCATAGCTAAATTTACTTTTTCCTAGATAACTCACTTTTTCATCGTGGAAAAAAATTATTCCTAAAAATACAATTAGCCTTAAATGAAACTTTAAAATAAAAAAATAAAATATGAAAATTTTTAATATTCAATTATTATATTTCATAAAAATTAATTTAAAAAAAAATTTACATAATGTTAGAAAATTAGATTTTAGAAAAAAAAATTCAATTTTAATCATAAAAATGAATTTACCCCAAAATCATTTATAGTATTCATTCTAGTGAAATTTATTGGTTCTTATTAAAATATAATATTTTTTGTGGCTTTGTAATTAATCCAACTAATAATAGATCAACATGATTACCTAATTTAATAAAATGACTAAATAGGTTTTTTATTTAAATAAAACATAAAATTAGTTCAAAAAATAGTGGAATAGATTTTAAAATTTATCATATTATTATTAAAAGTATAATTTCATTCCATAAATGGTCTTTTGGTGAATAAAAAATTTTCAAAATTTTTGAAATAATTCTCATATCATAATGGTATCATATAATTTATGGAATTTGTAAAAACTCTCTTTTTTACTATTCTCTAGAAAATGAACTTTTTTAGTAAAATCAAAATAAACTTCACCAACATATTATTAGAACATGATGAATATAAAATAATTTATATATTATGAAATACAAATTCTAAATTATATCTAATACTATTTTAATTAGAACCTATATAATATTTAGTATAAAATAAAATTTTTGAGCAAAGGAAAAGTGCCATGAATAATGAGTGTAGGACTCTATACAGTCACTCAATTATTTCATTTATGTTACAAATTTATTTTACTAAAAGTTCATGGAACTTTTTCAATAAAATTAATTGATATAATTTATTGAATTTGGTAAAATTAATAAAAAAATTACAATTCATAAAAATACCTTCTTTAAAATCAATAATATTTCATAAGAGAATTAGAATATTTTAATTTTAAAAGAATAAATTATTTTGATAATTATTTTTTCTCTTATTTTGTAAATGTGTTTAATTTTATAGTATCTAATTATTATTCAATTTAGTTTTATGTTTTTTTCATTATAAGGAATCAATAATGTCAAATTTATTCTAAATGAAAATATATACTAATATCTTTGGGTGTTACATTCCAATTTTGAAACTAGATCTAATAAATCAAACCAAATAGAAAATATTTTTTTATGTATAAAACTAAAGAGGTGAAATAATTTAGGTCAACTATATCTGAATTTTAAAATCATTATTTTGATGTGATTAATGAGTATTATTCTATATCAATAGATAAATATTATATCTAAAGATAAAAAGTATAAGTATATAAATAAATATTATGTTTTTTTATTATTGAAGAAGTATTTTATTTAAAATTATATTTTATAATTAATTTATAAATTTTATAATGTCTAAACTATTTGTGATATGCATGTTACTATAATTAATGATTTGTTAGCTGAATTTGAATCATCAAAATTTTATAATAGTAAATTTACTCTTATGGAGGAATAAACAAAAATATTGGATTTGGGTAAAAGTATGTTATAGTTAAACAATGTATAAGAAGATATGTCCAAAATCAAATTATTTATAGAAATTATTTTTTCTTTGGTTCAAATATAAAAATATTGTCTATTATTATTTGTTTTCACTATGGAATTTCTGGATATTAAGTTAAGTTTAAAATAAAATTTTAGTTAAGCATGTATATATTTCTGGAAAATTATTAAAACTAAAGGATGTAATTCATGCTTAGAAAATATTGACTTGGTTTCCTAAATCCACGATTTCTAACACTATTGAACCCAAAAAAATATGGGTAAAAAATAGTTTTTTAATAATTTTGATAAGTAGGTAAAATAAAGATAAATGGTATATGAACAACGGGTGATCAAGACATATGAGATTACCCTTCTCAAATATTTACTCTTGATCAAAATTTGATGAAGCATATGTCACATATGGAGATAAAGTTAGAAGCTATATTATAAGAGTTAAAACTATTGAAAATATAGAATCCTTCATTATAAAAAAGTACTATTTATTGATGGTTAAAAACCCAAACTAATATTTATTTATAAATATTTTTTAGGAAATTAATTCATTGTAATTTTCCATTAATGAATGTTATATTATTAAATATAGATTATTTATGTTTAAGGTAACTAGAATATAAAACATCTAACAATTGAATCTTGTTACTTTTTTAGATAAAATATTAATTTTTAATGCTAAATATTAATATAGTACTAACAATAAATTCTTAACAAACACTTATTCCATATTTTTATTCTCATACCAAAACATATTCTATGTAATTCCAAAACATTCACTAACTTATAGAATTAGAGACTATATATTAATATCTATTAAGTATGAACTTTTATTTAATCAACTTTTTTAGTACAAGTCACTATAAATCTTGAATGTCTCTTTTTTTATTGACTAGTAAGTATATGAAAAATTATTCATTAATCTATTTCCTTGAATAATGTTTTTCCTATTTTTTCTAAAATAAATGCTCAGTAATGTTTCAATCAACTGAGTGTTGGATTGAGTTGTTACATTATCCTTAAGTTATGTATTATTCATTATTTTTTATCTTTAATAGATATAAGCTTTGTTAATTTCTGAATATTTAATTATTTTAGTATCTATTGTTAATTCATGTAATATGATTGATATATATTTTTTTAATAATTTTATTTAGTTTTAGGGGATATTTTCTTTTACAATGGGAATGCCTTTATAATTCATCAGTTTATTTTTTAATTTCATTCATTTTAATCATAAGAAATATTATTTATTCATATTAAATTATTTTGTGAATTTTTATTGTTTTCACTATATTTATTTGTTTTATATAAATGAATTTTTAGTTTTTTGAAGTTTAATACAATTAAATAACCAATTCATATTCATTTCATTATGATATTCCTACTATTTTATTTTAGAATTAAAATTTAATTATATTATCTATTTATATCTATGTTATTTTTTATATAAAAAGTCTGAAAATTTTGAAACCCAATATTTTACGTACTTTTGAAATTTTTATTTTTTTAAATCAATAATTTTTTGTCTAGTATAATGGGTTTTGTGTCCACGAAATTGGGGAATTATATTAAAATTATTTTGTCTTCTATTTATAATCAAACATAATCTCATATACTCGATGTTTGATTCCTACAAAAAAACCTAGTTTTTTTAACGATGTTTTTTACTTTTATGGATTTTAGGCTATTTATTTATTTATTAATGTATCTCAATGTGCTATCACTATTTTCTATTTTTTATTCTATAAATATTTTGAGAAATTTTCAAAGTAAAATACCATACATATACTGTGGATATTGGAATAAATCTTATATATTTAATTTTTCAATGGAGGAATCTTATATTTTTAATTTTCTAAAGGAAGAAACATAAAGATTTGAAAAATTGGATAAATCATGAATCTTACATGATTTTTTAATGGTATAACCTTACATCAACATTAATGATTCTAGTATGAGTTGCAATGGTTATATTATATTATTACATAGAAATTTTTAGGAAAAGAAAAATATCTTATGTGAGATGCAGAATGATACTAATATTGACAATTTATTTTAAGGTCGATTCATATGTGAGGTTAATTTTTCGGGTTAATCTTATAGAGAGTATGTTTAGTAAAATATTTAGTTGAAACATTGTATATATTAACACATGTGAAATTATCAGTTTTTTTCATTGTTTTATTCTCAAATAATCTATAATTAATATAATGTGAGCTAGACAGAATCTCACATAGCTTCCAAAAATTGATTTTATTCATAAATTGTGACTGAAATGGATTTTTAGTCATAAGATACTCTATGAAAATATTATTCTAGGATTTTATTATTATCAAAATTTTGTAGTTGTGTTAATTATTACACAACCAATATATCTTCAAAACGTAAATTATGAAAAATATAACAACAAGTTGATTTCTTCCCAAATTAAAATTATATATTTTTTATGACGTATTTCAATTACTAAAATATTTAATATAATCAAAATCCAATTTTAGGGAAAATTGATGTTTTATAAAGGATATAAGGACATAAAAATAAGGTAAATCATCTCTAAATTAGTTTTTTATCAAAGGTATGAATCTGGGGATGTTGACAAGGTATTTAAAAACTATTATTTTTAACTATCTATATTCACCAAAGACTATGAAAATTATTGAAGTTTATTTCTAGGTAATATATTAAAACTCCAAATGGGTAGTTTTTAGAACTATATTCATTTAAGGGGATGTTTAACTTCCATTTTTGAGATATTAATTGTAGATAGGTTCTGATTATTTTGAATTTAATTAATGTTTTTATGATGATTATTCTCAATAATGAATGTTTTGAAACCATTAGAAAAATTAATATTATATATAAATATATTTATCATGGAAGAACAATGGAATATACAAGACATGGGATACAAGATATCATATGTTATATGAAGAAAAATATTGAGATAACATACATGAATATTTTTTTGAAAATATTTTTACTTATTATAGGAATATTATTATTTAACATTAAATTGTGTAGTTGTAACGAAATTATAGGGAATAATGTTTTTGTTCAACTATACAAACTGATGAATATGGAATCTCTAATATATATACCTTAAAACTATAAATAACTAAGAAATAAAAATTGATTTTTTTGTTTTACAAATATGATGGATCAATCCAAGAACCATTTTCTAACGAACACATTGAAGACATACATTTTATCTAGTAGTAGATTTATCATATTATAGTTGTTAAAACAACTGTGGGTTATATTATATTTTAATTTATACATCTATAATATTTTTCTATATGTACACTTTTATTTTACTAATTATGGATGTGAGTGATTTGAAAAACTAATTAGGGGAGACTAGTAAAATAAACTGTAACTTTGTACACAAATATTCAGCACTTTGTTGTCCAGTTTGAGACCCCTAAGAAAAATTCCTAAATAAAAAAATTCCAAAACACCATTGGTTGTTGATGTTGTTGAATAAGAGAAGTAATTTGTATCCTTGGACTATAATAAAAATATCTTATTCACTACTATTTGTTTTCAATTATTTCCAATGAATATTTGAAAAAAATAGGAATGATAGAATTAAATTTAATTGGATATGGGTGGTTTTAAAGGTTAAAATTTTGGAAGAAAAAATTTAAATTACTCAATTTCTCCCACCCCACTATGCCTTTTTTATTAATAGAATTGGGAGAAATAATCTCCAAATATTTTGGAAGGATCCCTTTTTCACCACATTTTTCAATAATGATGGATTTTGATAGAGAGAGAGATGGATTTTGAATGGAGGAATTTGGTAATGTCTCATCTATAATAAAATTTTACAAATAACAAAAACTATAAGACTCATAATATAGGCCACAAAATAGGTATCTAGAGAGTCTAAACATTCTATCATAAAGAGAAACATTTCAAAATCAAATCATGAGTAACATATCATTGTATGTTGGGGATCAATATTATAATTCATTTGTTTAAAATTAAAAAAAAAATAGGATGTTAAAACTAATTTAATTATCATCATTTCATAATAAAATCAATTATTATAGCTCAATGTACGATAAGGATGGTAAACTGGATGATATTAGTTGTCAAATATAATTCCTTGAATAATACTATGTCATAGTGACATTAACTATGTCATGTTTGAAACTAGAACTAACAATGTTAATGTTTGAATCACTACATCATTGTAGTTATTTCAGTTGACATCAATATTACACTTTCACTAAAGCATCATTAACATAAAAACATTAACATTATATAAAATTATACGTAAGAACTTGTTAAACCATATCCCAAACTTCATTTAGATATCTATAAAAATCCTTCTATAAAATTTATCATTCGTTCTCACTTCATGTTAAATAAAAAATAATTAATTTCGAATACCCATGAAAAATTAATTTTTATATCCTCCAAAACACATTTGAGGAGGCTCTGAATGTTTTATACAAACCCTTCGTAACAAAACACAGCACCAATTCACAAAAAAATTGTGAATTTATAATCCGTTTTTGAATAAACAATAAATATTAATTCCCTATTCCATGAATGTAAGAAAATATAATCCTCTAATAGAGAATTATTTTAACTCATTCTATAAAAGGATTAATCGTGATCTCAATCCAACACGTATAGCCCTATACCTTTTCCCACCATATATATTATACAAAATTATGAATAATATCATAATATATTTATTTAATACATTGAGTGATTATGGGATACATATTAGGTCAATACAATATAAAAAACTAATATTTTCATGTTTCATGGAGTAAACTATGAAAAATAGATGAACACATCATATTTTTTTCACCTAAGAAGATGATCACATCACACTCCCTCTTCAAAATAAATAAGAACCCCATATATACCTCATCTGGTTATGTACATATAATTCATAAATCTATCATTATTTATGGAAAAAATTATTACTCAGAATATTATAGGAATAATCCCATATTTGTTATTAATCAACTAAAAATATGATTTGGATCATATCTTACCACCCCTTGATTAGCTCGTCCAAAAGGATAATGTAAGAAAATTATCAAAGTATAAATGATATCTTGCTAGGTATCTTTCTAAAACCTGATATCGAGATTCCATAATAAACAATCATGACTAGTATACCATATTAATATTTTATGGTACACCATGTTTTATACATGGTAGATCATTCAACACACAAAAATACTTTTCTATCTCTTTATTTTATTCCAAATATATATATGAAATATTTCCATTTATAACATTAAAATATCATCAAAAAACATTATACACAATGATGTATAATGGTTAGGGATAACTGAATGTCATGATTTGAGAGGTAAATTATCCTGTCACACTATGAAAATATGTATCCAATATAAATGAGTGATAATGTATATACAATAATTTTTATAATGTGAAACATTATATTTTCTTGAAAATGTTCAATAATAGTAATAAAACCATGATTAAGTGAATGTATGATCATATATCATATGATAGATCACATGATAGGCCTTATTTATGATTCACTTTTATGATATTGTTAATAAAACTATAACTTTTTTGTAATTCTAACCATAAAATTATTTGACCATATGATAAAAACTCTCACTAAACTCGTTTTTATATTTTTAACTTATATATGATGAAACTTAAGGCCAATAGTCTCCTAGAAACTATATTTTTTCAAAAATATCATGTATTGAAACCTATAGATTACTTTTTTAAAGAAATATCATGTATTTATTTGAGTGGCAATATTATAAAAAAATATTGAGAACAATATATTAAATTTAATTTTTTATTTTTAGAGTGGTATTATGAAAAAAAAATTATATGTTAAAATATTCAACTAATGTGTGTTGGGAAATATTTTCATTATATTTTAACAATCATCTGGGATAAAATAATTTATAGTAGATAAAGAATTATTTCATTATCTTATTTTCAAGGATTATATAGAGATGGATCAATCATAAACATGAATATAAAAATAATCTTCTCATTTTTTGACAATAATTATTTTCCTACAATAACATAAATTATTACATAATAGGAAAACAAGATGAAAAAACATAATAATTTTTATTTTCTAACATAGTGTTAAAGTAATCGATTTTATCTAACTAGTCTTTGATGCTATCCTTAGCCCATCCGTTGAATACATAATTCATGATTTAAGCCCCAATCTTATATTAATTGAAAAACAAAAACAAATTCATAATAAATGATTAATGTATAATTAGTATCTTTTAACCATAAAAATAAAATAATTTTATCCATTACATATATATCTGACATGAAATATCCATAGAGTTTTTATCCCCTTATTGTATTATGGAATATTCCTCCTCTAATTTTTTTTTCCTATAGAAAATACACAAACCTCCCATAAAAGATATATTTTTTAGTATAATGATGGTGTAGACTCTCCATGACAACATATCTTCTCCTTCTAGACTAAAATATTACCATTTCATTTATATATCAAAATAATTGTATGAGATTTTATACCACACAAATATTTATTAGTAATTATAAACATACTAAAACTATATAGTAAAATTTTATTAAAATCATTTTGTTATTTCATAATTAACATTCCTAGTAATTCCAAATGTTTTTTACAAATGAATTTTATGGATAGATCAATCCAAATTGGCAATACCAATCGATAAAATTCATTTATATAACAAATAATCTAGAGGATATAAGTTGAATTATAATTACCCTAAAACATCTTACCTGAAAATATTTTTTTGGAAAATTTATATCTCCCATTTCTGGATTCTTCATAATAGAGACATGTTAGTTTTTTCTGTCTAACCAAAGGAATCTGTGTCCACTTTCATCTTTTGTGGCTAGAGATATATCAAAACAATCATTAATGCCGATAGATCCATATATTAACTACAATAATTATCATAATAATCTTTCTCTTCTTGATTAGATTCATCAGTATGAGGTTTTTGTGAGTGTTTTTTATTGGAAAAATTAAATTTTATTTTTTTCTTATGAATTTTTATAATATTTTTTACAATTCAATAAATTTATTTAAATTATGTTTTTAATTTAAAATGATAGATCTCAATGTTAATTTGTATGATGAAGATTATATATTATCTATAACATTATATTTTATTAAGTGCATATCGTATTTTATATATATTTATTATGAAATTTTATTAAATGTAATCCCACTAAAATGATAAAAATATCTCAACACATCATATCAATTAGGGTCCATATAACACTATTTTAAAAAGTAAAAAAATTTATTCTCCCTTAATACATTTAAATTTAGGTTTATTATCATGTTTTTTATTTCGCATATGACCCTTTGGTAGTTGAGTCTATAACCCCTCTCCCAATCAAGCATATGGATTATGTCAAGTTTATTCCAGTAATAAAAAATTTGCAATGGGTTTATTAGCCACATAAAGAACAAGACATAAATTAAATACATGAAACTAACACTTAGAATCACCCATTACATTGTTTCCTGAGACAAGATAGTCCATGATCACTCTGACTTGGTAAGAACCTTCGTGGTTATATAATCGACAACCTAAGAAGTCTTGTGTTGGAAGGAAGTACTTATTATTATTTTGAGACTAAAATATACCACAATTTTTTCTCATGAATTCTATTAACATGTATGTATGATTTTAAGAATTTAGTTGGTGAATCCAAATTCCTTCAACTAAATCTATAAGATCACACTACATTGATTTATGACTCTTTATATAACTAATAACTTATTTTATTAAGCCTAATTAAAATCCCAATGTACCGAAAATTTTTAAAATATATAAAATTCATAATGTAAATGAAACTCTTTCATATAATATATTTGAATTAGATAAAATCACCAATCATAATAAGAGAAATCAAGGAGTGATAGAAAACAAACTAATACTTTTTCTAAAAGGATTCTGATATCCCAAGATAGTTATCATTCCAATTAAAAGGCCTTCTACCAATTTTACTTTTCTCAATGGATACCTCAATTACACGATAATTATAAAACCTAATATTGATAAACAATAATTAACTCAAAAATTCAAGTTAATTATTTAATTTAGACCAAATATGTAATGTACCTAACCCTAATAATGTGAAGATGGTGCCTTAATTTATTACATTTTCTTAGATAAAATCTGTCTAATCCTAGAGGACTGATCAGATTTGTATTTTCAGAGAACCAGATATATACATGACACCCATTTAATATTTTGAAAACAAAATAAATCAAAATACCTGAAAATAGAAGATAGACTAAACCCTTAAATCCTCATTCAAATATCTCTTCTTTATTTCATAAGTAAAAGAAAAAAATAATGGTTATATAAAATGATTAGTAAGGGTTATGAAAAATTTAATCTATCATGTATAAGTAAGAATAATCAAATGGAATGTTATATAAATTAATAGACCTTAAATTTAAATAAATTTACTATGTGTAATAAATCATAATCAATATGCAATGGTAAATAATTGAAAACTCATTCCATTTTATCAATAAATTGGGATTAAAATCACATATATATAATGTCATATAAAAAATATCATTAATAAAAATATCTATATTCTTAATGAAGGAAATTAAAAATTGATGGATATCATGTATGAAGAATATTATACCATTATTGTAAAAATCTGTCAAAAGATATTTTAATCTCCTGGTCGAAACCTATTAATTTTGTCTAATTGATTTTGCTCATAAACCCAACGGATGCATCAAGGGGAAATATAATTTCTATCCCTAGCCATCACTCTTTCTAAAAATAACTCCTTATATTTCAAATACTTTATTTCATTCCTGAATAAAAAATCATAATCATCAAATATCCGTATTGATTAATGGATATAGATTTATCAATATTTCCTTTATAAATAAAATACATATCAAAGTAATAAATGTTTTTAAAAATATTATATTGTGTTGGAATTAATCATAAATTTCATGAAATAATATGGATATATAAAAAAATTTAATTTACTATAAAAAATTATTACAATATTTTTATTATTTCAATATAAAGTTAACTATCACAAAATTATGTGAAATTTTCAAATAGCATTTACCCCTTTGTAATTTTAATGTCATGTCCTTTTCTATGGAATAATTAAAAATTGAAGCTTAAAATAACTATATGTTTGAATTGATCATGATGTTACATGTAAAATAGGATGTATATACACAATATAAAGTGAATTGGTGCATAATATCAAATAAGTCTCAATGGAATGTAAATTGAGATTATATTTCTTACACAACCCTTCATTTTGGTTTAACATGATTTAACTTCCATTACAGTGGTTTGAATAATATAATTATCTTAGAAAAGATCCATATTAATATTTAGAATATCATATACTATCATTTTCTAAAATTATATAACCCATTTATTAATATTATTTCATTATTTTCATTATTTTGGTTCATAATTTCCTAATTCTCTTATGCATGATTTTTCATTAAAGATGTGTCTCCTTAACATATTACATAGTTTAATAAACTAAAAATTAATAATAATGGAATAATTATCATACTAATACATCAATTATACTTTTAAAATAAATCATGAAATATTATTCTAAGAAATGAAGTCTGTTACGATCATGGAGACCATGGGTCCTACGTACGAATGAGTTGCATTCCCATTTTACAAAGATCATTATGGAAATATGGTACGTAACAAACTAACTTTATAAAATGATCATAATATTATATATTTTCTTACTAGATTATTTAATTATTTATACCATCAATCTGGCGAGGTGATGAAAAGAGAGTCACATCACTTCAAAAAGGTGGTAGTCCACAAATATTTGAATGATGTTATCGTATTTAAAGGAGTGAAAAGATTAGAAAGAAAATTCTATATATGAACTATATATAATGAAAAATAATTCTTTAATTCCATAATTATTTCATTTATATCACATATAATATTTTACATTTACCTTATTACATTCCATGTAAAGTTTTAGTTAAAGATGAATCACATCTCTTCGTGAAGCTATAGTCCACCGTACACACAAATGACATTATAGTATCTCATACAGAATGTAACGTAAAAAAGGAATATATGATATAATTACACTATAGGTGTAATTATGATATAAATATCATAAATATACTTTATAAACATCATTTTGTGGTAATAGAAGATAGATTGACATTAGATGGCGAGGTGGTAGTCCGTCATACACACAAATAATGATCTTGAAACACATTTGATAGAATTACATATGGTTTTAGGTTATAAAGATATTATAATGAAATAAAATTATATTTAATATAATAATATTATCATATCATCATTTATTAGAAATAACTAAAAGATATAGATAATGATATAAAATAAAGATGGTTGTCAATGAACATTACCTCTTCTTCAAGTATCCTGCTTAGGTCTACACTAAATATTTCCTACATTGTTTTTTTGAAAAAACAAGTATTCAAGGAAGTGGGGTGGGATTTTTGGCAGTGATTTTATAAGTAATTTCTAATCCATGAAGGCTTGAATGTGTGAATAAGAGTAGAGAGTGAGTTCCATTTTTATTATTGAGGAGGTGTGACATTTTTTAATAACCCAAAAGTAGTCACTATTGGGAGATCTATATTACCCAAGGTTGATCCAAAATATATTATTATACATGTGGAAGTATTATATTTTCTATAAAATACTCCATTACATAATAAAACCCATTTTTTAAAAATTCGGTTCCTTAATTTCTGTGTTTCATTATTTTTACCATTTTGGTTCTTCAATAAGGTAACTATTATTTTTAAACAATGAAATTTGAACATCAGGACTAAAATAAAATAATAAATATGAGATAATTTATTCTCATTTATTCTAAAAATGATATCTAATTGGTGAAATATAAATCCTATATGTGTGAAATTAATTTTAACTCAAAATCATGTAATGTTCAAAAAATACTGCTTTAACCATAACCATGATACACAAGTTTTTACTATTTAGGGGTCACTATATTCTTTATAAAATAACAATTTATTCATGATAAGAAAGTATTTGATTTTTATTGTAGTTTTTAAATAATATTATAGAATATGGGTTTTTTAGTAATGATAAATCAATTTGAAAAATTCATTTTAATAAAAGACCTTAATGTCAATTATTATATTATTCATTTAATTTGAATTTAAAAAATGTCAATAAATGTAGATGGAATTGAAATATATTTTGTTCAAATGTGTGTAACATTATATTATACATCTAACAAATTAATTTAACACATTAATTCATTCAATTTAATTCCCTTTTAATATTTTTAGTATCATTTAATTTAATTAATTATTAACTTATTAATTGATGCATTGGATTTACAAAATCATTGAAAGTAATTATTTAATATATAAAAAATTAAAATAAATTATTATGAAAAAAAATTATTTATATTTATAAATTATATTTATTAACAAACAAAAGTTATTTTTTTCTCAATCACAAAGCTTTATAGATATAAAAATGAAAGAGGGTTCCTTTTTTATTTTTCCTTACTTAAATTATTAAATTGGTCACTTTCATGGATAAGTGTTCCAAGAAAACATAAAATAGATACTGTTGTTATAAAGGTCTAAATATATACATCCAATGGGTTTTGAAAATATTATTAGGTCATTTTAATCCTTATGTCCTTTATTTAACACCAATGTAAACCCATATTTACCTAAACCACTTTAATTAATTTTTAATGTTTTCACCACTCATTTTGGTAAAAAAATTATGATAAACTTATTATACATTGTTAATTATTATGATTACAAATATTCAATAAATATTCTCAAATTCAAATCATAGAGGTGAGAAAATTTAATTTATTATTAAACCTTTATACGTGATAAGAAAGTATGTTTTTATAGATATTTTATTCAAATGTTCACAATAGTTATTCAAAAAAATTGTATATAAAAATTATTACATGTAATTTAATTGGATTAAAATATATATTATTGAACTGATTTAAATATAACACCAATGATTAATATAATTTAATGTAATTGATTATTTAAACAAATTGGTAATTTTTAGTTAAAATCATTATTTTTTACAATCCAACATATGATGAAACTTTTCAGAAAATTCCCAAAAAATTCACCCTAAGATAGTTTTAATATAATGATTTCAAAAATGATTTTTATTATTCCAATTTAATTTTTGGATGTTTTTAAAAATTAATTGTAATTTATTTTCAAAAGATTGAATAATCTGTGTTTGGTTAAAACTTGGTGTTGTGTTCATTACATGTTATCGATAAAACAATACTTATACTAAAATAATAATACTAGAATTTTTTTGTGAGTTACATTCTCTCAAAATTAAATAAATTTATTCCTCATAATTTAAACATGATATTAATAATTTGGAAATATAATTTTTTAAATAAAACAATATCATAAAATTGTTAATTAAATTTTATATTAATAAGAGAGAAAGGGAAGTAAAAAGTAAATATGGATTAATCAAATAAAAAATTTTACAATTAGGATAACATTGGTGAGACATGAAATCATGGAAATAGAAAATATTACTAATTCTAAAGGATTAATGGGGAGTTATAGAGAACATTGATCGTAATAGAGTGGGTGATATAGAGAAGGTTAATGACAAAGAAACCATTTAGAAAATTTGTGTGAAAAGGGTCATTGATATCATCAAAAATGATGTTAATAGGATAACATTTTATTTCAAGTACCATTTTAAATTGTTGATTAAATTTCATTAGATGATATACTCACTTGATTTCGTTGATTTTGAAAAGCACAATCTTATTATTTGTTTATGACTTAAATAATTTCCAATTCCTCCCTTACTCCAATAAATGAATACCAAAAAATGGCTTTTTTATGAATAATGAAATAAAATTAACTTTTAATGGATCATAATATCCATATGATATTTTAATTTCCTTTACTCACCCTCAAAATATTTTCAAGAACAAATACTCTTCGTAAATGTTATCAAGAATTCATAAATATTTATATGGTGATGTAATATATTAATCTTTAAACCTTGTCTAAAGATAAAATTAAACCATTTGATAAATGGTTAACATTATAAGCCTTAGAAAATATAACGATCCAACAATTTGGAAATAAGGTCACTGATTTTCCAATTTGAACTTACAATTAATCCCCCAAACAGCATCAAGTAGTTGTTAACCATCACATACCATAATTGTGAATACCTTCATCATTTATTCTTTTGAAACATGTTAATAACCATTATAACCCTGAAATATTATTGAAAACATGATTTATTCCTTATTATTTATATAAAACACAAATTCTTGGATATATTCCATAAATCCAAAGATGTTTTACCCTCCATCAATGAAAGTATAAACAACCTTATCAACAAATAATTAATTATTTCCAAGGGAGTAAACACCATCCTATTTACTTTATACCTATCAATCATAAAATAATCCCAATACAATTATCCTAACATAAAGAATATATTTAGGGTTTTATTTCCATCTATCATGTGTTTTCTTAAAAGTTCAAATTCCCACTAAATCAATTTTCTTGATACCATTGAACACATGATTTTAAATTCATTAGGAAAGATTATTGAATTGAAATTATTATATTTTTCATAATTTATATAATCATAGTATCATAAATAAAATATTTTTAAAATATATTCCAATGATCAAAATACTCAAGAACATTAATCATTCAACTTCAGTTGTATGATTATTAAAATATTGACCTTGATCCCTTAGCTTTATCTGAGGTATGTCCATTTGCCACTTGTGAAATTCATTTTGATAATTCCCCAAATCATTAGATTTGAAGCATTTAAAATTAGAAACTTCATTATTTCACATGTAGTTAAGGGCTTGGAGACCTCTCTCCAAATATATAGAAAACTCCAATTCCCATCACGCAAGTACCTATGATTTTTATTCCACAATTATCAATGTGGTAAAAATATTTCTTTCCCAAATTACATTTATCCTCGGGCATCCTCTTTGTTTCATTATTCCTTTTTAATCTATAATACATGGATAATTTATTTTATATCTTGATTTCAAATAAAACTATTTCATCATATGGTTAAAAATTATAAGAAACCAGTTTTCTCCAGTGACATAGAATATCCCCATTAATTAAATAGTCAATATTGACTTCTTGCATATATAATCCATAGTATACCTATAAAAGCATGGAAATGAATCTTTATAATTTGAACCACATAATTTTTAATTTTCATTGAACCTAATAACTTTCTCTTCATCTTGATTTTTTATCAAGAGGGAAATATATTTCAATGAATGTCTCCTTAACAGCTTTCCATTGCATATGAATTTGTATCTTTCTCCATAGTATTCTCTATCACATTCCAGAATTGAATAGAATTACCTTTGATAAAACACACTCATTGTGTAACCTTTACCTATTAACCACATCCTAACACCATAAAATTCATTTCAGAGTCATAATAAATTACTCACCTGTCATTAGATTAGTAGTCCCAGCAAATGTTGGGGGCCTCTATCATATAAAGTGATCTAAAATAGGAGAAAATCGTTGTGGAATAAGTTGATCAATTATAGAATGTTAATTTGACATAAAAAATTTAGCTACCCTAATATTTCTATAATTTTATCATTTATAATACTAGAATTGTTGACTTCCTCCTTAAGGAAATCTCTATACTGAACATGAGTATTGATATCCTTATTACTAAAACTAATGTTAATTTTTAACTATAAAATACTTTTATGGGAAAAAGTGAGAAACCTTCTCGTACAACATGACATCAAACACAAAAGTAGATAACAGAATTATTAAGGACCAACATAAAGTAAGTAGACGTGACATCCCTAAATAATTTCAAGGAATATTTGGTTACCTATTTATTCAGATCTTCATCAATACTTACCTAGACCTGAAAATCCTATTTGTACCATACTTTCAAGAATTAATAAACTATTAATTTCTCATAATTGTAGCCTCTGGTCAAAATTAGATGTTTTGTATTAATCCAAGCACCATGTTCGGTGTTTGTATACACTTGAATTGTAATCTCATCCATCCTCTCTGCATACTCCTTAGAAGAATTAATTATTAAAACCGTTTCTAGCATCTCTTCCTCATAATTCATTAGAAGATCCCATGAATCTTTCTTTACCACTCCATCCAAAAGCTGTTGTGGATCTGCAGAGCTCAATATTGGAGTTTCAATGATTTCAAACTCCGGTAAAGATAGTTCCAAAATCCCCTCATACATGTATGAGGCCAAGAACATACTATCAATCATCACATATCCCCACACAGGAGATTTACATCCCTCATAAGAGATCTACTTTAATCTACCAGAGACCAATTCAACATTTATTTTCACAGAGGATTCCCCCAGGTTGAACTCTGATCTGTTAAACTCTACCATTATTTCTAATCTGGTTACTATAGTCTTTGGGGTGTTTGACTAGTCTTCATGAGTTCTTGGTTTTTCCCCACTTGAGGTATGGGAGGTTTCTGGTCAAGTGGTTTTGTAACAACACAAACATTTATTAATGAAAATTCCGCTTGATCTAGTTAAATGTATTATTATGTAAAATGGTTATATATCATATTAACTTATTTGGATTTAAGATTTAAGATTTCAAAATAACGTTAAGAAATGTTATTATTGCTAATATAGTCATTGAAGAGTGACCACATGATTAGTATTAATATAGGGCTTTGAAAAATCTAATTTACTTCGACAAAGGAAGCGATGAACTCATCCAGCAGAATTTCTCCATACAAAGCCCATTTATCGATTCTTGAAAAGGAGGTGGGGTCTTCGGTCTTCTCTCTTGACCATTCCAAAGTTGAGATCCAACACCTTAAGCTTGAACAAAACCATATATGTGAGAGATGGAATTTGATTGAGATTATCTCATGAGCGATGTTATTCGAGACACACCAACAGTCTATCACCATTTCATACCTTATCATTAGGTCATATGTGGGTGTTATAAGGGCTTATGTAACAACACCATATACCTATTATTATGTGCATTATTTTTGTATAAAATAAAGAATATGAATTGATTATATTATTTTTACTTTGTAAATAGTTCCTAAAAATAGTATTTTTAGTTAATATAAAACTAAGAAATCTATTTTTATCAAAAAATGTTTTTTTAATTAAATAATTATTTAATAAAATATTATTACTAAATTAATTTTTATTTAATATATATTATCTTATAACTTTTATGGATACAATTGTTATTTGTATTAATCATTGAAAGTCATTTTTGTCAAAACTCATGAATTTTTGATAATTTTTTTTTATTTTAAAAGTAAAAATTCACATATTTAGAAAATTATTTATATAAAATGAATATAATTTTTGTAATCCTGATGTTGAATTTATCAAATGTTTATTTAGTTATTATTTTTAGTGATAGAAAATTTTTGGGTAAAAATTAAATTCCGTTTAACTGTATAATGTGTTTTATGACATAATAATTACCAAATAGTGAAGTAATAAAATACTATAAATGGCTTTTTAGACCAATATATTTTTTACCATTAAGAAATTTTATTTGATGTTTTTTTTATTTTACAAAGCATTAGTGGCCCCTCCAAGGATTATAAAATATTTTAACCTTTTAAAATATATTCCTTGAGATTCTGACTCACCTCCACATAAGCAGGCCTGATATTTTAAGAAGTTAGGAAACTTTACATATATATTAATGTTTTACACTCATTTTTGAAAAAACACCATGGGAAAAAACCATGGGTTGGTTTGTGGTTTTGATTAGTTTAATGTGTGGGGGTCAAAACCTAAATAATAAAGAATTCCCTCTCTTTTCATATATAAACCCACCCAATATCCCACATCCTCTTTACTAAAAGACTTTTGAGATTTAGAAAACTATGAACTCCTCTCTCTATAATTCTCCCTTGGTACCCCAAGCTACCAATAAGCCTTTCTCTAGCCTCTCCCAAGCCATTGGGATCACACTTCCATGTAAGGGTTTTTTCCTTTCTCATTTTTGTACAAGTTTCTTAAAGTTGTTATACCCTTTTAATTTCAATTAAAAATGTTGGGGTATGGTTTATCACCTCCCCTAAACTTACCAACTTATTTTTGAAGGATGATATACCCCTTTTATATCTTATTAATTTCTCCCATGTACAACTGTTAACATGCCGAAATTCCGTAAGGAATTTCTCTCTCTTCATTTACATGTAAAAATTATTTTGTATTATGAATCTAAATTACCTTACAGATGTTGGGACATGTATTTAAATGACCCCATTACTTTCCATTTAATGTACATATTATGATACGTCTCATTCTATCTCATCAACCATTTTTATGAATTCAAATGTCACACCGTTATGCTGGCGAAATTACACCGCGATTTTCCAAGATAATGTCAATGTGTAGTGAACACCATGGCCATTTATATGTCAATGGTACTCACCTTTATGTACATTTACATATTTATTATATAGTTTCATGTATTAATTCCACATTCCTTTATCGTGTAATAAATTATTACGTTTAATGAATCCATTTTATATGATCCATGTTAAGGACATTTCCAAGAAATGACATGATTAAGAAAGGTGAACCCAGATAGCGCTCAAATGCATTGGGTAAAAATAAGTATCATGATAGATCAAGTTACATGAGAGTTTACTCATGATAACTCTAGGTTAATGAGGTTTTACTCATGTTCCATGTGCAATGAGCCTTGAACCATGCTAGTATCATGTTAAATGTTGTTTCCACCTTTACATGTTATGAAAATCATGCTATATCATGCCTTTATGTTCATGTTTCTCTTATTCTCCATTGATATGAATATTTCCTAAAATGTACTATGTTATTAATGTTTTTCCTTGTTTTCTCCCTTACTAGGCTTTATATATCACACGTTTTAATTCATGTCCTCAGGTTGTCCCGTGCAATGCTAAGTATGAAAGAATGTTGTGGTCATGTAAGAGAAGTTTTCAATAATGATGTTGTGTTTGATGTTATAAGTTGTTATGTAATGTTCTTAATCCCCAAAGACACCAGTAATATTGATCTTCTATCCTATATCAAGTTAATAATTTATGTAAAAAAATCATGTTTAAGTGTGTAATAAAGAGTAGGGTTGTTATAGTTGGTATCAGAGGATAAGTTTAGTTATTTATTAGATTAGGATTAGAAACCCTAGTGAAAGACTTAGGAATAATACTAAAAATAATAAAAACATCCCTTAATTTTAGTGATTATTTATTAAGTGGTTTATCAATAAAATACATCCTTTTCTAGAAACATGTACGTAGAGGCGGCTCTAGAAGAGATGTATCCTAGGGGTAAAACCTGAAAACACCACTTTAAGCTAGACTCGAACAGGAACTGATGCACGACAACAAGATTGCTACAATCTTGGTTATGACAGTGCCAGGGGATATTCTCAGGTAAACTCCTAATATTTTTATGAACCATTTTTAAGGGAATAAAAAAATTCCCCTAAGAATATATGTTGGGAGATAGATCATGGATAACATATATTGAATCCAATAAATTCATAAGTTAAAGAAATAAAAGTAATTTATAAGTCATATATTTCTATCTCTATATTACCCTTTATGTGTTACCCCTAACATTACTTTTATTCTAGCCAGTGGCCACAAATGGGAGGACTTGTGCTAACAACTGATGTGAAGATCATTGTGACGATTGTTCTAATGAGCAGCTCAATCTGATGGGAGTGGAAATCGTGAACTTTGTCATGATACTCTCTCAGTTAACTCATGTTTTCAATTTAAAAATTGGTCAAGAGGACATTCAACCCCACTTAATAAATAAAAAGTATCAATTGAGAGCTTTACAAGATAAATTCCTCATACTTTTAATGGATCATCTGATCCCTAAATCACCGAAAAAGGATCAACTCCATTGAGAAGATATTCTCCATTCTATAACTAAGAGATATACAAGATAAATGCCTCCTACATTATTTTTAGTGGTCCGATGGATAAATCCAACAGTTCTATAAAATTCCAGAACTCTACTTAGTAATGGTGTGGAATGAAGAACCCAAATAATTTCTTGAAGGGGATGACGAAATGTTTTATGTTTTGAAGAGAAGGGAAAGTAGACATTAACAGTCAAAAAGAAAAACCTAATTCTATGATAGAGGATAAGAATACTCGTTTTGACCCTCAACACATTGTTCATTGATTATAATGTAAAGAACCATAGAACTATTCAAAAAAGTTCTCTAAGCAATGGGTTTTTGGAGGCAACCAACAACCTCCAAGGCAGAAAGGGATAGTTTATTCCATCACTACCACATAAGAGAACCCCAGCAACAAAGTATTGATAGGTACAGTAGTTATTAATTCAACAATAGTGAACTCAATTTAGGATTCTGGTTCTATTCATTCATTTATATCCCTAAATTTTAGTAGAAAAACCCAACTGCATCACAAATCATGGAAGTAAAGATGTCAGTGAGAACGAAAAATGGGCAATCATTGTATCCCATTAATATAACACCAACCTTATCATAATTTATAGATTAAACATCCCAGCTAACCTCTTCATACTCCCTTTGGTGGAATTTGATGAAATTCTTGGCATAAATGGGATTTCATTATATTCAGCTATCATAAATTTCTGGGAGAGGGAAATCACTCTCCATATAGAGAATCAACCCCAGATTGTCTAAAAGTGCAAGGAGGAATATGAATTTTCTTTAGAGCCATTATCTCAAGAGTCGATACTACTACCCTATGAGCATGCGTATCTTGCTCATATGATTGATTATTAGGAAGAAAACATCCTTAAGGACATTCCTTTTGTGAGTTTGGACCTCCTCCAAGAAGAGACGTTGAATTATAAATTGATCATATACCTAGGGTGTTTCTAATATCAAAGACTCTATATATAATGACTATTGTGCAGCTTGAGGAGTTGAAGAAACAACTACAATAGAATCTAGATAAATGTTTTATATGCTCATGTGCTTCACCAGGGGGTGCACCAGACCACTTCGTCAAGAAAAATGATGGGTTAATGCGCCATTGCATTGATTATTGTGAGCTCTATAAAATAATGATAAAAAACAATTATCATCTTCCATGAATTTATTACTTGTTCGATCATATATGTGAATCATAATACTTCTCTATGATTTATTTGGGGTTTGAATATTATAATGTAAGGGTGAAGAAGGAGGATATCCCCAGCACTACCTTTCATACAAGATACGGGCACTATGAATTCATTGTAATGACTTTAAGACTCACTAATGTTCAAAAATATTCATGGACTTGATGAATATATTCTTTAGATATTAATTTGAAAACATTTTGGTAGTCATTATAGATGATATTGTAATATAATCCAAAACCAAGGAAGATCATGAGGAGAATCTAAGAACTGTAATAGAGACCCTACAAAAGGAGAATCTCTATGAAAAGTATATAAAGTGTGAGTTCAGGTTAAAGGAGGTCTAATTCTTGGGTCATATGATCACAAGCAGTGGGATATCTGTGTATCCCTCCAAGACATCTACAATTGAGGGATGGCCAAAGCCAACATCGATAATAGATATCTGTATCTTCCTAGGGTTAGTTGGATATTATTGTATATTTTTGAGAAATTTCTCATGATTTTCAAACCCTATTAACAAGCTCACTCAGAAGGGAGTCAAGTTTTCTTAGATCAATGAATGTGAAGAGAACTTCAAGTAGTTTAAAAGGATACTTATCATCATGCTCGGTCACATACTAACCTCAAGTGGAGAACCTTTTGTGGTATTTAGTAATGCTTTGAAGAAGGGCCCTCATTTTGTGTTGATGATAAATGACAAATTCATTGCCTATGCTTCAAGGAAATTGAATGTCCACGAGAAAAACTATCTAACACATGATCTGGAGTGGGCTGTAGTAATCATCACTTTAAAAATTTGGCCGCATTACCTATTTGGGGAGAAGTGTAAAATATATTCATATCATAAAAGCCTCAAATTATATTTAGAGAAAAAGAGTTGAATATGCACCAATGAAGATGGTTAGATCTGATCAAAGACTATGAATACTCAATCCATTACAACCCTGGGAAAGTGAATAAGGATGAAAATGCTCTATATAGAAATGAGAAGGAAATTCTATCATTGATAAGAATGGAAAATGATCCCATATTCTTATATTTTATGAAGATGGAAATGAGAATCATAAATAATGGAACATTATCAATCCTTTCACAAATTATTGCTTAACCATATCTTTTGGAATGGTTAAAGGATGCTCAAAAGGATGATGTGAGAATTTATAAGAAAGTGAAAACTATCAGAAGAGGTAAATACTTGGAGTTTAATGTTAATGAAGAAGGAATTGTGAGATTTGGGACAAGACTATGTGTTCCATCATGTCCAGATTTAAAGAATGAACTTTTGGATGATGCACATAGTTCAAATTTTTTCCATTCACCCAGGAAACAAAATGTTGTATCACGATATGCAAGACAATTATTGGTGGGATAACATCATGAATGAGATCATTGAGTAGATATCAATGTTCTTGGTATATAAGTAAGTGAAGGCTGAGAGGTAAAAGTCTAAGGGGATGATGCAACCATCACCCATACACGCATAAAAATGGGACAACATCACCACAGACATTATCACTATACTTCCGAAGATATCCTAGGGAAATAATGCTATCTTGGTTTTTTGGGATCATATTCAAAAGGCTACACACTTAATTTCAATTCAAGAGGATTTATCATTGGATCAACTGGCATTGATATATATCATAAATGTGGTAAGGATGCATGGAGTACCATAATCTATTACAACTGATCGAGATCCAAGATTCACCTCTATGTTTTGGAGGAGTCTTTAACATGCTCTGAATAATGAGCTGAACTTTAGTATGACTTATCGTCCTCAAGATGACAAGAAATCTGAGTGGACTATCGAAACACTTGAGGAAATTTTGAGGGCATGCTCAATGGACTTCAAATGAGGATGGGATCAACATCTTCCTCTAAACGAGTTATCTTACAAAAACATTGTCCATTCATGCATCCAAATGGATATATATGATTCCCTTTATGGGATGAGGTACAGAACACCGGCATGTTGGGATGAAGTTGGGAAGAAAAAAATCCTATGTGTAGAAATGGTTGATGAAATGGTAGAGAAGGTTAATACCACCCAATAGCACATTGAAGCTGATTAGAGTCGACAAAAGACATATACTGATAATCATTAATGAGACCAAGTGTGTGATGTTAGAGACATGATATTCATTCCAATATTATTATGGAAGAGAGATATGAGATTTGTGAAGTAGGTAAATCTTAGTCCATGGTACATCAGCCCTTTTGCGACCCCTGATCACATTGGTGTAGTGTCCTGTCGACTAGCACTCCCACTAAACCAATCTCAAGTACATGATGAATTACATGTATCACTCTTGAGGAAGTAAAAACCTGGAACATCACATGTACTCAATCTAGAGGTGGTACAATTAGAGAATTACTTCTCATATGAAGAGAATACACTAAATAACTTAGATCGTAGGGAAAATGTTCAACGAAATAAGACAATTCCCTTCATCGAGGTGTTGTGGTGAAACAAAAAGTTTGAAGAAGCAACATGGGAATCTGAGGAAGTGATGAATTAGAGTTACCCGCATCTATTTTAGTGTGGGAAAAGTAAATTTTGAGGGAAAATTTTCTTAGGGGGGGAATATTGTGATGAACTAATCCTTTATAAATGGGAATTCCTCTTAATCTAATTAAATGTCATATTATGTAAAATGGTTATATAACATATGATATTATTTTGTTTTATGATTTTTTATTTAAAAATACTATTATGAATTGTTACCATTGATAATATTTACATTGAAATGTGATAAGATGATTTGATTAAATATAGGTCTTTATAAAATCAAATTTACTCAGAAAAAGTAAATGATTACCTCATCCAGTAGAATTGCTCCGTACGAAGCCCATTTTTCGGAGAATAGAAAGGTGATGGTGTCATTGGGCTTCGCTCTTGACTAAACCCAATCTGAAATTCAACACGTTATTCTCAAATAGAACCTACAACGTGATAAGTAGAAGTTGATAGAGATTACCACCTAAGCGATTTTATCCAAGCCACCCTAATATTTTTTCACCATCGCACACCTTACACTTATTTAATATACGAGTGTTATAAGTGGTTATGTAACAATACCCTAGCATTATGATTATGTGTATTATTTTTTTATAGAATTAAGAATATGCATTTATTTTATTACTGTTACTTTGTAACTAGTTTTTAAATAAAAAATATTATTTTTATTGAATATTCAATTAAAAAATCGATTTTGATGAATTAATATATCTTTTAATTAAATAATATTTTAATAAAATATTATTATTAAATTAATTTTTATTAAATAGAAATTATCATATAATTTTAGAAATACAATTGTGATTTTTATTATGGTTTGAAAGTGGTTTTTGTCAAAACTCATGAATTTTAGACAAATGTCAGTTTTTATTTTAAAAGTGAAAAATCAAATATTTAGAAAATTTTTTAGACAAAATGAATAATTATTTTTAGAATTAGTATTTCAAAATTATCCAATAATTAATTTTTCATAATTTTCTCAAACAGTCAAATTTTTGTTTAAAAATTAAATATCGTTTAATTGTATAAAGTGCTTTCTGACATCATAATAACCTAATAGTGATGTAATAAAATACTATAAATGGGTTGTTAAGAAAATATATGTTCGACCATTAAAATAATGTTATTTTATATTTGTTTTAATTATTTTACAAAGCATTAGTGGACCCTCCAAGGCTTATAAAATATATTAAACTTTTAAAATGCTTTCCTTGAGAGTGTGACTCACCTACACATACGCAAGAATAATATTTTAAGAAGTTTGTACATTGTAATTATATAAAAATTTTTTCTTCTCCACTTTGCAAAAAACCATTTGTTGGTTTTTATTTTTTATTTGATTAATGTGTGGTGGCCAAAACCTAAATAATAAAGAAATCTCTCTATTTGCCTAGACAAACCCACCCAAGCTCCCACTTCATCTTTACTCAAAGACTTTGGAGCTCAAACAACCTCTGAAATCCTCTCTATGTAATTCTCCCAAGGCACCCCATTCCCCCAATAACCATTTATCAAGCCTCTCCCAAGCCTTTGGGATCACAATTACAAGTAAGGGTTTTTTTCTTTTCTCATTTTTGTCAAATTTCTTAATGTGGTTATACCCTTTTAATTCCAATAAAAAATGTTGGGGTACGATTTCCCAAACTCCCCTATACTTCCCTCCTTATTTTTTAATGATGAGATACCCATTTATCTCTCATTAATCCTTCCCATGTACACCCGTTACCATGCCGAAATTTTGTAATGAATTTCTCTCTCCTCATTTACATTCAAGAAATTATTTTGTATTAAGAATATAAATTCCATTACATATGTTGGGACATGTACCTATATGACCCCCTTACTATCCATCTCATGTACATATGATGAGACACCTATTTCTCTCTCATGACCCATTTTTATGAATTCGGATGTCACACTGTTATTCTGCTGAAATTGCACCATGATTTTCCAAGCCAAAGTCATTGTGTAGTGAATACATGACCATTTCCCTATCAAGGGTATTCACCTTTATGCAAATTTAATTATTTATTATTTATTTCCATGTCTTAATTCCAAAATACTTTATCACGGAATAAATTATTTTGTTTAATGAATCCATGTTATATGATCTGTGTGCCACACTTATGCATGAAATAAATGATTATGAACAGTTTACCCTAATTGCGCTCTAATGTATTGTGTAAAGATTAGTATAATGATACATCAAGTTCAATGTGGTTTTAATAATTATAATTCAAATAAAATGAGGTTTTACTCATGATCCATGTTCAATGAGCCTAGTATCATGCTAATATCATGTTAAATGTTATTTCCACATTTCCATGTTATGATAATGATGCTATATCATGCCTTTATGTTCATGTTTCTATTATGTTCCATTGATATTAATATTCCATAAAATTTACTACATTATTCATGTTATTAATTTTTTACCCACTAACTAGGATTTATAGCTCACCCTTTTCTTATTCATGTCCTTAGGTTATCCCATGCATTGTGAAGTACGAAAGAATTTTGTGGTCATATAAAAGATGTTTTTAATAGAGATGTTGTGTTTTATGTTCTAAGTTTTTATTTAATTTTATTAATACGCAAATACATATACCTATAAATCTTTTATCTTGTTTCATGTGAATATTTTATGTAACAAATCATGTTTATGTATGTAATAAAGGTAAGGGTTGTTATTGGGTCTCTTTCTTCCATTTCCTTGATCCAGATCGATCCATAGTCTCTTTCTCATAGTCTGAACTTGTATGAAAGAACCATATTTATCACCTTCCTTCTTATCATTTGAAAATATAAATCCGACCTTATTTCGTTTCTATCTTGAAATGATAGGTTTCCACTCTTCAGGGTCCTCATTTTCTTTCCCATCCACATTTACGGGTGAGATACAATTTTTCACCGGAGTTGGATTTGAGACCTTTCATAGACCGGTCACTAGTTGGATCAGGGACATTGCCTCATTCATGTTAGAGACTTGTGACTATTTGATCACCCTATAATAAACATGGTATTCTTCACAACCATGTTCAGATGGTTGATCGGACACCATAGCTTGAACACCCCCTCATTCCTTAATAGTCGATACCCTTATTACTTCTAGGAACCAATTATATGATATTTTATATACTTGATTAGCTCATGAAATTATTAATTTTAAATCATAATGAATAATTCAAAATTTGGTGTATCGCATAGCATAAAATAAAATCTATTAATTGGTAATCTCAGAATAAACTGCTTGTTTCTTTAAGGATTTAATTATTTTCAATTCTTTCATAATGTATTTTAATGAAAATGTAAAATTTCATAAGAACGTTTTCTAGGAGTGTCAACCCATGTTGGTAGTAAGTATCATTATCAAGAACTAGGTGATGATCAATTCTAGCCTAATTCACCATTTTCAGAGTTATTACCACTAGTTACCACTATACCAGAATAATATCAAATTATTGTATCCTAACATGGATGTATTTCTAGAAAATATCACATAATATCTTCCTTACAAAAACCAAATGATACAATTTTTTTATCTTCAATGTCCATATTAGTTTTAAATTTCATAATATATTTTTTCTTTCATCTAGTTCCCAATGTTTCTACTAAACATGATCATTTAATAACTATAACAACATCATCCCTAGTATCATGGAACTAGTTCCTTTATTACATTTTTATAGATACAATGGATCGAATCCTAAATATTAATATTTTCGTAGAACTAGATACATAAATGGTACCCATTTTACACTAGGAATATAAAATAAACCGTAATATATAACAAAATAAAATAAATTGTATCCTTGACAACTCATTTGAAGATATCTTCTTTATATCATGTGGAAATGAAAAAAAATAAAGATGAACAGAAATTCTCAGTGATGTTAAAGTACAATGAAATATATCAAGAATAAATAAGCACAATCAACCTATAATGGATAATTACGGAACACACCATCCATTTAAATAATTTTAATACATGAAAAGTTGTGGTATAATCAATATAGAAATGTCAATAATAGAAAACTAGTTCCATTTAATAAAAAAAGATAATAAACATCATAAAACAAAAATATCATTGAGAAAATATCATGTATAATAAAAAATATATTTTAAATGAAGGAAATTATTATTTACTATAGATCATGTCTCGTGAACATGATAACTCTTCTGTCAATACCTTTTACAATACCATTTAAACTACAAGTCGAAACATGTTTAAATTTGACAACTAATTTGTCTCTTGATAACTACTGATGCATCGAGGGTCTATATAATGTCAGGACCAACCCATCATTGTAGGTATAAATCATTAATCATATATACAATAATCAATTTAATTTAGGATTCAATATTGTATATCATTAACTATTCTTATTGGGAAAATGATACGGATTTATCTATATTACCCTTGTTCATCAAATAGATTTCAATGTAATCACCATATGTATGATGTTTATACATTTTGGGAAATATTCAAATAAATCATGAAAAAATATGGATATTTAAGAGATTTTTCTATCCAAAGAAAAATGATTACAATAATTATATGTTTTCAATAGAAAGTTTACAGTCAAAAAATAATGTGAGATTGCTCAATAAATTTTACCACTTGGTTATTTTTAATTAAAATCCCAAGGGAGGAAATAAATAAAATTCAAATATAATATTCCAATAATTTTTAATAAATTATTATTTAATACCTCAAAAAATAAATTTATACACCATATAAAAATTAATTATAGTATAATAATAATTAAGTCTCAGTGTGATGTAAATTGAGGTGAAATCCATTACATCACGCTTCCTTTTGGGTGAACACAATTTAAAAACATATATAGTTGTTTTACACATATCATTAAATTACACCATTACCATATAGATATTTATGATATCATATATTATTATTTTATGACATCTTATTACCCATTCGTTAATAATCCTTCATTACTTTCATT
Source organism: Viscum album (assembly GCA_963277665.1). NCBI lineage: Eukaryota > Viridiplantae > Streptophyta > Magnoliopsida > Santalales > Viscaceae > Viscum > Viscum album. The sequence continues at coordinate 1,252,093,900 of OY728121.1, forward strand.
GTTTTGGGTGTTAATTTCATTTTTTTATTATGCATATTTTTTCAATAAAGATATGATTCTTGAAAATAATATATTATTAAATAATATCTCAAATAATAATAAAGATATAATTATCATATGTATACATCAATTATACTTTTAAAACCAATCAAAATGAATGGTTCTGAGAAATAGTTTCTGTTAAAATCATGAAGACGGTAGGTCCTATGTATCCTTAAGTAATGTTCCCATTTAAAAATGATCATTATGGAAAGAATATAAGTAATATAATATCTTAAAAAATGATCACAATTTCATATATGCAGTATCATTTAATTATGTATATCATATATGGGGTTTGATGATTAGAATAGAGTATCATAACTTCCTGAAACCGATAGTCCACACATGCATGAATGAGGTTATCATCTTTTAGTGAGTGAAATTTATGAAAGAAAATGACATATATTATATTTAAAAATTATTATTATTTTATTAATATCATAATTATTTCATTTATATCAAATATAATTATTAAATTTAACCTAATCTCCTTCCTTGTAAAGCCTTAGTGAAAGAAGAATCACATTGTTTCGTGAGGACATAGTTCGTTGTACATATGAGCAACATTATCTTATACCATACATACTAAAATTTTAAAAATTAAAATATGATAATGAATCTAGTGGTATATGTATGTTATAAATATCATATATATAATTAATATATATCATCATAACCAATCATTAGATGTGGAAATGAAAGAACAAGTGCTATCAGTTCGTGAGGAGGTAGTCTACCATACACATGAGTTATGCATTCCTAACACATTTTATAGAAGTGGAGATGTTTATAGGTCATTTAATTATCATAAATATTTCCATTATATGGAAGATACTGATTTTGTAACACCCTAAGATTCCACAGTATGTTTCCCTTTGAATAATGCAGTAGCTTTCGTTGTACGCAACTTGGAGTTTTAACACACCACGACCAATCAAACTTTCTGTTATGTATAGTAATATCCACTTTTTGAAAATTTATAGATTTTAATTTTTAAAATATTCTTCATTTTTTGATTCGGAATATCAAAACTAACTTAGGGTGAATTTTTGGTATTTTTCTGAAAACATTCAATTTATGATGAACAGTGAAAAACCCTACGTTATTGTTTAAAACCAAATTTTGTTTAAATAATAATTTATTTTATTTATTTTAAGTAAAAATAGATACATAATACCTATATTAGTTCAATTTAATTCATTTAATTCTTTTTTATAATAAAATTATATTTATAAAATTTTATTGAACTTTTTACCGTCTTTTACCCACCTTCTATGAGTATTTGAAAATTTTCATAAAACGTAATTTTACCACTTCTCTAAGTTGAATTTAAAAAATCAGAGAGACATGGTTGACATCATTAAGTAAAATTTTCTTCAAGAAGATGAAAATTATTTTCGTGAACAGTAACTTTTGACTTTTATTTACCACGGTAAAAAGAAAATAGGCTAATTAAAGTTAAAAATGATATTATAGTTACCCAAACGCATGTTCTAATTCTATTGGATATGTTTAATTTGACCAAAAACACCCTTATGAATAAAATATAATCCTTTTGGTCCACCTGGATAAGATTAGTAAAATTATTATTATTTAATTTAAAGAATAGTTAAAAGTGTTAAATTCAAAGTTTAATAACTAAACCATTTTTAATATAGAGAAACACATAATATAAATTGGACTAAAAATATCCATTATATATCTAAAATTATTTCCTACATAATGTTATTTTATTTTTTATTTTTATAAATTACATAATTAAATTTATTTATGACACAATGATGATGTAGTAATTACCTTATTAATGAAAAATTAACATAATTGCTAATATAAATATCCAAATAAATGTAAATTGAGACTTTTGATGAATTACAAGAATTTTATTATTTAATATGGAATTTTAGGGTTCATTGAATGATTTTTTTCTATGTTATCAAGTTATAAATTTAACAAAAATCAAATACAAACTAATGTCAAAATTGAAATAAATGAGTTTTTAAAAAAAATACTATATTATTAAATGATATAATAGTCCTAAAATCTATGGTTCAGCTAAAGTAATTTTATAATAATGTATATGTCATTAATTAACCAATTGGGGTTCTCTTGGAATTTTATAGTATGATTATTAACTATATAATATTAAAATACAAGGAGACATGATAAATGTTAATCTATTTAACCAAGAGTTAAATCTAAAAGATAAGGTTAATATGGTGTCCTAGACCTATCTAATACTGATTTTTTGAGTGTTTTTCGACCCATACCCCCCTTATCCTCAATGTAAATCATTTTGGAGCCATTATAAACCGAATATGATTATATAATAAAATAATATTTCCTGGTTTCCTAAAGTGACCCTCAACTCTACTATAAAAGGGTACTTCCCCTTCTCCCAAAATCACACCTCCAAATCCATTTGGCTCGGCCAAACCTTGCTCAAATATCCTCTAAACATCCCTTAATTATACCTAGTGTCCTTACATTGATCATAAATTCAACCTAAGGAGCCCTTTTGATCAACTGAAAAAGAAAAACACGAAGAAGAGTTAATAATTTCACAACCCTCTTTCAAGTTTTTTTCTTCTTCCACTTTCAATTTCATTACTGTTTCAATAAATAAAATATTAAATCCAGTACCTTATTTATACTGTGATTTTATTATAAATATGGAACAACCATACTCTTTATTCTAGCCATCTAATGAATGACATGTCACCATACGTGCGTACGTACGGCTTACCGTCTCCATGTCGTGGTGTAGTTTGTTATTTAAACACTTCATTATTTAGATGTGTATAAAAATGCATATAAATGATTTAAATAATATATATAACATGTTAATGATAATTTATATATTTTATAAAATCCAATTATATATGATTTCACCATCAATATAATGATATTTTCGCTCGTGCGTACATACGAATTACCCTCTTCACGAATGCGATGAGATTCATTCCCCATCATATTCATTAAAAAAAAATTCATTTTATGATTAAAAATAATGTTTAAGTACTCAATATCATTCTGGATATAAATCAAATACACCCTATCCATAACAAACATGGCTTACATAACCATGAATATAATGGAAAACGAATCAGTTAACACCTGAAATAATGATACTACTGAAATATTATTCACAAAGCAATATTAAAGGATCATATATGATATAATATTTATGTATATAGTTCTTGTATAATTTAATAACTATTTTTAACTATTATAATGTAATTTAACATACCATTGACAAAGGAAAAGTACATGTTAAGGGTTAATTTTACAAAATCTTTACTAATATGAGGTTGTTGATACATAAGTATCTACTGGGACCTCTTTATCATAAACGTCCGTGTTTTAATAAAAATGTATTTCAAAAAAATTACAATTTACTAGACTGTGGGATAGATTATTTTATACCCTTGTTTGACCTTATATGTTTTGAATGGAATCTTTCCATTGTTTTCTAAACAAGGTACTTTATGACATTTTCGACAAATTTAAGGTAGGAATTTTTTTTAACTAATACTGTAGGTGTGACTATTTTTAGCTATTATAAAATCATCGAAGATTCCCTTATAAGGTAATAATAATATTTTTAAAATAAATGTTTTCTTTTATAATTATGTGACTCTTAAATGATTTCAAAATTGAAAGAGATATTTCTCTCAAATAGTTATGATTTCTTATATGTCAACATCCTTTGATAAATTTTACACTTGTTTGAAGTTGATTTATTATTATACAAATCTTCCATATTCTATTTAAGGTTTTTTGATATATTTTAATGTTGATGTATTATTTTTATACCATTCATGGTTTATAGTTAAAGTATTGTCATTTGTTATGATAGTTTTAATATGAATGTTTATGTTATGTTTCAACCATTACATATGATAAATGTATTGGACATAGTCAGTGATTGGTGGAGCCTTCTATTTCTCCTCAGTGCATCAGTAAGTCTCATGAGACAATTAGATAATGAATATGCCAAGGGCTTTCCCAATTTGATATATAGGTTTGGTCATGGCCTTACTCATTTTTATAAGTCTTGGATGAGGCCTTGACAAAATGTTTCAGAATGTACCGCATTATAAATTCCCTCATTATGAAAATAATATTGATAGTTCATATGGTTATTCGACTAGTAGAATACCCATGACTATGTTTTATTATGGATTTGTTAACTCATCTTATATTCCAGCCATAATGCTTTCATGTTTTTTATTTGTAAAGGCATGTGTTTTCAATTATTTAAGAGGCATAATGTTTTTTTTCATCCACTGTATTACTTACCCTTACTGAGCATTTGAGCTCGCCCATTTCTTATTTTTTATTTTCCCATGATGTGAAGGAGTTATTTATGAGTGTCTTGCATGAAAAATCTAGGAGGCCTGGATGTTTATAATGGAATAAGTTAGCATTTTATTTCTTTTCATGTTGTAATGTTGAACTTATGTATGTATCTTGTTTCCAATAATACTAAATTGATTGGTCTTTCAAGATATTATCCCTTATATCATTCCAATGTTATGTAATAATGCACCGACTCTAGGTAACTGGGGTCAGGGCATTACATTTGGTAACATGGGTAGTTTAGTACAATCCTTGGAAACAAGATTTAGAAAAAAATCTAATTAGGGAACACTACAATAAGATAAACATTGAGGATTAGTATAGAAGAACTTTATAAAATTTTGGTAATGTATTGATTTTGAGAGTTTTCCATTAAATACATCCCTGTCTAGATATGAGCAGGTAGAGGCGACTCTAGCACAATTGTACCTAAGGGTAAAACCTAAAAAACACCACTTTGAGCTAGAATTGAACGGGAACTAGTGAATAACATAGAGCATTGTTGCACTCTTGGTTACGACGATCTCAAGGGATATGCTTAGGATAATTACTTTTTTCTTTACAAACTATTATAAAGGATTTATGAGTGTATAATTCCTAAAAAACGTTTTTAGGATTATGGATTATATCCATAAACTGTTCAATTTATGTTTTGTGTTTAATATGTTTGGAATTTTTTATTGTGATTCATAAACTAATCTAGTGTATGCCATGGTTTAGAAATGGTTCCTAGTGGAAGGAATGGAAACTATATCAATGCACGTAATCCATGTAGGGACTGCCCTCATACTCAAGAAAATTATAGTGAAGATGGTGATGCAATAGGTGCTAATCAAATTATTTCTATACTGAGACAACTCACTCGGTTTATGAATAATAATCTTACCCGTATAGAGCACCCTAATCCACCACGTGGAGGATCAATTTTTGACCGATTCATGAGGAAACAACCACCAACTTTCAATGGGTCTAAAAATCCATTTTTTTCTGAGTAATGGATAAGTTCCTTAGAGAAAATATTTCATGCTTTCGAGATTAGAAAAAGAGAAAAAGATGTCATGGTAGTTTATCACATCACAGGAGATGCAGATCATTGGTGCTCATTAATTAAAAACACAAAGAAAGATGAAGAGGTATCAGGTATGTAATGGGGGGAGTTTGATGAGCATTTATTAGGAAAATACTGTCCTTGTGACCATCGAGCAGATATGTAAAGGCAATTTCTATGTCTAAGTAAAAAGGAGGATGAGAAAGTCGCAAATTATGAAGCTAACATTACAAGGTTAGCAAGGCATGCTGCTGATTATATATGTATCTAAAGGTGTAAGATTGATCGATTATTTTATGTGTAAAAACAATTTATCCATAGAGAATTAGTCTCAAAATCCTTCTCATCGTACGATGATATAGTCTCTTGTGCCATCAAGATAGAAGAAGTATTATCTATGTCTTACGACTTTACAACAAAGTAAAAGAAGAAGAGATCTGTTGAACACTCTGGGAACAGAAATAAGAAAACTGGGAAGAAGATAAGAGTTGAATTTCCACCCTGTGATAATTGTGGAAGGAAGCAACCTTTTTTCTATCTAAAAGGAAGAGTATTATTCTACACTTGTGGACATAAAGTCCATATTTCTGACGATTTTAAGGAAAAAACATGCTACCGATGTTCAATGAAACAATTGCAGGGAGATGGGACATTATGCACCAGAATTTCCTAAGCGCTAAGGAAACAAACTTCAGAAAAGGACAAGGGAGAAAGGCCAAGATTATGTGATCACTACTACTAAGTTTGAAGCTCCGAATGACGCAGTGGTAGGTAATTTATTGGTTTCCTCAAATTTATCCAATGCTTTATTGGTTTATGGATAATCACATTGTTTTATATCATCCGAGTTTGCTAAGAAAATTAAATATTTTCAATTTGATTTAACAAGGGTGTTTTTAGTCAAAAATCCTAAGGGATGTATCATTATAACAGTGTTTTGTTAATCAGTTCCCATTAGGTCACATAATTTTGATTTATCTACTAATCCCAACAGCATACCCATGATTGAATTTTATATAATCCTCATTATGGATTGGATTTCATACCATGATGTGAAAATTTATTGTAATATGAAGGAGGTTACAATTTTTTATGATGCTAAGGACTACCTTATCTTTAGAGTAGAAACGCCACCATATTATTCCTATACAGATCCACACCTAGTATCTCTGTTAAATTCAATTATTGGGAAAAAATATATTTAAATAACTATGGGTGAGTAAAGGAATGTTCAAATATAGGATGTACCTATTGTGAAAGAATATGTTCATTTGTTTCAGAGTATTTACCTGGACATCCTCATGAATATGAAATTGAGTATTCCATGGACGTAATTCCTGGTTCATGGCCCATATCGAAGACCCGTTATAGAATGGCCACTGTGGAATTAGCGGATCAAAAGATACAACTAGTGGAATTGAATAATGAGGGATTTATTCTCCCTAGTGTTTCTCCATGGGGATCCCCATTCCTTTTGGTTAATAAGAAAGATGGATCTATAAGGTCGGGAATTGACTTCAGGGAGATCAATGCTACAATAATAAAGAACAAGTATCCCCTGCCTCGCATTGATGATTTATTTGATAAACATCATGGAGCTCAATATTTTTCCAAGATTGACCTTTGATCTCAATAAAATCATTTGTGTGTGAAGAAAGAAGACATTTCAATGAGAACATTTTGAACCAGGTATGTGCATTACGAGTTTACAGTAATGCCTTTTGCACTGACAAATGAACCCTTAGTCTTCATGGATCTAATTAATATAGTTTTCAAGGAATATCTTAATGGATTTGTAGTGTTATTTATTGATGTTATCTTGGAATACTCAAAAATATACAAAGATCCTGAAAATCACTTATACACTATTCTAAAAACTCTAAGAAGAAATGAATTATACGAGAGGTTTAGCAAGTGTAAACTTTGGAATCCGGAGATTTTTCTCTTGGACATATTATCTTTAAGGATGGAATCTCTATTGATCCTTCAAAGACAAGAGAAATCCAAGAATGTCCAGCACCTATGAGTATAACTGAGGTACACAGTTTTATTGATTTAGCATGTTATTATCAGTGTTTTGTCTGGAATTTTTCCTAATTGGCTAACCCATTAACCAAGCCCACATATAAGGGGGTAAAATTTTTTTGGACAAAATAGTGTGAATAATTTTTTAAATATTTTAATAGAAGATTATTCAATGCTCCTATCTTGACTCTATTATCGAGGAATGATGGGATTGTTATTTATAGTGATTCTTCAAAGAAAGGACAAGGTTGTGTCCTTATGCAGAATGATAGAGTTATTGAATATACATAACAACAACTTAAAATTTGTGAACAAAACTATCCTACTCATGATCTTGAGTTAGTAGCTGTAATATTTACTTTGAATATATAGAGACACTATCTCTATGGTAAAAAATGTGAGATATATACCGATCACAAGAGTTTGAAGTATATTTTCTCACAGAAAGAACTCAACATGAAGCAAAGGCATTGGCATGAACTAATCAAGGATTATGATTGCACCATACACTGCCACTCAGGGAAGGAAAATAAGGTGGAAGATGCTTTGAGAAGAAAGGATCATAGAGTTATAAAAAATGAGAGTTTAAAGGGATCATATGTTCATTGATCTAGTAAATATGTATATGGGAATAATCATGGAAGTTGAAACATCGATAATTTTTCAAATGGTTTCTAAACCATATTTAATAGAAACAATAAAAGTTATCAGGCTAATGATGAGGATTTTAAAAATAAAATTAAAGCTGTGAACAATGGGATACTGATAGTCTTTGTATATAAAGATGGTATTTTGAAATTTGGGAAGAGAATTTGTGTTCCTGACATACTTGATCTAAAAAGAGAATTATTGGATGATTCTCATAGCTCCAATTACTCTATACACCCTGGTAGCACTAAAATGTATAGAAAGTTGAAAAAAAAATTGTTGGGATGACATGAAGAGGGAGATTGGTGAATATGTGTCAAGATGTAATGTTTGTTAACAAGTGAAAGATTGAAGGCAACATCCTAGAGGAGTCACGCAACCCCTCCCATACCTAAGTTAGAATGGGATGATATTACATTGGACATTGTCATGGGTCTACCAAATACTCCTACAAGGAATGACGCAATATGGTTCTTGTTGATCATCTTACCACGTCAGCAAATTTTCTTTCTATAGGAGAAGATTTACCACTTGAATTTTTAGTAATACTCTATATTAATGATGTTTTAAGACTTCATGGTGTACCCCTATTGATTTTTTCTGATCTTGATCCATGTTTTACATCAAGGTTATGGAAAAGTATTCCAAACTACAAAGATACTGAACTTCATTTGAGAACTGACTGCCACCCTCAAACTGATGGACAATCCGAACTGACTATTAAAACCTTAGAAGACATTTTGAGATCTTTATCACTTGACTTTCAAGGAATATGGGATCAGTATTTACCTATGGTAGAATTTTCCTATAACAATAGCATTCATACAAGTATTCAGATGTCACCATATAAAGAATTATATGGGAAGATATGTCTCACACCAACTTGTTGGGATGATGTTGGTGAAAGAAAACTCGTAGGACCACAAATTGTTGAGGAAACAATAGAAAAGGTAAAGATTTTCCAAACCCACATCAAAGCAGCTCATAGTTGGAAAAATAGTTATACAAATAATCTAAGGAAGTATTTGAAATTTCAAGTAGGTGGTCATGTTTTTTTGAAGTTATCTCCATGGAAGGGTGTTATATGTTTCGGTAAGAAGAGTAAATTGAGTCCTAGGTACATTCAACCTTTTGAAATTATAGAACGAATTGGAATTGTACCTTACCATTTAGCAAGGTCGCCTAGTCTCTACAAAGTTCATGATGTGTTCCATATATCACTATTGAGAAAATAGATGCCTAACCTAACCCATGAACTCACCTATGAAGAAATAGAACTGGAATTTGACTGGTCTTATTGCATAGAGAATATTCAAATTATTGATACCAGAGAACAAGTGCTGAGAAACCAGGGAACTCGTCTGGTGAAAGTTCTATGGATAAACCATAAGATGGAAGATGCAACATGGGAACAGGAGGAACTAATGATGAAGAACCACCCTAATCTTTTTATGCAGTAATATTATAAAAATTTCAAGGATTAAATTATTTGAATTAGGGGAGAATGTAACACCCCAAACATCCACAATACTTTTCCCTTTGAATAATGCAGTAGCTTGCATTGTACACAACTTGGAGTTTTAACACACCATGACAATTCCAACTAACCATCATGAATAGTAATACTCACTTTTTGAAATTTTATAATTATTATTTTTCAAAATAGACTTCATTTTTGGATTTGTAATTTAAAAATAAGCTTAGGGTGAATTTTTGGTATTTTTATGAAAACTTTTAATTTGGGATGAATATTGAAAAACACTGCATTATTGATTAAAACTGGACTTTATATAATTAATTAATTATTTTATTTATTTTAAGTAAAAATATATACATAATAACTATATTAGTTAAATGTAATTCATCAGAGTCATTTTTATAATAAAATTAGATGTATAAAAGTTTTCTTAAACTTTTTACCTCCTTTTACCCACCTTCTAGGAGAAATTAAAATTTTTCATAAAACAAAATTTTACTACTTCTGGGAGTTGAATTTCAAAAATCCGAGAGACACAGTTGACATCAGTAAGTAAAATTTGTTTCATTAAGATAAATTTTTTTTATGGATAATAACTTTTGACTTTTATTTACCACAGTTAAAAGTAAATATGATCATTAAAGGTAAAAATGATATTATAATTAACCTAAAAAATGTCATAATTATATTAGATAAGTTTAATTTTAACAAAAAAACCTTTGGAATAAAATATGATCCTTTTGGTCACATGGATTATATTAGGGCATTTATTGTTATTTTATTTAATGAAGCGTTAAAAGTGTTAAATTCATTTTTTAATAACTAAACCATTTTTAATATAGTGTTACACATAAGGTAAATTCGACTATAAATATTCATTATAAAGTTAAATTTATTTCCTATATAATGGTATTTTATTTATAATTTTTTGAGATTAAATAATTAAATTTATATATGATAGAATGATGCTGCAGTAATTACGTTATTAATGAAAAATTACAATAATTGATATTATAAATATCAAAATAAATGTAAATTGACACTTTTGATGAATTAAAAGAATTTTATTAGTTAATATGACATGTTAGGGTTGATTAAATTATTTTTTATTGAATCAATTCATTAAAAATTTAACAAAAATCATATACAAAATAGTGTCAAATATGACATAAATGAGTTTTTAAAACAAATACTTTATTATTAAATGATAAAATAGTCCTAAAAATATAAGGATTGGCATAATGACATATATAATAATAAAAATGTCATTAATGAACCACATGGGGTTTTCTTGTCAATTTATAGTATGTTTATTAACCATATAATATAAAAATACAAGGAGACATGGTAAATGTTAATCTATTTAACCAAGAGTTAAATCTAAAATATATGGAAAATATTGTGACCTAAACCAGTATAAAATGTATTTTGTGTGTGTATTTTGACCCATAATCTCTTTATTCTCAAAATAAATCATTTTGGAACCATTATAAACTGAATATGACTGTATAAAAAAATATCATTTCAAGCTTTCCTAAAGTGACCCTCACCTCTCTTATAAAAGGGCACTTCCCCTTCTCTCAAAATCACACCTCCAAAGCCATTTTTCTCAAACAACCCCTACTCAAATATTTTCTGAAAAACCCTCAATTATACCTAGAGTCCTTACTTTGATCATAACTCCATCCTACGGAGCCCTTTTGATCAACTCATAAGGAAACACCTGAAGAAGAGGAAATAATTTCACCACCCTCTTTCAAGTTCTTTTCATTTTCCACTTCTTATTTATTTGTTGTTTCCGTACCAAAATAGTTACAAAAATTCCTTATACATACTGTGATTTTATTATAAATATCTTACTACCATATTAATTATTCAATACATCCTATGAATGACATGTCACCATAGATGCGTACGTACAACTTACCGTCTCCACGTCGTGGTGTAGTTTGTTCTTCAAACACTAAATTATTTGGATGGGTATAATAATGAGTATAACTGATGAAAATAATATATATAACATCTTAATTATTATAAATATAAGATCTACCATCCAATTATATATGATTTCATCATCAATATAATTATATTGTCCCTCATGTGTACGCACAGATTACCATCTCCACAAAAGTGATGTGATTCATTCCCATCATAATCATTCAATAATAATTCACATTATATGATGAAAAATAATTTTAAAGAACTTAATATAATTCTGGATATAAATCAAATACATCCTTTCCATAAAAAACATGTCTTATGTAACCAATCATATAAAGGAAAACGAATCATTTACCACCCAAAACGATGATACTACTGAAATATTGTTAACAAAGAAATATTAGATAATTATATATGAAAACATATTTATGTATATAGTTCATAAATAATTTAATAACAATGTTTTTACTATTATATAGGATGTTAACATACCATTGACTAAGTAAATGTTCAAGGTAAGGGTTAATTTTACAATCTCTTTACTTATCTAAGGTCGTTAACAAGTAAGTATCTACTGGGACCTCTATATCATCCACATCCATGTTTTCATAAAAATTTATATAAAAACATTTTTATTATTTACTATAATATGGGTTAATGTCATTTATACCCTAATTTGACCTTATATGTTTTGAATGGAATCTTTCCATTGTTTTACAAACAGGGTACTTTATGACCTTTTTGACAAACTTAAGGTGAGAATGTTGTTTTAACTTATACAGCGGGTGTGGGTAATTATAATCATTATAACATCCTAAAAACTTCCCTTACAAGATTATAAGAATATTTTCAATATAATTTTGTTTATAATTATGTGACTCTTAAATGATTTCAAAATAGAAAGAGGTATTTCTCTCAAATCATTTTGATTTCATTTATGTCAACATCCTCTGATAAATTTTACACTTATTTGAAATTTATTTATCATGATACAAATATTATATATTGTATTTAAGGGTTTGTGTTATGTTTGACTGTTGATGTGTTATTTTTATACCATTTATGTATTATTGTTAAAGTATTGACAATTCATAGTGTAGTTTTAAAATGAATGTTTATGTAATGTTTCAACCTTTTCACATGAGGAAAGTATTAGACTTAGTAAGTGATGGGTGGAGCCCCCTATAACTCCTCGGTGCAGTGGTAGGTCTCATGTGACAATTAGATGTGGAATTGGTCGAGGCCTTTCCCAATTTGTTATATTGTTTTGGTCGAGGCCTTAATCATTTTTAGAAGTCTTGGCCGAGGCCTTGAAAAAATGTTTCAGAATGTCCCATATTATACATTCCCTCATTATGAAAATAATATTGACGGTTCTTGTGGTTATTCGACTAGTAGAATACCAATCACTATGTTTCATTATTGATTTTTTTACTCATTTTATATTCCTACCATAAATTGTTCCTGTTTATTATTTGTAAAGGAATGTGTTTTCAATTATTCACCATGCCAAATTTTTATGTTATCTTTCTCTTTATTGCTTACTCATATTTAGCATTTAAGCTCACCCCATTCTTATGTTTGATTTTCCTAGTATGCGAAGAAGTCAGTTTTTTGTGACTTGCATGCATAATCTAGGAGGATTGGATGTTTCTAATGGAATAAATTAGCGTTGTATTTTTTTTTCAAGTTCTAATGTTAAACATATGTATGTTTCTTGTTTCCAATAAAAGAAAATTGATCGGTCATTCGGGAGAAGATTCCTCATATCATGCCAATATTATGAAATAATTCCCCAACTTTGGGTAACTGGGTTCGAGGAATTATAGATGTTATCATATAACCATGGATTAATAATAATTTATGTAGTAAGAGAAAGAAATAAAATAAAGATGTTTATTCAAGAAAATTAACTCTTCTTTGAGTATCCTCCTTAGGGTTTCACTAAATCCATATTGGATTAGAATTATGCCCTAAATAAGGATTATAGGATTATTAAAGGGAATTATAGATGTTATTCGGCCATTTATTTGTAGAAATAAAGTGGTTTGAAGGTATAAATAAGAGTGGGGAGTGAGTTCTCTTTCTATAGTTGAGAAGGAGTGGCATTTTCTTAAATACACAGAAGTATTCATTATTGGGACGTACCTCTTACAAATATTTTCTAAAAAATTAATAATTAAAGGTGTGTAGTGATGATATGGTCAAGCCAAACATCCACTACCAAATGAAATAGATTTTTTTTACATTTTATTCCTTAACTACTATGTTTTATTTATTTTTACCATTTCGGTTTTCCACTATAATAAAGTGTATTTTTAACAAAGGTAATTTATAATTCCTAAAATAAAATGTTCGTTTTAGATATTTTGTAAACATTAATTCTAAATTTTATATCTAAATTAAAAATTTGAAATCCTATTCTTGTTGAAATTTAATTTTAACACAAGTGCATGTATTGTTAATAGACATTCCTATAACCGTAACCAAGCTTACATAGCTTTCATTATTTATGGGTCGATATATTTATTGTAAAAGAAAAATGAGTGCATTAATGGAACATATTTTTAATTTATTATAATTTATAAATTAGTTGGGAGAATATATTATTTATATTAATTTTTAGTTATTTAATAAAATATAATTTGTTATAAAATAATGTTATGTCAATTTTGACATTATTCATTTAATTTTAATTTATAACATATCAATAAAATGATGGAATTTGAATGTATTATGTTCATATCTAGGTATTATGATATATTCATTAAAAATAAATTTAACACAATAATTCATTCATTTTACATCACTAATAATTTTTTTATTATTATTTATTTTATTTCATTATTGATTAAAAAATAACTCTATTGGAATTTCATAAGCATTTAAAGTAAATATTTCAATTCTAAAAAATTAAAATAAATTCATCGAAAAAAATACATTTATAATTCAAAATAAAATTCATATCCGAAAATTTATTCTTGTTTCCCACATCCCAAAGTTTTATAGATATAAAAATCATGGAAGTTTTCTTTTTATCATTTTCTTTACTTAAAATAATATATAATTCACTTTCATGGAGATATATTAAGAAAACCCATAAAAACAGACAATATGTTCATAGGGGTCAAAATGTTTCAACAAAAGGGGAGTTTGAAAAATTATTTGGTCATTTTAACCAAAATATTCTTAGTTTGACCCCCAGTGAACCCATTTATACCTTAACAGTGGTAATGATTTCTTTTTCACTTTTCATTTTAGTCAAATATTTAGTTTAACTCATTAGAAATTATAAAAAATGAAGATTACAAATATGAAATCCATTTTCCAAATAGAATTCACAAAATTGAAAAAGTTTAATTTAAAATTAATTTTAAAGATGTGAGTAGAAAGTGAGTTTTTATGAGAAAATGTACAAATACCTACAATTTTTTTATATAAAAATTAAATATTGTAACACACCATATTTTCAAAATGGTATTTTGTTTTTTTATTTTCTCCAAAATTCATCTAAATGGGCCTACTAATGATTAATTAATGGTTAAAGTACATATTGGGTGTGCCCGAGACTCATTCGGATCCTAGAGCCGTAAATTGGGAAGAGAAGACTGTGACACATGGTTAGGAGGAACCATACGACCCAGCCTGCATGGTTACCCTAAACTATGTGGTTATAGACCATAGGAATCTAAGGGATGCACTATTTATTTAGAACCACGCAACACGGGGTGCGTGCCTATGTAGTGTTGTTGTCTTTAAGACATTGTGGTTTTATATGATATGCACACATTAAGATAAACCTTGTTCCTAAATTTGAAAGGATACCCATTGATGCAGTAACTAGTTCACAGTTGGAACATGGTTTGGGAAACCGTGCAACCAAACTGTGCACAACTCGGTTTGACGGTGAACATACCTTTTCCCTCCATTAATGTTGTAAACATATCTATTTTCCCTCTTCCATTATCCAGTATATTCTTCCTCATCACATGCATAGAGACCCTTTCCATATATAGTTATGAATGAAGTTATTGCCTCCATTATTCACCACCAATGATGTCTACAAAAAATCTAGATGATGAAAATAAAATATAGTTGTGTTGAGGTATATCATATAGGCAGTAATGTAAAGAATATAAAAAAGGTATGAAGCACAATCTTTAATAGAAATATTATAAAAAATATGATAATATATATATAATGTATCAAAAAAGGTAGTAACTGGATTGACATAAGACACATGTGATAAGAGAAATAGACCTACAAGGGTCAGGTCCTAAGGTGTATAACTTGGGCATCCTATATTTAGAGATATAAATGTATACAGAAGTTAGAGGTGCCATACCTTGGTCCTCCTCAGTAGTGAAAAAAATAAATAGTCATATACTTGGGTAAAATATCCATACCTCTAAACCCCAGATGGTTCCATTTTGTGATGACATATGATCTATACCTTTCTAATAAGTCATTGACACACTGATGTGTACTGGTATTATACCATAATAATCATAGGTTATATACCTTAATAATCATAGGTTCAATTCCTCATTAATCATAAGTTCCACACCTTAATAATAGGTTTCATACCTTAGTAATAGTTCAACTCCATATCAAGAAACAATAGAATCCAAACCAAGATATTGAAATATAAAGAAACATAATAAAATACATGGTCTACATTAGTGTTTATACCCAATAATAGTTATCATTTCATAATATATTTTATTATTTTAATAGCATTTAATAACATGTGAAAGGAACACTAATTATCTTTTATTGGGTTATTTCATTTATAGAGGCTCGCACTATAAGGGTGGCATGCTCACACAGAAAATGTGGTGGATTAACATAGTTTAGATAAAGGAACACACCCCATGGGTGGCTTGGGTTGAGGTTAACAACATCCAATAGTGATTAGGTGCTACAAGGGTGTCCCAAATTAAGATAAATGATTAATTTAATTATTATCATTTTATTTAGGAGAAAACACTAGATAGTCCAACCTACAGAAAAATGAAATTAGTCTTATAGAAAAAAACCATATGAAAAAGTTATGTACCACCTACATTAAGAATGTGGTAGAATAATTGTCGAGTATCAGCCTTTGGTTTGGTCCAGATTTGTTGAAAATGAGAAGATAAATTAATTCCCAGAGAATAGGTTACTTGATCTCTCACAAAAATAAATTAATTGAGAATAAAAAAGTCAATAAAGGAGCTAAATAATTGGATATATTACTGATTCCAAGCTAAAGAGACCAACAATGTGTGATTTTGTGTATGGAGGAGGAAGATATCACCAATCCAACCTCTTGGATAAAAATAGATCAAATAGGTGGGGGAGAGGTGTTTTACACATTGAGAGGAAAAGAAATATGGGTGAGTTATTGAAATAAAAAAAGTTCAAAATGGCAATTCTACTAAAAAAATTAAATTTCTCATGGTTTGGCTGTAGGAATGTACAAATTGTGCCCTAACCATGTGCACCCCATTCTTTATGGAGCCCAACATGCATGAATTATATTAAAAAATTATAAAAACCTTGAATATTCCCTAGAACACCCTCTGTCTCAGCCATGCATGGTTAAAACCTTCATCACATAGTTTGGAAAATCAACTTGGCACCCAAATGGGGTGGCACAGTGTCACAATCTAGCCTGAGCCGACCCTAAACCGGTCACCCAGTCCAGCCCGCGACAAGTCCCAAGAGGTGTTCCCTATCCTCTCGGGATGGATATAAGCACATATGGCATCAATAGAGGACACAAGGGAAGAATTTCACACAATTATAAAAAATCAATCACACTGCGGAAAGAAACGGACGACCCAAAATAAATTTACGTTAAAAAATTGAACAAAACATTATTTATCCAAGAAATCGAACATAAAACTAAACCAAAAACTCAACCGAAAAAACTTGACAACCAACAAAATCTATCTGAATCCATTGGTAACTATCTAACATAATGATCACATATCCCCCAAGGTGATCAAACTCAAGTTGAAACCAACTCAAGGGATAAAAATAGAATAAGACTATATGTGTGAGTATAAAAACTCATTAGGTTAGCCCGATATTATATTACCAAAGAACTTACATTAAAATAAAAGAAACATCAATTTCATGTTTTAAATAGAATATATAAAATTATTTTTTCCAAATGAGGTATAATACTATAATAATTATAAGAGAAAAAATGCATGTTTTATAAACAAGAATACTAGTAATAATTTATCAAAGAGATGAAACTTTAAAATGAAAATAGTTTTCAAGAGGGAAGCCTTAGAGAGTGTACATTTTTAAATAAATCACACAGACTTCCAAATATACCATCCTAACACACTATATTCTAATGTTGATTACAATATAACCAATGAGCTCAAGTCACAGGAACACTAAAATGTGGTTCAATGAGATAAAAATAATTTTCTGATAAATAGTAACTTTTTATTTTTTTTACCACAGTTAAAATTAAATAGGGTAATTAAGGGTAAAAATGTTATTATTATTACCATAACACATGTCCTAATTATATTGGATAAGTGTAATTCGACCAAAAATAACCTTAGGAATAAACTATGACCATTTAGGACCACTTGGATTAGATTAGTAAATTTATTATTAATTTATTTAAAGAAGGGTTAAAATAGTTAAAATCGAAGTTTAATAAGTAAATCATTTTTACTATAGGGTTATAAATAATATAATTTCTACTATAAATATTAATTAGAAAGATAAATTGATTTCCTACAAAAAAGTATTTTATTTGAAATTTTTAGAAAATAAATAATTTAATTTATTTATGACACAATGATGATGGAGTAATTATCTTATTAATGAAATAGTGACATAATTTATGTTCTAAATACCCAAATAAATGTAATTTTATACTTTTTATGAATTAAAATAATTTTCCAGGTCAATATAACATGTTATTATTGATTTAAGTAACTATTGTCGAACTAGTATATCTGTTATTATTTTCACAAAAATCAATTACCAAATAGTGACAAAATTTACATAAAATAGTTTTTAAAAAATATAATATATTATTAATTGTTATTTTATTCCTAAAAATCTATGGTTCGTCCAAATGACTTATATAAGGTTATATATATTAATAATAAACAACTTGGGGAACGTTTGGCTTTTTATAGTATGTTTAGTAACCTTATAGTGGAAGAAAACAAGAAGACACAGTAAAAGATAAATTATCTAACTTAAAGTTAAATCTAAATTATAATGTGAAAATAGATACCTAAACTTGTCTAAATTCTATTGGATGAGATTATTTAGACCAATTCCCATCTTATCTTCGAAATGAATCAATTTTGAGCTATTAAAAACCGAATATGACTTTATAATAAAATAATATTTTTAGTTTTTTCTAAGGTGCCCCTCTCCTCCCTTATAAAAGGGCACCTCCTCCCTCTCTTCCTCACACCACTTTGAGCCTTCCAGCTCTAACATCCCCTGAAAAATTATCTTCTCCACTTCCCTAGAAACATCCTAGAGGTCTTGGTCTTCTTCAAACACCAATTTTAGTGCCCTAAGGGGAGGTCTCAAAGAGGTGCTTCAAAGAAGAGGTAATGTCCGTTACCGATTCTTTCAACTTTATTTCTTCTTCCACTTCTTCTTCTTTAGTTGTTTAATTATTAAGTAATAACATCAGTATCACTCATATAATTTTATGTTATTATATGTATGAAACAACCCTATTTCACCATCTATCCATCCTACGTAAAACGAAATCATCGCGCGTGCGTACGTACGAAATACCGTCTCCACGCCGTGGTGTAATCTTTTTTCCACCACCACCTTACTTGGATGGGTATAATGGTGTAAATAATTACTATATATGATTATTGTAAATTTATATTGATTCTTAAATAGTATTAATGCACTCCAATACAATTCCATGATCATCGGAACGATATCAACGCTCGTGCGTACGTACGGAATATCGTCTCCACGATGTAATGCGACTCGTTCTACATAATCGTCATTGCATGATGATTATATAAATGAATTGAATGAATGAATATGATATATATTACACTAATACCATTCTGGAAATGTGGTATCTATAACTTAAAGAGAAGAATAAGAATTTATTCGACAAAACACGCATAAGAACAAAAAGTAATAAACACCCGAATAACAAGTAGCAATGAAATATTACTAATAAGAAGCTAATAATATGGCCATATATGATATCATAACAATGAGTATGATTCTGGAATAAGTAAATGAGATTATTTAAATCATTATAAATGAGGTTAAGACACTTACGAAGAAAATCGGACCTAAGGTAAGGGAAAATATCGCAATCTCATTTTTATCCGAGATTGTTTATACTTCAGAATTTACTGGGGAATATTTATCATCCACATCCATGTTTCCTCAATATGTAATATTTATATCCTTCTATAATTGTTTATATCCAATTTTACCCTTCGGTGAGTTTTTAGTAAAATATATGAAAGGAATCTTTTGTCGTTTTTCGTATGAGGTACTTTTTGACTTTTCCGACAAAAGTTTGAGAAGATTTTTTTTAAACTTATATGGAATGAATGGATTTTTTAAAAAACATTATTTTCAAGAAGCTTCCTTTACAAGTTTTCAAGTTTATTTTTTATCAACTTCTTTTATTTTAAAATTTTATGAGATGTTAAGAAATGAAAAATGTTTTTTAATTAGAAAGGATATTTTCCTCAAGAATGGAGTTCAAGTGTTTTATCAAAATTATTTTCCATCTAAGATTATATAGGGTTCTGTTTCTATCCCTATTATTACATTGATTGGATTATGTTGTGATGGAATTATTTTTATAAATTCCTTTATCTTTTATGAATTGTTTTATGATGTCACGATGTTTAAGAATCCCATTTTTATTACATGGGTTATGCAATGATGTATGATTTTTTTGTTTGGCACACATAAGAATAGTATCCTTATGAGATGGATGGGACCTATATATACCTCAAATACATTGGGTAAATATTTATATATCATGAGATAGACATGGCTGGAATGACAGGTTAAACCGGTTCAGTGAAACGGGACTGAAACGAGGAGTGAAATCGGTTCAGAAATGGGCTTTGTCTGCTAAGATAGTCTTGGAAATGAGTCTTGACTACTAAAAAATGATTCTCTATTATTATGTGTGTAGGCCAAAAAGTTTCATGTTTTAAGTTATGATTATTGGGATT
Organism: Viscum album; assembly: GCA_963277665.1. Classification (NCBI taxonomy): domain Eukaryota; kingdom Viridiplantae; phylum Streptophyta; class Magnoliopsida; order Santalales; family Viscaceae; genus Viscum; species Viscum album. The sequence continues at coordinate 1,252,114,652 of OY728121.1, forward strand.
ACATTTCACCACTATGATTTATCCCATGTTATGAAATTATGATCTCTTTTAGAGGTTATGATTTCCAAAATGTTATGTTCTTAAGAATATGATATGATTGATATTTATTTTGTTTACCCTTACTGAGCATTTGAGCTCACCCTTTTGTATGTTTTCTTTCCCCAGGTGAGGAAGAAGGCTATTAAGTAAGATATGCCAAAAGGGACTCTAGATATGATGAAATAAATGGGAGACAATGTAGATGAATTATGAACCAGTTGTTTATGTTTCCCAGTTTCTAAAGACAATATACCTATACGGTCCTTTCATGGTTTTGTTATATGTTGTAATAAGTATACCTCAATTTTGAAGTATTAGCAATGTATGTAAAGTATGGTTCATTATAGTTGGTATCAGAGGAAAGGTGTTTTCAACATTTGGAAACTAGGATGTGAAAGCCTTAGTAAGAACCCTAAGGATAAGTCTAAGCATATAACACAATCTTAGTGTTTTAGAAATGGCCATGAGTAACCTATGATAAGACCTTAAGTGTAAAATTTTATTCTTGATTATGTGTGTTTTCTATTATTATTAGTGTTTCTCACACTATTCTTCTTGGTTTTAGTCAATGGCTAGAACCCGAAGGAACCGTGTTAATACGGAATGCGACGGGCAATGCAATGATTGTCCACCTGAGAAACCAAACATTATGGGAGCTAGAATGAAAAATCTTGTAGCCATGATCACACAACATTCTCAAGCTATGAATCATACAGGACTTCCAAATGAGTAAAGGAAGGAGCAACATTCTTTGAATCCTTCATAAGGTAGAGTCCACCTTCATTCTGTGGGGCTATTGATCCATTAGTTTCTGAACAATGGACTAGTACTATTGAAAAGATATTTTCAATTCTGAAATGTTCTGACCATGATAAATTCATCTTAGCAGTTTATCGCTTGGAAGGTGAAGCTGATCAATGGTGGAATCTTATCAAAAATACAAGGCTAAGGGATGAAATTTAGTCCATGGAATGGGACGAGTTCAATAACTTATCTTTCAAGAAGTACTTCCCTCGTATTCTCCGAACAAAGATCGAGAAGGAATTTCTTGAACTAAAGAAAAAGGATGATGAATCTGTTGGTACCTATGAAGAAAATTTTACAAGACTTGCAAGGTACGCTTCTGGTATTATTATCCAACCTAAGAGTAAGATCGATCGATTCTTTAGTGGCTTAAAACCAAGTCTTTGAAGGGCGTTAGCCATAAGGGACTTCAATAGATATGAGGAAATCGTTCGATGTGCTCTCAAAGTTGAGATGGAGATTGGAGTAACCCATCAGTCATATGGATTTGATTAGAAGAGGAAAATGTAATTCAAAGGAAAATCTAAAGAGCATACTGAAAACAAGATGAGTTTTCCCATATGCTCAAAGTGTGGAAAGAAACATGTAGGAAATTTTGTTAAGGGGACAAGAAAATGTTATAAGTGTGGAAAAGAAGTTCATCGGGCAATTGAATGTCGAAATAATGGGAAGAAGATGTCTAATGATGCAAACAAAGGAAGGGATACACAGAATGAACCAACTACACTTCAATGTTTCAAGTGAAAGGAGATGGGGCATTATGCCAATCAATGCCCAAATCCAAGGGTTGATGATGATGATCAATGTCAAGAAACTCTTAAGGCCAAAGACAAATGAATGTCACAGGCAATTACTATCGGCGATGTAGAGTACGACAAAGAAGAGGTGAAAGGTACACTTACCATCCACTCTAAAGTAGCAAATGTTTTATTTGATTCTGGATCTACCAACTCTTTTATTTCTGAATAATTTTATAAGGGTATCACTGTATTACCTCAACAATTAGATGTTGAGTTATCAGTGACAACCCCTAATGGCACAACAGTCCTATCAAAAGTTTATAATTCTTCTCCGATTGATTTTTGTGGGAAATTTATTCCTGCAAATCTTGTGATCCTTCCTATAGTGGAATTTTATGTGATTCTTGGCATGGATTGGCTTCCTCTATATGGAACTCATTTCAATTTCCAATGAAGGGAAGTAACATATCATATTCCAGATCAATCTATGATCGTCTATCGATGCAAGGATGAACATAACCTTCCAGTGGAAATTTATTCCATCTTATGGGTCCTGATTCCACTAAATGAAGGTTATTTATCTCAAATAGTTGGTGAGAAACTCACAATTAAGAATATGCCCATTGTACAAGAGTTTGATGATGTCTTTCTGGAGGAATTTTCGGGTCTTCCACCAAATCATGAAGTTGAGGTTTCAATAGAACTTATACCGGGTGATTTGCCTATTTCAAAGACACCTTATAGAATAGCCCTAATTGAGTTGCAGGAATTGAAGAAGCAACTCCAAGAGAATATTGATAAGGGATTCATACTCCATAGTGAGTCGCCTTGGGGAGCACCTGTTCTGTTTGTTAAAAATAATGATGCATCAATGAGACTCTGCATTGTTTATCGAGAACTTAACAAGATCACTATCAAGAACAAATATCCTCTCACGCGCATTGATGAAATATTTGACCAACTACGCGGAGCCTAATAATTTTCCAAGGTTGATCTTCGTTCAGGGTATCATCAATTAAGGGTCAAAAGGGAGGATATACCAAATAAGGCTTTCCATTCAAGGAATGGACACTATGAATTTATTGTGATGCCATTTGTTCTTACTAATGCCCATGCTATCTTCATGGATCTGATGAATAGAGTCTTTAAAGACTATCTTGATCAGTTTGTGGTAGTCTTTATAGATGATATTCTTTTCTATTAAAAGAACAAGGAAGAACATGAATATAACTTGAGAATTGTATTAAAGACCCTAAGGAAGGAGAAGCTTTGTGCCAAATTTACCAAGTGTGAATTTTGGCTTCAAAAAGATTCATTTTTGGGTCACAAAATCTCAAAAGAGGGGATATCTGTGGATCCAACAAAAACAGTGGTTATCGAATGATGGTCGAGACCAACAACATTAACCAAGATCCGATGTTTTCTTGGTTTGGATGGATATTATCTATGTTTTGTGAATGATTCTTTACGATTATCTAATCTACTCACCAAGTTGACTAAAAAAGGAGTAAAGTTCGTGTGGACAGAGGAATGTGAAGAGACTTTCAAGGAGTTGAAAAGAAGGTTATCCAGTGCACCTGTACTCACACTTCCTTGTAGTGGAGTAAGGTTTGTGATCTACAGTGATGCATCCAAGAAGGGGATGGGGTGTGTTCTTATGAAAAATGATATGGTAATAGCTTATGCCTCACGGCAGTTGAAAATCCATGAGAAAAATTACCCAACTCACGATTTGGAGTTAGCTGCGGTAATCTTTGCACTAAATATTTGGAGGCATTTTCTTTATGGAGAAAGGTGTGATATTTATACTCATCATAAAAGTTTATAATATATTTTCACAAAAAATGAGATGAATATGCACCAAAGAAGATGGTTGGAGCTGATAAAGGATTACGAATGCTCAATTCATTACCACCCTAGGAAAGAAAACATGGTGGCAGATGCATTAAGTCGACAAGACCATGCTAGCTTATCCATGATGAGGATCAAAAAAGATCCAATATTTATGGATTTAAAAAGGATGGATCTTGGAATTATAATGAAAGGGGAAAATCATATCTTTCTCAATTGAATGTTCAATCATCTATACATGTGAAGATTAAAGAGGCGCAGAAAGAAGATGTAGAGTTACAAAAGAAGGTGAGAAATGTTCCTGAATTCAACCTAGATTCTGATGGGATAATAAAGTTCAGGAATCGGGTTTGTGTTCCTCCCATCCCAGAATTAATGAAGGAGATCCTGGATGAGGCTCATTGTTCTTAATTCTCTATTCATCCTAGAAGCACCAAGATGTATAGGGACCTGAAAGAGTACTTATGGTGGGATGGCATGAAATGAGATGTTTCTGAATATGTCTCTCGATGCTTGGTTTGTCAGAAAGTTAAAGCTGAGAGACAGAAGTCTAAGGGGATGTTACAACCATTACCCATACCCGAATGGAAATGGGAAAACATCACTATGGACTTTGTCACCAGACTTCCAAAAACATCCAAAGGCAATAATGCTATCTTGTTCATAGTTGATCGTCTTACAAAGTCTGCACACTTCATTTATATTAAAGAGGATTTCTCTCTAGATCATCTTGCCCGGATATATGTAAAGGAAGTGGTAAGATTGCACGGAGTACCGCTTTCCATTATATCTGATCCGGATCCGAGATTTACCTCGATGTTCTGGTGAAGTCTTCAGCATACTCTGGATACAGAGTTGTGTTTCAGCACTACTTATCATCCTCAGACAGACGGTCAGTCCGAGAGGACAATTCAAACTCTAAAAGATATGTTTAGAGCTTGCTCTATGGATTTCAACGGTGGTTGGGATCAACACCTACCTTCGGTGGAATTTTCTTATAATAATAGCTTTCACTCCAGTATTCAGATGGCTCCTTATGAAGCTCTCTATGGAAAGAAATGCAAGACTCCAACTTGCTAGGATGATGTTGGGGAAAGAAAGCTATTAGGACCTGATCTTTTTGATGAGATGGCATAAAAGGTCAGATCAATTCAACAAAACATAAGAGCAGCTCAGAGTCAACAAAAAAGTTATGCCGACAACCGAAGAAAAGACCTAGAGTTTGAAGTGGGTGATAAAGTGTTCTTACGAATCTCTCCCTGGAAGAGGGTTATGAGATTTGGAAAGAAGGGAATGTTGAGCCCTAGATATATCGGTCCTTTCGAAATATTGGATCGTGTTGGGAAGGTAGCTTACCGATTGGCGCTTCCACCAAATCTATCCCAAGTTCATGATGTGTTCCATGTATCTCTCCTGAGAAAGTACATACCTGATCCTTCACATGTACTCAGCTCAGAAGATGTACCGCTGGAGCAAGGTCTTTCTTATGAAGAACCTCCAATAGAGATTCTGGATCTTAGCCAAAAAGTCCTACGGAACAAGACCACTCCCTTGGTGAAATTTTTATGGAGGAACCACCAATTTGAAGAAGCTACATGGGAGCTTGAGGATATTATGAGGGAGATGTATCCTCATCTGTTTGTTACAAAGTGACGAATTTCGAGGGTGAAATTAATTTTAAGGGGGGTAGAATGTAACAGCCGATACTTTTATGAGAAATATTTTGTTTTTATGTTATATAAATCATCAAAGGAATCTTTAACTACACACAACACTTGTTTGACTTTCTTTACACTCAATCGGGACCTTCCTTGATAGCTTGCGTCGTACGCAATACCGAGTTTCACTAAACAACGTTATGCAATTAAAATATTACTACTAATAGCTGTTGTGAATAGTAATACACACTTTTTGAAATTTTGTAAATTTTATTTTTCAGAAAAAACTTCATTTTTGGATTCTGAATATTGAATTTAGCCTAGGGTGAAATTTTGGTATTTTTCTAAAAACATTCAATTTTTGATGAATAGTGAAAACACTGGGTTACTATTTAAAAACCGACTTTTTATTTAAATAATTATTAATTTTATTTAAATTTATTTTAGGTCAAAATTGATACATAATACCTATATAATTTAAATGCAATTCATTGGAGTCATTTTATAATAATTTTAGATATATAAAAATGTTATTGAACTTTTCATCGTCTTTTACCCACCTCCTAGGCAAATTTACAAATTTACATAAAACTTAATTTTACCGCTTCTATGAGTGGAATTTCGAAAATCCGAGAGACACAGTAAATATCAAGGACTAAAATGTGGTTCAATGTGATAAAAATAATTTTTGGTGAATAATAACTTTTTACTTTTTTTTACTATGGTTAAAAGTAAATAGGGTAATTAAGGGTAAAATGTTTTTATTATTACCCTAACACATGTCCTAATTCTATTGGATAAGTTTAATTCGACGAAAAACAACCTTAGGAATAAAATGTGACCATTTAGGCCCACTTGGATTAGATTAGTAAATTTATTATTAATTTAATTAAAGAAGGGTTAAAATAGTTAAAATCAAAGTTTAATAACTAAATCATTTTTATATAGGGTTATACATAAGATAAATTCGACTATAAATATTCATTAGAAATCTAAAAATATTTCCTACAAAATGGTATTTTATTTTCAATTTTTAGAGAATAAATATTTTAATTTATTTATGACACAATGATGATGCAATAATTATCTTATTAATGAAATATTGACATAATTTATATTATAAATACCCAAATAAATGTAATATTAGACTTTTTAGGAATTACAATAATTTTCTAAGTTAATATGACATGTTAGTATTGATTTAATTAACTTTTTTAGAACTAATTATTCTGTTATGATTTTCACAAAAATCAATTACCAAATAGTGTCAAAATGGACATAAAATAGTTTGTAAAACAAATATTATATTATTAATTTTATTCCTAAAAATCTAAGGATCAGACCAATGACTTAGATAAGGATATATATATTAATAATAAACAACTTGGGGTTCCATTGGCTTGTTATAGTAAGTTTATTAATCTTATAGTGTAAGAAAACAAGAAAACACGGTGAAAGATAAATTATATAACTTAAAGTTAAATCTAAATGATAAGGTTAAAATAGATACGTAAACTTGTATAAATTATATTGGATGAGAGTATTTTGACCCATACCCACCTTAGCTTTGAAATAAATAAATTTTAAGCTATTAAAAACAGAATATGACTTTATAATAAAATAATATTTTTAGTTTTTCCTAAGGTGCCCCTCTCCTCCCTTATAAAAGGGCACCTCCTCCCTCTCTTCCTCACACTACATTGAGCCTTCAATCTAGGCCAACCCCTGCAAAATTCTCTTCTACACTTCCCTAGAAACATCCTAGAGGTCATGGCCTTCTTTAAAGACCAATTTTAGTGCCCTAAGAGGAGGTCTCCAAGAGGCGCTTCAAAGAAGAGGTAATATTCGTTACTGATTCTTTCAACTTTATTTCTTCTTCCACTTCTTCTTCTTTAGTTGTTTCATTATGACGTAATAAAATCAATATAACTAATATACTGGTATGTTATTATAAGTATGAAACAACCCTATTTCACCATCTATCCATCCTACGGAAAACGAAATCACCACGCGTGCATACGTATGGAATACCATCTCCACGCTGTGGTGTAATCTATTTTCCACCACCCCCTTACTTGGATGGGTATAATGGTGTAAATAATAACTATATAAAATTATTTTAAAGTTATATTTATTCTTAAATAGTATACCTACACTCCAATGCAATTCCATGATCATGGGAACGATATCATCGCTCGTGCGTACGTACGGAATACCGTCTCCACGATGTGATGTGACTCGTTCTACATGATCTTCATTACATAATGATTATATAAATGAATTTAATGAAATAATATGATATATATTACACTAGTACCATTATTGAAATGAGGTATCTATAATCTAAATAGAAGAATAAGAATTTATTCGACAAAACACGCTTAAGAACAAAAAGTAATAAACACCCGAATAACAAGTAGCAATGAAATATTACTAATAAGAAGCTAAGAATATGTCCATATATGATATCATAACAATGATTATGATTATGGAATATGTCAATGAAATTATTTAAATCATTATACAGGTTGTTCGGACACTTATGAAGCAAATCGAACCTAAGGTATGGGAAAATCTCGCAATTTCATTTTTATCTGAGATTTTTTATACTTCAGAATTTACTGGGGAATATTTATCAAGTTTATTTTTAATCAACTTCTTTTAGTTTAAAATTGTATGACATGTTAAGAAAGGAAAAATGTTTTTGAAGTAGAAATGATATTTTCCTCAAGAATGGAGTTCATGCGTTTTATCAAAATTATTTTCCATCTAAGATAATATAGGGTTCTGTTTCTATCCCTATTATTACATTGATTTGATTATGTTGTGATGGAATTATTTTGATGAATTCCTTTATCTTATATTAATTGTTTTATGATTTCAAAATGTTTAAGAATCCCATTTTTATTACATGGGTTATGCAACGATGTATGATTTTTTTTGATTTTGTGGCACACATAATAATGGTATCGTAATGAGATGGGTGGGACCTATATCTCCCTTCAATGCATTGGGTAAAGATTTATATCTCATGAGATAGACATGGCTGGAACGACAGGTTAAACCGGTTCAGTTAAACAGGACTGAAATGAGGAGTGAACTCGGTTCAGAAATGGACTTTGTCCGCTAAGATAGTCTTGGAAATGAGTCTTGACTACTACAAAATGATTCTCTATGATTATGTGTGTATTCCACAAAGTTTCATGTTTTATGTTATGATTATTGGGATTAAATTTCACTACTATGATTTATCCCATGTTATGAAATTATGATCTCTTTTGTAGGTTAATATTTCCAAAATGTTATGTTCTTATGAATATGATTTGATTGATATTTCTTTTGTTTACCTTTACTGAGCATTTGAGCTCACCATTTTGTATGTTTTCTTTCCCCGGGCCAGGATGAAGGTTATTAAGTAGGATATACCAAAAAGGGACTCTATATATGATGAAATAAATGGGAGACAGCGTAGATGATTTATGAACCAGTTCTTTATGTTTAACAGTTTCTAAAGACACTATACCTATACGGTCCTTTCATAGTTTTGTTATATGTTGTAATAATTGTACTTCAATTTTGAAGTATTAGAAATGTATGTAATGTATGGGTCGTTATAGTGACTGGGTTTCTGAGGTCACCTCGAGGCAATGATGATGTGTGGGTTGTTGTGGATAGGCTCACAAAGGTAGCTCACATTTTTCCAATCAATGAGATCTTTGGAGTTAACACACTCGGGAATTTGTATATCTGAGAGGTCGTACGTCTTCATGGGGTCCCTAGTTCTATCTTTTCAGATAGGGATGCTCGTTTTACATCTCGTTTCTGGAAGAGTTTTCAGAGGGCACTGGGTACACAGGTGCTTCTGAGCACAACTTACCACCCTCAGACCGATGGTCAGTCAAAGCGTATGATACAGGTGCTTCAGGACATGCTGCATGCATGCATCCTAGACCTTGGGGGCTCTTGGGAGAAGCATATACCCCTAGTAGAGTTTTCATATATTAATATTTTTTTAGGCAACTATTGAGATGAAACCTTACGAGACTTTATATTGTAGGCCATACTGATCACCCTTATGCTGGTTAGAGGTAGTTGAGGCAGCTTTACTGGGACCATGTCTCGTGCAGGAGACTTCTGAGTAGGTCCAGTTGATTTAGCAGTGGATGGCTACCGCATAGTCTTGTCAGAAATCTTATGATGATCATTGCAGACAACCCTTGGGGTTCATGGTCAGGGATTATGTTTTCATGCGTGTTTCACCGAGGATGGGACAAATGCGGATCAAGAGATAGGGTAAACTTTCACCGAGGTATGTAGTGAAATTTGAGATTCTGGAGAGAGTCGGGCTAGTTTCCTATCAGTTGTAGTTACCACAGAGGTATCGAGACATGCACAACGTCTTCCACATATCTCAGTTGCGCCGTTATCATTCAGACCCATATCAAGTCATTCGTCCCGAGGAGGTTGAGCATGAGGCAGATGCGTCCTTTGAGGAGAATCCGATTTGTATCATTTAATGGAGCACAAAGGTTCTTTGAGGCTGATCAGTTCCTCTTGTACGGGTGCTATGGCAGCATGGCCGAGTGTAGGACGAAACCTAGGAGCGTGAGACCGACATATGTGCTCAGTGGAAAGAGCTATTCTGAGCCTATTCTTCATGACACTTGGAAGGGAAATTCAGGGAAAAATTTATTTAAGGGGGGAGGTTTGTAAGAACATGGTTATTATTTTTGAGGTACCAGTTTCTTTCATTCACTTTTCAATGACATTTTTTTAGAAAATAAGGAAAATGGGGAAAAATCAAAAATTTTGGGACTACACACTGTGTACTTTTGGCCGTGTGGCATGAGTACATAGGGTGTGTATCCACGTTGGCGACTAAGGGTGTAAAAACTGACTACATGCCGTGTAGTGGTCCTTTACAAGCCATGTAGTCAGTCGGTAGGTGAAACAACATGGCAGTGGAAGAAACCACCAGCTGGGCGACAGTACATGCCGTGTAGTCAGGAATACACGCCATGTAATCATGTTGATGGATGAACAGTTTGGCGATGCCTCCAGGGGAACAGTTAAATGAAGGAAGTACACGCCATGCAGTCAAAAGTACACGCCATGTACTTTGTTTTTTTCTCTTAAAATGGGCAGTAGCCAACCCTGTACATAGGGAAGTCTTAGAACCGGACATGAGCTTGGGATGGGACAACCGAATCTTCGAGGATCTCCAGATTGAGCGTTGGGAATCTGTTTCCGCCTCGGACGATCTCGTTGGAACCGCACAGGTATGATCTTCCATATCCTTGCGTATTTCTTCCAAAATATTCATCTAAGGGATGATATTTTCATTTAATCGGGTTTTATTTTACCTCAGATCTGCCTCGTTTTGGGATGATTCGTGGAACATCGTTCGATTATACTGATCAGTGGTGTTTTTGGTAGGTGTCTTGGTGTTTAATTTCCAACTTTTGTGCGTTTGTGTGTTATTTTGTGATACACGCCCATGAATGGGGTGTCTTATGTCTGAGGCCTTGTTGAACTAAATACCTAGACTTGTATAGGTAATTTAAATGTGCTAATACTGTTGTTTGGGATCACTTATTGGATCCAAGACCACCCCCGGGGGTGTCTTCCTCTGTTTAGCCGTTTGGCCAGGATACCCGAGGGTATTCCTTTATAGAAATGATTATAAAATTGCCTTGAGAGGAATTGCATGTGTATTGCTTGTTTACATGTTGGGCATGGCCCAGTTACTTGTTAAGCCTAAGGGAAGTGTTGTGATTAGCCTGTGGGAAATGTACTACTTAGCATGTGGGAAACTTCTTCCATGCCTGTGGGAAGTTGATTCTGTGCCTATGGGTGACACCTTGTACGCCTGTTCATAATATTCGATATTCCTATTGGAAGTTTCTTGTGTATGGATTTTCTTTACCAGAGGGTAAGGGATTACAGGTCTGAGGACACTGACTATTTACATAGAAATTCACTAGGGTGGTTCTTAATAATAATTAATAAAATGGATGTTAAATGGAAATATAACAAGTAAAGTTAGTTAATTTTTAGTAATTCTTAGTCTATTGCATTTACTTCTGCACACTTTTGTTGCATGTTTACACACAGTTGAGCACGAGCCTTTGGTGGGTGCCTACTGAGATTATTTTCACACCCTATTTGGGTCATGCTTTTCGGCCCAAATATATTACATTTCTGCAGGTATGGATAAGGGAAAAGGTCCTTTTACTGGTACTTGATTACAGCTGAGGAGTAGGAGAGAATGGGACCGGGATTAGGCTCGCGATGCTACTGGCTATTTTGTTTTGCTTTGCTGTAATCTGTATTATACTGTACTGTGTTGTTGTGTAACATGTTCTGGTTGTTTTTTTAGAACTTGAGTCATGTTTCATCGACATTATATATAACTGTTGGTTGTTTTTACTGGAGTTGTTTATCTTAAATGTGTATGGTTTATTTCTTCCGTTGTTGTTGTGTGGTTTTTTACTTTATTCTGCTATGCTACACTTTAACAAATGAGGGCATAGTTTCCCCACTATCAGACCTGGGCCCTTGCTACTAGTTGATAGCCTCTGGCATTTAGGGAAATTCCCTTGAGGTCACATGGCGAATAGGGTTCAGTGCACCCGTGGAGTGGTACCCGGAACCAGGACGTTACAGTACTACCGCATCAATGACACAACAAGTTTTGGTTACCATAACCCCCATTCAAGATGGGTATTGAAGGGAAATTTAATAAATAATTATGATAATTATGATATTTTTTTTATTCTCAAATGATAAATCATATTATCCTTTTCCACATTACATATAAAATGAAATATTTAACCATTTGTATATGTAGACTACTGCCTTCATGAGGTGAATGATTTCCATTTTTTATTCCATCACTACTATGAATGGATGGTCATTATAATTGATTAAAAGGAGAAATATGATTTTTATGAAATAATTAATGGTTTTATATGAAAAATTTGTAATGTATGTTAATGATATAATCTAAAATTATTATCGTAAATCTAGTCATTTAAAACAAGCATACATAGAGGAATTTTTTTAATTCAAATTATATAATGTTTTAATATCAACTTCTTCTTCAAATATAACTATTATAATTCAAATATTACATATAAATAAACACTAAATGATATCATTATGAAACTAGTGTAACTTATTATAATTAAATCACCTCATAATCATCAATAATCATGGTATGTTTAAGATTGAGTCAGTTAGATAATCAACATGAACAATACTATGAAATTATATCATGGATGATTATGATGAAATAATTACAAGAAAAATATGAATGAAATAATTAAATAATATATATTTTTTGTTTTCTTTAAGGTTACAAAATTAAAAAACTAATTAATTAAGAAAACACCCTTCGTAGGTTGAAAATCCATGAAAAATGATCAATTTCATTTTAATCTTCTATGATGAAGAATGAAGTACTCATAATATGAAAATTAATATTAATAAATCATTATAATTAATTAATTGGGGTATATATAATGAACTTTGAATGATTAAATTTTGGAAAACAATAAATACTGACACCACACCTATGAAACTATTACAAACAATTGAAACTATAAACACTCAATATTAGAATATAATTAAAATCTATCTAATATTCAAGAAGATAATGATAACAAATTTATATAAAAAATATCTTTGTGTATTAATACGTTAATGATAATTTTTATTATGATATTTTTGTTTTTTTGGAAAGGACATCAGAATGAAGTCAATAAAGAATGAAAATAAGGTAAAGGGGGTTTTTTATCATATTTGAATCACTTGAGACATGTTTCAACGATACAAAAGGTTTCAATTGAAGTAGTGTAAATATTTCTTTATTAAAATTATTAATCATGATACACTTATATTCAATGATATTCAATGTTCTATTTAAATTTATACCACTCATTTGGTTTTGATTAAAAAATTGCAATGGTCCTTAGGAGTTTTCATAATTGAATTCATTTACTTAGGTTGTAATTACTCTAATTTGACTATTATATTTCAATATTTATTTTTTATAACATATGAGGATGTTATTATGTTTTAATATTTTTTTTGTCCAAATATTATTTCAAACTAATGATTTCTTTCTTGATTATAGTACCATTTTGTTAAAATACATTTTGTGAAGAATAATTGTTATTACTTTTAATATATTTTTCCCATATCGAATATTTATCATCCCACAAATACTTTCCTTTCCATAATGGAAAATAATTTTTTATCTACCTTGATCTTATTACTCCTATTAACTCTTTCTAAATTAATTTTACTTTTATCCTTCTAAAGATGTTGGTTTTTAAAGAACTGTATTTCAAAAGATAAAAAAGGGGATTCAATCCTTTCAAGAAGTCAAATATTTACCTTCCATTAGAGATTAATTTTGAATAACCATTTTATATTTTTAAGTATATTTTATTTTCCAATCTCTATACAAATTTTTTTAAAAAAATTTCTCTTTCACTTCTTGAAAATGTGTTTTTGAAAGATATTTAAATTTCATGTATTATAACAATACTGAAAATGTTTGGTGATAAAATTTTTATTTTGAAATATATTTTTCCTCCATGTTTTATTTTTCATTATGTGGAATTTTTATAACCCTTCGTATAATATTATTTAATAATTAATTATGGAAAATGGGATTTTTTATCCATGATTTATTATGTTTATGTTACATAAAAACTCATTTTTTATGTGGTTTTATTAAGATATTTTAGAAATGAATTTATGTTGAACAGATTTTTAATGATTATAATATGTGGGGTACCATGTATCTCTAGGATATATTTTTTAATGTTATATCTAATTATATTTTCAGTCTTGTAAATAATGAGTTTTTTACATAGGTGCAGTCATGTTGTGATTGTTTAGATTTTTTTAGTGTAGAGATAATGAGTTTGTTCACATAGGCATGGGAATAATGGGTTTTTTCACATACCCTTTAATTTTATTTTAATTTTTTTATATCCCCGAGTTTTTTATTATGTTATAACAAAATCTCAATATGTCGTTAATTTATATAAAATCTATTGTTTTCAGTATTACTCCTAATTCAACAAATTAATGTCATTCACATAAGATATATGATTATTTAAAGGTATTTTGATCCAGGTCATATATTTTATGTTTACCTAATGATATTTTTATGATCTTATGTCATGGTAAAATTCTTATGAGTTTCATCTAAGGTATTTCGATATCTTATTATGATATTTATGTCTTGCTCATGTTCTCCTTCATTTATAACATGTTTTTTCCATAATGATTTTCTAAGCTCACACCTTCTGATTTTTAAATTCTCTAGGTTATAAGGATGAATATACCATTTGATATTTCTAGAGACAGTATCTAAGAGAACAATTATGATTTAAAATTCACAATGTTTGTCAAATAAGTTATTTACCTTCCTAACCTCCATGTCGTTAAACATTTTGTCATTAGGATGTGAGGCTATTTTTTATATCTAAAATTTAAATCATGATATTAATATATAATTTATGTAATGTTTTTCTTGGGTCACTTTAGTTGGTAGCAAAGAAGATTATATTTATTTATAGATATTGGTTTATATATTTTGGGGATTAGCTTAGATATGCTTAGTGGACACCCTAACGATGAACATATGTATACAATGATATCATAAAATATTGGTAAAGTCATGAGTATATGGTGTTAAAAATAAATAAATACCATCTTATATGATACTAGTGGATGCAGTCTTGAGTATTGATGTAACTATGGGTAATTACCCTTAAAAGGGCATGTTGGGTAATAACTCAATCATCACCTGGTGAATAATGGTAAATAATAAAATCTTTTATGGTTTAATACATTTTTATAATTCCCTTGCAATGCTAATATTTCAAAACTCATTTAAATATTTTTGTTTTTTAAATGGCTAGAATTGTAAGGAACTATGGGTGTGAGGGATATTATATAGATTACATTAACGGAAAAACCATCAAAAGTGGAAGTAGAGAAGGACATGTTGTTATTCTGCCAAACCAAATATTAATAAATGTGATTAACAATGTTAAAATACTGTATTTAATAAGATAAAAAATGATGATATAGTTTGAGTCTTGTGATAAATATAAATATCGTTATGATAATGGAAATAATCTTCAATTTTCAATAGGTTAGATTTTTTTAAAGAAAAAATATGGGAATTTCCTCAAGGGGAATGAAAGATTTTTTACTAATGGAAGATGGGTTCATTGAGCATCAAACATCCATATGAAAATGAAGATTTTTTTAACATGGTTGAAATAAATAGATTTCATCCTAAGGTAGAAATAATAATTCAATTTCTTATATTTTGGTTAATTTGTAATTATCCTAACAAATTTTTTAATCTCTAGTCTTACCAAATTAATATAATTAACAATATATAAGAGAATTAAGACATTATAATTCTTATAATTGCACTACTCCTAATGTTTATCCTAATTTTTAAGATATATAAACCATCTAATCCAAAGTTGTAAATTTATTCTGGGAATTTGATTATTGTAACTATAGTAAATTGATGATTTTTTAATAAATCATTATATAACCACCATGATGATTTGTTTTTTTGAAGAAAACTTCTAGTGATATAACAATATTATTCCATGAAAAATGTTATAGGAATGTTACCTTTGAAAATATTATCATACTTCCATGAGATAAATTTATCATGATTCTAATAATAGATTGGTTCCATCCATTTTGAGGAAAAAATGTATTGAGAAGTGAAAAAATTCATTTTAAATTATGATATTATATCAGTGGAAGGATGATAATAACAACCCTCTAGAAACATATATATATAATTTGGGTATTGATATGGAATAATAGTAGAAACTTAGCCCAAATTTGTGGAGGAAAACTCAATATTATGGTTAAGATCATTTACAGATTAAAGATATGTTTTCGAGATTTTAAGGTTGATATATATATATATTTTATCCCTTAAGTCATATTTATAGTTAAAATTATCTGAAATCATTACTAAGTAATAATTAAAATTTGGAGGATTCAATTTACTTAGTGGTGTGGATGAAATAACCAGATATTTCGCAATAAATGTTGTTTAAATAAATAATATGTTTGATTTCATCCTCAATAAGAAATACTTAACTTGAACAAAAATCATGATACATTTAAAAAATAATATATGTATTAAATATTACACGTATAACAAAGTGATAGAATTTTTTGGGTATCAACCAACCTAAATATATTATTAAATATGATTATATTGAAAATAAATACTACTTATAATGTTAATAAAATTTAATTATTATAGTTAAAATAACTAAGAAATCAATTTTATGATTAAAAATATTTTTTTCTAAAATTTATATTTTATTTAAAGAAACTAAACATATGATGATTAAATAATAATAAAATTGTTGAAGAGATAAATATTATATATCCAATTAATTAATAATTAAATGATAGTGAATATGAATTGTGAATGACTGTCATTTTTAAAATCTACCATCTAATATTAAATTTTTTCACCATATTTTATGTTTTTAATTAAAAAAAATCTTTAGTTATATAATTTTAATTTGAAAAATCATACATTATTTTGGAAAATATCATATACATATAATCATATGATTCATTTTTGTTATTTTTCTAAAACATTTTATTATTTAGAAAAAAGTGTAAGATGCATATCAGGTTGAAGAGGATGTGACAAAAGAATTTCTTCCTCAGTTCGATTAAAAAGATGAATTAGTTTTATGAAGGTACAGGTACGGTGAAATCAACGTTGAACATTGCCTTAAAACTAGAAAAAAAATCTTCATTAAGATGGATGAAGAATTTATTCGAAATCATGACATTAATTTCAGAGAAATTTTATGGCAATGAGTTCCCTCTAAGAGTGTTGTGTCATACCCTATGTGTATCATAGAGTATATTTCCCATACAATGTTAGTGGTTCAATATATTATAATTATTCTCCATCTCACAAGCATCCGAAGATGATTTTGACATCAGATAGATTCCAAGGTCAGAGGTGATGCTCTTGTTGATTTTTTCTGTCCACTGACCTTGGATATTTACTCTTGTTCAATGATTTTAGAAACACCTAGGCCGTAATGATAATCTAATTAATTCTAGAAAGGATGAATCAATTGGAAAATTTATTTCTTATTTTTCTCTTAGGGAATTAGTGGCTTATTATGTGGTAGTACTAAGCTATCTATAAATACTGTCCGAGGATACCTTTCAAGCAGCTGTTATTTTTTTCTCCCCCAATGCATTTTCATGTCATTTTTTCTTTTCGGCACTTTTTAACCTTGTTGGTGCAATCCCACTACACCTCATGATTTCACTACATTTTTTAACATTAATAAAACATTTCAAGGGAATGGGTTAGGTAACCATGTCATGTATCATTCTTCTAAAAAAGTAAAATATATCAATATACCACTTTTTTTAATATTGTGGAATTTATGTCATTATTAGTATACAAGTATTATTGTAAATTTATAATTCCTTTTTATACGAAAAAAGATAATTATCTATGTTACTATAATTTTAAAAATGTTTTTTAAATTTCTTATCCAACAATTGAATGTTTAGAATATAAGTTATATTTGTTAAAAAATTGTTTTTAATACCTTATACATTTGGTATTTTAAAATTAATTTTAATCAGTTTTAAAATATGAATAAAAAAATTGATTTGAAATTTGGAATCATTAATTTATAATTATAAATTAATTAAATTTTTGTTTTTAGTCAAAAATTATAATTTACATTTTAAAAAACTAGTTATCATGGGAAAAACTATAATTGTCAAAATGAGTAACCATAGACATCAATGAACTGACATATTTTTTAAAATATTAGTTAGTTGTTGAAGGGTGGATATACATTATATCTAATCCAATCAATTTTTTAACAATTGTTTCACCAATTTACTTGATAGTATCTTCTAATTGTTGAATTTTGTTGGTTATTTACAAAGACGATAATCAATTTCAATTATAAAAGGGTAACTCCTATCCTCACATACCCTCACACCAAAAAACATATTTCTAGCCTAATGTCTACCCAAAAATATCCGACACACTCCAAGAAATATTTATAAGGTTATTTTCTTTTGAAAATACCATCCATAAAAGGTTTAATCCCGCTCATAATGATGATTATCTAAGAAGTGTGGTATAAGTACATAACCTCTCTTTCATTTTTATGCCTTATGTTCTTTTATTATTCATAAATTTTCATTTCCATATATTAAAAATGTAAAATCACAATATTTATTAAAACATTATTTCATTATTATTATGGTATAATAATTAACAACCGGCCCCCTTTCCATTAAAAAAACAAAAGTGTGAAGCATGCATTGGGCTGACTACCACATTCAAGACACAACATGTTTTTATTTACATAACGACCATATATGGCATGTCATCAAAGAGAATAAAATATATAATTTTCTTATTTATTATATCTTTCTTATTTTTAAATGATAAATCATATTACTCAAGTTCCTCGTTCTATGGATAATGAAATTATCAACCATACATACATGTTGAATACCACCTCTATGGAATGATTGGTTTCGATTTTTCATTTTATCAATAAATTTCATGGTTGGTCATGAGAATAATTTTTAAATATTAATATTATATTTATTATATCATTATTATTTTTCTATGAAAAATATTATAACATATTAATTACATTATCAATAATTTATTATAAAAACTTTTATTTTCTAAAAATTTGTTAATAAGATGAGAATAATTAATTAAAATTATATTATAATTTAATATTTTTTAATTATTCTTGTATATTATCATAATTTTGATATATCACCCTGATAAACACTAAATTATATCTTTATGTGACATGTGAAATTATATTGCAACTAAATCATTGCATATTCATCAATTATCAATGTATATTCATGGTTGGGTCATTTAAATCACCAATGTGAATGTTGGCATGAATTTTATCACGATTGAATATAAAAAATTAATAAATGTTATAATAATATATAAATATTTTAAAAAATATTTTTATGTAACAGATATATTAATATTAGACACATTAATTAGAAAAAGACCTTTCATAGTTTGAAATTTACTGAAAAAGTTTCATTGTCAATTTCAACTTCTCGGATAATGAATAAATAATCATGATAAGGTAATTAAAACAATAAAATAATTATAATTCAAACATCATAGTAATATTAAGAAAAATTTAATGATTAACTTTTGAATAAGAAGGAATAGTAACATAATTCTTACGAATTAGTACAAACCATTAAAACTATAAACACACGATGTAGGAAAATAGGTAAAACATACTAATATATTTTTTGATAATTATTATAAAGAAAATTATAAATATTTTCTGGTATTAATATAATTGAAAAAAAATTATTATTATATTTTATTTTCTTATATATGATATTTGATTGCATTAGAATTTACAGGAAAACAATGAAAATATTTCTTTATCTCAAATTTAAATCCGTTGAAACTTTTTTAAGTTATACACCTTTTTCATTCTCAATGGTGAAAATAATACCTTATTGTAATTTATAGTCACGATATATCTATATATAATGATATTTAAATTTCTATTTTCTCTAATACCTCTCCTGGGGTTTCAATACTAAAGACACAAAAGATGTAAGGGGGTTACATGACTCAAATATTTTCATTGGGTCATAATAACTCCCCTTTGAAAATTATATTTCAAGATTGATCGATGCTAACAAATGATTTGTTTATGTTGTTTTTGCACATTATTTTCATGAAAAATCCTTATTCACACCCAATTATTCTTCCTTGAAGACTATATTATGTCATTAAAATGTATTTTGTTGAGAATAATTTTAATTACATTTAATTTATATTTCTTCTATATCCATGATTTTACTACAGTTCATTTGTTTGATTTCTCTAATGAAAACTCATGTTTTTATCTATAATTATCATTTTATTCCCATTAGTTTTTTTAATAAAAGTTTACATTATCCTTTTAATGATGTGTTTTTTCAAATAAAATGGAATTTTAATGGAGAAAAAAGGCTTCTCTATCATTTAAAATTATAAAATGTTTTATCTTCCACTCTATTTTTTTGATAAAATTTATTTATTTTCAAATATGTTTTATTTGGAACTCATTATAATATGGGTTTCCAATTTTACTCTCTTTCCCTTAAATTTTTTCTGTAATTTACACTTCATCTTTTATAATAAATTTTAATAGGTTTTGTGAAAACATTAGTATTTTCACTTTTATTTTCCTCAATGTATTATATATCCTGATTTGATGTTTTTATAATAAAATATATGAAATTGTATGATGATTAATTTTTTAAAATTATATTCTAATATCCAAGATTTATTAAGATCTTGTTATGTGAAAATGGATACTTTTTCTATGGGATCCATAAGATATTTTCTGGTGGATTATAAGTGGGAGACATGTGTATTAATGAAAGAAGGTGGGGTCATATATCAACCTCCAATATATTTTTTTAAACATATATCTCATGAGACAGTAATGTGTGAATATAATTATTTTGTTTGCAAATGTGTTGGAATGATGGGTTTACCCAAATTTTGAAGAGTTTAGAAAATGAGATTCATCACATAATTTTGGGACTAATGAGTTTTCTCACTTATGTTTTCTAATTTTCTTGGTTTCACTACATACCCATTTTGTTCATAATGATTTTCTAAATTTTTAATATTCATGTTATTTCCTTAAATTTCAATGTCTTTATGATTATTACTTATTCTATACTTTTATGTGATGCTCACAAGTTATGTGATTATTTTGTGGTGTTTTAATCTATTTTATTTCATATATGAGTCCTTAAGAATATTATTATGAATTTATGTTACTATAAATTTTTTATTAGTATCGTGTAAGGTGTTTTTATCTTTTATTATCATATTAATGTCCTCATCATGTTATCCTTCATATATGATATTTTGTAACATATTAAGCTTTTAATCTCACCCAATTTCTTATGTTTCCACTCCCCAAGTTATGAATATTATTATATCATATGATATGTCCAAAGAGGGTATAGAGGAGAACAATATTGATGATACTTTTCAAGTGATGTTAAATATGATGTTTAAGTGGATAATCTCTGAGACGCTAATATTTTTGGTTTTTTGGTTGTGTGACTACTTGGGAGATGTATTTTTTAGATCCTAAGAATAATATATTTTTTAAATATCATTTATATTGTGTCTATTTACATTCTAATTATATATCACACATAAATGGAGATAAAGGTTTAATCTGGTATATGTCTCAAAGAAATAATGTTTAGGTGAGAAACACTTAAATGGACTTCTCCATGGTTAGGCACACTCTCATATCCGGTATAATGAACAAAATCTTATTAATAACTTAATTTATAACCCTATTCATATGTATTTCAATTTATACTCTTTAATTATAATATTTTATTTTTCATTTATTGTGTAGTTGTTGTTTATTTTCATCATTTGATTTTTTTAATTTCGATTGATCATATATGTTTTGTATTAGGAATGCCAGAATCAATTTCATGATACAAATTTCATCATTCCTAGATTATAAAATACATTGAAATAATTTTTTTCCAATTATATATGAATCACCATGTTACTTTTACGTAAAATATGTGTATGGATCATGAGAATAGAATCCATGAAAATATTGTTTGGTTAATTTACCAATACCAATTGATTAATGTATAATGAAAAATATTTTTTATATAATCCTTTAGATGGAATATTCATTAATTATATTTGTATTTAGTATCATTTATATATTCCAAAATCAAACTTTTAGAACCCTTCATGTATGGTGGTGATAAAAAAACATTATTTATGGTGCCAGTAGTCTGAATGTAATGTGGGGGATATTTTCATTTTTTGAATGTATGGGTGAAATATATAAAATGGATATTTAATCAACATAAAAAAAATTAAATTTAATAATTATTACAATTTAGTTATGTTAGTATGGGAAGAATATATTTTTAGGAAGTAGAATAAGAATGAGTTTAATATAAATAGAAAATGATTGATAGGGAGTTATTACCTTACTCCTCAGGACAACACCATGATCCTTTTTAAAATAGAATTTTGGTGTGACCATCATTTCTTGGATGTGGGGGAGAGAGTTCCGATGGTTTTAGGGTTCATTTTGGTCAGGATATGATATTTTATAAGAGAGTACAAGAGTAGTGGCGAAGTAATACTTATCAAAGTGTGAGGTGTTTAATTTTGGTAAATACTTATTACATTATATTAAAGGCGTGACACTTTCAAAGCAAAGTAAATCTAATATTTGAAAATAATTAATAAGGGGGATGTTTTGGTCGATCCAATTCTCATACAAACAAATAATGGAATAGTTTTAAGATATTTTAGGCTATTTTCCCTGTGATTTCGAAGACCCAAATTCCAATTAATAGGTGCACCGAGACTGGTGGTCCACATGGCCTTAACCCCATATCCCCATATGTTATAGGTTCCAAACTAGAAGAGAGGGCCTAATGTGTGTTTGTGGGGGGACTATAACCACATTATCAAATTATAGCATAGTGGTTCAATATAAATTGTGGTAAATAGAATATGGAATATCTTGGTCATCTAGGATAGAAGATTAGTAAAAAATTTGTAATGGGGGATGTTTTAAGAGAATTAACTCAACTAAAAATGAAGGATGGTTATGTTTTTATAATTTTCCTAAATTGAATAGTCATCAGTGGGATACATGAAAAAGTTAAAATTCAATTAAATTAACCTCCTTAACTTATAAAATATAATCTATATTGGAAATGAGAAAACAATAAAATTGATAGTTTTACATTATTACATTAGTTGAGTATTTCAATCAGTTGACCAATATACTGTTTGTGAAACATAATTCAATGGATGTCTAGTTTTTCAAAAAATTAAAAAGAGATTCTAATAAATAACTAGTAATATATGAATTAATTATGGGGACAATCAATGAAAAACAGTACACATGTAAATATTTCTTGTTCTATATAATGAAACATGGATGAAAACCCAAAAACAACACTTCCTACACACCTCAAAAAAATATACTAGCATAAAAGAAAAATATATGTTTATTTTAAAAGTCAATAATCATGATTAATAAATAAAAAAATTCAAAAATATTTTAGAGAGATTCTTTAGGAATATTTACAAATTTTCAAAATAGATTCTTTCTTCAAATAGAACAAAAAAATGACTCCCTATGACAGGTGGTATTAGGGAAATCCTAATCTGAAATACATCATTATTTTTTAGAGTCCTTATTTAATAAAGATAAAAAATTCATACAAAATAAATTTTGATGAAAATAATGAATAAGGTTTTTTCAGGGGATATTCAACCAATTGAAAAAGTTAAAAATTATAGAATAAAATGATAAATAATTTGGTTTATTCCGTTGTTGTAACGACCCAATGTTTTTCAAAGAAAATTCCCTTCTCATAATTATGTCCTAAAATCACATGAAAACTCAACATAATGAACTACTAAGTGCTAAGTGACCTCTAAATATAAGTTTGACACTTCAGTGTTTGGAATTTTGAAAATACGTCATACATGGTTCTAATCAGTAACTTATATGGAGTTTGATAAGGAAAACATAATTTTTGGTAAATAGTAACCTACCCTAATGAATAGTAACAACACTTATGATTGTTTAAAAATAAAATTCATGTTTGATGTAGAATATAACTCTATTTTAGAATAAGTTAATGAATGTTTTAAAACTGGTTTTCATACTAAAATTTTATTTTAATTAAATATTAAAATAATCATAATTAGGAAATTATTTTTGAAAAATGGACTTCATTTTTGGATTCTACATGTCGAAAAATGGTTAGGGTGAATTTTTGGATTTTTTCTGAAATACTTGAATTTTTTATGAATAATAAATGCGATAAATTACAATAAATACTAAATACAGCATCATAGGTGATGTATGGCTGATATAAGATGATAATACCGAATCATCCTTGATTTGTTTAGTATATTTGACGATAATGTTCAATTATTCACAGTCTTGGCATTAAATAATAAACTAATATTTAAAATAATGGGAAAACCTCCCCTCCTCAAAATAAATACCCCCTCTCCTTACCTCTTCCCCACAAACCTCTCAATCATTGTGCCCAGCCAAAATTCTGTGCAAAAATCCTCCCAAGCTCCTTCCCCACATCCAAGGCCCACTAATATTACCGAAATGCCAAAATCAGAGGCCTTAAGAGGGATCTCAAAGAGAGGAGATCAAAGGGTAAGGATCCCCTTTCATTTTCAAGTGTTTTGCTTTCATTTTCCTTCTTTTATTATACCATCTTCCCCTTCCTTTATCCAAAAGGCATGGACGTTCCAGAATCTCATATATTCTGGATGTTAATCATGTTTATGTAAAAATTCAAGCATCGTTCTTCTTCTCCTCTCCCTCACGTTCTAAAATTAGAACATCGTCTGTGATCGACATCGTGGATAATGTGTTTTCAAATTAATTTATCATCTTTGTTTTTGGTCATCAAACCATTTATGTTATGGTTGAACTATATTATTATATATGTTATATATCTTATTTATGATTCTGGAATCCTTATACACTCATGATATCAATTAATAATACAAAACAAGTAAATTATTGGTAAAATTGCTAAAATTAATTGAAGCGTTTATCATTAATGTCTTATGTCATGGTTCTCTTTCACTCCAATTAACCAAATGAATATTGAAACCTTCTGGATGTTCACTAATTCTCTATAACATCAATTATGGATGACCACTTTCATCTTACATTTTATCCGAACCTAAATACAAGTGAACTGGTCATTAAAACCAAGGAAAAAAACAGACCTGAACCATGAAATTGAACCTTATAATCAATCAAAATGGATATAAGTGAACTTAAAAAGGTTATAGTAAATATTTTACATTTATATAAGGTTCTATACATGTTGATTAATAAACCTAATTTAACTATTCAGGTCATTAATATCAAGTGGAGAACACCAACGGACTTAAGGTAAGGGATCCTCCCCTTTTTACTCTTAATCAAGATTGTTCTCTATGCTATGACTTTATGTGTAATACCAAGTGATGGGGTACATTTATACACTTTAACCATACTTAAATAATGTATTATAAGTGATTATAATCCCCTTATCTCTCTTATCAATCCCTCTTAATTATACATGATATCATTCCAATAAACCATGATGGATTCTACCCGAACTTCCTTTATTCATTCGGGTTGCTCTATCATTCTTTTTGTTGTTGTAATTTCCATTATGTATAACTTCAAAATTCTGTTTATATGCTCCAATATCATGTTCCAAGATCCACCTCTCACTCTCTTTTGTGGTTTTACAAGCTTATAGGTGAATCTATCTTCAATACTTCCCAATAAGAACACTTGGTTTAAAGGAACTTCTCGAACTTTTACCCAATTTCAAGTGCACTCTATATTCTGTTAAAGACACCATTATCTTTTTAAATAACGTATTTTTAGTATGAATAACTTCTTGGTTAAATTATGTTTTGATATAAAATAATGTATTCTGTACTATTTTAAAAAGCACTATATTATTTTCAGTAAAACCGCAAAAAAATGTTTTAATGATAATGCTTCTAAAATACATTTCTCATAGGTTGTCACCTATGTTTGAAACTAATTACCATGTTATATGCCTATTTTACCCTATTAACGTCCATTTATTTCTAATCCTATCCTTATATGGACACTTTCATGATATTCCCATTGGTTATGATTGATGTCATGATTGTGGTACCCAATTCTTTTCATGGGTAGCCTTATGTTTGTGTATGGTTGAATATGTATGATTATATATGTAGTAAGAATATTTATGTGGCAAGGATATTCATGAATATGTTGATATGGGTGCACCCATATAGGGCTCCAATGCATTGGGTAAGGTTAAGTCTCATGAGATACAATGTGAAATGGGATTGGTGGTTAGCCTAGAATCGTACTGAAATGGGAAACGGGATTAGCGGTCATCCATGACCCGTACTAACGAAATGCTTTATGATTCTTCCAAATTTATATGATTCCATGTATATATGATCCCATGCTTATATAAAATGTTTTTATAAGTTTTATTCTTTGGATATCATTATGTCATGCCTCCTAACTCATGTCATTGAGATGTATCCTTATGTTCTTTCCCTTACTGGGCTTTTTATCTCATCCCTTTGTTCATGTGTTCCCCCAGGTACCCTATCCAGATGTAAGGGATCAAAGGAAGTTAAGAGCTCATTATGGAGAGTAAATAAAGAAGTGTTTTTTTATCTCAATGTTTTTTTTTATATATACCTTGTCTTCAAAGACACAAGACTTAATGATCCTTGGATTGTACTCTGATGATGAATTATGTTTAAAATCATGAAAGGTTATATGTAAAAGGCTCGGGTTGCTATAGTTTTTATCAGAGGATGGTCTATTTATTTTTAGAGATTGGGAATACAGAACCTTAGTGATAACCTTAATGATAAGACAAGGTCTTAGAAAATAGTCCTAAATTTTGGGGAGTATAGAGTAAGAGGTTTATCAAGAAAATACATCCCTGTCTAGATACGAGCAGATAGAGGTGGCTCTGGCACAAATATATCTAGGGGTAAAACCTGAAAATACCGCTTTGAGTTAGAATCGAATGAGAACTGTTGCATGACAATAGGACTTGTTGCACTCTTGGTTACAACACTCCTGGGGGATATGCTTTGGTAGATTCATGAGCTCAGTACAAACCATTATTAAGGGAAAAATCCCATAAAAATATAAGTCAAGAAATAGATCGAGGATAACCTAGGTTTTAACCTAAGGAATCACAAGTTAGGATGTACTTATTCATTATAAGTTTATCATTTTATGTTGAATATTTCCTTTTATGATCTATAAATAAGTATTCAAGACCTCTAATTGTACGTTGTTTTTCTTAGTTAATGGATGGAAATATAAGAACACGTTCCAAAAACCAATGTGATAGGAAATGTGAATATTTCCCTAACAATGTTACTAATATGACAGGAGAGGGTGCTCAAAACTTCTTGACAGTACTTGCTCAGCTGGCTCGAGTTATGAATAATAACTTGAATCAGGCAGAACTCGCTCCTCCTCCAAGGAAAGAGAAAGTTGTCGTATAATCATTCATGTGGAAAGTTCCTCCCATGTTTAGCGGGTCTTCTGATACCCTCCACACAGAACAATGGATTAACTCCATTGAAAATATTTTATTTGTTCAACAGTGCTCAGAAGTAGAGAAGTTTGTACTAGCGGTCTATCGTTTTGATGGGGAAGTTGATCAGTCGTGGAAACTAATAAAGAATACAAATACCCAAGAGGTAATTGATTCCAGGGATTGAGAGGAATTCAAGAGGATGTTTTTCAACAAATATTTACCTCGAACACATCATCTCAAGATGGAAATAGAGTTCCTTAGACTCAGGCAGAAGGAAGATGAGTCCATTGGGGCGTATGAAGAAAACTTTATAGCGCTTGCAAGGTATGCCTCTGGATTTGTCATGAAAAACTAAAGGAAGGTGGATCTCTTCATTAGCGGACTAAAACCGAGTCTACGAAAAGTGTTGGCAATTCGAGACTTTGACAGTTATAAGGATATTGTCTATTTTTCCCTCAAGGTGGAAATGGAGATTGGAGACTCTCAGTGCTCTCATGGGTCTAGTGATAAGAAGTGGAAAATGGAAAACAATATGGGTGGTTCATCAAACAAATCCCATGATGGAAAGAAGCCTCACTTTCCCCATTGCAAAAATTGAGGGAAGAAGCATCCAGGTGACTGTCTCAAGGGAACCAAGAATTGCTTCAAATGCGGAAAGATTGGTCATCTAGCCAGGAACTGCCGAAGGGATATGAAAAATACCGCTAATGATAAAAAACAAAGAAAGGTTCAAAACAACACTCAGCCTGCAGTGCAGTGTTTCAACTACAAGGATCTTCGGCATTATGTGAACAATGTCCCTAACCTAAGGGTTTTCGGAGACAAAAACAACAACCTTCAAGGCGACAAGGAAGGTCTTATGCTATCACTACTGCTAAGGTGGGGCCGGACAACAATGTGGTGACAGGTACGCTAGTTATTCATTCAAGAATAGACGACGTACTATTTGATTCTGGTTCTATGCATTCTTTCATATCTTAAAAGATTATTAGAACTATTCAAACACCACCTTAAAATTTGGAGGAAAAGTTTTCTGTGGAAATAGAAAATGTGGCGATCATTGCATCCATGTTTTATAACTCCTCCCTGGTTAATTTTTTTGGATTTAACCTCCTAGAAAATCTCATCATACTTCCTTTAGTGGAGTTTGACTCAATCGTGGGTATGGATTGGCTATCTTTGTACAAAGACAACATCAACTGTCAGGAAAGGGAAATAACTTTTCACATCCCGAAGCATCCTTTGATTCTTTACAAATTTAAGGAGGAACATGAGTCTCCTTTAGAATCTTTGTCTCAAGTGTGGATATTTTTGCCTTATGAGAAATCATATCTAGCTCAATTGATCGAGACAGAGGAGAGAATCACGCTTAAAGACATGCCCATCATGAGGGATAACACTGATGTATTTCCTGAAGAGTTTCCTGGTCTTCCTCTAGACCGAGAGGATGAGTTCTCAATTGAACTTATCCCTGGATCTCTGCCTATCTCAAACACACCATACAGAATGGCCACTATAGAGCTAGAAGAGTAGAATAAGGAGTTTCAGGATAATATTGAAAAAGGTTTTATACACCCGAGTGCTTCACCGTGGGGTGCTCCAGTCTTCTTTGTCAAGAAGATGGATGGATCAGTTTGCCTTTGCATTGATTATCATGACCTCAATAAAATCACGATAATGAACAAGTATCCCCTTCCATGGATAGAAGACTTGTTCGATCAGCTTCATGGGGAAAGTTATTTCTCTAAGGTGGACCTTCGTTCAGGATATCACCAACTAAAGGTGAGGACGGAAGATATACCCAAAACTACCTTCCAAAAAAGGTATAGACACTATGAGTTCATAGTGAAGCCCTTTGGAGTCACTAATGCTCCCACAATTTTCATGGATTTAATGAATAGAGTCTTTAGATATTACCTTGAAAAATTTGTGGTAGTCTTTATTGATGATATTCTGAAATACTCCAAGAGCAAGGAGGAACTTGAGGAGCATTTAAAAACTGTTTTAAATACATTGCGAAGATAGAAGTTATATGAAAAGTACAGTAAATGTGAGTTCTGGATGGACGACGTATCATTCCTGGGGCATGTTATCACTAAAAAAGGGATATCTATGGACCCTTCCAAGACAAAGAAAATTGAATAGTGGTTTAGGAAAACATCTATAACAGAGATCCGTAGCTTTTTGGGTCTAGCAGCGTAGTATTGATGATTCATGAAGAACGTTTCACTATTGTGAAACCTGATGACCAAGCTGACATGGAAGGGGGTAAATTTTGTCTGGAATATGAGTTAAGCTTCATGCAGCTAAAAATACGGGTGATCACTACCCCTGTACTCACATTACCAAAAAGTGGAGAATGTTTTGTGACATACAGTGATGCTTCAAATAATGTCTTGGGTTTTTTACTCATGGAAAATGATAATGTGAAAGCCTATGCCTCACGGCAGTTGAAGATCCTTGAGTAGAACTACCCGACGCATGATCTAGAGCTGGCGGCTATGATTTTTGCCTTGAAAATCTGGTGGCACAACCTTTATTGTTAGAATTGTGATATACACACCGATTACAAGAGCCTAATGTATATTTTCACACAAAAGGAGATCAACATGTGTCAAAGGAGATAGTTAGATCTAATAATGGATTACAATTGCTCTATTCACTAACATCCTGGAAACGTGAATAAGGTAGTTGATGTTCTAAGAAGAAAATAACCTGATACTCTATCCATGTTACATATTGAGAAAGACCCAATCTTCTTGGATATGAAAAGGATGGAATTAGAAATCGTAAGGGCAGGGGATACATCATACCTTTACCAAATTATTGTGCAACCATCCATCAAAGAGAAGATTAAGTACACACAAAGGGATTATGTGGAGTTACAAAAGATGTTCAATGCAGTAAAATAAAGGGAATCTGCAAGAGTTCCATATCAACGAAGATGGTGTGATTTGGTTTGGAATGCAGCTTTGGGTGCCTTCATCACCTGTGATAAAGAAAGATCTGTTGGAGAATGAACATAGCTCAACATACTATATCCATCCTGGATGTACCAAGATGTATCACAATCTCCATGAACATTTATTCTGGGACAACATGAAGAAGAAGATTGCAGAATATATATCAAGGTTCTTGGTATGTCAAAAAGTTAATGAAGAGCGACAAAATTCTAAAGGGATGATGCAACCACTGCCTATACCCAAGTGGAAATGGGAGAATGTCACAATGGACTGTCACAGATCTCCCAAAGACTTTGAAGGGAAATATTGAGATATGGGTTGTGGTTGACTGAATCACCAAGACCACCCATTTTATTGCTATTCAGGAAGACCTATCGCTTAAAAAACTTGCAAAAATGTATGTGAATTTTGTGGTGAGATAGCATGGAGTTCCCCACTCAATTGTCTCTGATCGTGATCTAAGGTTCACATCTAAATTATGGAAGAGTCTTAAACATGTTTTGGGTACTGAATTAAATTTCAGCACGACCTATCACCCCCAAACTGATGGCCAATCTAAAAGGACTATTCAGAATCTTGAAGATATGCTGAGAGCTTGCTCTCTAAAATTAAACGGTGGATGAGATCATCCTCTTCTATTGGTTGAGTTCTCATACAACAATAGCTTCCACTAGACTATTCAGATGGATCCATATGAAGCTCTGTATGGAAAGCGATGTAGAACTCCAACCTGTTGTGATGAAGTTAGAGAAAGAAAGGTACATGGACCCGATACTGTGCAAGAGATGACTGAGAAGGTCCAAGTCATCCAGAAAAACATCAAAGCTGCTCAGAGTTGGCAAAAGAGCTATGCTGACAACCGTCGAATGGACTTGGAGTTCGGCATTGGGGATAAAGTCTTCCTTCGAATATCACCGTGGAAGATATTCATGCGATTTGGGAAGAAAGGGAAGCTATGCCCATGGTACATTAGCCCCTTTGAGATCCTTGAGTGCAACAGAGCGGTTGCCTACCGACTATCACTCCCAACTAACCTATCTCAAGTACACAATGTATTCCATGTATCCCTCTGGAGAAAGTAAATACCAGACCCCTCACATGTACTCAATCCAGAGGTGGTACCTTCGGGGATTGATCTTTCTCTTGAGGAACAACAAGTAAAGATCTTAGATCATAAAGACAATGTTATATGAAATAAGACAATGCACCTGGTCAAAGTGTTATGGAGAAACCAAAAGTTTGAAGAAGCAACATGGGAACCAGAGGAGGTGATGAGGCAAAGTTACCCTCATCTATTCTAATGTGGGAAGTGAAAATTTGGAGGGAGAAATTTCATAAGGGGGGAAGAATGTAATGACCCAATGTTTTGCAATGAAAATTAACTTCTCATAAGTATGTGATAAAATCAAATGAAATCTCAACATAATGAACTACTAAGGGGTAAGTGACCTCTAAACACAAGTTGGACACTTTTGTGTTTGGAATTTCAAATATCCGGCATATACCGTTGTAATCTATATGTTATTTGGAGTCTGATAAGGAAAACATAATTTTTGGTGAATAGTAACCTACCCTAATGAATAGTAACATCACCTGTGATAGTATAAAAATAATATTCATGTTTGAAGTAAAACATACCTATATTTTACAATAATTTAATGAATATTTTAAAAGTGGTTTTCATACTAAATTGTTATTTTAGTTAAATATAAAAATAATCAAATTTATGAAATTATTTTTGAAAAATGGACTCCATTTTTGGATTCTACACATCGAAAAATGGTCAGGGAGAATTTTTGGATTTTTTCTGAAGTACTTCATTTTTTTATGAATAGTAAAAGCAATAAATTACCATAAACGCTAAATATTGCATCATAGGTGAGGTATGGATGATGTAAGATGATAATACCGAACCATAATTGATTATTTTATTATATTTGATGATAATTGTCAATTATTCATAGTCTTGGCCTTAAATAATAAACTAATACTTAAAATAATTGAAAAAACCTCCCCTCCCTCACTATAAATACCCCCTCTCCTTACCTATTTCCCATACATCTCTCATGCCTTGTGCCTATACTAAATTCTACCAAAAAATCCTCCAAAGCTCATTCCACATGTCCAAGGCTTGTTAGTCTTACCAATAGGCCAAAATCAAAGTCCTTAAGAGGTCACTCAAAGAGAGGAGATCAGAGGGGAAGGATCCCTTTTCATTTTCAAGTGTTTTATATTCAATTTCCTTATTTTCTTATACCCTATTCCCCTTACCATATCCAAAAGGCATGGAAGCTCCAGAATCTCATATATTATGGATTTTAATCATGTTTGTATAAAAATTAAAGCATCATGCTTCTTCTCCTCTCCCTCGCGTTCTAAAAGTAAAAAATCGTCTGTGATCGACATCGTGGATAATGTGTTTTCAATTTCTTTTATCATAATTGTTTCTGGTCATGAAAACATTTATGTTATGGTTGAACCAGATTATTATATATGTTATATATCCTATTTATGGTTCTGTAATCCTTATACACTCATGATATCAAATAATAATACAAAACAAGTTAATTATGGGTAAAATCACTAAAATTAATTCAAGAGTTTATCATTAATGTCTTATGGAATGGTTCTATTTCACTCCAATTAACCAAATGAATTATGTAACATTCTGGATGTTCACTAATGCTATATAAAATCAATTCTGGATGACCACTTTCATCTTACATTTTTTTCAAACCTAAATACAAGTGAATTGGTCATTAAAACCAAGGAAATAAACAGACATGAACCATGAAATGGAACCTTATAATCAATCAAAAAGGGTATAAATGAACTTAAAAAGGTTATAATAAATATTTTACATGTATATAAGGTTCTGTAACTATTTATTAATTAAACTAATTTGACTATTCAGGCCATTAATATCAAGTTCAGAACACTAATGGACTTAAGGAAAGGGATCCTACCCTTTTTACTCTTAATCAATATTGTTCTCTATGCTATGACTTTATGTGTAATACCAAGTGATGGGGTACATTAATACACTTTACCAATACTACCTGAATATTTTATAAGTTATGAAAAACCCCTTATCTCCCTCATCAATCCCTCTTAATTATACATGATACCATGCCAATAAACCATGATGGATTGTACCCGAACATCCTTTATTCATTTGGGTTGCTCTATCATTATTTTTGTTTTTGTATTTTCTATTATGTATAACTTCAACATTCCGTTTATATTATCCAATAGCATGTTCCAATATCCATCTCTTACTCGCTTTCATGGTTTTACATGACTATAGGTGAATCTCTCTTCGATACTTCCAAATAAGCACACTTGTTTTAAAGGAACTTCCCGAACTTTTACCCAACTTCAAGTGCACTCTATATTCTATTTTAAGACACCATTATCGTTTTAAATTCTGTATTTTTTTATGAAAACATTCTTGGTTCAATTATGCTTTTATATAAAATAATGTCTTCTCTACGATTTTAAAAAGATCTATAGTATTTTCCTTAAAACCGCACTAAAATGTTTTAATGCTAATGCTTCGAAAATACATTTTACATATGTTGTCACCTATTTTAAACACCACTTACCATGTTATATGACTATTTTACCCTATGAAAGTCCATTTTTTCTAATTATTTCCTCATATGGACATTTTCATGATATGGACATTGGTTATGATTGATGTCAAGACTGTGGTACCCAATTCTTTTCATGGGTACCCATATAATTCTGTATTGTTTAATATGTAAGATTGTATATGTGGTAAGAATATTTATGTGGCAGGGATATTCATGAGTATGTTGAGATGGGTGAACCTAGATAGTGCTCCAACGCATTAGGTAAGGTTAAGTCTCATGATATGCGATGTGAAATGGGATTGGCGGTTAGCCTTGACCAGTACTGAAATAGGAAACGGGATTGGTAGTGATCCTTGACCCATACTAACGAAATGATTTATGATTCTACCACATTTATATGATTCAATGATTATATGATCCCATGCTTATATCAAATGATTTTATAAATTTCAAACTTTGGATATCATTATGTCATGCCTCCTAACTCATGTTCTTGAGATATATCCTTATGTTCTTTCCCTTACTAGGATTTTTAGCTCTTCCCTTTATTCATGTGTTCCCTAGGGTACCCTATGCAGATGTAAGGGCTCAAAGGAAGTTATGAGATCATTATGGAGATTAATTAAATAAGTGTTTTTTTATCCCCATGTTTTGTGTTATATATACATAGTCTTCCAAGACGCTAGACGTAACAATCTTAGGCTTGTACTCTGATGATGAATTATGTTTAAAATCATGAAATGTTATATGTAAAAGGCTTGGGTCGCTATAGTTGTTGTAAAATTTATTAAATACAAGTCCAACATAATAAATTTGTTGGAATATTAAAAGTAAGGTGAAACTAAACATGGAATAACTAGTTCTAGAGAAGATAATGCGATTGAAGTTGACTATTATTCAAATCATGTGTAGGTTGGTTTATGTTAATTCATTGATAATGAAAGTAAAACTAGAAGGAAAAAAGATTAACACATGAAATTTATTTAACAGGTTGAATCCCATAATATAATCATAAACTAAGAATATCTAGTTCAAACAGGATGAAAATTGATTTTTTAAAATTAGGCATCTCTTATTTCATAGTTTGAACCATAATCAGTTATAGAGGGAGTTAAGTATAAATAATGGATAAATAAGATGAATGAAATGATTAATTTAATAGAGAAGAATAACACCTAGCGTATAGTTCCTTGGAAAAGACAAACAAATGTTTTTGGAACAAAATTGGTGTTTATATAAGCTAACTAAACATGGATAAGTTTTGATAAATAAGTAATGTACTGTTTTAAAAGGCTACATATAGATAGAAAGGATTTATTTTAATGTAATTATTTATCCCATTAAAAGGACTAAAAAAATAATTTTTTATCTATTAATTTTCTTTATAATTATATAGTCATTCATATTTATTTTTTGTCAATTTTTCTCTATTAATGCCTAGTATTAATGACTAGATTGTTAATTGACGAACATTAATAATTCTAAATGAACATTTTATAGAAACTTTTATGTGAAGAAGAGTGTACATTTTCCCATGTTTCAATTATTTATGTTGACGGTATAATTTTTTTAGGTAATAAGTATAAATATTGTGTAGAAGTTTTTATAAAAATAAAAAGAAACGTTGATGATTGAATTTTCAGATAGTTGAATTTCTTCTATGGATTACATTTTCAATGAAAAGGTAGATACATTATCCCCTAACAATAAATTTATGCCAATGAGTTATTACAAAATATTTTAAATGAGGATATAAAGGAGTTTATACACTTATTCTTTTTCCCTAAATACTATGTACGGATTAAGATGGGAAAAGTGTGAATTATAATAACTTATGAAATTTGATTTTATGATTACACTTTCTTACTAATTCAAAACCTGAAATTACTTATGATGTTACATTTTGTGTAATATATCAGAGGGATATGAAGAAATCAATATTTCCAGTAACAATGAGAATCCTCACTCATATTTAAGGAACATAAAATTATAGCCTATTGTGTTAACAAAGTAATGAGATGAAATATATTATGTTCACTAATAATGTTTGGTTTGGCATTTTAAATGATAAAATATCAACATCAGGAGGAATATTTTTTTCTCGAATGAAGGTTTTTTTAAATAGTATGAAATAATGTTCGGTTACTTTGAGTTCAACATAATCAAAATAATTTTAAACTTCCTAGTGTTTTATACAAATGATACAGATGAAAATACCAATGAAATATTTGAGGGTGAATGTTACAAGACCATTATAAATTCATTTGTGATAATAAAGTTGAAATTAATCTCTCAAAAAATACTTTTATACATTCTAGATTGAAATATATTAATATGAAATATCAGTTAGTTAATGAGAAAGTTATTAATGGAGAAGATTTGTTTGATTGTATTTCAATAAATGATCAAATTGTAAATGATTTAAAAAAAAATTATGCTAAGAAAATGGTTTGAGTAATTGAGGATAAAAATAAATATTCATCCTCCATAAATTTCATAGGAATTTTATTAAGGAAATTGTAACTACCCAACCTTTAGTATCCCAAATATGATTTCAACTTTATTACATTTTTCAAATATACAAGTTAACAAATCCCCATGTATCAATTAGTTTAGTAGTCCTGATGAACAAGATAAAAGAAAAGCTACTCATATTACAATGGAAATAAAGAATAAAATAGAGTGAAAGTAAGTATTATTCATCATTGAACTCGTTCATCGATTTCTTCTTCATATCATATGGAAATATAAAAATTAATGTGGGATCAAATGATCATTATGGTGTATGTACAATACAATATAACTTGAGTAACAAAGGAATAATCAATATATAAAGGTAAATAAATGAAAAATAATTCTATTTAATTAATAAATTGAGCATAAAGAATAATACGGTAGGAATAACTAATGATAAAATATTTCTGTATAAATAATCACATGAGCTTCAATAATATCCTAAAATCTCATAAATATTTAAAAATTCACATGTATATTAATATTTTTTTTATAATGATGGAATGTATAATTCCAGACATCTTAAACTTACCATCAAGGCCTCATTCTATGAAATATTATATTAATGGGTATGTTAAGGGCCAAAACCCAACCTATGTTTTCACATTATATGCTGAAATGAATCGAGGGGCTATGTAATATGAGTCCCCAACCATCACTTAATAAGTCTAATTGGAAATTAATACATTGAATGATCAATTAAAATCATTAAAATATTACATAACAATAAATATCTATTTCAAGAAATGGATAAAAAATATCAGTATAACCCAGTTAATCAAATAATAATCATAGTAAAACACCATATATTGAAATGGTATATAGTTTAGGTAATAAGAATATCCCTAAAAAATTAATATATATATTTAAATGAAATTTTAGGTCAAATGAAATATAGTCAAGTGAAAGTGAATTTGTGAAGTTAAATTTAATGAAAAAAATTAATAATATATAAAATAAGAATGTCAACTCATCATAAATATTGGTTTTCATATAAATTAATTTCATTGGATAGAAAATAAATGGAAAAAAATTAAAATATGGTTACGTTAGACATTTTTATTTGAAAAATAGCTGAATACGTAATTTGTAAGATAAATATCATAAAATAGTAGTTGTTATGGTAAAGTCTGTTAATACCATATATGTTAAAATGAAACATTAAATTTAATTTTTTTAAAATAAAGTTTGAATCAATCATTTTAGAAAACATTATTAATATTCATATCGAACCTTGTAAAAATTAAATTATAACATATAAATTACATAATAATTTTTTTTTAAATTAAAGGGTCTTTGATATGAAAAAGTGTAAAATATATAGATGTGGAAGAGGATTATACTCGATCAAAATAGAAAAAATATTAGATATTTATTTAAATATTTATTTACATGAAAAAAGTTACAAAAAGAGGAAAATATGAAATAAAATATAAAAAATCCATACATTTTTAGAGGATAATAATATATATATTTAATGAATGAATGATTTTAATATTGTTTTAAAAACTATTAACAATCCCATAAAATAGATTGTAAAATAAATTCTTACCACTTTGGTAACATTTAAGTTATTAACCATTGAAAATGTAAAAATTAATATAATGATTAATATTCATGAATAAATAACTATTATTTTTAAATAATTCAAAGGGGTATTATATACACCACATAAAATTAAATAGGTGCATAATACCAAATATTTCTTAATGTAGTAAAAATTGATATGAAATCCATAAAAAATAAAAAATCATTAAATTAAGAATTTATTAATGAATTAATGATGTTGGAAAAAAAATAATTCCACAAAAAACATTTAGAAACACCATATAAAAAATTATATGACATTTAACACATTATCATGAAATATAATAGTCAAATAATTTTATGTGTAACTCACTGAACAAAAATTGAGTTAAGAAACCCCTAACCCCATCTCATCACTTTGTTGAATGTGATTAATTGTCTTATATGATGGTTTTAAACTTGTTATTAATTTCTAAAAGAACCATATTCATATTTATAATATTAAATATAATCCACTTATATCATATAATCAACCATTCATTTTTACAAATGTTTTCGGGGTTAAGTACTTTGATTTATTAATTATTTTTCATCACGAATGTTCAATTTATTTTTTTCATATTTAATTCTATAATAATATCTAGAATTATATTAATGTTATAAATATCATATTTTTTTATTGTATACAATTTTAAATACATTTTTAAAGGAGGAGATATAAAATTAATTACAATTTTCATGGAGGCGTTCGACCGTACGTAAGCGTAAACATTGTTTTCACTTGAAAATGATAGAAATGAAATTAAAATAAATATCAATTAACATTTATAGAATAATTATTAAATAATATATATATATATATAATATTCATTAATT
Organism: Viscum album; assembly: GCA_963277665.1. Lineage (NCBI taxonomy): Eukaryota > Viridiplantae > Streptophyta > Magnoliopsida > Santalales > Viscaceae > Viscum > Viscum album. Next base: position 1,252,153,474 of record OY728121.1, read on the forward strand.
TTTTTATATTTCCAAACATGTAAAGTATATGTGAATAAACGATTGACGTCACTTCTCAAGTGGTAGTCCACATGAACACATGATAAACATTATAATTTTCTAATGTATGGGAAGATAAAAAGTGGTAGATATGATATTATAATAATAGAAGAATAATTATTACAAAAATATAATATTTAATAATTATACCATTAACAATATCCATTTATGAATGATGGTGATGTAAAATGTATTGTAACACTCTGTGAAGGGGGTAGTATAGACGTAGGCATTAGTGATACATTCAGTTTCCATTTTATTAAAAATTTGGTCAATAATAGTGGCTCAAAAAATATAATATAAATTTAATATATTGATGATGATTATGTTATTATTTTATGATAAATACCACATATTTATAGTTGGTATATGATGAAATAAATTTAAAGAGGTAGTGTAAGATAATTACATCTTCATTAGTATACCTCATTTTGATCACATCTTAAAGACCATTGGAATTTAATTTTAATAAGACCATAACATTAAATTAATGTATATTGGAATTTATAAGATAATTAGTAAGAGTTTGGATGATCAAGGTTGCAGACTAATGTGTATAGAAAAGTGAGAAGTGGTGTCCTTTTATAAGTAAGGGTAGGGGTACGCTTGTATGTTTTCAAGGTATTAAAATATAATAAACCATAATTCACGTAAAAGTTATTATAAAATTATACATATTATAAGATAAGGAGGAAGTGGAATTAATATAATAATCCCATTAAATTTAGAAAATTTTAGAAATCATTTTAAACTTTATCTTTTGTATTAACGTTATCGTTAAGTAGTTCTAACATAAACAAAAATAACAAAAACAATTATTTCATAAAGTGTTGGGAATACAGTTATAAGGTATAAATTGGATTATAATATGATAATAAATGATATTTTATTCCATTTAAAAACCCAATTATCCTCTTGATTTTTTTTAAATTTTAAAATAATTTAATAATTATTACATTTAATAAAATAGAATTGAATTAATATTTACACTATTCATTTTATTTTTCTATAAATATCATAAGGAAAAAAATTAATTCTAATAAAAAATATTTAATAATAAATTATAAATCATTATTGACCATAAAATTCATTATAAAGCATAATTAAACACCAAAAATATGAATTATAATGTTTTTAAAATCATTTACATTGATTTTTATACAATTTTCACAAGCATTGTGTCAATATTGTATAAGTGTTTGCAAGAATTATGTAATCACAAAAAATTATAAATAAATCACCATAACCGAAATAATTTTATTTTTATGAATATAAAAATCAACATTAATTAAAAAATGTATTTTTACCCACATTTGAACATATGATATATTTTGAAAATCAAGAGAGTGACAATTGGGATTTTTCTTTTGTTAAAATATTACATTGGTCATAATAAATGATAAATGGAATGAAGGTAAAATTTTAGAATTTTTTTATTATTATGGATAAAATATACTAATAAAATTAAATATAGGAATGTGTTTGGTTAATTTTTGAGACACTATCAATGTTTTATCTATGTTTCACTTATTTTTCCCTTACCTAGGTTACAAATATTTTCCATTGCTACTATTCAAAATAAAAAAAGATATCTATTTCTTAAAAATGGAAATGTTTACTAAAAATATGGTATTAATTTTTCATATTTCATTCTCTAGAAGTGAAACATATCCATTTTAGTATAAATTCATAAAATTAAAAAAAATAGTTCTTCTAACAAAATGATTTTTAAGAATTAACTTTAAACAAAATAAAGAATATTGCTGATTGAAGGGAATTAATTATATTATTTCGAATAAAATGGGTTATATTTTACTTTAAGATAAAAAAATTTACTTTAAAATTTCTTTATTTAATGATAAAAAGTAACAATATTTGAGAAATATTTTTTTTCACTTTTCACTAAAAAATCAATCATTTCAAATAAATTAAAAAATTTCACCCTCAGATAATATTTATATGACTATTTCCAAAACTAGTTTTATTATAATATTAAATTTATAAAATTTGTATAAATTAATTTATATTTGTAGTCTCAAAATGTTATGAAATCATTTTTTTAAGAAAATGCATATTTGAAACATAAAATAAATTTCTAAAAGTTGGGTATGATTTTTTAATAATTAATCAACATATTTATATTCATTAATTACATTATATCTATATCTCAAAATGTGTTTACTCATATTAATACCCATTTATACAATGGATAATCACATTTAACAAATAATAATTCTATAATATAACTAAATTCACTTAATGCTTGATGTTACGATTGAAAAAAGTTATTGAGATTATTATTATTTTTAATAAATTTTCATAGTGTTAAATTATCCCACCCCCAAATAAAATTAACCATTAAAAATGTTTATTGGCCTTCCAAGGATCAATATTCTGAAATAAATTTATTGGAAAAAAAATCAGGGAAAGGAGTAATAAAAAAAGTCCTAAATGTTGTAGGTGTGATGTATAAAGATTACATCAAATAAAACATAATCCGGTTCCAAGATAAGGATAAAACATGTGTGATATGAAAATATAGGCACATGGGAAAAAATAATATCCAAGGACCAATATTTAGTGACATTGAACATGGTCATGATAAAGTTAACAACCACAAAACCTTAATTTAATATGGGGATAAAAGACCAAGAATTCATCAAAAATAAAGTTAAAAGGAGAAAATTTTTATTTCAAGAACATTTTTCTAAATTTGAGTGATTATTTTACTAAAAATATTGTCAAAATGATAAATTTAGTTACATTATTTCATTCAAATTCATAAGAACAATTTCATCTTTTGGTTGTGCTTCATTGAATTTCTACTTTATATCTGTTCCATTAATTTAATATTATAGATGAATTTTTCATGTATCAAGAACTACAATTAACATTTATTTAATTATATGAACCATAAATTAATTTTAATTCATTCCTTATTTCTCTATATATTTAAGCAAACCAATATTTTGGTTATAATTTTTTAAATATGTAAAAAATATAATGAATTAATCATTAAAAACTCAAAAATAACCTAATAGTTTAATTTCATTGATTGCATAAATAGTTAAACTTATAAATCCAACAAAATATATCTAAAAAAATGCCAAACATTGATATTAGTGACTTTTAATCAAATATTTACCCTCATATAACATCAAGTAATTCATAATGTCAAATACCACACATGTAAATAGCATGATCACATATTCTAGTAAAAAATACTAATAACGTGGATGGACCTAAATCCTAATTGAAAATATGTTTTCTTAAAAGATTGACAAAATAATTTTTCTTAAATTAATATCTTAAAATATTTAATTTATTCATGAAAACCAAAAATTCAACAAACATCATCAAAGATTATCTAAATCACTATTTCATTAAATCACTAATCAATATCAATGTTACCAAGACAATATTATTTACATTTTCAATATAAATCATCTCATTATACCAAATAAACATTTTTAGATCAAAATCCAGATAATATTAAGTATTACCATTCCTTTAATAACATTTTCTCAAAAAATCTCTCCTTACTACTAAATTCATTTTCTTTGATACAGATATCATTCAATATATGTTTTCAATAATTAAAGAAAAAAAATAATTGATCATTTAATGGATGTTTCATGATATTTGTATCTATAATATCATTTATATTATACATAAAAATCATAATTATATAATTATATTACATAAAACACAAATAATTTCACTTTAATTATTGCATAAGAATGGGATTTATTTTATATATGTGTTAAATCTTAGACTTGTGAAATGACTTGGTTAATGGACTTGCTCCCATACATAGAAGAAATTAATTTATAAATAGAACCTTGGATTTGAATTTAATTTCTCCCATAAAACTCATAAATTTTCCATTTTAATTACATCTTATATGTCATGAATTTCTAGACATAAAACATCTTCTCTTTCCATTGAGACATTTCCATGGGTGATTCATTCCACATTATCAACATGTTGGAAGATTAGTCTTCTTCCATACATGGTATTCATGAAAATACATTTCTATTTTATTATATGGGTTAGGAAACTCACAAAAGTTGAGATTTATAATCCTATAATGAGATAAATTATTGGGATTATAATATGTATTCCCCTTCCAGATTTAATTTCATTTAGTTTTTCATGAAGACAGTCATTCCATTATCCTCCACATTCTTAATTAACACATTTCCTAATACTTCAATCCATTAAATAAAATAAAAAATAATATCTTCAGCAACAATAATAATAGAAGAAAACCACATGATCATAAAAATAAATTATATGATCTACATCATTAAACCATATTTTCAATCTAAGACACCATAGGTTTATCCTACGTCATTCATAGTTATAATCAATATAAATCCTTTATAATGGTTCATAAGAAATATATGAGTCAATCCAATCATATCCCTTAGTATTTTCAAATAGGTTCCTAGTAAGGGAACAATCACATTGCACTAAAATAATGACCGATATATATTCAACCAACTCTTTTTGGTGTTATTACCACTAGATTCATGTGTTCCAAACCCATTTCCTCCTTTAGTATCCCAAAAAAGGTGTATTGATTGGAAAACAACATTATCTTCACTTTTCTAAAACCTTCATTATATTTTCATATAATTAAACAAATCATCAAATTCTTTGATAGGGTTATTTCCCCTGATCAATGTTATATTAAATATATTTCCCAATGTTTTGAGAAAATTTCTCTAATGCAATCAATAACAATCGGAAATACAGCAACATGGATTTAGTAGCTACTTTCTTACAAAGAAATGATATACAAGGGATAAAATCACCAACGATCAATTGGGTTAGTTTTTGTAAAGAACTAGATATAGACATTCTTCCCATATTACATTGGAAGTAAAATATGAAACATAAAGAAAGTAAATATTCTCCATCCTTGAACTCATTTAAATAATCCTTCTCCATATCCAAGGGAAAGAGAAAAATAAGGTTGATATTAAATTCTTGGTAAGGATAATTTTTCGTAGAATATATATTTAGTAAATAAGGAATAATCATTATAGGAAGGTCAATAACTTAAAACACATTAATTTTACTCAATAACTTGATTTTGAAGAATAATATAGAATAAATAAATTATGATAAACTATTTCCTTTTAAATAATCACATGTGAAAAAAAATATCCACAAATATGCTAAATATTAAACTAATACAATGGTATTCAATAGTATATTTAATAATGACTGAATGCATATTTTTTTTGGAAATTTAATCATTCCATTGAGGCCTCATGCCAATATGTCTTACAAATATGGGTAAGGCCTCAGCTAAATACCAAACAGTTTTATCTCAAGATATCTATCAATTTATTGAGGGGATATGTAATTATGGGACCCATGCACCCCTTAATATTTATAAATCATTCCTTATAAATGAAATTATCAACATTGTACATGCAAAATAATATTAATAAATGAATATCATTATTGAGTTAAATATATAGAATGTCATGTTTAGTATAGTTAATCAAATAACATTCAGAGTAAAACAATTTATGTGGAAATGGTATATGGCTTATAAAATAAGAAAATAAATGTTAAAATACAATTTTTATTTAATATAAATCTAATTTACAATTAAATATGACCCCAAGAAAGTGAATTTTTCTAGATAATGATAGTATAATCACTATTACTAAGAGATAAATGATGACTATTGATCTATTAGAAATATATGTCCTGTAATAATTTCATGAATTTTAGAGAATAAAGAACATCGAAGAAAACATTTTAATAAATATTTCATTAAATATTTTTATTTTTAAAACCATTTAAAACTAACAAAAGGTGATAAATATAATAAAATGGATATAGCTTTAGGATATTCCGTTAATATTATTTATGTTAAAAAGAAAAAATCATTTTGTAATTTTAAATAATTTGTAAAACCACCATATCAAACAACACTGGACATATTCAATTAAATAACTTTATAAATTAACTGATAACATAAATTGTCTCAAATGAATAATTTGAGTAAATAAAATATTCATTTTATAATTTTTTTTGATAAATTTTTACATTGAATATAAATATATTCGACTAAAAGAGAAATAAGTTTGAATTTTCATTAAATAATTTTTTTTCTTGATTCAACTTTAATAGGGAGGAAAATTTGGAAAAAAATATCGAAACTCCTTAAATATCAGTTCTATAAGTAAATAGATGAATTTCATTAAAGGTATTACATACGATTCCTTCAAAGGAACAAATATGTAATCCTAGAAAAAATATTTTGTAAAATAAATTCTTACCGCTTCGGTAACTTTTAAATTATAACCCGTGAAAACATAAATTGAAACATTAAGGATCATGAATAAATATTTTTTGATAATAAATAAATTAAAGGGTGAATATGTACACTGTAAAAAATTAAATTGGTGCATAATACCTTGCATGCCTCAATTTAGTGGAAACTAAGATGAAATTAGTTTCAATGCTAGTATGATTTAAGTGAGAATAAATCAAGGAATTGATTATGTATGAATTTTTTATATCCAAAAAATATATTTTCAAATAATATATAATAAAATAATGGGTCATTTCACACATAATAATGTATTAACATTGTCATCAAATTAAAACTATAGTCCATTGAATGGAAATTGAGCTAAGAAACCCCATACCGAATACCTCTACTAAGTTGAACATGATTCATCCACATATTAAATGTTGTGCAACAGGTTAATTTTTTATATCAGAATCATATTCATATTATTATTATCATATATGATCCTCTTATGAGATTATAATGTATATAAACGTGGATAAATACAAAAGTGGTGGGAAATGTAGATTAAAAACATTATTTTTGTACTTATGAATAAACTTAGTCTAACAATGTTAAATAAATTTAATTCCTAAATACTTTTTTGTATTTAAATGTAATATAACATGGACCTTTATTCCAACAATAAAAATATCACTTTCAAGTAGACTCTGATATATATGTCTATACATTGTAATGATAATTTGATTCTATCTTAACAATATATATAATCATAATAAAAAATAAATGTGCTAATTTAATTCGACTTCAATCGAATTCACAGAAGAAAATGGTTTAATCAGAGTAATATGAAAATTATTGTAATCATTATTATTTATAATAACATAATAAAAAATAAAAACATGAATATAAAATGTATCACTATTCATTTACATGGAGAGGAAAAGATATAAACTTTTAGTAAATATGAAATAAAAATTATAACAATTATTTTAACCCAAATAGAATGATATCCAATAACCTAGAATAAAAGTCCTTTTCTTATAAATACTATAAATTTTTTATTTCCCTTAATAGAGAAAGACCTAGATACTATGAACATTTTATCTCACAATCTCCAGAGTCCATCGATGCAAATATCAGCTTCACTCTGTCTTACTATCCACACAAGTCAAAAATCTGTAGTGATGGGATCAACTCTGTTTCACTATCCCCAGGAACCCTAGAACATATTCACATGGTCAGATGTAAAAAATGAAAATATAAAAGAATCTAAATGATTATATTCCTAAGAAAAATTAATTCAATTATGAAATCTTCAGATCTCTTTCATGTTTTGAGTTTGAAAATTATTTTTCAACAACTACCACTACTAAAAAACAAGGTTATACCCAAGGTTTTAGAAAAACATATGGGTATAGGTAACCCCTGTACCAATTGTTTTCCATGAACTGGTAGTATGTGGTTTAGTTTGGACCAATATATATGATTTTTCTAAAATCATGGGTTTAGTGTTTGGCTCAAGACCTATTCCCATAGTTTTTGAGAAAATGGGGGAATTTTATTTGGGTAAAGTCATATACCCATGGTTCCCAAAAAAAATATGGGTATAGGTAAATCATATACCTATGGTCTTCCCAAAATAGTGGATACATGGTTTGTTTAAAAAATACAAATTTTTACCCAAAAACTATGTGTATAGGGATGACTTATACCCATAGTTTTGGTAAACCATGGGTATAGCTTTAATGCACAACCATGGTGGGAAAAGTATGCCATGAAAAACATAAAAAATCCGTATGAGAACCTATTACAATTGTTTTAAATCTACATCCATGGATTAGATATATATATATATATATATTTGTGTGTATGTGTGTGTATGTGTTAATAACCATATGGGGTGTAGTGGTTAGGTGCGTTGATTGTATAGTAGCAGTATAGGGTTCTAATCTGGTAAATAATATTTTTTAAATCCTATACCCATAGTTTTAGAACCATGGGTATTGGGTTATATACATTATGGAAAATTTCCCATACACCTATTCCAATGATTCATAATTTTGGGTATATCATTTAAAAATTGTGGACATAGCTCCGAGCTATATCGATGACATAAGCTCCCAAAGTTATCTAAACCATGGGTGTAGCTTATACTCATAGTTTCATAGGATGTACCAACGGTTCCAAATAATGGGTATATGGTGATTTTCTAGTAGTTTCTTGAAAATAATATAAATAGTCAAGCACAAACCTCTTCAAATAAACCGAAATTTATAGGTTAATCTCCAATGGTCATCTTGAATCTCCAACGATCATATTTCTCTAATATTATCACAACAACATGAGCACCTATCATTGAAAACCTAGAAAATAGAAATCCCAACGTCACTTTATTACACAATTACCATGTAATTTATTTTAATTTTGTTAAAAATAAGTCTTCTAAGCATGATAATAAACTTTAATATTCATTAAAATGCATTTTATGAGTAATGATACGATCTCTACCAATTATAGTTTCAGTCTTAATTTGAGGATTTTATAGGTATGGAAGACTGGACAGAAAACAACATTCTTGAACAGATAATGATGAACCCTATAATAATCATATTCAAGCTCAGTAAGATAATTTTAATGAAAGAAATGTTCTTATTTTCACGAGTCATAAGATCTTAATGTATATGTGGTAGAATAAATATTTTTTCTTATAACACTTTTTAAAAACTTAAGAACATTAAATGTTAACAATGTAATTAAATATTGATGTTTGTGATTTCCAAAACAAACGGAATGGAAATATCATATGTTTAACTTTTGACCCAACAATATCCTTTTTATAGAAACAAAAAACATAAAACTAAATAAAATAAAACCAAAAAAATTATAGTCCATTTAATTGATATTACATCATATTCAAAAAAAATTATTGACGTTTAACTCCATTATGAGTTTATAATAATTATGTATATGATGAATATAATTTAATAATATTATAAACTAACTCCCCCAAAGTACGTATTCTGCCCTTTTCCTGGAGATCACCTCCCTTTAATAAATTTTTTTGAATGAATTTCCCCCTTTTTAATGATTTCTCACCCATTGTGTTTTTCAAAAATAATGTTGAAAAGTATTGTGTTTCTGAAGAATTATTAAAAGAACTGATATTTGAAACAAATTAATGAACTACTTAATAATCCAATTAAATGACTAAGTGAATCATATATAAGAAATGTTTTAATAAAACCAGGTTTTAGGAATATATTTCATTCATTATTCTTCCTAAAATATTTCACTATCATCTTCAATTTTATGAGTTTCTTTCTGCCTCCCTCCATTTTGGTTGTCCTATCTTCTTTAATAAAAATCATTTCATCTTGAGAAAAATAATTTATTCCTGAAGTTGATTATTTTATTCTAGAACATGAAGCCTTTATACTAGTACTATATTCTGATTTTTCAAGTTAATAATCTCATCTTTTTAGTATTTGGGTTTTAAAATCTCTGATATCATGTATTTCAACTTACCTTTAAATTATTTTACATCCTAAGACTAATTATCTATTGTATATTTGAATTTTTTAATAATCATTACTCATTATCGTGTGTCATTGGAGGGTAGACTGAAATAATATATTGATTCAATTAAAAAATTCTTCAAATATTCAAAATTTTCATCATGAATCATTATATATTCATCTACACTATGAGACCACTTCAAATCCTTATTACAATATATCTTGTGAGTATGAGAACTTTCTTGTAGAATATTGAATTAACCCAATAATTTTATCCACCTTTCTATTAAAAATTTGCTGATTTTGATTTTCCCGTTGATTTTCAAAAACCAAATAAAATTTAGCTTCAAGCCTAGGAATTTAAGGAATTGTTATTTCCAATATTTTTAAACAATGAATCATTTAATTAAATAATATTTGGAAATCATGTTCCTTTAATCTAATTATTCTTATATTTGTGGATTTTGACAATTATTTATTCCTATTTTAACTAATTTTTCTTTAATATCTATTTCCCTTGAGATTGGTTTTTTAATATTAGATTCTCATATCCTTTATTCAGATAAAACAATGATTTTATCAGGATTAACTTGTTAAAAATATATTTGATCTATGGGCTTCTTTATCATTCATTGAATATTTTTGATCTTTAAATAAAGATTTTGATTCATTCTTTTATAATGATTCAGATTTTTCATTCTCATAATCTAAAGATGGTAACTTTGAAGAGGTTTATTTTGATTATTTTAAAGAATGTTTATTAAAGTGGGATTTTATTTCTGTATAATCTTCAATATTTTTAATTTCCTGATATTTATTATCTTCCAAATTTTTCTTCAACGTAATCATCAATTTTTTTGAACTCACAACCTTTTTTTTTCTTATATTTCATTGGTTTGAAGATCCTCTTAAATTTTTGATTTAGATATTAAATAAAATTTTACAATGACTAGTACCTATTAAGATTGTTTTTCTTGAACAACTTCTCTTCCACTTCCTATATATTCAATAGAGGGAAAAATATTACTAATAGTGGAAGTTTCTTCAAGAACAGTTCCAAGACTTGGCTTCTAATTATAAATCTAGAAAATGTGTATTTAATGTTTACTTAATTTTTTTTCAATTACATTAACTAAACAATAAATAAGTTCTACTTCATACAATATTTTCTTCATTGTCTTCTTCATTTCCCCTTCTTTTATTTTATCGTTAGTAAGATATTTTAATTCCAATGCATCAGTTGGGTTAATTCTGAATTCCAAATCTTCTGTATTATTTTCCCTATTTTTCTTCATCCTGTCTTCAAAAAAATAATCAACAACTTTGTTCTGCTTGTTGGTTTTTTTACAAGAAGATAATTCAGTTTTCCTTTTTATTTTATAAACATCTTGTTCATATTAATTTTATTTCTTCTCACCACCCCGTTCAACATTTTTAGATGGGTCTTCTACAGAATCTTTTTCAAAAAACATCTTTAATTCATCATCAAAAAAAAATTTCTTCCATTTAATCATATCATCATTAATATAAGTAATGATTATCTTCTTTAGGGTCAATTTTCTTGTAATGTTGACTAAATTCATATATTTCATAAAAAACATACTAAAAATAACTAGATACTTAATGATCTTGTATTTTATATCAATAGGCTTGATATTTATACTTATAAGAAAGATAAATTCCAGGAGATTTATTTTTATTAGGTTTATCGAAAAATAAAAAACAGTAACATCTGATACATTAAGGGTTTCCCTATCACCCATTCTTAGTATTAAAAAAATTCAACCAAAATTTTTTTAGATGTTTGTTATGAGTTAAATGAAAAAAATTCTATTTTCTTTTACAGTATTCATGAAATAAATCCTCAACCCTTTTCTTATTAGAAGATCCACTATTTTGAATATGTTTATGAGAGGTATAGTATGTCTCTGATTCTGAAGGTATATCAATGAGGCTAGTGTATTCTTTAATAAAAATTTTATACTCAATTCCATAAATTCAATATGATAATTTACTTTCCACATTATAAAATAAGAAATCATTTACAGAAGAGTAAAATAATTTCCATAAGAGTAAAAAAGACCAAAATACATGGTTCCCTTTAAATATATAAACAAACTTCTAATAAATTTTAAATGTTATTACTTTATATTTCCATGGTATCTTTCACATAAGTATACTAAAAACATTATTTTTGTTCAAGTGTCCATCAAGAAAATTAAAATTCTAATCATACCTCTAATAATATATTAATGAACTGGTTTCCAAGATTCATCAAGATCTAATTAATTTAAATTAACAATAGGTGTACTAATATTTTTGTTTTCATCATATCCATTCTTTTTAAAAAGATATTTTATATACTTATTATGAGATATAAATATTTCTTTTGGTTTTTGAGAAATTTCAAAACCTAATAAGTATGTTAACTCCCCAATCATACTCAATTTAAACTATAATTTTGTAACATACATAAAGGAATTAGTTAATAATTTTTGAGATGATACAAATATAATTTAATCAATATAGATTTGAACAATTGTTATACTTTTGTGTTATTTATTAATAAAAATAGTTGGATCCATATATCCCTTATCAAAAATCTTTTTAAGAAAAAGTCATTTAAACCTATATTTCAAGGATCTATGGGCTTATTTATGGTCATATAAAGATTTGGTAAGATTAAGACATGTTCATGATGTTTTTATCTTCAGAACATGTAGCTTGTTCAAAAAAATATTCTCTTCAACTTATTCTTTAAGGAAAGAACACATCACATCCATATGAAAAACACTTAAAATTGAAGAATGTTGCAATGGTATATAGAATCAGAAAAGAGTCAAGTATATCTACCAGATCATGGATTTAACTATAATGTATTCCCTCTTTTTGGTTATAACCATTATAAATAAGTCAATATTTATTTCTAATAATGATTCTATTTTCATCAGATTTATTCCAGAAAAAACCCTTTTACTCCAATTACACAAGTTTCATTACGTTTTCAACCAAGGTGCATTCTTTATTCATTTCAAATTCATTATGCTCTTCTTACATAGCCTTTATCTAATTTTTTTCACTTAAAGACTCATAAACATTTTTTAGGATCAAATAAAGAATGAAAATATTGGGGATTAATTTTTCATGACCTGTCCCTTGGGGCTCGTGTTGTAACTACCCCAAGCCCACCTCCCATAGGCCCGGGCCTGACGACTTACATCAAAGGCATAAATCCCTATAACTGGGAAGGTATTGACTTTATAAAACATAAAAAAACACAAAAAACCAGAGTACAAGCAGAATAAAGCACGAAGTAAAGCAGTATAACAAGTTTGATGAATGTACAAAGGGGTCATAATACAAGCCCAACAGAAAGGTACAACTACAACTGAAAGAAAGTGCAACTGGAAGTCAAACAGCTGGAATATGGAAGCATCTCTTGGATCGTCCTCTGGGTTCCTACCTAAAGGGTAGGTACATATGTCCTCCTCAGCACTTCGTGTCAATCGGTCCGCTCTGTTTGTTGTCACGCTGAGTATCCACCTCTAGGTACCGTCCAGTCCTCGTACACTCAGCCTCAGTCAGTGCTGTTCATCATCTGCATCCAAACACAACGAGGTGCGGGCATAGCCCATGTAGGGTTGAGTATAACGATAATTAGTAAGGACCTCGAGACCCCCAAGGTCTCACTAAATCAAACAAGGATAAACCAAAAATAAAGATCTTAACAGATAACCTTTACTTAGGTTTATTCCCATACATATACCGAAGTTATCATGTAAACCATCTCAATCATGAGAAAAACACAAAGGTCAATGACTCAGCTCAAAACAGGATTTTCATTAATGATACCAAAACCACAACTTCTAGAGAACTCCTCCCCTGTCGATTAAATTATCCCTGTCATGACTCTGAGGTGCTAGTCACTAACCATAGACTGCTGAGTTACTCTTCCTGTCGAGCACCGCGGGTCCGCACCGAAACACAGTAGTGGTCCCCGCCAGGGGTCTGCCGCCCAAACACAGTAGTGGTTCCCCTAATAGCCTACAGAGGTACTCCTCCTGTCGAGTACCGCAGGTCTGCTGCCAACTACTAGGCGCTCCGTCTGTCGTGGGTCTGCCACCAAATATCGGGTGCTCCGTCCACTGGGCTATTCGACTCACTCCAAGTCGAATCGGTCAAGCAGCCGTCAGGTCCACAACTACTAGGTCTCCACACTCCGTACGCTCGTCTTAGGGAGGATCCGCTTCCCGAGCTACTGGTCGATACTCCAATTATCACAAAGTCCCACAAAGAAGTGTCACAAAGGACCAAATCGTCATAGGAATCTCAACGCAATAGACGGTGCGTCAATCGGACGCCTGGTTTGTGAGTTACTAGCCTTTTCGTTCCGGGGGCCCGGTTGGTTTCATGTATGAACCAACCCAACTGTATCTCAACTGTACCCCGAACTATCATAGGGTATACTCATAAGAAACATTTCTCAATATAATTACCAACTTCGCTGACGTTTCTTCAAACGGACGTCTGGTATGAAAGTTATCAGCTTTTCCACTCTAGGGGCCCGGTTGTATTTTGGGTACAATCCAACCCGCCCATAATCCAACTGCATCCAAACCTCAGGTGAAGTTTTCCAAAATAACCATCTCATCAAGAGGAATCCAACAAAGTTGACGGCAGGTCAATCAGACGTCCGTAGATCATGTTATAAGTGTTTCCACTCCGAGGGCCCGGTTGGTTTCGTGTTTGAACCATCCCGTCCATACTTCAAATGAAACTGGTTATACAAACCAGTCGCACCATTGCGATCTATACCTAAAAACACACGAGATGGACTAACCATTGGTCCAAAATGGATAACTGTTGAAAAAGTTTCGTTTTACCACAACACACACGAACCTGGCCTCGTGGGGCCCGTTCCTCGACCTCGACATAAATATCCAAAGTTGGTCTTGAAACATCCATCCTAATTCCAGGGTCTCAATGTCACAGACGGTTCGTCTTTCCGACACTGTATGCGAGAGATATGCCAGATATAAATCCTGTAATAATAATATTATTATTATCCAGTGTTTCGTGGACACGAGCGACAAACCATAATTTAGTATCCAACATTAGACTTGAATCGACCGTATTATTGACAGGATTACATCATCACTAATGGCAATCCAAATGGACGTTTCACACATGAGTTATGGTGGGTCAAAGATTTAATAATAATATTAAATCATTTATTTTTCGACCTCTTTGGGTACCCGATCCAAAAATCTGAAAAAAAAACATTCAATATTGGACTCGGAATATCCGTCTCGGAATCTGTGTCGCACTGCCGCAGACGATTCATGAAACCGAGGTCACATGAATAAGTTGCGGTCGAAAAAGTGATTTATCAACAAAAATAATAATATGATTAATATATTATTATTTTTAATTGATTTTACCTCAAAAAAACACAATGTCACACGCCACCACCCTCTTTCTCCAATTGGTGCTCCTCCCTCCATTTCACGGATGGAAATCCATAATTCAATGGTGCGTATCACATTCATTGGATTCTATTTCATTCTTTAAGTTTTAATATATTTCTTTTAAAAGTTATTTCTCTCCAATCACCTTCTTCATTCATTGTTTCTTCTCCACCAAACCCTACCAGCCTGGCATTCCTGCAGCTGCCTCTCACGCCGGATTCGCTGCCTCCGGCCTACCACCATCCTGGCCTCCCGCCATGCTACCACACAGCCCCCGGCTACCCGCGCTGGCACGCCTCAAACCAGCCGCATCGCTTGGCCCCCCGTCCTCTCATCGCGCCACCTCCCATTACTATGCACCTGACCCCATGCCACCGCACATTAAGAGCAAGTTGGCGGTGGGTCCAGACTTGTTCGTAGTCTGTACCTACCACGTTAGTAGTTTGAATAAACACCCAAAATAATATTCTTCCATGCTTGAGGGAAATAATCACGTAATCTTAAATAAAAACCCCTACCTCAGTAATTAATTTCGCAAGTCATTTATTCTTGGAATGTGGCCTCACAGAAGATGGACGTCTATTCCGTTGATGCCAGGGTGTGTCCTAAGTGGAAACACCGTTGGAGAAATCCCCCGCGTTCTTCGCGGCAGAGTAATTCTTCGTTGAAGGTTGGTGTTCTTCATCAAACAAGAACACTTCCTTATAAGTCTTCTCAAGAGTTCATCCACCAATATTTCCAACCCCCAAAATAATAAAAAGGCTCTCCATAATATAACATGTCATGTAATTCAATCATTTGATGGAATATTAATTAGGGAGGCGATGGGGTGCCATAATAAGGGGATTTGTCCCATTAAATTAGAGAGGTGTTAAAGGGGGTTGGAGAGAGTTAAGGAAGATGAGAGGTTTGGGATTGTGTGTGCCCCACCTCTCATTTATCCACATATGGGTAGTTGGTAGTTATGGGTCTCGCCCTTAACTCCCCTTTGTAGGGTATGATTACCATAGATATAAATAAAATTGTGTACCATAAATTTTATTTATTTAATTCTAAATCCCCAATTATTAATTCTCAACCCGCTTAAAACACAATTGTGGTAAAGGTTACATTATGAAATTACCGTCTCTACGAGTTCATCGGTGCCATTATATTTCAATTCCGAGCACCAGATCAAAAGATAGAAAAACCCGCATGTACGTTTACTGAACATACCCGAAAAAAAGTTTGGAAAATTATTATCAGTCACCCTCGACCCACTACAGTCAAGGTTAGGCTCTACCTAAGTGAAACACGCCCCAATGAACCGAACTTTACTATCGGATTTCCAATCTAAGTTACCGTTTAAAATTAACAAATTTTAGAAAAAAATAATTATCAGTTAATTATTTTATTTATGGCCAAAAACTAACATTCTCTGGTGGCCCTCGCTGTAAAGACCCGTAAAATTCAAGGGAAATTTTTTCTTAATTTTCTTTGGAATTTTACAAGAGCGCGGTTTCTGACGGCACCTGATTCCGAGGCCCGGAGTGCCCGGAATCAATTTCCGAAGTTTGGCTCAGGTACGTTCAGTGAACGAACGAGCGGGAATTTCTAACTTTTGATCCGGTGCTCGGAATTGAAATCCGAGGGCACCGATGAACTCGCAGCGCCGATATTCGCTTAAGGGGAGCTTTTACGAAGTTGCGTTTGCCTAGGAATAGATGTTTAATTTTCTGGATGAAATGAAGAGTAAAATAAATTTGTTATACAATATTTATTTTATATCTTAAAAGTGGTTATAATCTTTTGTTGGAAGTTGGGTGGTTTAACTACCTAAGAGAGGATTAAGGTGAGGAGGGGCCCACACGAGCCCCACCTTTTCAAATTCTCTAACTCCCCTCTCTCCCTCTTAAAGGCTTGTCAACTTAACATTTATTTAATTATACAACTCATGTATAATAAATAAGTGAGTTTAATTTTTGAGTTTTTGAAATTGAAACTCATGAATTTCAAAGGTTGGGCTGTGTTAATAAATTAAGAGTAAGCTTAATTTATTCTTAGGTTAGTGAGCAGTATCTCAGAGTCGTGACAGGACACTGTACACTTCAGAGATGGGGCTCTTCAGTAGTTACGTTTTTGATATTGAAAATCCTGTGTGAGCTGAAACCTATTGCTTTCCTGTGTGGATTGTGTTGTGCAATCCTGTGTGGATTACGTTTTGCTTTCCTGTGTGGAATACGTTTACTTTCCTATGTGGACTGAGTTGTACTTGGGCTCGGAGGTTGGAGCATATTTGAAATTGGTGACTTAGGTATATGTATGGGCATATACCTAAGCAGTGTCGGTTGTTACTTCGTGATTGTACCTTTCTTTATGGTTTATCCTTTGTGGATTTTGGGAGACCTTCAGGGGTCTCGGGGTCCCTAATGAGTAGCTTATACTCACCCCTGCACGGGCTTTGCCTGCACTACGTTGTGTTGGTTGCAGACGACGGACAGCGTTGATCTTAGCTGAGGCTTGCAGAGCAGGACGTTACCTGGAGGAGGATCACAGGGCGAGACGTGCTCGGAGCGGACGGAGGGACCCGTGGAGCAGTGGAGCTATCTGTACCCACCCTTCAGGTGGGATTTCCAGTGGACATCTCGGTGTAGCGGATTTTACTTTTCAGTTGCTGTTTTCCCTTTCGAGTTGTACTTTACTTTCAGTTTGGGTTTGTATACTGGCTCATTTACTTTTCCGCACTTTCAGTTGTACTCTGCTTTTGCTTAGTATTTACTTTCCGCTTGCTTACTTTTTGGTGTTTGTTTTCTTTACAAAGGCAATGCCTTCCCTTTTTACCAGGATTTACGCCTTGGTGCTAGTCGCCAGCCCCTGGCCTATGGAAGGCGGGCTTGGGGTAGTCACGGCACGGACCCCGAGGGAGGGTCGTGACAAATTGGTATCAGAGGAGTTCGGTTCTACCGCGAACTCTGATCTTTTCTATGTGAAGCAATAATGTTTAGCATATTGAGTGTGGTTATCAGTCCAGGGAGTCCAGTGTTGGTGCGGCGGCCGACGTATCCGTACACCAGGACCCTGACTTCTGATTTCCGACATAATGCACGAAAACATTGATTGTGTATGTGTTTCAAAGTTTTCTTTTTGATTACTTTATATCAGCTCACCAGGTATACTGTTTGACCGTGGCGCACCTGTTTCCTATTCAGGATGGCCCCACGACGGCAGCCAGCTAGGGTTCCGAGAGTCGAATGTGATGACAGCCCACCGAGTGACGAGGCCTCGGTGCAGGGCCCTTTGTCCGCAGTGGCACCGGCGGTAGCACTACCCGCCGAGCCCCCAATACTTCCAGCACCAGCCGCTGACGATGCACGTCGCCTCAGCGCACTGCATGAGTTTCAGCGCCAGCGACCACCCAGGTTTCGCGGGGAGACGGATCCCCAGGCAGTAGAGGACTGGCTGGAGGCAGTGGTACGAGTGTTTAGGCTAGTGAGGACATCAGCAGACCTCATGGTGATCCTCGCTACGAGCCTACTACACGCAGCAGCAGGACGATGGTGGAGCTTGATGCTCCAGGTGCACGATGAGGCATCTCTACTTTGGACGGACTTTGAGAGCCTTTTTCGCTCAGAGTTCGTTTCATCCACCCTTCGTGCGGTGCGTATCCAGGAGCTTCTTCAGCTGCGGCAGGGCAGCATGACGGTCGCTCAGTACTCGGCGAGATTTACCGATCTCTCACGCTACTCGACCGACATGGTACGGGACCCATTCTTCCGGGCCCGGACCATCGAGCAGGGTTTGAGACACGAGATCAGGGCATCGCTGATCTCCCTCAGCATACCGACTCAGACAGGAGTACTGGAGCAAGCCCTCCTGATCGAGAGTTTCCTGGCTGAGTCCATAGCGAGACCTACCGCAGGGCGGCAGATAGCGGAGTCTTCGGCAACAGGTAGCCGACGGATGACTCAGGGTTCCAGGCAGACCAGACCTACCGGTGGCCGACTGCACGACTCAGGCTCAGTTGTACGGGGAAGCCGGGGTGGAGTCAGAGCCAGGCGTGCCGAGAGTGGGCAGTGTTACTCCTATGGCGGGATTGGTCACATGGCTCGTGACTGTCCGACCCGCCATGTTGATGATCAGCAGTTAAGTGAAGAACCTCCCAGGCAGAGGCAGAGGTTCGACCGTGGCGGTCCGCAGGGAGGAGGCGGACGAGGCAGAGGAGATAGACGAGCAGCCGGTGGTGGGCGACGCTTTGAGGATCTTCCACCACCACCACCAGGAGGTCCACCCCGACCACAGGGAGTAGGTGAACATGCGAGAGCTCAACTTCAGGCAACCGAGGCCTTCGATCATAGAGCTCTGGGAGCCGATGGACATGAGCAGAACTAGTGGATACATCCTTTGTACTTCTGGTTCCTTGTTGCATTTGTATAGCGTCTTGTATTATGAGCTGCAATAATAAAAGATGCATACCTTTGTGATATTTTTGTTCCTGTCCTCTTTCGTGATGTTACTAAGAGGTTCCAGTTTTGGATGTTGACTTGACCCTCACTTGTGAGACATCTACTGGAGGAGACCCAGTTACCACACACTGATGCCGACAGTGTGACTCAACCCTTGGAGGCGAGAGTAACGGTTGAATCTCTTAGTAGTAGCGTCGAGGCATTACGACGTCATCCTTGGTATGGATTAGTATCATCAATGTCTGGATTGACTGTTTTAGGCAAAGAATGTGGTTCATCCAGGGGATGGGACCAGATTTCTCTTATCGGCAAATAATAAATCTTGCAGCTCTGGTGGGACCGGAGATGGTCCAGGCCACGACAGAGAAGGTCCAGGTCATCCAGGAGCGGATGAGTACAGCTCAGAGCCGGCAGAAGCCTTACGCTGACAGGAGGCGGAGGCCACTAGAGTTCGAGGATGGCGAACACGTCTTCTTGCGGGTCTCACCTCGACTTGGTATTCAGAGATTTGGCCGAGGCAGCAAGTTATCTCCGCCCTTCATCGGACCCTTTCAGGTCCTCAACAGGGTTGGCGAGGTGGCTTATCGCCTGGCTCTGCCACCTCAGTTGCACCGGGTGCACGACGTCTTCCACGTATCTCAGCTGAGGAGATACGTGCACGACCCGACGCACATCATTGACCATGGGGAGCTTGACGTTGACGATGGGGCGACTTTTACGGAGGTCCCGGTGGAGATAGAGGATCGACAAGAGCGGGTCCTGCGTGGGCGATCGATTCCTCTTGTGCGCATCAGATGGCAGCACGGGAATCTCCAGGAGAGCACATGGGAGCGGGAGGCTCAGATGCGTGCTCAGTACCCTCATTTGTTTCCCTAGTTTTTGATGTATCTTTACGGGGACGTAAAGCCCTGAGGTGGGAGTAATGTAAAGACCTGTAAAATTCAAGGGAAATTTTTTCTTAATTTTCTTTGGAATTTTACAAGAGCGCGGTTTCTGACGGCACCTGATTCCGAGGCCTGGAGTGCCCGGAATCAATTTCCGAAGTTTGGCTCGGGTACGTTCAGTGAACGAACGAGCGGGAATTTCTAACTTTTGATCCGGTGCTCGGAATTGAAATCCGAGGGCACCGATGAACTCGCAGCGCCGATATTCGCTTAAGGGGAGCTTTTCCGAAGTTGCGTTTGCCTAGGAAGAGATGTTTAATTTTCTGGATGAAATGAAGTGTAAAATAAATTTGTTATACAATATTTATTTTATATCTTAAAACTGGTTATAATCTTTTGTTGGAAGGTGGGTGGTTTAAGTACCTAAGAGAGGATTAAGGTGAGGAGGGGCCCACACGAGCCCCACCTTTTCAAATTCCCTAACTCCCCTCTCTCCCTATTAAAGGCTTGTCAACTTAACATTTATTTAATTATACAACTCATGTATAATAAATAAGTGAGTTTAATTTTTGAGTTTTTGAAATTCAAACTCTTGAATTTCAAAGGTTGGGTTGTGTTAATAAATTAAGAGTAATCTTAATTTATTCTTAGGTTAGTGAGCAGTATCTCAGAGTCGTGACAGGACACTGTACACTTCAGAGATGGGGCTCTTCAGTAGTTACATTTTTGATAATGAAAATCCTGTGTGAGCTGAAACATATTGCTTTCCTGTGTGGATTGTGTTGTGCAATCCTGTGTGGATTACGTTTTGCTTTCCTCTGTGGAATACGTTTACTTTCCTATGTGGACTGAGTTGTAATTGGGCTCGGAGGTTGGAGCATATTTGAAATTGGTGACTTAGGTATATGTATGGGCATATACCTAAGCAGTGTCGGTTGTTACTTCGTGATTGTACCTTTCTTTATGGTTTATCCTTTGTGGATTTTGGGAGACCTTCAGGGGTCTCGGGGTCCCTACTGAGTAGCTTATACTCACCCCTGCACGGGATTTGCCTGAACTACGTTGTGTTGGTTGCAGACGACGGACAGCGTTGATCTTAGCTGAGGCTTGCAGAGCAGGACGTTACCTGGAGGAGGATCACTGGGCGAGACGTGCTCGGAGCGGACGGAGGGACCCGTGGAGCAGTGGAGCTATCTGTACCCACCCTTCAGGTGGGATTTCCAGTGGACATCTCATTATAGCGGCTTTTTCTTTTCAGTTGCTGTTTTCCCTTTCGAGTTGTACTTTACTTTCAGTTTGGGTTTGTATACTGGCTCATTTACTTTTCCGCACTTTCAGTTGTACTCTGCTTTTGCTTAGTATTTACTTTCTGCTTGCTTACTCTGTGGTGTTTGTTTTCTTTACAAAGGCAATGCCTTCCCTTTTTACCAGGATTTACGCCTTGGTGCTAGTCGCCAGCCCCTGGCCTATGGAAGGCGGGCTTGGGGTAGTCACGGCACGGACCCCGAGGGAGGTTCGTGACACTCGCCGACCCAAGTTAGTGTGTACTTAAAGAATCCATACCCTCATGAGTTCAGCAGTGGTCTCAGATTTTTAATTTGAGTTACCATTTGTGAGTTATAAGCTTCTGAAAAATAAAATAATTTATTTAATTATTTTATTTACGATTAAGCCAAAATTAGGTTTTCTCAGAGGATGCCCGCGCAGACTAAACATAAGTCACACCTAGGGTAAACCCGCCATCCTGAGTGCAACAGTGCCCTTGGATTTACAATCTGAGTTACCATTTAAGAGTTATTCCACATTTCTATAAAACTGCATACTCACGGTAATTTACGCTTAACAAAACTTCAGAAATTGATTTCAGGCACACTGGGCCTCAAAATCAGGTGTCATCTGAAACCGCAGACTCGTAAAATTCCAAAGTATTTTTGAAAAAAAATTCCTTCAACTTTTTTTTTCTTTACATTACTCCCACATCAGGGCTTTACGTCCCCGTAAAGATACAACACACACTAAGGAATCAAAAGAGGGTACTGAGCATGTATCCGAGCCTCCCGCTCCCATATCCTCTACTGAAGGTTCTCGTGCTACCAACGAACACGTACCAGAGGAATCTACCATCCATGCAGGACCTGTTCCTATCAATCCTCATTCTCTACTGGAACCTCCATGAATGTCATCCTATGGTCAATGTTGACGGATAGGTCGTGCACACATCTCCTCGCTGAGATACATAGATGATTTCATTCACCCGGTGCAACTGAAGTAGAAGGGCCTCGTCGTAAGCCGCCTCGCCTACACTACTCAGGACCTGGAATGGTGCAAAGAATCGTGGAGATAACTTGCTGCCCTGACCAAATCTCCATAGACCTCGTCGAGGTGAGACTCGTAAGAAAATGTGATCGCCATCCTTAAACTCTAGTGGTCTCTGTATCCTATCAGCATAGGTCTTCCATATGCTCTGTGTAGTCTTCATCCATTCCTGGATGATCTGCACCTTCTCTGGTAGACTCAAAATTGGTGCACTAGTCAACCTCTACCTCAGCTCCTGAAAATCTCTGATGGCATCTCTCTGACCACGCAAAGGGTTTCCCCTTCTTCATCAATGATAAAAGCGGTGCAACGACACTGGAGAAGTCTGGCACAAATCTAAGTCTGGACAACTCATGAGTGATCGAATGCACCCACTTATGCATGATTCCATCCTATGATGCCTGGGGTTTCCTTTTCGCCGACCAAGGAAAACCCATCCCAATGTTGTAGGTAAACCACAACCTTTTTGCCTAATACAGTCAATCTATGTATGAATTGTGGTTTCCAATCCATCCCCAAACTAATGTCATAAGGCATAGACACTGCCACCGAGAGGTTCCAACCAAAACTCTTATATCAAGGGTCAGATCACACCATCGTCATAAGTGTGATTATCGAGTCTCCTCCGAAAGGTATCTCTAGACATGGGGGTCAAGTCAACAGCTTAACTGGAAAATCTAGGTCTGGGACACGATTCTTGGAAGGAAGGAATGATTCGTATCAATGTCTGTTCTTATGGTAGCTAGTAGTAGACACAGACCGTACCTCAAAACATACCTAGAGCCCTTTGGTCACACTACTTGACCGCATTCAGCTACTCTCTTCCCATTCCCTCTTTCTCCCTGAGCCTGGCGGGGACTACAAAGGCGGGTGGTTTGTAACATTTCAAAATGTACACCACCTCATGCTACTCTCCTAGCTCTGCTTCCATGTCTGTTTCTCTGTAGATACATTTGTCCTTAAAACTTCCTCTTCTTAAAAAATTTTACATTCCCAAGTATCTCAGACTGGTGTCAGTTCCCTGCTTTCCCACTGCTAACATTCAATGGAAGTATCCACTCAGCCACAGAACATTTAACCATAATGGTTCTCTCTAGAACCCTAACATAAGTAAGAATGTGTAGAGGAAAAGTGTTGGCTCAAATGTCTTTAAAACACTCCTCACTCTAAGGTTTGTGCTCTAAATCACTGATTGTATCGTAGTCATCTAGTACCAGGAATCATCGGTACTCCTCGATGAATACTCAGCTACCGACATGTCATCCTGCCGAATCTTTATAAGCTCTAGAAAACTATCAGCCACATCCTCAAGCTAGTCCTCACCCGCCTGTATGTCAGGCTCGCCTTAGAAAATGAGGGGTATCTGATGATTAAACATGTGTAAGGCACTATTCCAATATGTGTCATCTACTGGTACTGCAGGTTGTAACTATAGACCAATAGGTAGTGATATCACTAGAACACTACCCAATGGTACTATCTCAGGCATCGGTCCATGTACAGAAGCCTCATCAATTTGTAGACCAACCTCATGGTACCTCACTGGGAAACACTAGTAGCTAAGAATACCATCTGCTCTAATAGTGTCTAAACTAGGTGTAGAACTCTAGAAACCGCCGCCATCCAGTCCACTACTGCCTAGGAATCTGCCTCGCCTCACAACCTTAGAGGCCTCTGCTGCTGGAACTCATGCAACGTGCTCCGTCAGGGTGCACCTTCCACTAGTACGACTGGTGGAATATGCTACCCAAAGGGTGGTGATGCTGCTGGTACACCACCTGAAGGTGCCAACATAGAATGAAGGCCCTACACCGGAGCCTCATCGCCCGGTGGGCCATCATCATGTACTCTGTCCGAACTCCAACTTACTGTCTGCATGGATACATCCCGAACATATGTGACATGGTCAATGATTTATACCTGGTGAGCTGACCTAGTTTGATCTAACTTTAAATATTTTTGGAAACACACACGCAATCAGGTATTTCGTGCACTAGGTTGTAAATCAGTAGTCAGGGTCCTGGTGTATGGATATGTCAGCCACCGCAACAACACTGGACTCCCTGAACTGAAGACCACACTCGGTACCCTTAACATTATTGATTCACATGAAGGAATGATTAGAGTTCTCAGTTTTGTGGTAGAACCAACTCCTCTGATGCCAATTTTTCATGACCCGTCCCCTGGGGCCCATGTTGTAACTACCCCAAGCCCGCCTCCCTTAGGCCAGAGGCTAGCGACTAGAACCAAAGGCGTAAATCCCTATAATAGGGAAGGCATTGCCTTTATAAAACATAAAAACACACACAACCAGAGTACAAGTGGAAGAAAACCCTAAGTAATGCAGTATAACAAGTGTGCTGAAAGTACAAAGGGGCCAGAATACAAGCCCAATAGAAAGATACAACTACAACTGAAAGAAAGTACCACTGGAATATGGAAGCCGCTCCTGGATCGTCCTCTGGTTTCCTACCTAAAGGGTCGGTACAGATGTCCTCCTTAGCACTCTACGTCAATCGGTCTGCTCCGTGTGCTGTCACACGGAGTATCCACCTCCGGGTACCGTCCAGTCCTTGTACATTGTGCCTTGGTCAGTGCTGTTCGTCGTCTGCATCCATACACAACTAGGTACAGGCATAGCCTGTGTAGGGGTGAGTATAACGATACATAGTAAAAACCCCGAGACCCCAAGGTCTCACTAAATCAAACAAGGATAGTATTAAATCAATTATTTTTTGAGTGCTACGGGTACCTAATCCAAAAACCCAAAAAAACATTCAATATTGGACTCGAAATGTCTGTCTCAGAATCTGGGTCGCACTGCCGTAGACAGTTCGTGAAACCGAGGTCGCACGAAAAATTTGCAGTTGAAAAATTGTTTTATCAACAAAAATAATAATATGATTATTATATGATTATTTTTAATTGATTTTACCTCAATAAAAAACACAATATCATGCACCACCACCCTCTCTCTCCAATTGGTGCACCTCCCTCCATTTCAGGCATGGAAATCTCTAATTAAATGGTGCGCATCACATTCATTAGATTCTATTTCTTTTTGTAAGTTTTAATTTATTTCCTTTAAACATTTTCTCTCTCCAATATCCTTCTCCATTCACTGTTTCTTCTCCACAAAACCCTACAATCCTGGCCTTCCCTTGGCTGCCTCTCACGCCGGATCTACCGCCTCCGGCCTACCGCCATCCTAACCTCCCGCCGTGCTGGGCACCGCCCTTGACTACCCGCACCGGTGTGCCTCAAACCAGTCGCATCTCCTGGCACCCCGTCCGCTGGCCGCGCCACCTCCCATTACCAGTCACCCAACCCCATGCCGCCGCACATCAAGAACAAGTTGGGGGTGGGTCTGGACTTGTTCGTAGTCCGTACCCACCGCGTTAGTAGTTCAAATAAACACCCAACAGAATATTCTTCCATTCTCGAGGGAAAGATTCACATAAACAAAAATAAAAAACCCCCTACCACGGTAATTAACATCACACATCATTGATTCGCAGAATGTGGCATCATGGAAGATGGACGTCTATTCCGTTGACGTCAGGGTGTGTCCGATGTAGAAACACCATTTGAGAAATCCCTCGTGTTCTTTGCGGCGGAGTTGTTCTTCGTTGAAGGCTGGTGTTCTTCATCAAATAAGGACACTTCCTTCTAAGTCTTCTCTAGATTTCCTCCACCAATATTTCCAACCATTAAAATAATAAAAAGGCTCTCCATAATATAACATTCCATGTAATTCAAACCTTTGATGGAATATAAATTAGGGAGGTGATGGGATTCCATAATAATGGGAGTTGTCACATTAAACTGGAGAGGTGTTAAAGGGGGTTGGAGAGAGTTAAGGAAGATGAGAGGTTGGGGCTCGTGTGGTCCCCACCTCTCAATTATCCACAAATGGGTAGTTGGTGGTTATGGGTCTCACCATTAGCTCCCTTTTGTAGGGTATGACTACCATAGATATAAATAAAATTGTGTACCACCAATTTTATTAATTTAATTCTAAATCCTCAATTATTAATTTCAACCCGCTTAAACTGAAAATGCGGTAAAGGTTCCCTTAAGCAATTACTGGAACTGCGAGTTCATCGGTGCCCTCAGATTTCAATTCCGAGCACCGGTTCAAAAGATAGAAAAACCCGCATGTACGTTTACAGGATGTACCCGAAAAAAAGTTCAGAAAATTATTATCTGTCACCCTTTACCCACTACAGTCAAGGTTAGGATCTTCCTAGGTGAAACACTCCCCAACGAACCCAAATGTACTCTTGGATTTCCAATCCGAGTTACTGTTTATAAGTTATGAATTTTACAAAAAATAATAATTATCAGTTAATTATTTTATAAATGGCCAAAAACTAACTTTCCTTGGTGGCCCTTGCCGACCCAAGTTTGTATCTACTTAAAGAAAGAATATCCTCACAACTTCAGCGGTGGTCTCATATTTTTTATCTGAGTTACCTTTTTTGAGTTATAAGCTTTTGAAAAATAAAATAATTTATTTAATTATTTTATTTACAGTTAAGCCAAAATTGGGTTTTCTCAGAGCAGGCCCGTGCTGACTAATGTTAAGTCATGCCTAGGGTAAACCCGCCATCCTGAGCGCAATGGTGCCCTTGTATTTCCAATCCGAGTTACCATTTAAGAGTTATTCCACTTTTCAGGAAAACTACTTACAAGCGTTAATTTAAGGTTAACTAAACTTCATAAATTGATTCCGGGCACACCGGGCCTCGGAATCAAGTGCCATCCGAAACCACGTACTTGTACAATTCCAAAGTATTTAAGAAAAATATTTCCTTGAAATTTTCGGGTCTTAACATAATTTAATTCCGTAAAAAACTTATAGTCCCTACAGATGATCAACATCACCAATGATATTATCAATTTGATGATTCCTAGGAAAAAATTTATTTCTCGGGTTTTGAAAACAATCTTCTTCAATATAACGAATAAAATATTCTTGAAAAATGACATAGGGAACTGAGTCTGGTAATGTTTCCAAATAATATGAATTTTTTAAAATAGTTTGAAAATTTGTTTTTGAAATGTCGTCTGAAGATGTTGGTTGGTTTTATTTAGAAACAAAAGGATCAATTTCATCAAAATCAGTATCTACAATTTTCTCAAAAGTTTTATATTTGTTTTGACACTAAATTACATAGAGGTGGTGGAATAACAAAAAAACATTCCTTCATCATATTTGGGTGAAATTTTATAGAAATTTTCTTTCATATTCACGATGAATAAATTTCATCCAAATACTCTAAATTAAAAATGTTTTGGATTTCATCATATCCATGACTCATAAGGAGTTTTATTAGGAAATGGTCTAATTAAAACTCGATTTAGAGTATACCTAGTATTAATAACCACTTTATCCCAAAAATGTGTTTTGATATAGTATTTCATAAACATGGTTCTTATTATTTCAAGAAGAATTTGATTTCTTCTTTAAACAACACCATTTTTTAGATGTTCTAGGAGATGAAATATATAAAATAAAATTTTTACTACAATAATTTTCAAAATAAACATTTATAAATTCTCCTCCATTATCACTACGAATATTTATCAATGGAATATTTTTCTCAAAAATAAAATCTGACTAAAAAAATTAAATTAAGAAAAGGTATCAGATTTCTTTGCTAAAAAATAAACCCAAGTACATTTAAAAATGTAATAAACTAGTATAAACACACAGTATTTTCCACCAATATGCCCAGTTTTTGTTGGACCAAATAAGTCTATGTGTATAAACTATAACGCAACATAAGTTGAAACATCATATATAGATTAAAAAAAATAGAATTTTGTGTCTTACCATATTGACAAGGATCACATATTTTTAAATAATCAAATATATGTTTCGGAAGACCCTTAATAAGTATTTTCATGGTTATCTTAGATAAGAATATAAGGTTTCAATTTCCTAAAATTCTATTCAGTAACAAAGATTTGTCTTCCACAGAACTAAAGTAAAGTTTGTCTTAGCTTCTATGGTATTATCCGTTAAGGGTATAAATATTCTCATGTTGTTGGGCATAAATAATGTATTATTCCCTAGAATAATATACTACAAACTATCATTCCTAAAATTCACAGGTAACCCTTCATCGCATAATTGACATATGATTATAATGTTGTGATTAAGACATTTTAAAAATAAAACATCATAAATTAAAGAATTACAATGAAGAAATATATTACCTATACCAATAATCTCTCCTTGAGGATTATCACTGAAGGTTACTTTTCCACATATCAACTTGATTATATTTTCCATGAAATATGTTTTACAAGTCATATTCTAGGAACAAACACTATCCATGTAACATATATTCTAATTGTTGTTTCTATTATCATTTTCCTAAAAACAAAGAAGTTAGATATTTAGAAACCAAAATTTCCTATGCCAAATTTAGTTAAAAATAAATTAGGTAAACACATATCTCATATCTTCATTTGAGAAGATTTAATTTCGTTAGAAAAATAATCTTTATGAAATCCTAATGATTGAATTTTATTTAAAGGAAAATTATTTTTTCAGTGGCCTCCACTTTAGCATTTTGTGAAAAATGCTTCACATTTAAGAATCAAGTAGTTGTTTTTAAAAATAAGTTTTTTATTCGTAAAATCCATTATAGTACTATTACTAAGGGGAAAATTGTTTTTATAAATTTTTTCGATGTTTTCTTTACTTATGGTAAATTCTGACTAATGTTTCTTCCGGGAAACGGAAGAAATATAATAATTTACTTTTATAACTAAATCAACATTTTCATGAAACTTAATTTTGAACTGAGGGTATTTTCTAAAACCTTTTTCATAAAATTAATCATATTAACATATTTAGAATATATATATATATTTAAATATTATTATCACGGTATTCATAAAGATATAATATCTTTTAAGTTAAAATTTCAATCCTTTAGTGTGCCTTAACATTTTTTTCTTTAGCATTTTCAGGATTTTATAAAATCATTCAATTTTTATTTTCTAAAATATTAACAATGCGCAAAACATATTCATAAGAAGGTAAAACTTTTAATTAATTACACGAGGGTGATTCATCATCTAAGGATGTTCTAATTTTTTTATTATAATTTTCAAGATTATTTTCATTGAGTTATATGTTGGTAGGGTTCTCAATAGTCTGTACTTTTTCAATAAGACATAAATTTCAATTAGGAATTCGAGTGAGAAGAAAAATATTTCTATGATATGTACTTCCATCATATGTAGAGTTTTCATAAGAATAAAAACCCCTATCACACCAAGTGTAATTTTCCATCAGTACATTATTTCTCTTTGATTTACTTAATTTCATCAAATAACGATCAGAATTTATAACATTCATATATTTATTCTTCAGTATTGTACAATCTGGTATAACATTTCTAAATCTTCCACATATAAAAAATGTATATTGTAAATATTTCTTTTCATTCATGTCTCTTTAAGTTTTATTATATCTATATTTAAAATCATTATTACCCACTATTTTTTCATTTTTGGGGATATATTTTCATGTTAATTCTCATAGGGATCCATATTTTTAGAATCATAATGAATGACCACATTCATTATTTTTTTAGTCTAAACCTTTTCACAAGAAGTTTGAGCTTTGAAAGGATTCATAGTAGTACTGAATGAAATTCCACAATTCTTTTTTTTTCTTTCTCAGTATTTATTTTTAATCTCCCTTCATATTTCATGACTGTACCAATAAGATCATTATGATTAAATTTTTTTTTATTGTATCATTTAAATATTTCCATTTTTAGTAATATTCATAGAGAATGATGTCTATAATTTTCCCAATAAGAATTTCATCTTCAAATCCATTCTCTACAACTTATTGTAAATTATTTATAATCTTCATGAATCTTTGATAAAATATACAATAAATATTTTTTAGGTAGAAACTAGGAATCTTAATAACATTATCATTACTTTTATCTCATGGTTTCCATAACATTAGAATTACCAAAATAAATTATCTCCAGCTTTTTTGAAATACAATTTTCTACTTCATCAAGAGAAATATTTATATATATGCTTCTATGCATTGATAATAGTAGAGTATTTGTGACTTGATAGTTACGTTGTAATTCATACTTATCATGATTTTGAAATGTAACAACATAATTTTTAGGGTTCTTGTAGTCTTTAGTCATCATTGCAACATTTTTCACCCTTTATTCATAACACAAGTCTTCATTTGATCTCAAATATTCATAATATGATCTGCCAATAATTGATTGTATTTTTGGATTTAGGTTTCCTATAGAACAGACAATAAAACTAACCATTTTTTAGACAATAAAAAATTATATTTCCACAAATCACAATAGTGTAACAATATTAATAAAGATGTTATAAAATAAACTCTCGAAGAAATTATTTTTCTGTATAAAATAAAATTACATTCAAAGTAAAAATAACCTTCTCTAATACCAATTTTTGGATTTTAATTTATATGAAGATGGAAAAATAAATGTGTAGGGATGAGATGAGTAGTAGATTTAAAAACATTTATTTTTAACCTTAAAAAAACTTAGTTTTATAATGTTAAACAAATCATATTAAATAAAAATTATGAATTTAAATGTAATCAGAATTGGGCCTTGGGTATGATAGTAAAAATATCACAATCAAGTAGATTGTGATATATGTGTTCATAGGTCATAATGATTAATATATTATATCTTAACAATTTATAAAATTGTAATCACTAAGTAATTAGGTAATGTACTTAGTGTTTAATAAAATTCACTTAAAAATGATTTTATCAGAGTAAGATAAAAAATATCATAATCAAGTTTTAGTATGATAATAGAATAAAAAATAGAAATATAAATTTAAAATGTATCATGTTTCTATTAAATGTAGTGGAAAAAATATAATTTTTTTGTAAAAAAAAATACATATGATTAAACAACATTTAACCAAAAGAGAACAATATCCTATAACATAGGATAAAAGTACCGTATCATACAATCACAAGAAAGTTTGTATTTCCCTTACCAGATAAGGCCCTCAATATAATGATTGATATATCTCATTATCCCTATGATCTCTCTATACAACGATTGTCTTCACTCTATCATTCTATCCCCACAAGACCTCAATCTGTAGTGATCAAATCAACTCTATTTCGCAATCCCCACCAACCCTCAAACGTATTCACATGGTCAGATACATCAAAAGAATATCAAAAGAGTGTAAATGATTTCACGTCTAAGAACAAGAAATTCACTCCATAAATATTCTGTGTTATTGCATATTGTTTGTTTTAAAATAATTTATCAATATCTCTCAAAAATCATCTAAATCATCTTGTTCCAATTTCTTTGAATGAAATGCTATTTATAGGTTAATCTCCAATGGTCATCTTGAATATTAAATGGTCATATTTTCTTAATATTTTTGCAATTAATTGGACACATGTGAATGAAAACATGGAAAAACAAAAATCAGACATCATTTAGTTTTACACTAAAATTGTGTAAAAATTTTCTTTACATTATGAAAAATTATTCTGAGTATGATAAAAAATGTAATTGTTGTTATGATATATTTTATGAGTATTAATATCATCTTTATCGGTATTATTTTCAGTCTGAATGTGAAATTTTTTTGTATTGATGACTGGATAGAAAATGTTTTCTTGATCTTATGACGTTGAATCAGGAATTAATCGTATTCAAGCTATGTATAATAATAAAAATATAAATAAATTCGTTTATTTACATGAGTCATAATATGTTAATGTATGTATGGTAAAAGAAATATGTTTCTTATAAATCATGTTAAAAACATAAAAACATGAAAAGTTAGTAAAGTAATTAAAAAGATACTTTTTGAGATTTCAGAAAAAAAGTAATAAAAAATTAATAAGTTCAATTTTTGACTCAACAACACATGTGACTTATTATCACCCATTCATCAATAATATTTCATTAATATCATTGTTTTTTGTTATAACCACTTAATTTTCTCTATATCTTTCACCATGGATGTTCTTGTTACTGCCTATATGTTATTTTTTATTCATATAAATAATTATTTTAAAATTATAAATACAATATTTACTCATTATATAAATTTTTATAATCATTATTGATAGTTGAACATAGAAGATTATATTACACCATTCCTTGAGATAGAAGATTGTACGTACACATGAACATGTTTTTCACTTTTCGACAGATGGAATGAAAGTAAGGTAAATAATTATTCAAAATTATTGAATAATTATTATATCATATATCTCAAATATATTGAAATAATATATCCTTATTACCATCCATGTAAAGAGGAAGGAAAACTAAGAATCACGGCGCTTCGTAGTGGTGGTATCCCACATGTACCCACCAGTGATATTTTCATTTTCCAATGGATGGGAAGGTAGAAATTTTGATGTGATATTATAATTATAGAAGAATAATTTTGTCTTAAATATAATATATTAAAATTATAACCATCATAATAAAAATCCATGAAATATGGTCATGGAAAATGAATTACATCACTACGTGGGAGCGGTAGTCCACATGTTCACTCGAGTGATACATTCACATCTAAATTGATGGAAACGAGGTTTAATAATGGTAGTTAAATAATCATTACAAAATTTTAGTATATTAAGGAAAATTATGTGAAACGTTTATGATTAATACCATATATTTTTAGTATTTATAATAAGAAATAAATTATAAGTGGTTGTGTAATTTGATTACCTCTACTTCTGTAGGCCTCCTTTACATCCTTTCTTAAGTACCCTTAGAATAGCCTTTTAATAATAGAAACACATATATTTCATATATAGTGATGTTTAAATGATAATTTTAAATGTTTTTTTTTGAGTTAGGATTCTGTTAAAGGTGTACATAAAAGAGATAAGGGGTGTCCTTTCTTAAGTGAGTGGAGGAACACAATTGCAATTTTTCAAAATATTAAAATATAATAATGTGAAATTCAGGTAAAAGTGGATCATAAATTTCAATGATTAGATTATATCCAGGATATGGTATTTATAATAATCATGAAATAAAATTTATAGAAGTTTATCTATCATTTTAATCATCATCATTTTGTATTAACCCCTTCATTAACCATTTTAACCTAATCCATAGTAATAATGTTTTTAAATCATAAATGTTTATAAATTTACATAAAAGGTAAAAACTCAATCATAAATGGAAACATAATGAAATTTTATTCCATTTACCAACATTATTTTCTCTTTAAATATTTTTATATTTTAAAAATAATATAGTAAATTATTATGTTTTATAAAAGAACATTAATGTCTTTTTTGACACTATTCTTTTAATTTTAATTTAGTGGCATCAAGATAACTATTTAATATTAATATAAAATATTTAACAATAAATTATACATTATTATTATCCATAATGTTCATATGATAGAACAATTATTCCAAAATACATACTTTCGATTTTTTTAAAATCATTTACTTTTATTTTTGTACTTCTTGCACAGGAACTGTGCCTATGTTCTATAAGAATTTATGGTAATGATAAAATCAATAAAACTTATAAATAAATATATATAAAAAAATAGTTTTATTATTATTAAAATAGATTTTTTATTCATTCACAGCCATTTTTTATCCCTCTGTAAACATATAAGATATATTTAAATATATTAGAGTGAAATTTTGTATTCTTATTTACATAAAATGTTTTGTAGGACATAATAAAATATAAATTTAAAAAGTTAAAATTTTAATTTTATTTAGGATTGAGGAATAAATTTAATCCTAAAATTAAATATATACAAGTGGGTTGTTTGTAACACCCCAAGCTTCCGCGGTACGTTTCCCTTCAAATAATGCGATAGCGTGTGTTGTACGCAACCTCGAGTTCTAACACACACCACAACTAATTAAACTAGTCGTTGTGAATAGTAATACCTACTTTTTGAAATCATATATATTTTATATTTCAAAATGGACTTCATTTTTGGATTCAGAATATTGAAATTAGCCTAGGGTGAAATTTTGGTACTTTTCGGATAACTTTTATATTTTGATGAATAGTGAAAATTACTAAATTTTAATTAAAATCAACTTTTTTAATCAAAATAATTAATATTGATAAATTATGAATTTGAGTGGTTTTAATGTATATTTAGAATATATTTTTACCATTTAATTTAATGTTTGTAATTGGACATAATTTCACAATTAAACTAGACATAAACAAGTGTCAATCTTTTGATAGTTATTATCTCTTAAAAACACGCTTTTTATTTTAACAACGGGAATTAATTTTTAATTAATTTCTGCCACTTCTGTGTTTTAAATTTGGAAAAATGGATTACATATTTGGAATCAGGATGTCCAAATTATGTAAATAGGTAACTTTTATTTTTACACATTTTGAATAATTATTGCGGTAAATATTTTATTTACCATGGTTAAAGGGTAAATACGGTAAATAAGGGTTAAAAAATAATATTATAATAATACAAAATTACCCTAAAACGTGTCCTAACCTTATTTTTGGACACATACCCGACCATGGGCATCCTTGGTACGATTTGGGGACCCCTTAAAGCCACTTGTATGTGGTAGGGACACATTATATTAATAAAGTTAAAATAAAAATAAAAATGGCATAAGCTTACATCTTATAGAAGAACAATTTTTACATAGGGTTATACATGTTGGATTTTTGATTATAAATATTCATTAGAAAGAAAAAAAGATTTCCTACATAATGATATTTTATTTATAATTTTTAGACATCAAATAATTTAAATTATTAATGACACAATAATGATTCAATGTTTACCTCATTAATAAATCATTTAAATAAATAAGATTATAATGATTAAAATATTATCTAAAACCTGTCCAATTCTTATTGGTTGATGTTATTTAAAAAATTAGTCATCGTATCTTCGACCTCAATGATTTTTGGACCATTATAAACCGAATATAATTATATTATAAAGTAATACTTTCACTCTTTCCTAAAGAGCCCCTTCTCTCCCTTATAAAAGGGGACCACTTCTACTCATTCCTCACACCTCTCAAGCCACTTGGCTCGGCCAAACTCTACCCAAATACTCTCCCAACTCCCCTCACTACAACCTAGAGGCCTTAGTTTGATCCGAAAGCCAACCTAAGGAGCCCTTTTGATCAAATCAAAAGGAAGAACCCGAAGAAGAGGTAATGTTTTCACCACCCCTTTTCAAGTTCCTTTCTTCTTCCACTACTTCTTCCTTTGTTGTTACCATTCTAAAATATTAACTCCAGTATAATTTATATACTGTGATTTTATTATAAATATGGTACAACCATATTCAGTATTCTATCCACCCTTTTAATAACAAGTCACCATACGTGCGTACGTACGGCTTACCGTCTCCACGTCGTGGTGTAATTGTTATTAAATATAATATTATTTCGATGGATATAATAATGATGTGTAACTCATGTAAATAATAAATATAACATGTTAATGATTCTGTATATATGATATACCATCCATTTATATATTATTTTAATATCAAAAGAATGATATTGTCACTCGTGCGTACGTACGGACTACCGTCTCCACGAATGCGATGAGATTCATTCTCCATCGTATCCATTCAAGTATAATTATCATTTTATGATTTAAAAATGATGTTTAAAGACTTGATATCATTCTGGATATGAATAATATACAACCTATCCATTACAAACATGGCTTACGTAACAAAACATATAAAATAAAACAAGTTAGTTAACACCCGAAACAACGATAATACTAAAATATTATTATAAATCAATATTAAAAGATCATATATGATATCATATTAATGTATATGATTCTTTTATAATTTAATAAAAATTATTTCACCATTATACAGGAGTTTAACCTACCCCAACCAAGGAAAAGTACAAGGTAAGGGTTATTTCACAATCTCTTCATTATCCGAGGTTGTTTATACGTAATAATCTACTGGGATCTCGTTATCATCCACATCCATGTTTCTTCAAAATGTATTTCAAAACATTTTTAATATTTAAAATAATATGGGTTAAAGTCATTTATACCTTTTTTGACTTTTTATAAGAGGTTTATAAGGGAATATTTCCGTCGTTTTCCAAACAAGGTGCTTTTTAACCTTTTCGACAGAATTAAGATAAGAATGTTTTTTTAACTTATACGGCGGGTGCGGTTATTTTCTGCCGTTATAAAATCGTCAAAGCTTCCCTTACAAGCTTATAAGAATATTTTCAAAGAAAATGTTTTATTTTATAAATATATGTCTCTTAAATGATTTCAAAATAGAGAGAGATATTTCTTTAAAAAGAGTTTTGATTTCATCTATGTCAACATCCTTTAATGGATTTTACGCTTATTTGAGGATGATATATTATGATACAAAACTTTTATGTTGTATTGAAGGATTGGTGATATGTTTGACTATGGATGTGCTATTTTTTTATATACCATTCATGGTTTATGGTGAAAGTATTGACATTTCGTATGCTAGTTTTAATACGAATGTTTAAGTTATGTTTAAACCTTTTCATATGGGAATGCATTGGACTTAATATGTGACGGGTGGAGCCCGCTATAGCTCCTTGATGCATTTGTAGGTCTCTTTAGAAAAACTAGTGTCTTGGCACAAGGCCTTGGAAAAATCATATTTGTAGTCTTGGCACGAGGCCTTGGCTATGTGGTTATGATAGTCTGGCATTATGCATTCCATCATTATGAAAGTGGTTATTGATATTGCATGTGATTATTCGATTAGTAGAATATCCATGTGAATAAGTAAGTGGAATTATTTAATTTTATTTATGCCATACTATGTTGAAGTTAAAGTTTAAAATGCTTTTGTTTTAGTTATACTTTGCCTTAAATGTTTATTCTTATTTATGAAAGTTTCCGCTATATTGTCATCCTTACTGGGAATTTGAGCTCACCCCTTTTCTATGTTTTATTTTCCCAGGATGTGAAGAAGTAAATTATGAATGACTTGCAGGGATATTATGAGGGGTTAATAGTGTGGACTATGGAGACAATATGTTGTTGTAGTAGTTTTTATTTTGATGATGTAATGTAAAACTTATGAATATATCTAGTGTTTCCAAGGCTACTAAACCAATCGCTCTTTCGAGATTTGATCTTTCTTGTGATCATGCCAATGTTATGTAATTAATGCACCGACTCTGGGTAACTGGGGTCGGGGCTTTACAATTGGTATCAGAGAAAGTTTAGTACAAACCTTGAAAGCTAGATTTAGATAAACTCTGATTAGAGCACGTAGACCTAAGATAAACTTTGAGGATTAGTATAGAAGAACTTCCTAGAATTTTGGTATTGTAGAGATTTTGTGAGTTTTCCGAGTAATAAATCCCTGTCTGGATACGAGCAGGTAGAGGCGGCTCTGGCACAGATGTACCTAGGGGTAAAACCCGAAAACACCGCTTTGAGCTAGACTTGAACGGGAACTGGTGCACGACAACGGGCCTTGCTGCACTATTGGTTACGAAACTCCCGGGGGATATGCTTAG
The DNA here is from genome assembly GCA_963277665.1 of Viscum album. Classification (NCBI taxonomy): domain Eukaryota; kingdom Viridiplantae; phylum Streptophyta; class Magnoliopsida; order Santalales; family Viscaceae; genus Viscum; species Viscum album. The sequence goes on from OY728121.1 coordinate 1,252,191,989, forward strand.
GATAACTCTCATTTTCATTACAAATTATTATGAAGGGTTTATTAGTATATAATTCCTCAAAGAAAACATTTTTATGATTATGGATTATATCCATAAATAGTTCAATTTATGTTGAGTGTTTTATAAGTATGGGATTATGTATTTTGATTCATAAACTGATCTAGTTTATGCCATTGTTTAGAAATGGCGCCTAGTGGAAGAAATGGAAACTGTATCAATGCACGCACTCCATGTAGGGATTTCCCTCCTGCTCAAGATAATTATAGTGGGGCTGGTGATGCAACTGGTGCCGATCAGCTAATCACCATACTGGGACAACTTACTCAGGTTATTAATAATAACCTTACCCGTATAGAGCACCCTGATCCGCAGCGTGGAGGACCAATGTTAGATCGATTCATGAGGCAACAACCACCAACGTTCAATGGGAGTACAAATCACTTAGTAGCTGAGCAATGGATAAATTCCCTAGAGAAAATATTTCAGGCTTTGGGGAGAAGTGAAAGGGAAAAAGTTATCATGGAAGTTTACCACCTCACTGGAGATGCTGATCAATGGTGGTCGTTGATTCAAAACATGAAGGAAGATGATGAAGTATCAAATATGGAATGGAGGGAGTTCAAAGATCTATTTTTAGAAAAATAATTCCCTCGCGACCATCGAGCTGATATGGAAAGGCAATTTCTAAGTCTGAGACAGAAGGAGGATGAGAATGTCGCAAAGTATGAGGCTAACGTTACAAGGTTAGCAAGGTACACTGGTGATTATATACGTAACCAAAGAAGTAAGATTGATCGTTTCTTTGATGGGTTAAAACCATTTCTTCATCGAGCATTAGTCTCACAATCCTTTTCATCGTACGAAGACATTGTCTCATGTGCTATCAAGACCGAAAAGGAATTCTCTAAGTCTTATGAATTTAAAGAAAAGCAAGAGAAGAAGTGACCTACTGATCAATATGGGAATGGAAATAAGGGGAAGAAGGGAATGGTTGAATATCCATCCTGTGGTAAATGCGGGAAGAAAGACCCTGGTACATGCTTTAAGGGAATGGGAGTCTGTTACAAGTGTGGTGAAAAAGGCCACCAAGCTCGTGATTGCAAGGGGAAGAAGGAAGCTACCAACGTTCAGTGCTACAATTGCAGGGAGATGGGGAATTATGCAAATGAATGTCCTAAGCATCAAGAGAACTTACCTCAGAAAAGGCCAAGGGATCAAGGCCAGGCTTATGCTATCACTACTGCTGAGGTAGAAGCTCCGAAAGACGTGGTGGCAGGTAATTTAATGGTTTCCTCATGTTTAGCAAATGCATTATTTGATTCTGGATCATCGCATTGTTTCATATCTTCCCAGTTTGCTAAGAAAATTAGATATTTCAAATTTGATTTAATAAGGGAGTTGTCAGTTAAAACTCCTAAGGGAAGTATCATTGCAACAATGTTTTGTGAATCAGTCCCCATTAGAGCACATAAATTTTCTTTATCTGCTGATCTCATCGTCATACCTATGATTGAGTTTGATATAATCCTCGGTATGGACTGGCTTTTGGACTATGATGCGAAGATTTATTGTAAGAAGAAAGAGGTTACGATTATTGATGATAATGATAAGGAACACCTTATTTTTAGAGCAGAATCGCCACCACCTAATTCTTATTTAGATCCACCCCCAGTAGCTCAACATAATTCAATTATTTGGGAGGAAGAGAATGAAATAACTACCGATGAGGAAAGGAATGTTCAAATAGAGGATGTACCTGTTGTGAAAGAATTTGTAGATGTATTTCCAGAAGATTTACCTGGACATCCTCCAGAACGAGAAGTTGAGTTTCCCATTGATTTGATTCCTGGATCAAGGCCTATATCGAAGACCCCTTATATAATGGCCACTGTATAATTAGTCGAACTAAAGAAACAACTAGAGGAATTGATTAATAAGGGATTTATTTGCCCTAGTGTTTCTCCATGGGGAGCCCCTATTCTTTTTGTTAAAAAGAAAGATGGATCTATGAGGTTATGTATCGACCACAGGGAGATCAATGCTATAACGATAAAGAACAAGTATCCCCTACATCGTATTGATGATTTATTTGACCAACTGCATGGAGCTCAATACTTTTCAAAGATTGACCTTCGATCTGGATACCATCAGTTGTGTGTGAGGAAGGAAGACATTCCAAAGACAGCATTTCGAACTAGGTACGGGCATTACGAGTTTACCGTAATTCCGTTTGGATTGACTAATGCACCCTATGTATTCATGGATCTGATGAATAGAGGTTTCAAGGAGTATCTCGATGAATTTGTGGTGGTATTTATTGATGATATCTTGGTATACTCCAAAACCTACGAAGATCATGAAAATCACTTGCGCATTATCTTGAAGACTCTAAGGAGGCATGAATTATATGGGAAGTTTAGCAAGTGTGTATTCTGGCTTCAGGATATTTCTTTTCTAAAGATGGAATCTCTGTTGATCCTTCTAAGACCAAGGAAATCCAAGAATGGCCAGCACCTACGAGTATAACTGAGGTACGTAGTTTTATTGGTTTGTCAGGTTATTATCGACGTTTCGTCCAGAATTTTGCCCGATTGGCTAACCCATTAACGAAGCTCACACGTAAAGGGGTTAAATTTTTTTGGACAAAAGAGTGTGAAGAATATTTCGAAGAACTGAAGAGAAGATTAGTCAATGCTCCTATATTGACTCTACCATCGGGGAATGATGGGTTCGTTATTTATAGTGATGCATCAAAGAAAGGACTTGGTTGTGTCCTTATGCAGAATGATAGAGTTATTGCCTATGCATCACGACAGTTGAAAATTAATGAACAAAACTATCCTACTCATGATCTTGAGTTAGCAGCTGTGATCTTTTCTTTGAAGATATGGAGACACTACCTCTATGGTGAAAAATGTGAGATTTATACTGATCACAAGTGTTTGAAGTATATTTTCTCACAAAAAGAACTCAACATGAGGCAAAGGAGATGGCTTGAATTACTCAAGGATTATGATTGCACGATACACTACCACCCGGGGAAAGAAAACAAGGTGCCAGATGCTTTGAGCAGAAAATACCATGGAGTTTTGAACATGATGAGAATTGAAAGGGATCCAATTTTCATGGATCTAGTGAAGATGGACATGGGAATAACCAAGGAAGGTGAAACATCAATTCGTTTTCAAATGGTTGCCAAACCATCTTTACTAGAAAGGATTAAGAGTTCTCAGACCGATGATGAAGAATTTTAGAAGAAGATTAAAGCTGTGAATGATGGGAGATTGAGAGAATTTGTGTATGAAGATGGAATTTTGAAATTCGGGAAGAGACTTTGTGTTCCCGATTTACCTGATCTGAAAAGGGAATTGCGGGATGATGCTCATAGTTCCAATTTCTCTATACACCCTAGGAGCACCAAAATGTATAGATATTTGAAGGAACATTTTTGGTGGGACAACATGAAGAGGGAGATTGCTGATTTTGTGTCAAGATGTATGGTTTGTCAACAAGTGAAAGCTGGAAGGCAACATCCTGGAGGAGTCATGCAACCTCTTCCCATACCGGAGTGGAAATGGGACAATATTACGATGGACTTTGTCATGGGGCTACCAAAGTCTCCTAGAAGGAATGATGCAATATGGGTTATTGTTGATCGTCTTACCAAGTCAGCACATTTTCTTGCTATAAGAGAAGATCTACCCATGGAACGTCTAGCAAGACTATACATTAATGAAGTTGTGAGACTTCATGGAGTACCCCTATCGATTGTTTCTGATCGTGATCCCCGTTTTACTTCAAGTTTTTGGAAAAGTCTTCAGAAATCTCTGGATACTGAACTTTATTTGAGCACTGCTTACCACCCTCAGACAGATGGACAATCAGAACGGACTATTCAAACCATAGAAGACATGTTGAGATCTTACTCACTTGACTTTCAGGGTATGTGGGATCAATATTTACCACTGGTAGAATTTTCCTATAACAATAGCTTCCATTCGAGTATTCAGATGGAACCATATGAAGCGTTATACGGAAAGAGATGTCGTACACCAACCTGTTGGGATGAGGTTGGTGAAAGAAAACATGTAGGCCCAGAACTGGTGGAGGAAACGGTGGAAAAGGTAAAGGTAATCCAAAATCACATCTTTGCAGCTCAAAGTAGGCAGAAAAGCTATGCCGATAATCGAAGGAAGGATTTGGAATTTCAGGTCGGAGATCATGTTTTCCTGAAGGTATCTCCATGGAAGGGAGTCATAAGTTTTGGTAAGAAAGGTAAATTGAGTCCCAGGTACATCGGACCTATCGAAATTCTAGAACGAATTGGGGCTGTAGCTTACCGATTGGCTATGCCGCCAAGTCTCTCCAGAGTTCACGATGTGTTCCACGTATCTCTGTTGAGAAAATACATGCCTGACCCAACGCATGTACTCACCTATGAGGAATTAGAACTGGAACCCGATTTGTCTTATTGTGAAGAGCCTGTCAGGATTCTTGATACAAGAGAACAAGTACTGAGAAACCGGACGACGCGTCTGGTAAAAGTTTTGTGGAGAAATCATAAGATGGAAGAGGCAACGTGGGAACCCGAGGAACTTATGATGAAGAACCACCCGAGTATTTTTATGCAGTAATACCCTAGAAATTGCGAGGACGTAATTATTTGAAGGAGGGGAGAATGTAACACCCCAAGCTTCCACGGTACGTTTCCTTTCGAATAATGCGATAGCGTGTGTTGTACGCAACCTCGAGTTATAACACACACCACAACTAATTAAACTAGCTGTTGTGAATAGTAATACCTACTTTTTGAAATCATATATATTTTATATTTCAAAATGGACTTCATTTTTGGATTCAGAATATTGAAATTAGCCTAGGGTGAAATTTTGGTACTTTTCGGATAACTTTTATATTTTGATGAATAATGAAAATTAATAAATTTTAATTAAAATCAACTTTTTTAATAAAAATAATTAATATTGATAAATTATGAATTTGAGTGGTTTTAAAGTATATTTAGAATATATTTTTACCATTTAATTTAATGTTTTTCATTGGACATAATTTCACAATTAAACCAGACATAAACAAGTGTCAATCTTTTGATAGTTATTATCTCTTAAAAACACACTTTTTATTTTAACAACGGGAATTAATTTTTAATTAATTTCTGCCACTTCTGTGTTTTGAATTTGGAAAAATGGATAACATATTTGGAATCAGGATTTCCAAATTATGTAAATAGGTAACTTTTATTTTTACACATTTTGAATAATTACTGCGGTAAATATTTTATTTACCATGGTTAAACGGTAAATCCAGTAAATAAGGGTTAAAAAATAATATTATAATAATACAAAATTACCCTAAAATGTGTCCTAACCTTATTGGTGGACAGATACCCGACCATGGGCATCCTTGGGTCGATTTGGGGACCCCTTATAGCCACTTGTATGTGGTAGGGACACATTATATTAATATAGTTAAAATAAAAATAAAAATGGCATAAGCTTACATCTTTTAGAAGAACAATTTTTACATAAGGTTATACATGTTGGATTTTCGATTATAAATATTCATTAGAAATATAAAAAGATTTCATACATAATGATATTTTATTTATAATTTTTAGACATCAAATAATTTAAATTATTAATGACACAATAATGATACAATGTTTACCTCATTAATAAATCATTTAAATAAATAAGATTATAATGATTAAAATATTATCTAAAACCTGTCCAATTCTTATTGGTTGATGTTATTTAGAAAATGAGTCATCTTATCTTCGACCTCAATGATTTTTGGACCATTATAAACCGAATATAATTATATTATAAAGTAATACTTTCACTCTTTCCTAAAGAGCCCCTCCTCTCCCTTATAAAAGGAGACCACTTCTACTCATTCCTCACACCTCTCAAGCCAATTGGCTCGGCCAAACTCTACCCAAATACTCTCCCAACTTCCCTAACTACAACCTAGAGGCCTTAGTTTGATCAGAAAGCCAACCTAAGGAGCCCTTTTGATCAAATCAAAAGGAAGAACCCGAAGAAGAGGTAATGTTTTCACCACCCCTTTTCAAGTTCCTTTCTTCTTCCACTTCTTCTTCCTTTGTTGTTAACATTCTAAAATAATAACTCCAGTATCATTTATATACTGTGATGTTATTATAAATATGGTACAACCATATTCAGTATTCTATCCACCCTTTTAATAACATGTCACCATACGTGCGTACGTACGGCTTACCGTCTCCACGTCGTGGTGTAATTGTTATTCAATTTAATATTATTTGGATGGATATAATAATGATGTGTAACTCATGTAAATAATAAATATAACATGTTAATGATTCAGTATATATGATATACCATCCATTTATATATTATTTTAATATCAAAAGAATGATATTGTCGCTCGTGCGTACGTACGGACTACCGTCTTCACGAATGCGATGAGATTCATTCTCCATCGTATCCATTCAAGTATAATTATCATTTGATGATTTAAAAATGATGTTTAAAGACTTTATATCATTCTGGATATGAATAATATACAACCAATCCATTACAAACATGGCTTACGTAACAAAACATATAAAATAAAACAAGTAAGTTAACACCCGAAACAACGATAATACTAAGATATTATTATCAAATCAATATTAAAAGATCATATATGATATCATATTAATGTATATGATTCTTTTATAATTTAATAAAAATTATTTTACCATTATATAGGAGGTTAACCTACCCCAACCAAGGAAAAGTACAAGGTAAGGGTTATTTCACAATCTCTTCATTATCCATGGTTGTTTATATGTAATAATCTACTCGGATCTCGTTATCATCCACATCGATGTTTCTTCAAAATGTATTTCAAAACATTTTTAATATTTAAAAGAATATGGGTTAAAGTCATTTATACCCTTTTTTGACTTTTTATAAGAGGTTTATAAGGGAATCTTTCCGTCGTTTTCCAAACAATGTGATTTTTAACCTTTTCGACAGAATTAAGATAAGAATGTTTTTTTAACTTATACGGCGGGTGCGGTTATTTTCCGCCGTTATAAAATCGTCAAAGCTTCCCTTACAAGCTTATAAGAATATTTTCAAAGAAAATGTTTTATTTTATAAATATATGTCTCTTAAATGATTTCAAAATAGAAAGAGATATTTCTTTAAAAAGAGTTTTGATTTCATCTATGTCAACATCCTTTAATGGATTTTACGCTTATTTGAGGATGATATATTATGATACAAAACATTTATATTGTATTGAAGGTTTTGTGATATGTTTGAATGTGGATGTGCTATTTTATTATATACCATTCATGGTTTATGGTGAAAGTATTGACATTTCGTATGCTAGTTTTAATACGAATGTTTATGTTATGTTTAAACCTTTTCATATGGGAATGCATTGGAATTAATATGTGACGGGTGGAGCCTGCTATAGCTCCTCGATGCATTTGTAGGTCTCATTAGAAAAACTAGTGTCTTGTCACAAGGCCTTGGAAAAATCATATTTGTAGTCTTGGCACGAGGCCTTGGCTATGTGGTTATGATAGTCTGGCATTATGCATTCCATCATTATGAAAGTGGTTATTGATATTGCATGTGATTATTCGATTAGTAGAATATCCATGTGAATAAGTAAGTGGAATTATTTCATTTTATTTATGCCATACTATGTTGAAGTTAAAGTTTAAAAGGCTTTTGTTTTAGTTATACATTGCCTTAAATGTTTATTCTTATTTATGAAAGTTTCCGCTATATTGTCATCCTTACTGGGCATTTGAGCTCACCCCTTTTCTATGTTTTATTTTCCCAGGATGTGAAGAAGTAAATTATGAATGACTTGCAGGGATATTATGAGGGGTTAATAGTGTGGACTATAGAGAAAATATGTTGTTGTAGTAGTTTTTTTATTTTGATGATGTAATGTAAAACTTATGAATATATCTAATGTTTCCAAGGCTACTAAACCAATCGGTATTTCGAGATTTGATCTTTCTTGTGATCATGCCAATGTTATGTAATTAATGCACCGACTCTGGGTAACTGGGGTCGGGGCGTTACATTGTTTATTTTCAGACCTTATCTCATAGTTTCAAACACATTTCACCAACATTACCCTTACCATGGTCAACATTTTTTATGGTTACCATTCACAAGGGACAAAATATGGGGAATATAATTTTAAAATCCCAATTAAAAATATGGAATCCATTTTTAAAATTTAATTTTATGATGTTTCAAAAATAAATTTTTGTTTAAATATGTAAAACAGAACAAAAAATAGTTTTTAAAAAAAATTCATTTTAAATAATTAACATATATAAAAATAATGAATATTAAAAATTTAAATTAAATTAATTTTTTATTATAAATCAAATCAAACATATTTAAATTTAATATTAAATCTAAAATATATTGGGAAATTTAAATTAAAAAATTTATGTAAAATAAATGAGATTATTTAAAAAAATGGTATTTTTCACTACACACATGAAAATCATTCATTTAATAAAAAATACCAATATTTCACCCAATGTTTATTTCAATATGATGATAAAAATTAATTAAGTTTATTCAATAAAATAAATTTCTAAAATTGGTATAAATTAATTTAAATTTCATCACCAAAAATAAATTGGGATCATTCGAATCGTCCATATAGAGTTCTGAGGATCTTTACCAAATAATTGATAATTTATTTTCCATGATAATGATTATAATTTATTTTAATAATAATTAATCAATATGATATATAATTATGTTTTAAGAAAAATCAATTAAGATTATATTTAATGAAGTTAATATGTTGATTGTTGAATTCAAACATTTTGGGGATTTCAAGGTAGTCAAATGAAAGTTGAGTTGAGAAGGAAATTTTGAATTTTGAGCTCATTAATACTCCTTAATATTCATAGGATTTGTTCTTACATAAATGGGTTAAGGATCAATAAGATTTAGTTTCTAAAATATTCATAGAGAGGAAGTACTAATGGTTTTTAGTGGAATATCTAGATAAGGAATCAATTCTTTGTATAAGAGAAATATTTAAAAGTGGTCTACCAGTCATAGTTTCTTCATATAGAGTATCATTGGGTAATGGTGTACCATAATGAGGTGCATCAGATAGATGTACAGTAGATAGAGACAAATATGACATATATATTTCTAGATATAGAATTGTATCTCAATTTTTTGTGAGAATATTTTAGGTTTTATTTTATTTCGGCTCAAATGTATAAGTAAAATTTATAACTAATGGGAGCTAGTAAAATTACTTATTGGAAGGTATAAGGTTCAGGATGTGAGATGGGATGATTGTATTCAATTTATTATATAGTCAAATTTCATGTATTTATTGAAGTCGACATGTTATGGATGTGGTCAACCACGCTATGGGGAAACCTTGTAAAAGCTTATGTTAATTGTTTTACTTTTTTATATTTTAAGGAAATTAAGGTTGAGAAATAAATATGAGATGAAATATTCTCTAAAAATTTGTAGAGGTTAATTCTGATAGAAAATAAATTATAAAATAATATTAATGATTCAACTAGCCATTCATAGTTGTCCTTATATTCCGTAGAACTTCAAAAAAACCCATAGCACTGTATTTGACAGCTCTATGTCATGGCCTTTAGAACAATTTGTTATTATGGACTTCTAAATAATGATATTTAATGGCATATATGAACCTAAAAATCTATTTTTTGATTTATAATATTGATCCAAAAACACCGTGTCTAGGTTAAAATGGAATGGCCAAAATGGATGCCTCCTAAAAATTGGTTGACATAGCCAAAACAACTTGTTTACAAAAAAACCTTTTTCTAAATGGATATTTTTTTATAAGAACATTATGAAATTTAATTTGAGGGGAAATTTAAAGTATTTTTTTATTCTAAAAAATATTTATCCATGCTGGTATAAAGGACCCATGCTGTATCCATGGGGGGCTTCATGCCAGACTAGAAATATTTTGGTATCCTTTATCTTTGTTTTATTTTTTCTTTTCCTGATCATAAATCGATAAAATATAATTTCATTCATTAAATTATGATTATATAATCGATGTAAATTTAAAATTCTTATATTGGAATTCTTATTTGAAATTATTTTGATTTATTTAATTGGATGTAAAATTTTATAAAATTTTATTATTTGAAAATAATAGTATACATGAATCTGAAAAAAATAATATATGGTGGTGTTCATATTAATAAATTTCAAACAATAATATCACAGGTTCATATTCGATAAAAGTGAATTATTAATGTCAACATATGCCTAAATTATTACATGTTTATAATTTATTTCTGAATTTTTTGTATTTGTTTACCTAATGTAAATTTTTTTTAATTTTCCATTTTTTATAATTATTCCATATTTTTATTCATGAACACAAGGGATATCAAATTTTTTTTATATATTATTTAGTTAAAAAGTGATTATACTACATGTTTAAATTATTATAGGCATCTATAGTGTTCCATGCTTTTGTATGTTAATTGATTTAGTTTTATTCATCATTTGATTTGTATTAAATTGGTTTATTATCATGAATTAATAATTTTATAACAGTTTATATGTATTATGAGTTAGAATTATGATTTAATTATGGTATCTATTATAGGATTAACCATGGGTAGAATAATATTATGTTGTACTTATCATTATCCATTAGTCTTATGCATTTTATTGAAATGTAGTTATTGGATTTAAAACTCCCATTGATTACTATTTTGGTGATTTATTATTTAACATGTTTCTAATACTTCACATTAAAGGTTTTTTTATAAATCATTCATGGAATTTATTTATTTATGTGTAAAAATTATTGGTTTTATATTTGGGTTAGTGACACGTGCTATGAGTTGTGTAAAGAGTCACACATCAATTTAATTTGAATATATTGATTTAGTAAGATGAATATGGATTCCAAAATAAATCATTATAATAAAAATACATATAACGATAATAAGATGCTAAATAATAGTGATATTAAATCCCATTTTAAAATAATTAGTGTCAGATTCCTTAAAAATCAAAAAATGTTTAGGCCAAAATCATCCAACTTGGTAGGTTAAGGCCAAAAACTATGTGATCCTATATTATATTGTGTAAGGAAAGAATGTAATTTGGTGAATATAAGAGTTAGGTTCCCCATTTTTTATGTTTTATATGGGTTGTATATTTCTAGGAAACCCTTGCGAATCATACATGGGGAATATAGTTGAGTTTATCTATATAATGGATTGGGTAAAAATATTTATCATCAAGCATCAAAGAGTAATATAATATAAGATTAACAGGGTGTCGTATCCAAATAGCAAGTGTGAAATATTTCATGGGAAAATATTATCATCACATTTTGAAATATTAATTTTGGCCCAATAATGGATCTGTTGTATATTAAATGAGGTCATAATTTCTTAAGTATATGTTTTTTAAAAGTAATTGTGGAATTATTCTAAAATTTTATACTCTTTTAGTAAAAGATTCATTAATAGATATATTTGAATCGTAATGTTATCTAATCTAAAATTTAAGACATACTTTGTGAATGGAAAATATAATATAAGTAATTTTATAGAATATAACCAAAACATAAAAATAGTCCTCACGAATGATGTAATGTTCTACTTCAAAGAAAACCCCTTACTGATATAACATCTAGTAAATTAATTCTTTAAATAGACATTTATACTTATGAAATTTTTATAATGGATTCACTAGAACTATATTCTCTTTGTATAATTTCTTTATAACCCATTTTACAAAATAAAAATGAAAACGTGGACACATGCATGATAATAGATAACATGAAAAAGAAATATATTTGACATGAGAGGCATGAGAGTTATAAGTTTCAAAGGAAATATTTTTTGTGTAATAAGGAAAAGGCTACATCATTATCCACTCATATACTAAATATGATTAGGTATTCCATTGACTTGAAATGATTGGTATCACAACTTAGGTTTGATATGGGCACATAATTAATTTTATAATAATTTCATCAAAATATTTAATAGTTCATTTTTAATGACAATATGAATTATTTAGGAAAAATTTTACTTAATATCCACAAAATATTAATGATTAATATAGATGAAAATGGAGGTTAAGTCTCATGTGCTATAGTTATGGTGTCGGAAAAAATGGAATTTTTTGCCAAAAGGAAATAAAGAGAGCTAATAAGAAGTCTATACTATCATCAAAATAAATAAACTCCTAAAAGTATAGGTTATTATATAATGGTGTGTATGGTCATTGGAGGATAAATTTTATGGAATATCTAACGGGGTGGACAAAACACTAGAAAGATTTCACATGAGGTATTTATGTTATAAAATTTAATAAATCTATTTTAAAGTGTACATAATAAAATGTATACAGTAATTAATTATTATTTATATGTATAAGATTTTTAATTTTTTTAATTTTTTATGTATAATCCTTTAATTTTGTATTCGAATAATGGATAAAGATTTTATATCTCACATAATTAAATGTGAGGCTTTACTTGAAAGCATAGATAAATTTTCAATACAATATGTGTTTTTGAAATCACATATTTTTTTTCTGTATGATTAGATATGATTATAAATTTTTTTTCTTTGATAACTAAATGAGATGGTTATTTTATAAAAATGTTATATGGCTCATCATATTTAATAACATGTCTTAAAAGATAATAATTTTAATGGGATATTTATCTAGGATTAATGTGTTTTATCAATGTTATTTAGTTAAATATAAAGGAAAAGAGTTTCAACCACCCTTAAGTGTCATATTTTAAATAATAAAGTATTAATTTTATAATAATAGAAAAAACTCATATAATACCATATAATATATGGTTTTGGTAATTTATTTTTTAAATATTCCCACAATGGGTAAATAAATATTCTTTTCTAATCATTAATGATTTTGTTCATCTTAGTATATTATTCTAAAGTAAATATTTCTTCGAAAAGGTGACTGGGAATATTTTAGAACTTAATTAAGATTGAGTAAAATTTAAAAAATTATTAAACTAGGAATGTTCAATGTGAATTTCACCTTATATCCAAAAATATTTTTAGGAGGCGTTGGTGTGAAATAATTTAAATGGATACATTCATCCCAAAGATATCATAGAGAAAAGTTTGAATTTTAATGTTTAGAGATAATGATATTGAAATTAGAATTATTTCTAAGTAGAAAAAAAATTGATTAACATTATTACATTGGTTTTTCTGAAGTAAACGAGGATTATAAATCAGTTCAAAGAGTTAAAAATTAAAAATATGATATCTAAGTCTCACTATTATTCAAAAAACCATTATTTGAAGATGTTATTGACTAGTTAGATTTTTTGGGATGGTTTTATAAGATGTTTTGATTGATATGCAGAAGGAATTACATAGAGATATGATAAATTTAATAAAATATTACTGGTGTTTAAAACATTAATCCCCTATAGTGGTTTCTAAACTCTGATATTATTAGATGAATGATTATGCATAGTTTTGTTATTACTCTTAATTGAATTATAGAATATATAATTTATCATGTTATCTAAAATTCAACCTTTATATTATCATTCATTAATAATATTTCAATATATTTCATGATTTAAAATGATTGTTGACCTCCCGAAGTATTAATTTTAGTTATCCCTAATCAATGTTCACAATGGGATTTTTTAAATTGTTGTAGAATAATTTTTTTTATTTGGCTACATTTTTTTACAGATAAAAAATACTAATGAGATGCATAATTTTTTTCTGTATTTTCCACCATGTATATCAACTAGAGAGTCATAAATTATATTTTTAGTAAATTAGGGGTTCATTTCTCATATTGAATCCCTATACCAAAGGTTACAAAGATAACAAGAATTATAACCTTAATTATTTGTTACCAATTGTATTTAATACATGATAACTATTTAATAATAGGTGGTTGGGTATGTTTCGGATCATATCTTTGGTTATGGATTAACCAAGATTGGATTTTTTTTCTTAGTGTTAGTATAAAATATGTGCCATTAATTAAGATAAAATGGAGAATTGTATGACTATATCATGTGAATATACATGTAATGTGATTTCACAAATAAATGATGGTTATGTGGTGTGATAATAAAATTAAAATAATTACATGGTAAGTATTCATCAACCTGGCCAGTCAATTTTCGTATAATTGATAACATATGAGTTGGCTATATGGGATTGGCATAATATTTATTTTTTGGTCTTTTGATTTCATGGATAAATGGGTCATATGATTATTAGTACTTTTTAATTTTATAAAGAGTGGATATGTCTACATAAATGAATATATATGATGGATATCACAATATATTAGTTTGTAGTTTGAGTGGAATTGTAACTTTTTTATTGTCCTCCATTTTCTTATATTTATATATTATGAAATTAATATTTTTTAAATAATTAAAATTATTGTGAGAAAAAAAATTTGTCTGTTTGAATGAGGATAATGTTAACGAAAATTGTATAGGTTCCCCAAAATTTTTTTGGTGGGTATAAAAATAAATTATAAATAGATTTCAATAAATTGTTATATAAGATATAACGTGTGGGGAATATGGATCCCAACTCATCCAAAATTATTTTTCAAAACAACTAAAATTAATTTCTAATATTGTTTTAGAATTTCATATATATGATGTATAATATGTTAAAATCAATGAGTTTATAATATTTTTGATAAAAGACAATATTTTTTTAAAATACACTAAAACAATATATGTGAAAACATAATATATGTTGTATTCTATGGGAGGGAGCTTCATGACAAAGTGAATGTCACTATTCCGTGGTACTCATTCATAGTATTATCACTTTATGTGATAAAATATTGGATTTATTCTTTTCTCACTCCAAGTGGTGTCATACCTAGTTGATTATCCAGATATTATTATTTAAGGAGTTTAAATGGATAATTTTAATGTTAAAACATTAAAAATTGAAGGTGATAATTGAACTAGATGATATAATGAATGTTAAATATTTTAATGTTTGAGAAACATTCCAATAAATGTTTTAAAAATTATTTCAGTTATAAGAGGCCCATATAATGGTGTTACGATCCTCATGTGTGTGTTTGGTAATCCAATGTGATAAGACAAAATGAGATATCCTCAAAATGAATCATTCTGACCCCCTCCACTGTTATCTGAAAAATTACAGGTCCTAGAAGATCATGAATGATATAAGATCCTTCTTAAAAATTGGTATACTCTAATGATCAATAGACATGATAGGAATGAGGAACCTATTGGATTATACTTTGTGATCTATATATAACCCGTATTGGTGATCAGAAAATGACAAATGAAATTTATATCTTTATTTTTATTATTTTTAAATTATATCGATATATATAGATAGATATTGGTTGTTTTGGTTAATAGTGTCATATTTCACTTCATTTTGGATAATTAGAAAACCTCTAAAACACATTAGTTTCAATTAAGTTGAAGGCCAATGTATGTCATGTGATACTTTGAAATTATGAACCAACTAGTTTAGCCTAACTTATTATATTTATTTATCTCATAATCATTCAAATTCCATTACTTGTATATACATTATGTATATGATTTTTTAGTGTGTAAACAGAATCCCCATTAGTATTTCAATGCCCTAGCCATCTTTTATAATCCTCTAGAATTAAATGAGGAGCACTCAATGCCTATAACATCTCTAGATCCAAACTGGGAAACCATGATAACATAATTATACTCATTAACTAAACAAGAATGATATGTTTTCCATACACTATGGATAAAATGGGGATTTTATTATTTAATTAATATTATACACGTGTTATTGAACTTTAATAATTTCAAAATTGCATAAATATGTAATTATTCCATATAAAGATAAAAAAATTGAATATCTTGAGAATACATCTATAATTTTTCCTCATTATAACCAATTACCACCAACTCTGGGTGAATAATGATGGGGATGTTTCACCCATGTCACTAGTATCTAGCCTTTGTTGGTCATGGGATTTACCTAAGGACTTATGATATCCAAAATCACTTATAACAATCATGGTCATTTTATACGGTTCCATTATATATTTTATGGATTTTTAAAGTATTTTTCTTAAATGTATTAATTAAATTATTGGTGTACAAAATAACTTTAGTGAAAAATTTTTAGCCCCATCATATTCTATATGGTCTATCCTGAGTTGAGTTAATTATACAATGAAATCATCATAGATTAATATTATTATATCTCAAATAGAATTTAAAATTTATAACTCTGGAATATTTTGAATCATCGGTCATAATAAGATGAATTATGTCTTAATAAATGAATTTCAATATTTTTTGGAAGATTTGATCATCCTTTTCTCAAAGATATATTTATTTTAAGACCATGAGATTTTAATATTGGTTTATCTGAATATATAAATAATTTTTATACATTTTATATCAGTGTAATATATCATGATTTTAAAATAATTATTATGTTCAATACTGTATAAAATTCTCAACTGAGCTTAAAAGAACCATGAACTATTATTTTTTAAAACTGAATGTTACAACCAAGTCATTGAATTGTTTGGTATAAATAGGATTAACCCAATTATGAAATATATATAAAATTAATCATCAATATTTGACTAATTTTTAGGAAATAAGAACTTTATTTTTAGTAAATTCATTTTGTTCTTTAAAAATATATTTTCTTCAAAAATTGGTTTTCTGGAATTTTGAAGAAAATATTATAATAAATTCATGGAAAATTTAAAAATTCTATTTGGTAAAATTTTTTGTTTTTTTAAATCAGAATATCAACCATTTCTTATGGTGAAATGTAAATATTTTTTGTAATGTTTTCCTTTTAAATGAATAGTGAAAAATACTAATTATTGTTGAAAAAATGTATTTTTTTAACTATAAAAAAATTAAAATTCTATTCTGGATTATTTTTAAAATTTAAATAGTTCTATTTCATTAATATAATAATATTTATTAGAATGATTTTTATAATGTAATTTGTTATAATAATTTTTTTTATTAAAAATGGATTTGTTCGAAAAAAAATTTATTATCATATTTTACTAGTTAATTTAAATTTATATTCCACCACTTATAAGAACATAATTTTGAAAAAATTGATCCATATATGGAATCATAATGTAAATTTTTTTAAAATATATCCCTTTTAATTATTTGTCATTAAGAATAAATATCATAATATTTTTTTAACACGGTAATTTTAAAATGAGTAAATTGTGGGTAAAAAGAATTTTAAGAACATAAAAATATCCCTAAAACTTGAATTAATATTATTTTGTGGGTTTATTTCAACTACAATCAAGAAAAGTTCAAAAATATAACCTAGTTTCCATTTCTTGATGATTTTAACTATTATAATATTATATTCAATGAAAAGTAAAACATGTCATTCTCTTGGATTAATTATATATAATTTTTTAAATTATGTATAAAATAAGTCTTGTTTGATTATATATGGATATTTGAATATTAAATTATGTTTTATCAGGTTAATTTATTATTGATTTTTAGTGATTAAATTGATACAGTAAATGCATATGCAACATTGACACAATTCAAGTTCATGTAGTAGAAAAATAATGTAAAATAATTTAAAAACTCAAAAAATAATATTTTATATTTGATTTAAAGTTTTACATGAATATTGAATATAAATATAATATATTATAGTGGTCTGTAAGGTTTACTTTATAATCCCATTTCATTCATGTTGTTTCCAATGTCAAATTGAGTGAATAGTTCATAAAATGAAATTGATATTATTTTATGTTAAATTATATTTTTTTAAATTATTTAAAATTATTAAAATAAGGAAATAAAAAAATTTGGATGATAAATGATATAAATTTTAATACCTTATCCATTTAGGGTCTAATTATCTACTTATTAGTATAATTATATCCCTTTAATATTGAAAAATTCATTACTTTTGTAAGTGATAAAACCAAGACGTCAATACCAAATATAATGTCTATAATGATATAAAAACATATACAAATATTATTTTAAAATTATATTAATACTCTATAATTCTTATCTTAGAATCCTTTTCATTTTGGAACCACTTTACATGTGTTTTCCACTTATTAGATTATAATATTTCAATTAAATCCACAAATGAAATGAATAATATTTTATTATAAATAAGACTAAATAGGTTCAGGATATGGGAAAGACCATTCCAAAAAAAATTATTATAAAATTGATAAATAAGAAGAAAAATGTGTCTTATAAAAGCAATAATGAAAAACAGCTGGTACATCTGAGTTTAATATAAGTATATAGAATGTAGGAGTAACAAATGACCAACTCAATTTAGCCACCATAGTTTCTCTTTTAGATAGAGCTTCTGCAACCTATTTGGATTCCCGATAAGAGTTAGTGACATCCAAATGAAATTTCACCCAAATTTGGAGATGCTCAATATATGTTGGAATAATTATCTATGAAACATTCCCATACCGAGTCATTTAGGAATGAATTTCAATACAAGATTCAAATTTCATCCATAGGTTCCACCATTCATAACGGACAACATACATGACAGATTTAATAACTTTCCATAATAAAACTTCAATTTGATAATTTATTACCAATATAATGAAATAAATATACATTAATGAAGCCATGATGAGTGTGCTAGATGTTACCACATCATGAGGGTCTTGGTGCACCTTAATCCACCCCATCCATATTGACTTTCATATTTAATGTATTTAGTGGGTTCAATCTAATGCAATATAGTATCATTGGATTATAGAAGCTTCTATTGACCCCAAATTTATTTAAAATAATAATGTTATAGAATTCAGTTTTCTTGAAACATGTTTTTATTTTAGAAGAAACCCTGACCTTAGATATAAATAATTCATTTATTCTTGGAAGGAGGGCCTATTATTCTCAAATGAAACACCATTTATTGACTTAAAAATATATTCAATGGTTGTATCCACTAATGTGGGAAAAATTCCATTAATATTTTCAATAAATTAATATTTATTGATAGATTTCATCATATGATTCTTATTGTATATTCTTAGAGAAATTCTAAACACAACATGAATGTTCTCCTAGAACATTAATGAAAATCTAAAATGAATAAAAAGTTTGATTAATTGACTCTCCATTTTCCTATTATAGAATGAAAAATGGTGAAAGTTGATGAACTAATTTTTGTAGTATATTCTGAACATGAATCATGTTTCTCAACATTTTCCATAGAAGAAGAATTTTTGATGGCAGGATGATGGCATTCATAAAAGCCTACAACCATGATGTCATTATACTTGAATCTTCATAGTTGTTTTTTTAAATGTCTCATATGGGGATAGTACAAGTATAATTGAGTGTTTATGTTAGCAAATTAGTATAAACGTAGTTTTATCTCTAGATATCCAGCCTAATATTATAAGGAGGAGACCCCTAAAAATCACTATTATAGTGCAGATCAATAATAGTATATTGGTTCATTGAGGGGGCCACATTCACATCATCACATATGGGCATGTTTATACATGGTTTATTCTATTGACTGACAAATGAATATTTATAGACCATCCATTCTAATTTGTTTAAATGCCCATGATAAAACTTTTTGATTCAAGGCCATATAGAAAATGATACATACAGGGAGTATCCATTCAGAAACATTGAGATAAATGTATTAGAATGAGAATCTAAGAGTTTTCAATAGAGGTTATAAAATTATCAGTGAATTTTATGATAAGGGATTCATTGAAAAGAATCATATCATTTAGGCTCATTCTCAACATATCAGTGGTCTTAACACGTTATTTTCAAGACATAGTAATGAGTATCCTTTCGTATATGGATAATATCCTAACAAACTACATGATAAAAAATTGAATCTATTTAATAAGAATTATAATCCATATGCAAATGGAGAATTCATAAACAAACATGGATGTAATTAATGAGTTCACATGAAAAATTCTCCTTACTTGAGACATAGATTTCCCCATCCATGTTTTCATTTAGGAAATTTTACTATATTAAAATATATCAATATATAATCTTTTATCTTTTCCCAATAACAGGGGA
Source organism: Viscum album (assembly GCA_963277665.1). Lineage (NCBI taxonomy): Eukaryota > Viridiplantae > Streptophyta > Magnoliopsida > Santalales > Viscaceae > Viscum > Viscum album. The sequence goes on from OY728121.1 coordinate 1,252,212,131, forward strand.
ACCCCAAGAGAGTTAAAAAGAAAAGTCCATTTTTCACTCCAAGTATTTATGAATCCTTGTTCTATTTGGATGCAAGCATTCTATTTAAATACATAAAAAATGACATATTCCAATTGATAATTTATCCAGATAATTTCTTATATTGAAAAAAATAATTTAAATTGAAAAGGTTGTTTTCCAGCCAACATGACCAAATAGAATAATATCATTATCATAATTTTTTTGAAGGGTTAAAGTTATTCCTTTTATTTTCATGAATAAACTATCTTGCACAAGGTATTTATAAAAAATACTCATATAGTATTCAACCATAGAAAAAAATTTAGAAAGAGTATCCTCATACCTCACTACCCCGAAGAATTGCAAAAAACATATATGGGAGCAATTAATAAGAATGGATAGCCTCGAAATTTTTAGAGTGGTAGTGAAAAGATCGATCAAATAATCTAAAAACCTTTTCTTTATAAATATTGTAAATTTAATTCCCCATTTAATTGTGTAAATTACCTTTGAGATGTCAAGTTTGAGGGAAAATCAACCGCCATTTCCCTTTATTCACCATGATGTTAACACGTTCCGATGCAGTGAAGACACAGTTGTGAATTCTAATTATACATACAAAACCAAATTGATTTGATGGTAACAAGACTCTCAAAAGCATCCCTAGCTTGAAGGAAATGACATTTCTAATAATTTTATGAACCATTTCTCTAAGGGACGTTGGACTAATTTCCTTAATATTAAGAGAATTTTATGTTTTTGGGATCAATAAAATAATGCTTAAATTGAAACCATAAGGCACTGATTCATAATTAATGAACTCTATTATAGTATTAATTAACTCTTGTTGCATGATCTCCCAATCGAATATAATTTTTTTCGTGAAATAATCTAGTATTTTCATACTATCAATGTTCTAGGAATAGATAGTTTCCATTACATCATTCTCATGGGGAGCCTCATTCAATATCTTGTTTTCCTGAGCCTCAATAGTAGGAGAAATGTTATCAATCATTCTATCTGTGAAATCATCACCTTTTTCTGAGTAAAGGATTTCAAAGTGGGTAACTAAAAAATTGGAGATCTCTCTTTGTAAAGTGAAAGGGGCCCCATTAATTTTCTAGGTAGTGAACTTCTCATAATTATCTTCTCTGTATGAAAGAAATTAATGAATTTGAATTTATATCTTCCACTTGTATTCATCTGATATTGAATTGGTTGTAGGACAATCATTCCTTGAGATTAGGAATGTTATCGTGATTTGTGAGTGCCTGGATATCATCTATAGAAGGGTAAACCTGATTCCGATTATAATTTTAACAATGTATAATATGTTGTTCCAAAACTCTAATATTATTTTCCATATAGGAAGATGATTCCTTTCTCTATTACCTGATTATATTTTAAATATAATTAAACTTGTTGGACAGAATTGTAAGAGGGATGCCAAAGGAATAAAATTTCCATGAATTTATGATGACCTCCTAACATCTAGGCCAAACTAACCATGAATTATTAAATTTAAAGGGATGGGATCTAACCATATTTTTCTTGTGCAAATGTCCACCAAAATCATATTGTGATCAGACTGAAATTTTGGAAGGGTGATACAAGAACTGTCAAATGAATCATCTATTTCATTAACCTAAAAAACATCTATCAAAATTTCCAATTTTTCTCCCATTATGAGTTTATTTTATCCATTTATAATATCCTACCACATTGGTGACTTCAACCAGGTTTAATTTATCAATATAAAAAGACAAATCAAGAGATTCTAACATGCTAAAATAAACAAAAGTTTTCTCATTAGGCTTATGAGTAGCGTTAAAACCACCTAAAATTACATAGATGTGGGACATCACATCGATACCACTTTAAGATATATTCATAGTTCCCATCATTTTAGACAAGTGTCAGAGGCATGGACAATGGACAAAGAGATGATAGTTCAGTGAATTATCATATGTTTATTAGAAATAATGAAATTACTAAGGGATGTGACCATGGGAGAGTTCCAAAGCCCTTAGAAGTCCCAATACAGTATAATCATTTATTAAAATATGTATTTACTATAGTTTTAGGAACTCCCTTCTATGGTAAAACCATATTTGTTTTCTACCCATTCCCTTTTCCTTTTCTATTATCAATTCCATCCCATATACATTACTTAATATTTCAATGGTGGGTTAGAGTAGGCATCTAAGAGGGTATGAACCACACTATTACCATCCCATAACATTCAACTAACAAAATGAAATTTATTGGTAGAATAATTAATTCTTAAATAAGTTTCCTTGATGATCTTCTTCCGAGAATAATTTCATGGGGGAATTTGAGAGAAACACTCTTCTCTATCCTTCTGATGAAGAAAACTCATAACACCATCATCAACTATATTAATGAAAAAGTTGTGGAATTTGTCCAATGTATATTCCTAATAATACTAAATAAGGGACGTTTTCAAAAAAGAAAGAACTCCTTATTCATTTTATTTTCCATATAAGATCAGAGAGGCCCTAAGACACAAAGAATCCTATTAAGGATACTCCATATATTTACCATTAACATGATCTTTGATCTTATTTCCTCCATCATCCTAATACCTATCATGAAGTTCATCGTAGATCATGAAATTTCATTCCATCATAGTGATTAAACACCCTATATTAGATTGGGGAGTATCCTTCCACTTTACAAAAGTATTTTTTAGTCTGTAATTATCATTACCAATTAATCATGAATCAACATCTTCTAATGAAGTATTATTCATGTGGGAATTATCCTATATATCATTTAGTGGATTCGTAACATATTTCTCATTAAGATTCACCTCTCCAAGAATTTTTGGCTACGAAGAGGCTAGGGAAAATGAGTCTAGAATGATCTTCTCAAAGCCTTGATCCATGCTCTACTCTTATGGGAATATGGAAATTTCCTTCTGAGGTGGCAGCACAGAGAGACCAAGATGAGAGTTAAACACAAAGGACTAATCCAAATTTCCAAACATCTTACAATTACCCTAAAACAAGTGTGTTTAAATATTAGATTATTATAAACCATGTTGAAAATTGTATCCATGTTAACCACAACTATGGGGGTTCCAAATTATTGAAGGTGTATAGATTTATAAGCTTTCTCGGTCTCAACATCTCTAATACCTACATATATATCATAATCATTATTCCCCTCAATATGAGATAATATACAACTAGCATCCATGTTTTCAGAATGAGGTCCATTCACATAGTTAGTTCCTATAGGAAAATATAAGTTGATGAAAGAATTCCCTTGACCCTCCCTTTATCATTTTTCCTTCAATCATAGAGTTCATAATGTCCCTAAAGATTGGAAATTTAAAACAAATTAGACCTACTGAATTCAGATAAAAAATGACCAAAATTTTTTCACTCCCTCCACAATTTTGATTTACTTTCACATAATATCTACAGATTAATGATGACATCCCTTTCCATGAGTATCACCACTTCAACCACTGTGCAAGACATTTCAACTTCAAATACAACTCATGAAAAATTTCAAAAACATTTTTTATTATCCTATCAATCAACTATAATAGGATTACAAATTGAAGATGAAATATACCATAGTATTATAGGCTTATGGTAAATCTAATAAAGTCTATGGATGCGAATCCATAATTGTGTGTGTGTATTTCTTAAATTGAAGGTATCAAAATTAAAATCCCATTCCTTGGTCATTATAATTACAGGTCCTAATGAAATGGACCCCAAACACTATTCATGTAACATATTCTCATCATAGGGGAAGATAATGTGGAAATACCCTTACCCATTGAAGTCATTTAAAACTCCTCAAAACCCCATGCTGAAGCAATCCTGTTAACAAGATCATTAAATCCCCCCATTTTCCTACCTTCAAGAGTTATGAAATGATAGAGGGAGTATTATTTATAGAGTTTAATTATCTCCTCAAAGGATTCATGATTTTTTGAAACAATCACAAATCATCCCTTCTTGATAACTCTTCTAAGAGAGGGGGTACAAAAATTTGAGAAATGCATGCTCACAACAGATCTAACGACCACTAAAAAGTTTTTCTTTTGGCCCGATGATTCCAAGGGTATTGTATCATTCATAAGTTATTAGTTTAGAAGCATGAATGGATGACAAATAATAATTATTCCCAATGAAATAAGGCTTATTCACAACTGGATTTTCCTTTTTTCACCTTGGATCATCTTCAGATTCATCTTGCTTTTGAGAATAGTTCTCACGAGAAGCTCCCCTTGATATTCCATCTTTTTTAATTATAATAAATGTTTCATTAAATTATTTATAATTACAAAAAAACCTATATTCATTGAAATTATTGGTATATGATTTATAACATCAACCATGGTCCATTTCTTGACCATTTATCCATTTATGAAAACTATCTTGAACCATAACGAGTAAAAAAACATTATTATCCTGGTAATCATCAAAGGAGTTTACTGAGGGTTAAAACAAAAATGCTAAATTAAAAAAATAGTATAATCATATAAAAAATATTATTTTTTGTGATATTTTCATCCCATAATCATACTATCTTAAAAAATATCCTTTTGGATATGTGTTTCCTTGAAAATTGATTTGTATCAATTTAATACAATATGCAATTCTAGGAGTGCCCCTCCCATATCTTATAAAAGGGAAACTCATCTCATATTTTCATCATAATTAAGAAGAATTTTGGTCAATAAAATCACTAGTCAAATTGATTATGATAATACCTAAAATAATTCTATAGGTATTTTTATGAATATTTCCAACCTTATAGGGCTTAATGTCTAAAGAAAAAAAATATTTGAAGGGGAGTTGTAGATTTTTCCCAAATATTTTAGTTTTATTTCTTCTTCCACCTCATTAAAATATTATTCAATTAAGATGATATAATAAAACAAGTGTCTCCCATACACATATATGTTATTACTTTAATATTATATCCTATATCTATCTATTTATTATATCAAAGGGGAAATGAAATCATCGTTCATGTGTACGATGGACTACCGCCTCATGAACCGATGTAGTTAATTTTCCCTCACCACCATTAATAACTTGATTTAATTATGTATTTAATGTATATATATGATAAAAATAATAGATTTATCATTTTCCAAACATAAAATATCATATTATTTATGATCATTTAATTCATTGAAAAATGATAACATTGTTTATGCATACATTTTGACTACCACCTCCATGAAACGATACGATTTTTATCCTCAAAAAATCATATGGATGATATATATTAGTTTATTTATAAATAAAATCTTATATTTATGACATAATTGTAATTCTATAGAGATAAAATATCACTTACTTTCCTTTGATAATGATTTTTTAAAAATGGAAACGCTATTCATCTGTATGTATGTCCTATTATCTACATAACTGTAACATTGTTCATTTTCATAAAAATATTCCATTGATGGTGTTAAAATAATTACTGATATATATAAATTAAAATTAATTCATATTTTATCCTTTTGGTGAGGAAATAATGATCAATTTCACCATATGCAACCTATTGAAGTATATCCTGAGTTAAATGAATCATAAAATGATGTCATCAGAGATTATTATGAATCATACAATGATGTCATTATTGATAATTTTTGGGTATCAACTCGGTAATACTTGAACTGTCTCCAAATTCTCACTCTATTTCCTCACAATGTTTAGAAAAACTATGTAGCCTACCTCACATTGTTTAAACTAATATTGGGATAGGTCATTTTCTCTCAAAAAGTAGGGTTTTTGGGCTCTAAAAAAGCCTAAAAATACCAATGTCCTTTAATAACTCATTAGGAATCCATATTACGTATATAAAAGTACATTCAAAAAATATTTGAAGGATCTATACCTTTGTAAAAAAAACTAGTTTGTTACACTCTTTCCCACTTAAAGGAACACATCCTCGAGTTCACTTTCCTTGGGTGGTGAAACATTGTGTGAGAACAACCATGAAAACTAGGTATGTAATTTGGCCCCCAACTCTCAAGTGTCACCATGTACATTTTTGTGATACCATATCACCTTTAATAAATGGATTTACGAGCCTCATAGAGCCTTAAGGCTCAAGTAAATGATGCATAAAGGATACACCTCGAACGATGCTTATCTATCTAACTCAACTTCCTTGGGATCAAAAGTATGAGATGAGTCGGTATGATACTAGTGATGTTTTGTAATGTGGAGGATGTCGTGCATAGCATGGTACCTCTTAGGTAGTAACAAAAGGAACCAAATATAGCCATCTAAATTTTAACCTAAAAGCCACTATTATTGGTATACATAATGAGAGGGATATTCTTATCCAAAGAACCACTAAATTCAAGGGCACATTCCCAGATCATGTCTACTAGAACCTATCTCATCCGCTCAGATTGTCCATCAGTCTGAGGTTGAAAGGTCTTTCTTAAAATCCATGGCGTACACGTAGCCTTTTGCTAACCCATCCATAATCGTTATGTAAAACAAGAATAAATATCTAAAATTATAGTACTAGGGAGCTCGTGTTGTCATATGATCTCACAAACATACAATCTTCACATCTCATCAATTGATAAAGGCACTTGGATAGGAATGATATTGGCTACCATTGTTAGTCCATCAATGAAAATGCATATACCTCTAGGAGACATAGTCAAACCAACTTAAAATTATAATTAAGAATATTTTCATTTACAATCCATGATTGTAAGGGGATATAATAAGACTACAGGTTTCTAGTGCTCCATCATCACATGTAGAGAGGTGGAACACATAGTAATAAATCCTTTTATATGATGTTTCATCCCAAGACACAAATATTAGTGTCGTGTGGCTTGATACATATTAGACAGTCCTAGATGAACAACCCTATAATATTAATGGTACACATGAATAAACTCATCTTTCATATATATAATAACCCTGGAACATCCATCTATACGCCTGATGTCATCTCTATCCACCGACCAATCTGGCGGTGGGTCATCTCCGAAAATTCTCTCTTGGAAAACCAAGCCCTATGTATCTAAAAATTGCCTTCTATTATCCTTATCAAGGAAATAAGAGGAAAATATTATGGTTGAGATATAAGTATTTTCTTGTATGTCATGAAATTCTAGATATAGCTCAGAAAATTGGGCTATCAATTTCAATTCATCACTGGATTTCTGTACGGCATGTGATTCTGTTTTCTAGATCAACACATTAGCTAATAAATTTCCCTTCCTAGGTATATTGGAAAGATAAAAAAGGACTAGAGATATTCATCCCATATTCTCCATATTATATTTAAGACACATTGTGAAAAGATATGTTTGAGGCTCTTGTAGTCTTTTTTCACCACTAAACACTCCCGCAATAGATAGTGTCTCCAAAAATGTAAGGCAAGGACAACCTCTACTAGATCATAGTCATGAATTGTTTAAATTATCTCATGAGGCCTCAAATAATGGGATCCATACACAATGACTCTACCCTCCTACATGAGCACTATGCCTAGGACAATTTTTGATGCACCACAAAACACAGTATAACCTCTGCATAGATCTAGAAGAATCAGAAATATTGTTGAGAAAAATCCTCCATTTTAGATCCTTATAGTCTTATCGCATTCTTATAACCACATGAACTTGATACCATTCATTTTAAAACCAATAATATGTGAATAATTTTTTTAAAGTCCCAATATTAAATGCATATAATAAATATCCATCCCCATGAAACTATATTTTTCAAACACATTTTTGTTATTTTTCTAAGAAACCACAACACTAACCTTATTGGGGTCAATAAAAACACATAATTATAAGATAATATAACCCATGAAGTGAATTTTTTCAATCTATATGTGGGACTTATATATATTTTCATAAATGTGATACTCTCTCAGTCTACTCAGAACTATCCCAAGGTGATTAGAATGATCACTATGAGTGTGAGAATGGAACAACATGTTTTCCACAAGGGCCGTGAAAAAAGAATCTAGATAGGGGTGGAACACACTATTCATTAATGCCATGAAAATGGTGGGAATAAATGTAAGACCCAACAATATAACGAGTTACCCATATAGACCATAATTTCTATAGAAATAATTACATGGTATGTGTGATGGCTTGACTCGCACCTGATGATTGCTCGATCTGAGGTCGATCATAGAGAATACCCTAGCTCCTCAGATATTGTTAAATAGATCATATATACTAGGGAGTGGATAATGGTTCTTGACTATAATTTCCTTCATTTATCAGTAATATATGCATATAAAAAGGGTACCAAACACCTTCTTGTAGAAAACCAAGGGTGAACACCAAGAGGAAGTGATTGGACTCATTTATCCCTGGGCCAGAAAGTCCTCTGACTTCCTCTGGAGATCCTAGTGCTCTATAGGATTCCTCCTATATAGAGGAATGGAAACTATATCTTTTCCTTGAATGAGATCAATCATAAAATTAGAATATCTCTCTTAAGGTAATCCAAAAAAATAATGGAGAAATACATCCCTAAAAAAATATACTAATCCAGGGAATTAAGACAGATATAAACCCTGATCCTTCATGAAGTGGTTGTAAATCATGGAAGTAACTCCTTCTATCCCATGATGGTCTGGTCCAGAACAACATACCTATACATATCACTCTAAATTTTATATATAACTTCTATCGTATGGGGATGTAAATGATACCATGTGGTTATATGAGTCTAAAAAGGAGTGATATAGGTCCATCCTATCTATCTAGAGAATGGAATCGAAGACTGTTATCTACAGAAAAAAGAGGTCACATATAATGGGATTAGTTCTTACCTTAAAGTGGTAGTCCCTAAACTATTGTATTCCCTCTTACTATACTCTCCAGTGTGTATCCAAGGTCGTTACACCACAGTAATACTCTAATTGTAGTCTAATTTGTTCCATAATATATGAACATATGAATGAGCCTGAAACACATATATCACATAAATAAAATACTATAGAAGAGGTCGCTACAATATTACCTCATTATATAGATGGTCCTATAGCCTGATCCATGGGTATCAGCTGTATAGAATGAAACTGAAAAGATCCATGAACCTATGCAACAGCTACACTACCATGATCAAAACTGCACTACTAGAACTATTGGTGATCATGAATCTAGCTACCATGGCCATGAACACATCATATATTAGTCTTTTCAGTGTTACTCAAACATACTACCTGACATGGAATAAAATAACTTGCCACTAAAGGTGGAGATAGTACATATCATTATCCACTAGAATCTGATGTAAAGGTATGTCCGAATCTCTATTGATTCCCCACATGGATGCAGGTCCAGAACTCCAGAGGGTCTCTATCACACTGAGGCTTTAGCTATCTTTGTCATACACACTGATGAAACAAAAAAAACTACCAACATGGGTACTCTTGCTGCCACTTCACTAATGAAAGACCTCAAGGTATCACATTCTACAACTAGAAGAACTACTGGAATTCCAGATAATTTTTTCACTATGCCCGATACTCTCACTATACCTCAAGTTATACACAGTGATGAGAACCTAATTGACTATTTCTGAAAAGTTTGGAAGGAAATAGACATTCTCCTGAGTTTGTATGGCATACTGATGCCCATCCTCAATGTCTCTAGCTCTTATAATCTCATAACCAGTCATGAGTGGTGAAAATCATCACAGCTGAGTGAAACATGATGAATACTCCATAATTTACATAGAACCATTCTCGAGATTCCTGAACTCTACGGCTCTATCGACTCTCAGTTTCCGAGGAATGAACTAATCAAAGAAATAATTTTGGATATCATCCCATTCCATGTCCTATTTGAGACCAAACTAGGTAATCACACACCACCAGTTCTTGGATGAATCACATACAAATTATGTATCATGATTGACCCTCCAATATAACGGCATATCTAGATGCTGAAGGATAGATAAGGTGTCCTCTATCAATGACTTAGAGTCCTTTGTACTTCCATCCCCTGAGAAGGTAGGGGAGTTCTACTACAGGAACTCATAGGTCAGATCTTATTTCATAGGTTCTTGTCATGGATCCCCATGCATGGATAACATCAGGCATAAGAAACTAGCATGAACAATAGATACTTTTCATATATCAGGTACAGAAGGAAATTCCTCAAGTGGAACCCTTGGAGGTAAGACATCCATCTCAGGTCCCCCCACATCTGGAGCATGGTGGTCACCATCCTCCTAGCGCACAACCTGAAGATTTTGAGGAAACATTGGTCTACAAATGACAGGTTCACACACCAGGGAAATATTTAAAGAGATATTTAGAAACACTAGCTGAAGATGAACGTGATAAAGGTGCACTACCCAAGGCATAATACACAAAGTACCTTCTTAGTAGTATAAGTATTCGTAAGTGAAAAAGTACAAGTTATAGGGTTCCAGTAGATGATAGGTTAATAGTACATTGCCTCACCATTTACTGGAAATGGGTTCATTTAATTTTATTTAATTACTTGGTTCACTCCTTGAAATTTCATAAACATGACATGGATGCATAAGGACATGAAACCATTATATTTTATAAGTCATGTTTTCACTTTCCATTTTCATTTTCTAAATTCAATATATTATCATTAAAATTAAATGGATTTCAATTCCCAGTAAATCAGGTACCATACTCCTTATCATTGAAAATGACAACCATTTGATTTTATTCTAATGGATAGACTTAGTAAATTACCAATTACAACCCATGAGGTTCATAACAACTCATGAATCGAAACAAACTATCACTCTATCAGATATAGAATGAAGCACATATATATCACTAGCATAGCATCACTCAATAATAAAATTCATATCAATTAATGTAAGGAGTGAAATTCACCAATATAGAATATAAATATTCATGACATGATAATTCTAGGTGCTTATGATGAAGAAAGTAAAATAATTATCCTTTACCATATATCATTAGACCAAGGATTAAATAAAATTCCTCAATAAAATAATAACAATAACCAAAACACAACATGTGCATCACACTATAGTAAAATGACATCAATTTTTATAGGAAAAAACTATTATAATTCATAAATCTCAGCATTTACTTCGGACATGGGTTCACAGTGACCAAGAAAGGCTCATGACAAAGGTCCAAGAGTTCTTAATCTCTTTACTATTGAATCGAAATAGTAAACCAAGAAAGGAACCAGCTCTGATACCACATTGCGACATCCCAGACCTAGATTACACTTAACATGGGCTCCAACCCTAGATAGTAACATGGTCTATAGCACATCTCCCTGAATGAAGGAGGCTACAAACTATAAGTAAGGGCTTAAGGTGTGTTTTTGGGATACTCTTCTATCATAACCAATGTCTAGCACAAAAATATGATATAACATGTTATTATGGATTTATTTTAATAGTAAAAAGTACAAGATAACCGATGTAGAGAGGAGTAATAAACTACAACTGAATCAACAGGAATAAATTATAACAATATAAAAAAGATAATGATGATATTTTGTGTATCTATAAAGATGTGAAATAGGTATACAAGTGGTAGACATGCATACTATAAATAATGAATAAAAAACTATCTCAAGTATCCCGATCTCCATGTTGGTCATATTCTATCAACTCCATCCTAAAACACTAATAAATCATGTGTTCGAAGCCTTATTCTCCCATTTGACAACACCTACATACAAATTGTCTACCCTGGAACTAATGAAACATGGATAGGGTGTGAGATAAATCTTCGTAGACCATGATCAATAGTGTCCATAAAATTATGTTTGTGTAATATAAACTGAAAAAGTGAAAGATTTAAAATATTAAAGTAAAGAAGTTTATTAATTTTAATACCCAAGTACCTAATTTAGCCATTGGCTAGTGTCGGAACAAGTAACTAGTTAAATAATATTTTTAGTTATAGTTTTTATAAATAGTTCATGTGAGGAATAGTCAGCACTAAAATCACCTTGTGATGATAATAGTGACGGTTCATTGATGTAACAACGAAACCTATAATGTGATTAATAATAAAAATTTCAAAGGTAAAGATCACGGAAACCTAGACCTCGATGTTCACCAACTCAAAAATAACTACAGCCTTCCTTAAGTGAAGTGAGTAATCAAAAGAACATCATCAATGGTATTCCATAATAAATTATGTCTCACAGAGTCCAAGGAATACATCTAAGTTGCAACATGATAATCTACAGCCAGGCCAAAGGATATAACCAAGGCACCTCATCTCCATAGAAGTCATACTATATCCAAGGAGTGTATTTAAGGAATTCTATAATTTTGAAGGAGGGATCCTATGATGTCATGTCAGGAATCTACTAATAGAAGATGATCAAGTTCGAATATGGGTCTAAACTAAGGCAATCAGTATCCTTGAATCAGAATGGCGTACTCTAGTGCTGAAGGAATTACAATGGAAATCCAAGGTGATATTGAGCCAAACCAATCCTATAAGTATTTCAATATCCATACACATATTTAGTCACCTAACATTGATTCATTCAATTAATTAGGACATTAATTAATTATGACATTTAACAAGTAAAAAGTTTTTTCCACACCTTTCATACTACTGATAAGGTATCTCAAGACATGAAACTATTTGATTAATCCATTTAAATAATATTAAATTAATTAAGGTAATTGGGTTCAAACCTTGAATTTTATTAATGTGACAAGGCTAAAGGAACATGTAATTATTTCATTAATCCATTAATTCATTTTCATTTAACATTGTTCAATTCACTACCTTCCACCATGAGTGGAAAGGGGTTCTACGGCAATCATTCATCCATTGGATTTCATTAATTAGGTCAAGTCAAACATATATAATATAGTTTCAGTTTACATTTGATTTAAATTAATTATATTTAACACTTACATTTGGTGGGTCAAGTGGAAAAGTGACATTTTACTATCCATTAATCAATTAAATAATCATTTAATATGATAAGGCTTTCCATAAGCATGGTCAAGCACAATCTTACCCAAACAGTGTCTTAAATGTGTCAAGACACTAAAAACCCAATTATAGAATATCATAGTATGAGTGTTTGTTGAAATTTAGGATGTAGCCAACAAAAATGAATTATATATACGGAAATAATCATTGAACACAGTCCTAATTAATATAATAAAGACATATAAATTTTACCAATGATGCTTGATGAAATCGTCATAATGAAATTGCAATTTCTAAAATGATGGAAATTGAGGAATGAGTTATAAACCACCAAACTGAGGCACTTATGGCTCTCTTAGTCCAATATCAGCCTTTAGTTTAGCATATACTAGATTGGATATGAAGAACGAATCAATGCCATAAAATTGGGGAATATGAGCCTATATCTAAAGAGTGTTTTAGACAGGAATAATAAAGATATTAGATTAAAAATGAATTATGAAATTTATGGCATGAATATAATGAGATGAATTGCAGTTAATTAATTTATGGATGGATAATCAATCTCACATCCTTGTTTATGCCTTAAAATTCTCAAAATAAGGTAGAAATAGGGGTTTCCTCTATAAGAAACTAAAAATGGAGGAGATATTCATTTAATTATGTCATTTAGGGGGGGAGGTAAAATCACCTGAATTTAGCCTTCACACTGTTTGATCGCATGGATTGGAAAAACTGTGCACAAATCATACCCAAGAAGCTATATGAAGGGGCATACCATAAGTTTAGGCTATAATATTAGGTTAACTATTATCCAATCATGCAAGTTAGCTTTACTAAAATTGAAAGCTGTACCACATGATCATCCAAACCATTTCACATGATTTTGGGAAACTGTGTGCCCTTCAACAACTCACTTTCCATCCTCAAATGGATTAAAAAAACTATATGGCATGCCTCTCATGGTTTAAACCAATCGTTTAACAAGAAATATTCTCCCAAAAAACTAGGTTTCAGGATCTGAACAATCCCTTGACATACCCGAGGCCTTTATGAACTCATTAGGAATCCAAATTATGTCTATAAAATTAAATTATTCTAAAATTTAGAGGATCCATACGTGAGTGAAAAACTAGGTTCTCAAGTATAAAACCTACGAAACACAGGTTTCACAACAAAGGAACTATTTCATAGTATTTTAGATGACATTATATATTTTATATATGAATATATGGTTGATTTGAATGTGGTTACCCTATTTGTATTGATAATTTATCAATGTAATGATCTATTCAAATAGATAGATCCATGTCCTTCCTCTTTAAATGATCATACTCTTAATTATGGAACAAAATTCTCGATATACTTTAGGTATATCCCCTAGACTATGGTTGGTCCTAAAGATATGATATTATGGTTTTAAAACAACCAAAAATATTATACCTTTTCAATCTTGTTTGATGCAATTGTTCATATATCCATTGTAATCTTTTCTATATGTCGTTGATTATATTTCCAATTGTCCGTCTTTTACTTAGTTATTTACAATATTTAAAATGATAATTTAATCAATGATATTACCCTCTACCTATCCTAACCTCATTTACTCTTCTAATTCAACATCATTTACATCATAATTGTATCTTGCTAAGGATTTAAGACATATTTCATTTTTAATAAATCCTATCTTGTAGACAGCCTGTGATACACGCAACTCCGATACATAATTATTGTATGGAAATATTCTATTTTAATAAAACTATCATAAAATGAAAATTATAATATTCTTTATCAAAAAATATATATATAGTTTTTTAGGATGAATATCAATTATGAACAGACATTGTAAAAATAATCCGAGAATGAATTTTTGAAATTATCCCTTATAAATAAGGTCCTATATATAATACAAAATATAGTATTGAAATATTAATAATCTATTGATAATAATGTATTATAATATGTTTAATTATAAATTTATTAACAATAAATTTGATATAAATAAATATAATAACATTTTTGGGTAAAACTAATTATTCTCAAAAAACTGTCTTTTTTATAAGAAACTAATTTTCTTTCAAATGAAATAATGTCTATCTATTTTATTTAAGAAAAATAGTTTTTTAAATTTCAATAAGCTATATTCATTTTTTTATTATATATATATATATAATTTAAATCCATCTAATGATCATTAATATCAATAAATTTAATATAAGATCGTATCATATTTGAAAAATACAATTTTAGGGATCCCATATATCTTCTCGAATTACAGGTCCATTTAAAAATAAATTTTAATACTTATGTGAGATGAATTAAATAAAATAGATTAAATATTATGAATAATAATAACTAATATTATTTAATAAGATATTTTTTTTTAAAATTTTGATTAGATGATAAAGTAAATAATTAATTATGATGGTTAAGGTTAAACTATGTTTTTTCAAATTGAATGCACTTTTTTAAATTTAATTTTACACACCTATAGAATATTTATATAAACAATTGGATTTTATATATTTAGTAATTTTTTCCAAATTATATAGAATGGTTAATTTTATTTTATTCTTAATAGATATATTAACATGGTGATTAAAAAGATACAAGTTACCATGCTGAAAATTAAAGTTGTAAATTAAAGTAAAATTAATAGATATGAAATAACATATTATAAAAACAATTCTTCATAGTGGAAGGTTTTCTCAAAAATAGTGTCCCTACACTCCATTATTTATCAATTTTTTAGGCTCTTGGGGTGATAGTGACTTATTATTGTTGAATAGTTTTGTGGATTTACAAAAATGTCACTTGTCCTCGATTTTTAAAGGGAAATCACTCCAATAAGTTATTCACAACTCAAAAAAATAATTGAAAAACCAAAACTTACCCAAATATCTCCAAAAATTCTTCAATAAATTCAATGTATTCTTTTCTTTCAAAAAAACACCCCATGTGTCCTTAATTTGAGTTCTAAATGAGGATTCTCTAAGAGAAGGTAATAGTCTTAAAGAATCACTTTTTTCATTATTATTTTTTAACCTTCAATTATTTCTTAAAAAATACAATATGTAAACACCATCATATTACATATACTAAGATTTTATTATTATGATTTATTAATATTTATCCGTCCATCTTCCATTAAATGGGGAAAAAAATCGTTGATAATATGTTTGGAAGACTATTGCCTCGTCCAATGATATAACAGGTTTTCCATCAACACATCTAAAAATAGTATATAATGAGAAATTTAATTTATATAAATAATATTTATTATATTATTATACTCATATAATTATAATTTCACTTAAAACATCTAACATTATATTCCTATTAAAATAGGATAACTTTGTTCATGTATACGACATACTACCACCCCACAAAGTGATGTGATTCATTTTTCACTTACCCATTACATGGAAAGTAATAAGAATAAATTTTATTTATTAATATGGAATATATAAAATTATATTTATTCTATAGAATTAATATATCACCCACTTCCTAAGCCTCTCACTTATTTATGGAATGATATCATTGCTCGTGTGTACATATGATCAATAATCTCCATGAAGCAATGTAATTCGTTTTCACATCAAACATTCACGAATTATTATAAAAATATATTAAATAATGAAATATGATATTTATAGAATTAATATAATTATGAATATTATGGATATAAATCCAATAAAAAACAAAAATAAATTACATGAAAAACACGCATGAGACGACATGGCAATTAACACCCACAATAATGAAAATAATGGAATACTATTGACAAAAAGGTGGTAAAATGTTGTAATAAGATAATATATGATATTATAAATATTAATAAAGATTTTATATAAATATTTAAGTTGATTGAAATCATTATAAAGTATTTTAATATACATTCATCTAAAATGAAGTGTGAGGTAAGTGAAATTGTTTCAATTTCCCTTCATCGTGGCATAATTTAATGTTATGCACTTAATTTATTTTATATGGTGTAAATAGAACCATTTGAGATATAATAACCTGATTTATAAAAATTCTATTGTATTTTAATATCAATTAAAATTATTTCATCTAAGATAATGTCATATAAATGATAAAAAGTGGTACATAATTTCGTAACTCAATTTATTTTGGCTAGGTTATATTACTTTTTTGTTGTAATTGATATTATGTGATTTAGTGTGTAATGAAAACTAAAAGTCTTACATTTTATTTGAAATTATTTTATGTGTATTTAATTTGATACACATAATCGACTCCTTGAATAATTATTACTGCAATGTTTTGATTGTTGTAAGGGATTTCATCTCAATTTCCATTTCACTAATGCATATATATATTAATAAGAAAATATTCACATTTATTTTGTGTACATATCGAAAATTTGATCATTTTTGACATGAAGACCTACTTATTAATGATTTCAGTGTAAAAACCTATATTCTTAAGGAATATATTTTCATCCATCGTTTCTTTTTCAGTTTTAGTATTGTTAACATTCCCTTGAGTAAATCATTTTCATATATGATGTTTCTTTAAAAATTACAGTTATCTTAAATATATTTATTCTTAAAATCATGCATAAGATAATTTCACAAAATATATACCATTTTCACATATGGTTTTTGCATTGATGTAGTTTTATTATCTTTAGAAATACTGATAAATCCATAGTCTTTACCCGATATGGATATTTGATGATAAATCTCATTTTCATGAATTAAATCTATTATTTTATATATGATGAATGATTTTTATATTTTGTAATGGGTGGGTTCTAGAATTATATAGATAGAAGGAGAATCAATTTTCTTATGAGGTGAATTAGTAAGTTAACATTAAATGATTTTTACCCATATTTTTATACTATCTTATGAATGTTCATGATAGTAGAAGAATAATAATGCCTATGATCAAAAAGTATGAAAATTGAGAATTTACTTCCTTGAGAGTTCATCTATCATGATTATCTAAGATGTTTTCACAACAGTATTATCTATAGATTCATTTCATACTCATTTTGTTGAATAAATGGAATACGGGATCATTTATTTACCTTTCAATAATGATTATTTTTTCTCTCTTCAAAATATTAAATTTATTTAATAAATATAATGTATGTTCTATTATTTACCTCACCATAATGATTATTACTTATTTTTTCATAATAGTCGAGATATTGATTAAAATTAATGTTGGTTTAGTTATTTAGTTTTCCATATTGGCTATTTATTAACAGTTCTTGATTTCATTCATTGTATGTAACCCTTACTGTGTATTTGAGATCACTATTATTTTGTTTATTTTCCCCATGATTACAAGATGATATCATTGAATGGGTTAAATAATTTGAAATGTTTTTTATTACATTGTTTTTTATTTTTTTCCCCAAAGTAAATTGAGTATCATGTATGTGTCCATTTCACCAATACTACTAAAATGATCAGTCCATTAGGATTTTACCACTTATGTCTATGGTAATTTAAAAAACTATGCACCAGCTCTAGGATACTGGATTTGGGGTAATAATTATTGGTATCATAGGAAGTTTAGAAAAAAAAACCATGGGAACTAGATTAAGGAGAACATAGATTATGAAACATAAAAATATGGTAGAAAATGAATATATGTATAGAATACCATCATAATGTTTTCAAGAGAATTATTTTATGTCATTTTTTTATAAATACATCCCCATATTAATACAACAAGTGGATTTGGTTCTAGAACAGTTGTATGTAGGATTAATAAATCTAGATAAGGTGTATTGGGCATGACCCAACCATCACTCAGTGCAATAAAATGAACCTTAGTGAGAACCTGGTTTGTTAATCCAGGAGGATATTATTAGGAAAATTAAAATTTCCTTTATAAAACATTATAAAAGATCTTAAAATGAATATTTCTCTAAAGATAACATGTTTATGATTATTTGATTTAATATGCATAAATTTCTTATTTATGTTATGTGAAATGA
Organism: Viscum album; assembly: GCA_963277665.1. Classification (NCBI taxonomy): domain Eukaryota; kingdom Viridiplantae; phylum Streptophyta; class Magnoliopsida; order Santalales; family Viscaceae; genus Viscum; species Viscum album. Next base: position 1,252,231,050 of record OY728121.1, read on the forward strand.
CTGATTTAGAATAATTAATTACACTTTAAAATTTAAAATTTTACGAGCCGGTAAATATATGAATTTTTTTAGAAATGGAACCTATGCGAATAAAGGCTACCAATACTTAGGTCTAATGTAGGGATTTCCATGTTGAGCATGATTATATAGAATGTTTTGGAACGGATCATGTCATGACTATATTAGGGATTCTTTATTGACTTGTGAAAAATATATATGAACGAAATTGGGGACCTAATATTCCATAGTTTGATTTGTTGATGTTGTATTGCTTGGTGTGATAGAAGACCCCATCATTAAGTGGGACTATTAATCTAGTGCTAGCAGATAAATGGATTAAGTCCCTTGAAAATATATTTCTGGTTTTGGGAAGCAATGAAAAGGAAAATTTCATACAAGAATTATACTATCTTAAGGGATTTCTAATCAATGGGTGTCATTGACCTATAATTATAGGGAGTAATATGAAATAAAGAAACCGTAATGCAGATATTTTAAGGAGATATTTTTGAAAAATATTTCCCTCATGAGTAACAAACTAAATGAAGATAAAGTAAATTTTCATAATATAAAAGGAATAATAAAGAGTTGTGATGTATGAGGATACCTTTACAAGACTGGGGAAGTATGATACAAAATATGTAGATGCAACATATAATTCAATATTGGTCATTTATTTTAATGGATTAATCATAGTCTTTGAAGGGAAACTCTCAATATTTTATATCATATGATGAAAGATTCTTACATTCAATCAAAATAGAGAATGAGTTTTCCATATAATATCTGTTTAAGGGAAATAAATAATATAATTGGTCAACACGGAACCAAGAAATAAGGGATTGAATCAATAAAAAAGAAAACGTAGTAATTTCAATATTTTAGAAAATATGCAAATAATGATCTGAGGAAATTCTTAAGGGCCTATAAATTTGTTATATGTGTGGAGATAAGGTTCATCTCGATCAGGAATGTAAGGGGAATAAAAAAAATAAATGATATGAATTGATTCAAATTTAAATAAATATGGAATTATTCAAACCAATTCCCCATTAATCAAGGGAATCTATAAAAGAAGTGGATAAGGGGAGAAGGCCAAACTTATTTGATCACCGTAACTAAGGTGGACGTACCTAACGAACTGGTGTTTGGTACTTTAATCATAGCCTCAAATTAATACAATTCATTATTATATTTTTTTAACAAGGATATTTTTTATATATATAATTTTTTCATAAAAACTTAGATACTTCCCTAGGACCATTAGATGTTATTTTTTCAATTAAAAAGCCTAGTGTAAGTATCAATGCAACAACTATGTTCCAAAAACCCCCATTATGACAAATAAAGATTGAGTGTTTTTGGAAAATTTATCATAAAAATGGTTGAATTATATATTATGTTTGGTATTAAATGTAATTCCAAAATAATGAAAATATTTATTATAAAAATAATTAATTTCCAATTCATGATGAATATATGGAATTTATAATCACTAAAGTAGAAAAATCGTTATCTGAGTCATGTATATTGGAACCCCCATAGCCCTACTATATGATATTCATGGGGAATAATTACGAACAATATCTATGCATGGAGAAGCCTATATTAAAATTGTGGTTGTCCCTTCTTTACAATAATACATTATTGTATTTCCCAGGTAATTACTTAGACATCAATGATAGTTTGATGTTCATTTTTTCCATTTATTTAATCCTTGATGCAAGACCAATATCAAAAATTACCTATAGAATAGAGACTATGGAATTAGTGGGACTAAAGAAACAAATATGGGAGTTTTTTAACAAGAGAATACTTCTTCCCAGTGTCTCAACATGTCGAGCATGTGTTCTCTTCATTAAAAATAATGATGGATCCAATACGTTATGCTTTTATAATAGGTAAAACTAAAGACATTATGATAAATAAAAATCATCATATTACTCACATCAATGAATTATTTGATAAAATTCAAGAAGTTAATTTTTTTTAAAAAATTGACTGTAATTATAGCCATCGTTAATTGTTAGTATTGAAGGTAGAAATTCTGAGGACAAAATTCAGAATGAGATATGTATAATATGAGTTTATAGTAATTGGATTTGTATTTACTAATACACCCACTTTTTTATAGATCCAATGAAAATAGTATTAAATTAATATCTTGATTATGTTTTTTGTATTCTTTGATAATCTATTTTTGTATTCTATGAACTATAATAATGGTGAGAAGCACTTGTAGATCATTCATAAGATTCTTAGAATAAAAGAGTTATAAGGGATGTTTAAGATTTTTTATTTTTTGCACCATAAAGTTTCATTTTATGTCCATATTATTTATAATGATGAAATCTCAGTTGATCCTATAAAGATAATGTAATATAGGGAATGTTCTACAACAAATTACATAACTGAGGTGCATAGTTTCATTGTTTTAGCGGGTTATTTTTTGCAAATTGGTCATAATTTTCCTTGATTGGATAACCCTTCAAGAAATATTATTTATAAATGGTTTAAGTAAAAATTGGACAAAGAATCTGACTAATGTGTTTATTAATTGAATTGTATATCATTGAATTTTCCAATTGTGAATATACCATTAAGAAATGATAGTTTTGTTATCCTTAGTGATGCATCAAAAAATGGATTTGTTTTATTCCTTATGAAAAATGATAATATTATTTAATATCTAAAAATTTTGTTGAAGACCCATGAATAAAACTATACAACCCATGATCTGTAGTAAAAATATGTAATATTTTCTTTTAACATATCGAGAAATTATTATTATGGTGAAATATGTGAGATATATATAGCCTATTAGAGAATAAAATATATTCTTTCACAAAAGGATCTCTACATGAGGAAAATATGATGGTGCAAGTTTCTCAAGGATTATGATTGTTCAACACACAACCACCATAGGAAGAAAAATAATATAAAATATGCGTTAAGTAGGAAGGATAAAATATTTTTTACCAAAATGAGGATTGAGAGGGATCTTATTTTCATGGATCTAATAAGGATGGATATGGGAATTATTTATGAAATAGAGACATCACTCGTTTTTAAAGGTTTTCAAAACCAAATTTATTAGAAAAGATAAAATGTTCTCAAACTGATAAGGATATTTTTTTAGAATAAAATAATTGAGTGAATGATGGGATGTTATTAGAAATTGTTTGTGAATATGGTATTCTAATTTTTGGAAATGTGTTATTTGTTTCATCTATACCAGAGATAAAAAGGGAGTTGTCAGATAATTCCCACAACTTGAATTTCCCTATACACCCTAGTATCACTACGTTGTATCTGAATTTCAGCGAACATTTTTGGTGGGATAACATGAGGAGAAAAATTTCTAATTTGGTGTTAAGATTCTATGTTTGACTATATGTCAATACTAAGAGAAAACACCCAAGTGGACTCTTGAAAACTCTATCGATTCTTGTAAGTCAATGGGATGACATTAATATAGAATTTTTCATATGACTACAACATAATCCAAGAAATAATGATGAAATATGGGTTCTAATTAATATCTTAATGAAATCTGTTCATTTCTTCACTATAAGAAAATATTTACCTCTTGAGCACCTCATAATGATTTATATTAATGAAGTTGTATGAATTAATGGGGATAATTTTTTATTATTTTTTATGGTGATCATTATTTTAAATCAAAATTCAGAAGGTGACTTAAGGAGTATCATCATATTGAGATTCATTAAAGAACCACCTAACATCCTAAAACTGATGAATAGCCTAAAAGTATTATCCAATCCTTAGAAGACATGTCGACGTGATGCTCAATTGACATTCAAGGCATATAGGATAAATATTTACCTTAGGTAGTGTATTCATGAAATAATAGTTTCTTTTAAAGTATTCACATAGTGCCTTATGATGCATTATTTTGAAATTGATTTTGTACTCTAAATTATTGGGAAGAATTTAGTAAAAGGAAATGTTCTGGGCCATAATTTTTTGTAAAATAAACAATAAATATAGACTATTTTGGTTAATATCAATTCATATAAAACACTGAAAAAAAGTTACAATGACAAAAAATGTATGATTTTAGAATTAAATCTTGGAGATAATGTTCTCTTGAAAGTTCCACCATGAAAGGGTGTCATATTTTTTGGTATCAAGTAAAAATTGAGCACTGTGTACATCAAATCCTATTAAATTCAAGAATTAAAGGTATATGTGTCTTAACAATTCGAAATTACACCAACACTCTCTATGTTAAATTATGTGTTCCATATATCATTGTTAAGGATGTACATGATAGAGTTCACATATGTAATAAATTTTTAAGAGATAGAATTGGAACCTAATCAACCTCATAGTAAAGATTATATATGGATTCTTGATACGATAGATCACATACTAAGAAATTGGGAAACTCAACAATATATGGTAACTTGGAGATGTTATAAAATAGAGAATGTAATATGAGAAATATGGTATTTTAGGAAAGTGAACATCCCTCATTTTTTCATAAGGTAATATCAATGAAATTTGAAGTTAGAAATTCTTGTAGGGGGAAGGAAAATATCACCTTGAGATGTTAGGATATATTCCCTTTCAAATAATTTTACACTCTAAATTTCTTGTGATACACGCAACCTAGAGACCCAACTATCATATTTAAATATTATATTCTATTAAAACAGAAATTCAATCCCAATAATAAAATTTCATGAAACCAAAATTTTAATTTTCTAGTATGAATAAGTATTTTTAACTTACTTGGTCAAAATAGGCCTGTAATGGATTAGTGAAATTTTCCAGTAGAAAAAAGCTCTTATGAATAATAAAAAATGTACTACTAACTATTCCACCATTAATTTACAATAAATTATTATAATTTTTTAATTAAAAATGTATTTACTATTAATATGAGTTAAATAAATATTATAACATTTGGAGATGAAAAAGAAATATTTTTCATAAAACTATTTATTTTATAGGAAACTGTTTTTGTTTCAAGTGAATAATGTCTATCTATTTTAAGTAATTAAAATAATGAAAAATTATGAAAGATTTATATTAAATTTATGGATTATATACAATATAAATGTACTCAAATCCATATAATTATGATTACTACCAATATATTTAATATAATATCATATTATCAATCAAAATTACATTTCCTAAAAAGCCATTTTTCACAAATTGAGGGTTTGTTTTAAATTAATTTTTAGAATTATAAGAGTTGAATTTACATAAATTGATTTCATATTTGGAATCAAAATAATTAATATTTTTAATTTGTTCGAATTATTATTTTTCCATAATGATTAGAAGATAAATTAGAAATTAATTATACTGGTAAAGGTTAAAACGAGTTTTTTCACACTACATGCACTTGTGTTAAAATTAACATACCACATAAATAATATATTAATTAAATTAATTTTATTTAATACATATAATTAGTTGTTAAAAATTATATATCATGTTTTATTTTAATTATAATCCTAAAATTTTAATTACAAATGTATATAAAAATATACAAGTTTTTGTGGTGAAAAAAGTTGTAAAATTAAGTAATAACAATGGATAAGAAATAACATTTTATAACATGTGTTTTTGGGTGGGTGTTTCATTTTAATATATCATCTCTCTAATTAATTATTTATCAATTATCATAGAACTTTTTGTTATAGTAACTTCCCTTTATTGGATAGTTTAGATATTTACAAAAATGACACTCCTCCTCAATTATAGAAGGGCACTCACTCTCATCCCTTCTTCACACCTGAAAATTTATTTTTAGAACTAAAAACTTAAAAAAACTATCTAAAATATACATATAAATATCCTACAACTTTATTTATTCCAAATATTCAAACTCTAGTTTTCTTAATTATAAATAAAAAAGGAGTATTCTCTAAGAGAAGGTGATCATCTTAACGAAGCTATTTCCTTTTATATATTATTTTTCCACAAAAAAATTATCTCTAAACTATTACTCAATAATAACACACATATTTTCCATTTAATAATATTTTATTATGTTTATGTAATAATATTTATCCATATCCTCTTCCATAAAATGGGAAATGAAGATGTTGAACGTGTGTCCAAGGGACTATCGCCTTACGATGTGATACAACTCATTTTCCTTCAAAACATCTCATAATTGTATATATTGATAGATTTAATATATATATATATCATACTTTATAAATTATAATATAAAATATGAAATTTTATCTTCCATGTTCTTTATAATATGATAACGTTGCTCGTGTGTTCGGTGGACTACTGCCTCATTAAGTGATTCGATTCGTTTTTCATTTATGAATAAATGGAATGTAATAATGGGTCATTCAATTAACATATATGATATATATTAAATTATATATATTATCTAAAATTAATATATCACACACTTCCTTACACTTTCACTCGTTAATGTAATGATATTGTCACTCCTGTGTATATACAACCTACCTTCTCCACAAAGCAATGCGATTCATTTTCCATTTCCATCATTCAAGAATGAATATATATATATATATAATGAATAAATATTATATTTTTAAAATTAATATCATTATTTATATGAAGGAAATTTATCATATGCACATGAATCGAATCAATCATGACAAAATATGCATGAGATAATAAGGAAATTAACACCAAAATAGTTAAAACAATGAAATATTAATAAGAAATAGGTGGTAAAATGTTATAATAAGATCATAAGACATAAAATGAAATTTAATATCATACTATTATACATTAATTAAATGATTAAAAATTATATTTGCGGTTAAATCACATTCAACTGAGAGGAATCATGAGGTAAGGGACATCATCTCAATTTCCATTCATTAAGGAAAACTTTATGCTATTCACCTAATTTATTTTAATTGGCGTATATAATGCTCTTTTATGTGTAATAAAAAGAATAATTAATAATTCATTGTATTTTATGTTTAAATTAAAATTATTTTTTCCATGGGTATTTCACTTTAAATATAACTAGTTGTACAAATTTTTATAACAAAATTGTTTTCATTTGGTTATATTACTTATTTATTTTATTTGATATTCTAAGAATATGTGGGTAATGAATTTTTATTTTAAAATGTTTTATTTGATTTTTTTTATTTATTTACATTGGATATATATAATAGACTCATTTATTAAATCTTTCTTCAATATTATTATCTTTCTAAGGGATATTGTCTCAGTTTCCTTTTCATTGATACATATTTGTAAATATGCACCTATTCAATTTTATGTGGTGTAAATATTATGACTTTGATTTAATTTAAATTAATACCTATTTATTAATTATTTTATTATAAAACATTATATTCTTTATGAATTGATGTTCACCACTAAGTTCTTGTTTAATTTTGTGACTGTTAAATTTCCCTTAAGTATGTCACTTTCTTTTGATATTTTTTCATTGGGGATTACAGTTGACTTAAATATCCATATCATATATATCATAGATTCTATTATCTATTAAACAATACTCCATTTTTACATAAGGCTTTTATTTTTAACGTTATTTGATTATCTAATTTTTTTTATAAATTTGATTTATTTACTCAATACAGATATTTGATGATAAGGATCATTATTCATGAATTATTATTTATTTTTTGAAATATAAGGAATTATTTGAATATGTTGTGATGGGTCGGGTCTTAAATCTTATACCCCCTCAATGAATCGATATTCACATGATCATAAATATTAAACTAACATTAAATAGGGTTTAACCAACAGATTTAAACTATCTTCAGAAAGGTTTTGAGAGTTAATGAATCATCATGCATATGGTTATGAAGGCTAAAAAATAATGAATTTATTTTATTATGAATTAGTTTATTGTTATTACGCATTTCATTTTCACAATGATATTTTCTCTAGATGATATTTATTTCCATATTGTTGATTAAATGATTTGTGAGCTCTATTATTTTCCTTTCCAAATTTATTATGACTTATATATTCATAATAGTCGACTTATTGACAAAATGACATGTGACTTTAGTTATTTAACTTTACTTGTTTATTATTCATTATTTATTCATAATAGTCATGTTATTGATTATATGGAATGTGTGTTTATTTATTTACATTTCAATTTTTATTATTCTTTATCTATGCATAATAGTCAAGTTGTTGATTAAATATAATGTGTGTTTAGTTATTTACCTTCCCATATTGATTTTGTGTTATTGATTTATGATATGTTCCATTTTACATTTCCCTTACTGGGAATTTTAGCTCATACTTATTTTTTTTCTTTTCCCCCGGATATAAAGAAGAATTTATTGAATGATATTATAGATGTTTAATTTTTTTTATTTTTTTCTCAATGTAAAATGGGTATCATGAATATATCTGGTTCACCCAAATTTATATACAGATTGGTCAATTAGTATTTTACCACTTAAATCCTTGCCAATGTAATAAAGTAGCCACCAGATCTAGGCTGATGGATATGGGATCATTGTAGAAGTTTTTCAAATATTAGTATATGTTTAAAAAAACCTACTCACCAGCAAAAATCCAGATTATCTCACCATTTTAGAAATTAATTAATGATCTATTGGTTTCCAATAATTTTCATCCATTAACCAAGGGTATCCTTTCTCCATCCATGTTCAGTTCTAGGAAGTCCACTGGGAAGATGAACTTTTCCTCATTTTCTAAGATGTATTTGATTCATCCATGAGGTTATTTAACATTATAATCCTCTAGTTCAAGAGGAACTATTGTGTTCATCATGTTTTCAAGTCCCCATGACCATCGAGGTAATATATGAAATAATTGATTCAAATTCTCTAAAATAAATCAAATCACTCTCAAATTTGTTATACCAAATATTAACTGTTAAATGAATAGGTCAGGATATGCCTAACACCAATGGGGAGTGTGAATCTGTGTTGGGGACTTTTTTTACTTCAATTAACCTTTTTATCCATTCTCATATTTGACATGGTTTCTCTTGATTCACTTATTCTATTATCCCAATCACATGAAAGAATATTAACGAAGAAAAACTGAGTACATGATATTTTTACATGGTTCACCATCAAAGAAGAGGAGATAGTCATTACCTTGGATGTGAAATAATCCTGACCACACAAAAACATAGAAAACAATTCATTAGGTGTGGTTACTATAAGAAGGATAAACCCATTCAATTCTAATGCACTTTATAAAATTCATGGTACAAGTTTTTCAACACATGGTTGGATATTTATACTACACCTAAAGATATTCTTCTCTTTTTCAATGATTTTTAACCCCAAGATTTTATTCCACCTTTTGAGACTTTTTTGGATATCACAGTACTGCATTTTTCGTCCAATACCTTCTTCTTCACCTGATTACTTGCATATAAATATGTAAGCAACACTTTTTTCATCTTCCGAGAAGAAAAATGAAAGCTACACATTCATCTTCTTCTATTATTAAAATTTTTATAAATATGGCGTTGAATAATAATCAAATAATTATTCATTGGCCCAAATTATGATTGACTAATATCAATAAAGTTATTTTCTCATCCTTTTACCCATTTTTTAATCATATAGTAATAGTTCACTATTTGATATTATTTTCCCTTAATTTTAAATAAACTAATCGGAAATATATTTTTCTTTGACATGAATCACAAAAAAGAAATTTATTATTAAGTAAATGTAATATTAGATCGTCCTGGACTCATCAAAATTAAACATCCCTGAATAATAATCAATGCTAAGATAGTAACCATATATTATTCTTAGACACACTATAATATGAAATTTTTTTGAAGTGTCAAATTGCCTTTATTTGATACTCAAAATCAACACATGAGTGTACAAATTCACAAATATTCTCCCTTAGATTGGAAAATAATTTATTAAATTATATTATACCACACATGAAATTTTAATCCACACAAGAATGATCTTTTAGAAATACATATTTTTCTATTCTTTAAATACCCAATAGACTAAATAATATGTACTTCATGTATGTAATGCATGGTGCACATCACATGAAATCCTATCACCATTATTATAACCACATTTCAAGTTATTTTAGTTATTTTCTCCCTCACTTCCTTTTGAGAGAAATTGTATCATTATGGATTTAATAAAATGTTTTAGATAATTCAGTTCCTGAACCATTCATGCATGTGCATCCATATATGCATTCATGCATCTCTACATTACGCAAGTTTTTAGCGCACTACTCCTTATTTCACAAAATGAACACATAGTATTTTTGGGTTCAATGTATCATGTGAACTTCTCTTCGTCTTACATTCTTGGAAACCAAAATGGATGTCAAATATATGTTACAGGTTTTTTTACTTACAGGGTATACTTATTCTATTCAAAATTATGATCATCTTTTAATTTCCTATGTGAAAAAAATAAGTTTCATTACTCCTTCACGATAACTTGAAAAGATTCACAGAATAATTTATTCAAGAAGCTACTCAAGTGTGATAAGAACATGTTAAAGGATCATATATGATTCAAGATAATTTGTAAATGGGGAAGGATTTTTGGAAGTTATATCTTCTTGAAATATATAGAAATTCATTTGAGCTATACCAATTGAATCTTGGAATGCTATTCTTCGCTAAGCTTCTTCAAGAGTGCTTTTCACCTATAGAATTCACGTGATACTCATCCTATTTACAAATATTATATGGATCATATAACTGTTCATTCCCTTTATGTAAATGGATTCTTAGAGAGGCTTTATTTTATAGAGAAAATGATATCTTTTAAATTGCAAGATCCTAAATAGCTCATTCTCAGCTTAATGTGTCCCTATTTATAGGCGAGGTTCAAAAATCCTTGCATAGTTTTCTATACCTCCTTAGATCCTAGTGTTTATTCCATTCCAATTAATCTTTCAATGAGATGAAGATATAATCTAGGAATATAATCAATCACAGATATATATTTTGTTTCTAATAGATATATGTATTGATAACAAATTATTCAAAACTGAGTATAATGTATGAAGATTACCTTGGTGTTTTTTCTTTGCGATCTTAGATATCCTTTAGAGAAATAAACCATTCATTATACCATGATAAACTTGTATGATATCATATTCACTTAGTAGTGGATTTCCCTCAGATAGACATTTACATTCATTGAGTTCATTCATCCCTTTATATCATTATTTCAATCATATTTTGATCTTGGAATCCTCTAGTTTGACTGATGGTGGTTCGACCATGTTCTTCATAGAAATGCAATGTCATCGTCATGAGCTAGCAGGATGAAGAGAACAATGCATTAAAAATGTATAGTTTTATTTACATTAAAGGTAAGAGAGATCGAATGATCAATATTACTCTGATTAGGTGAATTGGGTTATATCTATTTTATTATCATGTATAAACAATGAGTGTTGAGAAAATCCCACATCAAACCCCTCCTGTGGAATTCCTCCAACATAATATCTATATTCAGTTTGTTTCTCTCTCTACCCATTTTTTTGGATTAGCATCAGTACACCATCCACACACACATGGGCATCAGGCCTGTTGTCTGATGGCCCAACCTATACTTATCTTTGATCATGAAAACCATGGGCATTATAGATAGTCCTATCATGAGGGATTATACATGGAACTCATGAACTTATTTTTTCCCATACTAAGTGGCTGAGCTAACAATGTAAGACATAGTTGACCTGTGGATCCCAAGTCTTAACTAGTTGGGGTTGTCGTGGCATCTAAGTGGGGTTTCCCAATATTTTATTATGTAAAACCAACTAAAAATGACTTAAATTAATTCTATGTATACCAAAATTTAAAAATACATAAAACCTTCCTCATCTTAAAAACAACACCTCATGAAATATAGTTTATATTTCATGGATCTCATTATATAGAATCAAAATCTGAATAATATTCAGGTTATATCTTTCATGGTTCTCAGGAAATAAAGAAATCATGCAAGACCTTCTTTTATTCATCCATTTTTTTGGAATATTCATTCTAAATAACGTCAACAACAATACCTCTTTCTTTATTGATGTAAATAGTGTTTCACATTAAATAAATGTATTATACATGAAGACCAGTTCACGAATTTTAAAAATTACATGGATAATTTTTCATCCATGACATCCAATGTCATCTAAGGAATCCATAACAATTCTCCAGGCATCACCATGAAGCTCAAATCATCAACCAATGTTTCTTGAAACATCATGACATAAGATATTCATAAATGATATATTAACTTTGGAACCTTCTCATAATAATGGAATCAATGAATTATTCCTTTCTCATTGATCATAATTTTCAACTAATTACAGTCACTGAAAAAAAAACACTCATACACAAAGTGGTCTCTTATAATTTGAAATGAAAAATTTTCTGGGTATTATTTCATTTTTGATAAAACCCATGACACTATAATAGATAAATCCCCTATGAGTAAAACGGTTCTTATATCTGTGAGCTTCTATTTATTACACCAACACATTCATGAATTTTTTATATTGTGGAATATTATCTAGGGAATCTATGAAAGGAATGTTAATATATTAAATTTAATAATTCTCAATAAAAACAACTTATTATGATTTTATTTTACCTTTTTTAGTCTTTTTAGATTCATTAATGATGGATTTTAGGGTAGTGGGTGACACTCTCTTTGTCTTTATTAATTAATTATCTCTTCTCCTTACTTATTTTCTTGAATTTATGTATCAAATTCTTTCTTGTTTAGGTTGTTGTTTTATACATATTTTAGGTTTTTCATTCAATATTTTCCCAATTTGTAGGGTTATTTAACACAAATATCTATATGGTTTGACGTTTTTTTCACTTTAAAATACCCTAAAAAACATTCTTTAAGTAGTTTTCCGATCCAACCAACTTGAAATTCATGATTTCTTATTATAGAAATTTCATATACAGAGTATTATTTAACCTCCAAGATAGAAGCCCCTATTTTAGTCAGGAATGTGGAAAATGTATCCTCTAATTTACTAATTTATTATTGAAATGATGAACCTTATGGTTCTTGATATCTTTGTTCCCTTTGTATATATCCTTAACATTGTTGTTGTTGTGTATGCCTTCCCGAAAATTTGTTTTTCAGATTCCAAGTAGTATAATTATCTTCCTAAGTGTAATTTGGAGTCGGGATGTCATGGTGACCATATTTATAATCAAATTTTCCATTTGATATATAAACCATCCATTTTAATCAACTATATGCACTCCTATCCTCTAAATTTCCTAATATTTTTATTTCATTTTTTGCTTGAAATTTAAATAATCATTTTAAAACTATCCTTCTATGACTTATTTAGTAGGGATCTATTAGATGTAGAATCTAAAATAAACCAATTTACCAATTACGGTCTCTTGTAAAAGGATTGAAATAAAATCCACATATATATTCCCTAATGTGGGAATCACTGTATTAAGTTATTAAACCTCTATCAAGCATTATAAATTTATTCACCTAAAAATTTACTGAAATTAAAACATCAACATGAATTTTCATTGACTTTGAAGGATGGAAGAATCACATTAAAAAATTACTATAAAACACATCCCATTTGGAGATTGAATGTGGTTATAGTATTTCTATCCACTACATCACCATTTATTTAAAATAAAATATGTATAAGAACATCCTCACCATTGTATTAAAAACATCTTCAAAATAAAAAAAATCATTGAGTTCAACAAACACACTATTTAGGTATTTGAATCCTCATGTGAAAGACTATAGAATTAAATCGAGTTAAAAATCAAATGTTTCATGTATGGTCTGATTAAAAAATTATTAGTATAAATCTATGGCACCATGATAGGGGGACACATTCTGATACTAGAGGGTCTTCAAAAATCCAAACATTTTCTCAACCATAGATCTCTATGAAAATCATCTATCTGGACCTTATTCTCATTACACTCTATCGAGAGCTACATTTTTTTACCTTCATAAGACTCTTAACCCACTCAATATCATAGTTGAGGAACACTTTTCCTTTCCCTTAATTATATCAGTTATGAAAAAAAAGTATTCATGTATGCTATATCACAAATTCATCTAGTGTGACAGTAAAATTAAACATTAAAAAGAAAAATAAAAAACCATTAAATGTAGGTCTACATGGTTACCATCCTCAAAAATGGTTCTAAAAATTGATATTCCAAATTGGATTAGTAAAATCATATTGGTTAAATCAATATATAAATTTACAAAATACTCAAATAAATGAACTTAGTTGTCCTAGTATATGGAAATATTAATATCAGTCCCAATAGACTGTTTAGGGAAACATTCATAATTTCAATTGGGATTGAAAAGAAACATAATGAGGAAGCTAATTGATAAATAATTTTTAGATAACATTTCTTGTTTTTAAATTCTAGGTTTATTTATTAGTGTATTGAAGTGATAATATACTTACCCTAATAGTTGTTAGAGTGGAAAATAAGAAAGAACTTGGAATTAGTTCTCCCTCTATGTCTCACCAATTCCCCATTTCATATGGTAAAATACATTGGGTTTTTAGTGTGTTAGGTAATTCCATATATTATCTAATCATATTTACTATAATATATAAAATTGTTTTTTATAGATGAATGTGTCCACAAGTGCATTAAAATAACTCATTCTAATTCAAATATTAATGAGCCCAACATAAGATGACGGAATATTTAAAATTAAAAGATGAAAATGAAAACCAATAATGGAATAAAGTATAAAATAAATCCCCCAAAACCATTTAAAACCTTATATAACAATAAACAAGATAAAACTACCCCCTTATTCTTTTGATAAGAATGTGAAGAAAGACCTTTTAAAAGCACAATAGAAACAAGTCTCTCGTCAGGTAATCAAATCCTTCTAAAGTGTTGGTATGGTCTCTATATCTTGATTTGGACTCCCTTAATGGGTGGAATACAAGATTTATCTATAAAAAACATCATATGATATTTCTAAACATTAATAACATTTCTTCACCTTATATTTTTCACTGTTATCACAATTTCAATCATCCTCAAACTATTCTCATCACATATGTAAATATCCCACATATATATCCTTTAAAATATATCATATTATCCAAGGAGAGAAGTTAAAACATTCATTATATATATATATTCTCATTCACCATGTGTAACTCATTTTGTATATGAAATTGTTGACTTTCGTTTTCCCCACATGAGCCTCACAAAATTCACATCAAGAAATTCATTCTTGTTGTCAACATCTCTTTAATTCTCCAATATTTTTTGTCTTCTTCGAAATATTCATCATTTGAAAATGAATAATTTTTTTAATCGTTTATATGATATTTTCTAGTGAATTATACTTAATTTTTTCATATCATGTTCACCCATTCGACATTATGACATTACTCAACCTTATACCACCTCTTCACGCATGAGCTATTAATGTTGCGTATTTTGGATTCATGTTGTCAATGCATCAACTTTATCATAAATGATTCCTTCTGCTAAATGGGTCTCTGGATCTCTATAGCTTCATCCATGGGGTTTTAAAGCTGTGGAATTGTAGTTAGTCTAACTCCCAATTGTTACAGTGTTGAAAATTGAAGACTTCAATGGCTCTCGTGTAGCCGAGGAAGGTGGTTAGTGAGGACAGATCATGGAGTAGTCCTTCATTTAGGGTTTTTTAAGCTTGCGGTGAGGCAATATTATCTTGGAATGTTTTGAACCATTACCTCTATTAATTAATACCACATATATACTGAAAACATTCAAGAACTCATTTATCAATCCACTCAGGGAAAACTCATCTCGGATGAGTAGCACTTCGACTGACTATTCTCACCCCATAATTATAATGTATGAAAATTTTATTCGATACCATTTATGACAGAAAAACCCAAGAGAATAAAGGAATATAACATCCCAAGACTTTATGAAACATTTAATATTTTAAATAAATTTCATTTAATCAATATCTTGTAATTAACGCAATACTTAGTTAGTTTTCCATACATGCAAGATGATCTTTGTATGAAAGGTTGAGTTACACACAAGACTGAGTTTTATCATACATCAATATATTATTAAAAAAATTAATTTTTATTTTAATAATATATAACCTCTCTATTAAATTTATAGTTATGAATAGGATTACCTAACTTATGAGAATATATGAGTTACAAAAATATGAAATGAATTCATTGGTCTTCAATGTTTTATAATTGAAAATAAAAACAAATTGAATGCATTGGAAATATTGTTTTGCTCACAAAGTTGTTTTATCCTAATAAATGAAATTAATTATTACTAGTTAATTATATAAATTAAATTTTTAGATTATATATTCAAACAAACATTCTTTATTGGCATATGATAAGGAAAAGCCCAATTTAATGCCTAAAGAGATATATTTTTATATGGGATGTTTTTTTAAGTATTAATGACACTCCTCTTTTAAAAATAAAGTTTAAATTTTTTATAAATATTATATTTCAAAATAAAATTTATTTTTTAAAGAGGAACATAAAAAAATTTATAGGGTGAATCTCTGGTACTTTTCTATGATGTTTCATATTTTGATCAATAATAAAATATAATGAATTTTAATCGAAAACTAATTTTTCATGTAATTTATTTATATAGTTAAATTATATTTAACTTCGGTTATAAAGTAAATTTTTTCAATTATAAATCTGTTATAAAAACTTAGGTCATTAGGATAAATTTTACAGTGAAATTTGATAAAAAAACATTTCATGCTTTTGAAAATTCTCTCTTTAAAAACCTACTTTGTCGTCCCATCAATGGGATTAATTTTAAATTAATTTATGCCTCTTATGTTATTGGAATATGAAAAAATGTTTTATATATTTCGAATCACAATAATTTATATTTCTTAATAAGTTCAACATAGGTTTTCAAAATAATAATAATTAGTGAATGCAGTTAAAATTAATTACAACGATTAAGGTGAAATTGAGATTAACAAAGGACTAGTCCTTGTTGTTAAGGGCCAAAATGACCAAGAAACACGTCCAAAAATTATGGGTAGGACATATTTCGATCATACAAACCATTTTATATAATTTTTATCATTATTTTATATACATGAGGTAAGTGATACCTCTCAATAGTATTTATATTTTTATATTTACAAAAATGTCACACCTCTACCACTATAAAAAAGGAACTCACAACTCCCATTTATTCTCATCAATCAAGACATTTTGCTCAACCATACACTCAAAAAAATAATCTCCAAAACTCCCTCAAATCCTCCTATTTGGATCACATTGGGATGATGTAATGAATCAAATTTCCCTAGTTCTATTTTAAAAAATATCTCAAAAAATTATGAGAGTAAGTTCGTAGACGTTGTGCGATTTTGTGGCCCAGTGTGCCCAGAATGATCCATTGAAAAATGTTCAGTTTTAAATAGCATGCGAGAGTGGTTTTCTTAAAAATGTGGAATAAATATTAAATAGATTCCATGATAAGAATTCTGTTGGCACCATCATGTTTAGGATAGTGGTTTTACATGAGGCACAACATAATTTTAATTAGTGTGTTCTTCCAATGAGAAAACCCAAAAATGGTATAACTATAAATAAAATTATTGAATAAAATTATTTTATTTTTCAAATCCTTATAACTCAAAAATGGTGACTTGGATTAAAAATGTGAGAGCACCGTTAAACTTATGAGGGCGTGATTTGATTATGTGAATTCTAACATTATCCAACATGGGCCAATTGTGGAATGTAGTTTTTGGAACGTGATCAAAAATAAAATATTTAAATAAAGATTAATTAATTTTTCAAATAATTATAAATCATAAATGATCACTCGTATTGGAAATATAAGAGTACCTTTGAGCTCATGAGGGTGTCCATTCCCTAGGTGGGGCCTAACCTTGATTAGCGCGGGTTGAGGGTAAAAGTTAATTTTTTGTAATTTTATAGAAAAATAAAATAAATATAAGAAAGATTATTTTATTTAAAAAATTCTTCACTACAACAAAACATCGAGCTATCATTTTCATTTCATAATTGAAACAGTGTAACAACGCTAAAACTTATGCGTAATAGAAAAGCTAAAACACATTTCCTCCATTAATTTTATTAATAGATATATGTGATCAGGGAAGTATATTGAAGTTTTCTATGAATCCTCAGAGGGAATTTGTTGGAGAATGAAGGGTAGTGAAGAATGATGGACGATGGCTGGTCGATGAACAGATTCTGATCATACGTTGGTGGATTGAATAATGATGAATTAAAGATTTACCCTTCATCAGTGATCGATCTAATCCATTGTAGGGGTTTATTTATATGTGTTTACCTTTCCCATGTTTGTCCTTTATAAATAAAGAACATGTCTTAATTCCCAAACCAGTTAACCTGTGGTTCGATCATCTATTCGAGAATGGGATTTTTGCATGTTTGGAGTTATGGGAAGTTTTATTCATGATTTATTTTCCCATAATTAAACTCCTAAAAAGGAAGAATCACACTGACACAAACAAGGGTCTTGGTCCTTCATTTATATGTTCCTTGTGTGTCCTTCTATTCCACCTTTTTCTTCTGTTCTACATGATGTGACCACAACCATGGTCCAAGAAGGACCGTATCAGTGGATCAACCCAGGAATGAGGCCAAGGGAGACGGTGGCGTTGGGTGAATTACTATAGAAATGGGAGCTGGCGGTGGAGGAGGGAGATCCGGGGTCAGGCAGGCCATAACGGCGACAGAAGGTCATGGCCATGAGGGTTGCGGCATTGGAAAGTGATTCCAGCACGAAGGTCGATGGAGGGGGAACCCACGACAGTCATTGTAGGTGGTGGACTAGAGTCGCTAGTACGTTGCTACAAGTAGCCACGTTTGGGAGGCTGCACACACCTGTGACGGTAGCAAGTCGTAGGTAGGGTGGGCCGTAGTGGGGCAATGACACGTGGTTAGCAGACTGTGTGTGGGGAGGCGGTCGGCTGAGCCGGCCGCAAGACGTGGAGGGGACGTAGTGCCAGCCGCGTCTAATCTGGAACAAACTAGCCCTCCAATGTTGGCTGGTCCTTAAGGCTGAACTAGGCCACTGGGCGGCCCAGCTGGAAAGAAAAATGGCCCGCAAGTGCAGGCTAGGCCGAAGGAAGGGGATCGAGCCACTATGTGGCCCAGTGGGCGGGACCCTTAGTCTAATGGGTTGGGTCCAGCGGGGCCAATGGGGATGGTGCTTGGGCTAGGCCGGACCAGGTCAGATAGGGGTCGGTTCGGACCCAAGTCGGTTCAGACCCGAGTCTGATTGGTGAACCCTGGGCTGGGACAGGTTGGTCTAGCCAGGTCAGGGAGGACCCATACCCAACCATCCCTTTTTCATAAAACGGGTATAATATCCAAAAAAATGGATCTGATTGATGATACGTTTATAGTGTTGGGACCCCCGTGACGAGAGATTCCTTTGGAAATACTACATGTGAGTTTCCTAGTATGTTTAGATATGACCGATAGTTCTAGGAGTAGATTCTCCTGGAATCAGGCGGGCTATGAGTGGGAATATAGAAAACAAATTGAAGATAAGACTTCAATGGACTAGGATACAAGCGAACCTCGGTGGCCCAGAAGACGTGTAAACCTTAGTAGCCAAGCAGAAGAGCGTACCTTAGTAACCCAAAATATGAGAAGACCTCATTGGACCAATAGATGGGTGGGCCTAAGTGGACCAGTAGACAATATGGACTCAGTGTCTGAGCAGACAAGAGGACCTCAGTGGCCTAATAACTACTACAAAAATGAGATTTATCAATCCTCAAAACGGTCTTTAACAGTGCTAAAAAGCATTGTAAAGCTCATATCTGATAAGGTGGGTCCCCTTTATCAGGGCTAAAAATTCCGATAAATGTCACCTTTATCATTGCTAAAAAAGCACTGATAAAGTGAGTCTTTATCAGTTCTAAAAATGACCTAATAAAGGGATCTCTTATCAGTGCTTCTTTAGCTCTCATAGTGGGATCCTTTATCAGTCCTTTTTTAGAACTGATAAATGTGCCCTTTATCAGCGCTAAAAAAGCTCTGATAAATTCCCTTCTTGCTGTATCACAAAATTTTATAGTAGTACACCCAAACAAGACCTGAAAAAAATCAGCATATCAACAAATATACCCATAAAAAATTAACACATAATTAATAAGGTCATTATAGCAAGAATACACATACAAGAAGTATACCCATATAACAAGTATACCCATACACCATTAGCAAATAATTCATAAGCTAATTAAATACATAAAAAATTTAATTTAGAATTCAGGGGGTCAGGGGGCTGTTCAGGGGTTTGGGGTGGCTTTCCAAGGGGGTAGGGGTTGTCCAGGGGGTGGGGGTGTTTGGGGGATGTGGGTGTCTAGGGGGGTTGGGGCTCTCTAGGGGTTTGTGTGGCTATCCAATGGGGGTAGGGGGTGTCCAGGGGGTGGGGTGTCTAGGGGATTGGGGTTTCTATAGGGTGGGGGATGTCCAGGGTGGGGGTTGACCATGGTGGTGTCCAGGGGCGGTGGTGTGGTGTCCAAGGGGTTGGGGGCTAACCAAGGCATGGGGGTGGTGGGGTGTCCAGGGGGTGGGGTGGTGTCCAGTGGGTGGGGTGGTCTAGGAGGTTGGGGGGCATTTCAAGGGGGTGGGGTGGTGTCCAGGGGGTGGGGGGTGGCGGTCCATGGGGGTGGGGGTGTCCAGGGGGTGGGGTTGTCCAGGGTGTTGGGGTGTCCTGGGGGGTTGGGTGGGAGTCTAGGGGGTAGGGGTGCTTTCTAGGGGTGGGGGTGTCCAGGGGTGGGGGGTCCAGGGGTGGGGCGTCCAGATGTGGGGACGATCCAGGTAGTTGGGGGCTGTCCAAGTGGGAGGGGTGGTGTCCAGGGGGTGGGGTGGCTGTCCATGGGGGTGAGGGTGTCTAGGGGGTGGTGGTGTCCAGGTGGTGGGGTGGTGTCTAGGAAGGGTGGGTGTCATCCCGGGGGTCCTGTTGGGACGTCCAAGGGGTTGGTGTGTCCAGGGGGGGTTGTATAGGGTGGTGGGGGGATCTCCATGGGGGTGTCTAGAGGGTTTGGGTGGTGTCTAGGGGTTTGGGGGCTTTACAAGGGGTGGGGGGGTCCAGGGGTGAGGGGAAGTCTAGGGGTTGGGGGGCAATCCAAGGGGGTGGGTTGGTGTCTAGGGGGTGGGGGGTTGTCCATGGGGTGGGGTGTCTAGTGGGTGGGGGTGTCCAGGTGGTGGGGTGGTGACTATGAGTGGTGGGGGCTGTCTAAAGGTGGGTTTCGTCCAGGGAATTGGGTTGTTTAGGGGGTGGGGGTTGTCCAGGGTGGTGCTTGGGGGGGTATCTATGGGGGTATCCAAGGGGGTGGGGTGGTGTCCAGGGGTGGGGGATTTAATAGTTTTAATGGATTGAATTTCAAGGATTACTAGATCATTGGTATTTTTAAAATTGTTTTGGAATATTGTTTTTTTAAATAGTATTTGTTTCTTTTGGAAAAAATGAATGATTTTGGTGTGTATGGTAGGAAGGTGGATTTCCGTACGTCAGTTTTGTTTTAACTTAAAATTTTGTCCAGTTTAAACAAAATAGAGACACTTTTAGTTATACCAACTACACCATGCCACAAATTGAGGTTATTTTCACTCATACACGTCAAAAAAATACCCATGGATAGTTCTCCTAAAGTATCAACCCAATCCAAATGTGTTTGGTCAGTTTTTTGTACGTCAGTTGTTGTTTTCACTTAAAATTTTGTCCATTTTAAACAAAAGAGAGACACTTGTAGTGATACCGGCATCACCGTGCAATGTATTGATGTTGGGTTGACTCATACACATAACAAATGACCCATATATCATTATCCAAAATGATACAAAATTTTTTGGACACTTTTCTGAATGTTAGTTGTTGTTTTCATTTAAAATTATGTCCATTTTAAACAAAAGAGAGACAGTTTGAGTGATACAGGACACAACGTGCCTCAGATTCCTATGAGGTCGACTTGTACATGTCAAAAATGAATCATGGGTAATTATCCTATAGTATTAACATAGTAAAAATGTGTTTGGTCAGATTTCTGTATGTCAGTTGTTGTTTTCACTAAAAATATTGTCCATTTTTATCAAAAGAGAGACACTTTGAGTGATACCGGACACACCGTGCCTCATACTGAGGATATGTTGACTCATACACATCACACATTATCCATGGATAGTTATCAAAAATTTTCAACACAATCCGAATGCGTTTTGTTAGTTTTCCGTATGTCATTTTTTATTTTCACTTAAAATTCTGTCCATTTTAACCAAAAGAGATACACATTGAGTGATAACAGACACACTGTGCCTAGGATTGAGGAGGGGTTGACTCTTACATGTCACAAATGACCCATGGATCGTAATCCTAAAGTATAATAACAATTATAATGCATTTGGTTGGTTTTCCAAACGTCATTTGTTGTTTTCACTTAAAATTCTTTCCATTTTAAACAAAAGAGAGGCATTTTGAGTGGTACCGGCCAAAACGTGCCGCAGACTAAGGCTGGGTTGACTCCTAATCGTTAAAAAAGACCCATGGTTCGTTCTATTAAAGTATGAATAAAATCTAAATGCTTTTGGTGAGTTTTTCATACGTCGATTAATGTTTTCACTTAAAATTCTGTCCATTTTTTACAAAATAGAGACACTTTGAGGGATATCGGCCACACCGTGCCTCAAATTAAGGAGAGGTTGACTCATACATATCACAAATGTCCCATGGATCATTATCTTATAGTAACAACACAATCCAAATGTTTTTGTCGGTTTTCCATACATCAGTTGTTGTTTTCACATAAAATTATGTCCATTTTAAACAAAAGAGAGACACTTGGAGTGATATAGGCCACAATGTGCCTCATATTGAGGCGGGGTTGACTCTTACACATAAAAAATGACCAATGTATCATTCTCCTAATGTATCAACACAATCGGAATGCATTTGGTCAGTTTTTCGTACGTCTGTTGTAGTTTTCACTTAAAATACTAGCCATTTTAAACAAAAGAGAGACACATTGAGTGATATCGGCCACAAAGTGTATCATATTGAAGTGGGGTTGACTCTTACACATCAAAAATGACCCATGGATAGTTCTATTAATGTATAAACACTATATTAATGTGTTTGGTTGGTTTTTCATACGTTAGTTGTTGTTGTAACTTAAAATGTTGTCCATTTTAAACAAAAGAGAGACACTTTGAGTGATACCGGCCACACCATTCCTTGTATCAAGACATGGTTAACTATTACATGTAAAAAATGACCAATGGATCGTTATCCTAAAGTATCAAAACAATCCTAATTCATTTGGTCAGTTTTTTGTACCTCAGTTAGTGTTTTCGCATAAAATTTTGTCCATTTAAAACAAAAGAGAGACACTTTGAGTGATACCAGCCACACCGTGCCTCATATAGAAGACGGGTTGACTATTAAATGTCACAAATGACCCATGGTTCATTCTCCTTTTGTATAAACACAATAATAATGCGTTTGGTATGTTTTATGTACCTCAGTTGTCGTTTTCACTTAAAATTTTGTCCATTTTAAACAAAAGGGAGACACTGTGAGTGATACCAGCCACACTGTGCCTCAAATTGAGGTGTAGTTGAATCTTAAATGTCAATAATGACTCATGGATCGTTATCCTAGTGTATCAATACAATCCAAATGTGTTTGGTTAGTTTTCAGTATGTCATTTTTTGTTTTCATTTAAAATTGGGTCCATTTTAAACAAAAGAGAGACAATTTGAGTGATATCGGCCACAACGTGCCTTGGATTGAGGTAGGGTTGAAATTTAAACATCAAAATTTACCCATGGATCGTTCTAATAAAGTATCAACATATTCAGAATGCGTTTGGTTAGTTTTTCGTATGCCAGTAGTTGTTTTCACTTAGAATTCTGTCCATTTTAAACAAAAGAGAGACACTTTGAGTGATAACAGCCACACCGTGCTCCAGATTATGGCAGGGATGTCTCATACACAGCACATAGGATCCATATATTATGATACTAAAGTATCAACACAATCAGAATGCGTTTTTTCACTTTTTCGTTTGTCAGTTCATGTTTTCACTTAAAATTCTGTCAATTTTAAACAATAGTGAGACACTATGAGTAATACCATTCTCACTATGCCTCATATTGAGGTGGGATTGACTTTTACAGATCAAAAATGATCCATGAATCGTTCTCTAAAATTATCAACACAATCTGAAGGTGTTTGGTATGTTTTCTGCACATCAGTTGTTGCTTTCACTTAAAATGTTGTCCATTTAAAACAAAAGAGAGACACTTTGGGTGATACCAAATACAATGTGCCTCAGATTGAGGCATAATTTGATCTTACATGTCACACAAGGAAAATGGATCAATATCCAATAGTATCAATACAATCCGAATACGTTTATGTAGTTTTCCATACGTTAGTTTTTGTTTTCACTAAAAATTCTGTCCATTTGAAGCAGAAGAGAGACATTTTGAGTGATTCCGGACACACCGTTCTTCAGTTTGAGGTAAGGTTGGATCTTACACGTCACAAATTACCCATGTATCGTTGTTCTAAATTATCAACACAATCCAAAGGTGTTTTTTTGGGTTTCTGTACGTCAGTTGTTGTTTTCACCGAAAATTCTGTGCATTTTAAACAAAAGAGAGACACTTTGAGTTATACCGGAAACACCATGCCTCAAAATGAGGCGAGGTTGACTCATACACATCACACATTGAACATGGATCATTTTCCTAAAGTATCAACACAATCCTATTGTTTTTGGTTAGTTTTCCGTACGTCAGTTGTTGTTTTCACTTAAAATTTTGTCCATTTTAAACAAAAGAGAGACACTTTGAGTGATACCGGCCACACTATGCCTCAGATTGAGGAAGGGTTTTCTTTTACATGTCACTAATTACCCATGGATAATTATACTAAAGTATAAACACAATATTATTTTTTTGTCTATTTTTCGTACGTCAGTAGTTTTTTTCACTTAAATTTCTGTCTATTTTAAACAAAAGAGAGACACTATGAGTGATTCCAGCCACACCGTGCATATTATTGAAGAATGGTTGACTTTTAAACTTTGAAAATGACCCATGTATAATTATCATAAAGTGTAAACACATCCCTAATGTGATTGGTCAGTTTTCTTTATGTTAGTTGTCCTTTTCTATCGAAATTCTGTCCATTTTAAAGAAAACATGGACACTTTGAGTGATACCAGCCACAATGTGACTCAGATTGAGGTAATGTTGACTTATACACGTCAAATATGACCAATGGATCTTTAACCTAAATTATCAACACAATTTTAATGAATTTGGTTTGTTTTCCGTATGTTAGTTGTTGTTTTCACTTAAAATTCTGTCAATTTTAAACAAAAGCGAGACATTTTATTGATATTGGCGACACCGTGCCTCGTATTGAGGCGGGGTTGACTAATACACATAAAAAATAACCCATTAATAGTTATCCTAATGTATCAACACAATCCAAATTCATTTGGTTAGTTTTCCTTACGTCAGTTGTTGTTTTCACTTAAAATTTTGTCCATTTTAAACAAAAGAGAGACACTTTGAGTGATACCGGCCATACTGTACCTTATATTGGGGATATGTTGAATCGTACACATCACACATGACCCATGTATTGTTATACTATTTTATAAATTCAATCCTAATGCTTTTGGTCTGATTTACGTATGTCAGTTGTTGTTTTCGCTTAAAATTTTGTCCATTTTAAACAAAAGAGACACACTTTGAGTGATACCGGCCACACTGAGCCTCATATTGAGGTAGGGTTGACTTTTACATGTCAAAAATGACAAATATATAGTTATACTAATCTATCAATAGAATAAGAATGTGTTTGGTCAGTTTTTCATACGTCAATTGCTGTTTTCACTTCAAATTCTGTCTATTTTAAACAAAAGAGAGACACATGGAGTGATATCTGCCCCATCGTGCCTCAGATTGAGGCAGGTTTGACTCATACATGTCACACATGAACCAATAATCTTTATCCTAATTTATCAACACAATCCCAATGCATTTGGTTGGTTTTTCATACATTAGTTTTTGTTTACACTTAAAATTATGTCTATTTTAAACAAAAGAGGGACACTTTGAGTGATTCCAGCCATATCGTGCCTCAAGTTGAGGTAGAGTTGAATCAAACACATTAAAAATGACCCATGGATCAGTCACATAAAGTATCAGCACAATATAAATGAGTTTTTCTAGTTTTCTGTACGTTAGTTTTTGTTTTCACTTAAAATTCTATCCATTTTAAAAAAAAGAGAGACACATTGAGTGATACCGTCCACACCATGCCTCAGATTGAGGCAGAGTTGACTCTTACACATACAAAATGACCCATGTATCGTTCTCCTATAGTATTAACACAATAAGAGTGCGTTTGGTTGGTTTACCAAATGTTAGTTGTTGTTTTCACACTATTATAAACAAAAGAGAGACACTTTGAGTGATACCATCCACACCATGCCTTGAATTGAGGTAGTGTTGACTCGTACACATCTCACATGACCCATGTATCATTCTCGTAATGTATCAGTTCAATATGAATGTTTTTGGTCAATTTTACGAATGTCAGTTGTTTTTTTTTCACATAAAATTGTGTCCATTTTAAACAAAAGATAGACACTTTGAGTGATACTAGCACCACAGTGCCTCAGATTGAGGCGATTTTGACTCTTACATGTCATAAATGAACCATGGATTTTTCTCCATAAGTATCAACAAAATATGAAATTTTTTGGTCATTTTTTCTTACATCTGTTGTTGTTTTCACTTAAAATTATGTCCATTCTAAACAAAAGAGATACACTTTGAGTGATACCGGCCACACCGTGCCTTGTATTGAGTCAGGGTGGACTTTTACACTTCACAAATGATCCATGGATCATTATTTTAAAGTACCTACACAATATTAATATGATTGTTTGGTTTTCCTACGTCAGTTGTTATTTTCACTTAAAATTATATACATTATAAAGAAAAAAGAGTCACTTTGAGTGATTCCAGCCACACCATGGCTCGAATTAAGGCGTGGTTGAATCTTACCCATACAAATGACCCATGGATCATTATACTAAAGTATTAACACAATACGAATGATTTTGGTCAGTTTTTCGTACGTCAGTTGTTGTTTTCACTTAAAATCATGTCCATTTTAAACAAAAGAGAGACACTTTGAGTGATATCGGCCACTCCATGCCACTAATTGAGGTAAGGTTGACTCATACACCTAAAAAATGACCCATTTATCATTCTAATAATGTTTAAACATAATCCAAATGTGTTTGGTCGGATATGAAGGTATTTTTTATATTTTATTGTTTTTTCTTATCCAAATCCCAAAGAAAAGTCATTCACCATTCTTGTATGTTTCTGGTGAATTTCATCTATTAAAATGAAAAAATGACTCATTAGAGAAAGGATGTTTTATTTAATAAAAATTAAAATTTTCTTATGAACATTTACATACAACAATGTTTCATCTTTTGATCTACTTAACCCCTCTCAAAAATGGCCACCAATTATACATGTCCCCAAGTCAGATCATCATGTTATTTGTGTACAATATTCTATCTTGTATGTAGCCCAATCATTTCACAAAAAATCTATATCATCTTGTGAATATGAATCTTTTCAACAGTTAGAGTATTACTGCAAAATAGATAAATAAATAATTAATAAATAATTTAAATCAAATAGTAGTTTTTTTAAAATACCTCATTAGGGATGCTAGTTTGTTGGTGGAAAATGATATCTCTGATAAATTTACAAACATAATAACTACAATCATTATCATTTTTTTTGTTTTGGAAACTGCAAATACTTTTATCATTAAGAGAATAAGTAACTTTTTTTTATTTGTGTTTGGATGGTAAGATTTTATTATATATACCCTGGTACAGGTCCAGACGTAGTATTTTATTGCATCCTTATGCTTATCCCCTGTCCTCATTACTTGTTTTAGATGATATTGATACACCACACTATCATAACCAAATCCTTAGTAAAAGATAATATAAATTATATAGCTTTATATTTAGACCTAAAAAATAGGATGTACTATCTTACAAATTCAGAAACTCCATCATGTGTGGTCGGTTTTTCAGATATCCTTGCATTGAATCCAGAAAATAAATTTTCAGAGTATCCTAGTTCACCACAATTAGCATCCAATGTGGCCTAAAAACACAAAAAGAAATAAGTAATAAAATAAGTGAAAATATAATTGAAATGCTTTAATCATAGAGTTTTACCCCTGCATGGTTGGTATTAGGAAGAGTCTATCATCTATAATCTTGATGTCAAATGTTTTTAGTAGGCCTTTCACTATTTCATCCTTTTTTGATGGCTATAATTTCGATAGTTGTTTTAATGTGGTATAAGGACTAACGAGTCTGAATTTTGGCTCATGGGAAAATCCCTTCAACTGTTTTTCATATATACACCTGCCAATAATATAAAATAAATTTAGTCGCAATTAGCACATTATATCAGCTTTTAGAAAACCAATTCATGAAAAGATAACTCATAAAAAATTTACAACTATGATGCCTAGAAAACTGTATACAAGGATCTCATTTATATTATTTACAGCAAATAAATCTTGAATTTCTTATCAGTATATATTATTTTCAAAAGAAACTATATGACTACTACCATTTTTAGCATCGTATCCACATGAGTCTTCAATGCTAGTAAATGTGGATAGAGAACATGTGGTGTTATTGTTCTTTCAGTAGCTCTTTGGAATTGGTTGGTTGATCGTTTAGTTGCTTTTGAGCCCACATTTCTTGTCACCCCTTCCCATTCTTCTTCGATAATAACATTTATTGGTTCATACCTATTTTCAATAATTGTTAATGGTCTGGCTTGAAAAAATGGAAATAAATACATCTTTGTCCTCATGAAATCTTAAAAGTTGTGACGGTCATGCAATGAATGTCCCAATATCCTTTTCTCCTATATGAATATCATCGACATCAATTGTAATAGGTCACTTTGCATTTGGATCATGAGCTACAGTAATCGTCACTTTCAGATGATCTTTTGGATGTGGTCTATTTTGCAACTTGTCCTCTAGGATATTGAACACCTTAGCCCTCGCTAAAAGGTGATAGGTGGGTGTTGACATATATAAATCCCAATCATTATCAACCTGTAGATGATCAGTACAGGATAATTAGCAGTGTTTGTCTGATTCACATTTCAGGGGAACAATTATTATAAAATTGATTACCACGGCTAAGACAACTCATTGACGGGAATGGATTTCCTCAAAGTTGGTGTGGGTGGGGAGAGATCTTCACATTCGGGTTGTTCTTGAGTTTTTTCTTCTCCTTTCTTCCCACCCATAAATGTTTCTAGAAACTCCCCCAGCCATTGAAATCATTCTTTAAGAGTTTCTAGTCTTTCACACATTTGTTTCATTTCTTCATCTCTATCATCCGTTTGTTTTTTTATCAAAATTTAATCGAGGTGTCACCCCAAACCCTGCACCTCTGATATCACTGTATTGTTATGGGGACTTCAAATCCATAGATAATAGGTCTACATCCACTACAGAAGTAGCTGATTCCCATGACTTTTACGTATAGGAAAATAAGTAGCTATTATTATGTAATTTCAGTTTACAACAAAACTTTTATATCGTGTCATACTTACACATTTTTCCCAAACATTTTGTGTGTTTTCATCTATTAGATTCCCTCCCTTATTCACATGTGCATCCTTCCATAGCACATGACATGGGATGGAAGTGTCTTTGGCTTTATACTTATCAATCCACCCATAAATAGAGAAATATAATTATGATGTTGTTTCATGGAACCTAACAATATTACAGTAAATTTATAATACGTACCATTATCTTTTTCTAATGAAGTGTACCACCTCCTATCTTTACAATAGGGGTATGTTGGTTTTGATGAACATTTTATATTTTTATACTGAGTTGTTGTTTCCTAAATGAAATATTGAAAATAAAAGTTGTGAATACATGTATCCTCAAACAACGTATTATTAGACACAAAGTACCCGTAACTTTTCAACCATACAACGGCCAAGAAATGCATCCTATGCTTCTTGGGATATTATGTGAGATTAGAAAAGGGGTGGGTGCAGGTTTATTTTACCTTTGGAATATTTTAGGTGAAATTTTGTTAAAATAGTGTGAAAACCATGATGAATCCTTCCTAAGATACTTCTTATCTAATTCTTGTGTGATTCTTCTTCAATAAATGAACTCTGCAATAGATTGATAATAGTAAGACACTAGTTCATTATTTTATTTTCTAATAAATTAAAGAAATAATATCATATTGTTACCGTAATTTCTTCCCAGATCACAGCCTTCATCTTGGACACAACATGGTGCCATGAATCTCTGTCAATCTGCACACGTTGTTGAGTGACCATTCCAATGTAACTACTAAACATATCCTTGTTGGGATTCACATGTTGGCATCATTCATTTGATTAGACATAAAATTTGATTCCTTTTCATTTACCCTTAACAACTTTGGGTAACACTGTAAAACTAAGGCACACCTATGTTTTCTGGGATGTCAGTACTTCATCCCCAACAATTTCATCTATATCAACATCATTTATATGTTCATATGAAATGGTTTCAATGGCATATGATGATGGTTTTTGGACCTCAACATGATGAGCAACAACAGTTTCAGAAACTTGTTGTTGCTCTACATTGTGAGAAGCAGCTGCAGTAGCAACTTTAGAGACTTGTTCAGCCTCAGGGTTAGGAGTACCCGAACATGCAGAAATCATTATCTGCAAAAGTGGTTGAACAGTTAATTTAGATTAGATAAATTTAGTAATTGTATGATAATAACATGACATAACAATATCTATATTACAAACAAAATATAACCTGTTTATGGAACTCTCTTTATTTTTTTTCAAAGGCTGAAGGGATTTGACACCTCTACCGATTTTCCAAATACCTTCATTGTGGTCCCCTATAAAATAAAAAACATCATCTACATTGGGACCTCTATGAAATGATAGTGACATACCATTGAAAGGATCATCCTCATATAAATTTTCATCCTAACCTTCAATATTATTGGACAATAACAGAAAAATCAAACACTTTCAATTTGTGGGATCTGGAACAGAAAATAATTTTACCGCTTGTGATGCCATTATATAACAATTCATATTTATACCCTTCTTTACAAAAATAAACTATCATAAATCTCAATCCTTATATTTTAACACCACCCTTGTTATCAACCCATTTGCATTGAAAAATTGGCAATTGGAATATTGAATAATCCAACTCTCGTATTTGTTTGATATTTCCATAGTATGACGTATTCGAATAAATTGGATTTCTATTCTTACTACCAGAAACATGCATCGCTTCATCCACAAGTGTAACTCCACAATTTTCATTGGTACTATCTTCATCATATTCATCTTTATGGAATTTATATCCATTAATTACATAAGAATATTAAGATAATACATACGCACTTGGTCCGACATCTATCCATCGAAGTCGTTCTGAAATTGAATTTGGATTTCCAGGTAACTCCTTAGAAAATATGGTCCCAAAACCATCCTATAAATAGGTTATTATCTGTATTTGATATCCATTTTTCTTCCCTTAATGAATTCAACTGCCTAAGAATTTCTTTTTGGGTTTCAATATATAGAGAAACCTCCAAAATTTATTGCAAAATATAAAGGTGTTCCTACTCCCGTTCTATAACATTGATTGTCACAACATCTATTCCCTAAAATCCCTCACCCTCAATGCATCCAGTGTGAAGATATTTTCAGAGACCAATGATTTCCACATCAGATAATTATTTGTTATATAATTCAATGTCTTCTTCAACAATATATCACTCTACAATACTACCATTTGGCTGACTTCAATTTTTGAAATACTAATTCAGAATTTTCATAAACCATTCAACTAGTGACATACATCTATATTGTGTAGGACCACAATGTTGAATCTCTCTCACCAAGTGAATCATCAAATGAACAATAATATCAAATAATGATTGTGGAAAAAACATTTCTAATTCACATAATATGATGAAAATTTCTCTTTCCATTGCTAGTAATTTCACCGGGTCTAAATTGTTGTTGTATATATCTTTGAAAAAGAAATAAATTTTGGTTAATTTATAATGAAAATTCTTGAAAAAATGAAACATAAATCTATAGGAATTAAATCCTGCATCAAAACATGGATGTCATGTGATTTCAACCCTTTTAAATTCAAATAATTTATTGACAAAATGTTCTTGATATTTGATGAATACCCCTATGGAACCTTTAAATCATTGAAGAAATTGAAAAACTGATGTCTCTACAACCTAGAAAGAGTGTATGTAGATGGAGTAAGAAACATTATATTTTCACCCTTCACGGGAGCCAACTCTTCTCATATTCCCACGTCAACCATATTTAACCTTTCCTTAATTCCATTCTTTGTTTTTCTAGGGGCATTATCAATGTTATGATAACACTGCCACATAAATTTTTTCCACATGCATCACATCATGAAATTTTCTGACGTACAAACAATTCTAGTATGGTAATTAAAAAAACTGATCTCTTTTTCAAACTGATTTTTGTACGGTTTTTCAAAAATCATTTACCAGAAACAGTTTCTACATCTTTTAATTTCTCAAATATCTGATCACCTGTTAGTGGAGACGGTGTGGTGCATTATTCTAAACTTCCATTGAATGATATCATCCAAGATATGTACTTATACTGATGAGGTAGAAATCTACGATGTCTTAGAAACACAGATTTCGATGAATGTTTCAACGAAATTGATTCTCTATCTTCATCGCACATGAGATACCCTTGAGTTCCTTTAATGTTATAGCCTGAAAAAGTTTCATATGCATGCAAATCATTTATCATCCCATACAACATCGCTCTCAATGTGATGTATTCACTTTTATAAGAATCATACAACATAAAACATGAATCCTATAATAACATCAAATCCACGATCAAACAATACAAATAAACATCAATATCATTACTTGGTTATTTTGGCCTTGATATATGCATAGATAACATGATGAATTTTCATTAAATGCATAACTAGGGTGGCAAGTTATAATTCACCAACATAACAGGATATGTACTACGAGTGTTGGTTTGAAAACCAAAAAGGATTCAATTCATCTATAGATAATGCAAGATGAAGGTTTCTCGGCTCATTTTCAAATTCAGGATACTAATGTTCAATTATCTTTTATTGAGGAGAGTTGGTCGGGTGGTATAATTTCCCATATTTATTTATTTTCTCTGCATGAAATGATAATTATCTTGCAGTTTCTTTACTTACATATTGATGCCTAAACCGTGGAATGATTTGAAAGTACCATACAACATTAGTAGGAATGGATTCATCTTTATTGCATCAGGAAGCACCACACTTTGGGCATTCCTTAAGTGTTTTTTCTCCTTGAGAAAAAATATACAATCTTTCGGGCGGGCATGTATTTTTTCAGAAATCATACCCATCGAGCGTAGCATTCATTTAGCTTCATATGTTCGTCTTGGAAGCTCATTATCTTCCGGGATCTTGTCATTCAAGAGAGAAAGTATTTCTATAAAAATAACATCACTCCATTTGTTTCCTTCTTTAAATTAATACAACATTAGTACAGCTAACAATGTTGAATATTTAGTGCACCCAGCATACAATGTTGTCTTTGTATTACTATTTAACTTCTCAAACAATTCTACACAATCACAAAGTTCACCTTCAACTGTCCTGGTCATTTCCTAAATACGATATTCATCATCATTGACATCTATAATCACATCCTCCATCCTGTCGTCTTTATTATACATATTTGTAATCATTGATGGTCCATAAAAATAATTTTTATCCCATCCAATAGCTACATTCACTTTTTCTCCGTGTTTATTCCAACATTTATATCTCCGGTCTATTCCGTGACATATCAATTGTTCTTCCAACTCCTCTGGAGTAATTAGTCTAGAATAATAACAACGTAAACATGGACACATGATTTGAGAAAGATCCTTTGTGTGAACCTTTGCAAACTTTATGAACTCTTTTACTCCATTCTCATATTCTATTTTCAAATGATTAGCATACATACAATATTTATACATCTCCATCCTATTTGAATCACAAATATTTGTATTTATAATTCAAATACACAAAACAAGACATCTAAATAAAATAAAAGAGAACCACTTATAAAAATAGATATTAATATAGCCTAACCATTTCCAATAAAGATTAAGAAATCCAAAGAACTAGGATAGACCCCCCATAAAAATCAACACACTTTCCAGCCCCCTTTCCAATAGTTCTAGAAACCACCACCCTTGCAGCTAAACATTAAACACCCTTTTAACCACCCCTTCCATCCACCTGATTCATAATAAAATAATAACATTAAATAGACCAAAACTAGTGACAAAACTCAAATAAAATGATAACAAGGATATAGTTTTGATGAGAAAACTAATATAGTAGATACATTTCCAAACACAAAGGGGTTCGTGGGGGTGACAAATAACCTAGGTTTATTCAAAATTACTATGTAATATCATAGGTTTTGTTACTCAAATTAACATAAGAACTAGAAAAATTAAGGTTATTGAACATAAATTCTATCATTAACATCTAAAGGATATGTAATAACTCTCCCTCTCCTTCCCTAAACTCATACCTGGAACCGCACACAAAACCTCTATGAGATCCTATTCCTTGGAACACACCCTTTTCATTACTCACTACTTCACTTAAAATTTGGGATTTATATGATTCCTTATCAAATTAAAAGGGACTCAAACACAAAATTAAAAGGAACCCATCTACAAAACCTATATAGTAACCTCTTTAAGAGTCATTGACTTGCCCACATGTTTTTGGATCGCCTCTCAAGAACACATCTTGATGGGGGTATTATTCATCTTCTTTTATGTCCAAATTCATACCAAACATCCCAAATATGGGGCTCTACCAATTCCTACCATATAACATGAAAATAATTGAAAGAATTAGGAATTTTTTTTATTGTAGCTATTTCTAATAGTACTATAAGAAAAGTTTAACGAAAATAGATCGTACCTCCAAACACTCATGGAGCCTCCTGGTAAAAAGAATCTAGTGACTACAACTATCCAAGATTCTAACCACTAACCTCCCAATATAGGAGTGGTCTACATAGGGGTAGTATTTGTAGAATAAATCCAATGTTCCATCAAACTCATGTTTCTCTCTGATCTCCTCCATCACTTTCTTGCTGTACAGACCTCCTTTCTCCTGTTCCTTCTTTGGCCTCGGCTATTCATCGACTACCTCTCTTACTGTAGAATGAATGTTAAGAAAATGAAATGTGATATATCTATACCAATCACAATCATATTAAATTACTTGGAGTAATGGGTTATCTTTGAGGTACCTTTGAAAGACAGTGCCTCTTGAGATGAGACTTGCATTACACACCTACTATGGGTGGGTGCTGCTAAGACTACATCCCATAAGATCACTACCATAAAATATTATGATATGAACTCAAACCATATGCATAATCATAGAACACGAATATATCCATACAAAGCTTAGTATTACATATTGAATTCCCTCAAACCACTAGAGGTCGGTCTATGAATTGAACAACATAAATTAATGGATTTAATAAAAAAGAGATGAAATAAAATCCAACAAAAATGGAAAATAATGTATGACCTACATAGGAGGGGAAAGATGTTTATTCACCATTGGTATACCCCTTAGTCTGTGTATCCCAAACTAAACCCAACCTTATCCTAGTCCAATATGGACTCTGTGAAATTTTTCATCATTAGTATAAGACATGACATGTATGGGAAGTTACCTTGTAGGGATGAGTATTACAATACCCAATAGGACACCCCCAAAACACCATTCCTAAAGCATTGAGAGTGTTCATGTCAATAAACACAGGTATTCCAAACAAGATACGAGACATAATGATAACCAAGGATGTAACACCCCGATATTTTATGAAAAATATTCTTTTTAATTTCATTAATGTCTTATGTTGTACGCTACACCAAAAGGAGCTTGCAAAACACGCATCCTTGACTTGCCTTTCATTACATGAAATCGTGACCTTCCTCGATACTGTGTGTAGTACGCAATACCGAGTTTCACTAAACAACGATATGATATTATTAAAACTAGCTGTTATGAATAGTAATAACCAATTTATGAAATTTTATAAATTTTATCTTTCAAAATGGAGTTCATTTTTGGATTCGGAATATCGAAATTAGCTTAGGGTGAAATTTTGGTACTTTTCGGATAACTTTCATTTTCTGATGAATAGTGAAAATTACTAAATTTTAATTAAAAACTACCTTTTTAATTGAAATAATTAATAGTGATAAATTATTAATTTGAGTGGTTTTAAAGTATATTTAGAATATATTTTTAAAATTTAATATAATTTTGGTCATTGGACATAATTTCACATTTAAACCAGACATAAACAAGTGTCAATCTTTTGATAGTTATTATCTCTTAAGAACACACTATTTGTTTTAACGACGGGAGTTAATTTTTAAATTAATTAATGCAACTGATATGTTATTAATTTGGTAAAATAGACATCATTTTTGAGTTCATAATATCAAATATAGCTTAGGCTTAATTTTTGGTATTTTTCTGGAAACTTTCATTTTTTTGATGAATAGTGCAACCACTAAGTGGTAGTTAAAAAACTGAACTTTTAATAAAACATAATTTTACAGCTTCTGTGAGTGAAATTTCGAAAATTCGAGAGACATAGTTAATATGAAGGACTAATATGTGGTTCAATGAGATGTAAATAATTTTTGGTGAATAGTAACTTTTTACTTTTTTTACCACGGTTAAAAGTAAATAGGGTAATTAAGGGTAAAAATGATATTATTATTACCCTTAAACATGTACTAATTCTATTGGATAAGTGTAATTCGACCAAAAACAACATTTGGAATAAAATATGACAATTTAGGCCCACTTGGATTAGATTAGGACATTTATTATTAATTTATTTAAAGAAGGGTTAAAATAGTTAAAATCAAGGTTTAATAAGTAAATCATTTTTAATACAGGGTTATACATAAGGTAAATTAGACTATAAATATTCATTAGAAAGATAAAAAGATTTCCTACCTAATAGTATTTTATTTTTTAATTTTTAGAAATTAAATAATTTAATTTATTTATGACACAACGATGATGCAGTAATTATCTTATTAATGAAATATTGACATAATTGATATTATAAATACCCAAATAAATGTAATTTGAAACTTTTTATGAATTCCACTAATTTTCTAGGTTAATATGACATGTTAGTATTGATTTTATTAACTTTCTTATAACTAATCATTCTGTTATGTTTTTTACAAAAATCAATTACAAAATAGTGTCAAAATTGAAATAAAATAGTTTTTAAAACAAATATTATATTATTAATTGTTATTTTATTCCTAAAAATATAAGGATCGGTCAAATGACTTAGATAAGGTTATATATATTAACAAAAAACAACTTGGGGTTCTTTTGTCTTGTTATAGTAAGTTTATTAACCTTATAGTGTAATAACAGAAGAAGACACGGTAAAAGTAAAATTATTTAACTTAATGTTAAATCTAATTGATAAGGTTAAAATAGTAACCTAAACTTGTATAAATTCTATTGGATGAGAGTATTTCGACCCATACCCACATTAGCTTCGAAATAAATCAATTTGGTGCTATTTAAAACCGAATATGACTATATAATAATATAATAGTTTTAGTTTTCCAATGGAGCCCCTCTCCTCCCTTATAAAAGGGCACCTCCTCCCCCTCTTCCTCACACCACTTTGAGCCTTCAAGCTCATCCAACCCCTACCAATTTCTTTTCTAAACATACCTAGAGACATCCTAGAGGTCCTAGTCTTCTTCAAAGTCCAATTTTAGTGCACTAAAAGGAGGTCTCAAAGAAGCGCTTCAAAGAAGAGGAGGTTCTGACACTTATGAAGCAAATTGGACCTAAGGTAAGGGAAATACCACAATCTCATTTCTATCTGAGATTTTTTATACTTTGAAATTTACTGGGGTGTATTTTATCATCCACATCCATGTTTCATCAATATGTAATATTATTTGCATCCACCTACATTTGTTTAAATCCATTTTTACCCTTCGGTGAGTTTTTAGTAAAAGATATGAAAGGAATCTTTTGTCGTTTTTCGTACGAGGTACATTTTGACTTTTCCGAAAGAAGTGCGAGAAGAATGTTTTTTTATCTTATACGGCATGAATGGATTTTTAAAAAATTATTTCTAATAAGCTTCCTTTACATGTTTTCATTTTTATTTTTAATCAACTTCTTTTAGTTTATAATTGTATGACATGTTAAGAAATTAAAAGTGTTTTTGAAGTAGAAAGGATATTTTCGTCAAGAATGGAGTTCAAGTGTTTTATCAAAATTATTTTCCATATAAGATAATAAAGGGTTCTGTTTCTATCCCTATTATTACATTGATTTGACTAGGTTTTGATGGAATTTTTTTATTCCTTTATCTTATATGAATTGTTTTATGATGTCATGATGTTTAAGATTCCCATTTTTATTACGTGGGTTATGAAATGATGTATGATTTATGATTTTGTGACACTAATAATAATGGTATCATTATGAGATTGGTGGGACCTATATCTCCATCCAATGCATTGGGTAAAGATTTTATATCTCATGAGATAGACACGGATGGACCGGTAGGTTATACCGGTTCAGTGAAACAGGATTGAAACGAGGAGTGAACTCGGTTCAGAAAGGGACTTTGTCCACTAAGATAGTCTCGGTAATGAGTCTTGACTAATAAGAAATTATTCTCTATGATTATGTGTGCATGCCACAAAGTTTCATGTTTTATGTTATGATTATTGGGATTACATTTCACTACTATGATTTATCCCATGTTATGAAATTATGATCTCTTTTGCAGGTTAAGATTTCCAAAAGATATGTTCTTATGAATATGATGTGATTGATATTTATTTTATTTACCCTTACTGAAAATTTTAGCTCACCCCTTTGATGTTTTCTTTTCCCCAGGATATAAATAAAGGTTTTAGGTAAGAAAAAAAGGGAAGATCTTTATTGGGAGATGTTGAAGATCTTAAACCATGATTAGAAGATTTTATTCCGAGTTTCCAAAGACACTAATCTATTACAGTCCTTGTGTGTTTGTTTTTCTTATGTATTAATTATTCCGCAAAAGTAATGTAATGTTCATGTACGTCAGGCTTCGGGTCTCTACAGTTGGTATCAGAGGAAAGGTTTAGTCAACCTTTGGAATCTAGGATGCGAGAACATTAGTGAGATCCCTAGAGATATTTCTATTGTATGTCTAGGGATGTCCATAAGGTTAAGTATAAGTATAGGTTATAGTACTAGAATTGCGCTAATGATCTGAGAATTAAACCTAAGATGTTAGATATTGAAGGTACTCCCCCTTTATTATGTTGTTTTCCCTAGCAAGATTTTTTCCTCTCACACTATTCTTTTTGGGTTTTAGACGATGGCTGGAACCCAAAGGAACCGTGTTGATCAATGCAATGGACAATGAAATGATTGTCCTCCTGAACAAACAAATGTTATGGGAGATGGAGTGAAAAATCTTATTTCTATATTTACACAAGCTATGAATCATTCTAGAATTTCAAATGAGAAGAGGAGGGAGAAATATTCTATTGAGTCCTTCATGAGGCAACATCCACCATCTTTCAGTGGGTCTTCTGATCCACTTGTTGCTGAACAATGGATCAGTACTACTAAAAAGATATTTTCAGTTCTTCAATGTTCTGAACATGATAAATTCATCTTAGCAGTGTATCGTTTGGAAGGTGATGCTGATCAATGGTGGAATCTTATCAAGAATACGAGGCCAAGAGATGAAATTGAGTCCATGGAATGGGACGAGTTCAAGAACTTATTTTTCAATAAGTACTTCCCTCATATTCTTTAAACAAAGATAGAGAAGGAGTTTCTTCAACTAAAGTTAAAGAATGATGAATCTGTTGGTATATATGAAGCTAATTTTACAAGGCTTGAAAGGTATGCATCTGGATTTATCATCCAACCCGAAAGTAAAGTTGATCGATTCTTCAGTGGCTTAAAACAAAATCTTCGAAGGGCATTAGCTATAAGAGACATCAGTAGCTATGAAGAAATTGTGCGTTGTGCTATCAAGGTATAAATGGAAGTTGGTGTTACTTATCCATCTCATAGTTTTGACAAGAAACGAAAGACCGATTTCAAGGAGAAATCTCAGAATAACGGTGAAAAGAAGATGAATGTTTCCTTATGCTCAAAGTGTGGAAAGAAGCATGGTGGATATTGTCTTAAAGGGACTAGAAAATGTTTTAAGTGTGGAAAATAAGGTCATCGATCAGCTGAGTATCGAAGTAATGGAAAAAGGGTTTCT
Organism: Viscum album; assembly: GCA_963277665.1. NCBI lineage: Eukaryota > Viridiplantae > Streptophyta > Magnoliopsida > Santalales > Viscaceae > Viscum > Viscum album. The sequence goes on from OY728121.1 coordinate 1,252,271,609, forward strand.
AATGAAGTGAATAAAGAAAAGACTGCAGAGAATGCACCACGAACACTTCAATGCTTCAAGTGAAAGGAAATGGGGCATTATGCTAATAAATGCCCTAATCCAAGGGTTAGTGATGATCGACATGAGCAACCACTTAAGGAAAAGGACAAAGGGAAGTCACATGCGATCACTATTGGCGATGTTGAATATCACAACGATGTGGTGGAATGATTAAGTGTTTATGTATTGGGATTCCAAAATAATGTTCTATATATTATCGTGGAATATTGGAATATTTATGTATTGGTCTATTGTGGTTTTCAATGGTACCGGTAACCATGGAATGTGATTTAGATATTTTTGGAAAAAAAGATGATATGCGCATAATGAAGGGAAAATGAGAAAATGAAATGTTTGATAGTATTCATGAGATCATGATTGATATAAGGACTAAGTGATATCATGATTTGAGTATATAGAATTTTGAAGATTTTGGTATGTGGAAAGAGTTAACTTTTAACAACACTCATGTTTTCAATAAGGTTTAATGGGTATTAATTTTTTTCAAGAGAACACATGATTAAGGGCTTCGAATGTTTGGAATGTGACCAACAAGACATATCTCACGATATATGGGGATCAACAGTGGTATTAACATGCTAGTTGTATGAACTCTTTGGTAATCGTTTTCACTATAACATGAGATTAGACAGTATTTTTTTGGATAAGCCTAAAGATTGGAATGGATTATGTTGGTCATAAGTTAGTATTGTTTAAGGATAGAAGTTTTTCGGATATTATTTATGGGATGTTATAGTAATGTAGTTTTAGAAAAAAGACAACCTGCAGGACGGGCGGCAACCCATCGCGTCGGACAAGGATTTGGGAATCGAACCCACAACCGAAGTGCGACTAGCCTTTATCGCCTACCACTGGCCTACATGAAGTCCCTATTTAGTAGAAACTAGTTTTATTATATTAAGAAGTATGATATATGAGGTATAAGTACATTTTAGGAACCATATATGATTAATCTCACAATAGATGGACTTATGTATTTTTTGATAACTTTTCTAACCTTTTGTTTGAGACAAATGGAATGACCCATCATTCTATCACATGTTCTTCTAACACATCACGAATGAAAAATTCAACTTCATTTATGTAAGAGATGAAGTGGAAATTGTCCAAAGAATGACCAACGGTGAGACTATTCCAAAATCACGGAAGTATTTCTTCTAATTCCAATTTCATCAACTTTAGGGAAATGATCTTGAAAACCAAAAATGTTTTCCTAGTGCTCTTATATCGAATGAATCAGATGGTACCTTAGATCGTCACAAATTTTTGGATTTGTGATTTCTGGCTTTTCCATAGCCATGTTCTCTACCACTCTCCATCAGAACATTGGGGTTAGATTTCTCTTCCATATCCATATTTTCACCTATGTGGAAACCCAATGATTAGTTTATTTGGGTAACCATTACATTTCATACTTTTGTTTTTAAAGGTTGGTTTTGGTATTCCTTTTTACAATGTGGGTTTCTATAAAAGAAACATTCGAGTAGTAAATCATTTATAACCCCGACGAATTTCGAGGGCGAAATTCATTTTAAGGGGGGTAGAATGTAACACCCCGATATTTTATGAAAAATATTCTTTTTAATTTCATTAATGTCTTCTGTTGTACGCTACACCAAAAGTATCTTGCACAACACGCATACTTGACTTGCCTTGCATTACACGCAATCGCGACCTTCCTCGATAGCGTGTGTAGTACGCAATACCGAGTTTCACTAAACAACGATATGATATTATTAAAACTAGCCGTTATGAATAGTAATAACCACTTTTTGAAATTTTATAAATTTTATCTTTCAAAATGGAGTTCATTTTTGGATTCAGAATATCTAAATTAGCTTAGGGTGAAATTTTGGTACTTTTTGGATAACTTTCATTTTCTGATTAATAGTGAAAATTATTAAATTTTAATTAAAAACAACCTTTTTAATCGAAATAATTAATAGTGATAAATTATTAATTTGAGTGGCTTTAAAGTATATTTAGAATATATTTTTACAATTTAATACAATTTTGGTCATTGGACGTAATTTCATATTTAAACCAGACATAAACAAGTGTCAACCTTTTGATAGTTATTATCTCTTAAGAACACGCTATTTGTTTTGACGATGGGAATTAATTTTTAAATTAATTAATGAAACTGATATGTTTTTAATTTGGTAAAATAGACATCATTTTTGAGTTCATAATATCAAATATATCTTAGGCCTAATTTTTGGTATTTTTTTGGAAACTTTCATTTTTTTGATGAATAGTGAAACCACTAAGTGGTAGTTAAAAAACTGAACTTTTCATAAAACATAATTTTACCACTTCTGTGAGTGAAATTTAGAAAATCCAAGAGACATGGTTAATATCAAGGACTAAAATGTGGTTCAATGAGATGAAAATAATTTTTGGTGAATAGTAACTTTTTACTTTTTTTACCATGGTTAGAAGTAAATAGGGTAATTAAGGGTAAAAATGATATTATTATTACCCTAACACATGTCCTAATTCTATTGGATAGGTGTAATTCGATCAAAAACAACCTTAGGAATAAAATATGACCATTTAGGCCCACTTGGATTAGATTAGGACATTTATTATTAATTTATTTAAAGAAGGGTTAAAATAGTTAAAATCAAGGTTTAATAAGTAAATCATTTTTAATATAGGGTTATAAATAAGATAAATTCGACTATAAATATTCATTAGAAATATAAAGATATTTCCTACATAATAGTATTTTTTTTAAATTTTTAGACATTAAATAATTAAATTTATTTATGACACAACGATGATGCAGTAATTATCTTATTAATGAAATATTGACATAATTGATGTTATAAATACCCAAATAAATGTAATTTGAAACATTTTATGAATTCCACTTATTTTATTGGTTAATATGACATGTTAGTATTGATTTTATTTTCTGTTTTTGAACTAATAATTCTGTTATGTTTTTTAAAAAATTCAATTACCAAATAGTGTCAAAATTGACATAAAATAGTTTTTAAAACAAATATTATATTATTAATTGTTATTTTATTCCTAAAAATCTAAGGTTCTGCCAAATGACCTAGATAAGGTTATATATATTAATAATAAACAACTTGGGGTTCTTTTGGCTTGTTATAGTAAGTTTATTAACCTTATAGTGTAATAACACAAGAAGACACGATAAATGTAAAATTATTTAACTTAATGTTAAATCTAAATGATAAGGTTAAAATAGGAACCTAAACATGTCTAAATTCTATTGGATGAGAGTATTTCGACCCATCCCCACCTTATCTTCGAAATAAATCAATTTGGAGCTATTTAAAACCGAATATGACTATATAATAAAATAATAGTTTTAGTTTTCCAAAGGAGCCCCCCTCCTCCCTTATAAAAGGGCACCTCCTCCCCCTCTTCCTCACACCACTTTGAGCCTTCAAGCTCGTCAAAACCCTGCCAGTTTCTTCTCTACACTTCCCTAGAGACATCCTGGAGGTCCTGGTCTTCTTCAAAGACCAATTTTAGTGCCCTAAAAGGAGGTCTCAAAGAAGCTCTTCAAAGAAGAGGAGGTTCTGACACTTACGAAGCAAATTGGACCTAACGTAAGGGAAATATCACAATCTCATTTTTATCCGAGATTGTTTATACTTTGAAATTTACTGGGGTGTATTTTATCATCCACATCCATGTTTCATCAATATGTAATGTTAATTCCATCCACCTAAAATTGTTTAAATCCATTTTTACCCTTCGGTGATTTTTTAGTAAAGGATATGAAATGAATCTTTTGTCGTTTTTCGTACGAGGTACTTTTTGACTTTTCCGACAAAAGTACGAGAAGAATTTTTTTTTAACTTATACGGAATGAATGGATTTTTAAAACATTATTTCCAAGAAGCTTGCTTTAAAAGTTTTCATTTTTATTTTTAATCAACTTCTTTTAGTTTATAATTGTATGACATGTTAAGAAAGGAAAAGTGTTTTTGAAGTAGAAAGGATATTTTCCTCAAGAATGGAGTTCAAGTGTTTTGTCAAAATTATTTTCCATATATGATAATAAAGGGTTCTGTTTCTATCCCTATTATTACATTGATTTGACTATTTTTTGATGGAATTGTTTTTATTCCTTTATCTTATATCAATTGTTTTATGATGTCATGATGTTTAAGATTCCCATTTTTATTACATGGGTTATGCAATGATGTATGATTTATGATTTTGTGGCACACATAAGAATGGTATCATTATGAGATGGGTGGGACCTATATCTCCCTCCAATTCATTGGGTAAAGATTTTATATCTCATGAGATAGACATGGATGGAAAGGTAGGTTATACCGGTTCAGTGAAACAGGATTGAAACGAGGAGTGAACTTGGTTCAGAAAGGGACTTTGTCCACTAAGATAGTCTTGGAAATGAGTCTTGACTAATAAGAAATGATTCTCTATGATTATGTGTGTATGCCACAAAGTTTCATGTTTTATGTTATGATTATTGGGATTACATTTCACTACTATGATTTATCTCATGTTATGAAATTATGATCACTTTTGCAGGTTAAGATTTCCAAAAGATATGTTCTTATGAATATGATGTGATTGATATTTCTTTTGTTTACCCTTACTGAGCATTTGAGCTCGCCGCTTTGATGTTTTATTTTCCCCAGGATATAAATAAAGGTTTTAGGTAAGAAAAAAAGGGAATATCTTTTTTGGGAGATGTTGAAGATCTTTCACCACAATTAGAAGATTTTATTCCGAGTTTCCAAAGACACTAAACTATTACGGTCCTTGTGTGTTTGTTTTTCTTATGTATTAAGTATTCCACAAAAGTAATGTAATGTTCATGTACGTCATGCTTCGGGTCTCTACAGTTGGTATCAGAGGATTGGTTTAGTCAACCTTTGGAAACTAGGATGTGAGAACTTTAGTGAGATCCCTAGAGATATTTCTAAGGTATGTCTAGGGATTTCCCTAAGGTTATGTATAAGTATAGGTTATATTCCTAGAATTATGCTAACGATCTTATAATTAAACCTAAGATGTTAGATATTGAAGGTACTCCCCCTTTATTATGTTGTTTTCCCTAGCATGATTTTTTACTCTCACACTATTCTTTTTGGGTTTTAGACGATGGCTGGAACCCGAAGGAACCGTGTTGATCAATGTAATGGAAAATGCAATGATTGTCCTCCTGAACAAACAAATGTTATGGGAGATGGAGTGAAAAATCTTATTACTATACTTACACAAGCTATGAATCGTTCTGTACTTCCAAATGAGCAGAGAAGGGAGTAATATTCTATTGAGTCCTTCATGAGGAAACGTCCACCTTCTTTCAGTGGGGCTTCTGATCCACTTGTTGTTGAACAATGGATCAGTACTACTGAAAAGATATATTCACTTCTTCAATGTTCTGAACATGATAAAGTCATCCTAGTAGTGTATCATTTAAAAGGTGATGCTGATCAATGGTGGAATCTTATCAAGAATACGAGGCCAAGAGATGAAATTCAGTCCATGGAATGGGACGAGTTCATGAACTTATTTTTCAATAAGTACTTCCCTCGTATTCTTTGAATAAAGATGGAGAAGGAGTTTCTTGAAATAAAGCAAAAGGATGATGAATCTGTTGGTATATATGAATCGAATTTTACAAGGCTTGCAAGGTATGCATCTGGATTTATCATCCAATCTGAAAGTAAAGTTGATCGATTATTTAGTGGCTTAAAACCAAATCTTCGAAGGGCATTAGCTATAAGAGACTTCAGTAGCTATGAATAAATTGTGCGTTGTGCTATCAAGGTAGAAATAGAAGTTGGTGTTACTTATCCATCTCATAGTTTTGACAAGAAACAAAAGATGGAGTTCAAGGAGAAATCTCAGAATTATTGTGAAAAGAATATGAATGTTTCCTTATGCTCAAAGTGTGGAAAAAAACATGGTGGAGATTGTCTTAAAGGGACTAGAAAATGTTTTAAGTGTGGAAAAGAATGTCATCGAGCAGCTGAGTGTCGAAGTAATGTAAAAAGGGTTTCTAATGATGTGAATAAAGAAAGGACTGCAGAGAATGAACCACCAACACTTCAATGCTTCAAGTGCAAGGAAATGGGGCATTAGGCTAATAAATGCCCTAATCCAAGGGTTAGTGATGATCGACATGAGAAACCACTTAAGGAAAAGGTCAAAGGGACGTCAAATGTGATCACTATTGGCGATGTTGAATATGACAACGATGTGGTGGAATTATTAAGTGTTTATGTAATGGGATTCCAAAATAATGTTGTATATAGTATCGTGGAATATTGGAATATTTATGTATTGGTCTATTGTGGTTTTCAACGGTACCGGTAACCATGGAAAGTGATTGAGATATTTTTGGAAAAAAAGATGATATGCGCATTATGATGGGAAAAAGAGAAAATGAACTTTTTGACAGTATTCATGAGCTCATGATTGATATAAGGACTAAGTGATATCATGGTTTGAGTATATAGAATTTTGATGATTTTGGTATGTGGAATGAGTTAACTTTTAACAGCACTCATGTTTTCAATAAGGTTTAATGGGTATTCATTTTTTTCAAGAGAATACATGATTAAGGCCTTAGAATGTTTGGAATGTGACCAACAAGACATGTCTCGTGATATATGGGGATCAACAGTGGTATTAACATGCTAGTTGTATGAACTCTTTGGTAATCGTTTTCACTATAATATGACATTAGACAGTATTATTTTGGATAAGCCTAAATATTGGAATGGATTATGTTGGAAATAAGTTAGTATTGTTTAAGGATAGAAGATTTTCCGATATTATTTATGGGATGTTATAGTAATGTAGTTTCAGAAAAAGGACAACCTGCAGGACGGGCGATAGCCCATCGCGTCGGACAAGGCTGTGGGAATCGAACCCACAACCGAAGTGCGACTGGACTTTATTGACTTCCACTGGCCTACAGGAAGTCCCTATTTAGTAGAAACTACTTTTATTATATTAATCAGTATGATATATGAGGTATAAGTCCATTTTAGGAACCATATATCATTAATCTCACTATAGATGGACTTATGTATTTTTTGATAACTTTTCTAACCTTTTGTTTGAGACAGATGGAATTACCCATCGTTCTATCACATGATCTGCTAATACATCACGAATGACAAATTCAACTTCATTTCTGTAAGAGATGAAGTGGAAATTGTCCAAAAAATGACCAACGGTGAGACTATACCAAAATCACCAATGTATTTCTTCTAATTCCAATTTCATCAACTTTAGTGAAATGATCTTGAAAACCAAAAATGTTGTCCTAGTGCTCTTATATCGAATGAATCGGATGGTAGCTTAGATCATCACAAATGTATGGATTTGTGATTTCTGGATTTTCTATAGCCATGTTCTCTACCACTCTCCATCAGAACATGGTGGTTAGATTTCTCTTCCATATCAATATTTTCACCTATGTGGAAAGCCAGGGATTAGTTTATTTGGGTAACCGTTACGTTTCATACTTTTTTTTCTAAAGATGGGTTTTTGTATTCCTTTTTACAATGTGTCTTTCTATTAAAGAAACATTCTAGTAGTAAATCAATTATAACCCCGACGAATTTCGAGGGCGAAATTCATTTTAAGGGGGGTTGAATGTAACACCCCGATCTTTTATGAAAAATATTCTTTTTAATTTCATTAATGTCTTCTGTTTTACGCTACACCAAAAGGAGCTTGCACAACACGCATCCTTGACTTGCCTTGCATTACACGCAATCGTGACCTTCCTTGATAGCGTGTGTAGTACGCAATACCGAGTTTCACTAAACAACGATATGCTATTATTAAAACTAGCAGTTATGAATAGTAATAACCACTTTTTGAAATTTTATAAATTATATCTTTCAAAATGGAGTTCATTTTTGGATTTGGAATATCTAAATTAGCTTAGGGTGAACGTTTGGTACTTTTCGGATAACTTTCATTTTCTGATGAATAGTGAAAATTACAAAATTTTAATTAAAAAAAACCTTTTTAATCAAAATAATTAATAGTGATAAATTATTTATTTGAGTGGTTTTAAATTATATTCAGAATATATTTTTACAATTTAATACAATGTTGGTCATTGGACATAATTTCATATTTAAACCAGACAAAAACAAGTGTCAATCTTTTGATAGTTATTATCTCTTAAGAACACGCTATTTGTTTTGATGACGGGAATTAATTTTTAAATTGATTAATGCAACTGATATGTTTTTAATTTGGTAAAGTAGACATCATTTTTGAGTTCATAATATCAAATATGTATTAGGCCTAATTTTTGGTATTTTTCTGGAAACTTTCATTTTTTTGATGAATAGTGAAACCACTAAGTGGTAGTTAAAAAACTGAACTTTTCATAAAACATAATTTTACCGCATATGTGAGTGAAATTTCGAAAATCCGAGAGACACAGTTAATATCATGGACTAAAATGTGGTTCAATGAGATGAAAATAATTTTTGGTGAATAGTAACTTTTTACTTTTTTTACCACGGTTAAAAGTAAATAGGGTAATTAAGGGTAAAAATGATATTATTATTACCCTAACACATGTCGTAATTCTATTGGATAAGTGTAATTCGGCCAAAAACAACCTTAGAAATAAAATATGACCATTTAGGCCAACTTGGATTAGATTAGGACATTTATTATTAATTTATTTAAAGAAGGGTTAAAATAGTTAAAATCAAGGTTTAATAAGTAAATCATTTTTAATATAGGGTTATACATAAGATAAATTCGACTATAAATATTAATTAGAAAGATAAAGATATTTCCTACATAATAGTATTTTATTTGTAATTTTTAGACATTAAATAATTTAATTTATTTATGACCCAACGATGATGCAGTAATTATCTTATTAATTAAATATTGACATAATTGATGTTATAAATACCCAAATAAATGTAATTTCAAACTTTTTTTGAATTAGACTAATTTTCTAGGTTAATATGACATGTTAGTATTGATTTTATTAACTTTTTTTAAACTAATCATTCTGTTATGATTTTTACAAAAATCAATTACCAAATAGTGTCAAAATTGACATAAAATAGTTTTTAAAACAAATATTATATTATTAATTGTTATTTTATTCCAAAAAATCTAATATTCAGCCAAATGACATAGATAAGGTTATATGTATTAATAATAAACAACTTTGGGTTCTTTTGGCTTGTTATAGTATGTTTATTAACCTTATAGTGTAATAACACAAAGAAGACACGATAAAAGTAAAATTATTTAACTAAATGTTAAATATAAATGATAAGGTTAAAATAGGAACCTAAACTTGTCTAAATTCTATTTGATGAGAATATTTCTACCCATCCCCACCTTAGCTTCGAAATAAATCAATTTGGAGCTATTTAAAACCGAATATGACTATATAATAAAATAATAGTTTTAGTTTTCCAAAGGAGCCCCTCTACTCCCTTATAAAAGGGCACCTCATCCCCCTCTTCCTCACACCACTTTGAGACTTCATGCTCGTCCAACCCCTGCCAATTTCTTCTCTACACTTCCCTAGAGACATCTTAGAGGTCTTGGTCTTCTTCAAAGACCAATTTTAGTTCCCTAAAAGGTGGTCTCAAAGAAGCGCTTCAAAGAAGAGGAGGTTCGGACACTTACGAAGCAAGTTGGACTTAAGATAAGGGAAATATCACAATCTCATTTTTTTAAATTATACGGCATGAATGGATTTTTAAAACATTATTTCCAAGAAGCTTCCTTTACAAGTTTTCTTTTTTATTTTTAATCATCTTCTTTTAGTTTATAATTGTATGACATGTTAAGAAAGGAAAAGTGTTTTTGAAGTAGAAAGGATATTTTCCTCAAGAATGGAGTTCAAGTGTTTTATCAAAATTATTTTCCATCTAAGATAATAAAGGGTTCTATTTTTATCCCTATTATTACATTGTTTTGACTATGTTGTGATGTAATTCTTTTTATTCCTTTATCTTATATTAATTGTTTTATGATGTCATGATGTTTAAGATTCCCATTTTTATTACATGGGTTATGCAATGATGTATGATTTATGACTTTGTGGAACACATAAGAATGGTATCATTATGATATGGGTGGGACCAATATCTCCCTCCAATGCATTGGGTAAAGATTTTATATCTCATGAGATAGACATGGCTGGAACGGTAGGTTATACTGGTTCAGTGAAACCGGATTGAAACAAGGAGTGAACTCGGTTCAGAAAGGGACTTTGTCCACTAAGATAGTCTTGGAAATGAGTATTGACTAATAAGAAATGATTCTCTATGATTATGTGTGTATTCCACAAAGTTTCATGTTTTATGTTATGATTATTGGGATTACATTTCACTACTATGATTTATCCCATGTTATGAAATTATGATCTCTTTTGCAGGTAATGATTTCCAAAAGATATGTTCTTATGAATATGATGTGATTGATATTTCTTTTGATTACCCTTACTGAGAATTTGAGCTCACCCCTTTGATGTTTTCTTTTCCCCAGGATATAAAGAATGGTTTTAGGTAAGAAAAAAAGGGAAGATCTTTATTGGGAGATGTTGAAGATCTTTCACCACGATTAGAAGATTTTATTCCGAGTTTCCAAAGACACTAAACTATTACGGTCCTTCTGTGTTTGTTTTTCTTATGTATTAAGTATTCCTCAAAAGTAATGTAATGTTCATGTACATCAAGCTTCGGGTATCTACAAAGGATATCCCAAATATACTCATAAAAGACTCTGAGTCAAAAAATGTTTGAACCACTTCTAGTTGTATATCCACTCAGGGTTTTAAGGTAACACTCCTCCAAGAGGAAATGATAGCCAAGATATAATTCCAATGAAGACACTCATCCTAGAGTTCACACTCATCCGATCTAGCCAAGAATAATCACATAGGAAACGAAGAGTGTTCACTTGAGATATACACTCTATATGACTAATACCCCATTAGAAATATCAGCTCAAGATATAATTATAGGTGGCCAACGCCCAAGGCTTGATGGGGGATACTATAGTCTAATACAATAATCCTCCAAGATAGGGGATAGAAACTTGTGTAAGTGTTGGTCATGCCACTTCAACAAACCCAACATAGGAAAAACACATTGGAAATAAGGTTTTCTTCAGGCCTCTTGATGGAATACAAGCTCCAAGTCACTAAGTGACCTGTAGTCCATTGCTCAGGATCATATTTCATACTAACCCCCATAAAAGTGCACTAAGACAAATCACAATAGAATAAGTATATTATAAATTAGAGGGTTTATCTGAGATACATTCTCCATCGGGCTAATACACCATCTGAAAGATCAGATCTCTATACATAGAGAGGGGGTCAATTCCTAAGGCTTGTTGGGGGAAAATAGACCCTTCTCGAAACATCCTCCATTATAAGAAATCAATTACCATGTAAGTTTTGGTGATTCCAATTCTACAAACCTAATATATGGACAACATGAATGAAATGAGGATCACTCTAGGTCCCTTGAATTGATACATGTTTCATGTCACTGAGGGGTATGAATTTCAATGAATGGGACCTAATTCCATATTAACCCTCATATAAGTAGAGTAAGACAACTCAATCAAGAATAGTGGAACTCACCAAACCTAATCATATCATTAAAAAGATATATAGGGGCCAACATCCTGGGATGAGGTCATGAAGATGCATTAATCCCTCATAGTAATGGACCAAGGGAACACAATCCACTAATACTAGTCCCTAGAAGCTCAAAAAGCTCACAAAAAAACTAAAATAAAAGGAAATAGAGCTCATAAACATCCTCAAAGGAGGACATGATGTGTCCGTAGTGGTATAATGTGTGTCTAAAAAAGACTAGCACTTCCCGTGTCTCATTTTCACATGGAGTGATTCGTTATTCCAACTATGGAATTTTCAATGACCATTCACCAATTATTCATTGAATCATTTTCCAAACGAGAATTAAAATGATGAACACATGTAGAGAAGGGAGATAAATTACCAAAAATAAACCTAAAAGGTGATGTTGGAGACTTACCTAAAATATATCGCACATGAGGTGGAGGGAGAGAAGAAGCGCCAAGCGATCAGGGAGCCTTCTTCGGTATGTCAGGAGTGGAAGGCATGACCGCCAGAGGGGGAGGTGCATGGGAGGAGCCGCCAAACGTTGAGAAATAGATGAGTAGGGTTCGCAGGGAGTAGGGTCCAGTGGGGAGGAGGAGAAGTAGGGTTTGTGGGGAGGAGGATCCATGGAAGGGGTTAGAGGGGGGGATAAGAAGTAGAGCTGGCAGTAGAGATCTGGAAAAGAGAAGATCAGGGGGAGGGGAGTTGTCATCGGGGAACAGTACCACTAGATCATTAGGGAGTGATAAACAGAGGATATTGTGCACCCGATTTTATAAAATAGGACTATGGTTTTATCAACACTTTTCTAGAACTAACAAAGATGCCTTTAATCAGTGCTAAAAAGAGCTGATAAAGAAGCCCTTTATTAGTGCTAAAATTTTAGAACTAATAAAGGGTTCCTTTATCAATGATTTTTTAGCACTAACAAAGGAAACATTTATCAGTGCTTTTTATTAGCACTAATAATGATTTACCTTTATCAACACTTTTTTCTTTGCGCTGAAAAAAGGTGGAGCTTCCCTTGCCCATTTTGGTAGTAGTGAAGAGACGAGCAGAACTCAGTGGCCCAGTAGATGAGAGGACCTCAGTGTCCCAGAATACCATAGTGACTCATCAGAGATGAGTCCCTTAGAAGTCCAAGATTCATTCATTAGGAATGATAGTATATATTTCAATACATTAGGTTATACCTTTTTGAGATGACTCTAGTGACTCTATTTATGTACTTATTAGAGGATACACTTCTTGTACCACTTTGTTAGTATGCTTTGGGAATTTGTTTGTGGTATAACATTGTGGTTTGGATTCCCTACTATGTATTGTTTTACTCACCCCTTCATATGATTCACCTTAACGTGTCGTGTATTGTGCATGAAATAGAAGCATTGACGAAGCCCTTGGTGGAATGAGGTCAGGTGGGGCTTAGAGTGACCCAAAAGACAAGATGTGCTTCTACGACTTCAGACAGCTATTTCTGTACCTACCCTTCAGGTAGGGGTTTTATAATAAGTGTTAAAGAGACATGTACTTCTAATTTTCTATTTCACAAGGCCTTATATTCTGGCCCTGTTTACATTCAGTTTTCTACTATCATACCTTGTAAGTGTTTACGTAGTGTATTCACCTTCCAGTATCCCCAACATGGAGTTGTGTTCATGTGTACAGGTTCTTAGGAAAATGCCTCCCATTGGATTGGGATATTCCTTCAGGGTGCTAGTTGATTGCCATTCGCATATGGGAGGCGGGCTTCGGGTAGTCACTGCATGGGACCCAAGAGATGGGTTGTGAAAGAGTGGTATTAGAGGAGGTTAGTTCTACCTTAAGAGATTTGAGTCTATGAGTTTGGTTTTGGGAAATAGTGTTTTGTGTTTAGAGTTTGGCTTTCAAGTCAAGGAATCAATTGTCGGTGTGGCGGATGATGTATCCATATAATAGGACCCTGAATTCTACTTTTGGAATCATTATATGAAAAAACTAGTTGATGGGTGGAAACAATGATGGTACATGAATCGTATAAGAATGGGTTCAGTTTTCCATGTCATTCTAGAGTCATATCACCAGGTATACTCTATTGAACATAGAACATATTGTTTTGATTCAAGATACATCCACATAGATAGCCATCCAAGATTCCACCATTTGATCATGAGGATGATATGTGGGGTGATGAGACATGAGTTCATACCAGACATAGCACCATCAGGTGGTGTACTAGCCATACCATCACCTGTGGAGTAGTAGATGAAGCTCGTAGCCCCAGTAGATTTGATCTATAGGATGAGTGCACATCATGAGTTTCAATGACAGATACACCTCAGGTTCTTAGGTAAACCATACTCAAAGGTAGCTAAGGTATGGATTGAGGTAGTAAATGACTTTTATGACTAATTAGGAGACCATTATATCAGATGGAGCCATGGACAATGATCCTTATACATGGCTCAACAGGGTGATGGTAGGGTTTTGATTATATGGTCCTACGATGAGGTGACTCTTTGGTGAATAGAGCTTGAGAACCTTTCTCAGAGAAGGGGTCTCTCACCGTAATAGCTAAGGGATATACATTCCTGATATCTTCTACAACTTTGGCAGGATGACATGATGACCTGATGGTAGGTAATTATTCATTGATGTGTACCGACTATTCTAGGTACTTGATGAATAAAATATGACCAGTGATTTAGGGAAAAAAACCACTGAGTGAGGTGTGTTTTTGGACATAAGAGATATCACTATTTTTCTGTTCATTCATACTTATTCTAGGGTGATAGAGAGAACCTTTCTGAATGAAAGGCCTTTGGCTGAGAAAATACACCCAGTGGATGTTAGTAGTGGGAAATCAAGAGGCCTACCTCTATCTTAGAGACTTGGATAGGCGAGACATCCCATGAGGAGGTCCCATGACATGGGATCTATAGCTCATGGATTTTAGGGTGAGTCCAGTCATCATAGGAAGAGGTAATGACTTTCAAAAGATGTAAGTGGACAACTAACTATTGATTTTCAATCTGATTGTAATGATAGTAAAATAGTGTATGGGCCACTGAGGATGAGACAGTTATAGGAAAAAATGAATTTACATGGTGGAATATGTGGAAGAGGAGCTGGGAGAGTAGCAAGATGTGGTATACATTTCCACATGTTACAACCACCACCCAAATGTGGTCCACACCAGGCTCAGGGATCAAAAAGGAATGAGAAGAGATTGGCTGCATGCAGTCAAGGAATATGACCCATGGGATCTATGAACGATTCGAGGTATGGCTGATGTCTACCCCAAACTTCCATATTAATAGAAACAGGTGCTAATCATTCCTTCTTATCAAGAATCTTGTTCGCGACATAGAGTTTTCAGTTAAACTGTTGACTTGGACCTTACGTATAAAAATACCTATGGGAGGAGACTTGATAATCAAAATTATTATGATAGTGTGATCTGACCCTTGGGGAAAGAGTTTCAGTTGGAACCCCTTGGTGTAACCATCACGTCCTTACGAAGTTAGTTTGGGTATGGACAACTCATCCACAGTTCATTCTCAGATTGATAGTTTTAGTAAAAAGGATATGGCATGTCTGCAACATTGGAATGGGGTTTTCCTGGGTTAGAAATAAGGTAATATAGGAAGTACGGGAAATAATCCTTTATATGAGGTTGTAGCTGATCACTCCTGGGTCGATTAGCCTTACCCTTAGGGTAGTGGATGTTATGATTTTTTATTACCCTGTAGTAGCGGTGGAGTACGAGGACCACTTTCTTGGAGATTTTTTCATGTTTACCTCCCTATAGGGAGATATAATACTTCTTTATTCTACACCCTAAGATGGTGATGATATCAGCAATGGTGTATCAGATGTCTCCCGTAGAGATTCGTGAATTGATGGTACAGTTGGAGGTCTTGTAGAGAAAGGGCTTCGTGAGACATAGTGTTTCCCCATGGGCAGCCCTAGAATTATTTTCCAAGAAGGAAGACAAGAGCTTGAGGTTATGTGTAGACTTACGGTGAATGAATTAGGTGTCCGTGAAGAATAACTATCCACTAAAAAGGATCTATGATCTCTTTGATCAACTAAATGGAGAAAGATGTTTCTTAGTAGTTGAGACCACATGAGCAGAACTATGCAGCCCATGACCTTGAGTTGGCAACACTAGTCTTCGCATTGAATATGTGGCGACAATACCATATGGGAGAGTGGTTTATCATCTGCTATAAACAAAATGGTGTCAATTATATCTTATATTATAAGGATTTGAACTTGAGATAGAGATGATGGATGGAGTTCCTCTAGGACTATGAATTCAGAATATTCTATAATCCTAGTAAGGGAAATATGGTAGCGGATGATCTCAGTAGCTGATCCAATTCATAGCTGTTTAATGATGAAACAGAGTAGTTGGCCTCGTTACAATTATCCTTCATGGATAGAGATTATGAAACTTACCTCCAATAAGTGGGTTTTACCCCTCCACTCTTAATGTAAGTTAGGGAGGCACAAATCAATGATACTATTAGTGAGACTTTACATGGTTATTATTCATTGGGGAATTTCCCTAAAAGATATTCAAAAGGTGGGGAACACATCATTTCATTAAAGGATGCACAGTAGTGGCTATGGATTCCTAGAGTGGAGACATGCATTGGAATATACATGTGGGTGTCAAGGAGGACACCTGGGATGATAAAATAGGTTAAAGCTGAGCTTACCTATTGATATAAGAGTTGAGAACATTTATAATTAGTATCTTGGTGTTTCAGCACACCGTGTCGATCCACTGTGCTTATAAGGGGTTTCTCTTTTCTTCCTTGGGGTACCAAGACGGGAGTGAGAAATGATATCATTTCACATCATAATGAGTTTATCACATTAGTCTAGGGGACATGATACCATATGGGTGATAATTGACCAACTCACCATTTCAATCACTTCTTATCATTTTGGGAACAAAGTGTCATAGAGATCTTGGGACACCTCTACATATATAAGATAGTTTTACTCCACAGAGTCCCATCGATGATAGTCTTGGATAGAGATGCAAGCTTTACATCCTGATTGTGTAAGGGATTGCAGGAGGAATTTGGGACTTAGGTGCAGTTGAGCATGGCTTACCACCAATAAAAAGATGACTAGATAGAGTACACTATTCAGCTCCTAGAGGACATGCTACATGCTTGAATCCTTGTTTTTTCTGGATTTGGGAAGATCACCTAACTATGGTGGAGTTTTAATTCAAAAAAAACTACCACTCCACCATTAGTATGGCATTGTTCAAGGCCTTACACGGGCGACCCTATAGGTCACCACTTTGCTAGAATGACCCCAGAGAGTCAGTGATCATGGGCCAGGAGTTGGTGTTGGCTAATGTAGATAATGTGCAGGTCATCCAGGCACGGATGAATACTGCATAGATATATCATAAGTCTTATGTTTATAGGTGATAGATACACTTTTATTTCGAGAAAGGAGTTAATGAGATTCTTCGGGTCTCTTCTTTAAGTGAAATACAGGGGCTTGGTTGGGGCGACATGTTAACTCTAAGGTTCATCGGACCTTTTATGATACTACATAGTGTGGGTGAGGTGGTGTACCTGTTAGCTCTTCTTCCGTAGTTAGAGAGGGTTCACAATTCCTTCCATGTATCCAATTTTATGAGATATGTACACGACCAATCACACATTGTAGAATGGGGTGAGATGGATGTTGAATACGAGGTGACTTTTGAGGTGTTTATAGTGGAGATTGAGGATCTACATGAGGGGAACCTCTATGAGAAATTGATTCCTCTAGTGTGTGTTTGGTGGTAGTATAGGAATTTTCTAGGATAGTGTGTGGGAGTGGGAGGATCAGGTTAGCCTCCAACCATAATCTGTTTAGGAATCCAATGATTTGGATTTCGAAGATGTAAAGCCTTAATGTGGGGAAAATATAATGAATCATATTTTCTTGGGGTGTTTTAAAAAAAATTATTGGAAAATTCTGAGACCAATCTCTAAGACGGAATGTGATTCTAAGGTAAAGTGTTCACATAATGGTCCACCAAAAAACGTTTAGTTTTAAATAGTTCATGTGAGAGATTTTTCAAAAAAATAGAAAAAAATAATAAATGGTTGTATAGATTAGAGATACAAGGGAACCGTTGCATTCAGAATCGTAGGTTTACCCCATGCATTAATTAATTTTAGTCGGCGTGGGCCTCCTTTGAGAAAGCACCGAAATGGACTAACCATAAATAAAATTAATAAATAAAATTATTTTATTTTTCAAATACTTATAAATAATAAATGGTTACTCGGATTGAAACCATGAGACCATCATTGATCTCTTCATGGCATGCTTTCCTTAAGTATAGTCTATCATTTGACGACCTGAGCCAACTGGGGAATGAAATTTTTGGGATGTGACCATAAATAAAATAATTAAATAAAGATTATTATATTTTTCCAAACCTTATAACTCATAGTGTATAACTCATATTAGAAATACGAGAGTACCATTAAGCTCATGAGGGTATGATTTATTTTGGATGTCCTAACCTTGACTAATGTGGGTCATGGGTAAAATATAATTTTTGAAATTTACAAAAAAAATTAAATAAACTTAAAATTTATTATTATATTCAAAAAAAGTATCACTACATCGCAACATCAATCCACCTATTTCATTTCCTAAATATAATAGCATAATGACGCTGCAACTCTAGTGTAACAAAAATGTTATTTTATATTATAAATGGAACAACATAATGATGTGGCTGCATACCTAGAGATAACATAGCTTCTTTAATGTCCGGGCTGGACCGAACCGGCCCTCTAGCATAGGCTGGGCCAAAGGGGGAACTTGTCCACTATGTAGCCTGGTAGGAACGAAACTGGCCCGCCAGTTTGGGATGAGCCATTGGGTGGCCCAACGGGCAGGACCCTCAGCCCAATGGGGCTTCCTCTTGGGCCAAGCCGTACCATGTCAAATCTAGGTCTGTTCAATGTTATGTGATTCTTAGAGTGACCTGACCAATGAGATGTGCTTTTGACACTTCAGCCATATGTTTTTGTACCTGCTCTTTAGGTAGGGTTTTCTATGGAGGAGTTCCAGATAATTATTTGTTTAATTTTTTATTTTCAGTTGGGATTGTATTCAGGCCCATTTTAACTTCGGTTTTCTAATTTTTTACATTTTAATGGTTTACTTAGTGTATTAAACTTCTAGTATATGTGGCCTGGATTAGTGTGTGTGTGTTTACTTGTACTTAAGGAAATGCCTCCCATTTATTTATGATATGGATACTCGGCGCTAGTCACCATCCACTGACCTATGGGAGACAAGATTGGGGTAGTCCGGGAACGGGCCCTGGGGGTGGTTCGTGACTGGTGAAATCCATCCATGGAATTATTTTGGTATAAACCAAATGGGTTTACCTGAATAAGAGGTAATGTTCTTCAAAAATAACTTTCGTTTTGTTTACTTCTCCACCGATTCAATTATTTTTATATCATTATTATATAATTTCTAAGATATATTCAATATACTGATATATTTTTATGTTAATAGTTTTACCTAATCTTTCACACACATCTATGAAGTGGGATAATCAATCATCATTTGTTTGTACGGCGAACTACCACCTCACGAACTGATGTTGTTTGTTCCTTCATTACCTCCTTTCAAGGTTGGAATAATGATATATTTATATATATTTATATACATATATATTATAGATATATATGATATTAATGATTTCATTATGCTTTTGGAATTTATTATATAACACAAACCTTCATGATTTCTATTTTATGGTAATAATATAACATTGTTTTTGGACGTGTGGAATACCACCTCCTCAAATCAATGGGATTAGTTCACACATTAAATGAAATGTATTAATGTTGGTTTTAATTAGAATATGTGATTATTTTTAAATAATTATGATAGTATTATTATAATATACATATATATCATTTTCTTATTATTTTTATTAATATGACAAGAAAATAGAAGCAGTGTACATTTTTACATATGACCTATCATCTCCCTAACTGATGTATTTCATTTTATATCTCCAAATATTATGGATTGCTCTAAAATAATATATAATAAATATATATATAATTTTTAAATCTTTTTTTACATTAATGTGATGATGAAATCTTAAAATATGTAATAGTATTTAAAAATAACAAATCAAGACATACTCAGAAAACAGGGCAATTAACACCCAAAATAGTGGATATAATGAATGAATATTAACAAATAGGTAATAGTATATTATTAGGGGATAATATATGATATCATAAATATTAATATAGTTAAACTATAAGTTAATAATATTCTTAAAAAAAATATATTAGGTTACAGAACATTCAACCAAAAAAGAGTGTAATGTAATGGATTTCTTCTCACATTTTACATATGTAAGATAAATTTTTTTATTGAACACTTACTTATTTTTTGAGTTTTACCCTCTGATACATTTGATATATTATATAATGAATTTTGTTTTCTTAATGTTATTTTTTTTAGTTTATGATTATTACTTATGGGTCTTCCAAGTTACAAGGTACCATAGTTGTAATGGATTTTCATCACAATTTTTACTCATGTGAGATAAATATCATATTCACCACATACTAATTTTGTGTAGTTATTTTACATCACCTTTTGATGTGTTATATCATTAATTATTTTATATTCATGGTGTTTTATTTTTTACATTTAATTATATAACCGATGATTTTTTACTTGAAAATTACATGCGGTAGAAGTTATCTTATAACAATCACATAATTATTATCATTTACCATTGCAAAATCACATTTATTTTATACAAACATACTCTTATTTTAGGGGTATAATTATTTACTAAACAATATAATATTTTTACATATGGATTTTACATGATAGATGGTTGATTAATTAGTGAAATATTGGTAATTTAGTACCATTTAACAAAAATAGATATTTGGAAATAAACCTTGTTCAAGAAGTAAATTGATTATTAGATATATGAGGAATTTTTGGGAATGGTATGAAATGTATGGGGACCAAATATAGATTTCCCCTTGATTTATTGGTAGTTTCATGAGACGATTAATTTGTTCAATCAGGTGGGTGTTTACCTCATATGTTATTAACCATCTTATGAAATGTCTTGCTAGAAAAGGTATCATATACCTAAGAAACATGGATTCCAATATTCAATAATTTCCTTAACTCAAATTTAGTTATTATTTATCCATTATATTTCTTATTTTACATTGTATATAGATTCATTTTATTCTTACTTTATGGATTAAATGACACGTGTTTCAGTTATTTATCTCACCATATTGATTATTCCTTATCAATTTGTTTAAATAGAATGTGTATTTACCTATTTACCTTTCTATATTGATTATTATTTTTAATTCTTGATTAATTTCATTTATTTCTTACCCTTACTGAGTATTTGAGGTCACCCTTTCTTTTTTCCTTTCCCTAGGATAAGAAGTTGCATTCCTAGAATGAGTTTCAATGATCCAATTTATTTTTATTAGATACATATTATATTTAATTTTGTTTTCCCAATGTAAATTTGGAAACATGGATGTAATTTAGTTTTCTTAAACATCTAAACTGGTCATACCCTCTAGATTTTATTCCGGGTAATAATGTCAATGGAATAAAGTAAGGCACCAGATTAGGGATTCTGGGGTTGGGGAACTATTGTTGTTATCAAAGGAAGTTTAGTAGAAACCCTGGAAACTAGATTTAAGAAAATCATGATTAGGGAACATAACCATACAATAGAATTTGAGGATTAACATAAAACTACATAATTATTCATTAACATAAAATTTATGGAAACTATCAAATAATTTTGTGATTATGTTTGATCATATGTTTTAATTCTTAAACATCTATATTATGGTTTTAAGTAATGGGAGTCTACAAATATTAATGAAATTTTAAATAAATTTATGTAAATTAAATGTTAAAGTTGTAAATGTTATTTGATAAATAATAAATTCATTTTTTATGGAAATATGTTTAAAGGTATTTATAGCCTTTAGGATTTATATGGTTATTAGTGAAATTATAATAATAGATAAATAATATTATTATTATATGAAAAAAAAGAATATGTTGTATTGAAAACCCACGTAAAAAAGATTTTTTAATGATTAAATTAATTTTATGGATGTCCATCATATTTTTTGTAAATGTTATAGGAATTATAATAATGTATTTTAGAAAAGGGAGAACATGAATTTCATGTAACAACCCATTGTACCCAAAAAATCTATAGGTATTGAACCCATGACTGAAGGATGATAAGGGTTCCGCACTAACCACTAGTGTATAAAAACTTTTGGGTTAGTATGTATTTATATTTAACAAATTATTATTATTGATGAACTAGTAAGTAATGATTTTGAGGTTTAGAGATTAGTTTATTAAACTTATTAGTTTTGGAAAATATATAGATAAAGACAAATTTACATTTCCCCTTCAATGTATCTTATAATCCATTGAAAGTGATTTTTAGTTCTTCTAGAATAAAAAAGGGTTCATTTTTGGATATCTATTTCATTGAGTAAGGGTTGAATTAGAATTTTATCGAAGAAGAACCAAGGAATGAAATATTTTTTTATTGAAATATATCTTGTAATTATATTTTATTATTATAATAGGCAGTAAAATAAATACTCAAAATTAAGAAATTTATCATAAAATAGAATTTTATTCTAAAATCATAATTTTTATTGAATATATGGCCTTTTAAATCATAACATATTTATGGATTGGAGGCCCAAAAATTTCCAATATTCATTCACTTTTTTATGATTAATGACCATGATCACCCCTATGAATATATGTGTTTTTCATCTATATACTTATATCACCTTTACACTAATGATCTCATACTTAGAGTGTAACGAACCAAACATTTATGAAAAAAATTCAATCTCTATAAACTAAATGTCTTATGGATACAGAAAACACATGCACTAGTTTTGTTCTATTATATCCAATATCATTTTAATGACCGTTAAGGGTCCTTAGTGTTGATAATATAGGTATGGAATAGTGATCCCATGATTAGTATAAATATTGGGTTTTAACAAATCCTTTTGACACTGAAAAAGGAAATGGTGGCCTTATCCAGTAGAATTATACCCTAATGGCCCATTTATCAGAGTTTCTAAGGTAGATACCATTTCTAGGATTTCCCTAAAGCAATCCCAAGCTAATATAAAACAACTTAATAATGATTCCAACCATTTATAAGAGAAGTTCAAGATCTTCAAGATCACGACCCAAACCATGTTCACTGAAGGACCGCATGAAATCCCCACCATCACACATAATACTCTTAGGTAGTATACTGGGGTAATAAAGGGATAAGTAAACAAGACCCCAACATTATGATCATGTGCATTGTTTTTATATAGAATAATGAGTATACTATCATTTTAATATTTTTACTTTGTAAATGATATTTAAAGGAAAAATAATATTTTTGGTTAATATTAAAATTCAATTAAGAATTATATTTTTAAGAATTAATGTATTTTTAAATTAAATAATATTTTAATAAAATATTATAAATAAATTACTTTTATTAAATATATATTATCGTATAATTTTTATGAAGTCAATTGTAAATTTTTTTATGGTTTGAAAACTATTTTTTTCAAAACTCGTCAATTCTAAATAAATGTCAATTTTTATTTTAAAAGTTAAAATTCACATATTTAGAAATTTATTTAGATAAAATGAATGAAAAATTTGAATCAGGAATTCAAAATTATCTAACAATGAATTATTTATAATTTTCTAAGAGAGTTTAATTTTTTTGTAAAAATTAAAGACTGTAAAAATATATAATGTGATTTATAACATCATAATGACCCTATAGTGATGTAATAAAATACAATAAAAGGTATATTTAGGAAAATAATTTTTTTTCCTTTAAAATAACTTAATTTTTGGTTTATTTTATTTATTTCATAATACCATATTGAATCCTCCAAGACATATAAAATTTTTTATGATTTCAAAATCATTTCCCTGAAAAGTGTGACTCACCTCCACTAAATAAATTTAAATATTTTAATATCTTAGACCATCATCGTTATAAAATATTGTATAAAACATCACTTTTCCAAAAATCTTGGGATAAAATTTTTGGTTGTTTTGTGGTTTTGAATATTTTAGTTTGTAGTGTCCCAAAACAAAATAATAAAGAATTCATCCACCTTTCCAATATAAACTCCCCCAATAACCCATATCTATTTACTAATGATCTTCAAAGATAGACCAACCTCTAACCCCTAATCACTATACTCTTCCCAAGGTTCCCCCAAACTCCCAAGAAACCTCCCCAGGCCTTTGAGATCACACATCTATGTAAGGGATCTCCCTCCCTCCTTTTTTCTTCAAACGCCTCTTTTATGTCATGCCTTTTAATTTACATTTTCTTGATTTTGGATATGTTATTACAAACCACCTTAATATAAATTTGATTTATAAATTATGGTATCTTAAATTCACACCCATTAACCCCCCCCCCAATGATCATTTAAGACCACCTGTTTTTATTCCGAAATTTCATAAGGGATTTATCTCTGGTCATTTCCATTCAAGAATTTTTTATATATTATACATCTAAATTCCATTTCACATATTGGGATAATATGTTCCATGATCCCATTACTATACATCCTATTTATAAATGATGATATACTCATTTCCATTTCTTCAGCCCAGTTTATGAATTTCCATATAACATTCCTATGCTTCCAAAATTGCACAATGATTTTTCATACCAAAATCATCATGTAGTGAATACCATACCCATTATTCTATCAAGGATATTAAAATTTATGCACATATACATATCAATTTGTTACTAGAATGTATTAATTCCACATTCCTAGATCATGGAATAACTTATGATGTTGAATGAATCCATGTTATATGATCTAGGTGGCACACATATGCATGAAATTGAAATGATTATGAAGGGTGGACCCTGATAGTGCTCCAATTCATTGAGTAATGTTTAGTATCAAGTTACGTCATGTTGGGACATTGTATTACCTAATTCCTTTTTAGGAATTTTTTCTACCATATTGGGAGAGGGTTTTACCTAATTCCTTTATGCTAATGATGTAATGCATTAAGGTGTTTCAACATATTCATGTTATGAAAATCTTACTATATCATTCCTTTAGGTTCATATTTATATTATGATCCATTTATATGCCTATTTCCTAAAATGTACCGTATTATTCATTTTATTCACTTTTTACACCCTTACAAGGAATTATAGCTCACCCTTTTCTTATGTGTCTCCTCAGGTTATCCTGTGCAATGTTATGTATGAAGGAATATTGTGGTCATGTAAAATAAATTTTCAATAAAGATGTGTATTTTGGGTTTTAAGTTGTTATGTAATTTTCCTAAGCCTCAAATGCACTATAACTCTAAATCATATGAGTTATATTAAGTTCCCATTTATGTGATAAATCATGTTTATATGTGAAATAATGATCAATATTGTTATAGTTTTTATTAGAGGATAGGTCTAGTTATTTTTGGGATTATGATTAGAAAACTCTAGTAAAATACATATGGATAATACTAATTATAATAAACATATCTCTAAATTTTAGTGAATATATTTTTTGGGGTTTATAAATAAAACACATCTCTATCTAGCTACTAATAAGTAGAGTTGGATCTGGCACAGATGTATATAGGGGTAAAACCTGAAAACTCTGCTTTGAGATAGTCTTGAACAGGAGTCGGTGCATGAAAATGGGACTAGAGATACTCTTGGTTCGACACTCCCAGGTGATATTCTTTGGAAAAATCATAATCGTAGTAAAACCCAATATTAAGGGAACAAAAAAAATGCCAATAAGGATATATGTTAGTAAGTAGATCAGGGTTAACTTAGATCAAATATTAGAAATTCATTAGTTAAGAAAGAAGTGTAATTTATAAGTTATACCATTTTTCATTGGATTTACCATTATGTATTTAATAGTTTAAAAAATTTACCCACAATTTTACTTTTATTCTTGACAATTTCTATTAATAGGAGAAATCTAGCTAACAACAGATGCGAAGATTAATGTGATGACTCCTCTAATGAGATTACCAATACTATGGGATCATGAATCAAAAACAGTGTCTCGATACACTCTTTGTTAACCCATGTTTTGAATAGAAACATAGATCAAGAAGAATTTCACCCCCCCCCATAAGAAAGAACAAGTCACAATCGAGAGCATCACAAGACAAAGGCCTCCAACATTTATTAGATCATTTTATCCCTCAATTGTCGATCAATGGATCAACTCCATAGAATATCTTCTTCATAATTCAGTGTTCTAAATAAGAGAATGTTCTTCTGGATTCTTATCATATGGAGGGTGAATCTAATCAATGGTTAAAATTGATCAAAACAAAAACAAATCTATAGGAAGATATTGAGGCCATGGGATGGAATTATTTCTGGGAAATGTTTTCGATAATTATTTTCCACACACCCACCATCTTAAGATAGAAATATATTTCCTTTCACTCAAGAAAAAGGACGAAGAATATATTGGGATTATTAAGAAAACCTCACGAGAAATTCAAGATAGTCCTTTGGTTTTTTCATTACCACTGAATTCAAGGTTGACCGCTTCTTTGGTGGGATAAAACCTAGCTTACAAAAAGCACTAGATAACACAACTCTAATAGTTATGGGGAGATTATCTGATGTTCCATCAATGTTGATATGGAGATCAGTGATTCCTAGGGGTATCATAGGGATAATAAGTGGAAAGTAGACTATTATTTTGGTGGACTGATGGATAAATCCAAAAGTGCTAAAAAAATTCTGACACCCCACTTTTCTAAAGTATAGAAAGAATCACCCTAGATATTTCTTAAAGGGGACAAGTAAATTATTTTTCTTTGAGAAGTAAGAGAACCTTTATATAGATTATCGGCAAGTAAAACCAACTACTACGATAGATAAAATGAATGCTTTGTTCAATCCTCAATGCAATGTTCATTGCTACAACTGGAATGAACTAGTGCACCATGTGAACCTGTTCCCAAAGACAGGAGTTTTATGAGGAAACCAAAAAACTCCAAGGTAGCATGGGTGAGATTTTTCCATCACAACTGTTGAAGTGAATCCCAACAATGAAGTGGTGACAGGTATGCTATTTATTCATTATAGAATAGTGAATATACCTTTTGATTCTATTTATACACATTATTTTATATCATGAATGTTTAGTAGAACAATCCAAACACCACCACATAGAGTAGAAGAATAGATGTTGGTTTAAATGTTAAATGGGGAAATTATAGAATCTCATTCACATGGATCCTCCCCTATCAAAATTTTTTGGATTTAACATCCTAAATATCCTCATCATACTTTCCTTGGTGGAATTTGATGTAATTCTTGGCATGGATTCGATTTCCTTATATATAGCCAACATTAATTTTGGGGAGAGGTAAATCACTCTTCATATGGTGAATGTACCCCCAATTCTATACAAGTGCAAGGAGGAGGATGAATCTTCTTTAGCACCATCATATCAAGCATAGATATTTCTTCCCTATGGGAGCATGTATCTTTCTTAGATGATTGTGTCTAAGGATAGAACCATCCTCAAAGACATTTCCATCGTGAGGAAATTCACTGATGTGTTTCTTCTGATATTTTCAAGTATTCATCCTATAAGAATTTTTTAATTATCAATTGATCTTTTACCTGGGGTGTTTCGAATATCCAATACTATGTATAGAATGGTAGTTGTGGATATTTAAGATAGAAAGAAACTACTACAGGAGAATCTAGGTGAAGGGTTTTAATTCCCAAGTGCTTCACCATGGGTTGCACGAGTCCAATGTTTCAAAAATAAGGATATGTTAATGTGCCTTTCCATTGATTATCATGAGCTCAAAAAAATCATGATAAAGATCAAGTATCCTTTTCCAAAGATCAATGACTTATTTAATCATCTACATGGATCACAATACTTCTCCATGGCAAGTCTATAGTAAGGATATTTCCATGTAAGGGTAAAGAAGGAGGATGTCCCCATGACTCCCTTTCGTACAAGGTACGGGCACTATAAATTCACATTAATTCCATTTTGACTCACTAATTCTCGAGAAATCTTCATTGACATGATTAAGAGTGTCTATGGAGATTACCTTGAAAAATTTGTGTCAGACATTATTAGTATTATTCTAATATACAGCAAAACTATGTAGGATCTTGGGGAGCATCTAAGAACTGTATTAGAGACCTTGAAAAAGGAGAATTTCTATGAATAGTGCAGAAATATTTAGTTCTTGTTGATGTAATTCTCATTATTAGAGAATATAATCCTAATAAATAATATATCTTAGGATCCTTCTCAAAAACAAGAAATTTTGTGATTGTTGTGGCCATCATTTGTGATAGATATCAAGAGCTTCATGGGGTTAGATGGATATTGTCGCCAATTTGTTAGAAATTTATCACAATTATCAAAACCTCTTACCATGATAACATGGAAGAGAGGCATGTTTTCATAGAATGTTGAATGTGAAGAATGATTCATAGAGTTGAAGAAGAATCTTATCACTGACCTTATTCCCTCACTACCCTTAAGTGGGGAGCTTTTCATAATCTTTATTGAAGCTTTGATGATGTTCGTGGTCTATGTGTTTATGCATAATGACCAATTCATAGCCTATTCCTCAAGGAGGTTGAAAAATAATGATAAAAACTATCGCATGTAAGATCTAGAGTCGGAAGCTATGATCTTTTCATTGAAAATATAGAAACATTATTTCATTGGCGGGAAGTGTGAAATATATATGGATCAAAAAATACTCAAAAACATATTCACATAGAAAGGGTTGAATATGTGACAAAGAATATGGTTAGAGCTCATCAAGGATTACAACTACCCAATCCATTACCACCAAAGGAAAGTGGACAAGGTAACAGATGCAATAAGTAGAAAGAACCCAGCAATTATATCATTGGTGATATTTTAAAAGGATACATTCATTATATATTTGATGATTATGGACATGGAAATCATAAATAAGGTAAAATAATCAATCCTTTCATAAATTCTTTATCAACTATCTCTTTTGGAAATGCTAAAGGATTCTAAAAAATATGATGTTGGAATTAAGAAAAAAGTGGAAACTATCAGAAAAAGGAAATCCTAGAAGATCAATATTCATGAAGAAGGAATTGTGAGATCTAGGTCAAGACAATGTGTTCCATAAAATCCAGAATTAATGAAATAACTTTTGGATGATGCAAAGAGTTTGAATTTATCCATTCACTAGGAAAAAAATTTATCAAAATATCAAGGAGTACTATTGGTGGGATAAAATGAAGAAGGATATCACTAAATAAACATCAAAGGATCTGTTATGTCATTAAATGAATTATGAGAGGCAGAAGTCTAAGGGGGTGATATAACTATTTCAAATACCAACATAGAAAAGTTAAAACATCATCATGGTTTTTCTCACTGGACTTCCAAATACATACGAAGGAAAAAATTCTATCTAGGTTGTTGTGGATAATCTTACAAAGACTGCACACTACATTACAATTTGAGAGGATTTTTAACTGGATAAAATTTCACATATATACATTAGAGAAGTGGTAAGGCTGTATGGAGTACCACTCTCTATTATGTCTGATCGATATCTAAGTATCACCTCTATGTTCTTGAAGAGTATTCAATACATTCTAAACACTAAGTTGAACGTCATCACGACCTATCACCCCCAATTTAAAGGCCAATCTTAGCAGACTATTTATGCACTTGAGGACATATTGAGAGCTTTGTAAATGGACTTCAAAGGTGGATCAGACCAACAAATTCCTTTCATGGAGTTCTCATACAACAAGAGTTTCCACTCAAGCATCTAAATGGATCCTTAGGAATCCCTTTATGGGAAGAGGTATATAACCCCAGCATATTTTGATGAAGTTAGGGAACAAAATCTTCTTGGTCTGAAATTTTTTGTACAAATGGTGGATATGATTAATACCAACCAGCAGCACAACAAACCTACTCAAACTCGACGTAAGACTTATCCTGAGAATTGTGGAAGGGACCTAGAGTTTGATGTTGGTGATATGGTATTACTCGTCATATCTCTTTGGAAGAGAGTTATGAATTTTTTTAAGAAGGAAAATTTAACACCCCTATATTTAATCGTACATTATTTCTTCAAAGTAATTCAATAGTTTGCACTGCAGGCAACACCGAGTTCGAGCGCACCACAACTTACCAAACTAGCAGTTCAAAAAGCATTTATGCATAGTATTAACTCCATTTTCAAATATTATATACTATATATAATTTTAACATCCATATTATGTTTTTCTTAGACATAATATAAGAAAAAATTCATTTTTCAGGTAAATAAAGTATTTTAAGAAAAATGCATTTTTAATGCATTTTAAGGGAGAACCCTTTTTAAAACCAATATTTGACAATTTTATATATTAAATTTAATGAAATTAAATTATTCTTTAGAAGTGGGACATAAAAATTTAGTTTCAATAATTTTTTGGTACTTTTATGATAACTTTCATATTTTGATGAATAATTAAAAATACTAAATTTTAATTGAAAACAGTTTTTTTAAATGAAATAATTTATAATGTTAAATTATGCATTTGAATGGTTTGTAAGTATAATTAGATTATATTTTTATAATTTAATAATGTTTCTGTCATTATAAGTAATTTCACAATTAATTTTGACATAAACACATGTCAATCTTTTGATAGTTTTTACTTTTTGAAACCCCACTTTTTAGTTTTGACAATAGAATTTAATATTAAAATAATTAATGCAACTTCTATGTTTTGAATTTGGTAAAATAGAATTCATTTTTTAATTTTTAATATCAAAATTATCATATGGTGAATTTTTTGTATTTTTTTGAAAACTTTCATTTTTTGATGAATAGTGAAAAACACCGCGTTATAGTTTAAAACTGACTTTTTATTTAAATAATTAGTTAATTCATTTTAAATTTTTTTAGGTCAAAATAGACACAAAATTCCTATATATTTTAAAATTAATTCACTGTAATAATTTTAAAATATGTTTGGATATATAAAATTTTATGGATGTTTTTACCGTCTTTTACCCACCTTCTAGGAGCATTTGAAAATTTGCATAAAACTAAATTTTACCACTTCAGTGAGTTGAATTTTAAAAATCCAAGATACACGGTTAACATCATTATGTAAAATGTGGTTCAATAAGATGAAAATAATTTTTTTTGAATTGTAACTTTTGACTTTTATTTACCACGTTTAAAAGTAAATAGAGTAATTAAGGGTAATAATGATATTATAATTACCCTAACCCGTGTCATAATTCTATTGGATAAGTGTAATTTGACCCAAAAAAAACCTTAGAAATAAAATATGATCTTCTATGGTCCACATAGATTAGATTAATACATTTATTATTATTTTATTTAAAGAAGAGTTAAAAGTGTTATATTCAAAGTTTATTAACTAAACCATTTTTTATAAAGGGTTATACAGAAGATAAATTTGACTATAAATATTAATTATAAAGATAAAAATATTTCCTACATAATGGTATTTTATTTATAATTTTTAGACATTAAATAATTTAATTTATTTGTGACACAATGATGATGTAGTAATTACCTTATTAATGAAATATTAAAATAATTGATATTATAAATATCCAAATAAATGTAAATTGAGACTTCTGATGAATTAAAAAAAATTATAGGTAAATTTGACATTTTAGGGTTGATTATATAAATTTTTAACAATGTGAAAAAGGTTTTTATGACTTTCAAAAAAACAAAATACCAAATAGTATCAAAACTGAAAGAAATTAATTTTTAAAACAAATTCTATATTATTGTTTGATATAATATTCCCAAAAATATAAGGTTCAGACAATGGGATTAAATAATATTATATATGTCATTAATGAACCACTTTAGGTTCTATTTGAGGTTTATAGTATGTTTATTAACAATATAGTGTAATAATACAAGAAGACATGGTAAAAGTTAAACTATTTAACTAAGAGTTAAATCTAAATGATAGGGTTAAAATGTTAACCTAAACTTGTTTAAACCCTACTAGTTGAGAAGATTGCGACCCACAACCACCTAAGGCTCGAAATAAATTCATTTGGAGCCATTATAAACCGAAAAATATTGTTTAATAAATTATTATTTTAGTCTTTTTCTATTGTGACACTCACCCCTTCTATAAAAGGGCACTTCCCCTTCTCTCAAAATCACACCTTCAATGCCATTTGGATCAGACAAACCCAGACCAAATATCCTCCCAACTTACTTCAAATAAATCTAGAGTCCTCAAATTGATCAGAAAGCCAACCTATATAGCCCTTTTGATCAACTCAAAAGGAAACACCCGAAGAAGAGGTAATAATTTCACGACCCTCTTTCAAGTCCTTTTCTTCTTCCAATTTCTCATTCATTATTGTTTCCATACCAAAATAATAACTCCAGTACCTCCAACATACTATTATGTTACTGTAAATATGGTAAAACCATGTTCATCATTCTATCCATCCTATAAATGACCAAGTCACCATACATGCGTATGTACAACTTACCGTCTCACGTCGTTGTGTTGTTCATTATTCAAACACTTCATTATTTGAATGGGTATAATAATGAGTATAACTAATTTGAATAATAAATATAACATGTTAATGATTCTGTATATATGATATATCATCCAATTACATATGATTTTACCATCAATATAATGATATTGTCCCACATGTGTACGTACGGATTACCGTCTCCACGATGTGATGAGATTTATTCGCACGTTCACCATTCAAAAACGATTATAAAAATATATATTACTAATAAGTATATAATATATGAAATAATAATTCTACTAGATAGATATATATATAGGTATGTATGTATGTATGTATTTACGTACATATATCTTATTCACTTACTTCCGTTCAATACGATGTGAAAACGGAAACAGCGTTTATGCGTACTTACGGCCTACTATCTCCGTAAACGGTGGCTTACATTTCATATATCTATCTATTATAAATAATTATATTCTAAATATACATGATATATAAATCAAGGTTTATATTTTGGAAGTATTTAAATCATTATCTAAATGATAGATCAATAATAACAAGTTAAAACACATACGATTAAGAAAGAGATTATTACCCAAAATGTTAATTTAACAAGGAAATCATTATTAAATGGGTAGTATAAAGTCATAAAAGAATAATATATGATATAATAAATATTAATATGGTTCTTTTATAACTTAATAACATACTATGTTCTCTATACAGGATGTTAAACGTACCCTCAACCAAAGGAAAGTGCGTGTTAAGGGTTAATTTCACAATCTCTTTATTGTGTGATGATGTTTTTACGTGAGTATCTACTGGGACATATTTATTATCAATGTCCATGTTTAATAAAAGTGTTTTCTAAGGGATTATTTTTAAGGGACACTTTTACTAAGACATAATTTTAAATGTTTTAAATATTTATTCTTCTAAACCTTTCTCATTAAGGTCCATGTTTTCAAAATGGTTTTAAGGATTTATTTATATAGATATAAAGGTTTTAAAATGTTAATTCTTTTCAAAAGTTTCAAAGTGGAATGGGAAACTTTGATTCAAAAATATATTTTAAATGTCTTCCTTTAGAAATTATTGGACTTTTAACTGATTTCACAAAAAGGGATAATTATCTCAAAGCATTTTACTGATAATTTTAAACTATGTCAACATCTTTTGTAAAATATGATTGTTGATTGAGGTTGATTTATTATGAAAAAAATATTCCATATTGTAATTCAGGTTTTGTGATATGATCGATTATGGATCTGTTATTTGTATACCATTCATGGTTTATAGATAATTATTGAAATTCTGAATGCATTTTTAATATGAATGTTTATGTTATGTTTAAACCTTTTCATATTAGGAATAAATTAGACTTAATAAGTGAGGGGTGGATCCCGCTATAGCTTCTCGATGCATCGGTAGGTCTCATGAGATAATTAAACTTTGAATTTATTGAGGCCTTTCCCAATTTGATATATGGTTTTGGTCAAGGAATTATTCATTTTTAGATGTCTTGGGTGAGGCCTTGACAAAATGTTTCAGAATGTCTGGCCTTATAAATTCCCTCATTATGAAAATAATATTGATGGTTTATGTGGTTATTCGACTAGTAGAATACCCATGACTATGTTTTATTATGGCATTATTTATGCATCTCATATTTCTTCCATAAGGTGTTCTTATTTATTATTTATAAAGGCAGTTTTTTTCAATTATTCACCATGCCTATTTTTTATGTTATCTTCCACTAAATTGTTTACTCTTACTAGGCATCTTATCTCACCCCTTTCTTAGGTTTTATTTTCCTAGGATTTCCAAGAAGTGTATTATGATTGATATATAAGGTTAAGCTAAAAGGGAATAATGGGGTTTTGAAAGAACTATCTATATTGTATTTTATGTTAGAAATTGTAATGTGAAGTTGATGTATGTAATTTATTTCTAAGACATCTAAAATGATCGGTATTTCGATACATTATTTCCATGTATCATGCCAATGTATTAAAATAATGCTACGACTATGGGTAACTGGGGTTAGGGTGTTAATGTTGGTATTAGAAGAATTTTAGTACAAACCTTTTTAACTAGATTTAGAAAAACATAGATTACATTACATTACCCTAAGATAGAATTTGAGGATTAGTATAGAAGATCTTCATAGAATTGTGGTAATGTAGAGATTTGGTGTACTTTCCATTAAATAAATCCCTGTCTGGATACGAGCTCGTAGAGGTGGCTCTGGAACAGATGTACCTAGGAGTGAAAAAAATGACAAGGAGTTCCGAGCTTGACCCAGGGTATCCTGGTACATGAAAATGGGCTTTTTCACTCTTGGTTATTTAACTACTGAGGGATATACTTAAGATAATTCACATTTTCATTACAAGCCACTATGACAGATTT
Organism: Viscum album; assembly: GCA_963277665.1. Lineage (NCBI taxonomy): Eukaryota > Viridiplantae > Streptophyta > Magnoliopsida > Santalales > Viscaceae > Viscum > Viscum album. Next base: position 1,252,306,373 of record OY728121.1, read on the forward strand.
AGGAGTGAATTCTTTCTCGAAGAAAACAATTTATGATTTATGATTATATGCATAATCTTTTCAATTTATGTTAGGTACTTTACAAGTTTTGGCTTATGCATTGTGATTCATAAACAAACCTAGTGTATTCCATTGTTTAGAAATGGAACCTAGTAGACAGAATGACAATTCCAGGAATACACATGATCGAAAGATTAATAAGTATCATATTATTCGTGGTATTAACCCGACATTTAAAAGGGAAATAGTCTCCCACATATTATCATCATATGGAGAAATAGTATCATTTGTTAATAATATAATTAAAAAATTCTCTAAGTCCTATGGCTTTTAAGGGAAGCAAGAGATGAAAATGATGGAAGAGATAAAGATAAATAAAGGGAAAATGGGAAAGAAGGATTTTCCTATATGTGATAACTATAGAAAGAATCACATTGGTATATTATTAATGGGAATGTGATTTTGTTATAAGTGTGGGGAAAAAGGACACCAAGTATGTGATTTCAAAGGTAAGAAAAAGGTTTCAAATGTAAAATGCTTCATCTGCAAATAGTTGTGACACTACGAGAATCAATGTCCAAATCAATAGAGTATACCTCAAATGATGCTATTGGATAGTAATCAAGTTATGATACTACTAAAGATGATGAAGAATGATTAGAGTTATAATGTTTTTTTAATGTAATGTGTCATTTGAGTATTTTATTAAATATTTACATTTTATAAGAATTATAGAGTATATAAGGAATGTACGACAGTACTATTTCATTAAAGACTTGAGATTGCATGGAACTAAGAAAAGTGACTCAATAGCAGGTTAATTTTTATTGGAAAATATATGGTTGAGAGAAAGAGAAACAATAATATGGTTCTAATTCAAAGGTAGTGATGTTAGAATAATTTATTATTGATTTGGATAAATTATATTTGATATTCTTGACTACCTTGAAACTGATTAATGATTTGTATATTCCATCATCATTGGAGTTTAAAAAAAATTGGATAAAAGGAGTATTTCCAGTATTATATAAGGAATAAGGGAGAATTAATGTAATAAAGACGGTTTTATGGTAATTCAGGGTGTTGTAATTTTTTAAAATAATACATGATAAAGGTTTTCACATTTTATTATGTGGAAAAAAGGATTTTCATTGTGTTTACCTTCCTTATAAATTTTGGACTGTGAGTTTGGATAGAAGTATTTTGGATAATTATAAAGGTTGTAATTGATTAAGTTTGGCATTGGATACTATTGTTAAGGTTAAATCATTTCTTGAGATTATTTTTGGATAATATAAAAAGAACAACCCAGAGGTCGGGTAGCAACCCATCGCATCCAGCAAGGCCACAAGAAATGAACCTGAAACTGAATGGCGACAAGGGTGCATCACCAACCACTAGTCCATGTGATGTCCTGGATTATATAATGCAGTCTTTTGAAGGTTTTGATAGATGAATTATAAATTAATTTTTTTTAACCCTATATTATTAGGATAAATAGAATATTTTTAAGTTCTAAAATCTTTTATAGTGAAAGAAGAGTTTGTTGTAGAAATTAGTTAAAGGATGGAACTCTAATTGTCAAGTATATTTTTTCTCCCTTATTCTATGAGGAAATTAATTCTTAATCATTGGGTAATGGATCTTAAAATCAAAATTTTTTTATCCTAATAACTCAAGTTTTGTTGAACTGATGATATTTAAAATCAACTTATATTGATGGATTTGAGGCCCTCAATTTTACACTTTTTTGTGATTGATGACCTCAATAACTCTTTATAAATATTTATGTGTTTCTTCAAATTATTTTTCTCTAATTTCCACCAAATTTCTTCCAATCAATATCATAATTTGGTGGTTACTTTTTCATTTCTCTTTCTGTCTTATTAAGATTAAATTTTAATAACCTGATTTCCGATGTGGGTTCTCCACAAAGGTATTTTTCTATATTTTACCTTTTATTATCCAAGAAATTTTTTCAAATTATGAGAATGATATTTATTGAAGGAGGGGAGCATGCAAAACCCAAATATTTAATAGTATGTTATTTCTTCAAAATAATTTAATATCTTGCGCTACACGCAACACCAAGTTTGAGCGCACCACAACATACCAAAATAGCCTTCCAAAAAGTGGTTATGAATAGAATTAACTGAATTTTGAAATATTATATACTCTACATAATTTTAGCATCCATATTTGTTTTCTTATAAATAATATAAGAACAATTTCATTTTTTCAGATAAGAGAACTATTTTTTAAAAAATGCAATTTTAACGCCTTTTAATGGCAAACCCTTTTTAAAACAAACATTTTAAACTTTTATATATTCGATTTAATGAAATTAGAATATTTTTTAGAAGCGTAACATAAAAAATTTAGTTTGGATACATTTTTGGAAATTTTCTGATAACTATCAAATTTTGATGAATTGTTAAAAATTCTAAATTTTAAATAAAAAATTTTTTTTAATAGAAACAATTTATAGTGTTAAATTATGCATTTTAATGGTTTGGAAGTATATATAGATTATATTTTTATCATTTAATACAATGTCGGTCACATTAAGTAATTTCACATTTAAATTTGACATAAACACTTGTCAATCTTTTGATAGTTTTACTTTTTAAAAATGAATTTTTTGGTTTTGACAATGGGAATTAATTTTATATTAATTAATGAAACTTATTTGTATTTAATTTGGTAAAATATAATTCATTTTTTAATTTAGAATATCAAATTTATCTTAGGGTGATGATTTGGTATTTTTCTTAAAACATTCAATTTTTTATTAATTGTGAAAGACACTGTGTTATGATTAAAACTGACTTTTTATTTAAATAATTAGTTATTTTATTTTAATTTAATTTAGGTCAAAATAGACACATGATATCCATATATTTTCAATTTAATTAATTGGATTAATTTTATAATAATTTTAGATATATAAAATTTTATTGAACTTTTTACCGTCTTTTACAAACCATCTAGGTGCATTTGCAAATTTTCATAAAACTAATTTTTACCACTTCTGTGAGTTGAATTCAAAAAATTTGAGAGATACGGTTAACATAAATAAGTAAAATTTCGTTCAATAAGATGAAAATAATTTTTGGGGAATAGTAACTTTTGACTTTTATTTACCACAGTTAAAAGTAAATAGAGTAATTAAAGGTAAAAAAGATATAATAATTACCCTAACAAATGTCATAATTCTATTGGATAAGTGTAATTCAACCAAAACCAACCTTAGGAATAAAATATGATTCTCTTTGGTCTACTTGTATTAGATTAGGACCTTTATTGTTATTTTATTTAAAGAAGAGTTAAAAGTGCCAAATTTGAAGTTTATTAAATAAACCATTTTTAATATAGGGTCATATATAAGATAAATTCGATAATAAATATTCATTTGAAAGATAAAACGATTTCCTACATAATTTTATTTTATTTATAATTTTTATACGTTAATTAATTTAATTTTTTTAGGACACAATGATGAAGTAATTACCTTATTAATGGAATATTAAAATAATCGATATTATAAATATCCAAATAAATCTAAATTGAGACTTCTGATGAATTACACTAATTTTTTAGGTAAATATGACATTTTAGGGTTTATTAGATAAATTTAGTTTGAAGTTTTAAGGTTGTTATGACTTTCACAAAAACAAAATACCAAATAGTGTCAAAATTGACATAATTTAATTTTTAAAACAAATACTATATTATTGGTTGATATAATATTCCCAAAAAATATATGGTTAGGAAATAGGTCTTAAAAAATATTATATATGTCATTAATAAACCACTTGAAGTTATCTTGGATGTTTAGAGTAAGTGTATTAACTATATAGTGTAAGAATAAAAGAAGACACGGTAAAAGTTAAACTATTTAACTAAGAGTTAAATCTAAAAGATAAGGTTCAAATGGTAATATAAACTTGTATAAAATATATTGGTTGAGAGGATTATACCCATAACCACCTAATCCTCGAAATAAATTCATTTAGAGCCATTATTAACTGAAAATTATTATGTAATAAATTAATATTTTAATCTTTTTCTAAAGTGACCCTAACCCCACCTATAAAAGGGAACTTCCCTTCTCTCAAAATAAAACCTCCAAAGCCATTTGGCTAAGCCAACCACTGCCAAAATATCCTCAAAACATCCCTCATATCAACATATAGTCCTTAATATGATCATTAAGTCATCCAATGTAGCCCTTTTGATCAACTCAAAAGGAAGCACTTGAAGAAGAGGTAAAAATTTACCACCCTCTTCCAAGTTCATTTATTCTTCCACCTCCTCTTTCTTTGTTGTTTCCATACCAAAATAATAACTCCAGTAACTCCTACAAATTTTTATGTTACTATAAATATGGTATAACAATTTTATTTATTCTATCCACCCTATAAATGACAAATTCACCATATGTGCATACATACGGCTTACCGTCTCCATGTAGTGGTGTAGTTTGTTATTCCAGCACATCATTATTTAGATGGGTAAAATAATAAGTATTAATGATGTAAATAATAAATATAACATGTTAAAGATTCTTTATATATGATATACCATCCCATTAAATACTATTTATCCATCAATATAATGATATTGTCTCTCGTGTGTACGTACGGAATACTGTCTCCATGGCGTGATGAGATTCATTCCAATGTTCAACATTCAACAATGATAACTAAAATATATAATATTAATATGTATATAATATATGACATAATAATTCTACTAGATATATATATATATATATGTATCTACTTACATATATCTTATTAACTTACTTCCGTTAAATAAGATACGAAAATGGAAACATCGTTTATACGTACGTAAGGCCTACCATCTGCATAAACGGTGCCTTCAGTTTCATATATCTATCTATTATAAATATTTATATTCTAAATATATATGATATATAAATCAAGGTTTACATTCTGGAAGTATTTAAATCATGATCTAACTGATAGATCTAGAATAACAAGTTAAAACATGTACGATAAAGAATGGTAGTATTACCCAAAATGTTAATTTAACATGGAAATCATTATTAAATGGGTAGTATAGAGTCATAAATGAATCATGTATTATATAAAAAATATGAATATGGTTCTGGTATAATTTAGTAACATACTATGGTCATTATAGAGGAGGTTAAACGTACCCTCGACTAAAAAAAAGTGCACGTTAAGGGTTAATTTCACAATCACTTTATTATCTGATGTTCTTTTTACATGAGTATCTAATAGGAAATATTTATCATCCATGCCCATTTTTCATAAAAAAAAATCAAAGGGATTATTTTTAAGGGACTCTTTTACTAAAACATCATTTTAAATGTTTTAAATATTTATTATTTTAAACTTTTTTCATTAATGTCTATGTTTTGAAAATGTTTTTAAGGATTTATTTATATTTGCATGAATGTTTTAAAATGTTATTTCCATTCCATAGTTTCAAAGTGGTATTGGAACATTTTAATCAAAACTATCTTTTAAATGACTTCCTTTATAAATTATGTGAATTTTAAATGATTTCACAAAAAAGGGATATTTCTCTTAAATATTTTTACTGATCATTTTCAACTATGTCAACATCATTTATGGTATATTATGCTTGATTGAGGTAGATTTATTATGATACAAATATTTCATATTTTAATGAAGGTTTTGTGATATTTTTTACTGTGGATGTGTTATTTTTATACCATTCATGATTTATGGACAAACTGTTGATATTTCGTATACTAGTTTTAATACGAATGTTTAGGTTATGTTTAAACATTTTTATATGAGGAATGCATTGGACTTAGTAAGGGATGGGTGGAGCCCGCTATAGCTCATCGATGCATTGGTATGTGTCATGAGACAATTAGAAGAGGAATTTGTCAAGGACTTTCCCAATTTGATATATGGTTTTGGCCGAGGCCTTAATCATTTTTAGACGTCTTGGCCGAGGCCTTGAAAAAATGTTTCAAAATGTCTAGCATTATACATTCACTTATTATGATAATAATATTGATTGTTTATATGGTTATTAGACTAGTATAATACCGATGACTATGTTTTATTATGGAATTATTTAATCATCTCATATTTCTTCCATAAAGTTTTCTTGTTTATTATCTATAAAGGCATGTGTTTTCAATTATTCACCATGCCTATTGTGTATGTTATCTTCTGGTAAATTTTTTACCCTTACTGAGTAGTTGAGCTCACCCTTTTCTTATGTTTTATTTTACTAGGATTTACATGAAGGGAATTATGATTGATATGCAGGGTTATCATAAAAGGAAATAATGGCGTTCTCAAATAACTATTTATGAACTATTTTTTGTTTGAAATTGTAGTGTGAAGTTGATGTATGTTATCTATTTATAAGACTACTAAACTGATTGGTCTTTCATGAAATTATTTCCTTTTATCATGCTAATGTATTAATATAACACACTTCCTATGGGTAACTGGGTTCAGGGCGTTACAGAAAATATTAGTCTAAGGTAAATTGTTCCTTTTGATATCCTTGATCGCATCGTGGCAGTGGATTATTGACTAGAAATCCCACCAAACCTATCTTAAGTAAATGAGTTATTCCATGTATCACTCTTGAGTACGTACATACCAGAACCAACAAATGTACCCTATCTATAGGTGGTACCATTGGAGAATGATCTATCCTATGAAGAAAAGTTTGTGAATCTTCTAGAACGCAAAGAAAATGTTCAGCAATATAAGACGGTTCCCCTCATCAAAGTGTTGTGGAGAAACCACATGTTCGAAGAAGAAATGTGGGTACTAGAAGTAGAGATGAGTCAGAGTTAACCTCGCCTATTTTAATATGTGAAAAAAAATTGGTGGAGAAATTTCTTAAGGGGAAGTTTGTAAGGACCCAAACATTAATGAATAAAATTCCATTTATTTTAAGTACATGTATTATGGATATTGGAAACACATGATGTACTTTTGTTTTATTATATCCATTTTCAATTAAATAAAATTTAAGTATCCTTACCTTTGATAATATAGTCATTGCATAGTGATCATATTACTAGTATAAATATAGGGTTTTAACAAATCTTGTTGATATAAAAAAATAAAGTGATGGCCTCAACCAGTAGGATCATACCCTATAAATCCCATTTATCAGAGATTATGAGGAAGATAGAATTTATGGGATTTACCCATGACCAAGACAAATCATAGATCCAGAAACATAATCATGATATAAATCCTTTATGGTAGAAGATCAATCTCATCAATATCACAACCCAAACCATATTCACTAAATGACCCAATGTAGGCCCCAACATCGTACACCATACTATTAGGAAGTATGCTAGTGTAGTATAACGATATGTTACAAGACCATTACATTTTGATTATGTACATTATTTTTTTAGATACTAATGAATATAATTTCATTTTATTATTGTTACATTTTAAATTATTTTTAAAGCTCAAATAATATTTTTGGTTAATTTTTAAATTAAATTAAGAAATCTATTTTATTAAATTAATTGATTTTTGAATTAAATAAAATTTTTATAAAATATTATTATTAAATTACTTTTATTAAATATATGTGATTGTAAAATTTTTATAAAGTCAATTATATTTTTTTAAGGTTTGAAAACAATTTGTGCTAAAACCTGTCTTTTTTCAATAAATAAATGTTTTTATTTTAAAAGATAAAATTATCATATTTATAAAATTATTTTGATAAAATTAATATTAATTTTTAATAATGATGTTGAAATTATCAAGCAATTAAATTTTCATAATTTTTTGAGAGTCAATTTTTTGGGTAAAAATTAAATACCGTATAATTATATAATGTGTTTTATGACATCATAATGAACCAATATTGATGTAATAAAATACTATAAAAGTTATATTTGGCCAAATATGTATTTTTTATTTTTAAATAACTAACGTTTAGGTTTATTTGATTTATTTTTTAAGCCTTAGTGAATCCTCTAAGAAATATAAAATATTTTAATATTTTAAAAACATTTCATTGAATGTTTGACTCACCTCCACATATGAAAGGTGAATATTTTAATAAATTAGACCCCTAAATATATAAACAAAATTTATACCACTCTCATTTTATAGAAATAATGGGAAAAACATGGTATGGTTTGTTGTTTTGAATGTATTAGTGTGTAGAGTCCAAAACCAAAATAATAAAGAATTTCCTAGCCTTTCGAATATAAATCCTCCCAAGAACCCGTTTCTCATCACTAATTATCTTTTGATATCTACCACCATGTCCCCTCTACTCCCTAGAGTCCTCCCAAGGTTCCCCAAATCTCCCAATAAGCCTCCTATAAGCCTTTGGGATCACACATCCAAGTAAGGGATCTCCATCTCTCTGTTTTCTTCAAAAACCACTTTTTTGTCATGCCTTTTAATTTCAATATTTTTATTCTGGTTATGTTATTACATACCTAAATAATTTATATTTTACGTAAACATGATGGGATATTAATTTAACTCTAATTAATCCTCTAAAAGATCCTTTAATCCCACCTGTTACTATGACGAAATTCCGTAATGGATTTCTCTCTTCTCATTTCCATTCAAGAATTTATTTTATATTATGAATATAAAATCCATTTAACATGATGAGATATTATGTTACATTATCCCGTTACTTTACATACCATGTATAAATGATTATATACCCCTTTTTCTCTTGTCAACCAAATTTATAAAATTCTATATAACATTGTTATGCTTCTAAAATTGCACTGCAATTTTCCATGACAAAAATCATCATGTAGTGAATACCATACCAATTTTTCTATAAATTTTATTCTCCTTTAGAAAAATATACTTATCAAATTTTGACTTACATATATTATTCCCACATTCCTTGGTCGTGGAATAAATGATGATGTTGGATGATTCCATGCTTTATGATCTATGTGGCACACTTAAGCATGAGAATTAAATGATTATGATGGCTGAACCTTGATAGTGATCCAATGAATTGGGTAATGTTTAGTATCATGATAAGTCATGTTGGGATAGGTGATTTGCTTATTCATTTATATTAATAAGAGAGTGTTTTAATTTTTTTTCTTCATTTCCTTGTTATAATAATCATTCTATATCATGCCTTTATGTTCAGGTTTCTCTTATTCTCCATTGATATTCTTATGGCCTAACATGTATTGTATTCTTCATGTTATGCCTTGTTTACTCTCTTAATGGGATTTATATCACACCCTTTTCTTATTTTTGTCCTCATGTTATCCCATGAAATGCAAAGTATAAAGGAATTTTTAGGTCGTGTAAAAGAATTTTCAATAAAGATCTGTATTTAATGTTTTAAATTGTTATGTAATATTCTTAAGCCCAAAATACACTATTCCACTCTATTATCAGAGTTCTATTGAGTGTAATTTATGTAAAAAATAAATTTTAAATAAGATATAATTATGAGATTTTTTATATAGAGGCCAAGTTATATGTTATTACAAGTGACCATTATACTTATCATTATCAATCATTAAGAGTATATTTTATTAACTCTTATCATGATGTGGGATTTCAATAAATTAATTTTCAAATATTAAACCCATGATATATGAAATCATATTTAAATTTATAAGATTCAATTTAATTAAGGTGGGGAGAATGTAACACCCTAATATTATAATGTAAAACATTGTATTTGATAGAGTGTATGAAACATAACACCAATCCAATTTAGCTTTTCTTATATGCAAAAATGACTTTTTTTATATGTTTCCTTACACCCAAGACTGAGTTTTAAGGATCATAAATATACTACTAAAATATTAATAAATACTAATAAGAAATAACCTAGCCTTTAAATTGGTGGTTATTAATATGATTAACTAACTTATAAAAATATATGGATTACAAAAATAGAAAATTAATTCATTGGTTATCAATTTATTAGAAATGAAAATAAAAAACAATTGATTACAAATGACATTTTTTATCCTCATACTTGTGTTTATTATAATAAATTAAATTATCTACTATTTACAAATGTTATTATTTATATTTATATATCATATACTCAATAAAATATTTTTTACATTCAATAAATATATTTAATAGGAATATTATTAGAAGAAACCTAATTTTACATTAAAACTATATTTTTATAAAGGCATTTTACCATATTTTAATGAATCGCCTATTTTAAAACTAAATTTTTACACATATAAAAATTTTATGTAAAAAAATTAATTTTTGAAATAGTAATATCAAATTTATTATAGGGTGGTTTTTGGTATTTTTCTATTTAGTTTCATTTTTGATCAATAGTGAAAAATACTGAATTTTAATTGAAAAATGATTTTTCAACCAATTTATTAATATTTTTAAATTAAAATTTAATTTGTTTTTAATGTATATTTAGTTCAGTTATACATATATTAATACAATTTATTTAATTAGAATAAATTTCATATTAATATTGTTTATAAAAACATTTAAATACTTTCAACATTTTCACTTTAAGAACACTCTTCAACCTCCCGTCTACATGACTAATTTTAAATTGATTTTTCACACTTCTATGATTAGAAATGGAAAAATGGGTTCCATATTTTGAATTATAATAATTTATATATTTATAATATGGACAAATATATTTTTGACAAATAATATTATTGAATGCAGTAACAATTAATTACAATTATTAAGGTCAAATTAAGCTCAAAATTGACTGAACATTAACATTAAGGGTCAAAACGACCTAGACACATGTAAAAAACCTATTTTATGTCCATAGTTCGACCATATATTTCATTTTGTGAAATTATTTTCACTATATAAAGCCCATTACGTAATTGATATCACTCAATTGTGTTTATCATTTTATATTTTCAAAAACACCACTTTTCCTCGACTATAAAAAGGCACTCACCCATCCCATTTAGTAACACCACTCAAGCCCTTCTTCTCATAAAAACTATAAAGAAATAATTTATCACAATACCCAACGTCATCAAATAAATATAACAAGGGGAAATAATCTGTCCAATAAATTCTTTTATTATAAACCAAAAGGAATTATTGGAATATGAGGTAAGGTTCTTCAACGACTACTTTTTTTCATTTTATTCTACACCCCTTAAATTATTTTTATATCATTAATATATAATAACCTAAGTATCTTAAATATTATGAGATATTTTTATTTGAGTTATTCAAAAAAATACTTCAAACACATCCATCAAATTGGATACACAAACATGGTTTATGTGTACGAAGAACTACCACCTCACACATTGATGTTGCTCTTTCTTCCATTACCACCTTTCAATGATAGAATATTAATATATTTATTGTTCATATAGGATATATATGATATTTATAATGGCCTTATTCCTATTTAAATTTTTTATTTAACTCATACCGTTATGATTTCTATTTTTTGGGAATAAGTTTGCATTGTTTTTGGATGTGTGGACTACCGCTTCCTCAAAATAATGTGATTTGTTCAAAAATTAAATGGAATTTATTAACGACTAGTTAAATTAAAATATGTGATAAATATGAAATTAATATGATACAATAATTATAATATAAATATTTATAATTTATATTATTTCTTTTAATATGAAAACAAAATAGAAATTATGCTCCTACGTACATATGACCGACCATCTCCTTGAACAATGCATTTCATTTCTAATATCAAAATGCTATGGATACTATAAAAAATATATATTGAATATATATAAAATTTAAATAACGATTTTCATTTTGGATAAAATTAAATCATGACATATGTAATAGGAATGAAAAATAAATAATTCAGACATACATGGAAAACAAGGCAATTAACACTATAAACAATGAATATAGTGAAAGTTTATTAAATAACCAGTAATAATATATTATAAAGGGATAAAATATGATATAATAAATAATAATATGGTTCTTTTATAAGTTAATAAAATTCATAAAACCGTTATAAAATGTGTTAAATATTTTCAACGAAAAATACAGTGTGAGGTAATGGATTTTGCAACTCACTTTTTGCATTTGTGAGATAAATTTCATATTCACCACTTACTTATTTTGTGTGGTGTACCTACTATCACTTATGATATATAATTTAATTTTTTTTATCTTCATGGTTTTTAAATGTTTCATTGTATGATTATTACTTTTTGTTCTTATGACTCATTTGTTACCACAGTTATAAGGAAATTTCATCACACTTTTTATATTTGTGAGATAAATGTCATATTCACCACATAATTATTTTTTGTACAAAATATACTACACATTTAGATTTTTTATTTCATTAATCCTTTTATATTCGTGGTATTTAATTTTGTTACATTAAATTATCTATTAAAAATGATCTTGTTGTGAAAATTACCATGTGGTAAAAGTTATCTTTGAAATCTCACTTTCATTGTTGATTGTTTACTTTCTATTGAAAAAATCACATCCTTATGATCATATTTCATTGGAAATAATATTTATTTTACATATTAATATTCTTATGTTATGGTTATAATTTTTTCTTAAACTTTATACCATTTTTACATACTATGTTTGCATGATATTTATTTTATTAACTAGGTAACTATTAAAAAACTTGTATCTTTTACTCAATAAGGATATTTGATAAGGAACATTGTTTCTGAAGTAAATAGTTTATTTTATATAGGAATCATTATTTGGATAGATGAGAAACTAGTGGGTCCCAGTTATAGATATCCCCTAGATGCATTAGTAGTCTCGTGAGATGAATCATTTGGACAATCAGATCGGTTTTTACCCGATATGATATAAATTGCCTAGTAAAATGTATTAATGGTAATGGTATGAGGTAACTAGGAAATATGGAATCCAATAATCAATAATTTAATTAATTTATATTAATATATTATTTATACATGAGATATTTTTCTTTAACATTATATATTCATGCATTTCATTCTCACATTTTTGGGTAAATATAATGTGTTTCAGATATATAGCTAGCCATATTTATTATGCCTTATCTAGTTGGTTAAATAGAACATGTGTTTAGTTATTTACCTTTAAATATTTATTTCCCTTATTTATTCATTATTTATTTCTTTTTATGCTAACTCTTATTGATCATTTATTCTCACCCTTATTTTGTTTCCCTTCACCATGATTTGAATATTAATTCTTGGAATTATATTCCAGGACGAATTTTATTTGTCTTTGTTATGTAATCTAATTTATTATATATTTCCTTGTTAAATCAATATCATTTATGTAATATATTTTTCCAAGAATTCTATAATGATCAGTCGTTGGGAATTTTATTCCTTATAATCGTGCTAATATAATAAAGTATGGAACCCACTCTGGTCTTCTGGGGTCGGGGCGTTGCACGACTGACTTGGGCTTCCTCTTTCCTAGAACCTCCCATATTTAGGCCACTATCTACTAATTTTAAGGTGTATGGAACCTTCCCATGCCTTAATTTGTTGGAATTTATGAGCTGGATCCCATGTTATGGGTTTTATAATTATTCCCATGATATAAGGACACATTTTTATAATTAAAATTTATCTTACCTCAGTTAAAATCTAAAAACAATTATATTTTCCTATCAAAAACCATCTTCCTAAATCTATATTTATTTATTAATTTTCCCTAAAATACATTAAAATATAAAATATATATAAATAAAAAAAAATATTTCGAAAGAATTAATTAATTATACCATAAAATTAATAAATTTTGATAAAAACATTATTCTCATAATTTATACTTACTAATAAAACATAAAGACATTGTAAAAAATATAAGAAAATAGATTCCAACAAACCACATTAAAACACCATCAAACATCCTTTAATTCATCTCCAACAAGTTAAAACTACTTAAGATAATTCTAATGTCAATAATAAAAAAATCAAGATGGGATGTTGAGATACACAATCATCAATCATGTTGTTTTTCAACCACTGCACCAACTGTAAAAAAAAGCTATAAAAGACCAAAAAATTATCTAAATAGGCTCCATGTGATTTGAATGACCATTTGGGATTACCCTGCATCCCTAATTATTCATACACATGCACCCCTAAACTAATTTTAATCCCCAAATATCAGTTTCATAACTCATTATGGATTTAAATATCATTTCCCACATCAAAATACATAAAAACCTATCATGAACACAATAAAAACCCATGCCTCAGGTTAAAACTACCCAGGGAAATGTGAGGGTCAAGGTATAAAATAAATTTTTACACACTATCTATGTCTACCTATCTTGTTTAAACCATACGGTATCCATACTAACATGATGTACCCCAAAAAACAAATAGGATTTTTTGAAGAACCTAGGACATCTCTATGAACATAATCCCTAATAACATTTTCATTGAATCAGCTTAGGTCACACCTAAACCCATTACTTGAGTTAATCTATAGCATGTTTGTAAGATAATTAACAACGAATACATGACATATAGTACTTTCAATGAATCAAGGAAGTATATTATGATTGATTTTCCCCTCAAATCTGAGTTAATAACACACTGAATCTTTTAAAAAAACTAAATTGGTCGATACATACATTGGATCACCATGAACCATATATATCTAGATTCTAAATAAATAAATAACCCAAATGATTCATAATCGGTTTAACAAATGTAACTGATTTTTAACATCATACAATAATCATCCATAAAAAAACAAAAAACAAAATACAAATGAAGGAAACTGAAAATAACTAAATGAAGGATTTCATTTAACGATACAACAACATCCTAAAAGAAATATAGAACACATGAAAAACTGAAAAACACCACCATTCTACCCCTATGTCACCATCTAAATCCCAATAAAAAACACCAGACCACTAAACACTTCTAATGAAAAATACCAGAGCTAGGGAACCTGAAAAGAAATAATAAAAGAAAATTACTTTGAATTTAGTATATGTGGATTGAGTGAAACCAATCCCAGTAGGATATCACTAAGTAGTATTTTAATGTAATTTAAAATTTAATTTAATTAATTTTCGTTTGAAATAAAACTATGATGTTGATTTTCTCATAAAAAAATTTATAATAACCAATGTCACCTTATTTACTACTATTATAAACTTTTATTTATTCTTCATTATATAAAAAAATCTATTTGAAGATAATTCATTATACTAAGACAACATCATTAAAACTCACATTTTAAATAATCATAAGAAATATAACTTTCAAAATTTATTTAAAATCAATTAAATAAAACAAATCCAATCAAATTATAATAAATTAAATCATCAAGGCACTATATCACAAGGAGAAGGAATTAAATAAGTATTGGAAATGAGTTATGGAATTATATGAATAAAAAAAACTAGGGAAAACATATTATGTGAGTTCCTTATATAATTCATCTAGTATAATGACAATCCCATGATCTCTTAATGTGATACATCACTAATAATTTACAAAATATATAACAACCAATCATCCTATATTGCATCCAAAAACAATCAACTCGACTAGCCTACACCAAGCTTATAATCGGTTGAACTCCGCAACATCCCTAGAAAATATATCAACCAAGGGACACTGGATATGTGATTCAATAGATTATAACATAAATATATACCTCCCACTTATTTCCTAGTGATCCCATGAATGAAACAACCCGATGCGATCAATTAAACAAGCCCCAAGACTAATATAAAATCCTAAAATATAATTATCACCTCTGATAAAATTCCCTCTCAATGAACAACCCAGTAATAAATGATATAATATAAGGCCTAACCTTTAGGGACACAATATAAAAATAAAAACAATAACTATAGAGACTCAGTCTTATCATAAATGGATATTATATCATTTTACATGAATATTCAGTATATTTCCCAAATAAATGTCTGAGGACCGTAATAGTTTAGTGTATTTGAAAACCCTGAAACACAATATTCCATCTTGGTGAAAGATCCTAAACATATCCCATTAATATATACACCTTTAGTACTTATACCTAAAACATTTCTTTATAACCTAGGTAGAGGAAATATAAGAAAGGGGTGAGCTCAGATGCTCATTAGAGGTAAATACAGAAATGTGTTAGAATAACTTGAGAAAAAGGGTATGGAACATGAGCATAACATTTGAATATTATACCCTTAATATTAGATATCATAACAAATATTGGTAGTTCGTAAGACATGAATCATAAGGAAATAAATAACAGTAGCCATGGAAGCATAACATAGGAATAAAACATTGTATTTTGGAAAACACATATAAAAACCCTATTTAAAGAAGGACTACCAAGGAGTTAGTAACATGTTAGGATTGGGTTAATCAATATTTTACATGCTTCGAGATTAAGATTCTCTCCTACGTACCCTCTTGTTTCAAGCTTGGGATGTCCTCCTTGTACCATTTTATTTCAGGCTTGGGATGTCCTCTCATTTACCCTCTTATTTTGGGCTTGGGATAACATCCTATTTACTCTTTGATTTTGTTCTTGGTATTTCCTACTATTTACCCACCTATTTCAGGCATGGTATGTCCTCCCATATACCCCTTGAGCATACAAAATATTTATCATTACCCAATATATTAGAGGTATATATAGGTCCCACCCATCACATAATGAAATCATGCACACATGTGACCCAAAATATAAAACAATCATATTGAAATACATGAAATGAAATAGGTATCATAAATAGGTAATCATGTCATTACCTATGAAAAAAGACACATGTTTCATAGTAATTTCAATAAAAACATAACCCGTGAAAGAAAAATGCATTTCATAAACATATAACCCATGAAAGAGAAACAGGTTTGATAAAGACCATGAAATTAAACATAAACCATTCATATAAATAATATGGCTAAAACCATAGGATAATTTCCATGGAATAAATGTGTAATATCAATGGATTTTATATTGGAAGGAAAATAATTTTGAAATATATTTCAAAAATATTACTTGAGGAAAATACCCCTTATTCTTTGAAAAATACTTTTTTAAAACATAAAACCTTTTGAAAACCATTTTCATAGTAATAAAACTTTTAATGAAATCTTGAAATAATTTTGACAACCATTTTACTAGAAAACTTATAAAATAAGAATGAAAATATTTTGAAAAACATTTTCCTTGAAAACTTATAAAATAGCTTGAATACATTTTGAAAAACATTTTCACTGAAAATAATTTGAAAAAATGAATTTCTAGGATACTAGGAAACCATTTTATATTTTAAGATAAAATACTTTTAAATATTATAATGTAAACAACAATGTAATTTCAGAAATGATGGTTGATAAACCTGATCACAATTAATATTCCTTTTAATCCATAAATAGTTTAGAAAGGTGCCTCGACTGAAAAATGACCAGATGATTCCTTATTTAAAAACAATTTTTTTAAAACGTAAAACATGTGTAAAAATTAAATTTAAAGATAAAGGTATAATAAAATAATATTTTTTCAATGCTTTTAGAAGGCGAGGTTTTGAATGAACACAGATTTATGAAGGAAAAGAGAGGTGAAGTTAGACTTTATTAAATATACTTTCTTAACTATCTTATGTACCAATAAGGGTAAAAATGGTACCAATACATGAATATATCATCAATAAACAGAGTATAATAAAATTCATTAGTGTTATTGAGATATGGATCATAATATTACATCAATGAAATCCAAATCATATCAATATCGAGATGATATGAGATAATTTCAATAAACTCTTATAACATGGTAACATTGTACAATACTTCCCATGGATGAAAATGAAATTAAATGAATCGTAAAATTTCTTACAAATAATTATATTCATGATATATCATGTAAATGTTATTTTATACCTCATATACAAATATAGGTTCATAAAATGGCATGTTTCTCAAAGAAGGAATTTTGAGAAAAAAATTAAATTATCGATTTGGTAACTTTTGAAACATAAACCCAAGGATAGAATGATCATAAATTGGTTATTTAAATAACCATATATTTATTTACAGTAGACATAGAATAAATTAATGTGCATTATATACAACACAAAAATGAAGCCATTGATGAATAATGCATGTATCTCATGGAAATAAAGAGTGAGATGCAATTCCCTTACCTTGTGGCCTGACCCTCATCATACTCATTCAAAAATCCTGTATATTAAACATAAAGTTATTATAAATCTATCAAAAACTATATTTTTTACTTATAATACCATATATGGTTTTATTATGTCTTTATATCACCCTCTTGTTAACAATTCTATGTTAAGGTTTAATTTCAGGTAATATCCTCTTTGTTTTTCAATTGCATCTTAATTGGTTTTAGATTTGGTCTTTATAATTATATAACGATTTAAAAATATATTCCATTATTTAAATATAATTTATTTTTAGTATATTTTTATTATAATAGTCCTTATAATTTATAATAATCAAATGGAAGATACCGTTGTTGGAGACGGTAAGTTATACGTACCCGAGAATGCTATTTCCGTTTAGTTGTCGTGTTGAAAGAAAGTAAGTAAATGATATATTTATATATATATAACTATAAAATTAGATTTATTATATCATATATATCATATATATTTTCTAAACCCATCCTTAATACATTCCATAAAGTGAATGAATGAATCACATTACTTTAAGGGGGTGGTAGTCCACAATTCCTCAAATGCAATTATCATAATTACAAAAATTGGAAAGTATAAAGATATGTGTTATAAAAGAATTAAAAAATATTAAATACATAATAAATATTATATAAAAGATATATAAAAATATTTCCTATCATAATTTCCACTATGAGAGGAGGTAAAGGAAAAAATGAACAATCCTCAATTAGTACGGCAGTAATCCGCCATACTAATAAACATTATGTTCGTTACCCATTTGATGGAACTGTGTGTCAGTGTGTATATAATTATTAGAATAAAAACATCCCAGTATATTTATTGTATAGTTTTTTATAAAATCATGGAATAAAAAGATTTTAGGCAGTGGATAAAGGACATAAAATAAATGAGTTGGGGGGTTGGTATTACCTCTTAACCGGGTAACTCCTTTTGGTTTTCACAAAAGGGATTCCTTGGAAAGATTTCTACTCAATGAAGGATTCAATGAGGAATAGAGTGATTTTTGGGGGGGAATATTTGTAGATTTGGGTCGATCCAATGTGTCTTCAGAGTTGTGAGGATGTGGGAGGATAGGAGGCCTGTTATAATGGAGAGGAGTGGTACTCTTGTAATTTTTTAAAAAAATGGAACCCATCCCAATTTTTTTTGAAAGTGGATCAATTAATGGTATAACATTATGTAGCGGTAGGATGGGGTAAAAATATTTCTCAAATATTTATTTTTAGAAACTTTTTAGGTTGTTTTCAGCCTAAAGGTTATGGTTAATTTTTTTATTAAGCTTAATTTGACATTAATCATTATAATTAATTTTCATTACTTTCACTAATCTTTTTGGTAGAAAAATATTTTAAACTTATTATAAATTATAAAATATTCTAATTACAAATATGGAATCCATTTTTCCAATTTCGAATCACATAAGTGTTTAAAATTAGTCTAAATGTAATCCCACAGATGGGACGCCAATATAGGGTTTTAAAGTTAAAATGTTCAAAGGTTTCTTATGTTTTTATAGCCAATTTCAAAATGAGAATTATTATATTGAACTAAATTGGATAAATTAATAAAATTTTTATCTAACTAAACATTAAAATCAAATAATCAATATAGTTTTATAGTATAAATTAATTAGATGAAAAACAAGTTTTTATTTAAAATTTATTATTTGTAACTACTCATTAAAAAATCAAACATCATAGTAAAATACCAAAGAATAAAACTAACCTAATTTTTGATATTTATATTTCAAAAATGATTTTTATTTTGACATATTTAATCTATAAAAGTTCCAAATAGTTTATTTAAAATGTGTTCCCCATTAAAAGGTGGTAAAACTACCTTTATAAAAATATTGGGTTTTAAGAATAAAATTAGTTTTGTTATTATATTATGTATGTCAAATATATTGGATGAATATAAAAATTATTTGATTAAAAAGATAAAAATGATATTATATACATATTAATTACTAATTATAAATAATTTAATTAGATTAAAACAAATTTTTGAGAATAATAAAAGTTTTGTATAAAAATACTCTCTTATATTCAATTGGTTATTATATTCATTTATAGAGATTTTTTAACCAATTAAATAATTTTATATTTTTGTAAACTATATATTTTCTTAAGTTCGATAATAATATTGATAAAATCTAATTTAATATCTTTGTTATATATCATTATATTGTATATTATTTTTTGGTAACACTCATTCATGCATATTACGCAAGCCTTTGAGGAAAGATAGTCTTGCATCAAGTGTAATATTACCTCATTGTTCCTTATAGGGAAAGATAAAATTTATGTTTCGTGTAGTGCATGGTTAATTTTTTTTACAAATATCATAATTAAAACATATTAGATAAATTATATTCACTGTTGCATGAAATGAAAAATATCAAAAAGATTAATTTAAATTAAAATAATAATTCACAAAATCTTAGGGTGTTATATTCTACCTCACTTAAAATTAATTTTACCCCAGAAAATAATATTGGTTATTAACGGTTTAGTACTTTAAATTTCTGTTCATAGAAACCCACATCGTAAAAATGATTACTAAAACTTCACTCAAAAAAATAAATTTAGAACCATAATGTTTACCTAAAGTAACTAAAAAAAAGATTCCCACATTAGATAACATTGGTGGGAAGTGGAAAAATTTGACATGGAAGAGAAATTTTAATATCAAGTTATCATGGTCAGTGATATAAAACAAGTTTTGGAAAAAGTAAATAGCCAAATATCCATAAATATATGATGTCCTTGGGGACCTTCTAATTCATCAGAAATGATAGTACTATGACATCATTTTTTTATTGAAGATATTTTTTCCTAAAGTTATAAAATTTTATGGAAATGATATAATTGAATTATTTTAGGGCAATGTCACCATTTTTATTTAATAGATCCACTTCACATATTTCTCTAAAAAAGGAAGGTGGGTTTTTTATTCAGCAATTACCAATAGATAAAGAGACCCCTGATATTTTATCCCATCAATTATCATCAACAAATAGTTTTTTGAATAAGCGATCTAATATAAATGACATCATATTTTTTTAACATAATCTTTCCATAAATGTTACCCTTGTAACCCCTCCAAAATATAATTCACCATTAATTTATTAAATAGTATCTTAGCATAAAACAAAATCATTTTTATTAGATACTTGGGTCCATCCTTTTATTGATAGAATATAAAATGTGATTTTATTATTCCATAATCCATGTAGGAAAATATAATCACATGAAATATCACCATAATAATAACCATAATACTTTGATTGGGATTATTCAGAAAAAATAAAATATAAAATTACCAACTAATTATGTTAGTATAAGTACATATTAACTCTCTTAGGTCACTTCATCCATAATTATCACATAAACATTATCATTGTTCTTTTACTTGAGAGGTTTTTAGTATTATCCTTCTCATTAGTCTTTAGATTGAGGATCATGTTACCGTAATGGAAAAACTCCATGAAATTCAAAATCTAAATTGTGGGATGTACATACTATGGGGATTCCTTTTTATTTTCCTAATCTTTTAACTTTCTCTTGGCAGTTTAACATTCATCCATTGGTGACCTTACCTTCCATGCATAAAATATTTAGTATTACCCTTAAGACAATTTCGTGTACATTTCTTCCGAAAAATCCTAGACATTAGAAATTGATTGAGAAATATAAAAATAGTTAACTCTAAAGATTCCTAAAGCATATCTGGTGAAGACACACTGGTATGTATCATCATTTAACTCAATACAATCAATAATACTCCTCTTGTTATCATTTAGAGTGGGCCAAATGAGTGAAAGATGATTAAATGCCTCTCTAGATTAGATATTTGATGTAAGGATATGTGGAAAGTAAAGAAGTGACCCAGACCAATTATGGAATCAATAACTAACTTCACCCTTGACAATAATCTAATGAAAATACTACTGGGGGATGGGAATATATGGATAAAACATCTTCTAAATCCTGGATGATTTTAATTTGGAAGAGAACCTATCTGAGCCATCGGTATTATGTAAGTGTTTACCCCATAAAACATTCCCCCAAAATAATTTCCTAGTATATTTTGGCAAGTAATCCATTCATGGTTTCTAAAATTCGCTTTATGTTAAGGCCCCCTTTCTTAATGGGTTTGAAAGGATTGGGGAAATAATTCTAATGACATTTACCTTCCACATGCACATCCCATAATAATGATGTCAATGTTTTATCAATGTTGTAAATTAGATTTATAGGGAACTTTAGGATGACCATGATGAGAATAGGAATGGAGGAGAGAATGGAGTTAATCAAATTGATATGTCCTACAAAAAATAAGAATCTATTTTTCCTATTGAGAATATGACCCATGATATTCTAAATGACCACATCAAAGTGATTGATGAGAATGGTGATAGGGACATAGGGGAACCTAAGTTGGACGTAAGGAAGGTGCATTTATTCATTCCATTAAAGGAAAGAAAATCTCTTATCCTCCTATCTGAACATATATTAAGGACAGAGAAATTTCGTTTCCATGGCTGAAATCATGACCAATCTAATAGAATTACACCTATGAAGCCTCATTAACCCCATATAAATACCTCATATTAACATTATCAAATTGAATGGTGTCCTACACAAAAATAATATTGGATATACCTCCAACCTGACATTTATTTCAATGGTGTAAAATCATTCCCACAATAATGAAATGTCTAAGATGGAAAATGAGAGAATCTTTAGAAATGATAATCAAATGGAGGGATAAAGGGTCTCCCTATGTCAATACACTAGAATCATTAAAAAATCCAAACTAATTTCCTAAAAAGAGATATAAACCAAAGTAGAGATAAAGTGTCAAAAGTGAAAATCAATGACCCACACCAAAAACACCAAGCATTCCAAGACCCTGTTGATGAAACTCCATTCAAATCTACCATAATATTTACTCATATCCGGCATAATGGACACATTAATACCAAATATTTTCAAGTTTATATCACTTATTACTACAGGATCGAAGGAAATAACTCCCTGGATTGACTTACCTTTCATAGACCCATGTTTCTCTTCAACTACCCAACTAGGAATGGGGGGAGAAAGTATATTGTTTAGAACACCGAACATGGATTTATATGAAATATTATACAAACTGATAAGACGATACTGATTCATGGATTAAAGATTTTTGACTTAGGTACAAGAACATTTTTAGTGGCACATGCCACTCAAGGATGATTATCACTATTGAAAATATCCCACACCACACTGCTCAAAATAGACCTTAAAATGTCTCATGGGATTTGTTAGAATAAAGTAGTGAATCATCTGAACCTTGTGTGCTATCTAGTTATATGAACCAAAATGATTCTTGTATTTTTCCTCATCTAGAATAGATTTAAATCTATCATTCACTCCATTAGATAGAATTCAGGGAACCAAATCAACGAGTTCAGAATGCCTACTTGGATAGCCCTTAAACAAAATTGGATTAGTGGATTACAATAATGACCTAAATATGGAATCTGTCATATTACCAATCATATCCCTACATTATATTAGGTTCTATCTTCTGAAAGAAGATCGTGATTAAAAAATCTATGTTTTTAATTAAGGCAGGAATATATATAGCTGGTATTTCAATCACCTTCATCATGCCATTTAACTCTTGATATTTCAAGATAAATATGATCTGACAACAGAAATAACTCCACTTAAAAATCATTCATGTATCTTAAGGAACCAATGAAATAATCATCCCAAGTAGACTCATGGTTGGCCTCTAGCCACTTTATGTCCTTATTAATATCCCCCTAATATTGATCACCTGAGGGAAAAGACATGACCTAGGAGAGGATATTCACCTTGAAATGATTAGGTCATTATAGATAGTAATATAGGGGCTACATCTAAAATAATGGTCCAAATAGTTCCTCAATATGTCCAGGAATTTTAGATAATCAACCCAAGTGGAGGAAAATTTGAATTGATCTTCACTAACCTCCTAGACTTCACAATAATACAAAGATGAGAGAGATCGTAGAGGCCACAAAGCATATGAGAGACTTTAATAACATGAAATGTATAGGGAGTTTCTCAATTCACAAAGAATTTATCAAGGTAAATCTGAGGGTGAAGATTCTCATGTTGATTATTTCACCATGTAAATCAATCTCTGAAAAAATCAGCATCCATAAGCCCATTGTTTTCAATGAACAACATGAACTCTTGATTACCTCTTCTGGGGACAAGACCACTATATATTTTGTCCTACCGACTCTCCACTTTGTTTATGTTTCCTACAACCATCCAATAGACATCCCTAATATAAAAAGAGTTGAAGTAATTCTAGAGGGAAACTCAAGCATGCGTATCACATTTTTCGTAAATATGTGAAAAAAAGCACCTAGCCCCACTAAGACACTAAAACTGATAAAATGATTTGACATAATGTGAAAATCAACGGGAAATCCAGATTTCCCAAAAAAATCCATATATTCCAAATAGAAGGGAAAACATAATGGAATCATTGGAATCTCAATCAGTATGTAAATTACCTAACTTTTGAAGAGTTTGGTTTGGGTTCTAGAACTGAAACAATTGAGATAGAGTTATTACGAAATTAATAGGAGAAAAATAATTCCTTTCCTTAATTCCAAACCACAAGAATTCCAAATGTGAATATTAATCATCATGAGAAGAGGCACCTAGAACTAACCCCAGACTCATGGCCATGAAACTGATTTGAATACACGAAATAGTGTTTGGATATCAACTGAGATATGGTATGAGCTTTACAAGAGAGAGAGCGGATTAGAGAAGTCGAAGAATGATCCTTGTTAATCAGATCCTTCAGGGTGGAGGGGAGGATACCAAATATCTCACACCCATTTATATTTCATAGAGTTAATTATGGTGGGAATTCATATATTTCCTTTTATTATGAAAAAAGAGGGACATAATTAATTTATTGAAATTATGTTATATGACATTTGAATTTAGAATGATAAAAGGATTTTATTATGATATTAATTTGAGAAATTATATTTATGGTCAACATGGATTTGTTAAAAAGAAATAGGATCATGAATTATATTTCAAATATATGTTTTATGGAAGATTCTGAATGGGAGTTTAAATTAGAGGATTAAGTGGGAATAGAGAATTAATGGAAATGGTTGAATTTGATGTATCATGTCCGGGGAAATTATTTTCACATTTGAATCATCAATATGGGTATTTCAATGAATTATTTAATATAGAGAATGAAACAATTAATTTTACAATTTTAAAAGGGGTGGAATTAAAATGGTAGTTAAATTGGAAATAGGTTATTCAATGGGGATTTTATTCATGAAATTCAATATTCATGGGGAATTGGTAATGGGTTATAAGTAATGGCCTATAAATGGGATGGATATTAATCATCTTTATAAAGATATCACTAGAGATTGATTCATTTCAAGAATTTATATAGCTAGGAAACATAATGATGAAATACTTGTTGAGAAATTAATGTATGTATAATGGGTTTTTGTTTTTATTTTAATTTTAATTTACAATGTTTTTTTCTGATTATAAATTTCATATAAAATATAGTTCTATGTTTATCTCAAAAAAATAATATAATAAGAGTCTAATGAAATTATAAATAATTTTTTCTTGAATGGAATAGGTTTTATGGACATCACTAGAATATATTCATTCTGAATCTCCCATTTTCTACTCCTCCAAAAATGATAGTTACACGGGTTCCTACAAAAAGGAATAGGTATCATGAAACTTACTAATTCTCATGAAATAATTCCTAGAGAGTTGTATGGGGTTGTACCAGTATGGCATGGGTCATGATAAATTTTTCTAAAGCTATTCTTTTCTATAAACATACATTTATTAACGATTCATTTAAGGAAAAAAATATTTAAGATAAAGAAATCATTCATTTTAGAGGTTATGGATAAAATTTTAATGATCAACTACATGGGTTGCTTCGATAATTTTTATGTGATAGATAATTCATTTATGAATTTTTGATTGATTAGGAAGATAAAATGATTAGGATATATTCATTTTAGTGAAAATCCATAATTTTATTTACAAATTAATTTTTGAAAAAATAATATCTATGATAAAATATTGAAGGGTTTAAATTTTTTGAATGTTTTAAATTTGTTTTAGTTTATATTCCCTCATTGTGTGGGTGAATGTGAAAAAAAAACTTTTGTCAGACCCATTTTGAAAACAACTATGCTTTTACAATTTTAAAGAATAAAAAAATAAAGAGTTTATATTAAAGAAACAGTTACTGATATGTGATTAATCATTCCTGTCATGGTGAAAGGGAGGGTTTGGATTTAAATTTATGAAAAATAGAAAACTTGGTTTATAGAAAATTAATCAAAGTAGATATTAATGAAATTAAATTGTTTTTTATTGATTCTTTATCATGTGTGTTTCTCTAGAAGATATAATGTTTCTAGTGTTTTGGGAAAATATGAATTTTTTATATTAATTTGAGAAATGGGGATACTTTCCCTTCATTTTAGAAAATGGAGATTTTTATAAAAGTATTTTTTATGAGACAGATTTGTTTTGGAATATATTTAAAATCAATCATATAATTTATGGTATTTTATAAGAATGTTTGGGTTTTTGATAAAGTTGTTTTATTATGATGTATTTTGATATCATGATTTTTAAATGATTTTGATAAATAATTTTTTTATAGAACAATATTTATTTATCATTTTTTATTAGAATTAAAATTTACTATTGTCTCTTTCATGGATATTAATTGGGGTCTTATGGAAATATTTCTATCTTTATACTCACACCCTGCATGCAAACATTGGTGAGAATATAAACATGATTGGTCGTTAAACAAGTATTTATGATTTTCTATATGACTATATTTGTTTGGGTGAATAAATTATATTTTTCCAATGGTACAACGTAGCCGTGTCTTTTATCAGAAATTAGTTGGGTTATAAAATATTCATGATGTTGGTAGGTTGAAGTCATATCACCCATTTTTTATAATAACATTCACAAAAGCATCTCATAAATAACATTATTCTTGGAGTATATTTTATAACATAAATAAAAAATACCTTGTTATGTTTTTAGTATTATATAATTAGGAAATCATTTACATTATAAAGTTGAAAAATTTAATCAAGGATGTTTTAAATGAAAACATGTTATTTAAAAAGGAAGAAAAATACTATTCACAATAGATCCCATAACTAGACCTCTGATATTGTTAACATTACGTTGTTGAATTTTTTGTTCACAAAAAAAATATTGCACTTATGAATATATTTATATTCAAATATTTAAATATTAAAAAAACATTTAACATATTTTTGATTTCTCTGCGTGAATTGAATGTAATAATGTCCCAGAGTAGGAATTCCCATGGTTTATGTGTCATTAAAAATTCCACATTGTGAGATTGTTTAATGGACCTTAGAGTTTTAGATTATTATTAACGCATATCAAAACTCTCACACTTATATGTGTTTTTATAAACAATGATGATATCAATTCATCGAGAAGTTTTGCATGTTGGGTGTGTCAAGAATGACTAGTTATAAATCAATTATTCATAGAAGTAAATTTACCTTCCATTTTAATGTATGTTTATATCTCGTATCGTTGATTGAAAAATAATTGTTTCATTGAATTCCTTGTCCATGGTTTAATGATGAGTTTTTAGACATCTAAAGAATGGATTATCGAATATATATGTTGATGACATGGGTGTGCAGCCTTCTTGATGAGATATTGTGAAAATGGAATTATATAACATATAAATAAATATTATGTGGTTTTATTCATAGTGAAATTAATTTATATCCCATAGATACCCTGACCAATTTCTAGATAACAATATTGAACATTATGTCATACCACCTAATACCAATGAGCAACAAGCCTAGAGGGTCACACACAATGAATTTCTATTAATTTAAATTATATTATATTTAAATTTAATTATTGGAATTAAAATTATTTTCAATATTAATGAGTAATTTTAAATAATATTTATTGATCGCAAAAATTTATATTGTTTTATGAAATATTTAATATATATTTAAATTCTAGACTATGAATGAAATATTTACTTTTCTTGTAAATATTTAATTAAATATTTATCTAAATATTTGATGAATGGTGAAGAGGAATTGTAGAACAAGATTGTACCTATTTTAGGTTTGTATCACAACACCAATTATGGAACTCCCAAGAATAAAAATATTATTATTATTTTTGTAAATGGAATGGGATAGAAACAGGTTTGAAAATTTATTAAGGGAATATGTGGAATTAATTAAAATAAAAACACTGACCCTATATCAGAAAATATAATACATATAATTTATAATTGAGGTGAATCGAAAATGGTTGTGCATATAATATTTCTCTCTAATAATTATCCTCTACTCTCTAACATCCATTCGAGAATGGTAAGATTTGACGAACATCATTACGGTCGAAGAAAGCTAAATCATTCTTTATGAATAATCCCAGATCATAAATAGATCATGATAACACCCGAAAATTCCTTGATGGTGTCATTTGGAGATTGAAGGAGGACTTTTGGATCACTACTTGAGTGATTATACACCAGGATAATACAATAAAAATGATATATTTTGGAAAAAGGATTCAAACAACATTCATAGTGAAGAAAGATCACAGGAACAAGGTAATCATTATCCACAATTAATTAAATTACATAAAATATTAACTTGAAACATATCTTCTCTCATATTTAGTGACCTATTTTTTATATTGTACTGGAAAAATTTCATGGTTCTTGATGTTCATGTCTTGTACAATATGAAAATGATTAATTGAATATGACATTCTCTATATCGAGATCATCCCCAATAAGTGCTTCCACTACACACATAGCCATCTAGTGGTACCAAAGTAGTAATATTTATATTTATAATTATTTATTTGATTTTAGATTGTTTCACATTTAAGACATAATATTTATTTCAATTTTTTATTCTTTTTAGATCTGTTATTGAAGTTTATTATAACTCTTCTTCATTTCTCAGAAATATTACTAAGACTAGTTATTGAATAATTTAAATTTTATCTAATAATCCCATCTAGAGGTTACAAGGATCTTGAAAGGGAAATAAATTAATGCACTATTTATACTCCATTGATACATGTTACGTGTACTTTTTCATTAAAGAAGGAAACCAACCTAGATTCTTGGTCATTGTGTTATTATTTCACACCCCGTGTAATAAATACACTGCATATAGTCTAGTCAGGGTGGGATATGGATTTTCCTAAGTTAACAGCATGTAGTTTGATTACACTACATATAGTACATGTGTTTCCAAGCCGAAATAATGGGTTCAAACCACATCATGTAATTAATACATGTTTCCTCTTAATACACTATGAAAGCCAACTGGAAGTCATATAACTAGACATAAATTCTTTGAATCATCTATTAATCTCATGTAATTTATAAATATTATAAGGAATTACACATTGAGCCCTGTGATTTGTACTATGGATAAATAGTGAACCAAAGTACATTCCATGTGGTAGGATTTTACACACTGTATTCTATACATATTTATATTGAAGTATTAATTTTAATTAACTAATCCTTTAAATCTCATCGACTCAGATTCCATGGGTTGTTATGCAGAAAGTACATACTGATCATTAGGTTTTTTATTATATTAAATAATTAATTGATTATGTATAATATCTGAGACTATGATTAATGTATTGTCATTATATACTAAAAACTCAGAGCATTAAATTTTTTAGGATTTTTAATTTCCATGTTATCCAATTGGAATAAAATTGTATGCACAAGAATTGAAATTCTTACACATTCTATATACACAGTGTGTATTTTGAGTTCATTTTCAACAATTAAATCCATATTGAGTTGTTCAGAAAGGTAATCCCAAAGATTACTCTAAGTACAAATTAGTGTACTATATTGTTAATATTTGAATAAAATAAAATTTTTTTTAGAACCACAATTAAATTGAATTTCACGATTATTGGGTGAAATAAGATAAAGTTAATTAATTAATTAATTAGAAAAACAATTAGATTAATTCGTGACCATTTTATTTCATTAAATAACTTATCGAAATGAAATCCAGCTAGTTGTTTTAAATGTGTAGTTTCTCAATGTACATGATCGATCATGATCATTAATAGACCTTTGTATGTGTGGGTTTAATTTTATTTAATTTTATTATATTTTTTTCAATTAATTATTTTTAAATTAAATACGATGGACTCTGTGTCAACCCTATATCATTTATTATGTATGAATTATATATACTATGTTATTTTATCAAATTCCCATTAACCAATCCTTTGGTTCCCCTCCCATGTGGGTGAGTTATAAAAAATTGGTAATCAAAATAGTATCTTAAGGTGTATGATGTCATTTCTAGGTGAAGTTAATGTGGAGGTAATTAACTATTGAATCACAATTAAACGAACATGGGAGATACATATCAGTACAAGGGGAATTCTAAAACTCAACTTTGACTATAAAGAATAGTTTTTCTATGGTTTATGGGTTGATTTATTGTATTATAAATAAATAATGAATTAGATAAACTCAAGGTCATGTAATTTTTTTATTTATTTGTATATTTGTATCTTATGCATAATTTATTCCATGGATGTAATACATTGATCTCAATAATAAATGAACTAATATGAAAATATGGAATTTAAATAAATGGATTATGTATAATTTTTTTACTGAATCATGGTTAATCAGTTAGTAAAATAGGTTGGCTTAAGTGAATTATTATTGAGTTTAATGGCCTATGTTTTTATGGTTCAAATTTGGAGGCAATGGTTGAGGAAATATGAGTCAATATTTACAGATTGGGGAATTATCTTAATGGATTAAGGAATTGAAACCCCACTTTTGGAAATACCATCTACTTGAATATGTTTTCTAATTTTCATGGACTCTATATGGATTATAATAAGATAAATATTGATCATTGCCACTATAATTTATATATTGATGTAACATTCTGAGTATAACGGTGGGGGAAATTGAAACATGATAAAATATAGATAGTCTTAATAAAATTACAATTTTAATTAAATTTCACATAATACTAATTAGTAGAATTTCTAATAATCTCACTTGTTGCAATTTTATAATAATGTAATGTTCATCAAATAGGTTATCCCTTAAATTCATCTTAGAGAAAGAAAAAATCATTACCAGAATGAACTTCTAGGAATGGTTCAAATATCTAGAGGGTATTTTGCACCATCAATTAAAACCTTACATGCTCTAATCCTCACCACAAGATCCACCTGAAAAGCATGTGAGTGGTGAAGATTTATCTATCTATAATAAAAACATGATATATGTGGTTTATTTTTATTGTTTAATAATTTCATTGACATTTAGAAAACTCATGAATTCTCATCAATACATGGATGTATATATAATTCTCGAACATATCCTAGGTCTACATCAAGAAAGAACTAGATATAAATGGTTTGAGATATCCATGAAAATATTTCAGAGTATTCATTGAGAGGGTGTGCAGGCTGGGCCTCATGTGGTCATGATTATTGGCAACATTGAGCACCTAGAAGTTTTAGGGATTGAAGTATATAATAAACTATGAAATACAATAATTTTTTCATAACTTCTTTATAGATTATATAATTTTTCTATTATTTTTAATATAGAAAATATTGTAACGCATATCCCAGTTTTTCTTAATCTAGATCACAAAGATTACAAGGATATGATGTGTGAAAAGTCTTCCATCATTATAGTGTATAAAAGAAAGGTGCATGTGAATAGATCTAAATTAATATCTTCTTCCAAAAACCCTTCCAATTAGAGGAATATTAATTGGAAAATAATGGAAGAATATCTTATCTAAATCGCATGTTGAATGAAGGTCCACTAGAAGAATAATTTCCCCCAAGAAAATATGCAATGGGAAGAGTAAGGTAAATCTGTTATCATGTGAAATATATCTGTTTCTAAAAATTGAGTATGGCATACAACATGTGGTTATCACATATAATTTCATTTATAATAAAAAAATTGGGTACCACAAGATAGAAAAATGGTATTTAGATCTATGAGTAGAGAATGGACCGTGATAAGTTGTCATGGCTACTAAGGACTACCATATTATTTTTCTGAAGTGAATGGTCTTGGTTTTAAATTAATTTCCAATGACATCTTTTATAAAAAAATGTTATTTTTTAATTTAGACATGATAAAAATGGATTTATTTTAATTTTTGGGAATAAATTTTACTTCTGTTATAAATAAAACATTTTTTTATTTAAAATAATATTTAAATAATGGTCTTTATGAGTGGATTATGTGAACTAAGTAATCATAATAGATAAAAAAACTACTTTTCATAACTCATATCACACCCAACTATTGAATCAATGGATAGGTTAGGTAAAAAATAATTTTGAAACAATTACATCATGATGGATATTTATATTCAATTTAAATTAAAACCACTTGGTGTATTTCATGTATATTTAAAAGGAAAATGACCAAATCATTAGTTTGTGGAATAGGCGAAAGGGAAAGGAGTTTCTTGAATAAGATTACACCGATGTGTATAGACCATTTCAAGTTGAATAAATGGTTGGGTAGTCATAATTAATTAATTCTAATAATTATTTAATTATATATGGAATTGATAGTTTAATGGTTTATATGTTATATTATTTTTGAATAATCAATTAATTTAAGAATGATGTTGAGAACAATATTTATAAGAATATTATGAATCATTACACATATAGAATAATAAATTATAAAACACATTCCAACTAAGGTGGAAAATAATATCTCATATGATCTTTATTATGGAAATAATCATGTGTTAACACATATAAAATTGTATGGATGTGAATCATTTGTTTAGACTATTTTTTGAAAAAAAACTAAAAACCTTGTCCACTATATGTATCTTTATAGGATATTTAATAAAATAAATGGGATACTACCTATAAAACACTTCTAATAAAAAGGAATATACTGAAATACATCCCACATTTTATGAGAAGTATCATATCTACAAATTTTATAGTTCGAATTGGATATACTTCGATTAACTCTAGGATAAGGATACACAAGAGTAGTAAGAATAAAAATTTACAAGTAGCCCTATGAAATAGAATGTTCCCAAGAAAAAAGTATTGTATATGAGTATGATAGTGGTTTGAGAACCTAAAATATTATTTTTTTAGTCAGTGAGGACAGAGACTAATTACTAATTGGTAATAATGATCCCCTCACCAACAAGAAAGAAATTAATGGCATTGATGTTTCCAAAGGGATAAAAGATATGAATTAAGATATATATTCGATATATAAAAACCTTTTTGGATTTTGGTATATCCTCATGTTGATTTATATTTTGTTTTTTGTAAATATATATTCAAGAAGATACTATACATAAAAGGAATGACTAGTTTCAAAAGGTTTCAAGTTGCTTCATGTAAAATACTACGATGAAACCCTTTCATTAGTTTATATTATAAAATCCATCTAAATTATGCTCTCTATTGTGGATTTCCATGACTATGATATTATTCAAATGGATGTCAAAATAGGCTTCAACAATCGGAACCTTTATGATTATATCTATTTTACGCAACCTAAAATGATTGTTACTCCAATGGATGCTGACAAGGAATAAAAATTGCTAATATCTATTTATAGTTTGATGCTATAATCCAAGTCCATAGGCATTCAATTTGATAAAACTATATTGGAATTTTGATTCATAAAGAATTAATGCGAGCCTTGTGTCTATATGTGGTATAGTGTGACTGTGAAAATTTTCTTATATTTTATTTCAAAGAAATAATACACATTATAAAAAATAATAATCTTATATCCTAATAAATCTTGCTAAAATAAATGATTCTCCATGAAACAATTAGGTGAAAAAACATATATTCTTGGGATCAAGTTATATCATGGTAGATCTTAGAGTCTTCTCGGTCTATTTCAAGGTTCATATATTGACAATGTATAGAAATGATTCAATGTACAAGAATCTAAGAAGGGATTATTTCCAATGTCAACTGTTATTCAAAAATCTAGTAAAAGGGGTCCTATGACCCATGAGGAAATAAAAATGATAAAAATGATTCCATACATGTTTGTGTTTATGTTAGTCATATATGATATATTATATATTAAAATAGATTTCAGCCACACCTAAAGTGTGGTAAGGATACATTATGAAAACCCATGTTACCAACATTGGATGGAAGTTAAGGAAATATTTGTGTATTTAAGGAATATTAAGGATATATTACTAGTAGAAAAAGGTTATTAGAAACTATTCATAATTGGATATGAATATCCTAGTTATCAAATTGATCATGAAGATCTCAAATCACAAATAAGATATATCTTCACTCTGAATAGTGGTGTTGTGAGCAGGAAGAGCTCAAAAAAGCCTATGGTTATAAATTCTAATGTAGAGTATAGGTACATAGATGATTATAGGGATCCTAAAGAATCACCTTAGACACATAATTTTTTAAAATATATTATTTTGGTACCTATATGTAAATATCTTGTCACACACTATTATGATAAGAATGAAATGGTGGCTCTCTCAATAGATCCAAGTCCACATTTGGAGATGAATCAAATATGTTTTATGTACCGTATTTTGAGTCATTTTTCATAGGTATGTGAAGTGATAGAGAGAATAATTTAATAGGATAATAATGTGGTTGACTGTTTAACCAAATATTTAACTCTATAGAAACATGATTATCATTTGAGGCCTACTGAACTAAAATTCATAGGCTATTTTCTCTAGTCTATGTGGGAGTCTGTTAGATTTGTTGTTATAGTACCAAGTTATTTTACATTGGATTACAATTATATTCAAATATATTAATATTAATAAAAGCCTGTATCACATATTTTTCATTGTTCTTCATGTCTTTAATGTAATAATTTCCTAGTGTATATTCTCATCAAAAGTTCATTATAGTACCCTACTATGATGAGATACTATAAATTCCATGATGATGTTCACAGTCTAAATTTTATGGTCAAATAATAATCCATGATAAGATACATCGAATAATTATGTAACATCCCGGTTCTCGAATCTAACTCGAGGGACCCTGTACCTGGTTGGTCACATGGCCTCAAGCACATTTCCCTAAATTCCAGAGGCTACCGACTAGTAGTGAGGGACTTGGGTGTGATAGTGGGGATACTATACCCTCATTGTCAGAGTACACAGCGGAAGTAATAAAACATGCAACAACAGAAGAAGTAAATCTCCAAAAACAATAAATAGTGGAAGATGAAAACAATAAACAACTGAAGCACATATGTATATAAGAAGTCATGCATGATACATATCTAGTAAATCAGCCAAATAGGTCACAATAATGGAAATACAAACAGTACCAAAAACATGTACAAAAGAAAAGATAAACAAATCTGTAGCATCGCAAGCCTAAGCTTGGTCCCATGCTCTCCTGATCCAAAGAAATAAAGTACTTGAAGTCAAAGGGATCTTTCCCTTATATATAACTACAACAAAATAGTCTTATTGGGTCCAAAAGCATGACCCAAACAAGGTGTGAGACTAAATCCCTGTAGGAAACCACCCAAAGATCTGTGCCTAACAGTCAGTTAGAATATGGAAAGTAAGAGTACTATAAGCAGTAAACAGTAACAGAAAATAGCAGGCAATAATTAGTAAGTAGTATCAGGATGATATGAAACTGTAATCAATCCATATAACAACAAGCATCAGTGAAGAAAATAGAAAATCAAAATTGGAACCCCTCTAGGAATTACTCCAATCCAACCCCTCTGGACCTATCCAAGAAGTACCAACAACCCCTGGGTAGTTCACTCATCCTAACACCTCTGGTTTGGTCATACAAAATTATAAGGCTTTCTAGGGAATCTCACTCGGTCAATTCCCCTTATAGTCTAGGGTAGTCAGGTACTCTCTGAGGAAGATCACACTGTCTAACCCTCTTAGAGCCCCAAGGTCTAGAAACTCTCTGAGTAAGTGCACTCGGTCAATTCCTTCTATAGTCTCATGTATATCGTAGACTCTCTAAGGAAGCTCACTCGGTCAATTTCTCCTCTAGCCTCGAATGGTTTAAAGAAATTAAAATAAGTAAATTCCCTCCGAGGAAGCTCACTTGATCTACCCTCTTATAGTCTATAATATTCAAGACTCCTTGGGAAGCTCAATCGGTCTATTCGTTGTAGTTTATATTGTCCAAGACTCTTTGAGAATCTCACTCGGTCTATCCCTTATAGTCTATAATTTCCAAGACTCTCGGGGAATCTCACTCTGTCTATCCCTCATAGTCTATAGCACTAGGTTCCCACAGTCCCATGCCAGTCAGTGAATAATAATATTATAAGGGAAAAGTACACCTATAGAGATAATTGGCTAACCAGTCTCCGAAACAAGCATGTCAAGAAAATCATTCCGTCCTACGATCAGAAGGCTTGGAAAATAGGTATAACTGCTAAAGGATAACAAGACCCAAAGGTAATGAACAGGAAAAGGCATGGTAAAGACATCCAAGCATAGCAATTATCCTAAAAAAATATAAAATTACCTCTACACAAGCAAACAAGCAAGGCAGGAGAACAACAGGGGAAAACGGTAAACATGCAATACCCTATTCATGGGTATTGGTGGAAATATGCACATAAAACTCAATGAAATCGAATAGTAAGGGACAAACCACCTACCTTGATTCTAGGAGATCAATATAATTGAATCACAAAGCTTTATTCTCCTTAGAGTAGGGTACATCTATGAAAACGCACAAAACGTTCAACACACAATATCTCGAGAAATAGGGTAAATCATGGAATGAAACTCAAGAAGAAGGAAGAGATCACAGCTGCGGTTCCAACACAATCGACGATAGTAGATTCAAGAAAATAGATAGAGGCTCGGGGGCTCGGAGGATGTTCATAACCATACAGATGCTCCTGGTCGAAGAACCTGGAGAAGAAGGTGTTTCTGTCGATTAGGCGTGACCCCTGTCTGTTTAATGAAAAAAGGAAACTTCATGGCTTGTAATTATAGGGTACACAGTGTGTACTTTTTTATTCCGTACTTTGCTTTAGGAGGCCTCCACATCACCCCTACACACCATGTGTGTGACCCAGACACGACCAGCACACATCCTTATGCGGTAGAGAAGTACACGACGTGTAAATTGAAAATTTCCAGAATTTCTTCTTTTTCATTAAAATGACCAGAAAAGGAAAAATTTTCATGAAATGAAGATCCGGTTTCTTAAAAACATCCCCCCTTAAGAAAATCTATCCCTGAATTTCCCTAGAGAGGCATAGAAGAAGAAACCCCGAATAGCACTAGCCACTACGATCGTACATCAGCCTCCCTCTATCAGGTCTCGTCATGTTCTCACCTGTGCTGCCATAGCTCGCGTACTAGAGGGACATACTGGCCACAGAGAACCTTCTTATTGTGATCGAAAATTTAGATAGGATGCTAATCAAATGACGCATCTGCTTCAAGCTCAACCTCCTCGGGTTGAAAAATATGAGACGGGTCTGAAAAGTAACGTTTGAGCTGAGAAGGGTGGAAGACGTCATGCATAGCCCGGTACCTCTGAGGTAACTGCAACCGATATTCATCAGGCCCAACTCTCTCCAACACCTCAAACTACCTGACGTACAACGGTGAAAGCTTACCCTATCTCTGAATCCACTTCTGTCCCAAACTCATTGTGACACGCAAGAAAACCTGATCCCTGACCTCGAACTCCAAAGGTCAGCTCTACTGATCAGCATAAGACTTCTGTCGAGACTGTGTTGTAGCCATCCTATTCTGAATCAACTCTATCTATTATGGGGTATCTTGTACAAGACAAGGTCCCAACAACACTGCCTCTTCTGCCTCCAGCCAACACAAAGGTGATCGGCATGGTCTACCGTACAATGTCTCGTAAGGAGCCATTTGAATAGTCACCTGAAAACTGTTGTTATAGGAAAACTCCACAAGAATAATATGCTTCTCCCAAGAACCGCCAAAGTATAGAATGCAAGCTCGGAGCATATCCTCAAGCACCTAGATTGTACACTCGGACTGGCCATCTGTCTGGGGATGGTATGTTGTACTCAAAAGTACTTGTGTACCCAAAGCCTTCTGAAGGCCCTGCCAGAACCGAGAAGTAAAATGAACATCACTATCTGAAACAATGGAGTATGGAAATCCATGTAGACGTACAATCTCATGGATGTAAAACTGCTCCAGATCATCAACATTGATGGTCTCCTTGATCCGAAAGAAGTGATAAACCTTTGTAAGCCTATCGACGACAACCCAAATAGAATCACTCCCTTGGGGTGACCTCGGTAACCTGGTCACGAAGTCTATCATGACGTCATTCCACTTCCACTTGGGAATGGGTAACTGCTATAAAATCCATGTAGGTCGTTGATGCTCCACATTCACCTACTGACAAGTAGAACATATCACTATGAACCCAAGAACATCCCTCTTCATACCTGGCCACCAATACTGGTGGTGTAGATCATAATACATCTTGGTAATGCCAAGATGAACTGCCCAAAATGAGGAATTAAAATCCCACATTAGTTCTTTGTGTATGTCTACTGGCACCCATACGCATCCCTGTAAACTCAAGATGTCATCCTTCTCCACTATCCATCCAGGAAGAGGATCATCTCATGAAATACTCTCCAGTAGGACTAGCCCATCTGAGTCTAATAGTTGCCTCATCCGTACCCGATCGAGAAGGGTATAGGTAACAACTACATATGAAAGAAAAGTCTGCCTCTGTTTGTCGTGCACCTCCAAATGCATCTCAGAGAAGAGTTTTATAAGCTTCCACTCACTATTGGCCACCTGAACTACCAGAATCTAAGTTCACCTGCTCAACGCATCATCCACTGTGTTTTCCTTTCCGTGTGTATAGGAAAGATCAAAGTCGAAGGACTGAAGATACTCAACCCACCTGCGCTATCTTAGATTCAGGTCTTACTGAGTGAAGATGTACTTGAGACTCTTGTGGTTGGTGAAAACGACAAAGTTCTCTCCCAGAAGGTAATGTCTCCAACAGTGTAAGGTATGAACAACAGATGCCAACTCTAGATCGTGCATTGGGGAGTTTCTCTCGTGTGGTCTTATCTACCGTGATCTGTACGCAATGACTCCATCTCCCTGCATAAGCACATCTCCTAGCCCGATACCTGAAGCATCACAGTAAATAGTGTAGCTCTTTCTCAGCACTGGTAAGACTAGTATCGGTGCTAACGTCACCCTCCCCTTCAGCTCCTAAATGACTGACTCACAATAATATGACCATAATAAATTTTCCCCTTTCTTGGTCAGGCTTGTCAAAGGTGCTACTAGAAATGAAAACTCGTGAATAAATCGCATGTAGTAAACAACCAGACCTGGAAAACTCTTCACCTCAAAGAAGTTCTTCGGCTGCTCCTAGGAAACAATAACTTTAACATTCTCTGGGTCCACTAATACTCCTCTCTCTGAGATAACGTGACTCAAGAAGTGAATTTGATCCATCCAAAAGTGTCATTTTCAGAGTATAGAATAAAGATAATGCTCTCTCAGTGTACTCAGAACAATCTCAAGATTGGTAGCATGGTAATGTCGAGTGTGAGAGTACACCATGATATCATCCAAGAAGACCATGACAAATAAATGAAAGTACGGATGGAACACTTGGTTCATCAACACCATGAGAACTTCTAGCATGTTCATGAAACCGAACAGCATAACTGTATACTCATGGAGACCATATCTGCTCCTGAAGGCTATAAGAGGTATATCTGATG
Organism: Viscum album; assembly: GCA_963277665.1. Lineage (NCBI taxonomy): Eukaryota > Viridiplantae > Streptophyta > Magnoliopsida > Santalales > Viscaceae > Viscum > Viscum album. Next base: position 1,252,346,423 of record OY728121.1, read on the forward strand.
GTCTAACGTGCAACTGAGGATAGCTGGATATCATGTAAATATTCAAGAACACTTGGGCTCCTCGAAGCTGATCAAAGAGGTCATAGATCCTTGGAAAAGGATATCAGTTCTTGACCATAAACTAGTTCAACTTCCGATAATCCACACAATGCTGAAGGGTGTCGTCTACCATCTTTGCAAACAGGACATGCGAACCCCAAGGAGAAGTACTGGGTCAGATGAATCCCTTTTTCTACAACTCCTCCAACTGCTTCCTGAACTCCTGCAACTCAGGTGTAGCTATCCAATAAGGAGGAATGGACACTGGTTCCACTCCTGGCACGAGTTCAATAAAAAATTATACCTCACTCTTTAGAGGAAAACCTGAAAAGTCCTATGGAAAGACATCCTTGAAACCATCCACAACCAGAGGAAAGTCTAACTATGAAGTCCCATGGTCATCCAGATAAATACTAGAAAACTGGGATGTAACTCCTCCTAGCCCATGATGCTCTAGTCCAACTCTACCCAATTGGACATCCCACTCACCTCTATGAAGAAAAGATTCACCCTCTAGTGATACGAAACTCACCCTACGACGATAGTAATCGATGATTTTCAGAAAGGGAACTAACCAGTCCTTCCTGAGAATGACATCATAGCCTGTCATCTCTAGGAAATAGAGGTCCAACAAGAAGTGACACCATGAAACCTCAAGGGGGAACTCTCTGCACTAACGTACGCTATATGTCCTCATTGCCAACTGTGTATCAAGAGTCAATATATCGGCAGAGTAAAAAATTCATAGCCCAAGGCTCTCCACAATAGAAAAAGAGATAAAGATATGTGTAGCACCAGTATCAAAAAGTTCTATAGATAAAACAGAGGATACTAAGATCGTACCTTGAACTCTAGATGGTCCGAGATCCTGCTCCTGATGGGTCATCTCCACAATGAATGTATGGCATGTACTGTGGCCCTCCGACCCTGGCTGAATTCCCTGAGCTGATCCACTCTGTTTTCGCTGGTAACCTGGTGACTGACCACTACAGTCGTGACCTCCACCTCGGCCCAAACAGCTAGAATAACTCTAGTTCCCAGACTGGTGAGAAACTGGTGATACATCTTCTGTACGCAGGGTCATAGAAGAACCCCTACCACCCGCTGTAGGCCAGAAGATCTGAAAAAACGTTGAAGATGGCCCATCTTGTCGCAAGATCGTCACTTCATCGGATCTCTCTAGAACTAAGGTCTAGTATACCCACTCTTACCACATTGGTAGAAAACGAACTGTCTACCTGAAGATACATTCCACCTGCCCTGATCTCCTCGAGAAGACTCCCTACGGTGATTCCTGCTATCAGTAGGATGAACATTGACTCTGGATGGCAGACCTCCCTATCCCACTACTCTAGAATCTCTCAGATTGCACTCATTGATCAGCAGCTGGTTGAAGATAGAGGATATCGAAGTTATCCTGAAGATATTCACCTTGGAATGTATCTCCTTCCTGAGACCATCCTCAAACTTCCTAGCAAGGAACAACTCATCACCTGCTGGAATCGGCAGGAAGCACTGTAGCTTAGTAAAATGAGAGGATTACTCCATAACATAAAGAGTACCCTACTCCAGACTCATAAACTCCTAGGCTCGATTGGCCCTGAAGGACTCCGGATAAAATTAATTGTAGAAGATGCATTGAAACTCATCACAAGTTATTCTCAGATGGATCCCTGACGGTGAGATCACCTCCCACCACCTCTTGGCAGTTTCTCTGATCATATAAGTAGAAAGTTTTACCATTTTCTCTGGAGGTATCTCCATGTGCTTGAAGATCGTCAGTGTGGCCTCAAGCCATGACTCTGCAGCCTGGTGTCCTCCATCCCCTAAGGAAGTAGGAGGATGCTGCTGCTGGAAAACCCGCGTCAACTCATCCATCGATGGGGCAGGAGATGGTGCTCCCTGAATGTTCTGTATCATCTTTAAGAAGTCCCACCTGAACTGTGCATCGGTGCCTACAAAGGGTATAACTGCTGGTGACAAGACTAGAACAGCGGGAGGATCTGCAGGAGGTCCCTGATCAGCCATATCCGATGTCTGATCACCGTCTGGTAGCTGATCTACAACCGGAGGAATTCTCAGAGGCATAGCTCTAAAAGATCAAAAGCACACCGTAGATCAGGATTCTCAAAGACTGAGAACACAAGTGTAAAAAACCGGGACATGAGAGAGAAACATTCAAATTTACTAAACAGGACTACACGACGTGTATAAATACTACACGTCGTGTTTTTTAAGGCCATACACATGGGAGTTTACTTCGGCCACCTTTGGTCGTGTAACACCCCAGACTACACGTCGTGTTGTCCCCACACACGGTGTGTACATCATCTCTATTCCCATGCCCGAGTCTCTTTACATGGATAACTCACACGGTCCTCTTAACCGTAGACTACACGACGTGTTCAATAAAGACATGGCGTATACTAGACAAGATTTTGGCAACCCGTGTTGTTAGTTACTTGGCCGACAACACCGCAGACCTTTATACGGTGTGTTCCGAACAAACACTACGTGTAGAGGATAGATAACACCATATCATGTTGTTCGTGACATGACTGGGTACCAAGAACAATACTACATGATGTGTTCATACCCAACATGGGGTGTACTACACGAGCTTCCCCAACCCGTGTTGTTAGTGACATGGCCGGGTACACAACTCTCTACTACTCGGCGTGTAACGACTGTACAGGGCATGTTTCTGAAAACTTTTTCACCACCCTGTGCTTCTACTTACACAGTCAATGACACGGTTTAAAACTACATAGCATGTAATCAAGTACACGCTGTGTATTCTGGTTTTTTCGGGGCAGTAGCTCTGAAACTACACTGAAGCCCAGAAAACCCTAAAAAAAGCATGAAGGTTCCAAATTCCGATCCCCGAGGGCCCATACTCCCCATGAACCAAATCATGGAATCTCCTACATGTCATATTCATGGGAAATAAGTCAATGATCTACTAGGTTATGATTCATGATGTCCCATAACACCTCAAGAACCAAAATTTGGTGTTCATTTAAGCAAGACAAAATACAAACAATTCCTCTATCAAACTGTAGGGATTCTATCAAATAATACATCACAAAAGCATGTATAATATTCAAAAACCTCTATCACAACAACATGAAATCGCTAATTCACCCTAGATGGCATGGAAAGAATGCATGGCATGTGATTTCTAACAAGTGCCTATATGATGCATGAGATGGCATACCCTCATCTCATCGGGTTTCGAAAGAAATAGAACCACAATAGCGAAAACAATAACAACACAAATTATGTGAGTCACTCAAGGTGAAATCATATCAACTGTAAAATCTCAAAACCAGAAAACTGCAATAAATGAGGCAAATTGGCTTATCCCTGTACATGGGTTAGCTACTCTCGGGAACAACTTATATCAAAGTACCGAATCTGTTATATCCCTAGATAAAGGCTTTAAACAGTAAATCATGAGAAAATAATTCCTCTAATACCACTTTGTAATGTCCCGGTTCCGGAAGCCACCCAGAGGCGTCCCGCACCCAGTTGGTCACATGGCCTCAAGTGCAATTCCCCAAACGCTAGAGGCTGCCGACTAGCAGCGAGGGCCTTGGGTGTGATAGTGGGGAAACTATGCCCTTATTGGAAGAGTACACAACGGAAGTAATAAAACATGCAATAGCGAAAGCAGTAAATATCCAACAAAAATAAACAGCAGAATACTAAAACAATTAACAACTAGAGCACATATGTATATAAGAAGTGATACATGATACATATCTAGGAAATAAGCCAAATATGTCACAATGATAGAAGTACAAATAGTACCAAAACAAGTACATATGAAAAGATAAACAACTCCACAGCATCGCAAGCCTAATCTTGGTCACATTCTCTCCTGCTCCAAAGCAATCAAGTACCTGAAGTCGAAGGGCGATTTCCCTTGTCTATACCTGCAACAACATAGTCTGCATGGGCCCAAAAGCATGGCCCAAATAGGGTGTGAGACTAAATCCCAGTAGGAAACCACCTGAAGATCTTTTCCTAATAGTCAGTGCGCATATGGCAGGTAATAGTACAATAAGCAGTAAATAGTAATGTTAAACATAAGGCAGTAATCAGTATGCAGTATCAGGATGATATGAAACAGTAATCAATCCACAGAACAACAAGCAATAGTGAAGCAAACATCAAACCACAATAGGAACCCCTCTGGGAAGTACTCATAGCCAACCCCTCTAGTCCTATATATGAAGTACTAACAACCCTATGGGTAGTGCACTTAGCCTAACCCCTATGGTTTGGTCATAAGAAATTATAAGAGTCTCTGGGGAAGCTCACTGGGTCAATTCACCTTATAGTCTATGGTATTCAGGGACTCTCTGAATAATATCACGCAGTCTAACCCTCTTATAGACCCAAGGTCTAGTAACTCTCTGAGGATGTGCACTCGGTCAATTCCTCCTATAGTCTCAGGTCTATCACAGACTCTCTGAGGAAGCTCACTCAGTCAATTCCTCCACTAGCATAGAATGGTTTATGGAAATTCAATCAAGTAAGGACTCTCTAAGGAATCTCACTCACTCTACACTCCTATAGCCTATAATATCCTAGAATCTCTGGGAAGCTCAATCGGTCTATCCCCTGTAGTATATAATGCCCAAGACTCTCTAAGAAGCTCACTCGATCTATCCCTTATAGTCTATAATGTCCAAGACTCTTTGTGAAGCTCACTTGGTCTATCCCTCGTAGTCTATATCAACAGGTTCCCATGATCCCAAGCCAGTTAGTGCATAATAATTCTATAAGTCCAAAGTACACCTATAGAGCTACTTGACTAACCAATCTACGGAGACAAAGCATGTTAATAATATAATTCCATCTTATGGTCACAAGGCATGGAAAACAGGTATAACAGCCAAAGGCTAACAAGACCCAAAGGTCATGAACAGAACAAAGCATGGGAAAAACATCCAATTAAATCAATTATCCTCAAACATGATCAAATTAACTCTACACAAGCATGAAATCAAGGCAGGAAAACAATAGGGGCAAACGTTAAACATGAAATACCCTGTTCACGGGTATTAGTTGAAATTTTCACATAAAACTCAAAGATATCTAAAGGTAATCCACAAACCACCTACATTGATGCTAGGAGATCAATATACTTGAACCATGAACCTTTATTCTCTTTAGAATGGAGTAGATCTATGAAAACACACTGAACATTCAATGCCCGATATCTTGAGAAAGAGGATAAATCATGGAATGAAACTCAGGAATAAGGAAGAGCTCACCGCTGTAGTTCCAATGTAATTGATGATGGTTGATCTGGAAAACAGACGGAGGCCTTGGGGCTCAGAGGATGTTCATGGCCATATGGATTCTCCCAGTCGAAGAACCTAGAGAATAATGTGTTTCTATCTATTAGGCGCGACCCCCATCCGTTTAACGAAAAAATGAAACTTCACTACATGTACTCCTGGGGTACACGCTGTGTACTTGTCCATTCCATACTCCACTTTAACCGACCTCCACATCACCCCTACATTCCATGTGTGTGTCCCAGAAACGGCCAGCTCACAACCTTGTGTGACATATTAGTACACGGTGTGTACTCATAAAGTACAGGGCGTATACTTTGAAAATTTATAGATTTTCGTCTTTTTCATAAAAACGACCAGAAATGGAAATAACATACCCGAAACGAATATTCGGGTTCATACAATTTAATTTCAGGTGCGAGTACTCATAAATGAATAATACTTCATCTCATAAATTTCACACATTATAATATATAAGAAGAGATATTATTAGAACATACATATCAGTAGAAATTCCACATATTAATATGTCCTTAGATATTCATGAATGCAATAATATATAATTTTCCTTGGAGTTTAAGATTATTATTAATGAATTACATTACTTTCACACTTAAATTCATTGTTTTAATGCATGATTATATCAGTTCATAGTGATTTTTTCTACATTGGGTCTTTCATAAAAGGAGTGTTGTTAGTGAATAATTCATCGAATGATTTTTCCTTTTAATGTTAATATATTTTTATATATCTAACCTATTTCTGAATTTCAAACGTGTCATTAAATTCCATGTCCATGGTGTAATTATCAGTATAATTCATATACTCAAATAATGAAATATGAACCATAGATGCTGATGAAATGGGTGTTCAAGAATCTTGATGATATACTATGAAAATGGATTATATTACATCCTAATATCTCATGTATGGTTTTAGACGTTGTGATATTGACTTTTTTCTCATGGCAGCCTTTTACTATTTCTAGAGAGTAATTTTTGATTATACGATAAACCACCTAATGCCAATGAGAATGAATCCTAGAGGGTCACACACTAAGGTTTTCTATTGATATCAATTAAATTTTATTTAAATTTAATTTTTGGAATAAATATTATTCTCATGAATAATGATTTATTTTTTCAATATTTATTGATCGTAATTATTTATTTTATTTTATTAAATATTTAATAAATATTTAATTTTCAGATTGCGAATGAAATATTTATTTTATGGATAAATATATAATAAATAATTTTTTTAGGTATTCAATAAATAATGATGAGGAAGAGTAGAACAATATTATGGATAGTGATAAATACTAATTTGAAATATGGTAAAATAATATTTATCATTACGCTAGTCAATATGTGGGGTGGAATAAAAAAAATATTTTTATTTTAATATATGGCATGATATCAGATATGGGATTGAAATATTGTTAAGGGAACTAGTGTCACTAATTAAAATAAAAAAGAAAACTCAAGGTCTATAAGTAGACCAATTATAATTTATAATAATGGACAATCAAGAATAATTGTGCATAATGGATTTCTCTCAATGAATTGTCCACTTATCTTGCACATCCTTTCAAGAGTGAGATGATCCAGACAACTTCTTCGACAAAGAATGAAGGTGAATCGATCTTCATGATAAAAAATATATGATAAATTGACTGAGATACCACCCTATTATTCATTAGTGTCATTAAAAAATCAAAGCATCATGTTTAGATAACTTCTAGAGGAATTCTATTGATGGATCTTACATGTATTGTAATAGATTATCAAAAAATGATTAGGGAGATCAATATATACTATGAATAATGATCAAAATTTTGGGAAATCATTCTTCAAAATTAATTATTAAATTATTAATTAAATCTGATTAATATCTACATCTAGTTTTGGTGACCATCTTCTATATATTCAATTGAAAAATACAATTAGTCATGATGTTCATGTCTCGTATAATATTAAAATGATACATCAAACATGACATTCATTGAGTTGAAACCATCCCAGATAAAGGAAATTGTTTTTATTGGAACCATCATCCTACTCATCATAAGCCTATCTGAAAGACATTAGAAAATTTGGGATGATAAAAAATATCAGTAAAGAACCTAAAAGAAAAGAAACTTTCTAGTCCATTTTTGAACTAATAAATAATAACGTTTTCCTTTTTCATAATATTGTTTGATCACAAATTTCAATTAACGTTTTCATAAACATAAATAATATTTCTCAAAATATTTCATAAAACATTTCAAAATAAATCATAATAATGAGGAATTTTAGAAAACCATGAAAACTAATGAATACCATTCCTTCTAAACAATCATTTCACCTTATAAATTGTAAAAAATGTTCCTTTAAAACATAATCTCAGTTGTATATTTTTTTTAAATCATTTATTTCAATTAAAACTCATTACAAGTATATCATATAGGTACCTTGGGACATTATCCTATAATTAAAACTTATAATAACACTTACAATGGTATCACCTAACCTAATAATTCTTGTATCTCTTTGGAGTAACATATCACAGGTAAACTCCCTCACTTTTCTCAATGCATTAGAGATCTATAATGGGCTCACCCATTATCAGATATATATTGGGCTCATCCATTATTTATATAAAAGTTTTAATAACTATAGAATTAATAAAACACATAGAGATTTTAAATTAAATATAAAAATCATTGGAATTGGTATCCAACACCATAAAAATAAGTTATCTCATAAAAATGATAAGAAAATTTCATTCCAATAAAATTATTTTTTAAAACTAACTATTCTCAAAATATTGGGAATTTATTGTTCATGGAAACCCTATGATAAATTATAAATGAATCATTATAATGATTAAATTTTATGATTTTGGGAAGGGTCGGTCAAGTTGTATACCTTAAAGAAAACATTCATTGAACTTTTTTGTAAAAATTTGAAAATAACCCATATGAAGGAATTGAAAAGATTATTTTGTGAAAAGAATTATGAAGAAAATTAAAAATAGTCAAAAATAAAAGTTTTCTCCAATTTAAGAATAAATAATAGAATGATTAAAACATTTAAAATAACCTCATCATGGAAGGAAATCATTATAAAATGATTTCTAAAATAAAATCACCAACCTTGAGTCCTGACTCATTTTGATGGTACATCTAACCTCTAAATTAATAAAATGTAATTAGTGTTATTATTTCATAAGAACAATTTTTATTTTAATTCCACTATAATTATTATATATATTTCATTTATTACCATATTATATGTGGATACTAAACTAGTTAAGTATATGTTGGATGTTTTATGAATGCTCAGTTTATAACCTCAAAATAACATCATCACATTTGTAGTTTTCATAGAATTCATGGTTAACAATTCCCCAAAAATATAATTTTTCCGAAATTGACATGTTTATTAATTAAATAATATTTTATTAATTTCCTTATAAAGTGGTCCTGAAAATGAAACATCTCATTTTAATGAGGTGGTAGTACACATGTACACATGATTGAATTTTACATTTTTATAAAGGGATAAACATAAAAAATGTAGATAATATTTTACTTTTCCAAAATTATAAATATGTTATAAATTTCAAATTTATTCTCTATTTTCTCCCTCATATCCATCCATGTATGGTGGAAATGAAAACAATAATATCACTTCATGGAGCTGGCAGTCCAAACATATGGAGAAGTGATAAAAAGAATTTTATAATGGATGTAAATGATAAGAATATATGTAAAATGTTATTTTTATGCAATCATAATAATGTAATAATAATATTCCATATTCATCAATTATATAAGGACCCGACATTAAGCCTTATTTAATCTTGAGTTATTTCAATAATTCACATTGAGGATCTTTTCAAGTTTAGATTTTTAGAGAATTAGATCATAAATCATTCATTACATTCAACATTTAAAAAAATTGGTTACATAAAAGATAGTATTCATTTTTTCCCATCAACAGAAACATATCTAAAATAAAACATGGATTCTTTCTTGACACTTCCTTGACACTATCATCATATCATGTACCTTTCCCTTGACCTGTGAAAAAAACTTAAAAAACATGGGATAAGCATAAAATGCTCAGTAAGGGATATAAAAATTCGGAAAGGAAACATTAGTACATTTATACATAAGAATCAATGAAATCATAATTTACTCATAAAATATAATCACGTTAACATACCTCATGAAATCATAATATTTATGAATAACTCATAGAAATCATAAGACATAAAAGTAACTTGAGGAATTCATAACATTCTTACATAGGGATTAACCCTCATGGTTACGTTTGGAATACCAATCACAGTATATTCCATAAATCTCTTCAGAGAAACCATAACGTATTACCCCTTCGCGTTACCCAATGTATTGGAGAGCTATATCGGGCTCACCCGCCCTTAGTTTATCACGGAACCACAAGTTTTAATAAAAAATACCCAAGAAACATAACATAATCATAGCACATAACATAAGCATAAAGTAAAGATAACATTCCCAAATTTCAATAACAATATAACATTTTATGATATTGAAATAATGAATCCATTCAAAATTCCATTTACAAAACCATTTAAAACATTTAATAAAGATATTTTTGAATCAAAGTGTCTCATACTACCTTGACGAATTTCACATTTTAAACCATTAATATCCATATAAATAAATCCTTAAAACCATTTTGAAAGAATGGATATTAATGAGAAATATTTATAAGAACAAATCATTAAAACATTTAAAGCGATATTTTAGTTAAAGGATTTTTACCAAAATTAGAGACACTTGAATACAATAATTGATGAATAACATTTAATCAGAAAATTATAATATCATGAAAATTTATTGATTCATGATATAATATTTCAAATGACAGTATAGACACCATATAAGAGTGAATTGGTTCATAGCAATAATGAAGTCTCAATAGAAATGTAAAATGAGATGAAATCTCTTATAAAGAAGGTATCCTTAAATTAAGGATAAATCAATCTCATAATTATGTGTGAAAAATATAAATAAACCCAATATAAGTGGATATTAAGTGTAAATAAATCAAAGTTCATTCAAACATATTCAAAGGATAACATATTCAATAACTACATGTTGAACCCAAAGAAATCAAAATTGGGTTAAGAAGTTCCCTTGGTAAAATTCGACAACCTAACGACGTCACTTTAAAATTCATAAAATTTGTTGATTAAAGAGAAAATGGTATCTCATCACTTTGAAATAAAATTTACATCAATAAGTATATAGAAAAACATATCCCAACATAAAAATATGTAAATTAAAAGACATAACAAAATAAGTCTTTTAAAAAGAGGATGGTGAAAGGTTCCCTTACCGATTTGGGTAACTTTCGAAACGTACACCCCATGAAAGAAGGGTAATAAAATGAAGATGTAAATACAAATAAATGAGATTATATTATAATAACAGTAAAATAATGGGCAGTATATACACCACACAAAAGTAAATAGTGGAAAATGTAGCATTAATCTCACGGGAATAAAAAGTGAGATGAAAATCCCCTTATGAAAATTTGCCAGCCTAACGGAGCCACATAAAACATCCAAAAATTGATTGATGAGATAAAATAGGGTCTCTCATAATATTAACATAAAAATTACATAATGAGGAATATAAAGTAAAATCCCCAAACATAATAAAGATGATCTTAAAAGAAATGACATAAAGAGAGTACTTAAAAAAGAAAGAGAGAGGTAGGATCCCTTACCTCACGTCTGACCTGTCTTGTTCGTTTCATTATATTCCTGAATAATAAACTTTGGTAAATTTATAATTTCTAAAGGTCCTACTTTGAATATTATTATTCAGTTCATATCACATATTATAATGTTATAATAATTGGTTAATAATGCGAGTTCATATCATACGTTTTTCTCGATGTTTGGTACATGAGTCAAAAATGAATTTGTTTGAAAATGATTGTCCATGTAGTTATAATTAAATCATCTCCAGAAAAGTATTAATGATTTAAATATCATATATATCCAGTACATATTCATTTTATACTATTCCATAACATTTGGAGATAATAGGAAATGAAATGCATCGTTCATTGAGACGGTAGGCCATACGTACGCATGAACGCTACTTTCATTTCTTTGTCATATTAAAGGAATTAAAAACAATTGAGAGATATATATATATAATAATTTCAGTATAATATATATTTTTTATAGGTAACATAATTTCATTAATTTCATTCTTTATACATTCCATGTATTGCATGAGCGAGTCACATCACTTGAGGGGGCGGTTTTCCACACTTCCTCGTATGAAATTATCGCAATTGAACAACATGAAAATCATAAAGGTATGTTTTAAATATAAAATAAAGAAGAATATGGGAAACATAAATACCATATATACCATATATAAAATACATTTACATCATAATGGCCAACATGAAAGGTGTTAAGAGAAGATTGAACAATCATCGTTTCGTGAGGCAGTAATTCGCCATCCACAGAAATAGTATGTTCTTTAACAATTAGATGGAGGTGTGTGTAAGTGTAGCTATAATACGTAACAGAAAAAAATCCTAGTATATTGAAGATACTGATTTTGTTACAAAAGAAAGGAATAAAAAGAGTTTAGGGGGTTAGAGAAGCAAAATAAAACAAAAGAACATACGAGAAGATATTACATTTAAATCGGGTAACTCCCTATGGTTTGAACCAAAAGGGTTTCTTGAAGAGATTTCTTCCTAAGTTGAGGCTTAAATAATAAATATAGTGATATGGAGAGATTAAATGGGCAAGGTATTTCTAAGCCAAGGGCATGAGAGGTGTGGGTAAGGAGGTAGAGGTGGGGGCCTTTTATAAGAGGAGAGGAGGGGCACTAATGGAAAGTCAAGAAATGATACTTTATTTTAAAAAGTGTTTCGGATTTTAAAGGTCCCACATTGATATATTTAGAATATCAGGTGATAAGGGTTCGAAATATACCCATCCATTTGTTTTTTTCCAAGTTTATGTCTTATAGTTTACATTATCTTTTCATTTTATTTAAATCGTTCATTAATGAGGTGGTTGCTGCATCATCATGGTGTCAAAAATAATTTAATTCATTTAATGTCTAAAAATTATAAAAAAATACGATGATGTTCGAAATCTTTTTATCATTCCTATGACTATTTATATTCTAAGATATCCTTTATTTAGAAAAAATTAAAATTATTTTACTTAGGAGTTACATACTTTGGTTACATTTTCCTTTCTTAAAAAAATATGATAAAATGTCACTATCACACTAAAGCGATTCCATGGGGTCCTAAGGTTGGCACAAGGAATCCCATGGTCGGCCATGACACCAAAAATAGAATTAGGGCAAATTTCTGGGTTATTTTATATTCTTATGATATTATTTTCTTACCCTTAATTACCCGATTACTAATTAAACACGATAATTAAAGATAATTACTGCCGTTACTATTCATAATGTCCAAAAACAAAAGAGTCATAATTACATATTTTGGAACATCTTATTACAAATACGGAATCCATTTTATAATATTCAAAACACATAAATTTTAGTAATTAATTTAAATGTAAATCCCGTTGTCAAAACAAAAGATGGGTTTTTAAGAAGTAAAATTTATCAAAAGATGGACTTAATTTTACATCCAATTGAAAATTGAAATTACTTACAATGAACAAAATTGTGTTAAGTGATAAAAACATAATTCAATTATACTTTAAAAACAATTAAAATTACAATCTAAATATGTAAATAAATTAGATGAATAGGCAGTTTTGAATTAAAAACTGTATTTTTCACTATTCATTAAAAAAGAATTATCAGAAAAATACCAATAATTAACCCTAATATATATTTGATATTTCAAATTCTGAAATGATTTCCATTTTACCAAATTCAAAACATAGAAGTTTCATTAAAAAATCATATAGTTAATTCCCGCTGTCAAAACAAATAGCGGGTTTTTTGGAAGCAATATCTATGAAAAGATTGGCACTTGATTATATCCATTTTCAAAGTGAAATTAATTCTAATGACCACCATTGAATTTAATTGTAAAATTGTATTATAATTAAACTTTAAAACCAATTAAATAGATAATATAACCATATATTTAAATTAGATAAAAAAGCAGTTTTGATGTAAAATGCTGTATTTTTTCACTATTCATTAAAAAAATGAACAATGTCAAAAACATACAAAAAATTTAACCAAAATAAATTTCGATGTCCCAATCATAAATAATAAGTTTATTTTGACAAATAGAGCTTATTAAATTGTCAAAAGTTATATTTAAAAAAGGTTCTCCATCAAAAGGCGGTAAAACAATCTTTTAAAAATATTAGAGTATTTATTCTTTAAATTGGATTCATTTTGATTTTAAGCCTCTATCATTTATTTGATAAATGTAAAAAATATTTAAAAACATATATAATCAATTTTCAGTTATTTTTGTTCATTCCTGACATTACAATGGCTTGGCGTTAACTATTATAATATTATTATGTTATTAGTGTGCAACGTAAGATTTCTAAGAAACTCGTTTTTGCGTATTGGGTATGCCATTGAGCATAGCATTCCCTTTAAAGTAATATTAAACTTTTATTCAGAAATATTGATAAAAATTAGAATGTCATATTATTTATTTACCTGGGATGTTACATCCCTCCCCCCTTTTGGAAATTGTGTCCTCGCAATTTCAAAATTGGTCTTGGAAACTTCATTTAAAGTCTCACACCGGAACTAGAGTTAGTAAAACTATCACTTTTAAAGAAAGGGAGAGAAGTACAAAGGTCACCCGAGATAACCCATACTAGGATTCCAAGTATGAAAATATGGATATGAAGGAGAAAACAAAGGGTCATCTTCTGATGGAGAGTGATAGTAAACATGTCTAGGAGAAAGTCAACCATAAGAAAATCACAAACTTGTGCTGGGTTAAATGGTATTTGTTTTCTTAGTAGGAAAAGTTAACAGACAACATTTTTGTTTTAATTTAGTCTTCATTGAGGAGTTTATTTTTGAGCTTAACTAAATCATAATGAAACAAACTTACTTGTCACATAGACTTTCAACTTTTACTATATTCCTTAATCAAACTCCTATTTTCTTCAAAAGACGAGGTTTTAGGAAGACTAGTTCGCATTAAGTGTACTATAATAAACTTCTTGAGAGTCACCTAATCCCAAAAAGAGAACTATATATTTCCCATTTCTTTAGATCTCAACCAAAACCAATCCAAAATGTTTAGTAAGAGTTCAGATAATACCCAAAAAGGATATTTTTTTACAAAAAGAAAAGCTACTCCTAATCTCCAAAATTTGTCAAACAAAACCCAAAGTTCAATGAAAACCATTCAATAAACAATTTGTCCATAAAATTCTTCAAGGTAAACCCAACTAAGATTGAAACCCAAATATTTGAAGGATTAAATCACATAGTCTACCAAAGTAAAAATTAACATTTATCTCCAAATAAGATCAGTTGCTCTTAAAGTATCATGTTGAAAAGTAACTAACCTAATCACATATCCTCCATGATAGGTTAATAATTTCCATAGATAACCCAAAATCAACTTACTCTTGATTCATAAAATCATCTAACTAAAAAATAATAATTAGTCAATCTATCCAGGGACATCACGTAGTCCAGTGGTGGGAGATAAATACCAGTCGCACTTTGGTTGTGGGTTCGATTCCCGCAGCTTTTTCCGATGCGACGGGTTGTCACACAGTCTGCGTGTTTTCCTTTTTCCAAAACTATATAATTTTTAAAACATTCCCCAAAATGAGATAAAATATTCAAAAGTAATCATAACATATTTTTACCCCATGTTTATCTTATGCCTTTCATTTTCCATCATAACATATAGTAACCCATAATTACCTCAAAATAAGGATCATATAAACCCTAATGGCTACCTTTATAATTATCACATGAACTTCCACATCGAGTTGGTTCTCTCGAACAATAGGCATTAGAGAAATCACTAAGGTTCAAGTGGTTGGTCATGACTCCTGATAGTTGGTTTAGAATAACCATGTGATTTCTCATTGAATCCCCATTTCATCCAATCTCTTAATCAGAGAACCACCACAGTTTCCTTCAAACCCATTGTCCCTTTGGGGCCTGCTAGATCCATCCATTTACTAAAACCAGAAAGTTCAGTGTGAGTATATCAACAAAATCATCATGTTTTAAAGAGGAAGATAAACACTAAGATATACTTATCTAAGTTATCTCAAACTCATTCCAACCTTCAAAAATAACAATGAATCTATCTAATATAATAACCATTGTGGTTATACACGACTTGTCACTTATGGTTAAACAACACTCTAACCTCTAAAGTTATCTAAACCGACCATTGATACCAACTATAAGGACCCGGCCTTAAACCTTATTTAATCTTGAGTTATTTCAAGAATACACATTGAGGATCTTTTCAGGTTTATAGTTTTATAGAATTAGATCATAAATCATACATTACATTCCAAATTTAAACAAAGTGGTCATATAAAAGATAGTATTCATTTTTTCCCATCAACGGAAACATATTTAAAATAAAACATGGATTCTTTATTGACACTTCCTTGACACTATCATCATATCATGTACCTTTCCCTTGACTTGTGAAAAAAATTTCAGAAACATGGGATGAGCATAAAAAGCTCAGTAAGGGATATAAAAATTCGGAAAGGAAATATTAGTACATATATACATATGAATCAATGAAATTATACTTTACCCATAAAACATAAGCACATTAACAGACCTCCTGAAATCATAAGATTTATGAATAACTCATAGAAATCATAAGACATAAAATTAAATTGAGGCATTCATAACATTTTTACATAGGGAGTAACCCTCATGGTTACGTTTGGAATACCCATCACAATATATTCCATAAATCTCTTCAGAGAAACCATAATATTTAACCCCTTCGCGTTACCAAATGCATTGGAGAGCTATATCGGGCTCACCTGCCCTTAGTTTATCACGGAACCACCCGTTTTCATAAAAATTTACCAAGAAACATAACATAATAATAGCACATAAATTAATCATAAAGTAAAGATAACATTTCCAAATTTCAATAACAATATAACATTTTAAGATATTGAAATAATGAATCCATTCAAAAAACCATTTTCAAAACCATTTAAAACTTTTAATAAATAGATTTTTGAATCAAAGTGTCTCATGCCACCATGAAGCTTTTAACATTTTAAACCATTAATATCCATATAAATAAATCCTTAAAATCATTTTGAAAACATGTATATTAATGAGAAATATTTATAAGAACAAATCATTAAAACATTGAAAGCGATATTTTAGTTAAAGGGTTTTTACCAAAATTAGAGAGACTTGAATACAATAATTGAGGAATAACATTTAATCAGAACTTTATAATATAATGAGAATAAATGGATTCATGATATAATATTACAAAGGACAGTATATACACCATATAAGAGTGAATTGGTGCATAACAACAATGAAGTCTCAATAGAAATGTAAAATGAGATGAAATCTCCTATAAAGAAGGTATCCTTAAATTGAGGATAAATCAATCTCATAATTATGTGTGACAAATATAAATAAACCCAATATAAGTGGATATTAAGTTTAAATCATTAAAATTCCATTCACACATATTCAAAGGATGACATATTCAATAACTACATGTTGAACCAAAAGAAATCAAAATTTGGTTAAGAAGTTCCCTTGGTAAAATTCGATAACCTAACGACGTCACTTTAAAATTCATAAAATTAGTTGATTAAAGAAAAAATGGTATCTAATCACTTGGATATAAAATTTACATCAATAAGGATATAGAATAACATATTCCAACATAAAAATATGTAAATAAAATGACATAACAAAATAATTATTTTAAAAATAGGAGGGTGAAAGGTTCCCTTACCGATTTGGGTAACTTTCAAAACGTACACCCCATGAAATAAGGCTCATAAAATGAAGATGTAAATAAAAATAAATGAGATTATATTATTCAAATATTAAAATAATGGGAATTACATAGACCACGAAAAAGGAAATAGTGGAAAATGTAGCATGAATCTCACGTGAATAAAAAGTGAGATGAAAATCCCCTTATGAAAATTTGGCAGCCTCATGGTGCCACATAAAACATCCAAAAATGGATTGATGAGATCAAATAGGGTCTCTCATAATATGAACATAAAAATTACAGAATTAATAATATAACGAAAAATCCCCAAACATAAGAAGGATGAACTTAAAAGAAAAGACATAAAAGAGAGTACTTAAAAAGAAAGAGAGAGGTATGATCCCTTACCACAAGTCTGACTTGTCTTGTTCGTTTCTTTATGTTCCTGAGTAATAAATATTGGTAAATTTATAATTTCTTAATTTTATCCTTTAAATATTATTATTCATTTCATATCACATATTATAATGTTATAATAATTGGTTAATAATGTGAGTTCATATCAGACGTTTTTGTTGATGTTTGGTACATGAGTCAAAAATGAACTTGTTTGAAAATGATTGTCCATGTAGTTATAAGTAAATAATCTCCAGAATAGTATTAATGATTTAAGTATCACATATATCTAGTACATATTCATTTTATACTATTCCATAACATTTGGAGATAAAAATAAATGAAATACACCGTTCATGGAGACAGTAGGCCGTACGTACACATGAACGCTACTTTCATTTCTTTGTCGCATTAATGGAATTAAAAATAATTGAGAGATATATATATTATAATTACATTATAATATATATGTTTTATTGGTCACATAAGTTCATTAATTTAATTCTTTATTCATTCCATGTATTGCATGAATGAGTCACATCACTTGAGGGGAGGGTAGTCCACACTTCCTCATATCAAATTATCACAATTGCACATCATGAAAAGCATAATGGTATGTTTTAAATATAATATAAAGAATCATATGGGAAACATAAATACCATATATATCGTATATAAAATATAGTTACATCATAATGGCCACCATGAAAGGTGTTAAGATAAGATTGAACAATCATCGTTTCGTGAGGCAGTAATTTGCCATCCACAGAAACTGTATGTTCTTTAACCATTACACAGAGGTGTGTGTAAGTGTAGCTATAATATTGAACATAAAAAAATCCAAGTATATTTAAGATGCTGGTTTTGTTACAAAATAAAGGAATAAAAATAGTTTAGGGGGTTGGAGAAGCAAAATAATACAAAAGAACATACGAGAAAACATTACCTTTAAATCGGGTAACTCCCTATGGTTTGAAACAAAAGGGGTTCTTGAAGATCATTCTGCCTAAGGTCAGGATTCAATAATAAATATAGGTATGTGGAGAGATGAAATAGGCAGGGGTTTTACGAGCCAAAGGCTTGAGAGTTGTGGGTAAGGAGGTATAGGTGGGGGCCTTTTATTAGGGGAGAGGAGGGGCACTCATGGAATGTCAAGAAATGATACTTTATTTTAAAAAGAGTTTCGTAGTTTAAAGGTCCCACATTGATATATTTATAATATAAGGTGATACAGGTTCGAAATATACTCATCCAATTGGTTTTTTCCAAGTGTATGTCTGAGATTTTACATTGACTTTTCATTTTATTTAAATTGTTCATTAATGAGGTAATTGCTGCATCATCATGGTGTCATAAATAACTAAATTTATTTAATGTCTAAAAATTATAAAAAAAATACTATGATGTATGAAATATTTTTATCTTTCCATTTACTAATTATTTTCTAATATATCATTTATGTAGAAAAAATTAAAATTATTTGACTTAGGTGTTACATACTTTGGTTACATTTTCCTTTCATTAAAAAAATATGATAAAAGGTCACTATCACACTAAAGTGATTCCATGGGGTCCCATGGTTGGAACAAGGGATCTCATGGTCGGAAATGA
This sequence comes from Viscum album, assembly GCA_963277665.1. Classification (NCBI taxonomy): domain Eukaryota; kingdom Viridiplantae; phylum Streptophyta; class Magnoliopsida; order Santalales; family Viscaceae; genus Viscum; species Viscum album. The sequence continues at coordinate 1,252,365,738 of OY728121.1, forward strand.
CACCAAAATTACCATTAGGACACATTTTGGGGTCATCTTATATCTTTATGATATTATTTTATTACCCTTAATTACCTGATTACTAATTAAAAATGGTAATTAAAGATAATTACTGTCATTACTATTCATAATGTCCAAAAACAAGAGTCTTAATTACATAATTTAGACCTTATGATTAAAAATATGGAATATATTTTATCAAATTCAAAACACATAAATTGTAGTAATTAATTTAAAGGTAAATCCCGTTGTCAAAACAAAAGACAAGTTTTTAAGAAATAAAATTTATCAAATGATTTACTTGTTTTACATCCAATTGAAAAGTGAAATTACTTAAAATGAAAAAAATTGTATTAAGTGATTAAAACATAATTCAATTATACTTTAAAAACAATTAAAATGACAATCTAAATATATAAATAAATTGGTTGAAAATGCAGTTTTGAATTAAAAACTGTATTTTTCACTATTCATTAAAACAAAGCATTATCAGAAAAATACCAAAAATTAACCCTAATATATATTTGATATTTTTAATTTAGAAATGATGTCCATTTTACCAAATTAATAACATAGAAGTTTCATTAATAAATCGTATATTTAATTCCCACTGTCAAAACAAATAGCCGGTTTTTTAGAAGCAATATCTATGAAAAGTTTGGCACTTGATTATGTCCATTTCCAAAGTGAAATTAATTCGAATGACCACCATTGAATTAAATTGTAAAATTATATTCTAATTAAACTTTAAAACCAATTAAAAATATAATCTAACCGTACATTTAAAAAGATGAAATGGCAGTTTTGATGTAAAATGCAGTATTTTTTTCACTATTCATTAAAAAAATGAACAATGTCAGAAACATACCAAAAATTTAACCAAAATAAATTTCAATGTCCCAATAATAAATAATAAGTTTATTTTGACAAATAGAGCTTATAAAATTTTCAAAATTTATATTTAAAAAAGGTTCTCCATCAAAAGTCGGTAAAACAATCTTTTAAAAATATTAGAGTATTTATTCTTAAAATTTGATTCATTTGGATTTTAAGCCTCTACAATTTATTGGATAAATGTAAAAAATATTTAACAAACATATGAAATAATTTTGAAGTTATTTCTGTTCATTCCCACCATTACAACGGCTAGGCGTTAACTATTATAATATTATTATATTATTAGTGTGCAATGTAAGATTTCAAAGAAACTCATTGTTGCGTATTGGGCACACCATTGAGCATAGCATTCCCTTTAAAGTAATATTAACATTTTATTCACAAATATTGAAAAACATTAGGATTTTATATTGATTATTTACCTGGGATGTTAAAAATTATGTCTTTATAACCATATTTGTGAGGCAGTGATGGAAAATAATACATCACACCATGGAGGTGGTATTCTATACATATGTAACATCGATGATTTTATTTCCCATTGGATTGAATGGGGATATAAAAACTTTATTTAATAATAATAATAACTTTTATGTAGATATAATATTCTAATTTCATTATGTTATAGTGGTTATATTAGATTTTAATATGGTAAAATAAGAAATAAAAATGTAATAGGTCAATTACTACATATAAATTAACCTCGGATATCTCCATTTATATTACACCTTAATCCACATAGGATCGGAATTATAAGAATAAAAATACCTCCATGATATGTATAGGATAGTTTTAAAGGTATTTGGGTAGTTATTTCCCAATATAAATGTCTCAAATAGTGAACATAAGTGAGGATATGATGTGACCTTTTATAAGTTATGGGGGGTGACACTTTTGTTAACACTTAAAATTTAAAATTAATAAAATTGTTTTTATTAAGTAATGTGGCTCCAATATATTTAGATTTTGTACCCAAGACATGTTAAGGATGAAATAAACTCAAAAAAACACACTTAGATAGATTATAGATATATTTCATGAATTGTATCTATGTTTGTCTCCCCCACCTTGTTAAAAAAATTACCCCTTACTATAGGGACAAAGAATAACCATGGTTTGTATTTATAAGATCCCAACTTTTGAATTAGGTATGGAACATTTAAATTTTGGCCTACTACTTTTTTTTGACCTAATATGGATACCTAATGTGTTAGATGAGATATCAGGGGTCTCTGGGGCTTGGGCAGAGCCCATAACCCAACTTTTTGGAAAAAATGGTCCAATTTCATTATAAGAGTAAACCGTACAAGGAGCATTCATGGTTGGTATAAACCTTGCAGAAGGAATCTATTTTTGGATAGAGCCATATTGAATAGTTGGTTCATAGATTCTTAAACCATGTATCCTAACCGTGTAGTTACCCCTCTTCTCCTATTGCACGTGCATGGTTGCTACACAATTTGGAAAATTGTGTTTCCAAACTGTGAACATGCTATTTTTTGGATAATTTTACCATTTTACACATAATATTATAATTAACTCATCCCTTATTCCTGAATCTGATTTCTAGTAGGATAAAACTCCATATTCAACCATTTTATGAGATTTTGAAGGTCAAATCTTGGAATCAAGAGATCTCCATCATCTAGGATCCATTTCAGCTTCTGTTCATCACATTGGATGTGCAATAATCTGCTTCGTTATAAGCTTAATTAGAGGATAATATTAGAATCGGAGAGTCATAAAAGACTAAGGTGGGTGTTCTATAATGCATCCCTCATGTTCATTTATTTTTAAATTGTTCTGTGGGTCCCTCTGATTTCATCATGTGTCATTTATTAAATTTGTATTCTATTCTTATATTCATTAGTACTATATGGTTATGCTCCTTCCATAAATGGGATTGGTTGTTGGTGGTTATGTACACAACTCCTAACACCCCCAATAGGATGATATTCTATAATTTAGTTTTTAGTGTTTTAACACTTTTGATCCACCATTCAGGTGTTCTTGAGCTTGACCACACTAATGGTAATACTCCTTATATTAAATTCCTGTTGAGTCATGATATTTTGAATGGATTGTACTATGTCACTTCCACTTAACCCACCTATGGTGAGTAAGTAAATTTAGGTAATTTATTCATATGATATTAGGAAAAGAATACTTATGTATATGAATTTTCCTTAATAAATGTAACTGAACTTTTTATTTCACATCCATCGAACACCTTGACATGTTCATGGAAGGAAACTGAGTGGAACTTATTAATTGAAGATGACATACATGGTTTTAATTAAAAGTTTGATGATACTTTTCCTTCTCAAACTAAATATAGGAAAGACTTCAATGAAGTTAATTTGTAAATGGCCTGGTTATAAAATGACCAAATTAATTGTAGTGTATTAAATGTATAGTTACTCTTTATGAACAAGGACCTGTATGTATTTATAGGAAGGATTGACTCATGTTAGCTCGTGGATTGACGAGGGAATTCCTTGGGTACTCTAGTAAGTCATTCCAATTCCTGGATGTTGGTTTCCTTATGTGAGACCTTCCGGGGAACCAGATCCTTTTTAACCTTTTAATTACTAATATAACACCATAAGGTCCATTCATTATTATTTTTGGATTCCTCAGATACACTCCTTGGATCATGCATGGAATGAGGGTCCTTAGTTACATCCTTAGGTCATTCCACAACTTACCACCTGTTATACCTTGATTGAATTCCTTATACTTAGTTATAAACATTATTATGGGACGTCTATAGATGATTCCCTTTGGATTACACTCTTACCCCTTACCTAGACACAGTTACTACTAGGTTAGAGGCCCCTAAGATCTATGTTTTCTTGGTGATTACTATGGAACCAATTCAAATTTAGTTATCAGTCAAGGTTTCTATGTTACATATTGGAACCTTCACTATTTATAATATAATGAGGTGATGTTAGTACCAGTTTTCCTCATGTGGACTATTAATATAAATTGGTAATTACTTAATTAATGAATTAGTTACATGTTGATACACCATACAAGGTCTGAAGTAGGTACTTATAATTTTGTTACATTTTATTACTTTACATTATATATTCATGCTTGCATAATGTTACATTTCCATTACATAGGATGGATGTAATAGAAACTATTGGTGCAGGCCCACTCAGATTTGTCTAACACCCTCTTCAGGTTTCATTTGGTACTCGGGGTAGATTACTTGTATGCAAGTGTTGATAAAGGGAAGCATAATTCACCGGACACTTGATTTCCTATTGTACTAGGATGGAACTGTTAGCAGATGATGGAGTTATAGCTCTTGATTCTTTGGATAGATTATGTATTTCCCTTAATATATTGGGTTTTTCATGTATTTCTCCAAATTAGTATCCATTTTTTCTATATTTCTGGTGTCATGAAATATATCATCATCTTCTATTATAATTTATTCCAGTAATTTTAGTGTTTTATCCTTATCACTTTGTGATTTTCATTCTATTTACTTATTACAGTCACTATTTACCTTGGTTTATAATTATATAATGTTGTATACTCTATTAATGAGAGAATAGTCTTCCAAATAAAACACCCCAGGCCCTCATTGCTGGTCAAACCCCTCTAGCATTTGGGGAGGTGTTACTAAGGCTATGTGGGCCATGGGGCTCAGTGTACCTCCTAACTGGCATCTGGGATTGAGATGTCACAAAGTGGTATCAAAGTGGTTTCCATTCCATATTATCTATTTGGAGACAATATTAAAGAGATTATAAATGCTTGGTACTAGGTCATAAGCCATTCTTGGGTGTCACGAACCCATTCTCGGGGTATAAGTTGTGTTTTTGGGATTATGATTGTTGTTCTACTATTTCCTATTATATTTGATATACATTCACCATTGGATGAAAAACATGTTTCTTTAGAGTTGTTGATTATTATTATGATTTATTCTTTCATTTCCTCTTTGTCCTGATGATATAAGGACACAGATAAATGTTACATACATCATTATAGGCACCTAGACTTTACATTTCATACATATTTCAATACAATATAAGTTAATTTCACTACTTGCATTACATGATATTCCATTGATTATTGAGTGGGACTTGCTTGTATATCTACTTTGGATTCTTTTGGGTTTTGATTCGGTGATATGATGTTTCAATTCAGAAGGATTTATGGGACCTCGTGGGATGTAATGATTAATTTACCTAATCAAAAATTTTCATAGAAATATGATTGGATATTAATCTTATTAATAAAGAGTATGATCCATCATTCACTTGTATAGACAACTCATTTTAAAAGATAGTAGATACAATTTCTAGGAAAATGAAAAAAATAAAGTGGAATGGTGGCACTCCCTAATCCCACCATGTCATTTTTATAGAATTTAAAGGACTAAACATTGTGATTAAATGTTAAATGAAATGAAAAAATTTCTAGGAAGTGATGAGGCAAGGTATTGTTGACTATTAATCTACTGGAACCCATGAATCGATTATCTTTGAACTTACTGATACCTTGACATATATGTGGGTATTTGGGGAAGTATGCCTTCAGAATTGAGTTTTCTTATGTTTCTCATCCACTAGTGATGCTATATTTGTCATACAATGTTTTTTATAAGGAATTTTCTTGGCATTTTTAGACCAATGAAGCCACAATTTCCATGTGTCGCAAGTCAGAAATGTGGCGATGACCATGCTCTAGATGTGGTGGCCCCTAGGCTTCCAATAATACTTCCTAGATTTTCAACAGTGGAACTTCCCATTTTATATAATCTGGAAACTCATCCCAAGTCCATGATATTTTTCTATTTCTGATGTAGTATTTCAAAATTTCTCCATGAGATGCACCTATGAGGGTTGATTTGGCTCGTGAGTTCTAGATGAAGTATCCTCCCACCTTCTCGAGGGGATGTCAGTTCATAGGCTATTGAGTCTTACCCAGATGCCACCCTATCTATCTTTAAGAATATAGAGACTCTTCTAGAGTACATGGTCAAATTTTCAATATAAATGCTGCGTGATTCGTCCATGCACTAGTTGGATGTAATTACCTAGGCTGGTCGTTATCAATGCATGTTAGGGATTGATTTCCAGACTGGCTTTTATGATAAATTTCTCATTAGATGTTGAAAGCTGGCTGAGATAGAGAGTTCATGCACCATGAGTAGGGTTCTATTTCTGTTATGAAGTATTCAACAAATTTCTATGAGTTTTGGTGATTTTCACCGATTCTAGTCAGTTATGAGATTTCATGTGCTACACACTTCGAGGGTGGTCTCCAGTATGCCATCTGTATGCATGTGAGTGTTTTCATCTTACCTACATTATCTTAAATAGAAAATCGTGTTATTATCAATGAGAGAAACTTGAGGGACTATTATAGTATCAGGAATAGAGTACCAGTCAATGTTATGACTATAGTTCTTTCAATGGTAGGAATCATTCCCTTGATTTCTTTTATCAGGGTAGTGGTAGCTATCTTTCCAATGTAGGTAGCTCTATAATGTGTCTCTAGATCGGACGTGTGGGGAATCTAAAACCTAAGTGTGATAGAGACCCACTAGAGTTCTTGTCTTGAAGTTGTATTGGTAACCTTCAACATTTTTTTTCAGATCTTATCATCAGCTTCAAGTGGAAGAGGATCTGCACCTGCTCCACCTTCAGGGGAGTTTCTTTTATGCTACATTAGGGAGGGAGTGGGTGTAACACTGAATAGGCTAATTGAGGAGGAGGTCACAACTATGGTAACCAGACCCCTCATCACCAGTATTGACAACAAAACAATTTTTATGATTGTATCCCAACTGTTTCATGGGGGCATGGATCAATCCAGATGCTTTCTTTATAGCCGGTACTTGAGGATCAAGCTATGGGTCCATCTACAATACAAGGTATTATTCTAGTATCATCTACTATAGTATCTACATTATTTTATAAAATTTATTTACACTCTTTCATCTCCTTATCTATCATGGATATACTTAGGCTAGAAATATAGTGTTAATATGGTGTAATATTCCTAGATACACTGTTAGGGGTACAATTAGAGGGCATATGAATGTTTAGGGATTGTCCCCTTGAGGTAGGACTTTACCATTTTTGTGGAAACTCATTGTTCTCAAGATGATATGATACTATTTCACTATAGGTATTGTTTGGATGGTTTTATATCACACCTTTGTAAACTACCATTTCCAAAGGGTATTTTTTAGATCATCATATGGAAATATTTATCTTCATAAGGGTGTATGGCATGTCCCTGAAAGAAGATCCATACCTGAACATCAGGGGCTAGGTACGGTAACCACCCATATTGCCAATATCTTCATGGTGGATCATGATTTAGGCTAGGATGAATTCCCTTCAGCAGTAGATCATTTTTTATAAGTCTTTCTCAATTAATTTATTGAATTACCTCCTGAGAGGGAGGTATAGATTATGATTGATCTTGTTATAGGAGAAAATATAGTTTCCATTCCTCTATAAAGGATACCACTTATAGAGCTCCAAAAGATCAAGCGGTAGTTGGAGGATCTAGAATCCAGAGGATTCATACATCCCAACACATCCTCTTGGGGTTCCCCCATGATTTTCTCTAGGAAGTGTGATAAGACCCTAGATGGTTGAACCATCTAACGATAATGAATAAGTATCCAATACCTCAAGCAGATGATCTATTTTCATCAGATACATGGATCTTGGTTCTTCTCTAAGATCGGTCTGAGATCAGGATGTCATCATATAGAGACACTTTATTTTATTACATTAACATTACAAATAATTTAGTAATATATACAACATTATAAAAACAGACTCCCAAAGACCTTACTAGTCTAGTACCTTTGGAAACATGAAATCATAAACAGTTATTTATAAGTGAGATACATTATCTCCCACATGTTTCTTCTTGACTAGAACCATTTTTAGACACATCAATCAAAATACATATCTTCTAGGGAAAAAACATAAAAATGGGTGAGCATAAATTATTAGTTAGGGAAAAAAGGGAGATATGTAAGCATAATCAGGATCATAAAGGCATGAGAACATGATCATGAAAATTGATGATCAAACCATTCATATCAAATATCATAAACATGAATCTTGTCATAAATAATGGCAGGTCAAAATATATAAATCATATGGAAATATAAAACATAATACATGATATAAAACATATGAATAAAATGTGTAATTATGGGAGACACATAAGAATATATAATTCCTCCCATATTAGTCATGGAATTACTACCTAGACCATCTAAGTGGAAAAATTCTTTTACTGAGCTGGGTTCACACCCCATTCCAGCTGTATATTATTAAACCAAGATAACCCCTCGTTCTAGGTGTATATTATGAAACATAGATCATTTCCCATTCCATTCTTGTAATACTGAACCAATTTCATTTCTCATTCCATCCATCTCAGTATTATAAGATATAAATATTTACCTTATGCATTTGAGGGAGTTATAGGTCCCACCCATCTCTTAATTAAATCTGACATACATGTGCCACAAGATCATAAATATTCATATCATAACCAGTGAAATGAAATGGGTACTAAAAACATGTTATAATATCATATCCTATAGAAAGATAGAGGTTTAATAATAATATCATAATGAAAAAAGACATGAAATAAAGTTGGTTTCAAAATCACATAACCTATGAACGAGAAATAGTTTTCAAAATTATATAACACATAAAAGTGAAACGTGTTTCATAAAAATCATTTCATTAAAAAATAATTCATTCAGAAAAGAAATATGACTAGAAATATTGAATAATTTTCTCATAAATAATGGGTTACCCAAATGGGTTTTATCTTAGATGGTAAATAATTTTTAAAGTCCTTTTAAAAATATTTCTTGGGTAAAATATTCTTTTTGCAAAGAAAATTATTTTTAAAACATAAAACATTTTTAAAATCATTTTTCATTTAAAAATAATTGGAAACATTAAAGGATTAATTGAAACATTAAAACGTTTTAAAATTACTTTTCCTTGAAAATTTTATTCAAATATCTTTTGAAAAACACTTTGAAAACAAATTTAAAACCATTTTTGAAAATACGGGTTTTGAATAAAATAGATTTCTGACCAGAGAGAGACAGTCAAATTTCACATAAAAATGTTATCTTAAGTACCAAAGAGTTGTAAAATGGTATTTATATATTTATATATCTTGAATAAATTGGGTATATTCAAACTCATGAGTTTTGTTTATATATGGATAATAATATTTCATCACATAAAGCATAAACATAAATATTCTCAAAAAAGTGATGAGATTGTTTTAATAAATTCTTATACCATAGTAGCTTGGGATCATTTCTCCATGTAAGAAAAGGAAACTTCATGAATCTTAAAATATCATTAAATAAATAAATTCATTATGTTACATGTAAAATGGAAGTATATACACCTTGAAAAAGAGTTTTGGTTCATAAAAAACATGATTCTTAAAGAAGGAAAATTAAGCCAAAATTATTGTACCGTTTGGGTAAATTTTGAAACTTAGACCCCATGAAAGAAATATCATAAAATGGAAATATTAATAACTACAAATTTAAATATAAAATACATTTAATAAAATCATGGGATGTACAAACACCACAAAAAAGTAACGAGTGAAGAACATAGCATGTATCTCACAAAAATAAAAAGTGAGATAAAATCCCCAAAACTTGTGTCTTGACTCTCTTCGGACTTGTGGAAACAACCTATATAAAATATATATATTTATTATACATATTTTATAGAAAAACATTCTGATAAATAATTCAATATATTTTTTAAGACATTATATTACCCACTTGTTATCCATCCTATTTTAAGGTTTCGCTTCAGATAATACTTCCTTTGTTCTTCGTAAGCGTCTTAATTTTTTATATTGTTGGACCTTATAATTATATCATGATTCCAATATGTAATCCATTATATAAGTAAAATTTATATCCAATATATGTGTATTATAATAATCTATTGAACAAATAATAATAAATGGGTGTACACCGTTCATGGAGACGGTAAACCGTTTGTACACAAGAACGTTGTTTTCTATTTTTATTTTCATATAGAAAGAAAAAAATAAAATGAAATATATTTATATAAGTATATAATTATTAAATTATCAATATGTTATCCTATATGTATCATATATAATCACTAAACCCATACATAAAACATTCCATGTAATTTATGAATGAATTGTCTCGTTTTGATGGGATGATAGTCCACACTTCCTCATACAAAATAATCATATTAACACATAATGGAATGTGAAAAAAATATGTGTTTTGAAAGTAATAAATACGAATATATTAATAATAAATATAATTTATAACATATATGGACATAATTTCCATCAAAATTTCCCCCATGAGGTACAATAAGTAAAATTGAACAATCGTTGTTTAGTGAGGTGGTAGTTTGACGTACACATAAACAGTATGGTTTCTATCCATTAGATGGAGGTGTGTGTAAGTGTAGGATGAAAAATAGGATAAAAACAACCTAGTATATAGGGAATACTGGTGTTTTATACAATATTTTAATAAATAGAGAGGACAGATTGGAGAATTAAAATAAAATAAAGGACTTGATAGAAGATGTTACCTCTTTATCAGGTAACTCCTGGTATATGCTAAAAGAATTCCTTGGCATTCCATCTACCCAGGGGAAGGAATCTATGACGAAGGGTTTATTATTGTTATTTATATTGGGAGGATCATTGTTAAAATTAAGAGGAATGAGTGGTGTGGATAAGTGGAAGAGGTGGTGGCTTTTATAGGTAAGGGGAAATGCCTCACTTGGTATTTTTGAAAATAAGTTAGGTATACCCACATATTTACATAAAAAATCCATTAAAAACCGTCCAAACTCAAGAATGGTAGGTTAATGGCTGATTTATGGACTTAAAATGGGGTTTTTAAAAGTGTATAAGTAATTTTGGTTCTCAAATTTATAGTTTAATACTTATTTAAGTTGAATGTTACTTTAATCAACGTAATTAATTTCAATTACCATCACTAATATTCTTGGAAAAAAAATAAGTATACCTTATTTGAAATTATAAATAATTATGATTCCTAATATTTAGAACATTTTTTTGAAGTTAAAACAATATAATAGAAAAAAATTATTTTAAATTTAATCACTCAGTCGAGTCAATAATGTGGGTTTTTAAAGTAAAAATGATCAAATGTTTGCTAACTTTTTATATCCAATTTCAAAGTGAAATTGGATAAAATTAGTCAAATTATATTAATTGAAAAGAAATATGTTGTAATTGAAATTTTAAAACAAATTAAAATATTTTTACCCTAATAAATAAATTATATGAAAAGTGGTTGTGAATTAAAATCTCATATTATTCACTATTCATCCAAAAATGATGTTTCTCAAAAAATACCAAAAAATTACCATAAGTTAATGTTGACACTATAAATTAAAAAATTAATTTTATTTTATAAAATAAAATATATAGACGTTTATAAAACTAACATTATTATTAAAAGTAGTTTATTTGGGAAAAATTTATTTTAAAACACATAAGGACTTTATCAAAATTAATATCCTTCATTATCAATTATAAAAAATATTTTAAATGTATTTATTACTATTCATATTATTAATTCTAATGTCAAGTTTATAATTATATTATGTAAATAATTATAACATCAAAATGATGTTTCATTGAAACATCGGTGTTCTGTTTAACATATGCCTTTTCTATGTTGTGTGTAACGTGTACTGAGTTGATGTTCCTTGTTATACATGTTAAGTGAACATTATGTGTTACATATGTCATGTCCATGCTATGGGAAAGGAATTGTTGAATTATTTTATTTCAAGTAATAAATTTAAATTTAATTTACTCAAAAAAATGTCTATAAAAACATAGTGTGTTACACATCATGTAGAAGTAATTCCATTAGACATACCTCTTACATATTTTCTTAGGAAGTATGGTTTTTATGATTTCCTGGTTTTTTCATTCGGTCTTATGAATGTGCACATAATTTTCATTAATTTTATGAATAGGGTGTACCGCCCACATTTTGATTATTTTTTAGTTGTCTTTATGGATTACATCTTGGGGTATTCTCACACTCATAACGACATGCCATGATCCTTGAGATCATTCAGAGTACACTAAGAGAGGATCGTATTTATACTAATATTTCAAAGTTCTATGTCTTTATCGACAAAGTTCACTTATTGGGTCATATTATTTCAAAATTGGGAGTCTATTTTAACCTAGAGAAGGTGACTGTGATGGTATCCCTAGAGCAACCCTAGAATGAGTTTGATATATAGAGTTTATTGGGGATTGCTAAAAAATATAGGCATTTCATACCTAACTTCTCATACCTTTATTCACCTCTTACTTGACTTACAAAAAATTTATTGATGTGGATCTAAAATAAAATTATTTTTCCACATATTTTTGTTATGTCTATATTATTTTATTTAATTAATTTTAGACTTATTTTAAATTAATTTCACTTTAATAATTTTATATAATAAATTGTTAATTAATTAAATTTTATAATCAATTTTGTATTTTTACAATAAAATTTTTAAATATTTTTTATAGGTTCCTTTTATATTGTAAAATATCATTTTTAATTTTCCCTTCTTCAATTATTATTAATTGTATTTATTTTTTATTTAAAACATAATTTTTGTTTACCTTTCTTTTGTTTAATTTCGAATCTTTAAATTTTGTTTAGTTAATTAGTTTAACTTTAAATAATAAATTTTATTTAATGAGATTATAACTAATTAATTTAACTCTTAAATTTATTAACTTTTTTCGATTTGTAGATCCTTTTTATTTTATTTGTGTTGTTTGTCAATTTTATTTGTAATTTAATTTCTGTTCCACATCTTAAATATTTTATCTTTTTAGATTTAAGTTTTTATATTAAATATTTAAATAAATTAATTACATTTTATTTTTTTAATCCTTATAATTTATTTTTTATATTCTATTTATTTTTAATTACTTTGATTTAATTTTTTAACTTTTTAACATGGATGTAGAGAAGCTACCGTCACTTTTGTAACTTATCAATGAGTCATAAATGAATTATTTTACTTTTTCATTAATGAATTTCAAAGTTCTATCAGGGATTAATTACTCAGAGTTGGTGCCTCATATGAAATAGTGATTCATCTACTCACTGTTGGAACCCACAGTCACTGACACCACATTAAAATTTTTATTTACTATTTAATCTGATTCCATTTATTAAATTAAATCATTTTAATTTAATTTATTATATCAATTTTATTATCTTGTATAATTTTACTTAATTGTTTTATTTATAATTTAGTTAGTTGTTAATTTAATTTATGTTTTTTGTTTTTAAATTTTCAATTAGCTAATTAATTTAATTTTTATTTTTTAGTTTTTGTTTTATTTGTTTCATTAATTTATTAAAGTTTTTATGTTTTTTTCTTAATTCCCTATTATTTTAATTATTTTAATTCATTAATTGATTTATTTTAAGATACAAAGTTAAATTTTGAGTTACCAACACAATTCCACCTCACCTACTGATTCCATATCAGTCTCTATAATACCCTTTCTAATCATCGTTTATCATCGATAACTCCTGTTACATTTTCTAACCGATGATTTGAGTTACCAATAAAATTGTCCTACTAAAACTGCTAATATAAGTGACTTGATGAGTCCCAGATTCTGTACATACCACATTTCTTTCATCCTACCAATGCGTCAGTAGCTCATCAGTTACTCACACCACCAACACATCAGAATCTCATCCCTTTTTCCAGTGAGACATCTCACTGATTCCTATTTCACCCATCCTCTTCACATTGATCCACCTTCCATCTGACTAACTCTAATCAATCATCCCTATACCACCAATATTCATAGGACAACCAGGACACGTCGCCACTACAAGATCAAACCTCTTAACACCATAGAAGAAATCAACATATCGATAGAAAATATCAACCAAATATACATATGAAGATTAAAATAGAAAATATAAGAACTCAAATATTTATGTTTCATAGTTATAGATATCAACATCTTCAAGCATTGTTTGAATTGAGCTGACACAGCTAAGGATTAGCGATCCATCCTGAGGAGCAGATCAAGAGTTGTAGTCTCTAATAAGGAGTAGCCTTCGTCTGCCCAGTCAAAGTTATTTAAACTACTAAGAAAAGGGGAGTATGATTCCCTTGACCTACCAAGTCTTCCACTAGAGTATTGATCCTTGATCCACTAGAGATCCATATGCAAATGTCAGAGCTACTTCTTCGGGAATCCATCTGACACCCCTACTCTCTACACTGCGAAGAAGATGACGAAATGGAGGCAGAAATGAAATATTAGTGTAGATATATAAATATTACTTATTTAATTATAATAATAATTATTTTTTGTATTAATAAATTAATTAATTATTTAACTTCATAATGTATTAAATTTTAAACTTAAAATGAGAATATTAAGTAATTTAAATATTATCCTTAATAATATTAATTAAATAATTATTCAATTAATGTTTTAAATAAAATAATTCTATTAAATTAATTATTAATTTATATTAACATTTATTATAAATAACATTATATTACTATAAATTAATTAAAATAATAATTTAAAATAATAATTTAATAATCTAATTGTTATTCTAATATTTTTAAGGCTTCCATAATTAATTAAAGAAATAAAAATAAATTCTTATTATGTTTATCCGGTATTTTATTTTCCTCTATTTTGCAGATACATGTAATATCCAAAATTCCATCCCTATGCATCCTAACTAACTAGAGAAGAGTTAGTACAAGGGTTAAGATATTATGAAAAGCGTGTCAGAAAAAAATACACATGTGTGGTGACTTTGAGGAGGACTTATCGAAGTTGGGGGAGGGTGTTAGTGACTTACAATAATATATATATGATTTAAAAATATGAGGCAACAATAATGGGGAGGGTATAGATCATTCATTCACTATTTTGATAGTTTACATCAGAGATTCCATAGAAACCATTCGTGTTCCACTTCTTGGAGTTCTTAACGAGAAGAAGCATGAGTAGTGCAGCACCATTATAGTTTTTAGGGGGTTCTCTCTTTCCATGTTCTTTCAAAATTTCATATATTTTAATTGAATGATTTCTATATTGATTTGGAACATGATAGTAAGATTAAATTATTATTTTGGGAGAAAAATTCAAATGGTTATATTCAGTCAACCTTTTCACTTTGTTATTTTAATGTTTTCAGTATTGATTGGTGACATGAATTATAAAATGAAACTATTTCTTCATTACAGTTGAATTCAATTTTAAATTCCACAATCATTCGGTGAGTTTGATCATGGATATATTTTCAACCAAATATTTTAAATCAAAAAGGTATCTTCATAACATTCAAACGAGATTTTGTCTATGGAGTTTTCCAAATACAAATTCTGCAGTTGAATCTTTCTTGGAGTGGTGAATTCAACGATTATTCAATCTGGGTGATTTATCTCATAGGGTAGTAAAATAAATCATTATTTTTTAGTGTTTATATTGCATCTAAATTTAGGTGATTTGGAATCCTTTTTAAACTAGTAGGATAGAACTTTCCATTTGAATATATTTTGATTGTTCATTTTTCAACATCTATTTTCTCTATTCCACACTAATTTTTAATATTTTTTCAGGTTTCATCATATCATAGAATAGAAAAAAACATTATGAAACATAAAAATATTGATCAAAATATATAAATATAATAATATGAAAAAATGAAAACAATTTTTACCCCACTATTGACAATAATGGGGTTGTTTTAAATGAAATTTGGTTCTTCATCCATCCTTATGGGTTCGACCATGAAAACCACTATATAGTAGTAGTAGGATAACATTAAAATTTAAAAGTTAACTCATTTTCAATGAAGAGAAGGTCATTTTTTTGATGCAATTTATGGGGAATGCTTTTGGTGACCACTTTTAATTAAAAATATTTAAAAAAATAAATTCACAAATAAATAAAAAATATTAGAAATTTTGATAGTTTTTTTAAAAAACTGGTTTTATTGTCTACTAATTTTTACATTCTATTTGAAATTTTACTGCTCATTTACCACAATATACTGCTTTGTAATTGTCTGTGCTGAAATTAATCTAATTTTATTCATTTATTGAGAATAATAACTTCTTTTGTTAAACTAAATCCCATGAACCTAGAAATTGAAAAACATGTTACATCTCTTAAAAAGATACAGAAAACTGAAATGAAGAATTTAATAGATAGGGTAAATTCCCCTAAGAATCAACAACACTTTCACCATAAATTCTTGGAAGATAATGGTAGGAATAGGATGGGGGAGTTCCAACTCCCACAAGTTTCACATGATCCTTCATCTATTATAATTTCATCTGGAGAGAGAATATATAAACTCAAACTGTCCCACATTTCTCTATTGCTTGCTTTCAATGGGCTCTCCAATGAGGACTCTCGTGAAATCATTAGGGAAGTATATAATATTGTGAAACAACTTCCTCTCTTAGGACTCACATAAAATGTAACACCCCAAGCTTCCATGATATGCTTCTCATTCAATAATGCAATAGCTTGCATTGTACGCAACTTCGAGTTCTAAAACACCGCGACTAATCAAAGTAGCCGTTATGAATAGTAATAACCACTTTTTAAAAATTATAGAAATTTTATATTTCAAAATGGACTTCATTTTTGTATTCGTAATATCGAAATTAGCCTATGTTGAATTTTTGGTATTTTTCTGAGAACTTCTAATTTTTTATGAATAATGAAAAATACATAAAACAACTTTTTTAATAAAAATAATTTATAGTGATAAGTTATACTATTGAGTGGTTTTAAAGTATAATTAGAATATATTTTTACCATTTTATCCAATGGTGGTCATTAGAATTAATTTAACATTGAAATTGGACATAAATAATTGCCAATCTTTTGATATAAATTGTTTCTTAAAAACACGCTATTTGTTGTAACAGCGGGAATTAATT
This sequence comes from Viscum album, assembly GCA_963277665.1. Taxonomy (NCBI): domain Eukaryota; kingdom Viridiplantae; phylum Streptophyta; class Magnoliopsida; order Santalales; family Viscaceae; genus Viscum; species Viscum album. Next base: position 1,252,382,681 of record OY728121.1, read on the forward strand.
ATAAAATTAATTAATACAACTTATATGTTTGGAATCTTGTAAAATAGACATCATTTTTGAATTCGGAATATCAATTATAGCTTAGGGTGAAATTTTGGCCTTATTCTGAAAAACTTCAATTTTTGATGAATAGTGAAACCACTAAGTGGTAGTTAAATAACTGATTTTTCGTTTAAATGAAATATTACCACTTCTGTGATTTGATTTTCAAAAATCCGACATACATGGTTGTCATTAAGAAGTAAAATGTGGTTCAATAAGATTAAAACAATTTTTTGGTGAATAGAAACTTTTAAGTTCTTAATCGCGATTAGAGGTAATTAGTGTAGTTTAAGGTACAAATAATGTTTTTATAATATGAGATGAGCATGACACTTGTCCTACTCCTATTGGATGAGTCATGGCCGACCAAGACAACCCATGGGTCAACTTGGGGACCCCATGGAGCCACTTTAGTTGGAAAATGACATTAATATATATTTATTTAATGTTAAAGTTAAATTGACACTAACATAAATTGTTTTACTAAAACAATTTTTAAGTAGGGTTACACAAGTCCAAATTTTGACTATAAATATTCATTAGAAATCTAAAAAGATTTCATACATCATAGTATTTGTTTTATAATTTTTAGACATTAAATAAATTAAATTATTTATGACATCATTATGATGTGGCGATGACCTCATTATTTAACGATTTAAATAAAATGAGAAGATAATGCAAAATCCAAGGCTTACACTTGTCCAAAGCCTATTGGATGAGGAGATTTCGAACCCTTATCACCATATCCTCGAATTATATAAGTGTGGGACCTTTAGAATCCGAAAAGCATTGTGTAAATAATGTAACATTTCAATCTTTCCAAAAGAGCCCCTCCTCTCCACTTATAAAAGGCTCCCACCTCTCCCACCTCATTTACACTTTCAAGCCATTTGGCTCGGCCAACCTCTGCCCAAATACTCTCCCCACTTCCCCCTCTTACTCCTAGAATCCTCACTTTGGGCAGAACTCTTCCCAAGGAAGCCTTTGGCTCAAATCAAAAAGAGTTACCCGATTTTGAGGTAATGTCTTTTCTAATGTTGTTTTGTTTTATTTTTCTTCTCCAACCCCTTAACTCTTTTCATTCCATTATTTTGTAACAACACCAGTACCTACAATATACTAGGATGTTGTTATGATAAGGATTTGGTTTACACTTACACACACCTTCGTCTAATGGTTAAAGAACATACGGTTTCTGTGGATGGCGAATTTCTGCCTCACGAAACGATGATTGTTCAACACTCATATAACACCTTCAAAGGTGGCCATTAAGATGTCACTATTTTTATATATGATTTATAATTTGTTTATGTTTTAATTATGCTTCTGTATTTCTCATTTATGTCATACTTTATGATTTCCATTATGGGTAAAACGCGATAATTTCATTTTAGGAAGTGCGGACTACCGCCCCCTCAAAGTGATTTGAATCGTTAATGCCATATGTGGGATGTATAAAGGATGGAGTAAATGGTATTATACACTATATTATACTGGAATTATATTATAAATTTATATCATTATTATTTAGTTCCATTAAATATGAAATTGAAATGAAAGTAGCGTTCATGCGTACGTACGGCTTACCGTCTCCATGAACGGTGCATTTCATTTCTTATCTCTAAATGTTACGTAATATTATAAATGAATGTATATACTGGATATATAAGATATATATGACATCTAAATCATGAATATAATTCTGGATATAATGGATATTTCACCACATAAACAACTTGTAATTATAAGAAGTTTATTGTTGACTCAAGTACCAAAGATCGACAAAACGACCGTTATTAACTTAAATAATTACATAATGTTCATAACATTGTAATAAGTGATATAAAAATGATAATGAAATTAAAAATGGTTCTTAATAGGGTATATATTAACTCTAGTTTATTATTCAGGAGGTTAAAGAACAGTCGAATCATGTCGGACACAAGGTAAGGGAATTTCTTAACCCAACTTCCATTCTTTGGGTTAATCTCCTTCTTTCAAATTACTTCATGATATTATTATGTCCTATCTTGTATTTGTACTTTCTTTATGTGTATCTATAGTGAATACACCTAATAGATCTATTTTATTTGTAAGGGAATTTCATAACCCAACTTCCATTCTTTGGGTTAATCTCCTACTTTCAAATTATGTCATGATATTATTATGTCCTATTTTGTATTTTTACTTTCTTTATGTGTACCTATAGTGAATACACATAATAGATCTATTTTATTTTAAAAAAATGATATTTTTAAGGACTTCGTCTCAATCTCCTTTCATTGAGGCATATTTTGTTTTATACACAAATTTCTTTTATACGGTGTATAAACCCCTTTGACTTTTACGTTTATTCAAAAGGAATATTTTTATACGAAGCATTTTGCTAAACGACAAAAGGGAATGTTTCTCTTTCCGTACTTATGCGGCGACAATGACTTCTCCGCCACCGTGACCATTATTTGAGTTTCGGCTTCCTCTACAAGCCATCATTTTTTTTAATGAAAAATAAATACAAAGTTTTAACTTTCTTTTATTTTGGTATTGAAAATGGTTTTGAAAACGTTTTTATCATATCAAAGTGTTGTATTGATATCTTGTGATTGAAATGTGGAAATGTTATTTTTCCTTTATGCATGTTTTATGTGATACGATTATGTTATGGTTTATGATATGTTTAAACCTATTCATATGAGGAATGCATTGGACTTAATAAGTGACGGGTGGAGCCCGCTATAGCTCCTCGATGCATCGGCAGGTCTCATGAGACAAACTAGTGTCTTGGCACGAGGCCTTGACAAAATCTTATTTGTGGTCTTGGCACGAGGCCTTGACTACGTGGTTATGATAGTCTGGCATTATGCATTCCATCATTACGAAAGTGGTTATTGATATTGCATGTGATTATTCGACCAGTAGAATATCCATGTGAAGAAGTAAATGGCATTGTCTCATTTTACTTTTGCCATATTATGTTGATGTTCAAGTTTAAAAGGCTTTTGTTTTAGTTATACATTGCCTTAAATGTTTATGTTTATTTATGAAAGCTTCCGCAATATTGTTATCCTTACTGAGCATCTGAGATCACCCCTTTCAATGTTTTAATATTTTCCAGGATGTGAAGAAGTATTTTATGAATGACCTGCAGGGATAGTCAGAAGAGGATATGAGTGTGGACTATGGAGACTTTGTTATTGTAGTTTTTCACTTTATGATGTAATGTAAAACTTATGAATGTATCTAGTACTTCCAAGGCTACTAAACTAATCGGTCTTTCGAGACTTGATCTTTTGTGATCATGCCAATGTTACGAAGTAATGCACCGGCTCTGGGTAGCTGGGGTCGGGGCATTACAGTTGGTATCAGAGGCAGTTTAGTACTAACCTTGGAAGCTAGATTTAGATAAACTCTGATTAGAGCACATAGCCCAAAGATAGACTTTGAGGATTAGTATAGAAGAACTTCCTAGAATTTTGGTATTATAGAGATGTTATGACTTTTCCGAGCAATACATCCCTGTCTGGATACGAGCAGGTAGAGGCGGCTCTGGCACAGATGTACCTAGGGGTAAAACCCGAAAACACCGCTTTGAGCTAGACTCGAACGGGAACTGGTGCACGACAACGGGCCTTGCTGCACTCTTGGTTACGACACTCCCGGGGGATATGCTTAGGATAATTCTCATTTTATTTACAAACCACTATGATGGGTTATGAGTATATACTTTCTCAAAGAAAACATTTCTTTTTATGATTATGGATTATATCCATAAATAGTTCAATTTATGTTAAGTGTTTTATAAGTATGGAATTATGTATTTTGATTCATAAACTAATCTAGTTTATGCCATTGTTTAGAAATGGCGCCTAGTGGAAGGAATGGAAACCGTATCAATGCACGAACTCCGTGTAGGGATTTCCCTCCTGATCAAGATAATTATTGTGGATCTGGAGATACACCTGGTGCTGATCAACTTATTACCAAACTGGGACAACTCACTCAGGTTATGAATAATAACCTTACTCGTATGGAGCACCCTGATCCGCAACGTGGAGGATCAATGCTATACCGTTTCATGAGGCAACAACCACCAACCTTTAATGGGAGTACAAATCCTATAGTAGCTGAGCAATGGATAAATTCCTTAGAGAAAAATATTCCATGCCTTGGGGAGTAGTGAAAGGGAGAAGGTTGTCATGGCAGTTTACCGCCTCACTGGAGATGCCGATCAGTGGTGGTCACTGATTCAAAACACAAAGGAAGATGATGACGTATCGAATATGGAATGGAGGGAGTTCAAAGAGCTTTTCTTAGAAAAATACTTTCCTCGTGACCATCGAGCAGATATGGAAAGGCAATTTCTGAGTTTGAGGCAGAAGGAGGATGAGAATGTCGCAAAGTATGAAGCTAACTTTACAAGGTTAGCGAGGCATGCTACCGATTATATACGTAACCCAAGGAGTAAGATTGATCGTTTCTTTGATGGGTTAAAACCATTTCTCCGTCGAGCTTTGGTATCACAATCCTTCTCATCATACGAAGATATTGTCTCGTGTGCTATCAAGACAGAAAAGGAATTCTCTAAGTCTTATGACAACAAAGTAAAGAAAGAGAAGAAGAGAACGGTGGAACAAGAGACAGATAAAGGGAAAAAGGGAAAGAAGGATTTTCCATTATGTGATAATTGTGGGAAGAATCACCCTGGTACTTGCCTAAAAGGAATGGGAGTTTGTTATAAATGTGGAGAAAAGGGTCACCAGGCTCGTGATTGCAAGGGAAAGAAAGAGGCTGTCAAAGTTGAATGCTACAATTGTAGAGAAATGGGTCATTATGCAAATGAATGTCCTAAGTGTCAGGGAAACTTACCTCAGAAAAGGCCAAGGGATCAAGGACAATCTTATGCTGTTACTACAATTGAAGCAGAATAACTAATGTATTGGTGCTTTTGGACTCAAGGATTATATTCTGGTTATAAGAATAATGTAATATGTATATATGGATTGTACTGCAGTACTTTTTGATTTCAGTAAGGTTTTAATATGATCAAGGTAATCATATTTTTAGTATGTGACAATAAGAGAAACTTTACTTTGTTTGGGGAATCTGATAAATTGATTTTGGAATTAGGAGACCTTTTAGAGAAAGTCTGGACAGAGTTATTTTGGATAACTATAAAGGTTGGAGTGGATTAAGTTGATCTTTGGATAGTATTGTTTAAGGTTAAAACATTTATGAAGATTATTTTTGGAATAGTATAGTACTATATTTTTAGGAAAAGGACAACCTGCAGGGTGGGGCATAACCCGTCGCGTCGGACAAAGCTGCAGGAATCGAACCCACAACCATAGTGCGACAAGACTTTATTTCCTACCACTAGCCTACAGGAAGTCCCTGGTTATTACAAAATAATTTTACTAATCTAAATGGTATGTGTTAACATTTGGAACCTTATACAATTAGGAAAAGTATAATATTTTTGGGTTCTATTATCTTTTTGAGTGAAAGATGAGTTGAAGGTTGAAACTCTAATTGTCAAGCATAAATATATATATACCTATCTCTTATTCAATGAATAAATTAATTATTAAACTTTAGTAAAGGGATATTAAAACAAAAAATGTGTTATCCTAATACCTTATGTCTTGTTGAACTGATGATATTTTAAATCCACATAGATTGAAGGCTTTGAGGCCCTCAATTTGACAGTTGATTGTGATTGATGACCTCAATCACTCCCTACAAATATTTACATTTTTCCTCCAATTATATGTCTATAATTTCCACCAATGTTCTCCTTATCGAGATTATAATTTGGTGGTGACTTTCTTATTTCCATTTCCCCCTTATTAAGGCTAAATTTTATTAATCTTATTTCCGATGTGGGTTTTCCTCAAAGGTATTTTCTCTTTTCAACATTTTATTTTCAAAGAAAAATTTCAAATTGCGAGGACGCAATTTATTGAAGGAGGGGAGAATGTAACACCCCAAGCTTCCATGATATGCTTCTCATTCAATAATGCAATAGCTTGCATTGTACGCAACTTCGAGTTCTAAAACACCGCGACTAATCAAAGTAGCCGTTATGAATAGTAATAACCACTTTTTAAAAATTATAGAAATTTTATATTTCAAAATGGACTTCATTTTTGTATTCGTAATATCGAAATTAGCCTATGTTGAATTTTTGGTATTTTTCTGAGAACTTCTAATTTTTTATGAATAGTGAAAAATACATAAAACAACTTTTTTAATAAAAATAATTTATAGTGATAAGTTATACTATTGAGTGGTTTTAAAGTATAATTAGAATATATTTTTACCATTTTATCCAATGGTGGTCATTAGAATTAATTTAACATTGAAATTGGACATAAACAATTGCCAAACTTTTGATATAAATTGTTTCTTAAAAACACGCTATTTGTTGTAACAGCGGGAATTAATTATAAAATTAATTAATACAACTTATATGTTTGGAATTTTGTAAAATAGACATCATTTTTGAATTCGGAATATCAATTATAGCTTAGGGTGAAATTTTGGCCTTATTCTGAAAAACTTCAATTTTTGATGAATAGTGAAACCACTAAGTGGTAGTTAAATAACTGATTTTTCGTTTAAATGAAATATTACCACTTCTGTGATTTGATTTTCAAAAATCCGACATACATGGTTGTCATTAAGAAGTAAAATGTGGTTCAATAAGATTAAAATAATTTTTTGGTGAATAGAAACTTTTAAGTTCTTAATCACGATTAGAGGTAATTAGTGTAGTTTAAGGTACAAATAATGTTTTTATAATATGAGATGAGCATGACACTTGTCCTACTCCTATTGGATGAGTCATGGCCGACCAAGACAACCCATGGGTCAACTTGGGGACCCCATGGATCCACTTTAGTTGGAAAATGACATTAATATATATTTATTTAATGTTAAAGTTAAATTGACACTAACATAAATTGTTTTACTAAAACAATTTTTAAGTAGGGTTACACAAGTCCATATTTTGACTATAAATATTCATTAGAAAGCTAAAAAGATTTCCTACATCATAGTATTTGTTTTATAATTTTTATACATTAAATAAATTAAATTATTTATGACATCATTATGATGTGGCGATGACCTCATTATTTAACGATTTAAATAAAATGAGAAGATAATGCAAAATCCAAGTCTTACACTTGTCCAAAGCCTATTGGATGAGGAGATTTCGAACCCTTATCACCATAGCCTCGAATTATATAAGTGTGGGACCTTTAGAATCCGAAAATCATTGTGTAAATAATGTAACATTTCAATCTTTCCAAAAGAGCCCCTCCTCTCCACTTATAAAAGGCTCCCACCTCTCCCACCTCATTTACACTTTCAAGCCATTTGGCTCGGCCAAACTCTGCCCAAATACTCTCCCCACTTCCCCCTCTTACTCCTAGAATCCTCACTTTGGGCATAACTCTTCCCAAGGAAGCCTTTGGCTCAAATCAAAAAGAGTTACCCGATTTTGAGGTAATGTCTTTTCTAATGTTGTTTTGTTTTATTTTTCTTCTCCAACACCCTAAACTCTTTTCATTCCATTATTTTGTAACAAAAACAGTACCTAAAATATACTAGGATGTTGTTATGATAAGTATTTGGTTTACACTTACACACACCTTCGTCTAATGGTTAAAGAACATACGGTTTCTGTGGATGGCGAATTTCTGCCTCACGAAACGATGATTGTTCAACACTCATATAACACCTTCAAAGGTGGCCATTAAGATGTCACTATTTTTATATATGATTTATAATTTGTTTATGTTTTACTTATGCTTCTGTATTTCTCATTTATGTCATACTTTATGATTTCCATTATGTGTAAAACGCGATAATTTCATTTTAGGAAGTGCGGACTACCGCCCCCTCAAAGTGATTTGAATCGTTAATGCCATATGTGGGATGTATAAAGGATGGAGTAAATGGTATTATACACTATATTATACTGGAATTATATTATAAATTTATATCATTATGATTTAGTTCCATTAAATATGAAATTGAAATGAAAGTAGCGTTCATGCGTACGTACGGCTTACCGTCTCCATGAACGGTGCATTTCATTTCTTACCTCTAAATGTTACGTAATATTATAAATGAATGTATATACTGGATATATAAGATATATATGACATATAAATCATGAATATAATTCTGGATATAATGGATATTTCACCACATAAACAACTTGTAATTATAAGAAGCTTATTGTTGACTCAAGTACCAAAGATCGACAAAACGACCGTTATTAACTTAAATAATTACATAATGTTCATAACATTGTAATAAGTGATATAAAAAGGATAATGAAATTAAAAATGGTTCTTAATAGGGTATATATTAACTCTAGTTTATTATTCAGGAGGTTAAAGAACAGTCGAATCAAGTCGGACACAAGGTAAGGGAATTTCTTAACCCAACTTCCATTCTTTGGGTTAATCTCCTTCTTTCAAATTACTTCATGATATTATTATGTCCTATCTTGTATTTGTACTTTCTTTATGTGTATCTATAGTGAATACACCTAATAGATCTATTTTATTTGTAAGGGAATTTCTTAACCCAACTTCCATTCTTTGGGTTAATCTCCTACTTTCAAATTATGTCATGATATTATTATGTCCTATTTTGTATTTTTACTTTCTTTATGTGTACCTATAGTGAATACACATAATAGATCTATTTTATTTTAAAAAAATGATCTTTTTAAGGACTTCGTCTAAATCTCCTTTCATTGAGGCATATTTTGTTTTATACACAAATTTCTTTTATACGGTGTATAAACCCCTTTGACTTTTACATTTATTCAAAAGGAATCTTTTTATACGAAGCATTTTTCTAAACGACAAAAGGGAATGTTTCTCTTTCCGTACTTATGCGGCGACAATGACTTCTCCGCCGCCGTGACCATTATTTGAGTTTCGGCTTCCTCTACAAGCCATCATTTTTTTTAATGAAAAATAAATACAAAGTTTTAACTTTCTTTTATTTTGGTATTGAAAATGGTTTTGAAAACGTTTTTATCATATCAAAGTGTTGTATTGATATCTTGTGATTGAAATGTGGAAATGTTATGTTTCCTTTATGCATGTTTTATGTGATACGATTATGTTATGGTTTATGATATGTTTAAACCTATTCATATGAGGAATGCATTGGACTTAATAAGTGACGGGTGGAGCCCGCTATAGCTCCTCGATGCATCGGCAGGTCTCATGAGACAAACTAGTGTCTTGGCACGAGGCCTTGACAAAATCTTATTTGTGGTCTTGGCACGATGCCTTGACTACGTGGTTATGATAGTCTGGCATTATGCATTCCATCATTATGAAAGTGGTTATTGATATTGCATGTGATTATTCGACCAGTAGAATATCCATGTGAAGATGTAAATGGCATTGTCTCATTTTACTTTTGCCATATTATGTTGATGTTCAAGTTTAAAAGGCTTTTGTTTTAGTTATACATTGCCTTAAATGTTTATGTTTATTTATGAAAGCTTCCGCAATATTGTTATCCTTACTGAGCATCTGAGCTCACCCCTTTCAATGTTTTAATATTTTCCAGGATGTGAAGAAGTATTTTATGAATGACCTGCAGGGATAGTCAGAAGAGGATATGAGTGTGGACTATGGAGACTTTGTTATTGTAGTTTTTCACTTTATGATGTAATGTAAAACTTATGAATGTATCTAGTACTTCCAAAGCTACTAAACTAATCGGTCTTTCGAGACTTGATCTTTTGTGATCATGCCAATGTTACGAAGTAATGCACCGGCTCTGGGTAGCTGGGGTCGGGGCGTTACATAAAATGAACATAGATTGAGGGTATTTCCCTTTTTCATTAAAATGAATTCTCAAACCATGTTTTTGAGTCTCGAAGATAATATTTTTTTATAATTGGTACCAATTGTATAATTAATTCAAAATGAAATGCTTCCCCAAAGACATAAATAAGAAATTTGAACAGAGATAATATGTTTTTATCAAGAGGATGTAGAAGTCTTTCATGAGGATTGGGATAGATTTAGGGACCTTCGATGTTAGTGTCTCCATAATCAACTCTAATACAACATTCTCTTGGATACCTTCTATTAAGGGCATACCTCCTCTAGTCAAAACCTTGACGACCAAGATGTTGGGGGTAACTACAATGATAAAACTGATGAATAATTAATACAAATTTTCAACAGACATGCTATAAATCCTCAATAAAAAAATCATGAAGAAAAAGAGTGAATAGAAACTCTCGTACTAGTTTTGGAATTGGAAATTATGCTCAATAACTTTATTCTAAAATCACCAACCAACATCAAACATTAATGAACCCAAATTCTGAACAATCTATAAATCAAATAGTCTTCCAAAACTAAAACCAATCTCTTAGGGAACCGTTTGTCTAGTCTGGAATGCTTTGGAACACTGAGAACTACTGTACAGACATTGATATGTCTTTCTAATAATAAGAGAACACAAATTTTGTTAATTTTGGTCCTAGGTTGACTAATATAGAAGACCCATTTTCCAAAAATTACAATCAAATATATAGGAACCACACTAGTTTTTCATGGAAAGAATGATTAATGATTAAAAAACCCACTACCCATTCCTATCAAAACCAATCGAGAAAAAATTATCAAAACCAAAAAAGGGGTTAAAATATATTTCACAGGGAAACCATGATAGTCAAGTGTCTTCAAAATTTGATGAAATACAAAATAGAATTGACTCTCAAGAGGAAAAATTCAAAACACAACAGAGTAAACATCACAATCAATATGAATCTGATAAAATTATAAATGATACTAGAATGAAGAACATGAATAATAAATTGTGCCAAATATCTAGATACTTTACATCTAGGAATAAAGGAAGGATACCAAGAACAACTGAAATAAAACCTAGGGATAATTCCTTGTATTTTGTCCAAGAAGTGGGATAAATACTCAAACTGTGGTAGAAAATGATTTTAAAATTCCCAAATTGAAAAAAATTATTAATATTTAATCATAAATCTTATTTTCCTTCAATTTGGAAATCATAAAAATGTTAACGAAACTGAAGAAAATTTAAATTTTTCACCTGGAAGTAAAACAATAATTTTTTTTGAAAATAAATTTGAAAATGGAAAAGGAAAATTATATTGATAAAGTTAGAAATATTACTATAGTTCTTATAAACTTTTCCCCATCCATCCCTTTCCATGAAAAATTAAAACCTAAAAGTTACACGAAGACAAAGCTTCTTACGTTCCTTGGGATATTGACCAATATCCAAGTGAACATCCATTTCATTAAATATTTAATTCGAATCCCATCATTTATGAAATATCATAGAAAAAATTTCAAACAAAAATACTCTTGAATAATTTTCCACTTACAGCCTCATTGAATAATGTAGTGATGTTCTCCAAAAGAATATCCCAACCAAACTCAATGATCTGGGTAGATTTTTCATTCCATGTAACTTAGGAAATTATATTCAACTCCACTTCTTGTGTGAATTAGGTGCCAATATTAATATTCACCCATACGTACTCTTTCAACGGTTCAGATTGGGTGATCTTCATCCCACTATAGTCATCCTACAATTGGATGAAAATACATTCACTCATCCTATGGGGAGGTATATGACATAGAGTAGGTATTGGGAAATATTTTCTAGCTGCTTATTTCTTAGTCCAAGCTATGGAGTGTGACCAAGAGGTTCCCATCATTATGGGTAGGCCCTTCATGGCCACTATTGGAAATTTTATTCATGTTATTAAGGGTTAGTTGAACTTTGATATTGGATAACAATAAGATGATTTTAATTTATTTAAAAATGTCACAGGACCAACATTCAATGAATATTGTTCAAATATTTAGTCCTTATAATCTAATAATAAACTAAAAAATCCTAAATAATCTGAAAAATTGTCCTCTATTGATGAAATAAATTTGGAAACTGAAATTCATGATTGTCACATTTTACATGGAATATAATCTATTCAAATTGATATTCTAAATAAATTTCTAGAACTACAAAGATGTCCATTTTTTTCATTAGTTAGAGATGTTTCATCTTCTTATTAACTAAAAAAAATTTATGTGAAGTTGAGGGTGATTATACTATCACCAACACTATAAAAAAATTTGAGGAAGTAGAGGGAGACCTTATAAAACAACATGTTGATTTTTCCTTGATAAATATTTTAATCTTAAATCTAGAAAATCAGGATAGTCAGTTATACACTTTGGATATTAGTGTCATAAATTCTAAATCTGGTCATAAAATTTAAAATCATTCATCATTAAAAACTCCCAACAATATATATTTGGAAGATCTTAGTTATCCTAGTATAAAGAGTCTTTCATCATGTAAAAATTCACCCACTCTATAACTGAAACTAATTTATACACATCTAAAATATTTATTTTTTGATGATAATTCCACACTTCTTATAATAATTTCTACTGAGATGAATATTAATCAAGAGTAAAAACTGCTAAATGTTCTAAAAAATTAAAATCTACCATAGGTTGGATAATAGTTTATATTAAGATAATTAGTCATTTATTTTGTATGTATAAAATCCTTATGGAGCCAGACCATAAGCATAAGGTAGAATTAAAAAGAAGATTAAATCCTAATATAAAAGTGGTTATGAGAGGAGAAGGCATTAAATTTCTTGACATGAGTATAAAATATCATATATCAAATAGAACATGGGTTAGTCTGGTCCATGTAGTCCACAAGAAAGTAAGTTTCACTATTGTCACAAATAAGAAAAATGAACAAATACATCTTCGGAAATCCACCAAATGGATGGTCTATCTAGATTATAGGAAGCCTAATTATACCACTTAGAAGAACCATTTTCCAAATACCATATTTCTTCAAATTCTGGAGAGGCTTTCTGGAGATGAATTCTTCTATTTTCAATAAGGGAATTCTAGTTACCACTATATTCTAGTTTCTCTAGAGGTTCAAGATAAGAAAAACCTTTACATTCCCCTCCGGGACACTGGCCTACTGGAAGATGTCTTTTGGGTTGTGTGGATCCCATTATACCGTTCCAAGGTGTATAGTGGTTTTTTAAATGATTGAGAGAATAATTGAGGTTTTTATTGGTTATTTATTCATTAGGGGTAGCATATTTTATACTTCTTTGAAAAATCTAGAGTTAGTTTTGGAGAGATATCCAGAGACCAACATAGTTCTTAATTGAGAAAAATGTTAGTTCAAGGTCACTGGGGGGATTGTGTTAGGACTTAAAGTTCCCTAGAAGAGTTTGGAGGATTAAACTTCTAAAATACGATTTATTGAAAAACTACCCCTCTGGAAAATGTTAAAGTGGTCAGAAGTATTATAGGCCATGACTCACTATACTAGAAGTTTATAAAAGAATTTTTACAAATCACTATGACCATTTTTTCTTTATTGGTTAAGGATGCACTAGTTTTGTTTGACCAAAACTAATTGGAATCTTTTAATATTATTAATTATAAACTCACTAATTCACATATTATCATTGCAACTGATTGGAATATTCATTTTGAGTAAATATGTGATTCTAGTGATATAGCTATTGGAGCTGTCCTTGGATAGAGGAGGGATAAGAAGTTGCATGTGGAAAATTATTCTATAAGACTTCTAGATGAGGAATAATGAAACTATAAAACTACTAGAACGTAGTTGTTAGCTATTTTGTCTACTCTTCAGAAGTTTAGGCAATATATTTTCGGTTCAAAATTCATCATTTTCCCTAACCATTCTTCATTGAAATATTTTATTTATAAGAAGGATGCTATGCCAAATCTTATTATATTTATTCTATTAATATTATAATTTGACATAGAGTCTATAGATATGTAGGGAGTTGAAAACATAGTTGCATAACTTGTTTATAGTCATCCTCAAACTCACTGTGTAGATACAAGGGAGATAGACTCTTTATTTCTTGATAAAAAGTTACTCACTATCTTCATGAGGCAGTCTTTATGGTATTCTGATTATGAAAATTTTGTGGCATCTAGTTTCTTTCCTAAAGACTTTTCTAAAAACAAAAGGAATAAATTCATTTTAGAAAAATAAGTTTTATCTTTGGGTTGACCAAATGTTGTTTTAGAGGTGTGATGATGGTATCTTAATAAGGTGCATGTCAGAAGAAGATATTATCCTCATATTGGAGATTTGTCAATCCTTTCTTAGGAGAGGAAATCATGGTGGTGAGTGGATAGCTCAGAATGTTCTTCAATCTGGTTTTTATTGGCCCACATTATTAAAGGATACTAGGAGATTTGTTTTTGGTTTTAACAGATTCCAAAGTCTATTAAATATTGGTTGGAATAAATAGTTTTCAAAAAAGGGTATTCTGGAGGTTTATATCATGGATGTTTTGGGTTTAGATTTCATGACTCAATTTCTTTCATGTCATGGAAATTAATATATATTCTAGGGACTATAGATTATGTGTCTATGTTGGTTTAAAAATTTGCTTTGTCAAAAAATATGTCCAATAGTTTAAGAAATATTGTTAAAAAGAATATCTTTTCAATATTTGGAGTACCAGAAGCCTTAAAAATGATAATGGAACACACTTTTAAAACTAAAAATTTAAGGCTTTAATGGAAAAATATTAATTCACTCATTAGGGTGGTACTACATACCATCTGCAGTCTAGTGGATAGGTAAAGATATCAAATAGGGAGCTAAAACATATTCTGGAGAAAACTATGTGACATTCTCTAAATAACTCATCGTTGAAGTTAGATGAAGCTTTGTGGGCATATAGAACAGCTTTTAAGACCCTAATAGGTATACCTACTTACATGATACTATTTGGGAAATGTTTTCATTTTCATTTGAAGTTGAATAACATATCATATTGGGTAGTTATGTCCTTAAATATTTATTTTAAGAGTGTGGAGAGAGAATATTTCTTGAGATGTGTGAACTTTATGAGATTAGGAGAGGGTCATTTGACAATTCTAGGATATAAAAATAGAGAACTACAATATTTCTTGATTATGTCCAACAGATCAGTGAATTTAAACCTGGAAAGAATGTCTTTATCATTAATTCAAGATATAATATATATCTTGGAAAATTAAAATCCATATGGTCTGGTCCTTTTAGAGTAGTTATATTTCTTAATAATTGTTCTTTTGAGATCATAGGAGAGGAAAACAAGCCTATTATTTTTAATGGCCATAGAGTACACCTCTATTTTGAAGGATACCCGAAGAACTTGACTATCTTCACTATTCATAAAATATAATTTTGAATAAAGTCTAACTAAATACATTAAAGTCGGTGATTTATGGGATTCAACCCATGGACCATGTTTTTCCTTCATTCTATACTTTTGTCCGGTTTTGTTTTTGAATAAAGTGTTGTTTTCTACTATGGTTGTACTTTTTTTCTATTAGATTTTTGATCTTAGCTATTCTTTTTAGAAAAATAAATTTTTTATTTTTTATTTCAATGTGAATAAAATTTCCAAATGTTTTTCAATTCATATATAGCTTCATGATTGAATATTAATGGATAAAACATTATCAGGGAAGTTCAATATTTTATTTCTACTTTTATTTTTTAGTTTCACTTTTACTTTGAGAAATTAACTTTTAAGTCACTATTATATTATATATAAGTGTGTGTATGACTCACTGATTCATTTGCATCCCCGTTAAACTATTATATTATATATTGGTGTGTCAATGACTCACTAGTGGTTGTGTTGGTGATTCAATGAGTTTATACTTCTACTAATAATTGCTCTGCTTATGATTGTTGTGAAAAAAATTGTACTGAATTTTTTGGTTATTAAAAAATCTTATGTATATGCGTCCTGATGATGAAAAATTCAGCTATATATGTCCCTTTTCCAAAAAATCATGTTGTAGGTGTTGGTTTGCAGAAAATTTAGTGTGCTGGAAAATATTTTTTTTGTGATGGAAATAATTTCTACATGTGTTGTTGTGTTGTAAAGATTTATTTCTTTACAATATTAATGATAGAAATTGAGTTTTAGTGATTTTAAAACCACTCCCTACTAAAAATTAAGTGTGTGTTTGTGTGTGTGTGGGGGGGTATTCTAGTTGGCTGTTTGTGTTTTTATTGAATCATTTTTCATTTGATGGGTGTTTTACCATATATTTTTCTACTCAAGTGAAAATATGTTTGCATCAAAATTTTGAACTTATCACACCCCATTCAATATTGTTAAATATATTTTACATGCTGATTTATAAACTTAATGGAATTTTTTTTACTACATTAGATGATAATTCATGTAATATAGTTGTGAAATAATTATTGTGACAAACATTGTTTTGTGTCTTTCACTAAGGCCCTTAAACAATTCATTAATCTACTGAAATGAATATCTAATTTGAGTTTTAAATGTTTAATTGTTATCATCTCCACCATTGAATTCATCTTTGGGGAAAATGTTTGGTTTTATGTGTGCGGGATGGGGTCCACATATATTGATCCAATAAAGGAATTAATTAAATCCCATCGATTCCCACATCTACTTTTATTTTTATAAAAATGGTTAAATTTTTTTTAAAAAAAATCTCCTAGAATTTCAGTTCTTTAGGCTTTACCGTATACTTCAAATGTGTTTTTCCTAATGATATTTCTTTACTATAAGTTAAGAGTTTCCATGAGTCTAAAACATATGAGGTTGAATCATTACTAAGTGATTTTTCATAGTGATTTTATAACTATTCGGTTTAGGAACTATATTTAAGAGTGATATACGATAACATTTTGTGCAATTGAGATCTTAACATTAGGAACTGGAAGTTTAAACATTACCTTAGGGGATTCAATTTTAATTATTAAAAAATAATCACCTTAGTGAGACAATATAAATGCTATTCATATTAATCCTTGAAAACTGGAGTAAAATGGGCATTGGGATCCCACTGTGATTATCTGAGACCCTAGGCCCTGGGTGTGTTTATGTTAACTAAAGCCCTATATAAAATGTTGAATAAGGGAATATGAAAAATTCTCAACACAAGAAATATGGCTTGGGAAAAATAAAATAAAGTGTCTGGGGTAAATATAACTTCATTATGGTGAGGGGAATAATGAACAACATATGAAAATGGGACAATATATTTATATGGAACCATTTATGTTGAATCAATAAGGTCATTCAAAAAAAATTAATTAACGTTTTCTTTTTAGAAACTAGAATAGTGTCAATGTATAAGGTTTTTTTTGTTATGTTCTTGACTCTGCTAACATTTAACCTTTTATCACTCTAGAACATAGATATTGAACTTGAATAGAAGAAAGTTAGAATGTTGTTTCATATATGAGGCATGACATCCTCTAATGTAGATTATTCTTTCTCTCTTAATTACTGAGTAAATATATTACGTTATGCAATATTTCCATTAAAACATTATTTTTCAAAATCCTCACTCATTGTTTCTTATCCTCTATTTTTATATTGTTTAACCTACTTCAATTTGAGATGATGAAAAAAATGTTGTTTTTTAAAAAAGAAAACAATGAATGGGATTGATTGAAGACAAACAATGATTACATCTTTGGGAATTTGATGTGTCTATAAAATCACATGTTTTTTAGATATATTATTATTAATTATTTAATATTTTATTTAATTTTTTTAAATTTTTTTAATTAATTGATCTTTTATAATTTTATACAATAAATTATAAATTAATCAATTTTTATAATCAATTTTTATATTTTTCATTCACATTATTAAAAATGACTTTATAGGTTCCTTTTATCTTGTAAAATATCAGTTTTAACTAACCCTTATTCAATTGTGATTAAAATAATTATTAAATAATTAAAACTTAATTTTAGTTTTTATATTAATTTAATTTCTAATCATTTAATTTTGTATTATTAATTAGTTTTAATATAATTAATCAATTTTATTTAATATGATTATAACTAATTAATTTAACTCTTAAATTTATTAACTTATTTAAATTTATAGAACCTTTTTCATTTAATTTTATTTGTGATGTTTGTCAATTTTATTCATATTTTAATTTCTATTCAGAATCTTAAAAATTATCTTTTTAGATTTATATTTTTATCTTAAATATTTAAATAATATTATTTTATTTGATTTTATTAATTCTTATAATTTAATTTTTTTTATTTTATAAATGTTTAGTTACTTTGATTTAATATTTATTTAACATTTTAATTTGGATGAAGAGAAGCTACCATCACTTTTCTGACTTACCAATGATTCATAGGTGACTTATTTTATATTGTCATTTTTGTAGTTCAAAGTTCCAGTGGTGAGTCATAACTCGCAGATGGAGCCTCAATTACAACAGTGATTTCTTTACTTGCTGTTTAAACCCGTAATCATTGATTCCACATTAATTATTTTATTAAATATTTATTGTTTTTTCATTTATTAAAATAATTAAATTTAATTTAATGTTAAAATTAAATTTGGAAATCATATATCATTTTGTTTAATTTTTCTACTTAATAATTCAGTTAGTTGTTAATTTAATTTAATTTTAATGTTTTGAAATTGTTAATTGGATAATTAATTTGTTATTTATTTTTTATTTTATGTTTTATTTGTTTCATTATTTTTTTTTGTTTCTTTTTCTTAATTGTCCATTGTTTGAATTATTTAAATTTTTTAATTGTTTTATTTTTATTTTTGATGTTTATGCTGATTCATTAATGCAGTTCCACCTCAACTACTGATTCCATGTCAGTCTCACTGATACCCTTTATACTCACCATTCAAGGGTGGTAACTCCAATTACATTATATTACTGATACTTTGAGTTACTAACATCATTTTCCCACTGAAGCTGCACGTACCTCCCTTCGTTTATCCTACAGACACATCAGTATCTCATCACTTACCGACACCCCCAACACATTGGTAGCTCCACCAATTCGTCGGTTATACGTCTCACTAATGCCTATTTCCCACATCCTCTTCACACTTATCATCCTTCTATCACATTGGCACTGATCTTGAATCCCTACACCACCAATGTTAACACACCAACTTGGACATATTGTTGCTACGAGGTTAATCCTCTTACCGCCATAGAACAAAACAACACGTCAACCAGAAAAATAAATCAGATACAGATCTGAAGATTGAATCTACAAAAATAAGAACACAAATCCATATCTTTCATAGATCTTTAAATCAACATCTTTCATCACCATTTGAACCGAGATGGCATAGTGAAGGATATACAAGACGTAGTGAAGAGCATATCACGAGTTTTAGTCACCATCTAGGAGTAACCTTTATGCATTCAATCAGAGATATTGTTGCTACTGAGAAAAGGGGAGGCCGATTCCCTTTCCCTACCCATGACTCCATTGGAGGATCGAGCCACGAGCTGCTAGAGAGCCTGACATAGACGCCAGAGCTACTTCTACAAGAAGTTGTATGACCCCCTCCACACATTGTGAATAAGATTAAGAAAGGGGGAGGAAATAAAATAAAAAATAATATAATAATATAATAATACTACTCTAAATAAATAAATAATAACAATTATAAAATATAACAAATATTAATTAAATAAAAGGTTTAAAAACTAAAATATTAAAAATAATTTTTATATATAATTAAAATGAACAAATATAATCAAATAAATATAAAATAGTAAATATTTTAATAATTATTATAATAATAACCCTTTTTAAAAATATAAATTAATTAATTAATTAACTCGATAAAATAATAACTTTTAAACATAAAATGATAATAGAATGTTATTTAAATAGTAACCATAATAATATTAATTAAATAATTTAAGAAAAAAATTATTTTAAATATAATAAAACATTTAAAATAATAATTAATTTAAATAAAAATTAATTATAAATTACATTAAATAATTATAAATTAATTAATATAATAATTTATAATAATAAATTAATAAAATAATTTTTACTCTTATCTTTTTATTGTTTTCATAATTAATTAATTAAACATTCTTATTATAATTAAACTATATTTTTTTGTCCCATATTTTATAGATACAAGTAGGATCCAAAATTCCATTCAACTGAATCCTAATTAATTGGGGCGATATTTGTTATAAGGGTTCTGATATTATGTCTAGTGTGTCAGACAAAAATGCACTCAAGTGGTGAATTTGAGGTGGACTTATCGATGTTGGTGTAGGATGTCAGTGACTTTCAATATAAGAAATATGATTTCAAAAGAGGGGACAATACTATAGGGGAGGGGATTGATCATTCATTCACTATTCAATACTATAAATCTGAGATTCCTCCGAGACCAATAGAGTATCACTTCTTGGACTTCTCGCGGAGCAGAAGCAAGAGTAGTGCAACACCATTAAAGTTCATAGGGGGTTCTATCTTCCCCTGAACATTCTCAATTCCGTATATTATAATTGAACGATTTCATTTTTTATTCTGAACATGACAGGTAGCTAGAATTATTGTTTCAGAAATGGATTTTGCAACTGGTTGTCTTCAATCTACCTATTTACGTTGTTATTTTAATGTTTTCACAATTGATCAACAAAATAAATTCTAAAATCCAAATATTAATTCATACCAATTTCATTCAATTATCGATTAAATGGTCATTTGGTGACTTTGATAATGGATAGAATTTCTTATAAATCCTTTAAATCAAATATATAAATTCAAAACATTCAACAAGATTGTGTTTGTTGAATTTTTCAACAACAAATTTTACTGTTGAACCTTTATTTTGTTAGAGAACTATTATATTGTTTAATCTGGATTAATTAAATCCTAGATAAGGAAATAAGTCATTATTTTTGTGTGGTTATGTTGCATATACATTTACATGATTAGGAATCCTTTTTAAACTATTAGGATATCTCTTTCCCCAAGTATATATTTTGATTGTTCATTTTTTATCATCTCTTGTCTCTATTTCTCACTAATTTTTCATATTTTTTCATGATTCATCATATTCTATAATAGAAAAAAAAATTGCGTGATATTACAACTTCTATCAATATATATAAATATAAAAATAAGAAAAACTAAAAAAATTACCCCACTGTAGACAATAGTGGGGTTGTTTTGAATGAAATTTGGTTGTTTATCCTTCCCTATAGTTTTGATCCTAATAAACACTATATAGAAGTAGTATTAAAACCAAAAAATTTAAACATTGATTCATTTAAATGATTATAAAGACATTTGTTATGTTCTTATAGTCAGAATCATGTGCGGAATCCTTTCAGGAGATTAAAGGGAGGCTTGTCTCATCACCTATTCGAATTCTTCCATAACCTCCAACAAGTAATATTTTATTCTATGATACACTAGGAATTTCCCTAGGATTAGTGAAGATAAAATATGATATAGTGGTTTCATATGGGTCTAAACAATTGAGGCCTCATGATAGAAATTATCCAACTAATGACATTGAGCTAGTAGTACATTTCCCTAAATAACATTACTGGCGAAACTATCTTTTGCGTGAGAGATTTGTGGTGTACATGGGAAATGAGAGCCTCAAATATATATATCTTTAAAATTTGAATTAAATATTAGATACTAATGATGTTTTTTATATCTACAATCCTTTGATTTTGAGGTTGTCTATATGCCTAAAAAGTAAAATGTATTCCATGATGTGTTGAGTCAGAAAACTCAAGCACATGTTGTATGGGAAGATAAGGATGAATGGAAGTTAATGTCCCTATTTTCTATGATGGATCTATATTTTCATGATAGTCACAAGAAATAATACATTTTATCCTTAACAATAACCTCTTATCTCTTTAATAAGGTGAGGTCAGGCAATTTTCAGATCCAGAGGTTCTGGTTCTTCGTGAGAGTATATCAAGAGCTGACCCATCACCAGATTTGTCTATGGATAGAGATGACATCCTACGTATTCATGGGAATGTCTAGGTTGATACTGATATTAAAGAGGAGTTTAGGTAACAGTCCCATTCTTCTCAGTGGGTAGATGATCCATGAATATCCAAAATGACTTGAGATATTTGATGTCGGAATTGGTGGTCTGGGATGAAATGTTAGATTACATGCTTTATTGCTTGGTGTTCTACCAATTAGGATATATATAGGTGGAGTAGAAGACACCTACAAGATTGTTACAGATGCTTCCAATTCTAGAATTGAAATGGGAATATATTTCTATGTATTTTTTAGTTTTCTTACCTAGTTCACCGAGGGGTAGCGACCTGTATAAGTGGTTATTGACTAAAAAATGAAAGCAACCCTCTTCATTCCCATTCGGGAGACTTTCATAGAGGATTATATGGGATGAATATATGTCTGTCCAATCATACGACTATGGGGGATCCCTCATACTATCAATTCAGATAGGGATTCTCATTTCCCATAATGGTTTTGTTAGGGCTTAAAGAAATATATTGGTTCACAAGTTCTTCTAAGAACAACTTTTCACACTCAGACCGATGGACAGTCGGGACAATCGATATAGGTTCTGGGTTGAATTCTTTGAACACGAGTCCTTAATTTTGGAAGTTCAGGGGAGAAGCATATTCAACTCATCATGTTCACTTATAATAACATCTTTTAGGTGAAAATTCAAAATCTTCCATTTGAGGCCTTATATGGTAGGTCATTTCGTTCACCCCTATGTTGTCTAGAGGCAGGTGAATAATCCCTACTAGGTTATTATCTCATATAGGAGATTGAAGAGAAGGTTCAACTGATCAGGATGTGTATGACTACTACTCAATCTAGAAAAAAATCCTATGTTGATCTCTATCAATGTCCTCTAGTGTTCCTAGTCAGGGATCATGTTTTCCAATGACTATCTATCATGCTAGGGAATTGATAGTTTTATAAGAAATAGACGTTTTCAACTTGTTATGTAGGGTTGTTTGAGATCATGGAAAGATTTGTGTCAGTTGGATATCAGTTGTTACAACTCATAGGTATCGGGCTATGAAAATTCTTCTTCCACATTTCATATATTCAATTTTATCAAGCCTACATGTCTCATTCTTTTGATCCCAAGGAAGTTGAACTTGATTCTAATTCTTATTTTGAGGACTATATTATACACATCTTAAACAGGAACACAAAGGGTCTCTGAGGCTGGTATTCCCCTCTATTATAGTTTTAATGGTAGCAAGGCCATGTACCATATGAGACATGAGAGTATGATTTAGATGCACAAGCTCAGTGGCCAAAGTTATTATTAGATATTATTTCACCACCCTTGGAATGGGAACTTGAGGGGAATGTTCCTTTAATGTGGGAAGACTATAAGAACCGAATTTTGACATAGATATGGATCCGTTAAATTTCACTCTAATTATTTATTTTGGATGTAATATGGAAGCCTAAGAGGTTACAAAAGGTCTTAGGTGTATCTGGTTATCGTTCGGAGCTTGTAACCATACGTTTTAGGAAAATTGTCTCCCTACATGGTCAGAGTATGCTATGTAGGGAGGATTCATGGTTAGTCTAAAGCTTTTTGATGGTCTACATTTTCATACAGAGCCATATCACATAGTTGGAGCATAGTTCTTCAAACCATGTCGCCAGACCATGTGAGTGCCCCCACTTCTCCAGGTTCCGGTGCATATTTGGAAAATGGTTTGCTAACTAAGTGGCCAAACCGTGCCCAAGCTATTATTGGCATAATTTTACTATTTTCCCCTTAATTATTTAATTAACTTAACTCTTATTCCCCAATACTATTTCCAATGGGTTGAAACTCAATTTTATCCCATTTTAAATATTTTGAAGGCCATATCAAGGAGTTAAGATATCTCCTTCATTCGGGAATTTATTGACCTTCTCTTTGTCATGTTGGATGCATAATGATATACTCTATTCAATGCCAAATTAGAGGCTAATACTAGATTATGGGAGTCATAAAATCTAGATTTGGGTGGTCCATAACTCATCCCTCATGTTTGTTCATATTTTAATTGATGTGTGTGGCCTGACGATTTCATCGTGTGCCATTCCTGAATTTATATACCATGATTATGTTCATTAGAATTGTATGGTTAAACTCTTTACATAAATGTAATTGGTTTTTTGAGTTTAAATCCACAACTCAACGCATCCCATGCATGGTGATATGACGTAATTCCGTTTTCAGTGTTTTAACACTTTTGAATTATCGTTTAGTAGTGCTCAATCTTGACCATACTAAAGGTATGCCTACTTACATTAAATACCTATTGAATCATGAAATTGTGAATGGATTTTTCTGTGTCACTTCCATGTAACTAGCCTAATGAATTTGATTAAATTTATGTAATTTATTTATATCATATTATGGAAAGCATAATTCAGTATATTTCTTGGCCTTGTTAAATTTAAATGAATGTTTTCTTTCACGTCTATCGCACACCATGCCATTTCAATGGAAAGATGTGGAGTGAACCTTATTCTTTGAACTTGAAATGCATGGTTTTAATTAAAAGGTTTCACACTACATTGTCTTTTCAAGATAATTAAAGGAAAATCTTAAACCAAGTGAAATTATTAATGGCATAGTTATCATATTCCAAAATAATTATGGTTAATTAAATGTATGGTGTATCTTTATACACATGGACCAAGACATTTTTATAAGAATGATAGACTAGTGTGAGCTCTTGGATTTCAGAGGTAATTCCTTAGGTACTGGAGGAAGTCATTCCATTTCAAGGATGTTGGTTACCTTAGTGAAACCTGCCTAGGAACCTGATCCTTTTCCACCTTCTGATGCTTAGTCTGACATTGTAGGATCCCATCATTATTATTACAAGATTCTGTAGATACACTCCATGGATCCAGCATGACATGAGTCCCCTGTGTTACAAATTTGGTCTTGACCACTACTTACCTCCAATTTTACATTATATGAATTACATGGTCTCAGTTAGAAACATTATTATTGGAATTACTTGGATGATTCTATTTGTATCACACTATCATCCCTTAGGTACACTCTGTTACTACTAAGATAGGGCCCCCTGATTTCTAGGATTCCTTCTAGATTACTATGGATCCACTTTTTATTTTGTTATCAATCATGGTTACCCTGTTACATCTTGGAACCTTTACTATTTTATACTATCACTGGATGATGTAATTTTTGGATAAGCCTCACAATAACTATTAATATATATTGATAATTACATAATTAATGAGATACTTACATGCTCATACCCTATCCTTGGGATGAAGTAGGTACTTGGAATTTAGATACATTATCCTGATTTACTTTAACTATGCATTCTTGCACACTACTGAATTTTCATTACATAGGTCAGATGTTATAGACATCATTGGTGGTGGGCTATAGAAATTTATCTCAACCAATTATGGTTTTTGTTTGATAAATGGGGTTGATTAAATGTATATAGTTGTTAATAAAGGGAAGTGTAATTCTTCAAACACTAAATTGATTGGTGTGTTCGGATGATCTGTTATCAGATGGATGAGCTGAATCTTAGAAATTTTAGGATATTTTATGCATTTCCTTTGATACATTGGGTATTTCATGTATTCATTCTATGTTTATCCATGTTTTCAATATTTATAGTTGTATTAAATATATCATCATCAACTATTTTATGTTATTCCAGTTATTTCTGTTTGCGAATACTTATCTATTTCTGTTGTGAATTTGTTTACTTATTTCATCCTCTATTAACCTATGTTTATAATTATCAATTTTGATACACTTTGGTAATGAGGGAATTGTATCCCCAATGACACAACCTAGGTCCTCACTTCTAGTCAGATGCCTCTGGAATTTGTAGAGCAGCGCTTGAGGCCATGTGGCCCACTTAGCATGGGGCACCTCTTAAGTGGCATCTAGGTTTGGGACGTCACACTATTCATTATAACCAAAAATTAAATCGATAAAATTACCAAATTAAAACAACCTAATTGAAAATATTAAATTAATGTTTCAAGATTCAATTTATATAAGGGTATCAAAAAAATGTGAATATATGTGTTCAAAACACTACCAACAAATATTTCTTTAAAAAACGTGTTTTGAGAATAAAAATGAATTTATACCCAAATAATGTACAATGATGATTCCTAAGGAATTCGTATGACTAATGTTTTTCAATTGAGACTAATTCTAATTTAAAACTAATCCATGAAATAGTTAGAAATTACAATAAAATAAAAGATACTTTATAAAAATTGGAATTTCCCATTATTCACTCAAACATCAATCTTTTCAAAAAAATATCCCACAAAATCACCCAATTATAATTTTTAATATTTTAAATCAAAAAATTAATTTCATTTAATTAATTTCCATATATAAAATTATTAAATTTAATTTTGAAATAAAACCATATATCTCTATAAAATGTTTCATTTAGAATATAGCCATTTCATTTCAAACTGAAAAATAATATAAAAATATCATATTATATATGAATCAATAAATTATATTTTTTCACTAATAAACATGTTAATAAATTATTATCAACATTAAAAGGGTTTTCACATTCTTCCACCTTTTATAAATTGAATCCTCTATATTTTACTCATTACATAAACAAGTGTTGGTATTTTCCCTCATAGTTGTTTCTGATTTCAAGGATGATTCTTTAATCATGATATTATTACATAAAACCATTACATTTTAATCAATTTATTCCTAAATAACTTATCCCTGTGATTGAAAATATAGAAATTTATTTCCTCATAATAAATATTCAATTCTAACTAAACAACCTTAGCGATCAAAACATAAGGTTCGTTAGGTATATACTTCTTTTGCAATGAAACATGAAACTCATCATGTATCCATATAAACATGGAAGTAAGAATACCAGGTAATTAAATGATCACACATTCATCATAATTGCATATATTCAAATAAATCATCTAATTAACATTTTTTTCCAAAATGAAAAAAAACATTGGAGATATACTTAACAAAGACAAGATGACCAACCTCAAATGAATAATCTTACCTTATATTATTTTTAAAAATCTTCTACCCACCCTAATATTCCCTAATGTGATGTTAAATAATATACATATTCTCAACTATTTCCTCTCCCATATCCAATACTAATAAATTCCTTTCAATAAATTTATTCCAACATGCTAGAGTCGGACACAAAATTCCTCATAAATCCTCAAATGGTTCCCTATATATAAAATAATGAAAATATTTAATATATGGAAATTGTAAAAATGAAATATGTGGATATAAAATTCCTTGGTAATCCAATGAGAAATATTAAATAATATCATCTAATGATTGAGTAATTAATTCTATCTGCACACTAGATTGAAGATGAAGAGTTTTACTAAAATTTATTTTAGTACACAATGATTTTTAATATCATTTTTAATAAATAAAGGTGAATCCTAGATCTGGAATAGATTAAAGATAGATAGTGAGTCCATGTAATCAATCTATATCCTTAATAAATGGTATATAAAGGATATCACAAGATATAATATCTCAAATTGGAATAGGATTCAATGATATAGTTAGATGAACAATTATAAATAAATTTATATAATTACCTTGAGAATTATTTGGTATTCCCATAATGAAATCTGTGAATGTGTTACCCCATTTAAATTAATATAGTTTTAATTATACATTAACATCCTAAAAAAGACCCACATTTCATGGTTAATCATAAAATATATATCTTCTTACCTTCCCAAAAATTATATTCTTGAATGAATTTATATATATTTATAATATTGAAATGAACAAAAAAATGGAAAATTGTGAGCTCCACTAAAAAAATCCTTCTCCAATTGGGAACAACTTGAAAAAAAATTCTAAATTTTATAAAAAATATTTTAAAGTATAAAATTATGAAACTAAATATTCTTGACCGCTTTTACTCTTTCTTGAAAACCATGATCCTCCTCTTGAGACTCACCAATTATTTCTCATAATTATGAATGCACTAATTCCTAAGACAAAATGGAATGGATTTTTTCATAAACATTTTATTTCAAAAAAAATATTAAATCATTAAAGAAATGATAATGTTAAAAATGTTTCACAATTAATGATTCCTAATCTTTCCAACAAAAATCATCGACTAACTTATTTTCTTTTCTTGGATGCCAGTAAATCAGGAAATCGTAAACCTTTATTAGTCATAATCATTATCTCTTCATTGTGTGAAACTATTTTTAATGAATATATAATAAAAAACATTTATGGTCAATATATATTTATAATTTTTCAAATATTAAATATGTATCCATTTTTTAATGAAAATAACATTATATCGAGCTCAAGATTAAGTGAAGGGTAGTTCTGCACATGTCGTTTTAGTTGACATAAATCAGATGAAATTTCCTGATCATCATGTATCAAAAAAAACTAAACCCCTCCAATATGGAATAACTATAAATGAAAAAATCACTATTTCTATATAGAAAAGATTAAATTAGATAAATTAACCAATCCTGTATTCAGTTCATGAAAATAATCATCACATTCATTCATCGAGATTAATTTTACTCTAAATCCAAAGTTAAATATGTTTTTGGGATATATAATAGAAGATTTTTTTCAATAAAATGTTAGTAGTAATAAAAAATTCCAGGAAAACATAGAATATCTCAGTTATTTTCA
Organism: Viscum album; assembly: GCA_963277665.1. Taxonomy (NCBI): domain Eukaryota; kingdom Viridiplantae; phylum Streptophyta; class Magnoliopsida; order Santalales; family Viscaceae; genus Viscum; species Viscum album. Next base: position 1,252,411,353 of record OY728121.1, read on the forward strand.
GTTCATGGGCACTATTACACCACTTTGTTTTTAATTGGATAAACTATTTTTTCGACATTAGAAACAATATGTCCAATTAAATAAATCTAGTATAACCAAAATTAACAAATTTTAATTTTCCCATAAATTTTTTTTTAAATTAATATACCTGAAATAATCCATAAATTGTTATCACGATCTTCATAAATTTTAGAGTATAACAAAATATCATCAACAAACACAACCAAATATTTATCCAAATACTTAGGGAAAATTATTTTCATAAGATATAAAAATATAGAGGGTTTATTTGTTAACCCAAAACTAATTACATCAAAATAATAATGGAAATACCTATTCATCAACACCATCGTCAAAAAATTAATATTCCTTCACATTTATCATATGGGATCAAGACCTCAGCTAAATATATGGAATATACTATACTCATGGTAGTTGATCAAAGAATTCAATGATATGAGTCAAATGTTATATGTCCTTAATAGTAATTTCATTGAGATATATTTTATAAATCTAAATTTTAATAAAACATTGTTCTTATTAACAATAAGAATAGGAGCACCCTAAGATGAAGTTATTTGGTGGTTAGACCCCTTGTCGTGTAATTATTTTACCATTTATTTACTTCCAACCGTTTCATTAGAGCCACTTGATATGGATTTTTTAAAACATTCATAACATAGGGAACTATGTTATTAGTAAATTAAACCTCTTAATTAGAGATAACACTAGTAAACCAATTCATAAATATATACATTTATTCATTTTTATCTCCCACAATACAAATTTGAATGGATTCATTATTTTGAAAAATATGTGAAAGATGACTTCAACCATAATAATTAATCAATTAATCATATTTTTATTTTTCATTAAAGATGTGAAATAATTATTATACACAGATTTAAAATCACCCTTAGTATTCAATATGGCTCATTTAGATCTGTAATCTTACTTAGAATGATATAAAGAAATCTGATCCATACCAAGAATGACATCTAACTCCACAAAGGGTAAGACAACTATATTTATTTGAAAAATGATGGCATAAATTATGATATAAATTTTCCAAAAAAATTTGCATAAAATTCCAATAGGTTTGAAATCAAAAAATTTATCTTCATTTCTGTAAATTTTTCTATAATAAAAGAATGTGTATATTCCAAATCAAAACAAAGATAAACATACTTACAGTAAAAACAGGTAATGTACTTTAAACACTTCATTTTAAGACCTAGAAAAAGAAAATTAAATTTCCATACCTCTCATCTTACATACCTGGTGAATTCCATCCTTCATACCTTTATTTGGGATTTTATTTGCAAAATGGACCATCTCGAAATAATTAAAATGTTTCATTGCATACATTTCATTACCTACCTGACCATTACCATTTATATTTTCTCTATAGACATGAGCCAAGTTTATCATATTTCCAAATAAGTAACATTTCCTGGAAATCATATCACATTTCTTTGAATGTTTCTTCTCACAGCTATCAAAAGAGGGTAATTAAATTTCTGACCTTCATGTTTCTCAATGAATACTTCCCCATTTCCTTCCATTAAATTTTCTTATAACCGTTTTTGTTATATATGAAAACAAATTCCATATCAACATTAATAAAAGTAAAAATAATTTTATCATAACATATGATCTCACAAGTAACAAAATCCCATAGTAAACTTGTCTTCAATCATGAGTAAAATTGATAAATTTTAGATTCATGATTCAAACTTAAATCTGGTCCATAACTGAAAAATTTAGTAAAGTTAGCCTCAAAGGATGAAATAGTTTCCGCAACTATTTTCTTAAAATCTATGGATTTCCTATCCTTTATATTTAAAATAACATTAAGTTAATAATTTTAAAGGATGATATTATTAAATATATTTCATTCTATGTAGTCAATTGCTCCCATTCCCATTGTTTTTATTATAAATGGACAAAATGTTTTATATTAACTATAAAAATGATAAACATATGTGTTACATTATAATTTTCCAAACATTACAAAACATAAAATATCTTCTCTAAAATTTTAATCCATCCTTCATCCTTAACTACGTCTGAGGATCTATCAAAATCTAGAGGGTGGTACTTCATTAAATACACTACTATTGGAATATTAATCTATAAAGAATTTTTTCACTACCATTATTTGGTACCTCTATTAACACCTGTATTAATTTATTTTAAAAATCAACAAACAACTATCTTCGAATTCCAACCAATATTAGGTTCTTTTCTTGAAGAATATTATCCTCTTATTTCTATTTTAGTGAAATAGCCATGTTTCCTCTATGGAAACCCATTATGTAGAAATTTCTATTAGATAAATAAACTTAAAATTACTCAAAATAAATATCATACTAACATAAAAGTAAATTATATACTCATAAGAGTATATTTTAAAAATATCATAAACTCTAATTTTATTTAAAACCATTCTTTAATACCAACTATTACAACCCGTATATAACCATCCAATAAACTACATGATTTATGGATTATATTTTATCATTTTAATCATAAATAACTTATTAGGTATTGATTTTTTGATAATCAGGAATGAAATTACACTATAAAGTTCACAACTCCACATAATTTCCATTTTTCCCACAAAACAAATTCCTTTATGGAAAAAGGTCCTATATTCATGATAACACCCATAACTAGACATTTGAATTTATTTCGAATTAAAAATAGTCATTAATCACAATGAATAACTTTTGACAACTATGGAAAATTTATAAAATAATCTATAATAGACCTAAAATAAAAAACCCCCACTATTCCATTTTAATCATGAAAATCCTTATGAATGTTTTTTTTCATAATATTCATTGATCTCAAATTTAATTTTACCATTTCATAAAAAAAAATTGATCCTTAGATTTAATAAAATATTTTATAAGAAATAATAAAGTAAAAAATCATTATCCTAAATAATTATTATAATACATAAAAAATAATTAATACCTTTACTACGAAATAACCCTTTCCCCTTTTAAAATTTAAAAAACATTCATTTAAAATATAAGATTACCTTCTATAATTTTTTAAAATAAATTAGTTCTAGTAAAAAATCATTTTAATCATATCAAGTAGCTACCATGGGAAATTTTCATTTATTTACCCTTAAAAGAAAACAAAAATATAGTCAGCTTACTAGATAATTCATATATCTCTTTATAGTAACATATCATTGGTAAACTCTTTAACTTTATACAAACATTCGAGATATGTTTCAGGTTCACTAGTCATCTAAGCTACATCGATATCTTAATCATTCATATAAAATTTCCTTGAACATTATGATGAATAAAGACATATATATTTCAACTTAACCATAATACTATTATAAATTAACGTCCAATCCCATTAGTAATAATACGTTCAGTTACCTCATAAAAATGGAATGAAATTTCTATTTCTTTAGAAAAATAGTTTTTAACTAAAAATTCTTATAAATGTGGGAATAAAATCATTATTAAAATCCCACAACAAATTATTTCAAATTATTTTTAAAAAACAATGAATTTGGAGGATTAAAAGGAAATTAAATCCATATATATTAAAATAAAATTTTAGTTTTAATTTATAGAAATCTAAAAATAACCCATGTGGAAAAATTTGAAAAGATTCATTTTTAATCATTTTTAATGAATGTCAAAAATAGAATAAAATGAAATTTATAATACTTTAAATCATAAATATGAACATTCTAGATTCATTTAAAATAAGAGCAAAATAGAATAAAAAGTTCTTGAATGAAAACATTAAAAATATCTCTAAATTAAAGTCTATTAACACGAGTTTAGACTCTTTTTGTTCGTATGTCCAATCAATGGTGTTTTTAAATTATATTAGCTTTCTACTTATATTAAGAATTTATTTAATATTCATTCCATTTTCATTAACCAATTTATTTCATTTATTACTCAATTTAATTTATTTATGAAAATGGTTAAGTTTTTAAAGGGTTTTTTGGAGTCGTTTTGTTAATAAAATAACATTGGTGTATTTACGATGGTCAAAAGTTTCAGGGTTTTATCATCCATAACATATTAAATACGTTATAATTATCATTTTTATGAATTATATTATATATAAATATGGAATTAATAAAAAATAAAAAATGTTGCCTCATTTAGGTGGTATTATGCATGTACACATCAATGGTGTTTCCATTTTTCTATAGTGTGGAAATGAAATAGAATAGAAAATATTTTATATTTCCAAAATAATAAACAAGATACTTTTATATTTATTTATTAGTGACATGTTTATGATTAGAAATCGTATAACAATATTATTTTAGAACATATTTCTTTTTAAAAAAATTATTTCATAGATATATGGTGTCACACACAACACCACGTTTTATCAAATCATGATATAATACTCAATTATATAATCATGAACATTATAACCTTGCATTTAAAATTGGTGGTTTGAATATGAATAAAGAAATTTAAAAATCATGTATAAATATCTTAGATAAAGAATATATTTTTGTTAATGATTAATTAAATTTTAATAAAATATTTAATTGCTTTAAAAAATATTTTTTCTCTCTAAAAATGTTTTTATTATTTTATTAGAAAATTATCTAATTAATTTTTATAATTTTAGAAATTTTGTTTTAAGAAATAAACTTAATTTTTTATAATTAATTTTTAAATTTTATTAAATTTATTTTTTCATAATTTTCTGAAAAGATTAATTTATAATGGAATATTAAAAATTACTATTTTTTATTAAAAAATTCCCTTTTTATGCATTTAAAAAGATCCATTTTTTTAAAAATTATTTAAAACAAACATTATTTTATTTATATTATTATTAAAACTATTCAGTTCTTCATAATAAATCTCATATCGTGTTTTGATATAAGAACATTTTATACTTATGGAAACCTATTATTTAGATAACAACATTTTCTTCACATTTTATGGTGAATTTTAAGTTATATTATCCCACTTATATGAATAAAATAAGAAAATAATTGATTCCCAATTATGAATTAGAATAATTAATAACAACTAATACGGTCAACATAATTTTTTATCATAGTGAGAAGTAAAAAATCGTAAAAATAAGTTAGCCTAGTGGAAGAAAAAATGAGCTTATCGAGGGTTAAACAAAAGAGATAAGGGGTACAATGAACTAAAAAAATATCTAATTTTATTTGATGGATATATTTATTCTGTATATCATATAATACCTATAAATTACTCATTTTAGAGCAATATATTTTTTATTATTACCTCTATAGTTATTTATGTAAAGAAAATTAAAATATTTCACTCTATTAGTTATAAAGATATCTTATGTGTTCACGTATAAATAAAAAAAGGTGTATTCGTTTATAAATAATAATGTGAAGTATAAATAATTTTTATTTATCATGGTAATGAATTTAAATTTTTAATAATGAAAAAAGTATCATAATGTCTTACGCAATTATGATATATTAATTATTCAATTAAAATGAAAATAAAATAAATGATTTTGAAAATATTAAATTTAATATAAATTGAATGAATTATTTTTTTACAATTTTTTTTTTGATAATTATGAAATATGTGTCGTTTTTGAAAATAATATATTCCATATCCATGTTTTTCATGGTATCATAAGGTCAAATTGAATGAATAATTCCATAATTGTCATTTATGACATTTTTTTTAATTAATACATTTTTATTAATTAATATAAAATTCATAAAACTTATATTCATCAGTTTAAATTTAAAAAATATTTGAATATACAAGACGGTCTATTTTGAGTCATTTTTTCTTTTATGGTGACATTTTTACCCTGTAGGATTTAAATAGTTATTACTGTGGTCAAGGTCAATAAAGAATCTTTCACATTACATATGCTTATATAAAAATTTATTTTCCACACATTGAGTACTATTATTTTATTTCTTTAAATATTTATAATAATTGGGTCCAAATTATCTAATCTTTCTCATTTATTTTAAGACTAAAGGACAAAATTCAAATGTAAATTAAAAATCGAGTTTGAGTTGTGAGAACTAAAATGGTTAAAGTAAGTAAGCATATTGGATAAGAGAATTAAATATGTAAAATGTGTTTATTTTTTATGTTGGATTTATGGATATACATTTAATTACATTAAATAAATCATTTATTAATTTTTCAGGTAGGTGGGTTAAGAGTGACTTCCCATTATTCAATAGTTTTTCATATTTAAAAAATTCCACTCCTCCTTAATTATAGAACAAAAACTCTTGACCTAAATTATTTACCCATCCTAATCCTTTTATCTCAACCAAAAACCAAACGAAAATATCCCCCAAATATCCTTTTCCATGTTCTATAGCTACTGGTTTTCCTAAAATAAAAAACCATTTGGTCTTCAATAAGATATCCAAATGTGATTTTTATTAGCGAAGATAATTTGCATCACTAACTTATTTCTTTTTTTACTTCTTCATTTACAAAAAAAATTAATATCCTAAAAGTCCTAATATTATAACACTATTATATAACATATAATAATTTTTTTTGATTTAATAACCTATATCCATATCCTCTTTCATTACATGTGAAATGATATTTTCGGCCATGTTTACGAAAGGACTACGGCCTCATGAAACTATGTAATTAATTTTCCATCACCACCTCTCAAATGTGGATAAAATTTTGGATGTAATTTATATACATTATATTTAGGTCATAATTATACTTCTATAATTAAAATATTGCATCAACCTTCTTATCTTACAATCCCATATAATATGATTATGTTTATGGTGCTTAAGTGTGAACAACGGCTTCCACAAATCGGTGTTGTTAATTTATCATATTAATTTTTTATGTATGGAAATAATTGTGGATTTGAAGAAAATTGATGATTTATATTATAAAATAATTATAAATTAAATTTTAAATTTTATTTGACTTTATTTCACTCCATCCATTGAAATAATAGAAACAACTTTCTGGTATATATACGGCATACTTTTTTTAGGAATGGTGTAATTCATTTCATATCTATATGTTGTATGGATGACTAGAAATATATAAGAAAATCAATTTATATGTAATTTATATATTGATTAATATTTTTAAGACTATGTACCAATAATAAATATATAAAAACTAAAAAATATAGGACCAAAACATACATGAAAAATGTAGTCATTATCACTTAGAAGAGTGATTTTAATAAATATTTACGATCAATCTTATGGAAAAATGTGGTTATAACATAATATATGGTTGTAAATATAAATATATATATATAGGTATGGTTTAAGAATATAGGTATAATAAATCAATATTTATTATACTGGAGGTTTTAAAACGTATGAAGGATGTCAGTCATAGGGTGAGAGATTTTCATCGCACTTTTATTTCTCTAAGACACATGCCATATTTGCTACATGATTATTTTTTGGTGTATTTATACTTCACATTTATGTATTGTAGGATTATTATAAAACATTTATGTGTATTTAAATACTAATATATATTTTTTTCCATTGGGATTAAAATTTCAATGTCACTAAATGTGGTAAGTGTTTTAGGATACAATATCATTGTTTATCGGGATTATTTATGATGTTATTTTAGAAAATGAAATATTATAATATATATATCAAGAACAAAATTAATTTAATTATCCACTGATTACTTATGTAAATTAAATTTTTTCCTTTAATTTTTATCTCTTTAAGTATCAAGAGTTCAACACATTATTTTAAGGAAAAACCATCTTTATTTCCCTATTCGATCAAAAATAATTTCTTTTACAGGTATATCATTTGTAAATATGGTTTAAAGAGTGTGTTTACTATTTAAAAAATATTTTAAAAATTAATTTTTACCCATGTTGGTCCTTTTACCAAATTCTTAAAAAGAATCTTATTTTAATTTACTAAAAAGGTAATTTTTTATTTTTACAGAAAATGTTAAAGGTATATTTGTTTTAATGGGTACTAAATGGATTGTATCTTCCACCAACATGGACACTCATTGATTTAAAAATTAATTTAATATTTTTAAAAAATATTTTCAATGAAAATATTTTATTTAATATTTAGTAAAATATTAGATATTAAATAGGTGATTTCAAAATGGAAAGGTAATTTACATCAAGAATTATTTAATGATATTTTGATGGTATTTCTTTTCCTCAGTTACTGAAACCTCGAATGATGCTTTTGATTTTCAAGGGATGTGATCTAAATAAACCATTCATGTCCTTTATAGATACGTTTTATGAGTATGATGCCAAATTTTATAAAATATGTCCCTTTTAAATGGGTTACACTATGATGAAGTGCATATAAAATTCATTCCCTTTTCAAGGGTAATGATATAATAAATGATTTTGTGGAACACATATGTCTGATTTTTATTTTTTGAAGGGTGTCCCCATTATTATATATCCCTCCAATGCATTGGGTAAAAATTAATTTTCAATGTTATCAAATGGTACATGAGATGTTATCCCACACTCAAAAAAAGATGGTGCATTAGACGTTATCCTAGACCAGACACAATAGAGAACACTAGAGGTTACCCTGAGAACAAAACACGAGGGTACATGGGAGGTTATCCCAATCCCAAGATAGGGTAAACAAGAAGTTACCTGAAAACAAAATAAGAACATGAGTGGTAAGACCAAGCCTAACATGTTATGAATGTCTTAATGGGAGACCATGAAATAAGATTTTCAACACTTATGTGTATGCAAAAAAATATATTCCTTTGGATAATTTTATGATATCATGGATAATTTTATTTTATTTTTTTATGATTCATTCATAATGAACTCCCCTGATTTATTCAATGAATCATTTTTAGGATCTATGATATGTAGGAAATGGTTTTCAAATTTTATTTCCATGTTCTCATGCCCTTAAGGTCATATTATACTGATATCTCCCTTGTTTACCATTACTGGGAATATGATCTCACCCATTATTAGGTTTACTTTAACATGGTCATGAATAATTTCATTATGTATGATATGTCAATAAATGGTTCTAGTTTGGAATAACTTATTAGGATCTTTCACAGTTGACATATAAAACATTTTTTTATGTATCCATGATTCCAAAGACACTAGAACTATTTGATTATAGTGTGAATAATTATGTTAGTTAATAAATATTTATCTATTAAGATGTTCTATATATGTAAGAAAAGTTTTTGACACTATAGATATGTTGGATGGAAATTAAAATAAAATCCAATAAAATCATGGAGGTGGTAGTCCACACATATTCAAAAGCGACGTTATCATTTTATGATGGATGAAATGGGTAATATTTTAAGTAATATATTATCTTTAATAAATCATAATAATCAATAAAAATAAAATATATTTTTTAATTATATAACTAGATCCATTTGTGTGAGGTGGTCATGGAAAAACAGTGCATCATGGAGGTGTTTTTCCACAAGTACGGACGAGCAATATTTTCATTTCCCATAGGATTGAAAATAGATAGAAAGGAGTTATTCCATAAATATAAAAACATTTCACTATATATAATATAATTACTACAGTAATTTATAGTGGATATAAAAGACTTAAAGGTGTTGGAATTAGAAATAAAGTTAAATTTGATTGGTTAAAACTTATACCTCCTCCTAAGATATCACTATATTTTCTTTAGCTTATGTCTTCTAGGATTGATATTTTGATAAAACCTAGACCTATATAATTTATTTAAGATAGTAGGTAATATTTTTTAGTAGTTATTGGATGGGATACATGGAATTAATGGTGTGAATAAGTGAGTATATGAAGTTCCCTTTTATAAGTATCAGGAGTGGAACTCTTAAAACACAAAAGAAATAAAATTAATATAATGAATTTCATTTGTAAAGTTGAAATTGTTTTTCAAAATTTTAATAAAATATATTATATGTCCAAAATAAACTCAAAAAATAACATTTATGAAAGATTTATTTATATTATATGCCTTATCTCTATGTTTCCTACCCGCCCAACATTAACCCTTTTAATCCTTACTATGGTGATAATTTTTCCTGGGTAACAATTCATTATGAAAAAAATATAAATATAAGGAATTATAAAATTTTAAACATATAATTACAAAAATATAATCCATTTTTTAATTTTTTTTATAAGTGGTAGATGTAATTTTTAATTTAATAATGAAAAATTAAATGAAAAAATTACTTTTTGAAAAAAAAATTATCCTAAAATTTAATTAGTTAAAATAGAAAATATAATTCTAAATAAAATGGAGTATATTTGATTAAATTTAGTAAAAGGTAAATTAGGTTACCTTAAAAAAATTTAAAATCTAATTTGACATTACATAAATATAAATTAAAATAAATTAAAAATGTTTTTTCTACTATTCATTCAAAAATCAAACCTTTCTAAAAAATATCAAAAATTGAATATAAAGTTTTTTGATATTATTGAACCAAAAATGATATTCATTTTTCAATTTCAAACACTAAAATTTAAAAACTTCCCTGCTAAATTCTACCACATATCTCATGAATTACATTTCGACTAGAATAATTCCATTTATTTTTCGAATGAATAATCTTATAAAAATATAATATTATATATCAATCCATAAAAAATACTTATAAAAGTTAATAATAAATTATACTGATTTATTATTAATATTACATGTGTATTCACATTTTTTGGGGAATTATTTCTTAATTCAAGAGACTATTATTTATTTAAGAAGTGTTTACAAAACATTCATATTAATAATATTTCCATCACTTCCCTCTATACAATTTATCAATAAATACCATACATTTATCTTGATGTATATATGTACCATATAATATCTATATTTATTTTAATTTTCATTATATTTTTATTTAATATCTGACAACTTGGTGCATTAGAATTTATCACCATTCGTGGTAGTGGTTGGGGGTATAGAGTTAGGAGCGAGCCCATGAGAGGGGCTTCCTAAATACCCATATGATTGGAATAAAAACCCACATAGTTATGTGCCTCATAATGGGATATGTTATTCCTTTTAAACTCATGGTATGAGTACTAAGTGAAGTAACTTTTAAGGTCACGCATCTAGGACCAATGAGTTATTTTTATTGAACTAAATCAGTTTTCCTAAATTTCCTAGTAAATGAAAATTAAATCACAGATAGTTCGAGTTTCATTGTTTAATATTTTTTGATAGGTTTAGTCCACGTAGTTTAACATCAAGTGGTTAGGACAATTTTCTATAATTTTTATATCCATACAATTTGGTATTCATAGAGAAGGATTCCTAATATTTTTATAAGGGAATTATGTGTGGATATCCATTTACTATTTATTCTATTATTTGAAAAAATGGATAGGGAATAGTTAAATGCATGGAGAATAAATCAGAATGAGTTAAAATGGATCATATGGAATATAGTCTATTAAGGAATGGTTTGAAATTATGCATGTGATGATCATATGTATATCTGATTATTATTATTTTGGAAATTAGATTACAAATTAGGGAATGATTTTTTATTACACTTAAGTAGGAGACCCATTGAAGAAGGGTACAACATTCCCATTGAATATGGGTTAGTGAGGGGTAATTATTATAAGGAATATAACTTGTCAATGAATGATGGGGGCTTGTGAATGGGTAGGGGAAACTCATATATGTGCATATCTCCCTAATGTACTAAATAGATGAGGTAATTTGTTAAAAAAATTTGTTTGGTTACACATAAAGAGGAAAATATAATTCTTGAGATATGGAAGGATTCATGTCGGCGTTATACAGAAAATTCCTCAACATGTCATACCTGGTTGATGACATAGGTGAGTATTCTTCTAAGATATACACTATATTAGAGGCCTATGAAATATTCCAGTCTCATTGATTATAAAAAACTGTTCCACTAAATACTTGGGTGGATTGGATTCTTGATATGGTGTATCTACGATGGGTGGAATGATCCAAGAGAGGTTCCTTTGGTATCCTCTTGTTAGAATCCCTCATTATCGAGGGAATAATTTATCATAATTACCCTAAGAGTATCATTTTTATCATTGAAAATACTATGAATAATTTCTTATCAAGGGAATATATAATTATAATGGTTCAAAAATGTTCCAATAATAATTTCATGTTCCTAAAGAGGTATTATTCGAAAAATTGGTTAGTAGTACCCAGGATATAGGACTTGAGTGAAATTTTTCCCAAGTATAGAGACATGGTAGAATTGACATCCATGAGTATGATCGATGTAAAGGAATGATCAATCTTGGGACTAAGGTGGGTTTTCATCTCTATTAAATTTGAAAAAATTATGGGGAACCATGGTGAATTGTCTTGTTAATGCTGTTCCTAGGAATTTTTTCACTCTAATGGGTAATTGGGAGATTTTTCTCCACAGTAGGGTATGTTGGTGAAGCATCACACTAGTTTGGTACCTTGTAAAATTATATCCTTACAAAATAGTCAAGAAGTTATGACTCCTAACTTGATGACATCAGAAAAGTTCCTCCCTAGTGAATTCATTGTGTTACTTGAATGTGTAGATATCAAGTATAAATCATTTGGGATGTCTTGGGTATGTAGAAATCTAATGTAGTTACCAATGGGATGGAATCCTTTATCCTAATCAAAGAGGATCAAACTATAGGTTGCCTTTATTTATGGTTTATTCATCGAATAATGTAATTACTCCTTAATTATAATTAATTCTCTTAGGTTTTAGAATATAATGTGTCCTAAAAGAAAAATAAAGTCAAAGAAGTATGCCCAGGAATCTTAGATCTTATGAGACTCTCCCTATTTGGGGTCATGACACCTCATGACTCTCTCTATACAAAAGTAATGGTTCATTGAGTTTATTTACAATCTAAGGGAGAATAGTGTGCATAAATAAATGGGTAACTACCTCTTACATGTTAGTTTATCTATTCACAGCTTGAGGCAATAATTGAGTGCATAAAGTCAGGAATATAAACACATCACACTAGCTGGTTGGGCATGAAAGGAATTTATTACACAATATATGGGCACATAAAGGGGACCTATGAGAAATATACAATGTGAAAAAAAAATTATTTGGTACCATTCCCCCCATACCACACTATGAGTTTTCCATTTTTTAAAATCCTTCATCCATACCAAAAGGGGGTCATTAAAAATTCCCCCAACCGAGAATTGCTTTTGATTGGTAAAATAATGATCAATTTATTAAGTAATTATAAATATAGATTTAATATTTCACTAATGGGGGATGACACACTCCAGTTACGTGCTAGGGTATGGGATGAAATCACATGCCATCCATGCTAGTATTTTGGTTCAAGGTTCATGTGGTATTCACTAATACATAGTCATGGGAAAATAACCACCTTTATAAATAGTGTTGGATTACATCAATTATATATCTACACATAGATTAAGAAAAAACTATAGTGTCAAACCTTATTTTCACCTAAGTAATGTATTATACTAAAGGTAAGTTCACAACAACCTCATTAATTATGGACATAGCATGTTGAGTAGAGTGAAATCCCCTTGATTATCTTATCATAGAAGAACACATTCACCGAGGTGAGATGGACAAGTTAAAAGTGGTTGGGTGAATACAACCTAGAAAAGTAAGATAGGTGGGGTCACATGAATGAAATTTTATCATTTTCTAAATTTTTGATGGGTGGTATTTGTGTAACACCCATATTCACTCTTTAATCACATTCATTTTTCATCCCATTATCTACTCATCAAATGTTTTTAAATATTTTATTGTGGAATAATATAGACTCTACTTCAGTCACTATTTTTGATGATAAAGTTGTTGATGGTATTGATCTATTGGTCAATAATGTCATAGAAGGTTATAATTATGAATTAAGTCACATCCTTTAACACTCATGCAATCCTTGTGTCTGAACCATAAGTGGTATCCCACTTCTTATTCCATCCAATATATGGAAACCTAATTATCAATGATGTGAACAGGTTGAGGTAATATAATAATCTTCCGAACTCATTGTTCATCATTTTCACCCATATAGGGAATGAAAATATATCATCTATGGGGGTGTATATTAATGAGGGGGATCCGCATTATTAAACATCCTATATCACACCAACTCTTACTAATAAAATCATGTTTTGGTAATATAGTATCAAACACACTAATATTCCTCAATCTTACACTAATAAGTAACAACCAAACTACAAGGATGGAATGAATACTTAGATCTATGACCTTGATGTTCGGTTAATCAAAAGTCGGTTTGGGAATATTGGGATACATAAAAATTTCATGAGTTTGAAAATAAATTAAATGTGGATGTGATATAAAAATATATATATATATATATCATATAAATACAAATAAAAAATAATTTTTATACTAATGTTATTGAGCTACTAGAGTCCCTAGGGAAACAGTATTAATCTATCTCATGGGGAAGTAGGAATCAGCCTATATGATATGTACAATGTCCAAAATTATCCAATATATAGAAATATGTATGATGAGTTTATTCCCCCCCCCCAAGGATTCTTGGGTAGATATTGGGTGAAAAAAACCTTGGTCCAAGAACTACTAAGGGTTGAAACAAATATTATTGTGAAGTAGCCCAAACTGTAAATGAATGTTATATTTAGAATTAGATTCACATTTTCTTGGTATTTTATAGAGATGTAGTAACCATGAAGTTCCAAATAAGCACTCATTAATATAGAAATGGGGGTCATTTGGAATATACTAGAAGAATATGTAGTGAGGTATCAATGAATAGTGGGGTTATTACATCAATCCCATAGTCCCAACTCAAACATCGAGATCAATTTTTTTATTTTATTGACATTATACATATATCATATCATTGACTTACACAACAGCTACATGATAAAAACATTTGTAATAGAAACCCTCCTGTAAGTGCAGAATCCTATTGGCCTCATGATACCTGTACTATCTAGGATCCTAACATGGTTACTACATGTTTAGAATTTTAATACCTTTTTATGGGTTGTTGTGACATTACATGTGTTGTGGGTTATATAGGGGAACATTTCAATATCAATGATATTCAAAGGGATGCATAGTACCCTAAGTGAATGTTTAAACCTCAAGGATATCTTCTGTTTTAGGTCACTATCACTAAAGGATGAATGATCGTTAAAAATCTTGAGTCTATATCTTAGATATAATTTTTTTTCTCATATTTTTTCCCTCAATGAGAAAAATTATAAATTATGGATATGGTGACTAAGAGGTGTGACCATATTATATGGGTTTAATAAAAATTATTACAGCCACTCCGGTTGACGATGAATTTATCTATGAGGAATAGACATCAAGAAGGTTTACAACTGAAGTATATTGTGAAAAAATAATCAATCAAACCAGTAGAAAATGTTATAATAATTAAATATCTATTTGGTATTGTTTCAACTCTGGGTAAGGATCGCATAAGAAAACACAAAAGGAAGATTATGATACCTTCCATATATTTCTTCCCTGAATGGAATCTTAGGTATAACCATTCAGGGATATCGTTATATCATAACTGAATACATGTAATATGTTTTCCTCGGGAAACAGCTTATCTAGACCTTTAAAAAAAATAAACAAACCATCGATAAGTGGTATAACAAAAACATGAAAATTGAGCCACATGAGTCCCCATATTAACTACCACCAATGGACCTCCCAACAACTGTAGATTTAATAGCCATAAAAACCTATGTTTTATACAATAAAACATAGAAAATGAATCAAACATGACATCCAAGCTAGGGATGATATAAATAAGAATAAATTGAAGTCTATCGAGCCCAGGTATTCTTTAGGACATAGAGGGGGTCATCTGATGCTTTTGTAGAATACAAGTATATATTAGGATCGTTGTTTTTGTTTAGGTAGGTTGTGAGAAAAAAATATTATCGACTTATATACCAACCCCCAAAGTGGCATCTATATTCCCTAATTTGGTAACTTAAAGTCCCTCTAAGACCTCGACTTCATGACTGTTCAATATATGACACTAAGGTATCTAAGATAGTTGGATATAATGTTACTTTAAAATAAAAAATTATTTACTATTAATAGATGGTAATAAGATATGGTAGCTAAATGCACCAATAACGGGGTAATTAAGAAATCCTTTTATGAGGAGTGGGATGAACTCATCGATCCAACACATGTATGGAAGCATTTCTCAAGGGATAATATCCTAAAATTTTAATCCATTTTTTATATGATGTTATATTATATTTATATAGGATATAGTGGATGCAAGTACCAGTTTATTCACCACAGTATATAGTGTTTAGAATCCAAGTAGGTGTTGGTAGAGTATTGGATACCCTAATGGAAGAGGAGTTTTCATTTGGCCATGAGGGAGATATAGGAAGAAAAGGAATATATCCACTTTCTGTCGCCCCCCCTCCAAGGCCATTACCCCAGTAAATGTTCATAGATACCCCATTAATAAGGGTTTTAAATAAGCATAATGTTGATGTAGAATCTATATTTTTTAGAAAATAAATAATATTTTTGATAGCGTATATGATACACTACATTGAAATTAAAAAAAGAACAAAATATTATTATCAAAATGTAACCTTTATTAATTAGTCATTAGAATGGTGGGAATGAAAATTATTAAATAAATTATGAAAATATGGTTTACATTGGTATATATATTTAATTATTTTCTTACCAATTAAATATAAATGAATATAAAACATTTTTAAAAATAAAATAAAATGTTTTTATGAAAACATATTTAAATATCCACAAGTTTGTTTTATACCAAAAAATAGAAAAAATCATGTTGAATTATAATGTTAAAATATATATATATAATATTAAATATAATGTTTAATATGAATCTTTTTTTGTATACATGTTATAAGAATAAATCCAATTTTTACGCATATAAGATGTATTTTTCTCAAAATACAGTTTTTCATCCTTTTAAAGAAGCACTTATTTTAATTCTGTTTTGTTAGACTTTTATAAATGATATTTTTAAAAATAAACTTATTATTTTAATTATTAAAGTAAAAAATATCTTTAGATGAAATTTGGGTATTTTTCTGATAATTTTCATGTTTTGAAGAATAGTGAAAAAAATAGTGCATTTTAATTGAAAATGGATTTTTCATCAAATTTCTTTATAGTATCAATTTATATTTTTGATTTGTTTAAAAGTATAATTAGATCAAATTTTTATTATTTAATCTAATTTGTCTAAGCGAAATCAATTACACACCGAATTGGGATATACATTTATTTTATTATTTTCAATGTTTTCACTTTAAAAACCTCTTTTATCGTTCCATCAATGGGATTAATTTTATATTAATTTTAACTAATGATGTGTTTTCAATTTTTAAAAATGTATTATATATTTGGATTTAGAAGTTACAAATTTAATAAATATACCCCTTTTGGCTAAAATATCAATAGTACCATTTTTTATTTTTATTACCATGTTTAAGGGTAAATCGATTAATTAAGGGAAACAAATAAATTATAATAATATAAAATTACCCTAAAACGTGAGATTATTTGATTCGATGAAAGAATGTAAATGAAAATATTCCTTCCTCAAATTTTATGAGCTATTGGAGCCACTTTTATGACTTTAATCCACTTATATATTATATTCATATGAAAATCAAATTTGTCATGCTTTTTTTAACAAGTATAATATACATAGTATAGTGTTATAAAACGGAAATTTTCTATGGAAATGAGTATTTTGAAATATAATATATTAATATATATCATGATAATTTATTTTTAATTTTTATGAAATAAATAATTGAATTAATTTTTTACCTAACTATGATGCAATAATTATTTAATTAAATGATATATCAAATAAATAATATTAAAATAATTTAAAAATATAATTTTAGGGAATTAATATCATAGAAGTATTTTAAATATTATTTTGACATGTTAGTGATGACATGAAAGATTTTTTTAAAAAATATATCATGTTGTTGTGATATTTTTAAAAATTCATGTGATGAATAGGGTGAAAATCGACATCATTGATATTTTAAAATAAATAATATTTTATTAAATGATATAAAATTCATAAAAATCACAAATTCAGCCCACTGATTGGGATAAGTCTTAAAAAATCCACAATTTCTAATTTTTTCATTTTTAATATTATAGTATTTATATAAACACTCAATGTGTAAATTACATGATATCACAGTTATAATTAAAAAGTTTGAATTAGGGTTAAAATAAAATGATAAGGATTAAAAAATAATCAAAACATGTCAAATTTTTATTATATGAATGTATTCTGACATAATATCATCCAATTTTTGAATAAAATGGGGCTGGAACCATTTCTAATAGACAATTAATTTATATTAATTTAATAATTTGAAGAATTCCGAGAGTGGTGCTCCCCTCTATTATTAAAAATCACCCATTCTTATCATTTAAATACACTTAAAAACCTATCAAGTTTAGACAAGGTCTTCCCAAATCGCTCTCAATAATCCCTATCCTAATTCTAGAGTCCTTAGTTTATCTATAACACACTCCATTGAGGTATTAAGGTGTTAATCAACGGAGATGGTCTGGATAAGACGAAGATCAAGAACATATGTGATGAATCAAACTCAATGTAAGGGACTTTTCCTCAATCACCCTTCATTGAGCCATATCTAGATGTTATACACCCACATTATTTAATAAGGTGTATATACATCCCTATTTACATATAATATCATTAATTAATTCATGCCCATTTTATTTAATGTTTTTCAAAATGTTACTCCTTTATGGGGATTATGATTTAAATGTTCAAAGTATATGAGAAACATGGAAGGATTAAATATTTAATTAAAAAATATTTCTTCCATGGAAATATTATTGATATTAATTTATATATTTATTTATATAAAGTTATTATAGAGTATATTTAATGTATATTTTAATTTTCATTCAAAGTTTTTTGAAAAATAATATTTACATGTTTTTAAACGAATGTTTTGAGAAATGACAAAAGGAATGTTCTATTCATAATGTATATAGTGACAATAACTTCACCACTGTGGAAATTATTTTAATTTCACATTCTTTTGAAATATTTTATATTTAATTGAATAAAAATAATATT
This sequence comes from Viscum album, assembly GCA_963277665.1. NCBI lineage: Eukaryota > Viridiplantae > Streptophyta > Magnoliopsida > Santalales > Viscaceae > Viscum > Viscum album. The sequence goes on from OY728121.1 coordinate 1,252,430,487, forward strand.
CATCTATTTGCGTATTTTGGTATTGAAATAGGGGTTTTCAAAGAAAATTGTTTTTTGATATTGAAAATGTGTTTTCCAAAGAAAATGTTTTTTTGATATTGAAAATCGGTTCTTAAAATAAATGGGTGTGTTTTATATGAAAGTATTTTTCATATGGGATTAAAAGAGTTTATTAGAGGGTTTTATAATTAATTTGTTTTATTAATGATATGGTACTATAGAATTATTGGAAACGGGTGAGCTTGATATATCTTATACATGGTGTGGCCCAAATAACACTAGGTAAGACTGTTAAATCTTAACAAGGGTTGACCCGGATAGAGTCGAATAATCTTGTTACATTATAACAAGTGGTGGCCCAAGTAACACCAAATATGCCCATTATAGTTTAACATGGGGTGGCCTTGTTAGATTTGGGTAATCCCATAATTGCTGAATTGGATATCTTATATATGGTTATTCCAATTGAAATTGTTTTGAAATTTATTTTTGTATATGATTATTCATGTCATCTAAAAGAGGTTTCATTTTTTTCTATGGGTATTAATTATTATCTTTGAGAAAAAATTTTGTTTTTTTAGGTAAAATGTTTTATTTCATATTATCAAAAAAATGAAGATAATGGTAAATGTCACATATGTTTATAAGTTTTTACTAAATTAATAGTTTATTTTCTTGTTATTTACATTACTATACTTTTATGTTCATACCTTGTTATAAAATGTTTTTCATATAGTGTAAGGAATAGTTGGGAAAAGGATGAGATCAAATGAAAACTGTGAAGATATATCACTGTATGAAATCATGTTTTGTTTTAATTACATATGTATTTTGAAAAATGGATATTTATTATAATTTCCCACTTATAATGTGTGTGTTTACTATGTAATATTTTTTTATAAGTCTATAAAACTCTATACGTAAAATATATTTTGGGAATAGAAGTGATTTTTTGTTTTAAAATATATAGAATAAGATATGTTTAAGGTTGATTCCTTATAACTGGTATCATAGAAATGTTTAGAAAAAAATTTATATTATGATGTTTTTTAAGAGTTAGGTATATCATCATGATTTTATAATGTTAATGTTGATCATGAGTTTAATGTCTTGGAATAATTGTTTTGCTTTATGTTATGAAATTTTAAGTGGATTAATGGTATTTTTTTAGACATTTATATTTTATGATTTTATCATATTTTGGGAATTATATAAGAATTTAATAGTTTTATAAAGAGGTACAACCCATAGGATAGGTGACAAACTGCCTCATCTTGAAAGTACACAATAATCAAATCCACAACAGATGATTGAGAGAGGTGAATTGCCTCCCAAAAACCTACATGAATTCCCATTTAGTATGACATTTTAATTTAATTTAAATAATTTTATTGATGGAGAATAAGTTTATTTTGGGAATATATATTTTATTTAATAGATAAACATGTGATTGGAAAATTATATGTTTATTATGTGATTAATTTTATTTTGGAACACGTTCATTATTTTGGGAAACCTGCGTGATTAAGGTAAATAGAATATGATGAGATTTTATTTGAGAAATAAATAATAAATTGAAATTTGGAACAATCTATGATTTTATTGTGGAATTTGGTTGATTTATTTTATTTATGAATATAATTATCATATCTTGTAGATTATGTTATTTAGGAAATTACATTTTTGGTATGAGATAATAAGAGTGATTGCTGTTATTTGCTGGTAAAAATGAAAATTTATCATGGAAGAATATATTATCAAATTATTATGACATTTTTGTTTTAATATTAGTTCGGGTAATTTTTATGAAATTTATGGAAAATTATTTATTTAATGGTATTTTTAGAAATTTGGGTATTACGGTTGAATTTTTATATTTAAGTAGTTTTTTACCGTATATAGTTTATTATTATTAGGGAATTATCTTATCTTGTACTAAACCTTTTGAATTTGGCTAATGTCTAAAGATATAATAAATATATAGTTAATCTTTTTTGGATTATTGGATTCTCTAGATGTTGATTCTAGTGCTTTTGGTGTTAAAAATATCAACTTGAATACTCATCATTTAGATAAAAAGATCAGTTTGTGGTGGAAATTAATTAAAGGCTTTAACTGTAATTTTCATATATGTATGTTTCCTTATGTTCTTAGAGAGTAAAGGAATTCCACAACTATATAAAAATTATTTGTAATGAAATATTTTATTCAATTACATTTATTACTTGGAGATTAATTACCATATAAAACATTATATATTTATGGGTTTTTATTGTTAATTTTAGCATGACCATGTTCTCATTCACTCTTTATCAAAACATGATAGTTTTTTTCTCTTCTATATACATATTTTCCTAAAAGTAACCCTATAGTTTTTTATATCTAGTGACCTCCATATATCTATTTAATTATTTTAAAGTTGATGTCTCATTTACCCATTAAGATGTGGGATTTTAATAAAGGTATTCTGAAAAGTCAAACCATAGTTACATATCCCTAATTAACAATTCACAGGAATAAACATAAAAAAGGGGGTGTAATGTAACTTACCATGTTTAAAAAACATATATTTTCAATAGCCTATTTAACACTCCAAGCTTCCGTGATACGCTTCTCTTTGAATAATACAATAGCTTGCCTTGTACGCAACTTCGTGTTCTAACACACCACGACCAATCAAATATGACGCTATAAATAGTAATACCCACTTTTTGAAATTTTATAAATTTTATTTTTCAAAATGGACATCATTTTTTGATTTTTAATATCAAAATTATCTTAGGGTGAATATTTGGTATTTTTCTAAAAAACAGTTTTTAATGAATAGTGAAAAAAACTACATTATTGTTTAAAACTGACTTTTAATTTTAATAATTAGTATTTTATTTAAATTTATTTCAGGTAAAAATAGATACATAATACCTATATATGTTCAATATAATTCATTGGAGTCATTTTATAATAATATTATATATGTAAAATTTTATTTAACTTTTTACCGTTTTTCACCCACCTTCTAGGCGCATTTACAAATGTGCATAAAACGTAATTTTACCACATCGGTTAATTGAATTTCAAAAATATGAGAGACAAGATTGAAATCAGTAAGTAAAATTTCTATCAATAAGATGAAAATAATTTTACATGAATAGTAACTTTGGCTTTTATTTACAACGGTTAAAAGTAAATAGGGGTGATGGACCCAAACTCGGCACCTTCCACTACAACAGAAATTGAATTTAGCGGTTGTTTTTATTGACGGTTTGGGGAACTGCCACTAAACCCTTTTTTAAAATGGGTTCATGGCGGTTTATAATAAACCACTACAAAGTAATTTTTTTACACTGTCAACCCTCCCCCCCCCCACCGCAACCCCGCTTCTCACCCTATGACCCCACTTCCCACGGCCCCCCGCTTCCCTCGCGACCTCGGCCCCCCGTGACCCCCGACGACCCCGCGACCTTGCTTCCCCTGGCCCCCTGTGACCCCAATGACCTATACGAACCCTAATGTTGGAATTCTAGTAATTTTACCTCAATTCGTATCTCCTTATTTTATGAATTATGAATATTCATGGTTGATTTTCCATTAGATTCATTAAACATACACATAACCCGTGTTTAATATGTTATCCTTGATTGAAAAACTTATTATCAATTTGGTGTTATTTATGTTTAATCTATGTCGACTATTTCAACAACTTAAGGTGTTCAATTGGGATCTCCATCGGAATTGTACATTAATAGGTGACCAAACCACATTTTATGTGTTTTTTTCTTGAATCTTAATTGTAATAACATTAAACTATGTGATACCTTAGTCCATTATTATGTGGAGGTGTCTTACCTTATCTTGATTTAATTGTACCTAGTGGTGTGGTGTTTTGAATATGTATTTATCCTATTTGATTTTCCCTATGGGTTTGTACTTATCATTTGTTATTCCCATTATTCATTGTATACATTTTAATGGTTCCTTAGTATATATTATTGGTATTTTTGGTTATTTTTCTTAATGAAGATGCATATATATTGAAGGTTATTAGAGGATATGACCTCATTTATTATAGGATATGTCCTCCTATATTATGTGATATTCCTACTCAGTCTTTTTCTATATTCCCTAGCCTATTGGAGTAAGGATTTTGTTGGCACAATTAGTTTATAATCATCCTAGTTTTGGTCTCTGTGGGGTAGGTCATGTTAGGGTGGAATTAGATTGGTTCGGGTCCTAGGAATAGATTTTTGTGTTATTATTCACATGAGGACTATTTTGGGAATTTAATGTTGTGATTTCATGGGGTTTTGTATTTTATTTATCATACCAGTGAGGCTAGAGTGGGTGTCGTTGTAAATGTATCCTTTCACTGAGACATTGGTAGCCTGTTAGTCAACCCAAATCTCTAAATCATCATATATAGGGTAAAATTATGTTTACACATGAATCATATAGTTCTAAGTCATTATATTTCATGTAAATCCTATTTTAGTTGATTTAGATATGATCTCGTCATTATGGGTTCATCCTATTAAGTGAATAATTCCACCCACACAAAAACAAATTTTTTTAGAGTTATGTTTGTGAAAATACTATCTCAGTGCCTGATCGTTTTTTCACATTTAATTTAAGTGATGAGGTGTTTATTTCAATAATTATATAAGAGATATACTTTCCCTATCATTTTAGATAGTTTCTCTACCCTTTTTTAGTATATAACTTCTCATAAAGTAGACAGTAGTTCCCACTAATGGACTACCCATAAGAAAACTGTATAATATGAATTCCTGTAGTTGAGGCCTCCTAGATTCTGTGAATCCACTAATCCTCTTGTGGTATAGGATTTAGTGGATTCATCAACTCATGCAATTCATCTATTTCGGAAACCCAAAAATCATATGGTGATCCTAGAACCATGTTATCTACACAACACACGAAGTTTTTAGTGGATGATGTTTTCTCAAACTCATATGGTGTTAATCTGTTATGGTTTTAATCAACCCCTTGTTCTATATGAGAATCTATCTAAAAATACTAAGGATAGTTTGAGTTTCAGAGATTCTAAACCCTTTTTAGGGTTGAATGACAATATCTAAGAATGTGTTGAGTTTTTTAGGCATCGTAAGGTTTTACCTAAACATTATTTATAAAAGATCTATTCAATATTAAAGTTTCATATGAAGAATCTATAGAGAACTTTGGTTGGGGTTTTATCTTACAAAACTCCACCTGTGTTGGGGTCCTCATGTGAGTGTTGTTAGGTTGAGAATTCTTGATAGGGATCTATCCAAGATTTAGGACATGGTTATATTTTTTATTGAGAATTTATATATAAATGATGACCTAAAACCTCTTGATTAGAAGTAACATTGAGGACATAGACTCTACTATTATAGTTAAATGACTTAATTGGAATTGGTTTTGGTTATGTAGCTGGTGGTGTAGGAGTAGTAAGATATGAGTGACACTTTGACACACTCCCAAAATCACACATTTGATTATTTCTTGTCAATAACGTAAATAGTGATAAGAGTTATATATATAGGTTTATGTGTATAGATGATTTAGGTGACATCTAGTTTGGTTTTAGGTATGACTTGTGTCCTCTATTCATGTACCTTCATACATGAAGATACAGGTGATGATATTATTTATGTGCTGATTTTTTTGGAGTTAAAGATTCTAATTTAGACCCTTATAATACCTTTTATGAACTAAAGAATTTATACTAGTGGTGACTATCTTTAAATAATACTTTCTAGTAAATTTATTTTATCCCCATTGGAGAATGGGCTCATTCATGGGATTCAATTTTGGTATAGATGATACCCAATAGTATCTTCCTTGGTTTGTATTGGTTACCCTTTTCTATTGTTATATGGTGTTATGTGGTTTTGTAAATGAGATGAGTTCCACCTTCAATAGTGAGTGGGACCCTATTAGGTGTAGCAAGTAGCACCAACCCTTGATAAGTGGTAGTGATTTTCCAATCAGATGGTTTCATGGTTTTATATGACTTAGGGGTGGTTGAGGATTTACTTCAAGTGAAAGTTGAATAATTCAAGTGTACTCATATATGAAAAACCATGGTTGTTTCTTAATGGGAACTTGATATTTGCATCAACATGAATTTCAAATATCCATTTCAAGTGTTATCGTGTAGGATTATGGATTACCTTATATTTATCTCTTTCTTCACCCAGAAAGAATGAATTATGTGGACATAGATATTGTGAGTTCTTATCTCATAATATGGCCAAAGTGAAAAACTCAATGCAAGGAATTAAAATAAGAAATTATTTTAATTTTTTTTTGGAAATTTAGAGTAGGATAACCCACTTATTTAATCCTTTTTCTTTTAATACTAAATACCCTCTATATTTCTTATCTGGTTATAGAATATTTGTTCTTGGAAAATATAATTTGAGCGGATTGGATAGATTCCAATGGCTTGGATTGCTCACTGTAATCCATGACAACTCTAGGAAAAACCTCATCTACTCAAAAATAAATTGTAGACTTCTCATACACATATTTTATTTGTTCTTCCAATTTACAGTTGCTGATGTGATAGCACAGAAGTGGACGTTGAAAAATCATGGTAAGAAATGGAAGGACTTCCATTGTATATTGTGGTGTGATGTCGACGATATTTTGATGACCGTGTAACAAATGTATGAGAAGCTCCCCAGTGGGGTACCGAAAGAACAGTGGAATGTTTTTGTTGACAGACATCGTGATGAGAAGCAGATGGTATTGAAATATATATTATTATATTATCCTTATTTTACATTTATACATGTATATAAATAGGATATGACATTGAATACATTACTGTTAAATTGAATTTTATTTATTTCAGGATCTCTCAAAATAGAATGCATCAAACCGGGCTAATCAAGTCATCTCTCACACTGTGGGCTCAAAAAGATTTTCTAGAAGCCGAACAACATTGGTAATGTTTTAATTAGTTTAAATATTTATAAGACAATATTATCTATTTAATATATTCATTTGTTGATTTATATTTTCTTAATGAAATCACAGAGTTTAGGGCACGAAGCATCCTGAACTGAAATATGGTTGGATGTTCACAAAAAATAAGATGGAAGTTTTTTTAATGATCCTGCCAAAGAAATTGGGGTATGAAGTCAGTTTTTTATTATTATAACTTATTATCAGTTTTTACTATGTTAATATATATTTATATTTGATTTATAGGTAAAAATTAAATAACTATGGGATTCCAATCTTGGGTTGCCCTACTCAGTCTCCCAAGATGACCTAGTTGCTAAAGTCCTTGGGAAAGACCATCCTGGTAGAGTGTGCAGGATGGGTTTCAAACCTGTACCATATGAGGTCATTGGCATGCCACTAGGGATTCCAGATGCATATACTCCTGGTTATTGTCAGTCCATACCTGATGATGCTCAGAGGGAGATTGATTCTCTATGAACCATAGTTCAAGACCAGGGGGCTCAGATATCCGCTTTGCAGAAAGCGATGACTGAAATACATCATCAGATTAGCATATATGCCACCAATGGTAGTGCATCGACTGTTGGTAAGCAGGTAAATCACAAAAAATGAAAGTCGTTTAGTTTGAAAACATTCATTGGTTTTATTTTTTAATATATATATGCAACTGTATTTAATTTTCAATATAATGTTCTTAGAGGTGATAACAGAAAGTGGAGATGGAGGTGGAGAGGGTGACGATGTATCATCAGACCGTGAGTATTCGTATAGTTGTTGTGTTGAAAAAATATGGGAATAGTTGGTTTGTATATGTAATATGTGTGGCACATAGTTTCCACCAAAAAATTTCATGTCCTAACATTTTCTTGATTTCTCATGTTTAATTATATGCATTTTACTTATTTCTGATGTTTCCTTTTAGGTCTTGATTTCCCAAGTGTTGTTTACATCATTCCATTTAGGCCTGTGTTTGAATTGGTATTCGAGATTTTGGATGAATAGGAGTTAAACCCATTGTTGATGTGTTGAACAAATTGGGTCATTTCATAGTGATCAAGGGGATAGTGTTGTGGACACTTTGGTGAGGCAGAATGTGTCGATAGTGAATATTCATGTGTTGTTAATGGTTATCATATTCTATTCATGATGATAAAATGTGGTCATACCCCATATAAAACCTTGGTTCCTCTTAATGGGATATGGTATTAAACCGTATAATACCGAGATTCATTGTACAATGTGTATTGGATGATCTTAAAATCTTACACTGTATAAAATTTGGATTCCTCTTACGATAATTAGGATATGTTCAAAAAATTTACCTCATATAAAACATGGAAGCATCACATTAATTAAGATGAAAAAGTCATTTTATTCAAGACATGACATTAAACTTAAACCTTACCCATTCCTTCGAAATGTGATGCCTCATGATAATAATTATATTCCAAAATTCCCTCTATATATAGTATTACCCCTAGTTCCAAAGTTGTTCTTATACTATTCCATATTCCAGAACAACACGTGTCTTGATTCACACTCTCATGGGATACATAATGATGCTTAGACGTCCTTTTTTGGGTCTAGATGTAAATTTATTAAGCCTTTGGCCCCATTGCTCCATTGACCCATTGCTCCATTTACGGTCCATAGATTACAACCTTCTATATCTCTGAATATGAGATGATATGATATCCTTTCCACAGATGAAATCACTCCACCGACAATAGTCTCTTACCATGTCATGCATCAAAAGTATGCTTATCTTGATGGCCATTATGAGGAGACCCATATTGATGCATGTATATTTCATCTCAGTCCCATCCCTACCAGCAACTCATCATGGGGACATTTCCCTCTGGGCCAGTCTTCAATCTTTTAAACCCACATGTTTAAATAGAACATTTGAGCACATGAGGAAATATCTCCCATGGAACCTAATATTTTATATGGTACATCCCCATATACACTTTTGTGGTTCACACATTCTACTATTTGGATAATCTTCTCCCTACCAATATGAAAAGAATCTATAATGAAATGATACATTGGCATAGTGTCTTACATACCATCTTAGGCTCATTCAATGAAGTGATTTTACTAATAATAATCGGATCTCATGCTTTGATATCCATGAATATTATATCATGATATTTTTCATCCTATCCTCAACAAGCACTGGTTCTTATGTTTCAAACATGGTCAATAATAATTTTATTTCTGTCGATTACTCCCATTTCACTTCCCAGTTCTCAAATGTTGTAATTGTCATCATGATATTTTTCAGTTCACTTATTCCCCTCAGTGGGTTAACCCCTATAATCAATTATAACTATATAAATATCCTTTATTATTGAATCAATCATGGCTCAGTAGGGATTAGGGGTTGGGACGAAGTCCACCTCAAGTATGGTTGAGTTGCATAATCACCACATGGTCCTAATTCTATAACCTTAAATGAGTACTCCAAGTACATGAATCACTAATCTAAATTAATTTTAAATCAACCTTAGAATGTTTTGTGCGGTGTTTTACCCATTCTCTATCAATTCTGGTCATGTTTTTTACTCCTCCTCACTACTCATATCCATTTATGATGTTCCACTATATTTTCCAAGCATCACGACCATAATATTTTTACTAGTTATCTCCATTATTTTTTAAATATTGTGTGCATTAATTTGATAGGCTATTGGTATTCCAGGTTTGATTTGTTTTTCAGGGTAGTGGTGTAGTGAATGCAGATCTAATGTTTTTTTTCTGGTCATCTTTTCATGGCAGTTTTAACCGCTGCTAAAGTATTCTGGTAAAACATTAGCAGCGGTTAAAACCGCCACTTAACATAAGTAATTTTTATTTAGTGGCGGTTATAACCACCTCTATTGGCTTAAATTTTGTGGCAGTTTTAACCGCCGCTACAGAGTTGCATCACCAGCGTGCATTCCTCGGCATTTTTCATGACTTTAGGAGCAGCTTTACAGCTAAAGGATATTATTTTTTTCATGGCGGTTATAACCGCCCTGAATAAAATAAAATCCAGGTCCTATAAAAACCGCCACTAAACTTAGTAAAACAGTCGTGAAATGAGACAGCTACGACGCTATCCTTAAACCACAACTAAATTGAAATAACTGCCAATAATAGATTGTTGATGCCCAATTTAGGGGCGGTTTCTTTAAATCACCGCTAATATGCAGTTTTCTTTTAGTTTTCCCTGACTCAGAACCCTAACCTGGTGTGGAGACCTTCGACAATGCGACGGGAGGATGATCAGGCGGTCACTTTTTTTGAGCGGTATGTTGTGGAATGAGACCCTAAGACACCTACCTCAGCTCAGAACCCTAACACGGCGAGCCTCGAGACGGGATAGGGGGCCTTTAGGAGGCTGGAGCTTGCAGCGAAACCCTATGGTGTGATCCTTTGGACGACAATTCCTAGGAAACTCACTAAACCCCATCAACAGAGATGGATGCACCACTGCATGCAGGGAGGTCAAGCTAATGATTCCCCTACCTGTGTTTGGTTCTGATCTGCCATAGAATCTTCCCCATGCCGTCTATTCCACGGTTCTCCCAACGATTCCCCTGATTCCATTTTTCAAAAGGAATGATCTTTGTTTATGGGATCCATGATAGTTTTTATTTCTTCATCTGAGTTTAAGAATGTTGTATCTTTTTCATTCCTCGATGCTGGTGGAAATATTTTGTATTGATAGACACTTGTCAGAGGTATTTGAGGGTTTATCAACTCGACATGGGGTCTTTGTTCCCGAACAGCGGTTGGGAACATGGATCACTGGCACCTAAGCATTCATCTGTTTTCCTGAGGATTTAGCCTATGCCAGGTCATCAGAATCGCGCCTATATGATAACAGATGATTAATTCTCTTCCATTGGATAGTTGATTTCGATTACGGTCATGACTGTAAGCGTGATGTGATGTGCATTCGACTTCAACGTCTTCCACATGCCTTTCAAAACCCATCTGTTATAAAAGGTACTGGGGATAATATCAGTTGTTTTCTTGGAATTGATGATTATACTCTTTGCATGAAATAACTTGGCTTTTATTTCCTCTGTATCCAGATGGACCTATCAGAGCCTCTCCCAAAACATCTTCATCTCCCATTGGAAGGTATGTCTGGTTTTTGGTAGCACATTCATTATAAAGAAACCTTTGGATTTTGTTCTCTTTGCTGTCAACAAGGCCACTTGGCATCTTTTTGCTCTCGATGTGGGAGGAGGGGTCGCAAGGGATCAGCGTCTCAGGCAACTGACCCCCTTTCCCCCACAATCCCAATGTTTGGAGGAACGCCTCCAGCTAGTGGCAAGATGAGTCCACATTCAGGTTGTCATCAATCCCCCCTGGACATCCAATGGCATACAATCATGACAAGACCTGACAACCCCCCTACTTCTAGTCTACCTGGTTCATTTGTTCTTTCCCCTCCCTTTGTTCTGAAGGCCTCGAGTGGTGAAAGTAAAGGTAAGGGCATCAATATTGTATTAGGGGGTTATGGAACTTCCTATGCCAATTTTATGTGTGGTATGGTGGAAAACCATACCATGAAAGGGAATTTCCCTACTGTTTCTGGTTCAATTGGGGAAATTGTTGCATTCGTTTGCACTTTGCCTCTCTATACATTGACTGATGGCATGGGGGCTCATTCCAAATCGGATGCACCTATGGTTACTCACAATCATCTTGACTCCCTTTGGGATGACACTCAGCCGATTTGAAAGCCAAAAATTTGAGGACAAGCAAGAGATTTGTCCAACCATTGTGTTTCCTTGAAGGTCTTCGGTCGGTAGGAGGTGGCGGGAGGTTGGGTAGGATTTTCACTCACTCCTTTTGCCACTAATCTAGTCTTGTGCCTGAGAATTCAGATCTTGACTCTGAGAAGGATCAAGATGTTTATGAAGGTATGCATGAGGATGATTTTTGGGTGGAACATTCAAAGGTTTCTCACTTTTTCCTTAAATGTATTTCATAATAAAAAAAGTTAATTTTTAGTCAATTAAAAGTAAATCGAGTAATTAAAGGTAAAAAAAGGATATTATAATTACCTTAACAAATGTCCTAATTCAATTAGATAAGTGTATTTCGACCAAAACCAACCTTAGAAATAAAATATGATTGTTTTTCTCCAATTGGATTATTTTAGGACATTTATTATTATTTTATTTAAATAAGAGGTTAAAAGTGTTAAATAAAATGTTTAATAACTCAACCAATTTTAATATAGGGTTATACATAAGATAAATTTGAAAAAAAATATTCATTAGAAATCTAAAAATATTTCCTACATAATTTTATTTTATTTATAAGTTTTAGACATTAAATAATTAAATTTCTTTATTACACAATGATGATGCAGTAATTACTTTATTAATGAAATAGTAAAAAATTGATATTATAAATATAAAAATAAATGTAAATTGAGAATTTTTATAAATTACAATAATTTTATTGGTTAATATGACATGTTAGAGATTATTAAATAATTTTCTTGATGTGATAATGTTTTTATTACTTTCAAAAAATCAAATTACAAAATAGTGTAAAAATTCACATAAATGAGTTTTGAAAAAAAAATACTACATTATTAATTGAAATAACATTCCTAAAAATATAATTTTCCGAAAAAGGACTTAGATACAGTTATATATATCAATAATGAACCACATGGGGTTCTTCTAGCATTTTATAGTACGTTTATTTACTATTTAATATAATAATACAAGAATACAAGGTAAAAGATAAACTATTTAACTAAGAGTTAAATCTAAAAGATAAGGTTAATATGGTGACCTAAATTTTTCTAAAACCTATTGGTTGAGAGGTTTTAGACTCATACCCACCTTATCCTAGAAATAAATCTTTTTGGAGTCATTATAAACCGAATATGATTTTATAATAGAATAATATTTCAAGCTTTTCCTAAAGTGACCATTGCCTCTCTTAAAAAAGGGTACCTCTCCTTATCTTAATTTTACAACTAAAAACCTATTTTTTCTCGGACAACACCTACTCAAATATTATCTCAACTACCCCCAATTCGACCGATATTCCATTTTTCTCGGACAACCCCTACTCAGATATTCTCTCAACTACCCCCAATTCAACCGATAGTCCTTTCTTTGATCAGAAATCCAACCTAAGGATCCCTTTTTATCAACTCAAAAGGAAACACCCGATTAAGAGGTAATAATTTCACCACATCTTTAAAAGTTCTTTTCTTCTTCCTCTTCCTCTTTATTTGTTGTTTCCATACCAAAATAATAACTCCAGTGCCTTATATATACTGTCATTTTTTATAAATATGGTACAACCACATTCATTATTCTATCCATCCTTTTAATGACATGTCACCATACCTGCGTACGTACGGCTTACCGTATCCATGTCATGATGTAGTTTATTATTCAAACACTTCATTATTTGGATTGGTATAATAATGAGTATAAATGGTGTAAATAATAAATAAAAAATGTTAATGACTGTTCATATATGATATACCATCATTTTACATACGATTTCACCATCAAAAGAATGATATTATCGCTCATGCGTATGTACAGATTATCGTCTCCATGAACTTGATAAGATTCATTTCCCCATTGTAACCATTCATGAATGATTTTTATTTTATGATTAAAAATAATTTTTCAGAAATTATTATCATTATGTATATGAATCAAATACATCCTATCCATAAAAAACATGTCTTATGTAACCAAGCATATAATGGAAAACGATTCAGTTAACACCCGAAACAATAATACTTGTGAAATATAATTAACAAGAAAAAATTAGAAGATCGTATATGATATTATATTTATTCATGTGGTTATTTTATAATTTAATAACAATTATTTTACTATTATATAGGAGGTAAATTTTTCCTCAACCAAGGGAAATTATAAGGTAAGGGTTAATTCTACAATCTCTTCATTATCCGAGGTTTTTTATACGTGAGTATCTAATGGGACCACTTTATCATCCAAATTTGCGTTTCTTAAAAATGTATTTCAAAACATTTTTTCTATTTCTTCGACTATGGGTTAAATTCATTTATACCCTTGTTTTAATTTTTATAAAATTATTATATATGAATCATTCCATAGTTTTCCAAACAAGGTCCTTTTCAACCTTTTTGACAAAATTGAGGAAATAATTTTTTTAACTTATACGGTGGGTGCGGCTATTTTCCACCATTATTACACCATTAAATATTCCCTTACAAGTTTATAGAAATATTTTCAAAATATATGTTTTATTTTATAATTACATGAATTTTAAATGAATTCAAAATTGAAAGATATATTTCTCTTAAACAATTTTGATTTCATCTATGTCAACATCCTTCCATGGATTTTACACTTGTAGAGAAGTAGGTTTATTATGATACAATCTTCCATATTTTATTGAAGGTTTTGTGATAAGTTTGACTGTGGATGTATTATTTTTATACCATTTAATTCTTAGGGTTAAATTATTAACATTCGGTGTGCTTGTTTCAATACGAATGTTTATGTTATGTTTTAACCATTTTATATGAGGAATGCATTGGACTTATTAAGTGATAGGTGAAGCTCATTATAGCTCCTCGTTTCATGGGTAGGTCTCATGATACAAACTAGTGTCTTTTCACAAGGCCTTGAAAAAATATTTATAGTCTTGGCACGAGGCCTTGACTATGGGGTTATAATGTATGGAATTATCTATTCCATCATTGTGAAATTGTATATTGATATTACATGTGATTATTTGACATGTAGAATATCCATGTGAATAAGTTAATGGAGTTCTTTTATTAATATTTTCCATATTATACTGGATTTTAAGTTTAAAAGTATGGGGTTTTAGTCTTATACATTGCCTTAAATGTTTATGTTTATTTATGATAGTTTCCATTATATTTTTATCCTTACTCAGAATCTGATCTCCCCCCTTTATTATGTTTTTTTAGGATGCAAAGAAGTATATTATGATTAACCTACAGGAATAGGCTAAGGGATATAAGAGTGGTGAAAGGGGATACAATGTAGTTTTTCTTAGGATGTAATGTAAAACTTATATATGTATCAAGTACTTCCAAGGATACTAAATTGATTGATATTTCGGGACATGATTCCTTGTATCATGCCAATGTTATGTAATAATTCACTGACTCTAGGTAAATGGGGTCAGTGCATTACAGTTTATCTCAGAGAATGTTTAGTACAAACCTTTGAAACTAGATGTAGAAAAACCCTGATTATAGAACATTACCCAAAGATAGACTTTTAGGATTAGTATAGAATAACTTCCTAGAATTTTGGTAATGTAGAGATTTTGTGTGTTTTCCAAGCAATACATCCCTATCTGGATATGAGCAAGTAGAGGTGGCTCTGGAACAGATGTACCTAAGACTAAAAACTATGACAAGGAGTTTCGAGCTTGACCTGAGGTATCCTTGTACACGAAAATGGCCCTCGCTGAAGTCTTGGTTACGACACTCCTAGGGTATATGCTTAGGATAATTCAAATTTTCTTTAAAACCCATTATGATGGATTTATGAGTATGTAACTTCTCAAAGAAAAAGTTTTTTTTATGATTATGGATTTTATCCACAAACTATTCAATTTATGTTATGTATTTTACATGTTCGGTATTATGTATTGTGATTTATAAACTAATCTAATGTACTTCATTGTTTAGAAATAGCACCTAGTGGAAAGAATGGAAACTATATCAATGCACATAATCAATGAATGGATTACCCTCCTACTCAAAATAATTATAGTGGAGTTGGTGATGCAACTGGTGCTGATTAGCTTATGATCATACTGGGACAACTCACTCAGGTAATGAATAATAATGTTACATGTATGGAGAAACCTGATCCAAAAACCAGAGGATCAATGTTATACTGCTTCATGAGAAAACAATCACCAACATTCAATGGGACTACAAATCAATTTGTAGATAAGTAATGGATAAGTTACTTCGAGAAAATATTTCATTCTTTGGGGGCTAGTGAAAGGGAAAACGTTTTCTTGGCTGTTTATCATCTCATGGGAGACGAATATTAATGGTGGTAATTAATTAAAAACAAAAGGAATAGGAAAAAGTATTAAATATGAAATGGAGGTATTTTAAAGAGATTTTCTTAGAAAAATACTTTCCTCGTGACTATCGAGCAGATATAAAAAGAAAATTTATAAGTTTGAGGTAAAAGGAGGATGAGAATGTCAAAAGGTATGAGGCTAATTGTACAAGGTTAGCATGGAATGTAGTAGATTATATACATAACCCAAGGAGTAATATTTATCTATTTTTTGATGGGTTAAAACCATTTCTCAATCGATCATTAGTCTGACAACCTTATCATCGTACAAAGATATTGTCTCATGTTCTGTCAAGGCAGAAAATGAATTATCTATGTCTTACAACTATAAAGAAATGCAAGAGAAGAAGAGATCTATTGAACACTCTAGAAATGGAAATAAGGGGAAGAAGGAAATTTTTTTAATTTTCATCCTATGGTAAATGTGGGAGGAAACCCCTTTGTACTTACCTGAAGGGAATGTAAGTTTGTTACAAGTGTGGTGAAAAATGCCACCAAGATTCTGATTGTAAGGGAAAGAAAGAGGATGTAAATGTAGAATGATAAAATTATAGATAAATGGGGTATTATGAAAATTAATTACCTAAGTGTCAGGGAAACGTACCTCAGAAAAGGCTAAGGGAGAAAGGCCAAGGGTGAAAGGCCAAGCTTTTTTGATTGCAACTGAAGAGGTTGAGGCTCCAAATGACATAATGGCTGGTAATTTAATGGATTCCTCAAGTTTAGCCAATGCTTTATTTGATTCTGGATCATCGCATTGTTTCATATCTTCCCAGTTTTCTAAAAAATATTAGATATTTCCAATTTGACATAACAAGGGTGTTGTTAATCAAAACATCTAATGGAAGTATCATTGCAACAATTTTTTGTGAATTAGTTATCATTATGGCATGTAAATGTTCTTTATCTGCTGATATCATCATTATACAAGTGATATAATTTGATATAATCTTTGGTATGGATTGGCTTCTAGGCCATGATGCAAAAATTTATTTTAAGAAGAAAGAGGTTACAATTTTCGATGATGATAAGGAGTACCTAATCTTTAGAGTAGAAATTTCCCCACATGATTCTTATCTAGATCCAACCCCAGTAGCTCTAATAAATTCAATTATTTAGGAGAAAGAGAATAAAATAAATATATTTGGGGAAAGAAATGTGGCAATAGAGGATTCTCCTATTGTGAAATAATATGTTGATGTGATTCTAGAGGATTTACCTAGACATCCTCGAGAATGAGAAATTGAGTTTCCATTGATTTAATTACTAGTTCAAGGCCCATATTGAAGACCCCTTATAGAATAACCACTATGGAATTAGTGGAACTAAAGAAACAACTAGAGGAATGGAGTAATAATAGATTTATTCTCCCTAGTGTTTCTCCATGGGGATCCCATGTTCATTTTGTTTGGAAGAAAGATGGATCTATGAGGATGTGCATTGACTACAGGGAGATCAATGCTATAAAAATAAATAACAATTATCCCCTACCTCACATTGATTATTTATTCGATCAACTTCATGGAGCTCAATATTTTTCAAATATTGACCTTTGATATGGATATCATCAGTTGTGTGTGAAGGAAGATGATATTCTGAAGACAACATTTCATACTAGGTATGTGCATTATGAGTTTATAGTAATTCCTTTTGGACTGACTAATGCACCCTCTATTTTCATAGATCTAATTAATATAGATTTTACGGAATATCGTGATGACCTTGTAGTGATATTTATTGATGATATCTTATTTTAATCCATAAAATATGAATATAATGAAAATAACTTGCTCACTATTCTATAGAATCTTATAAAAAATGAATTATATGGGATGTTTAGCATGTTTGAATTCTCGATTCAGGAGATTTCTTTTCTTGGGCATATTTTCTCTAAAGATGGAATCTCTATTGATCCTTCAAAGACCAAGGCAATCCAAGAATGGCCATCACCAACATGTATAACTGAGGTACGTAGTTTTCTTAGTTTATCAGGTTATTAACGACATTTCATCCAAGATTTTTCTTGACTGGATAACACATTAACCAAGATCCCACGTAAAGGGGTTAAATTTGTTTGGAAAACATTGTGAAGAAATTTTTGAAGAACTGAAGAGAAGATTAGTCAATTCTCCTATCTTGACACTGCCAACGAGGAATGATGGGGTTGTTATTTATTTTGATTCTTTATAGAAAGGACATGATTGTGTCCTTATGCATAATGATAAGGTTATTTCTTATGCAATGTGACAACTAAAAATTCCCAAACAAAACAATCCTACTCATGATCTTGAGTTGGTATCTATAATCATTTCTTTGAAAATATAGAGACACTATCTTTATGGTCAAAAATGTGATATATATACTGATCAGAAGAGTTTGAAGTATATTTTCTCATAGAAAGAACTCAACATGTGGAAAAGATGATGTCTTTAACTACACAAAAATTATGATTTCACTATACACTGCCACCTGGGGATGGAAAATAAGTTAGCATATGATTTGAGCAGAAAGGATCGTGGTGTTATGAACAAGATGAGGGTTGAAAGGGATCATATGTTCATTAATCATGTAAAGATGGATATGGTAATAATCATGGAAGAAGAAAAATAAATAATTTTTCCAAATGGTTTCCAATCCAACCTTACTAGAAAGGATAAAAAGTTCTCAGACTGATGATATGGAGTGTAAAAATAAAATTAAAGCTGTAAATGATGGTAGATTGATTGTATTTGTATATGAAGACTGAATTTTGAAATTTTGGAAGAGACTTTTTGTTTCTGACATACCTGATCTAAAAAGTTAATTGTTGGATGATGTTAATAGCTCCAATTTCTCTATATAGCCTGGTATAACTATGATTTATAGAGATTTGAATGAAATTGTTCTGTGGGACAACATGATGAGGGAGAGTGTAGATTATGTTTCAAGATGTATTGTTTTTCAACACGTGAAGGCTGGAATAAAACATCCTATAGGAGTCATGAAACCACTTACCATACCTGATTTGAAATGGAATGATTATACGATTGAATTTGTCACGGGGCTTCCAAAGACTCCTAGAATGAATGATGAAATATGGGTCATTGTTGATTTTCATACCAAGTTAGCACATTTCATTGCTATAAGAGAAGATTTATCACTTGAATGTTTAGGATGACTGTATATTAATGAAGTTGTAAGACATCATGGAGTACCCTAATCAATTGTTTTTTATCATGATCCCCATTTTACATCAATATTTTGGGAAAGTCTTCAGAAGGCCTTGGATAATGAACGTAGTTTGAGACTTCCTTCCACCTTCAAACGGATGGAAAATCATAATGGACAATTCAAACCATAGAAAACAAGTTGAGATCTCTCTCACATGACTTTCAATGTATCTGGGATCAATATTTACCTCTGGTAGAATTTTCCTATAACAATAGCTTCCATTAAAGTATTCGAATGGCACCATATGATGTTATATATAAAGAAAGAGATGTCACACACCATCTTCTTGGGATGATGTTGGTGAAAGAAAACATGTAGGCCCAAAACATGTTGAGGAAAAAATGGAAAAGGTAAAGGTTATCCAAACCAATATCAAAGCATCGCAAAGTAATTAAAAGAGCTATGTCGATAACTGAAGTAAAGATTTGGAATTTCAAGTAGGAGATCATGTTTTATTGAAGGTATCTCCATGGAAGGGTGTTATAAAATTCGGTACGAAGAGAAAATTAGGTCCCAGGTATATCAAGCCTTTCAAAATTCTAGAACTAATTGGATTTTTAGTTTATCTTTTGGAAATGCTACTGAGTCTCTCCAAAGTTCAGGATGTGTTCCATGTATCACCGTTGAGAATATAGATGGCTGACCCAACACATGTACTCACCGATAAAGAAATAGAACTGGATCCCCACCTGCCTTATTGTGAATAGACTATCAGAAATATTGATGCTAGAGAACATGTGTAGAGAAACTAGACGAATCGTCTGGGGAAAGTTCTATGGAGAAACAATAATATGGAAGAGGCAATGTGGGAACCTGAGGAACATATGATAAATAACCACCTGAATCTTTTTATGCAGTAATATTCTAGAAATTTTTAGGACAATATTATTTTAAGGAAGGAAGAATGAAACACCCCAAGCATCTATGATATTCTTATTTTTAAATAATACAATACCTTACGATGTACGTATCATCGAGTACTAACACACAACAACCAATCAAAATAATCGTTATGAATAGTAAACCCAACTTTTTGAAATTTTAGAAATTTTATTTTTCAAAATGGGATTAATTTTGTGATTTGGAAAATCAAAATTAGAATAGGGTGAATTTTTTGTATTTTTCTGAAAACTTTCAATTTTTGATGAATTGTGAAAAACATTGGGTTATTGTTTAAAACCAACTTCTTATTTAAAATCCTAGTTAATTTATTTAAATTTATATTAGGTGAAAATAGATACATAATACCTATATATGTTCAATTTAATTCATTATAGTCATTTTTTAATAATATTATATATATATAATTTTATTGAACTTTTTACTCTCTTTTACCCACCTTCTAAGTGCATTTGGAAACTTGCATAAAACATAATTTTACCGCCTCTGTGAATTAAATTTAAAAAATCATAGAGACACAGTTGATATCATTAAGTAAAATTTGGTTCAACAAGATGAAAATAATTTTTGGTGACTAGTAACTTCGGTCATTTATTTACCACACTTAAAAGTAAATCGGGTAAATGTAAAAAATGATATTATAATTACTCTAACAAATGTCCTAATTCTACTAGATAAATGAAATTCAACCAAAATCAACATTATGAATAAAATATGATCCTTTTTGTCCACTTGGATTATATTAGTACATTTATTATTATTTTATTTAAATAAGAGTTTAAAGAGTTAAATTCAAAGTTTAATTACTAAACCATTTTTAATATAGGGTTATACCTAAGATAAATTCAACTATAAATATTTATTAGAAATATAAATATATTTCCTACATAATGGTATTTTATTTATAATTATTAGAAATTATATAATTAAATTTATTTATGAGACAATGATGATGCAATAATTACCTAATTATTGAAGGATTAAAATAATTGATATTATAAATTTCCAAATAAATGTAAATTTAGACTTTTGATGAATTGAACTAATTTTATAGGTTAATATTACATGTTAGGGTTGATTAAATAAATTTTTTCGAACTGATAATGTTTTTAAGACTTCCACAAAAACAAAATACCAAATAGTGTCAACATTGACATAAATGAGCTTTTAAAACAAATATTATATTATTATTTGATATAACATTACTAAAAATATAAGGATTAGACAACAGATTTATATAAGGTTTTATATATCAATAATGAACCACTTGGTATTCTTTTGTCTTTTTATAGTAATTTTATTAACCATTTATTATAATAATACATGAATACATGGTAAAAGTTAAACTATTTAACTAAGAGGTAAATCTAAAAGATAAGGTTAATATGGTGACCTAAACCTATATAAAACATATTAGTTGAGATTTTGTTTCTCCAAACTCACCTTATCATTGAAATAAATCCTTTTGGAGCCATTATATACTGAATATGATTGTATAATGAAATAATATTTTAAGGTTTTCCTAAAGTGACCCTCACCTCTCTTATAAAAGGGTACATCCCATTTTCATAATTTAACACCTCCAATGTCATAGAGGTCATACAAACCCTAATAAAACATCCTCCCAACTACCCTCACATTGACCTAGAGTCTTTACTTTTATTACAAAGGAATCCTAAGTATCCCTTTTGATCAACTCAAAAGGAAACACCTAAAAAAGAGGTAATAATTTCACCACATCATTCAAAGTTGTTTTATTCTTCCAATTCCTCTTTCATTGTTGTTTCCATAACAAATAAATCACTCCATTAACATATACATACTGTGATATTATTATAAATATGGTACAACCACATTCATTATTATATCTATCCCATGAATGACAAATCACCATACGTTCATACGTACGGCTTATCGTCTCCACGTCGTGGTGTAGTTTTTTATTCAAACACTTCATTATTTGAATGGGTATAATAATGAGTATAAATGATGTAAATAATAAATATAACATGTTAATGATTATTTATATATGATATACCATCCAAATACATATTACTTCACCATCAAAAGAATGATATTGTCGCTCGTGCGTACATAAGGAATACGGTGTCCACGAACGCGATAAGATTCATTTCCCCATCGTAACAATTCAAGAATAATTTTTATTTTATGATTAAAATTAATTTCTAATAACATAATATCATTCTGGATTTGAATCAAATACATCCTATCTGTAAAAAACATGGATTAGATAACAAATCATATAAAGGAAAAATAATTAGTTAACACCTAAAACAATGATACTACTAAAATATTATTAACAATGAAATATTAGAAGAACATATATTATAATATATTATGTATGTGGTTCTTGTATAATTTAATAACAATCATTTTACTATTATAAAGGAGGTTAATGTACCCTCGACGAAGGAAAAGTACAAGTTAAGTGTTAATTCTACAATATCTTCATTATCATATGTTGTTTATACATGAGTATCTATTGGGACCTCTTTATCATCCATATTCATGTTTCTTAAAAACATATTGGATAACATTTTCACTATTTACTATAATATAGGATTAAGACATTTATACCATTGTTTTAATTTTTATAAAATTTTTATAGAGGAATCTTTCTATCATTTTCTAAACAAGGCCCTTTATGACCTTTTCAACAAAATTAAAGAAAGAATTTTTTTTAACTTATACAGAGGGTGCAACTATTTTCCACCATTATAACACCTTCAAAACTTCCCTTACATGATTAT
This sequence comes from Viscum album, assembly GCA_963277665.1. NCBI lineage: Eukaryota > Viridiplantae > Streptophyta > Magnoliopsida > Santalales > Viscaceae > Viscum > Viscum album. Next base: position 1,252,453,456 of record OY728121.1, read on the forward strand.
AATAATATTTTCCAAATAAATGTTTTCTTTTATAATTACACGACTTTTAAATAATTTCAAAATAGAAAGAGATATTTCTCTCAAAAAGTGTTGTTTTCATCCATGCCAACATCCTTTGATGGATTTTACACTTGTTTGATGTTGATTTATTATGATATTGTCTTCCATATTGTATTGAAGGTTTTTTTTGATATGTTTGACTATGGATTTTTTATTTTTATACCATTCGTGGTTTATGGTTAAAGTATTAACATTATGTATTTAAGTTTTAATATGAATATTTATGTTATGTTTCAACCTTTTCATATGAGGAATGCATTGGACTTAGAAAGTGATGGGTGGATCCTGCAATAGATCCTTGATGCATCGGTCGGTGTTATGAGGCAAACTAGTGTCTTGGAAAACAAGTCCTTGAAAAAATATTTCTTTTGTAGTCTTGGCACGAGGCATTGACTATGTGGTTATGATGTCTGATATTATGCATTCCATCATTATGAAATTGGATATATATATTAAATTTGATTATTGGACTATTAAAATATCCATGTGAATAATTAAATAGCATTATTTAATTTTTCTTTTCCATATTATGTTGAAGTTTAAGTTTAAAAGGCTTGTTTTTTAGTCTTATATGTTGCCTTAAATGTTTATTCTTATTTATGATAGTTTCCACTATATTGTTATCCTTACTGAGCATCTGAGCTCACCCATTTCTTATCTTTTATTCTTCACAGGATGTGAAGAAGTATATTAAGAATAACCTATAGGAATTGGCTATGGGATATAAGAGTGTCCAAAATGGACATAATGTTTTTTTATTTCGTGATGTAATGTAAAACTTGTGTGTGTATCTAGTACATCCATGGCTACTAAAATGATAGATCTTTTGGGAAATTATTCTTGGTATCATGCCAATGTTATTTAATAATGCACTGACTCTAGGTAACTGGGTTCGGGGCATTGCAGCTTACATGATCCGCTTCATTGAGCTTAAACGAACAACTTAATATAATTATTTAATTTTTACTATTAAAACCTAGCTGTTAGAATGGAAGGAATGAACACTATTAACTAAATTATGAAAATATGGTCTAAATATCTACATATAATTAATTATTTACTGAAAAAATAAATATAAATTAAAATAAAACACTTTTTAAAATAAAAGGGAATGTTTTTATGAAAACCTATTTAATTGTGCTCATGTGTGTTTTATACCAATAAATAATAAATATCTCTTATTGGGTTATATTAATGGTATCAATATATAATATATTAAATCTAATTTTTAACATTTATCATATGTGTTTTTTTGACATGATATAAGAACAAGTCTAATTTTATGTATAAAAGAATTTTTTTTCAATAAAGGTAGTTTTCCCATATTTTGATTGCGCACTTATTTAAAATATAGTTTTTTTAAACATTTACAAATTACATTTTACAAAATATACTTCTTATTTAAAATAATAATATAAAAAATAACATTGGTTTGAATTTGTTATTTTTTTGATAAGTTTCATGTTTTGATGAATAGTGAAAAATATTGTATTTTAATTGAAAACACCAGTTTTTTCATAAAATTTATTTATAAAAAAAATTTATATTATTTATTGGTTTTAAATAATAATTAGATAAATATTTATTATTTAATAAAATATAGGAAATTGAAATTAATTTCAATTTAATTTCAATATAAAAATATTTTAATATTATTATCATCAATACATTAAAAACCTATTCCAAATTCTGTGAACATGATTAATTTTAAACTTATTTTTCAAATTTAATGGTTTGAATTATGAAAAATTGATTCTGTATATTTAATCAAATGTTCCAAATTTATTAAATAGGCCCCTTTTACATTTTAACAGAAAACAAATAGTAACTTTGGTAATTTTAATTACCATACTTATGGTTACCTCAGGTAATAAAGGGTATAAATAATATTATAAAAAATAAAAAATTACTCTAACACTTGTCCTAATTTTATTATATGTGTTTATATTGATAGAAACCATCATTAATATGATTTTATGAGCTATTAGAGCCACTTGGATTTCTTTAGTCCTTTTATCGAATTATATTTTAGGAAAAGAAAATTTTGTCATACTTGTTTTAAGAAGGTAAATATTTTTAATATGGGGTTACATAAAGGATATGTAAGAAAATAAATAGTTATTTTAAATGTAAAATGTTTATATTTATCTTTATAATTTATTTTGATGTTTTAGGGAAGAAATAGTTAAATTAAACGCGTACATAATGATGATGTAGTAATTAATTAATTAAAGGAAATATCAAATAAATGAAATTAAAAATATTTAAATATATATAATTTTTAGTGAATTATTATCATAAAATAATTTTATGGATTACTTTTACTAGTTAGTGATGATTTAGATGAGTTTTTTCAAATATATCATGTTCAAATTATATTTTTAAATGGTCACTTGTTGAATAGTGCCAAAATGGACATTATTGAAATTTTTAAATAAATAATATTGTATTAAATGGTGAAAAATTCATAAAAAAATAAAATTAGGAAGAATGATTGGTATATGTCTAAAATATCATCAATGACTCATTTATTGGTCATTTTCATTTCATTGTCATTATATTATCTTGGAAGTGTAAATTACAGGATATCACGGTAAGAATTAAAAAGGATAAACAATGGTTAAAAAAGATAAGGATTAAAAATAGTCAATAAATTCTTAATTTTCATTCAATGGATGTATTTTAACCAATAATAGTCTTATATTTTAAATAAATTGGTTTCAATCCATGTTTAATATAAAATAAATTTTTATTAATTTTGTAACATGAATAATTACAAGAGTGCCCCTCCTCTATCCTTTAAAATGGCACTCATTGTTCTCATTTAAATACACATAATAACCTATTTGGTTGGGAAGAGATCTACCAAAATCCCTTAGTTTATTTAATATACACATTCTAGAGGATATAGTTTGTAAGAACACCCTCTTTAGAGTTGATAAAGTGTTAATAAAAATAGATCATCCTATGAAAAGGAAGATAAGGAATATACGTGACGGATCAAACTCTAGGTAAGAGACGTCATCAAAATATACCTTCATTGAGGAATATATTGATTCTATAAACCACCTTGTTTTATGACGTGTATATACATCCTTGTTGACATATCATATCATGAATTTATTAATTCTGATTTTATTTAATGTTTCATTAAAAGTCACTCCTTCATGGGGATTACGAATTAAATATTAAAAGTGGTATGAGATACTTCGAATGTTTAATTACTTAATTTAAAAATGTTTCTTCGATTTTGATATTCTTGATTTCATTTTATATATTCATTTAGATAAATGTATTATAAATGATATTTTATGTATATTTTTAATTTCATTAAATGGTTTTCAAAAAAGAATCCTTTTTCATGTTTTATACAAAATGTTTTGAAAAATGACAAAAGGAATTTTTTATTCTTTATGGACATGGTGATAATGAATTCTCTACCACTCTATCCATTATTCTATTTTCATATTCCATTACATGATTTCAAGTTTCCTTAAATTAGAAACAATATTTAACTTTTTTGTTTACTTTGTTATTGATAATGGGGTTTTCAAATAAAATCGTGTTTTGATGTTGAAAATGGGTTCTTAAAAGAAAACGATATCTTTTATATGAATGTACTTTTCATATGGGATTAAAAGATTTTTTTCAATGGTTTTTTATGATGACAGTGTTTTATTATTGATATGGTACTTGTGAATTATAGGAAACAGGTGAGCATGGTATAGGTTGTATATGGAGGGGCCAAGACAACACCGAGTAATCTCGTTACAACAAAACATGGGGTGGCCCAAATAGCATCGAGGAAGATCGTTATTTAATAAAAAGGGGTGGCCCAAATAGAACTGGGTAACCTAGTTACATCATAACATCGGGTGGCCTAGATAGCACCTAGTAATCTGGTAATATCTTAATTTGATATCAACCATATAATTATTCCAATTTAATAGGTTTTATATATTTTAAAATCCAATTATCTTAAAAGATTTTTAATTGATTTATTTGGGTATTAATTATTATTTGAGAATAATGTGTGTGTTTTTCATGTAAAAATGTATTATTTCATATTCTCAAATAACATTGAAGATAATGGTAAAACATTATAAGTTTAAATGTTTTTACTGAACTAATATTTTCCATTATTTTTATATCTATTCTTGTGATTTTTGTGCTTATCTCATGTTTTTTATGTTTTTACAGGGTTTAATGAAGATTTGGGACAATGTTGATATTAAAGAAAAATTTAAATGACATGTCATTATAAGAAATATTGTTTTTTAGGGATTCATATTTTATGAAAAAATGGATTTTGAGTATAGGTGTCCACTTGTAATGTATGGGTTTACTATATAATAATATCTCTTAATTTTCGAAAACACTAGAATTCAAATATATTTAGTAAAATGAACTGATTTATTGTTTTAATATAACTAGAATATGTTTTTCTATGTCCAGTTCCTTACATATGAAATATTCCAAAAGAACATCATGAATGCCAAAAAAATGATGATCATTTGGACTATCTTTATATTATCATTCATAGACTACCAAAAAACTTCCTCAGGATAAATATTCCAATTTCACTTAGTGAGATCAATATGATCCCACCCTTAAGGGAGATAGATGAGAGTCTCAAGATGACCCACGCCCTCTATATAAAAAGGAGATGCATTATTCATTGAATGTATATCAACTATAGTGGTCCCAATCATCCCTACCAGTGGAGTATATTTCCCAAGTATAATCAATGAGAATAATTTCAATATCGTTTATCACGCAATTATATTTTTTGTTTCATAACAACATTGATTAAAAATTTTATATTAGTTATTACGATGTTGTATTTCTTGTTATTGTTGGATGTATACTATTATTTGGTAGAGATTGAATCATAATCAAGGATCTATATGGTAAAAATTTTCCCCTACATACACATTTACAATAATTCTCCTACATTTTAATAATTATTTTGAAATATGAATAATAAATTTTAATATATAAAAACCATTACCATGTCACTTGAATAATGGGATACACTATCTATCGCACCTCTTCGAGTGGAACAATCGATGAATCAATACAAGAACATAATGAAACCACTTATACTATAAAGGGTGGATCATAAAGGTAACCTAGAAGTTTCTACTCATAAATATGTTTTTGACCCATGATTTTATGAGGCATTTACCTTGGGATATGTTGACGATAGATCCATTGAAAAAGGAATGATAAGAAACGATGATGTGATATTAGCATTGAATGATATAACAATGATAATAGTTAAAGTCCCATTCATTATATCCAAATGAGAAAAAACCATATAAAACATCTAGGATTAACCAATATATCAAATTACAATAATCAAATAATATTAAATTATCACCAAAATTGGTTATTATAAATAAATTTTTTTGTATACATTGAAATGTGCATGCTGATGTGTATACCCTGCAATTTTCTTGTAATAGTGTCTTCACAAATGGAAAGAATGGCTGAGGAGAATATCATCCCATCTCTCCAACTACCAAATCAAATTATGGTTGGGAATATTAAATTTCCAATGATCTCAGAGGATGATGAATAAATGATACCCCTAAGTGACCTAGTCTTATAATATATGTCACATTTTGTAAGTTATCTAAGTCATGTTAGGTGTTTATCATCTTCTAGTACACATTATGATTCTCAGTGTGTATTGATATATGATTGATGACCCAAAAACCCCCATGGAAGGTATACATAAAAATTTCTTTAAATTATTCACTATTTCAAAATATAAATATTGTGAGGGTTTGATTACTGAACTATAATCACTTCTATAAAGGAATTTATATGTGGTAGAGATGATGATCTGGTGTCTAAATTGGGCCTTTCTAAAGTAGAATTAGGTGGACATTCATTGGATCTAGAAACTATATCATTTTTAGAAAATTAACAATGTGTGGAGGAATTTTAAATGCAACAATGCCTAATTTATGACTGGAAAATTAAATTAATCTATATTAAAAAAGGATTGGGTAAATCTGAAAGATAACTAGAAGTACACCAAAATCTATCTGAATACATCAAGAGCTAGGTGGAAGATGATGATTCAATAATAGAGAGACAGTTCCATTCCATAGAACCTAAAATGGTAGATATGAATATACATCAAGGTAATATCAATGATTCTAACTTATCAATTCACAATATCTATTCCATTGTAGATCATATCCAATAGTGCATCGCCACATGTAACCCCCCCCCCCTCACTTTTCAGAAAGATGAGGTGAGACTTAAAATTATGGATTTTCACCATTTTTACATAATGGGTGATAATATATATTATCTCATATCATTATAAACATTTTGATTTATCATAATTATTCACTATCAGTCTATGATGATATGTTAATATAAAAAAATGTGATATCAGCATAAATTAATCCACTTAAACACTATTGAAACATTTATTAACTAAATCATAACTTTAAAATTATTGATAAAATGGTTAAATATTGATTAACACATTATCTCTTGGATGTCATCCTTTTGATGTATATAGGTGGGTTGAATATGTAAGAATATAATCCATCACTATAAGTTGGGTGAGTCTATGAGAAAAGGGATAGTGGAACATAGTTTTCCCCTAAGCATATTCACATAAATGGGTATTGGTATGCTAGATATAGTGTGACTTATAGTATCATCATAATCTAACCTTATCTCACTCAAATATGATATATCGTTTTCCTCAAGATTTTCTATCTTAGATGGGTATAGGTCGGCTAGATATTGGAAGGTACATACCATCATCATTAGTTAAAGTTATACCATTTTAACGTGGTATATATTACTAACTCGATATGATAATAATCATGATGATTATTTTTGAATGAGGATTCTATTTATTAATAAAGAACAAGTACCCTAATACTATGCATTCATGTATTTCAGGAGAATTACCTAAACCAATATTTGAGGAATTGTAGGGTGATCTAATTTTTCTGTAGGATATGGAAGACCTATGCCTAACAATAAGAAGGGTTACATTTTTAGGGATAATATGGTTTGAATTACATTCTTTGAATATTTTATTTTCTACATTATGTTTTTCATAACGTGTGGGTGAAAAAGGTCTTAGCGATACAAAGATCATATTTTCATAATTATTTCATTATGTAGTTTCAACCTGATATCTCTTGTGCATTTTTATATTTCAAAAACTCATGATTTTTCGATGAAAATTTGTGGTGTATTCTTGGAGGGCAGATCATTGAATTTCCCCTAGCCTCCCATTATAATTTTTCAAACCAAATAATAATACATCTCAATTTATTTTCATTTTATTGTAAAAAAAGTAGACCACTGTGTCATACAACATCTTATTATGGGATGACAACCAAGTAGGTTATAAAAATAGGATTTCATTATGTAGTTTCAACCTTACATCTCTTGTTCATTTTTATATTTATAAAACTCATGATTTTTCAATGAAAATTTGTGGTGTATTCCTAGAGGGCAGATCATTGAATTTTACCCCAGTCTCCCATTATAATTTTTCAAACCAAATAATAATATGTCTCAATTTATTTTCATTTTATTATAAAAAATTAGACCATTGTGTCATGGAACTTCTTGTTATGGGATGACAAAAAAGTAGGTCATAAAAATAGGATTTCATAGTCATTATCGAAAAATAATAATGACAGAAAAATGTCTACCATAAAATGAATGTGAATCCACCTGAACATTAATATTATGGAATGTGTAAATCATAACATGAGATAGTTGAAATCTAAATTATTTAATGAAAAAAAGTATATGTATGATGAAAATTGGATAAATTAAAATTATTGGTTCTTCTCCAATATCTTCAACGGAATACATGGTTATAAGAATTTATCTTGATGAAATAATATACCTCTTATTGAAAGTTACCAATAAGGCATTACACATATCATTACCATGAATAGGTTTCCCTTGGAGCCAAATGTGATTGTTAACAATATCTATGAATGTATTTTGAACACTTAAAAACCTGAGTAATGAAGAAGGTTTACAAATAATAGTATATTCATTGATGTTTCAAGAACCATTAATTTTATCCATCATGTATGGAACACATTCTAATGATGAAGTTATAAGACATGAAATTTCTCAAGCATACATGTAGGTGAGAATATAGATGGCCAATTTTAATTTTTTTCATAGTCCAGTAAGTGTAGAAAAAATATATTGACTTTTTCTAAGGATATATAGTGGATACCACAATCATTCATTAATTTTCAACTTGTATCCAATCTTATTAATAAACCATCAAATGGAATTAATTTTTGAATAGAGACTTAACCCTCACACATACCTCCCATTATAGGATTTCAACAAGAAAATATATCATGCCTCCTCAATTTTTATTTTAATTGTATTGTAATTTTACCATTTTTTGATAATCTTTAAGGTCACATATCTTTCACCAAAAAGGGATAGTGATTTATGTTTATATATATTTTATTAAAATATGATGCAGTTTACATAAAACTAAGGTAATGTTCGACCCAAAATGAATGGAATATGAATGTCACTAAATAGATACCTTATATAAATTCATTCTTCTTGGACCAATTTTTTTTAGAATTTTTGATTATAGATCTTTTACTAGATGATAATATAGCTTATATAGAAATGGAAATGTAAAAAAAGCATGAATGAGAGATCAATTCCAATATATACCATCTCAATGTGGGGTTCCTATACATTTAGATTATGGTTTTAGACTATTGATGAGGATTGTGATATAAAACATAAATGCATCATAAGAGATAATAGAAACCAAAAACTTTTTTAATTGGGAATAACAATGATGTAAAACATAAAATGAGATATTTGATTTAAGAATATACCAATTTAGGAGATTATCTCAATGATAACCAGTGACTAATATTAAATTAATGATATAAAGTACAATGCTATTATCAGATCATGTGATTATATTAAATTATCCACTAGGTGGAATATGACTCTGCATGGTATTGCCTAATTTGGGATCATAAATATCATTACGTAGAAGATTTTTTCCTTGGTTTAGAATTCCCTAAGTACCACTAGCCGTGAATGATTTATAGATAATATAAAAACTCAAGGTATGAAGAGTGGTTGGTGGTAAGGGGATATTCAAAAAGCAATAGGGACATTCTAATTTTGAACTAATGATTGTTGCACTGGTGGGGGAAGTCAAAGTGGAGTTTAAATGGATGGTGACATGTGGTTGTGACTAAAATATATAGTTATGATATCACTATTTATCCTGATATAATAAAAATCAAGCCTTATTTAGTTCTCATTAGGTCTCAACAAAAATATGACCATTGTATAGGGGAATATTGGGTGGATTCATTTTGGTTCTCGGCTATTATGAGAATCCTTGTGTGACGGAGTAAGAGCCTAATCCCTAGAACTAAAGCTAATATGATTTACTTCTTGGCCCATAATACTAACTTCATATATAACTATGTATCTTATAATTAAATGAATTATTCAATATATACTTCTTAATAAGGGGTCTCCACATGGATCTAGCTCATTTGAAGGAATGAGGAATTTTCATTCCAGAATAGGATTAGAACCAAAATAATCTTTATAGACTACAACAAGGAATAGAGATATGAGTTTCCTTGGGAACATGGACTTTTTTACAAATGTATGTTTATGGATATAGATCATCTGAAAGGAAAAATAACAAATATTTGACTCTCATGAAAATTAATAGGGTTATATAAGATAAACCACTCTAATATTTTAATGGACTTACAGAGTATATCATATGTAATGTAGTTTAATATGATGTGAGAAGAAATAAAATGTTATGTTATTTAATGTCTTTTGTTAAGGACCATTATCATGTTGTCTAGAGTCATGCAGAGTGAACATAGGTGTTTTATAAAATTCATTCATATAAATAGGACCTTTACATAGATATATTTAGGTAGATATGGACAATTTACCAAATGTAATGGTTTTGAATTATTAGTGGACACATGGAGGAAAAACATTATAAAGGATTGAGACCTTACTTGATATAATATAGAAATTGTTCTCTTGTAATGACTCTTATGACTAGAAATAATGATCCATACATCACTATGCATCCTTCATTTTTATGTATCAAGCCACGCATAGTTCATATAATATCCTAAAATGTATTCCATTATAAAAAACATGACTAAAATAAATATTCCAATATGAGGAAAGATAATGGGTAAAAATATTATAGATTTATCGGTGGTTTCATGATAAAAGATATGAGTGTCACTATATATCCTATGATGAATTGAAAAAATCCCAACATCATTTGTAATGAATATTATTTTAATATATGTTACTAATGTGAAGGTGGGATGAAAATGAAGTGAATTGATATATTTATTTGATAAGGTTGGAAACCCAGTATGAATGTACTCTAAACACCAAGAGAAACTGAAACGGTACCAAATTAATGAACATACATGGAAATAAATGATGATTTCTAGTACAGGTCTTGTTGACTATCTAATTTCTTATATAAATATGAAATCATCGTGTAATATTGGGATTAGTGATCCTAAAATCTCTATATAACCTAATATAATATGAATCAATCCATATGTAGTTCTTGTTATAGATTCTCCTAGTAAAAATCATGATCATGTATTGTGGGGAAAGTCATAAATGTATGAATTTTCTACTATAGTATAAGGATAAAACCAGATTAGAATAAGGAAAGATAAAACACTAGATAATAAATAGGAATGGAATTGAAAGCTATAGCTGGGACTGGGATACTAGATCTAGAATCACAATGTATCTTGAGGTAGTAGTAATCAAGCCACATGTAGTTCTTATCATAGATAAAGATTCCAATGGTAGAGTCCACTATGGAAAGACCTAACATTCAAGAGGTGAATAAACACTTGGATAGGTTGGATATTAATGGGTTTTTTTTATTTTGGAAGAGGATTAATAACTAGGGGACGTTGTATGTCATATAATGATAGTAATCAAACCACACATTTTTTTCATAAATGGAGAATTCAATTCATAGGTTGGGTGAGGCATGAAATTGTGATTGGATATTATAGACATAAACATTTAATCCCCAAGGAAATAATGATAACCACAAAAATAAAGCTGTTATATGGTTCAGAATTTAGGATTTAAGGATGTATGGAATGGAACCCACAATGAATTTTAGGCTCATGCAAGGTGGACCACTGATGTGGCCTTATTTTTACTCAGTTTGCCACATCTTTTTATTACATTTTATACAATTTATTTAACTATTTTAACACTTTTTAATAAATAAATGCACTCTTGTATTTTTATAAATAAATTTGTCAATTATTCACTTTTTATAACATTTTATTTAATTTTTGAACAATAAATAGTTAATTTATACCTTCTTTATTTTTAATGTAATTAATTTTCAATTTGTTTATTTAATATTTATTTGTTTATTTTATTTAATTTGTCATTGTTAATAATTATTGTGTGTGATAATTAATTTACTTTTCAATTTTTATGTTTATATAAACAGTCGCGGCTTGCCAGACTTCCGGTAGCTAAGCTACCGATAGCAGGGGTCCTTTTTCTCTACCGGTAGTCAGGTTACCTGTTCTGTTTATCGGTGACCATTGCCACCGATACTCTATCCTACCAGTAGCTTTTTTTTATATCTTATCGGTAGACTTTGATTTCTGCCAGTGAGCCCTTCAATTTTATTAACGGTGTTCTATTTAAACAATTATTTAATTAACATAATTCTAATTAATTAATTTAGACTTTATTTTATTAATTATTATTTCAATTAAGTTATGTTAAAATAGGTTAATTTTATTATTTTATGTGTTTAATCACCTGCTAGTCATTTAAGTAAATAATATATATTTTTTTAAATTAATTAAATTGGTTCGCCCTTAATTTTATTAGTTCAATTAGTTAATTAAATAATTAATTAATATTTTTTAAACATAAATTATATTATTTTATGTATGCAGATTGAATTTTAATTCATTTAATAATTGTTTTAGTCTACCGGTGAGGTAGATAAGTGTTTGCGGTGACCCAAGTCACCGATGCTCTTCTATTTTATTCGCTACTACTCTTTAATTAATTTATATAGTTATTTTAATCATAGTTTAATATTTTTTGAGTTAATAAGTTAAGTGTTGCCAATTAATTATTTTAATGTTTTAATGGTTAACTTAAAATTCTGTTTTGAATTCATGGTATTTAGCATTATTTTAATTAATTATTTTAAGTTTTTTTATTTAGTTTATTTTAGTTTTAATTTTATGTTTTATTTGTGTGTTAATTTTAAAATTTCATTGTTGCGTAATAGTGACTCTTTTCTATCGGTGGACTTCTCTCACTTTAATACTCATTGTTACCCTGCTGCCTACCGGTAGCTCTTTCTTTGATCTATCAGTGACCCCACGCGGCTACTCATTTTTTTTAGTGTATCGGTGACCCTATCGTGGAATTTCCAACCTCACCAATACTGCCTTTGTTTTTTTTAAACCCCCAAGTCATTGATCCTCTCCTGCCTTTTAGCTACCGATGCATCGGTAGCTCTTCTCACCGATACGCTCCACTTTTTCTCACCGTTATCCTACGCCACTGACACTGTTTGTTTTTTTTCTATCGGTAGCTGAAGCTACTGATACTCCTCACCGACACATCCACATGAACTCAAATACATAGAAGCGACTGTTTGAAGACGAACTTGCCCATCACTGCTATTTGAAGGAGTAGGTATGCCGATACTAATGAGATCCGCTGCACCATGTTCAGACGCGGATGAAGAGACAAAGGGACGATGTGCTGCGCTGGGTCTCAATTGAAGTTATTGTCCGCCGCTGCCACTGGTGCTAGTGGAGGCGCTGCTGTGAGCTTAAGCTCTGGAGGGATGCTGATGAAGCAGTGGGAGCCGCCGCACCTACTGACTGCTGCTAGCTGCTGGAAGCCGTCACACCTCATGAGTCGTCGCTGGAGTCGAGAGTGACAGAGCCAAGTCCGAGTAGGAATCCGCCTCTAGAGGTGTGCTTTGCTGCTGCTGGAAGATGCTTCTAAGCGGAGCTTGAGCCGAGGAGCCATTGTACCTGCTGATTAGAGGGGGAGTCACACATCATTGGGTTGTCGAAGGAGGGTCGATCCACTTGCGCAGTTGCTGGAGAAGAGGAGGGGCCGAGCCACTTCTTTCTGCCTGGAGAAGGAGTTCTCCTGTTTGCCGCACCAGAGCCGCTGCTTTGCGCCGGGATCAAACAAAGAAGAACCAGAACCCCCCCCCTTCCTGTTGTGTGCCGAATTGAGGGGGGAGGAAGTAGAAGATAAAAAATAATAATAAATAGTTCATAATAAAAAATAATAATAAAATTAAAGTAAAAAGTAGGAAGGAAAAAATAATAAAAGGTAAAGTTAAAGTTAAATTATCATTACAAAAAAGTTTCTTTAATTAAGTCAAGTAAATTTTAAATAATTTATTAAAGTTATAAATTTAAAACTTTTATAATTTTATTAAATGGGTAAATTGAAAATTAAAATACAAAACTAACTTAATAACAAATGATAATAATAAATTAAATTATTATAGTACGATTTATATAATCAATATACTATAAATTATACTTAATAAATTTTAAATACTTAAAACTTAAGTAGTAAATTTAATTAACAATTTAGAATTAACTAATTAATTTATTAATCCAACAATTTAATCCTTTTAATAGTAATAACTAAATTATCAATATAATCTAAAATATAATTTTAATGATTTATTTACTTTTAATAACTTAGTAATCTTATTTATAAACTTAGTTTAATTAATAACTTTTTAATAAATTATGATTTACCATAGTATTATTTAATGGATAATTTAATAAATAATTTAAAATTAAATAATAATTAACAATTAACTTATGACTAACTTTCAAAGAGTAATATAACACTCGACTTTAAAAATAACCACGTTTTCTTTCTTTGCGTCCTTAGTTATTTACCTTTATTTTTTATTTATTTGTGCAGGTTCATACCAAAGATGTAGACACGTCCATGTACTTACATCTAACTTTACCAAAGTTAGTTACGTGAGAAAAGATTGTGCGACGTGCCGGTCTCCAAAAAACGCACATTTTGCAGTGAGTGGGTAAAGAACTTTTGAAGTCGGTGGAAGATGTGGCGGTGACATGTAGTAGATGACAGTAGGGTAGTTAAAGCAGAGCAGCAGCAAAATTTGGGGGGGACTCTCATTCGACATTCCACACCAGACAATACGAGAACAGAACTCCCGGGAGATGATAGAGTCAAACTGGAGACTAAGGAGCCCGAAGGCAGAGTGATATTTAGGGAGTCTTTCTCCCTCTTTTATTAATGTCTTGTGCTCTGTTTTTGGATTGTTTTCAGTGATATATTTCATTATGAACATGAGTTGATTTTCCATCTCGGGAGCTTCAAGCTTTGTTGGTTTATCTGTTAAATTTTGCACTACTCATTGATTGACATCAGAATTAATCGACGAGATCAACTCTGATGTTAAGTAAATTTGTTCACACCTTACTGTAAAAAACTTTCATAGTTTCAAGTTCAATTGGCAAGGTTGAACTTGATCTTAAATTTGTTCAAGCGTTAAAGTCATTACAGTTGGAGTTTTACGGCGAGTTTAACTTCGACTGTATTCTTTTTCAAAATTCTAACAGACGATGATCTTTAGAGTGGAGAACCCTAAAAGTCATACTTCTGTTTGATGTTTCTTCTGGCGAGGAAGATATATCAAACAATTTCTAGGGTGTGATTCAATTAAGTTTAGTGGATAGTTATCCCTTTAATCATCATGTTTGGAATTCCCGAGAAAACAGTTGTTCTTAGCTCATTGTCTTTGCTTCTTAAAGTAGTTAGCTTAACTTCTTAGTTTAACAGTACCTAGTGCAATTTTATTTCCTCTGTAGAAAATTTAGTTTCTTTGTAAAGAATCTTGTTTCCTCCTACTGTTTCTAGCTCATCTTTTAAAAATAAAAAAAATATAAAAGGTAAAAATATTTTCACTCTCTCCACTGCTGACAACAGTGGAGTATATTTTTCTTAGAACCTTAGACAACTCATCTGCCTTCTCTGTGGATCAACCCTGCACTGCTGTACTAGTGTAGGAGTATAAATGTAATTTTGAGGGCCATGACGGCCTTCGACCGCTTCAAAATTTGGCGCTGTTTCCGGGGAAGGCATGCACCGAGAGTCTAGGGTTTAAAAAAACACACAAAAAACACAAAAAAAAAACACAAAAAAACTGATTAAAAAAAACTACTTTGAACTGTATCTTCTACTTTTGTTGTTTTGAAAAGAAAAATCTGCTTCACAGAGAACTGTTGTGTGTTTAAGCTCATTAAATTTTGAATTAAAAATGGATGTTAAACAGAATTGGAATCAACCGGGACCTAACTGTGTTTGTTGTGGTGATTATGGACATACTGCTTGGCAGTGTGTCTATAACTAGCCACAACAAGATGTTTACACAGATGAAAATGATCAATGTGAGTTTAGTCCTATCACCCTAGCTAAAATTGAATTAATTGATTCCAAACTAGATGCTAGGGTGGAACAAATTAATAATTGGTTAACTCAAACCCATGAGATTCAACATAGATATTCTCAAGAGCGAGATCAATGAATGAAAAGAATAGAAACCATGCTCTTGGAATTGCAACAAATGGTTAAAGAACAAGAAGTTTTTGAAGAAATGGTAAAAGAAAATGTTTACAAAAGCTTTGAAAATCAAGTGGAAGAAGAAAGTAATAATGAAACTGGACAAGAAACCATTCACTTTGAAAAATCTGACTCTGTTGAACTAAATCTGGAAATAACCAACTCTCTAAATAAAGAACACATCATTGAAAATCCAATAAAGAACATTAATGGAATCGAGTTGGACAATTTTGAAGATGAATTGAAACAGATTGAAAAAGATAGCCTAGTTCTTTTCATAATTCCTACACTTGAGAAAAATCATTGTTTTAGAAGCTTTGAGAATGAAGTCACTCTGGTTGAAGATATACTTGAAACTAGAAACTTGAATGTTAAAAACTCTTCACCCAATCTTTCTGAAATTCTGAACAATGAGCCTAAAATAGAAATTGGGAAAACTTTGGAAGATAACCTTAAGCTGGATAACATATAATCTAAATTTTTTGAACCTCAACTGAAAACTTCTCTTCCATGTTTTGAAACTGTAAACCCAATTAATTCTGAAATGATGTTTGATGATGAGAATGTGGGAATAATATTTAAAGAATGACTAATTAATGAGTTTTCGTTTCCTTATTCTCATATTAATCACATTTCTGAATCAGTGTGCAATGAAATGGAAATCAGAGTTGATCAACTAGAGGAGAATTTTCTTAACATGAACATTTTGGAAAGTGAATTTATTGAAACTGAATTGTACAATTCTTCTCCTGAAATTGAATTGAAACACTCAAATGACATGGTTTTAGAAAGTGAGCCTTTTGAACTTGAACTTGAAAGAGAAGTTGAACGCACATTATATGATGGTTGCAGAACTGATTTGATAGAAGTAGTAGATGTTCAATGTGAGTTAACAGATGAGGATCTTTTGGAAGAGATTTATAACATTGTTAGAGCTGAACCACTTAGTGATAAAATAAATTCTCTTTCTTGTTTTTTACTTCCATCATCACCTGTGAAGGGTTATAAGATTTTTCATGATACTGATAGTAGTCTAGAGGGGGAATTAGACTTATGTTCCAATGCTCATGATTCTATTCAGAACTTTATTGAATCCCCTTTTGAACCTACTATTCAGTATTCACCCACAAGAACCCTTGTATTTGATCCTATGAGTGTTGAAGTTGAGAGAGAAAGCCATGAAAATAATGCCACACCCTTTGAAGCATCTAATACTATGGTGTCCCTTCATGTGAACTCAAATCTTGATAAATCTAAAACAAAACTGGAAGTGGACAAAACTATGTCCATTACTGTTAAAGGGTGCCACTTAGGGGTTAATTCAGGCTATGAGAATTCCATTTTTATCTGCTTATGTTTTGGTGCCCACAATCTTCGCTGTTCTGTTAAAAATAAATGGGCCAAACACATGTGGTGGTTCTTGTTAAGAAAACCACATCCACCTAGTGACTACGGTTAGTTGCTAGGTGAGTCCGGCTGGGGACTATAAAACTCGCGCTGCATGGGAGGCAACCCATGGTCTTTTCTTTTGTTAATAAATAATTTTTTTTTGGTTTAATAAAGTCTAAATGAAGACTTAAAATTCAGTGCTTCATGGGAGTCAACCCATGTTCTTTCTTTTGTGGTTATTTTTATTTCAGTTCTTGTTTTACTTTGGATAAAGTTCTACTTTCATGCCTTCTATTTGTACTGACTATGCTAGTTATCTATTCCTGGTTCTCATGCTCGGTATTTTTAGGATGTTGCTGCTTGTGTAAATAAAGGGAGTGGAATTCCCCTGCTGAAGGAGTAATGGATATCTATTCAGGGAAGTACCTTACTGATAAATTCTGTTTCTTCTTTCTTCTCATTAATACTTTGCTGATAATATGTTGCATATATTGAAAAAAATCTGTTTTTGCTTAAAATTCTGCTTGTATTATAAAATTCTGCTGCATGTCGTGTAACTAATGAATTGAAAATTAGCATGAGCCTCCTTGTTTAAAAAAAACTAAATTGCATTGTGATAAAACATTTTCACTGCATGAAACTAAGTGTGGAGGGAGTACATGTTGTTGGTCATTTGAATCTGCTTGTTTCGTTGAGGTGTTTAGAATAAACTTTGTCTACTATATTGAACATATTATTGAACTTTTTGTTTAAAATGCTTACACCCAGTTTATTGTGCACCCACACATTATATACTTCATTTGTGCTTTAATGAAAATCTTTGTCACTGGACTGAATGTTAAAGCATGTGTGTGTCTGAAATGAACCTGCTTTTATTTAACTATTGTGGCAAACAACACTATCTTTGAACTTCATTGAGACCTTTATACATGTCATATATTTACATAATGGATTAATCTGTTTTGAACCATAATTGATTAACTGTTCTTCTCCATATCTAGAAGTCAACTTTGGGGACAAAGTTGGGTTTTAAGTGTGGGGGAGGGGGTCAATTCTTGACTGTGCTAAACTGTGTTTAATTGTAATGCTCATCAATTCCCACTGCTTTTTAAACTTTTTGTCAAAAAAATTGTCAAAATTTTTCAAAAATTCTTTCACAATTTTAGGCATTACACTGCACTCAAATGAGTCTTGCCTTAGGATGGTGCTTAATTGGAAGTTGAGTCTTTCTTTGAGTCTGGAATGAGTGTTGGTGGATGATTGCTGAGTGGAATTGTTTAGTGGTTTAAGGAATTTTGGTTAGGAACTTCTTTTGAGAGTGATATGGGAAACCATTTAGTGGATTTTAGATCATAATTTTAGGTACTTGATGTTTGACTTTTAACCGAGGAACCTTTTCATTCTTTTAATTTATAAAACTGATCACTTATATTGAGTCAATGTAAATGGTTTTTATATAAATCTTTTGAAACTGGAGTAATACTTGGCATCTAGGATCCCATGGAGAATCTCTGAGACCTTAGATGCTGGGTGCGTTTCTGTTTACTATAAGCCCTCTGTACACTCTGAATAAGTGCATTGCACAGTGCTTGGCACAAATTACATGGCTTGGGAAAAATAAATAAAGTGTCTAAGGTCAAAAATGAATTCATTAAGGTGAGGGGAATGATGAACTCT
This sequence comes from Viscum album, assembly GCA_963277665.1. Lineage (NCBI taxonomy): Eukaryota > Viridiplantae > Streptophyta > Magnoliopsida > Santalales > Viscaceae > Viscum > Viscum album. Next base: position 1,252,472,290 of record OY728121.1, read on the forward strand.
AGATGAAGAAGGGGACAACTGTTTTATATGGGAGTCATTTGGGTTGTATCAATAAAGTGATTTTTTAAAAAAATTATCTATGTTTTAATTTTGGAACCAAGGGGATTAGTCAAAGTACAAAGTTCCTTTTGTTAAGGTTTTGATTCCACTTTCATTTTACCTCTTATCACTCTTGAATTTAGAGATTGAGCTTGAATTGATGTGATTCACTAGGAAGAGTCATATATGAAGCAGAACACCTTCATTTATGGATGATTCGTGGTTTACTTGAGTTCCCTTTTGAGTAGTGGTTCTAGGCGAGACATTATTTAAGGCTACGTTTTCAATAGCCTAAGCACATTTTTTTTGAGTCCTCTGTTGAAACTTCTCCGAACATTGCTGATTTGTATAATTCACTTTTTTTTCAAAGATGATAAAACATGGCATTGTTTGAGGACAAACAATGTTTAAGTGTGGGGGAATTTTATGTGGCCTTATTTTTACTCAGTTTGCCACATCTTTTTATTACATTTTATACAATTTATTTAACTATTTTAACACTTTTTAATAAATAAATGCACTCTTGTATTTTTATAAATAAATTTGTCAATTATTCACTTTTTATAATATTTTATTTAATTTTTGAACAATAAATAGTTAATTTATACCTTATTTATTTTTAATGTAATTAATTTTCAATTTGTTTATTTAATCTTTATTTGTTTATTTTATTTAATTTGTCATTGTTAATAATTATTGTGTTTGATAATTAATTTACTTTTAACCTTTTATGTTTATATAAACAGTCGCGGCTTGCCAGACTACTAGTAGCTAAGATATCGATAGCAGTGGTCCTTTTTCTCTACCGGTAGTCAGGTTACCGGTGTTGTTTATCGGTGACCATTGTCACCGATACTCTTTCCTACCGGTAGCTTTTTTTTATATCTTATCGGTAGACTTTGATTTCTACCAGTGAGCCCTTCAATTTTATTAACAACGGTGTTCTATTTAAACAATTAGTTAATTAACATAATTCTAATTAATTAATTTAGACTTTATTTTATTAATTATTATTTTAATTAAGTTATGTTAAATAGGTTAATTTTTTTATTTTATGTGTTTAATCACCTGCTAGTCATTTAAGTAAATAATTTTTTTTAAATTAATTAAATTGGATCGCCGTTAATTTTATTAGTTCAATTAGTTAATTAAATAATTAATTAATAGTTTTTAAACATCAATTATATTATTTTATGTATGTAGATTGAATTTTAAATCATTTTATAATTGTTTTAGTCTACTAGTGAGGTAGATAAGTGTTTGCGGTGACCCAAGTCACCGATGCTCTTCTATTTTATTCGCTACTACTCATTAATTAATTTATATAGTTATTTTAATCTTGGTTTAATAATTTTTGAGTTAATAAGTTAAGTGTTTTCAATTAATTATATTAATGTTTTAATGGTTAACTTAAAATTCTATTTTGAATTCATGGTATTTAGCATTATTTTAATTAATTATTTTAAGTTTTTTTATTTAGTTTATTTTAGTTTTAATTTTATGTTTTATTTGTGTGTTAATTTTAAAATTTCATTGTTGCGTAATGGTGACTCTTTTCTATCGGTGGATTTCTCTCACTTTAATACTCATTGTTACCCTGCTGCCTATCAGTAGCTCTTTCTTTGATCTATCAGTGACCCCGCATGACTACTCATTTTTTTAGTGTATCGGTGACCCTCACATGGAATTTCCAACCTCACCGATACTGCCTTTGTTTTTTTTAAACCCCCAAGTCACTGATCCTCTCCTGCCTTTTAGCTACCGATGCATCGGTAGCTCCTTCTCACCGATACGCTCCACTTTTTCTCACTGTTATCCTACGCCACTGACACTGGTTGTTTTTTTCTATCGGTAGCTGAAGCTACCGATACTCCTCACCGACACATCCACATGAACTCAAATCCATAGCAGCGACTATTTGAAGATGAACTTGCCCATCACTGCTATTTGAAGGAGGAGGTCTGCCGATACTAAGGAGATCTGCTGCACCATGTACAGCCGCGGATGAAGAGACAAAAGGACGACGTGCTGCGCTGGGTCTCAATTGAAGTTGTTGTCCGCCGCTGCCACCGGTGCTGGTGGAGGCGCTACTGTGAGCTTAAGCTTAGGAGGGATGCCGCTGAAGTAGTGGGAGCCGCCGCACCTACTGACCGCTACTAGCTGCTGGAAGCCATCACACATCATGAGCCGTCGCTGGAGTCGAGAGTGATGGAGCCAAGTCCGAGTAGGAATCCGCCTCTAGAGGTGTGCTGCGCTGCTGCTGAAAGATGCTGCTAAGCGGAGCTTGAGCCGAGGAGCCGTTGGACCTGCTGATTAGAGGGGGAGTCGCTTATCATTGGGTTTCCGAAGGAGGGTCGATCCACTTGCACAGTTGCTGGACAAGAGGAGGGGCCGAGCCACTGCTTGCTGCCTGGAGAAGGAGTTCTCCTGTTTGCCGCACTAGAGCCGCTGCTTTGCGCCGGGATCAAACAAAGAAGAACTAGAAACCCTCCCCCTTCCTACTGTGTGCCGAATTGAGGGGGGAGGAAGAAGAAGATAAAAAATAATAATAAATTGTTCATAATAAATAATAATAATAAAATTAAAGTAAAAAGTAGGAAGGAAAAAATAATGAAAGGTAATGTTAAAGTTAAATTAACTTTACATAATAGTTTCTTTAATTAAGTCAAGTAAATTTTAAATAATTTATTAAAGTTATAAATTTAAAACTTTTATAATTTTATTAAATGGGTAAATTGAAAATTAAAATAAAAAACTAACTTAATAACAAATTATAATAATAAATTAAATTATTATAGTACGATTTATATAATTAATATACTATAAATTATACTTAATAACTTTTAAATACTTAAAACTTAAGTAGTAAATTTAATTACCAATTTAAAAATAACTAATTAATTTATTAATCCAACAATTTAATCCTTTTAATAGTAATAACTAAATTATCAATATAATCTAAAATATAATTTTAATGATTTATTTACTTTTAATAACATAGTAATCTTATTTATAAACTTAGTTTAATTAATAACTTTTTAATAAATTATGTTTTACCATAGTATTATTTAATGGATAATTTTATAAATAATGTAAAAGTAAATAATAATTAACAATTAACTTATGACTAACTTTCAAAGAGTAATATAACACTCGACTTTAAAAATAACCACGTTTTCTTTCTTTGCGTCCTTATTTATTTAGCTTTCTTTTTTATTTATTTGTGCAGGTTCATACCAAAGTTGTAGACACGTCCAGGTACTTACAACTAACATTACCGAAATTTGTTACGTGAGAAAAGATTGTGCGACATGCCGGTCGTGAAAGAATGCACATTTTGCAGTGCGTGGGTAAAGAACTTTTGAAGTCGGTGGAAGATGTGGTGGTGACATGCAGTAGATGACAGTAGGGTAGTTAAAGCAGAGCAGAAGCAGAATTTGGGGGGGGGACTCTCATTCGACATTCCACACCAGACAATACGAGAGCACAACTCCCGGGAGATGATAGAGTCAAACTGGAGACTAAGGAGCCCGAAGGCAGAGCGATATTTAGGGAGTCTTTCTCCCTCTTTTCTTAACATCTTGTACTCTGTTTTCAGATTGTTTTCAATGATATATTTCACTATGAACATGAGTTGATTTTCCATCTCGGGACCTTCAAGATTTGTTGGTTTATCTGTTAAATTGTTCACTACTCATTGATTGACATCAAAATTAATCGACGAGATCAACTCTGATGTCAAGTAAATTTGTTCACACCTTACTGTAAAAAAATGTCATAGTTTCAAGTTCAATTAGAGAGGTTGAACTTGATCTTCAATTTGTTCAAGCGTTAACGTCATTACAGTTGGAGTTTTACGGTGAGTATATCTTTGACTGTATTCTTTTTCAAAATTCTAACAGATGATGATCTTTAGAGTGGAAAACTCTAAAAGTCATACTTCTGTTTGATGTTTCTTCTGGCGAGGAAGATATATCAAACAATTTCTAGGGTGTAATTAAATTAAGTTTAGTGGATAGTTATCCTTTTAATCATCAAGTTTGGAATTCCCGAGAAAATTGTTGTTCTTAGCTCCTTGTCTTTGCTGCTTAAAGTAGTTAGCTTAATTTCTTAGTTTAACAGTACCTAGTGCAATTTTATTTCCTTTGTAGAAAATTTAGTTTCTTTGTAAAGAATCTCGTTTCCTCCTACTATTTCTAGCTCATCCTTTAAAAATAAAAAAAATATAAAAGTTAAAAAGATTTTCACTCTCTCCACTGCTAACAACAGTGGAGTATATTTTTCTTAGAACCTTAGACAACTCATCTGCCTTCTCTGTGGATCGACCCTATACTGTTGTACTAGTGTAGGAGTATAATGTAATTTTGAGGGTCGTGACGACCTTCGACCGCTTCAACCACTCCAAATAGTTTAATATCATTTGGTATGGATTATATGTCATGTAGTAACAATTATTTTGATAAGTACTATTTCATGTAATTTTATTTCTTACAGCATGGAAAATTTACATGTAGTCTAATTTCATGGATGTAACTCCCTACGTTTTTGGAATAAATATTTGTTTTCTATATTAATACCACATATGATTGCTTCCTACACCCACATCAGCGAAGTAAAACTAGCCAAGATGTATTTATTATTAAGAAAACATTAGAATGATAAAATATCTAGTAAATTTAAAATATTTTAATAAATTATAAATTTTATTCAAATAATGATTAATATTACTTAATGTAATAAAAAGGACTTTTTCAATATAATTATTTTTCTATACATATTTTATTTTTATTTCCAAGATAAATTTGTAAATTTTATAATTTTAATATTTAAATATTAACTACATTATTGAATTACACATATCAAAATAATCATTTTTTTAATTTCTTATATTTATATAAAATAATAATTGTTATAGTGAATAATAAAATACATGTTTCACCAAAATTGTAAATTTTATGACTTTATCAACATATTATAAAGACAAAGAAGTTTATAAAATCATTTAATTGACTAAATATTTCTTTTATCGTTATTAATATGTACATTAAAACATTATTTTGAACATATAATACCATTTTTAAATATTTAGAACATGAGTATCATTTTAATCCAATGTAAAAAAAGTTTTTAATTATTTATTTTAATAAAAAAATATAGAATATTTTATTTTTTGATTTCATTGAAATCCATAAAAGTTCTATTTTCTATAATAAGCCAATTTATATAATTAAAACTAAATACATAGATACTTTTATCCTATACATAAATATTAATCTTAAAACATTTTTTTTTAAAAAAAATTGGCTTTTACACAATACTTGTATATATACTAATTCGATGTTATTTCTAATATTTACATTGATACAGGGAAAGGGGCTATATTGAATTATTTTTGAATTACATGTGATAATGAAAAATTGATTTCTCAAACTCACAAAAAAATTTAACTGATAAAATTGATTTTATCTTTTGAATCATTAAGTCAATATTATGTTATAACATCCAGTTTAGTTTTAACCATTAAAATAAAATTACTTATGTAGAAATTATTTATCACGGTGAAAAATGATAGAATTGAAAATTATAAGAGTAAAATATATAAATACTTGTTTCAAACATTTGGGAAAAAATTATTTGAGGAATTATAATATTTATCTCATCCCACACTTCAATATAGACCATTTTGGAGTCTTTTTTCATGTTAATCAAATTCTCTCTTTATATTGATATGAAATATTTATTTAAATTTAATTTCCACAACTTATAAAAGGGGAATCTCACCAAACCGAATTTTTTTATTTCCAATGAAATAATTCCCTTCATCATTCCACATGAATCATTTTTCACTTCCTTTATATTCTAGTTATAATAATTTATCATACTCCCACCATGAGTCTTCTAGGGGAAATACCATGACTCAATGTGAGTAATAATTTTCCCAAACTTCTCTTATTTTCTATCTTAATTTCCCAAATTAATTTTTTTCAATCCTATATTAATGAATCAGTATTGTTTTGATTATAATGATATTATTCATAAGGAATAAATTTTAACAACCTTTCCTCTTTTTGATTAAAAAAATGAAAATTCCATTTTTTTGTGTGCAAACTACCGAATCAACAAATTAATATACCATTTTTTTATCTAGAATTTTTCATATATATTAAATTATATTAAAATTATATTCAACAGATAAATTATAACATTATTATTCTTTAATATTCATATTATTAAAATATAAACTACATTCATAACCATCCTTATCCTTTAATTGTGTCATTTTCATGTTTGGATCGATTTAACCACCTACTTGAAAAATGCTATAAAATAAAATCATAAATTACTATAAGAACATAAATATTGATAATATGTTATATTAATAAATATATAATGAATTTATTCTATTTTTTAATGGTAATATTAATATTAAAGTCATTAAGTAAGACACCAACATCCATTCATTAAATATTACCAAAACATGCCCATTGACGATTAATTTTATGGATGTTAACCAAAATCAAAATTGAATTTAATTTTCACATTATAAATAATTATAAATCATAATTTATACTTCCTTGAATTATTTATTAATGATGAAATTTGGGATAATAATGATGAACATTACCGCTATTACAAAACAAGTTCAAAATGAGCAAGATTACATCGAACCAATATTGAATATTGATAACAACTTATATACATGTATAGGATAGTTTCAAATTTTGATTATAAAAGGATATATAAATGAATAATTTTTTAAAATAGGTGATTAAGATATCTTTTTTTTCTAACTCAACCCCCTTAATTGAATTATAATAGTTCTTCTTGAACTTTTTTCCTCTATGATTGGTTTCCTCCACCCTAATATTTTATTTCATTATTATTTATCTTCCCATATGAGGGAAAAAACTTTTTATTCAAATATTATTCCTTGATTAATTTCACACATAAAAAAATTATATCATTTTAAGGAATAATTAACATCCTCTTTAACAATGGTTTCTCATCCTTTTCAATATTTTCCATTCTCTCCAATGTTCTCCATTATATTTATTAACCCAATTATGTGTTATATTATATAACATTTATATTTACCTTAACCTCATTTGTAAATGATGTTTTGTATCTATTTTTAGGATGTGGATTTCCAATAAGATCAATTCAACATACTAAATAGGTTTTCAATCATTTCTAAATCAATAGATTTATCTTCAGCTCAATATTTATTTTTATAAACTCGAAATCATTTTAAGTGATATATTATTTATATTTCTTACTAAAAACATAGATTTTTACAAATATTTTAAATCAACTTTTTGATAAATGTGTACATATTCAAGGGCTCCCTTATTGAAAATTATTTTTTTGATTAAATGTTTTATAAATGTGTTATCTTCTCCTTTTGGAAACCATTTTGTATACCATAAGGATCCATTATTAAATATTCTTTTTAAAATTAAATATTTTGAAGAAAAACCCCCTCTCTATTTAGAAACCTTCATTCCCTTATTAAGGATCCATTATTAAATATTCTTTTAAAATTTAACGTTCCCTAAAGAATCACTTCACCACTTTGAAACAATTATGTTATTTATAAGGCTTAATTATTGGGATATCTTTAGTAATATTTATTTTGAAAATGATTTCTTTTCAATTTATCAGACGTGTCCATTCTGAAAATTACTATTTAATGTGATTTGTAACTTCATCACACGTTTCAAAGTTAAAATCATTTTTAGAATACTATTTTAAAAATTCACTATAATATATAAAGGATTTAATTACATAGAAATTATTTTTCATGAACCAACCTCAAAATATTATTAGGAAATATATTTTTAGGATGATTAAATTTTTAGCATCTATTGTAGATTTTTTTGTGGTTAATTTTCATGGTACCTTCTAAAAAAACAATAAATCGCATTTTTATTAACATGGGTTCTTTATGATGTTATTTATTATTATTTCTAAGTGGGACACATATCAATGGATTATTGATGATTTGGGTCTTATATATTCCTCCAATAAATTGGTTGATATCTCATTTGGTTACTATGGGAGATGAGTATTGATTCTCATTCTATTATGGAAAATTTTAATTGATGTTCCTTCCAAAATTATTATATAAATTATGTAGTTAATCCTACTCTAGTAGGTTTAAAACAATTAGGCATTATATCATTTTCAATTATTTTTATGGGACTCGGGTAGTGAATTACTCTCTGTCACGTTTTTTTAATTAGGTAGTGATGTTTCGTCCACTATGGGAATCAAGTAGTGATTATTTCTACACCATGTTATAGAGAACTTTTATTGATTGCACCTCAATTGTTTTATTATTTATATTCCTATGTTAGTGAAATGGTTTACTATTATGATTCAATTTCTTAAAATTCTATATCTTTATTCAAATGACTATACTCCATGGATCATGTTTATTATATCATATTTATACACTCTTATTCAATGGTATATGTTTTTATTATGAGATTAAATGTGTGTTTATCTTAGATTATCGAATAATATTATTACTACATGTTATTTTAATAAGATACTTCTAAACTACTTATTATTTCTCATATGCTTGAAATCTGACCCCTGATGATATTTTGAGGAGTTTGTCCCTTTTTGATCATTCATGATCTCCTATTTTTTATGTTTTAATTCCCTAGGTTATGAATATGAGTTTATCTTGTGAGTTTTCTCTAAGGGAGATGAGTATGTCTTGATTGTGGATAAATTTTTAATTTTTTTTAAATAAGATACCCATATAAAATGTCCTTAGAGGCTTAAAACTTCTCTTCTTGGGGTTTTTGAGATGATTTTTGTGGTATAATGTTTATTATATGGTAATTTCTTAAAATAAATATAGTATTATAAAACATTTTATCAAGAAAAATGTTTATCGAAATCCTTTTTAGGACTATACCCAATAGTGTTGGTCTTGGGTGATTCATTTTGTATTTGAGAATTCTTTAGTTGTTTTTAAGGGCTGTTTTAGTAATTTTTTTGGATGAGGTTAATAAAACATTTTTGAAACCCCTAGGTATTGGTATAAGGGATAATTTTGAGTATAATAAAACATAAAAAAATTATAGTTTATTTTTTGTGGTTATTCAATAAAATACAACCGTGTATGTATTAATGACACTGTATATGACTGTGGAAATGATTCATCAAGGGGTTACTACCCTAAAAAAGGTAATTTGAGTATCAACTCATTCATTACTATGATGTGCAATGAATGGGACTAATACTAAATACCTAGATAAACCCTATGAGGGGATATTATTTGGTAAATCACATTATCTTTACAATCCATTATGAATAATTTATTAAGTAAATATATTTGGTTAAGGAATATAAGAGAACAGAATGTAATAAAATTTAGACATAACTATGAGTGATTTAACTTTAACAGAAAACTAATGTGATGCTTTTGAATAGTATCCAATTTTGATGCACAATACTATTGTTAACCTATTAAAAAAAAATTGGATAGAAGTTAGTGATGAAAATCATGGGGTTATACTTATCTAAGTATCCATATGTTTCCTTAAAAACATGAGTATTTCCAAAAATATAAACTCTCCAATGAAACAAATGATGGATTTTTTTAGAGTATCATGAGATGATGATGATTATGGGTCAGATATTAAAATACCTATAGATAAAACATATGGGAAGATACACACAAGGGATTGTCTCATTTCAAAAATAATGTGTTTTCAATATGAAGGGATTGGTCATATGGATCATTATTTTTGAGGTGTGATGGGGAAGACAATAATTAAATGGTGGTGAAAATTTTATAATTCCTCAAATTTCATATGTTTGTGTATTATGAAAAATTATGCACATACCCATCATCTAATGAGGATAATAAACATCATGATTCTTTGAAATCAAGTGATTAAGGGAAATACAATGTTATCCCTACTTCTGAATGTTGTTCATCAAAAAATGATAATTTTACACTCACCCTATATATAATATTTTTGAATATCTAATTAGAATACAATTCTAGCCACCAAAGAAATCCCTAGAAATTTTCTGTTATTATAAAATAAATACCTCAATGATTTGATATTATCGGAGAAAAAAATTTATTGTTATTATATCCCATGATATGGGTTATGGAATATACTTCCTGAAAGTCTTATTAACAATAATTTTGATGATAATTTATGGGTTTTTGAAAATGTATTGGTGATATCTATATATAATCCATAGTAATAAGCAAAATAAGGAAATCACATTTTATATTTCAAACAAACCTATGGTCATTATTGATTGAATGTCTGACTATGATCTCTCTCAAAAAAAGTAATTTTATTACAAGATTTATAATACGTAATCATAAGTGATAGTTAGCTCAAATTATTGAAAAAAACTCAATATTAGGATTTACCTATAATGAGGAAAAAAAGAAGATATATTACCTATGTTTAAAAGGTTGAAATCTATATATTTATTTTTTCATATCATTCATATACCTTTAAAACTATTAATTAATGAATTATACTTTTCTTTTTGATAATTCAATTTATTTCAGTGGAGAATGTGACACCTAGATATTTTGGAATATAAATTTCATTTCTAAATCAACACTATATACGATGGTTTGCTCCACATGAAATAATGAACTAAAATAATCCATGAAATATTTATTATTAAGAATATTTGAGAATAATAGATTATAGAGTACATAAAAATACTATAATAAATTTAAAAATTCATAATTATTTTGATTTGTAGCACTTAATGGTTTAAAAAGTGATTTGAAATTAAAAAAATTATGTATATATATATATATATTAAATTTTAATTTAGATGAAAAATTATTAATTTTTTTGTTTTGATATCATAAAATTCATTTTAATTTTTAATTCCAAATCTCAAAATTAGAATAAGTTGAATTTCATAGTTTTTTTAATATAAATAATTTTTAAATGAATAGTTAAAAATATAATTTTTACCAAACATGTAAATTTCATGACTTTATCAATATATGAACAAGAACTAAAATGTTATAAATCCATTTAATTGGTTTAATATTTATTTCAGAAGTGAAAATATTTATTTTAAATTATCATTTAGAACATAAAAAACAATGTTTAATTTTTACACCTTAAGTTACATTTTATTCCCATTCAAATACACTTTATGGAATTTTTTATTTGAAAATTTTTAGTGTAGCATTATATTTTAGAATTATTTTAATAATAATATTTATTTTAAATTATAATTATCCAATTTATATTCTCATAATCATGTACATTTATCATTTGGTCATACACACAAATTTTAATCATAAAACGCTATATTTATAAAAATGAGTTTTTACATATTACATGTGAAAATGTCAAAATTGATTTTTCTTACCGAGATAAATTTTCCTAGTAAAATGGATTTAATGTTTTTAATTATTATATCCAAAATATATAAAAAATATAACATTATTTTTACTAAAAAATTTAAAATTATGAGGGAAAGAATTAGTTATCATAGTAAAACTAGAAATGATAAAAGTTAAAATTCGAGGATTAAAGGACTTAAAAAATGTTTTATAGTGAAATTTAAATGGATGATAAATCTTATATCATCCCTCACTTAATTATTATAAATTTTGGATTCTTTTTGACATTTTCAACAAGTTATCTATTTATATTAAGTTTAAATAGTTTCCACATGACCATTCTCTCCACTTATAAAAGAGACATTTCAGCACCCATTCAAAACCACTCCCAAATCTTTATTTTTCGATATAAAATCGTCCACTTTTTCATCCACATAGAATCTTATTTTAATTTTTTCCCTATTTATCACAATAATTTATAAAAATAACTTTATTTCAATGTAGTCTTCTAAGGGATAGACCATGTCCTCAAATAGAGTACTAATTTTTCAAACAACTTTTCTTTTCTATCAAACATTCCCATATCTAATTTTTTTTCATTCCTATATAATAAAATCAGTATTATTGGTATAATAAATTAAATGAGTCTATGTTAATAACTATTTACCACCTTTCCACTTTTCTAATAATGAAAATGAAAACACTATTTGTGTGTGTAAAAACTATAGCCTCCATAAAGTAACATATTTCAATTTTAATATAGTTTCTTTCTTTTTAATAAATTATCTTCAAATACAACTTAAATCAATAATAATATCTAAATAATATCCTTACACTTCTATAATAATGATATTATTATAGAATAAACCCCTTCTATAACCACACTTGTACATGAATTTTGGTATGTTCATGTTTGGTCGCTCTAGCCACCTACCTGAACAATGAAATAAAATAATAACATGGATTACCATGAGAGAAAAATTACACATAATATAGGATATAAATAACTACAAAATTTTTTTTTTGGAAATTTTAAAATTAGTATTAAACTCATTAATTAATATAACAACTTCCCTTCATTAGAAATCATCAAAACAAAATTCTCATCGATTTCCTATTACAACATGTAACCAAAATTCCCATAGAATGAAATTATAACAATATAAATAATTATAAATAATAAATTCCCTTATATTTTATTAAATATTAATTATGAACTCTCACATAGTAATTAATAACAACACTTTTATTATGACACTATTTCTATATAATCAAAAGTACTCATATATAAAATTGAAAATAGATAATAACTGAGTAATTTACATGTATCAAGTAATTATAAATTAAGTCTATAAAATATTATACATAAGAAAAATTTTATGAAAAATTTTATAAATATATTTATTTTTTTTATAATATTCCGTGGCATTAGTGAAATTAATGAATTAAGGTAAATGGATTATTTGTCTCAAATATAATTTCTTGATATATATTTCATATTATGTAATATAATATCATTGAGATGGTTTGATTACATCCTGATGTATCCCATTTACCATATTCATTTAAATAATTTGGTTTGTAGTGTGATATTGTGTTATTTATATAAATGGAATTCAAGTAAAAAGATACCAAATTTGAAGGGATTTTTCTTAACTCAAGGACCTTAATTTATTTATAATGCTTCTTTATAAACTTCTTTCTTATAGGATTGGATCCATAAAAAATATGATTATATTTTATTATACATTATTTTTAACTATAGTGAGGATTAAACTCTTGATTAAAATATTCCTCCCCAATCAATTTCATCCCCATAAAAACTTATTATTATTGACAATAATATGCATCCTCTTTAAATATGGTTTCCCCTGATTAAAAATATTTTTTCATTATTACCAATAATATCATTTATATTTGGAAACTCAATTATTTATTATTGATTATAATATAAACAATACCTTTAACCTATTTGAATTATATTTTTTACTTTTTTATGATGTGCACACAATTAGAAAATACACATATACCCACAGTTCAAAACCATGAGTATAGCTCCCAAAACTATTGATATAATATATACCCATGTTTTTTGGAACCATGGTAAACTAATCCATTAGTAAATCTCTATGATTTTCCTATAGTTTGAAAACACAATCCCCATAACTTACATTTTTTTGGTATAGGTGTTTTCATCCATGTCATGACCCAATACCAGTGGGTTTTAAACCATGGGTATATGTTTTAAAAAATTCATTGGTTGCAGGATTCGATCCCAAGACCAGTTTTTAGAGACGTTTTTCCTTACCACTACACTAAATTTTCTTATGTGCATATAAAAATATATTTACTTATATATATTTATATAAACCATGAATATAGGAAAAACCCCATGGGTTTAGATTTTTATGAAAAATTTTTTATGTTCCCGTAAAAATATTTTTTGTTCTTGTGCTCTTGTGGGAAAGATAGACCTACGTTTTTTCAGAACTGTGTGTATAGGTTTTTCAACGCATACCTATACCCATGTTTTTTTTAAAACCATGGTTATAGGTCTTTAAAAAAACCCTATACCCATGTTTTTGAAAAAAAATTGTTATAGATTTTAATTTTCATCCTGTACCCACAGTTTTAGTAAACCATGGGTACAGGTTTGTTATAATTAACTATTACCCATGATTTTATCCAAAATAGTGGGTATAGGACTATTTTCCAGTGATGTGAGTTTTCAATAATGTTATTTCAAAATATTAAAAATATTTTATATACCTTTAAAATTAAATTTTTTATCTTCCAATTGAACTTACTTTTGATAAAATTCATTTAATTTAATGGATCAATTATTGATATTTATTTTTCAAAAGTAAGTATTATCCATATCATTGACATCTCCTTTTTGAAACATTAATGTCTCTTTTTGGGCTCCAATATTGATATTTTTAATGTAAGTGTCTTCAATGTAACTTCAATTCACCTTTTTAAAAACATTAGGTATTTTTTAAGGATCCGTAATAGAATATAGTTTTTAAAATTAAATCGTTTCAAAAAAATTATATAAACTATTTGAAACACCTGTTTCTTTTTCAAGGCTATATAATTTAATATTTAATTTAAAAGTCAATTTTCATAAAATCTTTTAACATTTTTTTTGAAAACATTATGTATTTTCATAAAAATTATTATTAATTTTTTTCTTCCAAATACTGATTTTTTAAATTCATTCATCTCATTTTATCAACATGTACATTTCTGAAAATGACATCTCAATGTGGCCAATTAATTAATCACTTATTCAAAGGCTAAATTAATTTTTTATAAAAATATTTTAATATTTCACAACCATATCTAAAGGTCTTATTTCCTTGGATATAATTTTCCCCTGAATCACCAACTAAATATTCATATGAAATTATCTTTTAGGGTAAATGAATTTCATGTATCAACCATTAACATTATTGAGCTCAATTTTCTGATACCATCTAGAAATTATGTGAATCCCATTTTTCATTACATGGGTTCTTTATGATGTCATTAATTTTTTCATTTTTATATGGAACACATAAATAAGGATGATAGATGGGTTAGGTATTATATAGACCTCTAATTCATTTTTTAGGGTTTATGTGTCCTAAGATGATAATGGGAATTGGTTAATGATTCTCACTCCACTAGGGAAATTAGGATGTGATTCATAGTCTGCTAAATTTATATGAATTAGGAAGATAATTATTCTCTAATATATTAATGAGAATTTAGTAGTGGTGATTACACACTCCAAGAATCTGGTAGTGATTTCAGGACCAAGAAGTTATAAGAAATGCGAAGTAATTCTTTCTCCACTATATTATGATTTCTACACCAATAATGGTGACATGGTTTATTATTATGTTTCAATTTTATGATATGCCATATCATTATGCATATGATTACGCTCCATGGGTCATGTTTATTTAATTCAATTTCTTCACTCTTATTCCATGGTATATGTTTTTTCTTTTGAGATTCCATGTCCTACTAACATGTCTTATTGTCAACTATTATTTTTCTTTGACCTTTAAATAAAATATTTGTCCTAAAATAATTTTTTACCTACTTTATACGATTAAATAGTTGATGATGTGTTGATGAAATTTACCTAACATATAATTCAAGAACATCCCACTATTATGATTCTATTCCCCATGTTATATAGATTAGTATAACATTGTTGATGTCTGAAATGAAGTCCATTATCTATTTATTATGATGAAATATTCACATTTTTTGTAAAATATGTTTCCAGTGTAAACAGTCCTCCTTGACAATAAACCTTCTATTCTTTGAATTGTGAGAAAATTTTGAGTTTTAATGATTAGTCTATGCTTATTTTGTGAGATAAATAATGTTCGATCTCACTTTGCGTGAAACTTGATATTAAATAATATGTTTTTAGCATCAATCTTGGGACTGTGGGTTTGGGGTTCTTTAATACGATGTGGACTTTATATAATGTAGTTTAACATCATATCTCAAGGATAATGTGTACCTAATATAAATATTTTGAAAGTAAATATTGAGAAACCATTATTTATTAGGGATAATAATACACTCTCTATACACTATAATCAACGAATAGGAATAGTTTATATAGACCTTATGTATGGTGTAAGGATTATCCCATTTCAAATCACATTTAAAAAGGTTTAATTTATTGTTTGATGTAGGTTATCAAAGGAAAAAATTAATTCTCATTAGATTAATGAGCGGATGAATATTGTTTTGTTTAATTCTCACATGATAGTATTTTGATGTATATCATGTTTGTGTAATGTGAATAATGGGTTTCTATAATGTTACTCATGTTCATACAACTGGATTTGAAACTGTTCATCTTCAAACAACTAATTATAGATTGATATATAAACTGAAACCAATTGGATCTCAATGGGAAGTGCTACCTCTATCCCTTATAAGAGTGAATGTGTGGAATCTTTTATAGAAGTATGGGTTGTGGTACAATAATATGACAATTCATCTGGATGATTTGATATCAATGAATTATGTTATTTCACTATTAACATTTGAAGTATATTTGAAAACAATTCGTTAAATGCCTCTTTCTATTTACTCTCTACTGCATGATAGAAAGATAAGTGGTTTCACTTAATATTATATTCCTGAAACATATTTTTCAATTTTAAAACAAATAAATCAGTGTTCTTTTTCATTAATATTGTGTGAGGGTTACCAAATTCTAGTAATGATTTTAGTATTCATGTTGTTAATGATAGTTTTTTTTACTATATTAGTTGAGGGATATAGTCTTTATCCTAAATTCTTTGTAAGAATATATGTACTTGAATTTTATTTTTGTAACTAGGGGATGTTTTACCATGACAAATATTCCGTAAATGGATAATTTACCAGAATATTTTGTTGCGTGAAACAACTTTTGGTGTTGATGGTTGAATATTGAATGTATATAAAGAGAATGAGATTTATTTGTGAACTCCAAGTAGTTATGCATCATTGATGTCTAAAAATATTCATGTATTTGTATCTTTTGGAATAGCATGGTTCCTAAATAATGGGTGCCACATGAGATAGCATGGACTTGCTACATAACAATGAGGGTCTCTCCTCCTTCAATGCATCTATGGATTACTTCATCAAGTACTCTCTTACAGAGAACAATCTAGTAATTTTGGCCATTGTAAAGGGTGATATTGTTTTCATGGAATTAGATCTTCATTTTTCATGGCTCGATGTGGTGAAAGAACTCCATTTTAGAGGATGAATATTATGGGATACGCATAAAAACTACTGTATCAATTGTAATACACAAAGGATCATCTTTAACATGGGCGGTAATAACTTAATTAATCTTTACTGTATCATTATTGATAATTGGTGAGACAACTCTGTAAAGTGTGATGAAAGATTGGAGAGTATATCTTCTTAGGAATTCTACAAACATGGTATACGAGGTATTGTTGGTTCTAAGGATAATTTGTCTATAAAGCATCACACATAATCATGAAATATAATAAATTATTCCTTGTTGATGGTATAATCACCATTACTTTTCATGAATATCATCTCTGAATCACCCATTATATTTTTTAAGGCCACTGGTATTATTTGGTACAATTATATGCCTTCAATTTTGTTCGATAACTATACCACATTGTTAATGCGTGATTTTTATACTATAAATGCCTATGGAGTAACTACTTAATTCAGGATATAAATATAAAACATAATATAATATAGTGGACCATTGGGTTTTCTACACTCTAACCTATAGAAAACATAGAGTTTCCATCAAATTATATCACCCATGACTGATAGGTTTCCTAAATTGAGAATTCCACTACATCCGGGAACTCTTTATCAAAAAGAGACTTATCTAGAATATGGTGTTCTATGAGAAACTTAGTTAATTATTTCCCTTTGATCACATTATGATACATCAAGTGAATATCAAACTATAGAAAATGAACACCTATCATCCTAAATTCCATGTTAACATTAGATAACTAAATATATTCTTTAGAGGATTAGTGGGAGAGATAAAGTGATCCTCATAATACTGAAATTAGTGTCAAAGATTGTGCACTATTGAAATTTGTACGAGTAAATTCTTTTTTATATCAGAATATTCACTATAAGTATAAATAATTATCCCATAAATATATAATAGAGTCTTCTTCTTTTTTGTATCATTATTCTATGAATATATGGTGTAGATTGATCCATCCTATATTTATATAATGAAGATTATATTTTTTACTTATACCAATGGAATCAAGACCGAGGGGTTCAGAAGGTACTATTTGATGTGGTTAAAATTATTTATAGAAAACATCATCTTATTAATAAGTTAGTAATTTTTATATCATTTTTCTAGAGGAGAGGAAATTTCTTTCAAATTTTTCTATGTATTTCCTAATATATATCAAAAATCCAGAGAGTAGTCTCAACCCTTTAAGGTATCAATGATGTAGAATAGTATGTATTTACTTGATATATTGGGGTCAACTTGGAAAACTCAATTGTTTTTCTCAAATCCAAAGAATTTACTCAATGTTACCTTAAATAGATGCTTAATGGGAATCATCTTGTAAAGTTATTTATGATTTACTATAAAATATTTCAATATCTATAAGATGATCACAAAATTTTTCATACATGATCAACAAGTAGTGTAGATAAACATTATATTTTCCTCCCCATGAAGGTATTAAATATATTATGCATGTAATAACGATTCTTGGCACTATTATTATTTAATAAAAAGGGTATTATATGGTAGAAATATATCCCTTTGGATTCCTTTAGGGTAGTGGACTCTTCAACATCAGTGACCATATAGATCTATTCTTAGAGAAAATATCTATCTATATAGGAAAAGGACTAAAACCCTATCCAATATATGGATATAAAACTATTTTATCATGACTAATAAATAATACTTTGTACAATATCAGTTTAGATCCCTAAATTTTATGCAGACTAGGATTTGTGTAATTCCCCAAACCTAGAAGACGAGATCCAATGCATTATTTTATTATATTGGAATAGATAAAATCTTTAAATACCTAGGGACTGAAAATTTTAGTAGTTTTGGAAAACTATATTAAATACATGACACCCATATTTCATTGGGAAATAGAAAATAAAACATGATTCATAAAAAAATGAAATGAACTGCATCCTTGAAATCTAATTCAAAGATTTATTCTCTACAACTTGGGGAAATAAATTAAAATAAGGGTGTTCTCAAATGATGAGTAAGGGTAAAGTACAATGTAAGAAATAATGAATAAATAAGAAAAGTCAATATTGAAAGGTAACAACTGAAGACACATTCCACGTAATCAATAAACTAATAAGGAAGTGGATAAACAATATGTAATGTAAAATAACTAAACACACATGACATTAAAATAAATAGTTATATAAAAATTAATTAAAAAGTTTAAGAAACTAAAACACACTCCATTTAATAATTTAATTGATAAATAACTCCATCCATATATATTCCAATGAAAAACAAATCTCACAGATAAAAATGATAACTGAAATGATGGAAATGTTGCAGTATTGGAAGTCGTGTATCTAGAACATGAACCATTATACCGTGAAGATATATACTACTGAAATTTTCAACTTTTCTAATTAGGACAACTAATTAATCTCATGTGACTACTGATGCATCTATGTGCTACATATAATTAGGTCCCAATCATTTTTATTTGTCAAAAGAATTCCTTATATATCAAATAATCAATATATTTAATAAAAACTGTGGGAAATGATCAAATATCCATATTGAATAAATTATTAAGATTTATCAATAACTCCCTAGTGGAGGGTAAGTAAAAAATAGTTTTTTTTTGTAATTGATGAATGGAAATACCATTGAAATATCATTAAAAATATTCTTGAGGAAAATAATATATAAACATTCCAAAGTGTCCCATACCTCTCTGAAAAATTTGAATCATAATACCCATGAAGTAATAACATTAAATGAAACATATAATATATTGAGAATATTTATGTTAATTATATAACATACCAAATATCAGTATATACAACATATAAAAGTGGATTTGTTTATAACAAACAAATAAGTCCTAATGGAATGTAAATTGAGAAGAAATCCCTTATCGTGAGTCAGATATGTCACGCCTTTCTTTATATTCCAGAATAAGAAAATTATGTATATTATTTACTTTATATGGAAACTTTTCATGTGTATCATTTATTTTAATTTTACTTATTACAATGTTTTAAAAATCTATTTAAACAATTATGTTTATGTTGACAATTTTGACCATATTCTGTTTATGTGTCAAAAATGACATTGGAAGGTCAAATATGGTCTAATGGGTCTTTATATAAAAATATATAGAAAATTTATTATAATGACCTAAATTAGATTAATATATTTTTATTTTATCTATTTTTAATTTAAAAACAAATTTAAAATATAAATTAACAATATTAATTATCTAAATTAAAATGCAGTTTTTAACTAAAATGTAGCATTTTTAACTATTTATAAAAAAATTAAACTTCTCAAAAAAATACCAAAATTTCACGATAAAATAATTTTGACATTATAAATTAAAAAATAAAGACTATTTTTACAAATAATATTTTTAAAATATCCAACCATTGGTTTTAAAATAAGTGTGTCATTAAATGTCAGAAAAATGGGTCATGCATGTAACCCAAACTAACTTTGTGTTTTTTGTAGCATAAAAATAGCATGGTGTTTCATATAAACAAATATATAGATAATTATTCTAAAATAGAAATATATTAATGTCTTGGGGTGTTACATTCTTACAACCTTAAATAAATTGCATCCTTATAATTCAAACATTATCTCTGTAATTAAGGGATGGATTTGTGAAAAATACTATTATTGAATGAAAAGCATTACATATAGGATCAATTACACATATTTATAAGATAAAAAATGAAATTTTAATTTCACCACAAACCTAGGCTTTAGTATATGGTAATATTAGAATAAACCTATTTATGGGAGAGAAATCTGATCATCATGTTCTGATAGAAACATCTTTGGCAGAAAGTTGTTGAACATAAAACCATGATATTGAGGTGTGAGTAATGGTCATTGAAAACATCAGAAATGATGATAATATGATAACATTTTTTTCAAGACCCCTTTTCCCAAAGTTGTGAAATTATTTCATAATTATTTCCTTTGATGGTTCATTGAAACATTTCTACTTTACTTGTTACACGGTGAAGTAATACGATAATCTCTAAAACTTGGTACAAAGATCAACTTAAAATATTACATAAATGGTTAATTTTATAAAATATTGTGATCCAATACATTTGAATGAAGGTAATTTAATTTATAATGTTAACTTATCAAACAACATGAGTAGATTTTTATCTTTAAATACCAAACAAGTGAATAAGGTAATAACTTTAATTACCATAAATCTTTATTGAAAAAAATAATTCTTATTATTCATTAAATAGAACATATATTATTTGATATATTCCTTAAATAAATAAATGATGTAAAATCCATCAATGATAGTGTAAACCACATTTACAATAAAACATTAATATTTTCCATTGTAGTTATCACTTATCAAAATCAATCATTACATTATTCCAACTCCATTATCTCAGTATTAGGAATATATAATAAGATATCATTACCATAACCATGTGATTTCCAAAAAAATATTCTCGCAAATGAGTCACTTTTCTTAGTACCATTCTACAATTGATCTCAAATCCTTAATGAAAAGTTACTGAATTACAATCCTCATAAATTAATATTTCTTATATCTAGTACATAATTTATAAAATACTCAAATTACACAATTATTGAATCAAAACATAACGACATTAACCATTCCTCTTATTCTGCGGTGGTAGCATAATCTTTACCATGATCAGTTATCCTCTTTTGGGGTATATTCCTTCGACACATGAGACATTGATTTTTGTAGTGTCCCATATCCTTATTGTGGAAACATTACACATTGTAATTTTATTTCTTTCCCTTGAAATCATGAACATGGTGGCCTTTTTCTTAGCACTTATAACATACTCCCATTTCCTTCAGGCATGAAATGGGGTGTTTCTTTCCACAATTATCACATGTGATAAAATACCTATTTCTCTTTATACCTTTATACATATTTTAAATTTCCATCATATTCTTTTCATGTTTTCCTTTGAAGCCATAGTACATGGGGAATTATTTACCCATCTTGTTATCATATGATACTATGTCCTCATAAGATTATAATTATTGGGAGACAATTTACCTTTTAAAAATTTCCAATGGCCATAAAATATATCCTCTTTCTTAATCTTTGGATCATGTTTATTGTTTATCTTTACATTACTTCTTCTAAGCACTATTTATAATTGATAACATGCAATAAATTAATTTATATCATTATAAAACATAATGTATTATCCCAAAACAAGTATAATAATTAACATAAATTGAAAAAATTATTCATATGTAATCTAATAATCAGAAACATGGTTTCTTTGGGGGACATTTCTATTTTTAAATCCCTCCTAAGTATACCCATCTTGACACTCATATTTTGAATTATCCTATGTGTACCCCCCATGACTATTAATCTAGATGCGTAATAATTACAATTTTTGTTTACCTCATTACATTGAGTCAAGCCCAATATGAATTGTTGGAGTTTTTACCCATAGGTATATATGTTCGAGAACCATATCCACTTATAAAATCAAGATAGGGATGTATTCCTAGGAGAAACACATAATATCTACCTAAAAAAATTCTATTATGTTATTATAAGCATATCATTAGAGTATATTGTATGATTATTTCACTAATCTATGTTTTCTAAATTTAGATTCCAATATTTATATTAAATATTCTCTAAAACCCACGGTAACTCCCCAACCCAAAATCCCAGATTTAGTGCATTATTTTATTACATTGGCATAGATACAAGATTCATATACCAAGGTATCAATAATTTTTTGTAGTTTTGGAAAACCCAAATATCATACATGATACCCATATAACATTGGAAAATATAAAATATAACATGATTCAAAAAAATTAAATGATCAACATCATTGAAGTATTGTTAAAATATTTCTTCTTCATAACATGGGGAAAGGGAATAATATAAGTGTGTGACAAAATTCTATGTAAGGGGAAAGTATAGTTGAAGTAATAAATAAACAATGAGAATAGTCAATATGGTAATGTTATGACTGAAGGCACGTGCCCAATAATCAATAAATTAAGAAGAAAGTGGGTAAACAATATATAAAGTTAAATAATTGAAAACACATTCCATTAAAATAAATAGATAAGAAAAAATCAATATAGGAATGTAATAAAATAAAATAAATTACATTTAAACAATGAACTGGGAATGAAATGTATCCATAGATATGCCGATGGAAAATAACATAGATAAAAATGACAGTTGAAATATAGAAATTCTTTGATATGAGATGTTATGTATATGGAACATGAACCAGCAGACCACCAAGATCTATTATCAAGATATTTAAAACAATTATTATTTTGTCAACGGATTCATCTCATTAGACTACTGATGCATTAAGGGTAAATCTATAATTGATCCCCACTCGTGTTTGCTAGTCCAAAGCACTCCTCATATATAGAATAATTGATTTAATTACAAAAAAGTGTCTTCTCAAAAATTATCCGTATTCAGTAAAGGATTCATATTTATCAATAATTACCTAGTGTAAGATAATTAACACCAAGGTTTTTTTAATTTTATTAATGGAAATACCACAGAATGACCATTAAAAATTCGTTAAGAAAACAATCGTTAAACATTCCAAAGTGAACCATAACACTTGGAAACATTGAATCATAATATACATGAAGAAATAAAATTAAATGAAATTTATAATGTCATGAGAATATGTATATTCATGATATAACATGCCAATGTATACTATATATACCATATAAAAGTGAATTGGTTCATAACCACAAATACGTATCAATTGAATGTAAATTCTTATGAAATCCATTTACTTATGTCTGACATATCACATGTGTCTTTATATTCCTAAATAATAAAATTATGTTAATTATTGAAATATTTTATAAAGTTTTTACGATAAATCATTAATTTTATTTCAATTTTTATAATTATTTGAACAAATGCATAAAAATTTAATTTTATGTCGGGGGTGTTGACCATATTCAGTTCATTTTCAAAAATGTCATTGGTAGATCAACATTGGTTGAAGGGTTCATTATATAATCCTATCTATAATAATAATAATGTAATAATTATCAAATATATCTATAAATTATTATTATAAAACTATTCATGTATGATAGTTATGAAAAATGAACAAGCGTTACAATCATGGAGAATGTAGGTTTTACGAACACATGAGTAACATTCCCAGTTTTCATTGATTATTATGGAAAAGTATGTATTTAATTTTATATGATTCCATAGTAATAATTATATCATAAATAACATGTTTTATAATCATATATACTTTTATATATAACAAATTTTATGTAAAAGGAATCACATTGTGTTGAGGAGGTGGTTTTTTAGACATCCATTATTGATGTTAATAGTTTTTAGTGCGTGAATGGGGTAATAAATAAAATTTTATATTATATTTAAATAATTTTAATTATGTTTTTAATATCATATATATTTAATTTATGTCACACATTTTTAATTAAAACCATCCTTTATACATTCCATGTATAGCGTGAATGAATCATATTGCTTTGGGAAGGGTGTATCAACACTTCCACACCTGATGCTATCACATTCCCAAAAAATGGAAATCAAAATGGTACGTACTATATAAAAATTAAACAAGAATAATGAAATTATAAATAAAATATATATCATATATAAAAAAATTTCCATCATAATTACCAACCATGAAAAGTGGTAATACGAAAATGAGAAATCATCGTTTTTTGAGGTGGTATTTCACCATACACAAGAACGGTAAGTTCGTTACCCATTAGAAGGATGTTTTTGTATCCTTAGGTAAATAAATATCATGAAAACATTATAATATATTTAAAATACTTATTTTATTTTATACTAATGATATATGAAAAATATAAGGAGAGTAAAATGAAAAGAAAATAAAAGAGCTTGAGGAAGGATGCTACTCTACTATGTAGGTAACTCCTTTTGGTTTATACCAAAGGGATTAATTGGAATGATTTCTACCCAACATGAGAATAATATTTTTAGGGTAGTGATTTTGGGAGAGTATTTGGGTAGATTTGGGATGATCAAAATTTTCTTGAGTGGTGTGAGGAAAAGAAAGATCAAATTACTTTTTATAATGGAGGGGGAGTGACATTCTTATAGTTAGAAATATGTAACAACATTGGGAGGTCTACCACACATCATGGGATTAAAAAATGGAAATATAATGGATTAAAAATAAATTATGGTCCTTCCAAATAATCACCACATAAAACTATGTTCAATTTTCTAATTTTGATCATTAGTCTTTAAGTTTCCTTTTATTTCTCATTTTGGTTTTTCATTTAGGTAACCAGTTTTCCAAACAAAGTAATTAAACCATTAAGACTATATGAAGGTGAGAGTTATTAAAATATATATAAAAAAATAATTATAATTAATTTTCTAATTTAAAAAATAAAAAACCCATTGGTGTTGAAAATTAGTTTTAACATAAGCACATGTAACGCACAAATATATTCCTTTAACCCAAACCATGATAATAATTTTTTAATAACTATAGGTCAACATGTTAATTATAAAAGATAAATTGCTCCATTAATGGAACATATTTTATATTTATTAAAATATAAAAATTACTAGGTATAATATTGGATTCTTATTAATTTTAATTCGATCAATAAAAAATCATTGATTGTAAAATAACATTAATTTCAATTTTGACATTATACATTTAATTTAAATTTAAAATTTTTTTAAAAAAAATGTCAGAATTCATATTTTTAAGTTAAAATATATGTAAAATTACATATCCATCTAAAAAATAATTAAAATAACTCAATTAATTTAATTTACTTTTAATATATATATATAGTATCATTTATTTTATATATTTAGTAATTAGAAAGTCATTATATTATAATTTCTTTAGAATTTAAGGATATTAATTATAAGACCCCAACCATAAATGTTACATAATATTGATTTATGTCATGAAATTAACATCATTCACATTTTAGACTTTTTCAAGTTTATTTGTTTTATAGAATTAGGCTGTAATAATTACATAAAAACTCTACTATTACAAAGTAGCCATGTATACTCACTAACCATTTTTTCTTAATCCAAAACATTTTAAAATAAAACATGATTTTTTTATAATAATCTTGAAAACATTCATCATGTATTATTCCCTTTTCGTACCCATCCTCATACCCTGTAGAAAATATTTCAAAAACATGGGATGAGAATTAAAAGATTAGTAAGTTATATAATATAAGTAACAAACCCATCGGCCCATGAATATTTTAAACTCGTCAAAACATTTTCACAAAATCTTACTTTTCACCCATAAAACATAAAACCATTATCTTACCTCATGAAATCATAATATTTCATTAAATATCATAGAAATAATAAATCCTAAAGGAAACATGTGGAATATATATAAATAATACATATTAGTATCGAAAACTATATAGGGATTAACCTTCGTGGTTTCATTTTAAATACCCATCATAGTATATTCCTTAAATTTTGTAGTATAAACCTTATCATTTAACTCCATATAATTTCCCAATTCATTGGAGATTTATCATGGGCCCACCCACCCTCGGTTTATAATGGAACTACACGTATATGTAAGAAATTCCAAAAAACCATAACATAATCATAAAATATAAAACAAGCACGAAGGAAGAATAATATTTCCCCTTTGCAATCACAAGATATCATTTCAAGATATTGATATAATAAATCTATTATAAAAACCATTTTCAATGCCAAAATACCTTAAAGGATAACATGTGATTCATTTTTCATTTAGAAATTATTTCATCTTGTGGAGGAATCCAAATATCAAATAATGATCATGATGGAAGAAAAGTTTTTATAGCCATATATGTTAAAAAATATTACTTTTTCTATTTAGCAACAAACTACATAGAAAATATTTACATTTTAAATATTTTTAATGAAATTAAATTTCAAAGGTGCATGTTATACACCTTATAAAAGAATGTGGGGTATAATATAAAAATATGCCTCAAGGAAAGGAGATTGAGATGAAGTCTCTAACCTTGAGTCTGAATTGTTACATAAAATATTTATACTCATGAATAATAAATTTATGTTAATTTATACTTGATTTAGTACCCTTTTCAAGTTTATTATTCCTTTTATATCACTTATATATATGGTATAACAATTACATAATTATTTAATTTCATACCTAACGTTTTTTCGATATTAAGTACTTGAGTCAAAAGTGAAAATTATAAGATTTTAATAGTATATGTGTTTGTAATTACACCATCTCTAGAATAAAATTAATGATATAATAATTAAATTTATATATCAATTTTAACTTTATATTCATTCAATAAATATGGATATGAAATATGTAAAATGTTATAATGATGGAGACCGTAAGTCATACGTACACATGATTAACTTTTCAATTTTTTAATGGCCATTATGGGAATAAGGTAATTATTATTTTATCATTATAGAGTTGTCATAATGTTATTAATACCATAATAATAATTTAAATATACCTATATATATCATACACATGATGTGGTCAATAAAAATGATACACATTGCTCTCTGGAGGTGGTGGTTCTCACTTATGCATGAATGAGGTTATCATGTTTATGTGTGTGGGAATAAATAATAGAATTGATATATCTTTAAGTGTACCATAACTATTAAAAACATTATATGTATACATCTTAATATTTCAACATCCATCATAATCCATTAACTATGAATTTACACCTTATCTATTAATACCTCATTATTTTAAATAAAATATATGGATTATATCTTCATGATTCATTAATATCAATAATATAGTATTTCATACATTATGTATAAGAATATTATTCATACCTTGAATCCAAATTTCAGGATCCTTTTGATGTTCCTCTTCTCATTTGGCATGTTATCCTACTTTCAAAAAGTAAAATTTCTCATCACTTATGGTATTCCACCTTTCAAAAGTGTTGGACCAGTGAATAACTTGAAATCATCTTAAAAAGATACCACAACCCATAAATTGTTTTTATAAAAAAGTATGTTTTGTATAAACCAAGTAATTTCATAGACGTTATTTAAATACTCAATAAGATGTAAAATCATACGAATAACATTTTATGATAATAGTGATGATAAATTCATCAATGGGGGTTAATAAGGTTGTGCATGATATATTTACCACCATATTGACAAATGATCCTTAATCTGCTAAAATGAATCATCACTTAAACATAAAGTTAATTATTAAAACAATAAACATCTATAGTATAAAGATAAAAAATCATAATACTCCAATCCATCAACCTCCTTATATCTTAGTTGTTTAGGTTTTTTTATCCAATCCACCTAATTTACCATAATCCTCCCAAAATTTCCATATAATATTAATCTTATTGGTTATAGGGGATCATTAACATATATCTAGATATCATCCTTACCTCTAAAGTTATATAAACCTTTCCTTTGATACGAACTATAAGGAAACAACCCTAAAATTTTAATATTCATGAGTTAAGTCAAACATTTAAATTATTTCACATTGAAGATCTTTTCAGATTTTGAGATTTAAATAATTAGGCCCTAACAATTACATAACTACTCAAAAATTAAAAATTATTCAAGTCTTCTAACTATATATTTTTTCATAATCTAAAACATTTTAAAATAAAACATGAATTATTTTTCTTGATAAAAATCTTAATAATATTAATCTTTCCTTCTTCCTTCCTCTTACTGGTCCTTATACCCAGTGGATAAAATATCAAAAACATAGGATTCTCACAAAAATCTTATTAAGGGATATAAAATAAGAAATAAAACGGTTATTCCTTGAATATTTTAAAGTAGTGAATTTTTTTCATAAAATATTACATTTCACACCTAAAACAAAAAATCATTATCTTACCTCATGAAATCATAAAATTCCATTAAGTCTCATGTAAATCCAAAATCATAAATGTAACATACGGAATCCATATGATTCATACATTGTAGCTTTCGTGACTACATATGATGTAACCTTTATGGATATGTTTGGAATACCCTTCACAAAATATTCCATAAATCTATTAGAGAAAACGATATCATTTATCCTTGTCTAATTACCCAATGCATTGGATATCTATCACGGTCTCAACAACCCTCATTTTATCATGTAACCACCCATACACATAAGCAATTCCTAGGAACAATAACATAATCATAGCACAAAAAACAAGTATAAATGTAAAATAAAATTTTCACTACACAATAAAAATACATCATTTAAATATATTGATATAATCAATCCATTCTAAAATTAATTTTAAATACCAAAATACCTGAAATGATAATATGGTATTTATTTTTATTTTAAAAAACATTATTCCTTCTAGAGGAAGCCCAATATCAAGTAATGGCCATGGCAGTGGAAAATTCATTCTCTCTATATACATTAAAATCATTTCTTTTTTAATTTAGTAAAATTCTTCGTAGAGGAATATCCCTTTTGAAAACCATGGAATGAAATTAAATTTCAAATGGATTATTTATACACCTTATAAAATAAGGTGGTGTATAATATCAAAACATGGCTTAATGAAAGGAGATTGAGAAAAAGTCCCTCACCATGAGTCCGACTCATCACATAAAACATTTATAGTCATGAATAATAAAATTATGTTAACTTATAATTTATTGAGATATTTTATCTTGTTTTTTATTCCTTTTATATCACTTATTTCCATGTTATAATAATTACATAATTATTTATGATCATATCAGACATTTAGTCGATATTCGATACTAGAGTCAAAAATGAACTTATTATAATGCCAATATTCTATGTGGTCATAATTCCACAATCTCTAGATTAAAATTAATGACTTAATAATATAATTTATATATAAATTTTACCTTTTAATCCATTCATTAAATATGGATATGAAAAATGAACAATGTTACAATCATGGAGATGGTATGTCGTACGTACACATTAGTAACATTTCCATTTTTCATTGATCAATATCGATATAAGGTAATTATTATTTTAACTTTCCAAAATTATCATTATATTATTAAAATATATAATAATAATTTAAATTTTCTTATATATATTATACATGTGATGTGGTTTATAAAAATGATTCAAATCGCTTCGTGGAGGTGATAGTTCAAACGTACGCACGAACGATTTTCTCATTTTTATGTGCATGGGAGGTAAGAGAAAAAAGGATATATTATTATATTATAATGATAAATATTTAATTAATATAATATAAAAACATAAATTAAATAATTATAAATAGTCTAGAGAGACGGTAATGAAAAACTAACTATATCCATTCGTCAGGCGGTAGTCTGTCGTACACACGAATGAAAAATTCACTTCATAGTTGTGGAAATTAGAGATGTGTTTTGGTGCTGATATTAACATAATAACATCTTAGTATATTTATTATACTATAGTTATTATTTCATCATTATTGAAGAATAATTTAAGGAATTGGAATAAGGAATAAAATAGAAATACTTAAAAAATTATTACCTTTCCTTCGGATAATCACCTTTCTCAACCCATTAACACCTCTATGAATGGTGTTCATCCTAAAATAAGGATTCAAGAATGTGTGGAGTGATTATATGATGGTTTTTGATACATTATTGGATGAACTGAAAGGTTTTTTATTTTTTAGTAGTAAAAAGTAATGAGTGTCCTTTTATAGGAGAGGGGAGGGGAACTCTAGGAATTATAAAAAGTATTAAGCTAATATATATATTCATTTTCAATTCAAAATGGGTCAAAAAATATTTATTTATAATATATCATGACTATGGGACTAAATATAACCGTCCAGTGAAAATTAGATGAGTTTTTGACCAATTATTAATCCTTATCGTTTTGTTTTAACTCTTTTATCTCTTATCATTTTATTATGTAATATACACATTGCGAGTTAAAATAAATACCATAACATGATGAAAAACCAATGAATGGTTATTTCATTTATTAAAAACATTTTGACGAATCTTATATTTTTTTTAATTTTATATCATTTAGTAAAATATTTTATGTATTAAAATTTCAATAGTGTCAGTTCTGACACAATTCTGTAGTTGAATTTAAAAAAAAAACATAACCACAAGATAAGTTCGAGAAAAATCCCTTAAATTATCTCCAAAATATCAAATTAATCCAAAAATAATAATATATGGTATCAATTATCTAAAATTATATTTATTTTAGTATGTATAATATCATTTATTTTGTTCGTTCATTAATAAATCAATTACTCCATCATCATTGTGTAACCATTAAATTTATTTTTTTATTTTCTAAAAAATAAAATTAAATCAACATGATGTAAGTAATAATTTTATATATCTAAATACTAATTATAGTAGAATATATCACTTATATAACCCCATATAAAAATTCTCATAGTTATGAGAGACATGATTATGACATCTTGGACTTTACTTTAAAGAAAATGTTTATAAAAGTCATAATCACAACCAAGTGGATTCCAAAGGCCACAATTTCCCTTAAGGATGTTATTTGTCGAAAATAACTCATCCAATAATATTAGAAAACGTTTTGGGTAGTTTCATAATATTTATAATAATATTATAGTATTTAATTTCCTCATTTACCCTTAACTGTTGTAATAAAAATAATTACGAAACATACTATTGACCAAAAAATAATTTTATCATATTAAATCAAAATTCTCATAATTATTCCGACCATGTATTTAAATTTTTGAAAATTAATAATAAAAAATGGGATAAAATTAATTTTAAATTAATTATGTTGATGAAATGAGAAAGTGGGTTTTAATATTAACCCCGTTCAAAATTTTACAATATTTTTATAAACAATTTGAGGATGAAATTTATTCTAATAACCAAAATTGCATTAAATGATAAAAAATAATCTAAATATACCTTAGAACTAATTAAAAGGATAATATAATAATAAAAATATATTTTATGAAAAATAAATATTGAATTAAAACATATTATTTATAACTATTCATTAAAGTATAAATTTTATCAAAAAAAATTTAACCAAATTTAATTTTTAGGTCCTGATTCAAAATAAGAAATTTATTTTTTGAAATAAAACATATTAATGTGTCAAAAAATAGATTTAAAATGGATCTTTATTAAAAGGTGGTAAAACAACCTTTTTATAATATAAGAGTATTATTTTCATAAAATTGATTTATTCTCATTTTAAACATAGAAAATTTATGACAAGAATGTAAAGAAATTTCATAAAGATGTGTAAATATAATAACTCTATTCATATTCATTCTCTCCTATATAATGACTAGGTGATAATAACCACATAAAATAATAATATTAACAATATATTATTTTTCAGTATAACTCGGTATTGCGTAAAATGTAAGAGTTTGGAGAAACCCATTAATGCATTTAAAGCCTGATATTAGATATAGCATACATGTTAATGTAAAAATACAACACAATTCATAACTATTAATAAATATTAAAAATTATTATTCTATAATTACTGCAGTTGTTACATCCTTTCCCCTTTTGGAAATTGATTCCACGAAATTTTAAATTGGGCTGGGTAAATAAGGATTCACTTTTAAAAATTTACTTCATTTAAATTAATCTTCAGAAAAATATTCAATAAAACCTCCATATTAAAAGAAAGAAAGTGAAATAAAAAGGTTACCTAAGATATCACATACTCGGGTTATATATAAGAAAACATGGATATGGATTAAAAACTAACTATCAAGTTATAATGGAGACTTACTGAAGAAATTGACAGAAAAAAAGTTTACAATCTTGAAACCATAAATTTATGATGGGTTAAATGTTTTTTGATTTCATAGTAAGAAAAATAAATGGAAAAACTTTTTGTTTTAAGATCCTTTTAGTTGAGTTTAAAAATGTTATTACTGTGTAGATGAAGATCACAAGGTAATATATACATTCCTGACTAGTATATTTTCATCCATTAATTATATTCCACCAAAAACTCATCTTTTTCTCCAAACGATTAGTAATTATGTATATTTTTTAGGCCTAAAACACTAGAATAAACTTCTAGATAATCACATAATCCATAAATGATTAATTATCTATTTCTCATGTTATTTTACATTAACAAAAACCAATTTTCTTAGGAGAAGATATCATAATTCTATAAAAAGAGTAAACCATTGCATATTGAAAAAATACTTTTAATTTCCAAAATTCAATTGTAATACAGAATGTTCAACATAGAACATTTGATAAATAACTATTCTTAAAATTCCTATAAAAAATTTTGGACTATAATTTTAACCCAAAAATGACTTGATGACATAATATTCCAATTTAAATTTAAATAATTATCTTTAATTGAATTTAATTACTCTTGAGGTTTCACCTAAAAAGTAATTTTCATAATAATCTTCAAGGTGCACTAACTATTTCAATAAATAACACGAATCACTAAAATTCCATAATAGATTCTTCCAAAATATAATTCAATCTTTTCTTCTCAATTAAAATCCGTTAGTATTCTGTTTACTTTAATTAAAATTTGTTCCCAATATAGTTAACTTCTTCCCAAATAACCTTTATCACTTAATCTACAAATCATTTTCGAATACCACAGTTATCTACTTGATAACTCATGTATTCCAAAAATATAATTATTATTAATCCCTCAAATCATTAAAATAAAAATAAAAAGTCATACTAACCTTTTAATTTATGTAAGCCAGTGGTTGAAGTTGCTCCCTTGTTGCCCTTCGGTGTTGGGTTCGATTCATGTGGCCTTATCAGACATGATGGGTTGTCTCCCATCGTATAGGTTATCCATTTTTCTAAAAAAATAACATTCATATAACATTCTCAAAAGTGGATATTATCCTAAAAATAACCATTACCCTTTTTAACCTCAAAGGTTATCTCGTACATTTCATTTTCCATCCAAAAATCTAATACACCTTGATTAGCTCAAAAAAAGATCATATGATCTTTATCCATTACATTATAATTATTTCCACATAAGATAGTTCTTCCAGAAATATTATTTTCCCATAAAGACTCTAGGGTTACATATTACACAACTAAAATAGGACTTTAAAAGTACCCCATCATCAAAAAAGTATTAATAGTTTTTAACATCTCAACATCCTTAAGTATACCATAACTTTTAAATCCTTTATTTTTAGACATCTTGATATTTCAACAATATTCATAATAAATTAACTATAAATTCCCACATTATCTCTTAATACCTCGTTCCAAAAAATAAAAGATATGGATTATATCTTCATGATTAAAAAATATCTATTAGATCATGTTTTATACTTTATGGATAGGAATATATATTATACATTGAATCCCAATTTTAAGATCTTATTGATGTTACATTTATCTTCTGTCATGTTGTCTTACTTTCAAAAAGATAAATTTCACCCCCCTTATGTTATTTAACCTTTTTGAATAGTTAAAACGAGATGAGATCTAAAATCATATAAAAAATATAACATAACCTATAAAAAATTTTAGAAAAGTGTGCGTGTTAGATAAACCAATCAATTTCTTACTAGTGATTTGAATACCTAAGAAGCTACAAAATAATTAGAATAATATTTTATTATTATAGTGATTATAAAGTCATTGAGCAAGGATAAAAAGGTTGTGAAAAATCTATTTACTTCAATCGTGAAAAATGATCCCTAATATGCAAAAACAAATTGTCACTTAAACATGAAATGAATTATTAATAGAAGAATCCTCTATATGGTAATGATAAAATAATTTTTTATAATAATCCAGTCAATCAACCACCATATATCTTAGTTGTTTATGTTTTTTTTTCAATCCATGAAATTTACTATAATCCTTTAAATTTTATCATATGATAATATCTCTATTAATTATATGAGATCTTTATCCTCTACCTAGATAACATTCTAACATTTAAATTTATCTAAATATTTCCTATTATTCCAAATATAAGGCTCTAGTATTAGAAGATACATAAAATTTAGCTATGTTAAGAATTTATGTTCATTCACATTGAAAATAATTTCAGGATTATAGTTTTAAATAATTAGGCCATAAAAAATACATAACTACTTAATTATTACAATGTAGTCAAATCAACTCACTATCTATTTTTCATAATCTGAAACACTTTTAAAAAAAGTGAATAGTTTTTATTGATAAAATTCTTCATAACATTCATCTTGTCTTCTTCCTTTCTCTTACATATCGTTATACCATGTGGAAAACATTTCAAAAACATGGGATGAGCAAAAAAATCTTAGTAAGTGATACAAAAAATAAATGAAATCATTAGTCCATAAAGATTTTAAATTCATGAAAACATTTTAAAAAAATCATACGTTTCACACATAAAACATAAACCCTTTATCTTACCTCATTAAATAATAAAATTCATATAAAACTCATAGAAGTCATAAATCATAAAGGAAACTTGTGTAATCCATATCATTCTTACATTGTAGCTTTCACGGCTACATAGGGAGTAACCTTTATGGTTATGTTTGGAATACCAATCACAGTATATTCCATAAATTTATTAAAAAAACCTTATCATTTAACACTATCTCATTAAATAAAGCATTGGAAGGATATCACGAGCTCACTCTACCTTATTTTATAATAGAACTACCCATATACGTCAGAAATGTCTAGGTACTATAACATAATCATAACACATAAAACAAGCATAAAGGTAAAATAAAATATCCTTTTCCAATCACAAGATATCATTTCAAGATATTTATATAATCAATCCATTCTAAAAACCATTTTCAACACCAAAATACATGAAAGTGGAATATGGTAATTATTTTTCTTTTAAAAAACATTATTGTTTATGGAGGAATCTAAATATCACATAATGGTCATAGTGATGAAAACATCATTATCGGTGTATACGTTAAAAACATTCATTCTGTTGTCTTGTAAAATTATTCATCGAAAAATATTCATTTTGAAAACCTTGAAATGAAATTAAATTTCATAGGGCTTATTTATACATATTATAAAATTATGTGGTGTATAACATCAAAACATTGCTCAATGAAAAGATATTGAGATGAACCCCCTAACTTGAGTCCAAATCGTTGCGTAAAATATTAATACTCCTTAATAATAAACATAGTTCAATTTATACTTTCATGAGAACCTTTTTCATGATTATTATTCCTTTTATATCACTTACTTATAAGATATAATAATTACCTAATTATTTATGTTCAAATAGGACGCTTTGTTGATATTTGGTACTTCAATCGAAAATAAACTTGGAATGATGTCAATAGTCTATGTGGTCATAATTCTATAATATCTAGTATAAAATTCATTACATAAAAAAAATTATATATCAATTATACCTTTAAATATATTCATTAAATATGAATATGAAAAATGAATAACATTACTATCATGGAGATGTTAAGTCTTACGTATGGATGATTAAAATTTCCATTTTTCATTGACCATTATAGAAATATGGTAATTATTAGTTTAAATTTACATAATGATCATAATATTATTAAAATCATAATAAAAACATAAATATACTTATATATATCATACATGTGATGTGGTCAATAAAAATTATTCACAACGCTTTATAGAGGTGATAATCCACACGTACACAGGAAAGATGTTATCATGTTGATGTGCATGTGATGTAAGAATTTAATTGATATATTATTCTATTATAATGATAAATATTTCATTAATATCATATATATGCATTAATTACATGATTATGACCAGTCTTGAGATATAGTAAGGAAAAAAACTATATCGGTTCTCGAGACGGTAGTCCACCGCACACATGAATGAAAAGATCATTTCCCATTTGATTAAATAGGAGATGTATTTACATGATTATATTTAAATAATAACATCATAGTATTTTTAAGATACTGGATTTATTATTTCATCATTATTTAAGAAGAATTTAAGGAAGTGGAGAAGGGATAAAATTGAAATACTTAAATAAAATCATTACCTTTCCTTTGGATGATCACCTTTATTATATCTTTAACACATCTCAGGAGGGTGTTAATCATAAATTAAGGCTTAAATATTGTTGTAGGGATTCTGGGATTTGTTTTGTGTATATCATTGCCGAGGAAAAATGTTTTTGATGTTTGATTAATAGAGAGGAATGTCGTCATTTTTATAAGAGGGGTGGGAAACTCTTGGAAAAATCAAAAGTATTAAATTAATATAAATTCATTTTATGATTCCAAATCATTCCAAAAAAAATTAGTTAAAATATAATTCTGATTAATGGTCTAAATATAATAAATTAATGAAAATTATGCATGTTTTTAATAATTTTTAATCGTTGTCATTTTTGTTTTAACCATTTTAACTCTTACCATTTTGACAACTAATTTATTGTTTAAGAGTTAAAATAATTACCATAACATGCCAAATGACTGATGAAGGACTCATTTAAGAAATTTATTTAATTATACTATTTTTTTATGAATTATATATTTTTAGGAATTTTATAACTTTTAATAATGTATTTTATATTTTTTTAAATACTAATAGTCTCCATTTTGACACTATTCAATAGTTGACTTTTTAAAAACTTCATAAAGGAAATATAAGTTCAAAAAAAATAAATTAAATTATCAAAAAACGGGTCATATTATTCCAAAAAAATTGTACGGTATCCATTATCTCAAATTTTATTTATTTTTTGTATTTTTTATACCATTTATTTGATCCATACATTAATAAATCAATTACTACATCATCACTATGTAACTATTTAATTTTATTGTTTATTTTCTAAAAAATATAATTAAATTACCATGATTTGGGTAGTAATTTTTAATTTATAAAGACTATTTATATTCTATGATATCACTTATATAACACCATATTAAAATTGTTGTATAATGAGAAAAATAATTATGACATCTTCGTCATTACTTCAAATAAAATGTTTAAAAATATCATAATCACACCCAAGTGGATTCTAATGTCCAAAATTTCTTCCCATGGATTTTATTGGTCAAAAATAACTCATAAAATTTGATTAGAAAAAGGTTTAGGGTACTTTTATAATATTTATAATATTATTTTAAATGTTAACTACCCAATTTACCCTTAACCATGTTAAAAATAATAATAACCATAGTTACAATTAACCATGATTGATTTGAACCTATTAGATAAAATTTCACATACTGATTAAAACCATGTATGTCTATTTTTTGAAAATTAAAAAATGGATAAAATTAATTTCAAATTAATTCTATTGATGAAACATGAAAGTAGGTTTTGAAGGTAACACCGTCCAAAAGTTCATAGTGTTTTCATACGCAATTTCAATATGAAATTGATTCTAACGACTAAAATTGGATTAAATTATAAAAAAAATATAAATATACATTATAACCAATTAAAATGTTAATATAAAATAAATATAAATTAATGAAGAAGTTGTTTTGAATTAAAACACATTTTTTATCACTATTCATTAATATATTAATTTTATCTGAAAAATACCAGAAAATTAACCCATGTAAATTTTGATGTCCCACGTCAAAATAATAAGTTTATTTTATTATGTAGAACTTTTTAATGTTTTAAAACTATATTTAAAATGGTTTCTCTATCAAAAGGAAGTAAAACTACCTGTTCAAAATATTATACTACTATATACTTAAAATTTGATTTTTTAACATTTTAAGCCTATGAAATTTATTGGATGAATGTAAAAACAGTTAATAAACCTGAGTGAACATAATATAGTTAGTTATATTCACTTCATTCAATTAAATGTCTTGGTGATAACCACCACTTAAAATAATAATATTAATAATATATTATTATTTTGGTATTACTCTTTTTTGCGTGAAATATAAGATTTCTTGGAAACCCACTGCTGTTTGGAAACTGAGCTATTGGACATAACATCCCTATTAATGTAAAAATAATATATAATTCACAACTATTAATAAATAATAAAAATTTTTTTTTTTAATTAACTGTGTTATTACATCATACCCTATTTTTGGAAATTGCATCCTCAGAATTTTTAATTGGGCTCATTAACTAAGGTTTTACATTTCAAAATTTACTTCATCGAAATATCACATTAGAAAAATAGTCAATAAAACCTCCTATTTAAATGAAATAAATTGAATTAATAAGGTTACTTGAGACATCACATACTTTTATTCCATGAAATAAAACATGTATATGGAAGAACATATAACTATTATATTCTGATGGGGATTGATAGAAAACATTTTGAGGAGAAATTTTTCAATCACAAAACATTAAATGTGTTATTAGTTAAACAAAATTTGATTTCATAGTGGTAAAATTAAAATGAAAACATTTTTTAAGTTCTTTTCATAGATTTTATTAATTTTATTACAACCTAGACCGTAACGCCCCAAGCTTCTACGGTACGCTTCTCTTTGAATAATGCGATAGCGTGTGTTGTACGTAACATCGAGTTCTAACACACCACAACCAATCAAACTAGCCGTTATGAATAGTAATACCTACTTTTTGAAATTATATATATTTTATATTTCAAAATGGACTTAATTTTTGTATTCGGAATATCGAAATTATCCTAAGATGAATGTTTGTTATTTTTCTGAGAACTTCCAATTTTTATGAATAATGAAAAATATTTAAAAACAAATTTTTTAATCAAAATAATTTATAGTGATAAATTATATTATTTAGTGGTTTTAAAGTATAATTAGAATATATTTTTACCATTTTATCCATTGGTGTTCATTATAATTAAATTCACTCTGAAATTGGACCTAAACAATTGTCAATCTTTTGATATATATTATTTCATAAAAACACACTATTTGTTGTGACAGCGGAAATTAATCATAAAATTAATTAATGCAACATATATGTTTGGAACTTTGTAAAATAGACATCATTTTTGAATTCAGAATATCAATTATAGCTTAGCGTGAAATTTTGGCATTGTTCTGAAAGACTTCAATTTTTTATGAATAGTGAAACTGCTAAGTGGTAGTTAAAAAACTGAATTTTTTCATAAAACTTAATTTTACCTCTTCTGTGAATGGAATTTTGAAAATATGAGAGACACGGTTAATATCAAGAAGTAAAATGTGGTTCAATCAGATGAAAATAATTTTTTTTTAATAGTAACTTTTTACTTTTATTTACCACGGTTAAAAGTTAATAGGGTAATTAAGGGTAAAAATGATATTAATATTACCCTAACCCATGTCATAATTCTATTGGAAAAGTTTATCTCTACCAAAAAAAACCTTAGGAATAAAATATTATCATTTAGGTCAACTTGGATTAGATTAGGACATTTATTATTATTTAATTCAAAGAAGAGTTAAAAGAGTTAAAATCAATGTTTATTTACTAAAAAAATTTTAATATAGGGTTATACATAAGATAAATTAGATTGTAAATATTTATTAGAAAGATAAAAATATTTCCTACATAATGATATTTTATTTATAATTTTTAAACATTAAATAATTTAATTTATATATGACACAATGATGATGAAGTAATTACCATAATAGTAAAAAATTAAAATAATTGATATTGTAGATACCCAAAGAAATATAATTTGAGACTTTTTATGAATTACACTAATTTTATAAGTTAATATGACATGTTAGAAATTATTTAATTAACTTTTTTCAAAGTAATAATTCTGTTATGAGTTTCACAAAAATCAATTATTGAATAGTGTCAAAATTGACATAAAAGAGTTTTTAAAACAAGTATTATATTATAAATTGATATTAAATTCCTAAAAATATAAGGATCATCCAAGAGACTTATCTCATGATAGGTGTATCATTAATGGACCACTTTGGGGTCTCTTGGATGTATATAGTAAGTTTATTAACTATAAAATATAAAAATACAATGTGACATGGTAAATGTCAAACTAATTAACAAAGAGTTAAAACTAAAAGATAAGGTTAATATAATGACCCAAACCTGTCTAAATTCTATTGGTTGAGTGTTTTTCGACCCATACCCACCTTAACCTTTAAATAATAAACTTTGGAGATATTATAAACCGAATATGAATTTATTATAAATTAATATTTCTAGCTTTTCCAAAGGTGGCCCTCACCCCTCTTATAAAAGGTCACTCCTCCTTCTCATTTATTCACGCCATCAAAGCCATTTTATTCATCCAACCTCTACCCAAATACTCTCCCAACTTCCCTCACTATAACCTAGAGGCCTTAGTTTGTTCCAAAAGCCAACCTAAGGAGCCCTTTTGATTAAATCAAAATGAAGAACCCGAAGAAGAGGTAATGATTTCACCACCCTTTTCCAAGTTCCATTCTTCTTCCACTTCTTCTTCCTTTGTTCTTAACATTATAAAATAATAACTCCAGTATCATATATATAATGTGATGTTATTATAAATATGGTACAACCATATTCAACATTCTACCCATCCTTTGAATAACATGTCACTATACGTGCGTGCGTACGGCTTACCATCTCCACGTCGTGGTGTAATTGTTATTCAATAAATTATTATTTTGGATGGGTATAATAATGATGTGTAATTCATGTAAATAATAAATTTAACATGATAATGATTCTGTATATATGATATACCATCCAATTATATATTATTTTAATATCAAAATAATGATATTGTCGCTCGTGCGGACGTACGGACTACTGTCTCCACGAACGCGATGAGATTCATTATCCATCCTATCCATTCAAGTATAATTCTCATTTGATGATTAATAATAGTATCTAAGGACTTGATATCATTCTAGATATGATTAAGATACAACCTATCCATGGAAAATATAGCTTACGTAACAAAACATATAAAATAAAACGAGTCAGTTAACACCCGAAACAACGATAAATCTAAGATATTATTAACAAAGCAATGTTAAGAGATCATATATGATATCATATTAATGTATATAATTCTTGAATAATTTAATAAAAATTATTTCACCATTATACAGGAGGTTAACCTACCCCAACCATGGAAAATTACAAGGTAAGGGTTATTTCTCAATCTCTTCATTATCTGAGGTTGTTTATACATAATAATCTACTAGAATCTCTTTATCATCCACATCCATGTTTCTTAAAAATGTATTTCAAAACATTTTTACTATTTAAAATAATATGGGTTAAAATCATTTATACCCTTTTTTGACTTTTTATAAGAGTTTTATAAAGGAATATTTCCGTTGTTTTCTAAACAAGGTGCTTTTTAACTTTTTCGACAGAATTAAGGTAAGAGTGTTTTTTTAACTTATACGGCAGGTGCGGCTATTTTCCGCCGTTATAAAATCGTCGAAGCTTCCCTTACAATCCTATAAGAATATTTTCAAAGAATTTTTTTTATTTTATAAATATATGACTCTTAAATGATTTCAAAATATAAAGATATATTTCTCTAAAAAGAGTTTTGATTTCATCTATGTCAACATCCTTTGATGGATTTTACGCTTATTTGAAGTTGATTTATTATGATACAAAACTTCTATATTGTATTGAAGGTTTTGTGATATGTTTGACTGTGGATGTGCTATTTTTATACCATTCATGGTTTATGGTGAACGTATTGACATTTCGTATGCTAGTTTTCATACGAATGTTTATGTTATGTTTAAACATTTTCATATGGGAATGAATTGGACTTAATATGTGACGGGTGGAGCCCGCTATAGCTCCTCGATGCATCGGTAGGTCTCATGAGACAAACTAGTGTCTTGGCACAAGGCCTTGGCACAATCATATTTGTATTCTTGGCAGGAGGCCTTGGCTATGTGGTTATGATAGTCTGGAATTATGGATTCCATCATTATGAAAGTGGTTATTGATATTTCATGTGATTATTCGATTAGTAAATATCCATGTGAATAAGTAAATGGAATTATTTCATTTTACTTTTGCCATACTATGTTGAAGTTCAAGTTTAAAAGGCTTTTGTTTTAGTTATACATTGCCTTAAATGTTTATGCTTATTTTTGAAAGTTTTTGCTATATTTTAATCCTTACTGGGCATTTGAGCTCACCCCATTTCTATGTATTATTTTTCCTAGGATGTGAAGAAGTAAGTTATGAATGACCTGCAGGGATAGTATGTGGGAATATGAGTGTGGAATATGGAGACTATGTTGTTGTAGTATTTTTTCACTTTATGATATAATGTAAAACTTTATGAATATATCTAGTGTTTCCAAGGCTACTAAACCAATTGGTCTTTCAATATTTGATCTTTCTTGTGACCATGCCAATGTAATATAATATTGCACCGACTCTGGGTAACTGGGGTCGGGGCGTTATAGTTGGTATCATAAGAAGTTTAGTACAAACCATGGAAGATAGATTTAGATAAACTCTGATTAGAGCACGTAGGCCTAAGATGAACTTTGAGGATTAGTATAGAAGAACTTCCTTGAATTTTGGTATTGTAGAGATTTTGTGAGTTTTCCGAGAAATACATCCCTGTCTAGATACAAGCAGGTCGAGGAGGCTCTGGCACAGATGTACCTAGGGGTAAAACCCGAAAACACCGATTTGAGCTAGACTCGAACGGGAACTGGTGCATGACAACGGGCCTTGCTGCACTCTTGGTTATGACACTCCCGGGGGATATGCTTAGGATAACTCTCATTTTCATTACAAATCATTATGAAGGGTTTATGAGTATATACTTCCTCAAAGAATAAAATTTTATGATTATGGATTATATACATAAATAGTTCAATTTATGTTAAGTTTTTTATAAGTATGGAATTTTGTATTTTGATTCATAAACTGATCTATTTGATGCCATTGTTTAGAAATGGCACCTAGTGGAAGAAATGGAAACCATATCAATGCATTCACTCCATGTAGGGATTTCCCTCCTACTCAAGATAATTATAGTGGAGCTAGTGATGCAACTGGTGCCGATTAGCTAATCACCATACTGGGACAACTCACTCACGTTATGTATAATAACCTTACCCGTAAGGAGCACCCTGATCCACAGTGTGGAGGATCAATGTTAGATCTATTCATGAGGAAACAACCACCAACGTTCAATGGGAGTAAAAATCCCTTAGTAGCTGAGAAATGGATAAATTCCCTATAGAAAATATTCCAGGCTTTGGGGAGTAGTGAAAGGGAAAAAGTTATCATGGTAGTTTACCGACTCACTTGAGATGCTGATCAATGGTGGTCATTGATTAAAAACACAAAGGAAGATGATGAAGTATAAAATATAGAATGGAGGGAGTTCAAAGATCTGTTTTTCGAAAAATACTTTCCTCACGACCATCGAGTAGATATGGAAAGGCAATTTCTGAGTCTGAGACAAAAGGAGGATGAGAATGTCACAAAGTATGAGGCTATCTTTACAAGGATAGCAAGGTATGCTGGAGATTATATACGTAACCCA
The DNA here is from genome assembly GCA_963277665.1 of Viscum album. NCBI lineage: Eukaryota > Viridiplantae > Streptophyta > Magnoliopsida > Santalales > Viscaceae > Viscum > Viscum album. Next base: position 1,252,516,895 of record OY728121.1, read on the forward strand.
AGAAGTAAGATTGATCGTTTCTTTGATGGGTTAAAACCATTTCTCCATCGAGCATTAGTCTCACAATCCTTCTCGTCGTACGAAGACATTGTCTCATGTGCTATTAAGACCGAAAAGGAATTCTCTAAGTCTTATGACCTTAAAGAAAAGCAAGAGAAGAAGAGACTTACTGATCAATATGGGAATGGAAATAAGGGGAAGAAGGGAAAGGTTGAATATCCATCTTGTGGTAAATGTGGGAAGAAACACCCTAGTACTTGCTTGAAAGGAACAGGAGTCTGTTACAAGTGTGGTGAAAAAGGCCACCAAGCTCGTGATTGCAAGGGGAAGAAGGAAGATACCAATGTTCAGTGCTACAATTGCAGGGAGATGGGGCATTATGAAAATGAATTTCCTAAGCTTCAGGGGAACTTACCTCAGAAAAGGACAAGGGATCAAGGTCAAGCTTATGCTATCACTAATGCTGAGGTAGAAGCTCCGAAAGATGTGGTGGTAGGTAATTTAATGGCTTCCTCAAGTTTAGAAAATGCATTATTTGATTCTGGATCATCGCATTTTTTCATATCTTCCCAGTTTTCTAAGAAAATTAGATATTTCCAAAATTGATTTAACAAGGGAGTTGTCAGTTAAAACTCCTAAGGGAAGTATTATTGCAACAAAGTTTTGTGAATCAGTCCCTATTAGAGCACACAAATTTTCTTTATCCGATGATCTCATCATCATACCTATGACTGAGATTGATATAATCCTTGGTATGGATTGGTTTTCAGATTATGATGTGATGATTTATTATAGGAATAAGGAGGTTACGATTTTTTATGATGATGATATGGAACCCCTTATCTTTAGAGCAGAATCGTCACCACCTAATTCTTATCTAGATCTACCCCCGGTAGCTCAACTAAATTCAATTATTGGGGAGGAAGAGAATTAAATGACTATGGGTGAGGAAAGGAATGTTCAAATAGAAGATGTACCTGTTGTGAAAGAATACGTAGATGTATTTCCGGAAGATTTACTTAGACATCCTCCAGAACGAGAAGTTGAGTTTTCCATTGATTTAATTCCTGGATCAAGGCCTATATCGAAGACCCCTTATAGAATGGGCACTGTAGAATTAGTTGAACTAAATAAAAAACTAGAGGAATTTAGTAATAAGGGATTTATTCACCCTAGTGTTTCTCCATGGGGAGACTCTGTTCATTTTGTTAAAAAGAAAGATGGATCTATGAGGTTATGTATCGACTACAGAGAGATCAATGCTATAACAATAAAGAACATGTATCCCCTACCTCGAATTGATGATTTATTTGACCAACTGCATGGATCTCAATACTTTTCAAATATTGACCTTTGATCTAGATACCATCAGTTGTGTGTGAAGAAGGAAGAAATTCCGAAGACAGCATTTCGAACCAGGTACGGGCATTACGAGTTTACTGTAATGCCTTTTGGATTGACTAATGCACCCTCTGTATTCATGGATATGATGAATATAGTTTTCAATGAGTATATCGATGAATTTGTGGTGGTATTTATTGATGATATCTTGGTATACTCCAAAAGCTACGAAGATCATGAAAATCTCTTGCGCATTATCCTGATGAATATGAAAAGACATGAATTATATGGGAAGTTTAGAAAGTGTGAATTCTGGCTTCAGGAGATTTCTTTTCTTGGCCATATTGTCTCTAAAGATGGAATATATGTTGATCCTTTTAAGACCAAGGAAAATCAAGAATGGCCAGCACCTACGAGTATAACTGAGGTACGTAGTTTTATTGGTTTGGCAGGTTATTATCAACGTTTCGTCCAGAATTTTGCCCGATTGGCTAACCCATTAACGAAGCTCACACGTAAAGGGGTTAATTTTTTTGGAAAATAGAGTGTGAAGAATGTTTTGAAGAACTGAAGAAAAGATTAGTCAATGCTCCTATATTGACTCTACCATCGTGTAATGATGGGTTCGTTATTTATAGTGATGCATCGAAGAAAGGACTTGGTTGTCTCCTTATGCAGAATGATAGGGTTATTTCCTATGCATCACGATAGTTGAAAATTCATGGACAAAACTATCCTACTCATGATCTCGAGTTAGCAGTTGTGATCTTTTCTTTGAAGATATGAAGGCACTACCTCTATGGTGAAAAATGTGAGATTTATACTGATCACAAGAGTTTGAAGTATATTTTTTCACAAAAAGAACTCAACATGAGGCAAAGGAGATGTATTGAATTGCTCAAGGATTATTATTGTAGATACACTACCTCCCAGGGAAAGCAATCAAGGTGGAAGATGCTTTGAGAAGAAAAGACCATGGAGTTTTGAACAATATGAGAATTGAAAGGGATCCATTTTTCATGGATCTAGTGAAGATGGACATGGGAATAACCTGGGAATGTGAAACATCAATGCCTTTTCAAATGGTTACCAAACCATCTTTACTAGAAAGGATTAAGAGTTTTCAGACCGATGATAAAGAATTTCAAAAGAAGATTAAATTTGTGAATGATGGGAGATTGAGAGACATTGAGTATAAAGATGGAATTTTGAAATTCAGGAAGAGACTTTGCGTCCCCGATATACCTGATCTAAAAATGGAATTACTGGATGATTCTCATAGTTCCAATTTCTCTATACAACAAGGGAGCACCAAAATGTATAGATATTTGAAGGAACAATTTTGGTGGGACAACATGAAGAGGTAGATTGCTGATATTGTGTCAAGATGTATGGTTTTTCAACAAGTGAAAGCTGGAAGGCAACATCCTGGAGGAGTCATGCAACCTCTTCCCATACCGGACTAGAAATGGGACAATATTATGATGGACTTTGTCATGGGACCACCAAAGACTCCTAGAATGAACGATGAAATATGGGTTATTTTTTATGGTCTTACCAAGTCAGCACATTTTATTGCTATAAGAGAAGATATACCCCTGGAACGTCTAACAAGACTATATATTAATGAAGTTGTGAGACTTCATGGAGTACCCCTATCGATTGTTTATGATCGTGATCCCCGTTTTACTTCAAGATTCTGGAAGAGTCTTCCGAAATCGCTGGATACTGAACTTCATTTAAGCACTGCCTACCACCCATAGACAGATGGACAATCAGAACGAACAATTCAAACCTTAGAAGACATGTTGAGATCCTTCTCACATGACTTTCAGGGAATGTGGGATCAATATTTACCTTTGGTAGAATTTTCATATAACAATAGCTTCCATTCGAGTATTCAGATGGCACCATATGAAGCGTTATATGGAAAGAGATGTCTCACACCAACCTATTGGGATGACGTTGGTTAAAGAAAACATGTAGGTCCAGAACTGGTCGAAGAAACGATGGAAAAGCTTAAGGTAATCCAAAATCACATCAAAGCAGCTCAAAGTAGGCAAAAGAGATATGCTGATAATCAAAGGAAGGATTTGTAATTTCAAGTCGGTGATCATGTTTTCCTGAAGGTATCTCCATGGAAGGGAGTCATACGTTTTGGTAAGAAAGGTAAATTGAGTCCCACGTACATCGGACCTTTCGAAATTCGAGAACGAATTGGGGCTATAGCTTACCGACTGGCAATGCCGCCAAGTCTCTCCAAAGTTCACGATGTGTTCCATGTATATCTATTGACGAAATACATGCCTGACCCAACACATGTACTCACCTATGAGGAATTAGAACTATAACCCGATCTGTCTTATTGTGAAGAGCCCGACGGGATTCTTGATACGAGAGAACAAGTACTAAGAAACCGGACGACGCGTCTGGTAAAATTTTTGTGGAGAAACCATAAGATGGAAGAGGCAACGTGGGAACCCGAGGAACTTATGAGGAAGAACCACCTGAGTCTTTTCATACAGTTGTATTCTATAAATTTCAAGGACGAAATTATTTGAAGGAGGAGATAATGTAACACCCCAAGCTTCTACGCTATGCTTCTCTTTGAATAATGCGATAGCGTGTGTTGTACGCAACATCGAGTTCTAACACACCACAACCAATCAAACTAGCCGTTATGAATAGTAATACCTACTTTTTGAAATTATATATATTTTTTATTTCAAAATGGACTTCATTTTTGTATTCGTAATATCAAAATTATCCTAAGATGAATTTTTGGTATTTTCCTGAGAACTTCCAATTTTTATGAATAGTGAAAAATACTTCAAAACAACTTTTTTAATCAAAATAATTTATAGTGATAAATTATATTATTTATTGGTTTTAAATTATAATTAGAATATATTTTTACCATTTTATCCAATGGTGTTAATTATAATTAAATTCACTTTAAAATTGGACATAAACAATTGTCAATCTTTTGATCTATATTGTTTCTTAAAAACACGCTATTTGTTGTGACAACGAGAATTAATCATAAAATTTATTAATTAAACTTATATGTTTGAATTTTTTAAAATAGACATAATTTTAGAATTCAAAATATCAATTATAGCTTAGGGTGAAATGTTGGCATTGTTCTGAAAAACTTCAATTTTTGATGAATTGTGAAAATACTAAGTGGTAATTATAAAAATGAATTTTTTCATAAAACATAATTTTACCACTTATGTGAATGGAATTTCGAAAATCTGAGAGACACGGTTAATATCAAGAAGAAAAATGTGGTTCAATGAGATGAAAATAATTTTTGGTGAATAGTAACTTTTTACTTTTATTTACCACGGTTAAAAGTAAACAGGGTAATTAAAGGTAAAAATGAAATTAATATTACCCTAACACATCTCCTAATTCTATTGGACAAGTGTATCTCGACCAAAAACAACCTTAGGAATAAAATATTGTCATTTAGGTCAACTTGGATTAGATTAGGACATTTATTGTTATTTAATTCAAAGAAGAGTTAAAAGAGTTAAAATCAAAGTTTATTTACTAAATCATTTTTAATATAGGGTTATACATAAGATAAATTCGATTGTAAATATTTATTACAAATATAAAAATATTTTCTACATAATTATATTTTATTTATAATTTTTAGACATTAAATAATTTAATTTATTTATGACACAATGATGATGTAGTAATTACCATAATAGTGAAAAATTAAAATAATTGATATTGTAGATACCCAAAAAAATATAATTTGAGACTTTTTATGAATTACACTAATTTTATAAGTTAATATGACATGTTACGAATGATTTAATTATCTTTTTTCGAAGTAATCATTCTATTATGAGTTTCACAAAAATCAATTATTGAATAGTGTCAAAATTGACATAAAAGAGTTTTTAAAACAAGTATTATATTATTAATTGATATTAAATTCCTAAAAATCTAATGTTCGGCCAATAGACTTATATAATGATAGGTGTATCATTAATGGACCACTTGGGGGGTCTCTTGGACGTATATAGTATGTTTATTAACTATACAATATAAAAATACAAATTGACATGGTAAATGTCAAACTAATTAACTAAGAGTTAAAAATAAGAGATAAGGTTAATATACTGACCAAAACCTGACTAAATTCTATTGGTTGAGGTTTTTTCGACCGATACCCACCTTAAACATTGAATAATCAACTTTGGAGCTATTAGAAACCGAATATGAATTTATTATAAATTAATATTTCTACCTTTTCCAAAGGTGGCCCTCACCCCTCTTATAAAAGGGCACTCCTCCATCTCATTTATTCACACCTTCAAAGCCTTTTGGTTCAGCCACAATCAGCCCAAATACTCTCCCTACTTCCGTCAATACAACCTAGCGGCCTTATTTTGATTAGAAATCCACCCTAAGGAGCCCTTTTGATCAAATCAAAAGGAAGAACCCGAAGAAGAGGTAATGATTTCACCACCCTTTTCCAAGTTCCTTTCTTCTTCCACATCTTCTTCCTTTGTTGTTTCCATTATAAAATAATAACTCCAGTATCATATATATAATGTGATGTTATTATAAATATAGTAAAACCATATTCAATATTCTATCCATCCTTTTAATAACACGTCACCATACGTGCGTACGTACGACTTACCATCTCCACGTCGTGGTGTAATTGTTATTCAATAAATTATTATTTTGGATGGGTATAATAATGATGTGTAATTCATGTAAATAATAAATTTAACATGATAATGATTCTGTATATATGATATACCATCCAATTATATATTATTTTAATATCAAAAGAATGATATTGTCGCTCGTGCGTATGTACGGACTACCGTCTCCACGAACGCGATGAGATTCATTCTCCATCGTATCCATTCAAGTATAATTATCATTTGATGATTAATAATAGTATATAAATAATTGATATCATTCAGTATATGATTAAGATACAACCTATCCATGTCAAATATAGCTTACATAACAAAGCATATAATATAAAACGAGTCAGTTAACACCCGAAACAACGATAAATCTACGATATTATTAACAAAGCAATGTTAAGAGATCATATATGATATCATATTAATGTATATTATTCTTATATAATTTAATAAAAATTATTTCACCATTATACAGGAGGTTAACCTACCCCAACCACAGAAAAGTACAAGGTAAGGGTTATTTCACAATCTCTTCATTATCCGAGGTTGTTTATACGCAATAATCTACTGGGATCTCTTTATCATCCACATCCATGTTTCTTAAAAATGTATTTCAAAACATTTTTACTATTTAATAGAATATGGGTTAAAGTCATTTATACCCTTTTTTGACTTTTTATAATAAATTTATAAAGGAATCTTTCCGTCGTTTTCCAAACAAGGTGCTTTTTAACCTTTTTGATAGAATTAAGGTAAGAATGTTTTTTTAACTTATACGGCGGGTGCGGCTATTTTCCGCCATTATAAAATCGTAGAAGCTTCCCTTAAAATCCTATGAGAATATTTTCAAAGACAATTTTTTATTTTATAAATATATAACTCTTAAATGTTTTCAAAATATTAAGAGATATTTCTCTAAAAAGAGTTTTGATTTCATCTATGTCAACATCCTTTGATGGATTTTACGGTTATTTAATGTTGATTTATTATGATACAAAACTTCTATATTGTATTGAAGTTTTTGTGATATGTTTGACTGTGGATGTGCTATTTTTATACCATTCATAGTTTATGGTGAAAGTATTGACATTTCGTATGTTTGTTTTAATACGAATGTTTATGTTATGTTTAAACCTTTTCATATGGGAATGCATCGGACTTAATATGTGACGGGTGGAGCCTGCTATAGCTCCTCGATGCATAGGTAGGTCTCATGAGACAAACTAGTGTCTTGGCACAAGGCCTTGGCAAAATCTTATTTTTAGTCTAGGCACGAGGCCTTGGATATGTGGTTATGATAGTCTGGTATTATGCATTCCATCATTATGAAAGTGGTTATTGATATTGCATGTGATTATTCGATTAGTAGAATATCCATGTGAATAAGTAAATGGAATTATTTCATTTTACTTTTTCCATACTATGTTGATGTTCAAGTTTAAAAGGATTTTGTTTTAGTTATACATTTCCTTAAATGTTTATGCTTATTTTTGAAACTTTCCGCTATATTGTTATCCTTACTGGGCATTTGAGCTCACCCCTTTTCTATGTTTTATTTTTCCTAGGATCTGAAGAAGGAAGTTATGAATGATCTTCAGTGATAGTATGTTGGGATATGAGTGTGGAATATGGAGACTATGTTGTTGTAGTAGTTTTTCACTTTATGATGTAATGAAAAACTTTATGAATATATCTAGTGTTTCCAAGGCTACTAAACCAATCGGTCTTTCGAGATTTGATCTTTCATGTGATCGTGCCAATGTAATGTAATAATGCATCGACTTTGGGTAACTAGGGTCAGGGAATTACATAGACTAATATCATAAGGTAATATACATACATGAAAATTAGAGTTTCATCCACTAATCAAATTCCACCACAAACTCTTCTTTTTCTCCAAACGATGAGTACTTAATTGTAATTTTTTCATGCCTGAGACACAATAATCAACGTATAGAGAACCACATCATCCATAAAATATTTATTACTTATTTCTTAGGTATTTAGACACTATGAAATACCAAAATTATCAGGATAAGATATGGTAATTATCCAAAAAATAATAATCCATTTTATGATGAAAAACTATTTTAATTTCCAAAATTAAATAATAATACCGAATTTTCAACATAGACCATTTTATAAATAAATGTTCTTAAAATATCTAAAAAATATTTTTGACAAATATTGAAACCCAAAAATTACTTGATCACATAATCTTCCAAGATATATTTAAAAATTTATCTTCAAATGAATTCTATTACTCTTGAGGTCTCACACAAAAATTAATAATCATAATAATCTTCAAGGTATGCTAACTATTTCCATACCTAACTTGGATCAGCATAAGTCCATTATTTATTCTTACAAAATATAATTTAACCTTTAATTATCAATTAAAATCCCTTAGTACTCTATTTACATTAATAAAAAAAAGTGTTCCCAAAATAGTAAATGTATTCAAAAATAACATTTATCAATTAATCCACAAAGTATTTTCCAATACCAAGGTTATCTATTTGATAAATCATAAATTCAAAAAAATTATCTCTTCTTAATCCATTAACATGTTTAAATAAAATGAAAATTTTTTACTAAACCAAGACTTTATGTAGGCCAGTGGTTAGTGATGTACCCAATTATACCTTTAGTTGAGGATTCAATTCTCACAACCTTATCATGCATGATGGGTTTTCACCCATCCTAGGGGTTGTACTTTTTTATAAACTATATAATTATTATAAAATTCTCAAAATAGGATAATCCTCCCAAAATAACCATATCATTTTTTTGACTCAATGGTTATTTCATACTTTTCATTTTTCATCCAAAAATGTAATAACCCATAATTACCTAAAAAACAAAATATTATACATAATTATATCCACAAAAGTGAATTATTCCCCAAATATCTTTTTTACATAAAAACATCATGGTTAAATGTTACACAAAACCAAAAACATTTTAAGTACCCCAATCATTAAAAGAGTATTAATACATTTAAACATTTCTACATCCTTAAGTGTACCATAACTATTAAATCCTTTATATATATACATATTAATATTTCAAAATTCATTATAACCCAATAACTATGAATTTCCACAATATCAATTTATACCTCAATCCTATAAGTCAAATATATGGATTATATCTTCATGATTTATTAATATCAATTAGATAGTGTTTCATATTTTATGAATAAGAAGATAATTCATTCCTTGAATCCAAATTTTAGGATCTTCTTGAAGTTCATTTTCTCATTTGGCATGTTTTCCAAATTTAAAAAATTAAAATTTCACAACACACGTGGTATTTCACCTTTCAAAAGTATTGGAAAAGTAAATAACATGAAATTGTCTAAAAAACATACCACAACCCATAAATTTTTTTTATAAATGATTATGTTTTGTATAAATAATGTAATTTAATACAAGTTATTTGAATACTCAATAAGATGTAAAATCATACAAACAATATTTTATGATAATAGTGATGATAAATTCAGTTATGAGGGTTAAAAAGGTCGTGTATGATATCTTTACTTCCATATTGTAAAATGATCCTTAATCTACTAAAAATAATCACCACTTAAAAATGAAGTTAATTGTTAAAAGAAAAATCCTATATAGGGTAAAGATAAAAAATTCATAATACTCCATTCCATCAACCTTTTTATATCTCAGTTGTTCATGTTTTTTTATCAAATCCACCTAATTTTCCATAATCCTCTAAAAATTTTCATATTATATTAATCTTCATGGTTATATGGAATCTTTAACCTACATCCAGATAACATCCTAACCTCTAATGTTATATAAAACTTTATTCTAATACCAACTTTTAGGAAACAACCCTAAACATTACATATTTATGTGTTAAGTCAAGAACTTACATCCATTCACATTGAAGATCTATTCAGATTTAAAGATTAAATAATTATGCCCTAAAAATTACCTATCTAATCCACAATTAAAAAGTAGTCAATTCTACTAACTATCTAATTTTTCATAATCTAAAACATTTTAAAATTAATCATGATTTATTTTTAATGATAAAATATTCACAACATTAATCATGTATTCTTCTTTTCTCTTATCGATCCTTATACCCAGTGTAAAACATTTCAAAAACATGGGATGCGCCCAAAAAACATAGTAAGGGATATAAAATAATGAATGAAACCATTATTCCATGAATATTTTAAACTCATGAATTTTTTTTCACAAATTATTACTTTTCACACATAAACAAAAAACAGTTTTCTTACCTTAATAAATTATAATATTCAATTCAATCTCATGGAAATCATAAATCAAAATGGTAACATGTGGAATCTATATGATTCTTACATCTTAGATTTTATGACTACATAGGAAGTAACCTTTATTGTTATGTTTGGAATACCCATAACAATATATTCCCTAAAACTATTAGAATAAACCATATATTTAACTCTGCCTAAACACCTAATGCATTGGAGAGATATGACAGGCTAAACCACCCTCATTTTATCATGGAACCACCTATATACATAAGAAATTCCAAAGAAATATAACATAATCATAACGCATAAAACAAGTATAAATGAAAAATAACATTTTCAGTTCGCAATCAAAAGATATCATTTCAGTATATTGATATAATCAATCCATTCTAAAAATAATTTTAAATACCAGAATACCTGAAAAGGGAATATTGTATTTATTTTTATTTTAAAACACATTATTCCTTCTGGAGGAAGAAAAATATCAAGTAATGGTCATGGTGGTGGAAAATTCATTGGCTCTTTATAAATTATGAAAACATTCATTTTTTCAATTAGTAAAATTATTCATAGAGAAATAACCCTTTTTAAAACCATTTAATGATATTAAATTTCAAATGGGTTATTTATACCCCTTATAAAATAAGGTGGTGTATAAAATCAAAATATGGCTCAATGAAAGGATATTGAGACAAAGTCCCTTGCCTTGAGTTTGACTCATCACATACAATATTTATAGTAATTAATAATAAACTTATGTTTACTTATAATTGATTAAGGTACTTTTTCATGTTTTTTACTCATTTTATATCACTTATTTTCATTTTATAGTAATTATATAATTATTTGTTTTCATATCAGAGGTTTTGTCGTTATATGATACTTGAGTTGAAAATGAACTTTTTATAATGCGAATAGTCTATGTAGTCATAATTACTTCATCACCAGAATAAAATTAATGACATAATAATCACATTTATATATAAATTATACATTTTAATCCATTCATTAAATATGGATATGAAAAATGAATAATGTTACAATCATGGAGACCATAAGTCATACATAGGCATTAGTAACATTGCCATTTTTCATTGATAATTATGGAAATAAGGTAATTATTATTTTAAATATCCAAAAAATCATAATATTATTAAAATATAGAATAATAATTTAAATGTTCTTATATATATCATACATGTGACGTGGTTTATAAAAATGATTCACATCGTTTCATGGAGGTGATAGTTCACACGTACGTACGAACGATTCTATCATTTTTATGTTCATAGGAAGTAAGAATGTAAATGATATATTATTATATTATAATGCTAAATATGTCATTAATATCATATATATGAACATTAATTCCATCATTATGACCAGTCTTGAGAGATGGTAATGAAAAACAAACTATATTAGTTCGCAAGGCGGTAGTCCACCGAACAAATGAATGAAAAGTTCATTTCTCCTTTGATAAAATTGGAGATGAATTTAGGTGATGATATTAACATAATAACATATTATTATATTCATGATAATATATTTATTATTTCATCATGATTAAATAAGAATTTATGGAAGTGGAAGATGGAATAAAAATAAAACACATAAATAAAAATGTTACCTTTCCCTCATATGATCACCTTTATTAACACCTCAACACCTATATGTAGGTTTTTATGACTAAAATAAGTCTTATAGAATGTGAGGAGGTAATATTCGATACGTTATAGTTAGATATTGGCCAAGACAAATGGTTTTTGAATTGTGAGTAATAGAGTGGAATGGGTTCTTTTTAATAAGAGAGTGGAGGGGCAGTCTTGGAATTATAAAATATATTAAGTTAATATAAATTCATTTTCGATTAAAAATGGTTAAAAACATATTTAGTTCGAATATAAGATGATTATGTGTCTAAATATAACCATTCAATTAAAATTAGACAAGTTTTGATTAATTTTTAATCCTTTTTTAACCCTTTTAACTCTTACAGTTTTATCATGTAATATTCACTTTATGAGTTAAGATAATTACCATAACATGCATAAAAATTCAATTAACGAGTCATTAATGGAATTTTTAGTCTTATCCTAACCATATTTTTGAATATATATTTTTTGAATTTTATGAAATTTAATAAAATATTTTATATTTTAAAATACCAGTAGTGTCAATTTTGACACTATTCTTTACTTGACATTTTAAAAATATCATAAAGGAAAGATAAGTTAGAACAAAATCCTTTATATTATCACCTACATGTCAAATCCATCCAAAAAATCTGTTTATGGAAACAATTCTCTAGAAGATTATTTATTTTGGTATTTATAATACCAATTATTTGATTCTTTCATTAATAAATCAATTATTGCATCATAATTGTGTAACCATTTAATTTTTTTTTCTAAAAAATATATTTAAATTACCATGATATAGGAAATAATTTTATATTTCTAAATACTATTTTTAGTAAAATATATAACTTTATTAACCCCATATTTAAATCTTTATAGTTATGAGAGACATGATTATGTCATCTTGGTCTTTACATTCAACAAAATGTTTATAAGTGCCATTATCACACCCATGTGGATTAAAAAGATCAAAATTTTAGCCCAAGGATTTTATCGGTAAAAAATAACTTATCTAATAAGATTAGGAAAAAATATAGACTAGTTTTTTAAAAATTATAATATCATTTTAACCTTTAATTACCCAATTTATCCTTAACAATGGTAATAAAATTAATTACCAAAGTTTCTATTCAACACCAATTAATTTGATTCTGATAATTTATATTTTTCATTATAATTCATACCATGTATTTAAGTTTCTGAAAATTGAACACAAGATGGCTAAAATTAGTTTTAAATTAATTTCGCTGGCGAAACAAGAAAGCAGGTTTTAAAAGTAACATTGTTCAAAAGTTCACAATGTTTTTATATACAATTTCAATATAAAATTGGTTCCAATGAAAAAAATAGATTAAATGATAAAAACATAATTTAAATATACTTTATAACTAATTAAAAAGATAATATAATAATACAAATAAATTATATGAAAATTCAGTTCTAAATTAAAATGTATTAATTATCATTGTTCATTAAAATAATAATTTTTTCAGAAAAATAATAAAAATTGAACCAATGTAAAATTTTAATTCCCACTTTCAAAGTCGAAGTTTATTTTTTCAAATAGAACTTTTTAAAGTGTAAAAAACTAGATTTAAAATTGGTTCTTCAACAAAAGGTAGTAAAAAATCCATTTAAAAATGTTAGAATATTATATTCTTAAAATTGGATTTATTCTTAATTTAGTCCTATAAATTTTTTTGGATGAATGTAAAAACATTTAATAATAAATTTAAACACCATATAGTTAATTATATTCATTCCCTTTGATGCAAAAAATATGCGATAACTACCACTTAAAATAATAATATTAGAAATATATTTTTTAATATAAGTGTATCTTGTGTGAAACATAAGATTTACAAGAAACCCATTACCATGTGTCAAAAATATCTATTGGACATAATATCTCTATTAAGGTAACAATACTATCTAATTCACATATATTTATAAATATGAAAAGGTATTCTCCTATAATTACCTATGTTGTGACAGTAATTCATCTCTAAAAATTAATGATTAATAAATATGATACAGAAAACTCATTTATCATTCAAAATGATATGTATAACCTAAAATATTTTGTTTTTTTACATATAGTAATGTTTTATAAATTTTAAATGTAAGAAATGTGCCTTTTTACCTTCTTCATTACTTAACTTATCATGTAGTTCAATTTCATGAAAATGTGACCAAAAAACTCAAAAATTAGATCAAATATGGGATATGATCTAAATATTGTCATGAAATGGCCTTTGGATAAGTTTCTAGGTCATTTGGTCCCACTAGCTTAATGATTATGCTCCTGTTAATATTAATATTACCTTAATCTCTTTAATTAATTTTAATTACTTTTAAAAATCCATTTCATCAAAAACTTTGTTAATTTTATTAGAATTAAAATTTCATAATAATTACAACCATTTATTTCTATTTTTAAAAATTTTATTTATAGATTTAGATGAATTAAGTTTAATTCTAATCCTGTAGAAGTGGAGAGAAATTGGGTTTTTAAAGAAAAAAAAACATTCAAAAGTTCAATAAGTATTTACATCTAATTTAATTGGATTAATATATGTATAACTGATTTATTGTGACTTTTACAAAAAATTTAAAAGATAATTTAACATAAATAATTTTCTAAATGAAAAGGATTATTTAACTAAAATGCAGTATTTTTCATTACTCATTAAAAAATGAAGCTTCTCTGAAAAATACCAAAAAATCACCCTTAGATAATTTTGACATTAAGAATTCAACATTGAATTATATTTTTACAAATAATAATTATAAAATTTCCCAAATTTAGTTTTTAACTAGGTACACCATTAAAGATTGGTAAAACACGATCTTATGTGTAATGTAAGATAAATTAGTGTTGTGTGTAGCATAATCATAACAAGGTGTTGTGTATAAAGAAATATATCAAAAAAAATAAAGTTTTATTATAAAAATAAAATATTATATGGTCATTGGGTGTTAGAATTTAACAATAATTTTCATGATATAGATGATGTTTATGAGCCCTGTTATATATTTAACTGAATGAATGATGTTATCCTATATGGGTTTATCAACATAAGCATCAATCATTACAAAATGGGTCCAATTCAGTTTCTTTGATTCCAATTTGTATCCATGGTGGTTCATTGGAAAACCTAGATGATGGGTGGCCACATAAATATCAAATCAAAGAAACTCTATGTAGTACTATGTGAATTCATCTTGATGTTTTTTTATAAAGGATGTGTACTTGTCTTGTTCCATAGGGGTCAATAAATTCAAATTGGTGTTGTTAATGGATTTTGTTATATACCCAGATCACTTTGCATGAGCTCATCTATGATGGTAAGAACCCCATCCAAAATATCTAATGAGTATCCCTGATATCTTCTACATTATTTTCTTATACCTCATTATTGTTGAATGAAGAAGATAGATATGCCTACTGAGGACTTTGAGATAAAATAGGGGAATTATTATTATAATTATAATAATATAATTATTTTAAATTTTTGGGTTTATCTAATCTTACTAATACAAGAAAAGAATTAGACTGGATGTACCTAGACCCCATACTCTTATTCCTATTCTTCTTTTGGGATTCATATCAGACTGATCAATAATCTTTTTTATGTTAACAAAAGATGGGTTAGACATGTATATGAGTAGAGATGTTGAGGAACCTAATTGATATCCATGGATTGTCCATAAGTCATTCCATTTCTTAGTGGGGGTTATTCAATAGAAATATATGTCTACCCATTATATTAATTTAAAATTATTTTATTCTTAATATTATGATCCAATGAGGCATGTTTTATATTGACCCACACTTTTCCTAAATAGATATTATATCCTAATTTATTATTACTCTTTTCATTATAAAAAAACCTGTATGAGGCTGAAAAGGTTTAGTTTCCTTTGAATCATGGATACATAAAAAATCTGTTCATAAGTAAACTACATCATCTCCCACTAAGTTATTCATAAAAATAATCCTTCCAATAAAAATCATACATAATTCAATTATTCATATCAAAGGGAATGGAAATATAAAAAAGGGTGAGCTCATATTATTAAAACAGGTAAGCCAAGGATATATCAACATAACAAGAGAAAAATTTTATGAGAGCATCTGAGTAACATTTGAAAACCATTCCATGAATATCATATATCATAAACATGATTCATGAAGTAAATCTTGGTAGTTCATATAACATGAATCACAAAGGAATACATGGACATTATCCCTGAGATCATAAAATTGGAAAAAGACATATATTCTTGGTATACCCATAAGTATATAAAATTTTATTTCAACGATAAAATAAAATAAATTGATATCATTTTCGGATTGAGACAAACACCCATATACCTACATTGGGCATTGGATAATCTACAATGTACCCACTTTTGGGCTTGGGATAAGCACTCTTGTATGCTATTTTAGGCATGGGATACCATACTTTGTAACATTTGACCTCAAAAAAGATTAATCATTACCCAATTCAATAGGGGGATATATAATTTTTTCACTCCCATCACATATTCAGAATAATAAATATGTACTCCAAAATAACATAAAACATTCATCATATCATAACCCATGAAAATTAAATGGGTTTCATAAAAATTTCACAATATAAAAACCAACGAAAAAGAAACGGTTTTCATAATGATTTCATACATTCATCAAAGCATAACCCGTGGAAAATGAATAGATTTCATAAAAAAAATATTCATCATCATCATAACGCATATGTAAAAACAATAAATAAGTTATCATTGGATAAAAACCCTAGTAAAAATTATGAAATTTCATGAATTTCATCTTATATGAAAACTGATTATAAAGGATCACTTGGAACATTTATGGAGGAAAATATCCTTCCCACTTTGAAATAAATTATTTAAAATACAAAAAATTCATAAAAATTATAGAATTATTTTTGTTGGAAAACAAGATAATAATATTCTAATTTAATCTTTAAATCATTTAGCATTCATGATGGTAGAAAATTCTATTCATGTAGTATATGATAATAAAAATGATTCATTCCACTGTTATGATTAAAATTCAAAAGTACCATGTTCGGGTAACAAAAATAACATTAATTTTATATGATTTTATAAAAATTAAATCATGGGTAAAATTTTATTTTTAAAATTATTGATGAATATTAAAAAAAATTCTAAAAACGTTTTTAGGAAATATAGACAAGAAGAAAATGGATTTTCGATCGAAGATTGAAATATGGTTTATTTTTCACAAAAAAAAATATTCTTTCAGTCTCTATAAAATTAAATAGGAGAAAATGAAAGGAAAATTTTTTTTCTATAAAAATATATATATTATAAAAAAATAATTAGTTGACTGAGAGATATATCATTTTATTTAATCATTATAAACAAAATCATAAACAATAATTATAAAAAATGAGTTTGTAACATAAAACTCTTACCACATTTGTAACTTTCCAATCATAAGACCAACGCATGAATGAACCTTATATGAATATGTATATCTTTCACTTTTTGGCATAATAATAAAAGAAATAATTCATTGTTAGTATATACACCCCATAATAGAAACATGTTGTGTATAAGGGATGTGTCCCACATAAATAAAATTGAGAAAAAAACGCATACCTTATGTCTCAAAATTATTCATACACATTTGAACATCTTGTATACTAAATACAATTTTAAAATTAAATTTATCCTAGAACTATAACAATAAATATCATACCATATATTATTTACTTATTACCATGTATTACTTATTTACCAAAAAAATCTTGTTAAAATCATGTTTTGGGTAATAATGGATTAATATTTCATGTATTTTTTTGTCCGGTAAATTTATTCCTTTTACATTGATCATGTTTCATAAATATAAAATTATTTAACCATAGTATAAATATCCAATATATTCAATATATATGTGTTTATTGTAATCTATAGAATATGTAGATAGAAAATCAATTACATTATTCTTGGATATTGTTAGTCATATATAGTCATGAATGTTGTTTCCAATTTCTAAATAGATAGAATGAAATAATATAAAATAATATATCATTCATAAAAAATATTTTTAGTTAATATATTTCATATATATGCCTTAGATCAATCATTATTATCATACATGTCAAAATAAATAAAACTGGTCAAATCACTTCGTGGAGGCGACAGTATACACATACGCATGAGCGAAATTACTGTTTTCCAACAGATTGGAAGGAAATAAGGTTGAAAAGAAATTATAAATATAGTCATATAAATTTATCATAAATATCATATATTAAATTTAAGTCCATAATTATATCCAACAATGAAATAACGTAATGGTAAATAAATGACCTCAATTCGCGAGGCGGTGACCTATTATACACACGACCAATATTTTAGTTTAACATTTTATGGAGTCAAGGAAATATCTAAGTTATGAAATTAACATAATAAAATACTAGTATATGGGAGATATATAATATTTTATATTTTCAAAGTTGAAAAATAATTAGAGGATGTGGAAGAATAAATAGGACAAAAATGCATGGTTTGGGGTTATATCTCAACTTCAGAGAACCTCTATAGGCATACACCTAAGGACTCCTTATGAAGGATTAATAAATATAATAATTACCCTAGAATATGGGGTGGTATTTAAATAATGTATTTAGATAGGTATTTGTACAAAAAAATATTGAATCCCAACTTTTTACTACATCTCAAATCCTGGGGACATACAACACCGGAAAGGGGTGTCCCTGAAGCCCAATAAGGGAATAAGAAAGGGCCACATACAACATCTAAACATTGGGAATATCATTAATAACATTAGGTATGACAATATAACAAGATCAAGAGAAAATTATCAATATACTAATAAAATGAACATGATAAATAACTTATAAAATTGGATAGAAAAAAAATAGGCATTTATAAGTATATCACTATGCTTTATCAACAGGGTGTCGTAAATAAAAATTACCAAGGTTATTCACAAAAGTATCATAAAATATGTCTTATATAGAGACAAAGTTAATTATTTAATTCATTGTAAGGATATCTAGGAGGACCCTTCATATGTTATAATTTCAAGTGAGCCACAAATATTTTGATAAATAATTTCATGAATAACCATTGGAAAATAAACAAAGATTTTCTTATCAAAATCATGGTGTATAAAAGTTCTTAATGTCCAGATCATTACCACATTTTTTTCCCAAAAAAATTTAATATGGGTTACATATATGAAAATCACTGAATCAAAAAATAATTTTAGATATATGTGAATATAAGTGGAAAAGAAATTTTTTTGGGTGTTAAAAAAAAATAAAATAAATGGTAATTTCTCAGGTAAAAGAGATAAATAAATTCGACATCATGGTGGGTTTAAAACGTGGATTAATGAAAGTGAAAATGAGAGTAAAAGAAGGTATAACATTGAAAAAATATAATTTTGAAGTAAATTTATGATAAAAATGGTTATAAAATAAGGGAACATAAAATTTAGAAGATATATACAAAAAACGAGGTTCTTTAATTTAAGAGAAAGGGAGGATAATTCCCATTCTTTGAAAAGTATTTCATAAAATTTGAGGATGGAACCTTTGGGCCATGAGGAGACCTTGGGGGAATACATGGGAGGGGAAATTTCTTGAAATTAATGAATGTATTTTTCTGAGTGAATGGTAATGGATAAATGGGTAAATATTTATAGAAAAAAAATTTATTTGTTTAAAAATTTTATAATATTTGTCTTGGAAATCTAGGTAGTGGAAAATGCAAAACCATTGGATTTCCCATGGTTTTATCACATCATTTAGAAAATTCGAGTCATATTTTATAATATTTTAATCCACCATAACCTAAAACCAATTTTTATACATCTCTTGGCATGGAAAACTAAATTCTTTAAAAAATATTGGTTTGTAAAATCAAATTTCCCAATATGGACTTTATAATGACACTTATAGTTTTGGAACCTGATTGAAATCTTATAAAATTAAAAATATTAATAAAATAAAAAATTTAGGGTCACAGATTGTGTTTATTTAAATATTATATCATTATCAAAAAAATTACTTCATAAAATATACAGAAAAAATTTTGTTTTAACTCATCGTGGAAAAATAGAGTCATTACAAAAATTATCATAAATCCACCCAAACCAAATTTTAATGTTATAATTTAAAATATAATTTTTATTTAATCAGAATAATTATATATATTTTATAAAGATTTATTTTAAATATAAAAATGCATATTTATATAAAAATATCTATTTTTAATGGAATATAAATATTTTGACACATATTAAAATTTTGAAAAATGTTATAAAATTATTTTTTAATTTATATTTAAATAACAGTGCTTTAAAAAAATCATTAAAACTAATATTATTCCTAATACCATGTTTTTTAAAAAAATATATATTTTTTTAAAAATAAAATTATATTTTATCTGTTTCCATGAATTCATTTATCAAATTCTTGTTATTTAAATATATTTTTTATGAAGAAAAAAATATTAAAAGGAATTAACTGAATAAAAAAATTATTAATAGAAATAGAATTACCCAATAAGTAACTAAGTCCTAGACCTAACCCCTTATTACACTAACATATTCCGTAAGGGTAAGGTGTGTGATGTTGGTACTTTCATGGGGTGGCTCAACTAACATCAAATAAGTGGTAATCTCCACTAACTTGAACTTCTTATATAGGAGATTTAGTTCGAGTCTTAATTATAGAAGCTTTTCATAGTCTTTGTCAAGGGAAAACCCTAGTGATGCTCCCACCCTTCCATTTTGTAACAAATAGGCTTCATGTGGGATGGTTATACTTATTAATGTCATCATTTCACCTCTCTACACCAATTATCCTCTATTATTACAACTAATAAACACTAATTATAAAAGTAAAATTATATCCAAGGGGTATAGTTTCCAATAGTAAAATTGACCAATGGATATATCGACCAACAATCATATTTCACCAACAGTCATATAATATCCAAATCCAAACGTTCATGTTTCTATTATAGCATATAAATACCACTTCATTTATTCACTCAGTATTCACTACAATTCCTCTTAGCTTGTATTTCCATTTCTTAAGTTGTAGATAGGTTAACTAATATTTTTTTCTATTTTTTGTAGTATTTTCCATGGGGTGATGATTCCAATGGATTCAGGAGTACCATATTTTCCCATTTTAGCTATTCTATTTTATATTTTTTGTACAGTTATATAGTTTGGAATTTTAATTAGTTTAATATCTAAACAGTATAATGATATTTACTAAAGGGTTTATATTTTTTAGTTCCTCTATATCCTTTATGTGTATAATTTTATTTAATATGAAATGAAATTTTTCAGGAAAGAATATTTTTTTAAAGTCTAGGTTTATTATATTATTCCCCCCTAATGAAATTTTGTCCCTAAAATTTCAACTCATTCTCTTGGTAGAAAAAATGTATGGGTAATTCGGTCTCATTTTATCTTATAGTACCCATGTAACTTCTAATAATTATGTCTAATTGACCATACTTTGAAATGGTGGGTTGTCATTTTCGGTAGAACATTATCTCTGTGGTTGAACACCTCTAATGAATGATCCTCATATAAGAGGTCATGTTTCAATTGTACCACCATAGGATTCAATATATGCGAGGGATCGTGAATGGATTTCTATAAGAGGGATAAAAGAAATACATTATGTACATGAGCCAAATTTTTTGGAAGTGCTAGAAAATAGGCCACTTATTCTATGTGGTTATGGATTTTATTGGGTCTAATGTACCTTGGTCTAAGCTTTAATCTATTTCCAAAATGCATGAATCTCTTACATAGCGAAATCCAAAGGAAATATTTTTCCCAAACAATAAACTTTAATTCCCTTAGAGGGTTGTTAGAATAGATATTCTAGTGACACTGAGTTTCCTTTATATGATTCTAGATGTAATGAAATTTTTATGTCATCTCTTGTACAAGATCATACCCATGTATTTTTCTTTCACCATGTTGATCCCAAAAAATGGAGTTTTACATAGCTTTCCATATAGATCATCTTAGGGTTACATTTAATTACTTGAGTTGAAGTTGTTGTTTTATGAGAAATAAAATGTTGTGAGGTGTTGATCACATTCACCATAAAATTCCAAGGACCATGTTCTTAGCATTTTATTAAATGAATGAATAGTTCTTTTAGATTGGCCATTATTGTAGGGATTATAGATCGTACTAAATTTCAATTTTATATTCAGATAATGTTGAAAACTTCTATAGAATTTAAATTTGAACTATGGACAATGAAAGGAAAATATTGAAAATGGTTTTCCATTAAACCTCACAACATTACATATATCTTAACAAGTTGTTCAATAGATATATCTTACAAAATATAGATGAAATGGGAAATCATGGTGATTTGATCCACCTTATACTATATTATATTATTTCCATTGGTTTTCCTTAGGATACCAGTGATAAAGTTCATATAGATATTGTTCAACATCCATGTTGGTATGGGAAGTGAATACAATACCCCTTTTTAAAGTTGTCACTCCGCCTTCACTTTCTCACACAATATGATCATTACAGTGTAGTCACAAATCACCCTTTCCATATTATATCACCATTAATGATCATGAAGGCACCTATACATTTTTTTTCTTCCATAATGTACAGATAATTGTGAGTTTTGAGGTTCATCCACCATCTCACTATTTATCACTAGGATAAATCCTATGCCTAGCCTTTTATGAAATTTCTATACACCATCTTGAACAATATTGAACTTAAAAAAATTCCCATTCTTCAAATCCTTTATTTTCTTTTGTATCGAATGATATTATCTTTGAACTCTCTTGAGCTTCTCTTATAATGATGTTTGAGAAATCAGTTCATATAGGATTGATGATATAACTTCCCTCATGATTCCTTTTTCTATCCATTCTAGGAACTTTATCAATTTATCTTTATGAATCCTCACCATTTCTAGCACATTATTGTCTTTCCTACATAATACATTAGTGTATTTGTTTCTTCATATAGGGTTATAATGAATTGAATAATCATTGTCTTAAAAAATTTCCAACCCTATCCTTTGTGTCTTGTTCAATTCCTTTTGCATGAATATATACATAAAAAATTTATGTTCAATGTATATATCACTTTTATCTCCCATAAATATAGTGCCTCTATAATTTCAAGGAAAAAATAAATGCACCTTGCTTGAGGTTATGAGTAGGATAATTCTACTCATGAGCCTTTAATTTTTGGAATATATCATAATATCATCAATAAAAACTACCACAAATCTATTAAAGTAGTCTGTAAAGACTCTAGTAATCAAATCAAAAAATATAGTAAGAGAATTATCCAAGTTGAAGGATATAACAATAGACTCATAATGGATATTTCTTGAATGGAAGGTAGTCCTTAGAATATCTTCATTATTAACACATAATATATGATTCTATGAATCGATGTCAATAATTGAGAATAATTGATCCCCATGAAGCTAGTAAAATAAATTATCAGTCCTTGGTAGAGGTGACATGTTCTTCATTGTGATCCAGTAGTGTTCTCTAAAATAAATACATAGACACACTGATATTTACTTAGTCTTAACAAAGATAACATGTTCTCCATTAAGTTACACACATGGTTAGATAAATCCCTTCTATAAAATATCTTGATGTTATTTATTTAATCCCACGAACTCCACCTTTTCCATTCACCATGGGGTATTTTATATCATTTTGGATACATGTATAAGTTCAACTGAGAACCCTAACTTTATTTTTAAGGGACTCCATGGTAACTCTATGGGAAATATTTCAATGTATTTCTGAATTATGGGGACATTTTCTGTTCTTATACTTACATTTCCTTCTCCCACTTCACCAGTAATCTCAATAAAAAAGTCTATGGGAGGATATTCTAGGCAATGAACTGGACATGATATCTCTCCTTTGAATATAACTATATGTTTTCCTTTCAAGACTACTGAAATTTTCATTCTCTTGTGGTTGATCTTATCATTATACTTTGAGATCAATTCCATCCCAAGTAGTGTCAAATTGTAGCATGGTAATGGATACTATATTTGAGAAGACATTATACTCACCAATTTTTATACTAAAGTCTCTATACACCATTGATTACAAGATAATCCCACTAGGATTATTGACTGAAAATGCTACTTCTACATGTTCTGGGATTTATTCGGTAATATAAGAAAACATGGATGATATAATAGAAATTTAATGACCAAAATAAACCAAATTACTTTCTACCATTGAGACAAAAATGAGTATATCTTCCACCACATCATTTAGATCCTGAATTTAGTAATTGTGATAGATAATTGTTAGCCTATCTCCCTTGTCCTTGGTTAATGTTGACATTTTTGTAACTCTATTATCTTTTGAATTGTACATCAAATCAAAAAGTTTCCAAGCTATCCATACTCATAGAAGTGAAATTTAGGATGGTAAATCACTATATTATTTTTTTATTTAGAAATAATATGTTGAGGCCTCTCCTCACCAAAATAGTTCAGAGATATATGTCCATCTCTTTCGCACGTGTATCATAATCCAATCCCAAGAAAGTAGTTCCCCAAATGATTCTTCTCACTCTTTTTGCATGTGGGAAGTTACACTTTCCTTACTCCTCATCCATGATAAATCATCTTCCCTGATTTTGGATCCGTCTATCCGTTCTTTTCATTTGACCTATGTTACCACTACATCTCTCCAATCTCCAATTCCACATTCACTTTACATTATCTCCTCATAGATTTCATGATTCTATTTTCCAAACTCCTCTGTAGATGGGTTATTATTCATCTGATTAATATTTCAACCTTTCACTTAGGATTCATATTAATGCCATTGGTGTATTGATAATTTCTTCTAAATTTCATTTCATATATTCCCACTGATTCATTTTCCTTCTGCTTCATATCTAGAAATTGCATATCTATTTTTATTTGAATTGTCTAGTTTAAATATTTATTTAGAAATACTCCCCTAAACTCTTCACAATACATAAAATCAATCTCCCTTTTTGGTATCGTGTTTTTAATAATTGTACACCACCAATCTACTTCTCCTAATAAATGGTATACTACTAAGATGTCATTCCTTAGGTAGGAACATTAGTGTACAAAACTGCTTATTTATATAGAGATAATCTATTGTTCTTAAATCAATGGGTTAGTATATCCACTAAAATATAGCATTCATTCACACATAAAGTACTAAAAGAGAAGTTGTTTAATTAGAGTTCAATCTAGTATCTCAACATGATTCAAGTTATTATTCAAAACACGAGTTAGTTGAATCATCATCTTTATTAAGTTTTCCATTCCATAATCCATTATAAGGTTAATATTGATCATCTATTACACTAATACTATACATTGTTCCTCCCATTTCATTAAAATTTTATAAAATAAAAAATTCTTAGTGAGAAGCATGTTACTTTTAAGAATATTATAATCTTGAATGGATTTTATGTCTAAAAATACCATTCATAAATATGTTATTAATATCCATTAATAACAATTAAATTTTCTATATATTATTCATAAAGGTTCCTAAAAATATTGGGTTTAACTAGACCTATCCCCTAAGAGTGTCAAACCAGGTGTGTAGTAAGGCCCATTTTCATGCACTAGTTCCTGATCATGTCTTGATGAATGCAGTGATTTTGGGAATTACCCCTTGGTACGTCTATGTAAGAGACACATCAACTTATTGTATCTATAAAGGAATTAATTTTATTTGAAACCACTTACTTAATACTCACCAAAATACCAATATTTTTTCTTATTTTTAGACATTTACCAGAATTTTTCATGTCCTAATTTCTGAAAAAAAACAAAATAGTCATTTAATACGAACTATGGAATCCTTTCATTTATAACATAATCATTTAGATACATGGTACATAAAAAATTATATTTTATTGTTTAGTTTAATGGAAATTATGTACATAATACATAAAAACATAAAGTGTTATTCTAATCTACCTAAAACACTTATTCATGAGTTCACCCTAGCTTACTTTTACTGCATCCCAAATCCTTAGGATATTCATCAATGGAAAGGTATGGAAATGATGCTTAGTAAGGAAATAAGAAAGAGAGAGATATATTATATGAACTTGAGGCATATAAATATAACATGATCAAGATAACATTAGTCCTATAATAATAAATTTAACATGATACATAACATGGAAATTTGGAATCAACATAAAAATGAGGCATTCATAAGAATATCGCAATGGTTTATCACTAATGTGTCATAAATGAAACTTTACAAGCTTATTTACCAAGGTTTTGTAAAACATGTCATCTATAGAGATTAAATTATATACCCAACGCATTGGAGAGGTATTAGGGTTCACTATTTATGTGTCTTAATTTCATGTGGTCTATATACATCATAATAAATCTTCCACTAACAACTCATGGAAAATACAAAATGGGTTTCTTATCAAAATCATGTCACAAAAAAGTTCATAAAGGCATGATAATTAATCATTATTAACCCACAAAAAATAATGTGGGATAAATATATGAAAATCCACAAATTAATAATTCATTTTACATATATATGAATTCCCATGGAAAAGTAAGAGGTTTGGGTATTCATAAAAAAATATAAATGATAACATCTAAAGAAAAAGAGAGAAATGAATATGGTAACATGATGAGAATAAAACAAGGGTTATGTAATTATAGAATGATAGATAATAATGGACCGATATTTAAAAAGATTAATTTGGATGTAAGATTAGGATCAAAA
This sequence comes from Viscum album, assembly GCA_963277665.1. Taxonomy (NCBI): domain Eukaryota; kingdom Viridiplantae; phylum Streptophyta; class Magnoliopsida; order Santalales; family Viscaceae; genus Viscum; species Viscum album. The sequence goes on from OY728121.1 coordinate 1,252,543,663, forward strand.
TGGGGATGGAAGAGAGTAACATAACATTTAGAAGACAAATACAAAAAAGTGGTACTTAAATTGAAGAGAATGATAGTAGAATTACATTACCTTTAGAGGACTCCATGGTTATACAAATCACTAGAACATCATGGGGGTGCATTTGGAATGAAGGGAAATAGAGATATTTCTTTGGTATTTAAATAAAAAGTGGGGAAATTATTTAATAATTTATATATATAGTTCTTCAAAATCATGGTTGTGGAAATTGAAAAGCCATTATCATACCCATGGTTTTTGTTCATCATTTGGGACATTAGAGTCACATCTTCTAATAATTTAACCTACCAGAACCGAAAATAATTTTTTAATACTTTTTTTGCATGGAAATGTAAATTTTCCACAAAATAGTATTTTTTTAAATTAAAATTTCTATTTTATACTTTAAAAAGTCACTCACAGTTTTAAAATTTATTAAAATATATTAAAAAACATAATATAAATAAAATAAAAAAATTTAGGTTATGAGTTTTGTATAATTAATTATTAATCCATTATGACACAAATAGGATTTAAAAAAACCTAAAAAACTAAAAATTATTTTTTTACTATTTAGAGAAAATTAATGTATTTTAAAAAATTCTCATAAATTTAGCCCAACCAAATTTCAATGTAATGTTTTAAAATATAGTTTTATGTTATAATAATAATTGTATATATATGATTATTTTAAATTTAAAATATAAAAATCAATATTTATTGGAAAATATTAGTTTTTAAGGCATAGTAAAAAATTTAACACTTATAAAAACCTCATAAAATATTAGAAAATTATTTTACCATTTATATCTAAATAAAATTATCTTAATGAACGATTTCATTAAAAAAATATTCATAATTACTTGGTTTATAACAAAAAAAATATATCACTTCTATAAAATAAAATTATGTTTCATTTGTGTCTAGAAATAAATTTATAAAATTTATTTCAATTAGACATATATTTTATTAAGAAAAAATATTTTTAAACACGAATGATAGAGTAATAAATTTATTTATAAATATTAAATTAAACTTTATGTAACTCATTTATAAGCGCACAAGACCTTATTACACCTAGATATGACATAAGGGTAAGGTTTGCGATGGTGGTAGTTTCATGGGGGGCTCGGCAAATAATAAATGAGTAGTAATCTCTACTATATTGAAAATATAATATATGTGCTTTCATTTGAGATTCACATATAAAAGTTAATATTAGTCTTGGTAAAGGGAGAAACACTGTGATGCTACCTCCCTACCATGTTTTATTATATGGGATTCAAATGGCATGACTACACTAGTTGAGGTCATCATTTCTTCTTTTTGTACCAATTATATTTCTTCATTACTAATTATAAACACTAATTATAATGGTAATGTTATTACCATTTGGTACAGTTCCCAATGGTCAAATTGACCAATGGTTATATTCTCCAATAGTCATATTTGTCTAGTGGTCATATAATAGTCAGATCTTAATGGTCACATTTCCCTTATACCATATAAATACCACCTCATTCTTTCATTCCTTGTTCATTGTAATTCATCCTAATGATAAATTTTCATTTCACAAGATGTGGATTGGTTTCATAAAAAATTTCCATTTATATAGTTTTGGACATATTTGAAATGATTTTAACAGATTTAGGAAGCAATATTTTCCCATTTTATATTTTATATTTCATATTTTTTGTCTAGTTGTAATGTTTGAAAATTTAATTGGTTACAGAGCATATAAATTTAATTATATTTATTAATGAGTTTATATTTTTTGGTTCCTCTATATTTTGTATGTGTATTAAATTATATAATATAAAACACATTTTTTCATGAATAAAATTTCATTTAAAAATCATGGTCCATTACGAAAAATTCGTTGTAAGTGTGAAGAGTATAGTAGAAAGGGTTCTATTTTATAAGTGGGGTGGAGGACACCATGGGTTTTTTCAATGAAAAATATATTACCATGTTTTAAAAATTAAAAAATGATAAAAATAGATCATTCATGAACCATTTGTGCAATAAGGATTAAATATTGATCGAAAATAGGAATTAGACCATTTTTAGTTTTTTTTAATCCTTATATATATATTTTAACACTTTATTAAACCAATTATAACCTTAATCACGATAGTTAAATTTTACTATGTAAACTAATAATTAGGACCAATAATTAAGTTAAACTTATTATATAATATTAATTATTATTATTAAAATTGTGGAATACATTTTCTCGAAATTATATTCATAGAATTAGTATAATATAATTTAATGAAAAACCACAGGCGTGATAAAAAATGGGTTTCCAAAGAATTTTTTTTCATAAGAGTGAAATGTTTTTCTATAAAAATTCAAAAAATAAAGTTTTTAAAATAAATTGAAATATATTAATCATAATATAATTCAACTAATTTTTCTTTTAAAGAATTCTTAAACAATATATTGCACTATCAATTCATTAAAAATTCATTTTTCAATAAAAATATTAATATTTCACTTTTAATCATAAAATAATTCTTTTTAATAAATTATAAAAAAATCAATATAAGTTAAATTTAATATTATTATTTCATCAATGAAGTTAATATTTTCAAATAAATTTTCTAAACAGTTAAAAAATTACATTTATTTCTTGTTCAAAGAAATCATTTTTTGGAGAAAAACTGCTTTTATTAATATCATTAATTGATATAAAAGCAATATACTTAACTTTTAATTGTGAAAATTCATATTCATACCAAAAAAATTAATCTATATATTATTATTTTAATGTTTAAATAATAATACAATTTGTATATTATGGTTCGTTAAAGCTTGATGTTCCATGTATCACAAGTTGTCAAAGAAATGAAATCTATTATAAAAAATATATATATTTATTAAAATATTATGGTTTTATATTTTTACCCAAATAAAATAAAATTTCCCCTTGAAATTAAATCCATTGATAATAAAATGAAGATAATTCTACCACATCATATCCTATAGTACCCACGTAGCTTCTTTTGGTTGGTTCTTTAACCAAAAAACATTATCCAGGTCAGTAGTTTTGTTTTTTAGAACATTATCTTTATGATAGAGAATCTCAAAAGTTTTTTCTTCATAGAAAATATCATGATCCATTAGTATGTCATTTCAGTTCAATATATTTGAAGGATAAGTTATATAATTTCTTATAAGTGATACACTAAACACATCATGAACTTGAGAGAGGTCTGATGGAAACACCAAGAGTTAAGAACCCATACCTACTTAATAAATAATATAAAAAAGTATAATTTATATATATATAATATATCTCATTTCTTCCCAAATTTCATAAATATATTCTATATATAAATTAATTAGAACAAATTCTCAATATAATTAAACATCATATCATGCCAAATATTATTAGCATAACTCCTCTATCAACTCTAAGCTACCATGATGTCATATTGAATGGATATAACTATCTCTCTCATTTAATCATCTTGATTAGCTAAAAATATATTTATTTTTCCAACATCATCCCTAAGTGATAGAGTTCTACAGTTCACTCCATATCGGGACTCATAATGAGCCATCTGAAAGCTTGAATGAAAGTGTTTCTTATATGAAAACTTGAAAAGAGGAAGGTATTGATCCCAAGGACGTATGAAATCCGTAGAAAAAGACCTTGAAATATCATATACTATTTGAATGGTTCTATCATACTATCCATTTGTATCAGGATAACAGAAATTATTAAAACTTAATTCTGTATCATGAACATGTTGAAGACATATAATTCCCTTGGATTCTCATAAATGGATATTAAATCATTTTGGATGAATATTCATTAAATTATGAAAACAAATGGCTATGGGCTCTAATAGTTTAGTTCCTATGGATACTAAGAAGGCAATATTCTTATTTATAGAATGATCGTAAACATCACCAATATTTATATACCCCTTTAGTATTATTCGTAAACAAACCCAACTAAAAATCATCATAACCTGGGGGATGGAAACATAATAAAGGGTGATTGAAATACTTAGTAAGGGCTAAAAATGGAGATATGAATGTATATCATGAACATAATGGTATGATAACATGATCATACCCTAGTAAATTCATACCATTCATATCAAAGATCATAACCATGATTTTTGGAATGGTGATTGGATTACAATAATACATGAATCATAATTAAATAAAATAACATGATCATTGAGAGAATGACATTTTCATAAGATATGAAATTTTAAAAAAATACACAATCATATGAAACATTATTTTTTTAGATACACAACAAGAAATTAATAACATGTTTGGATTGGGATGACCACCCATGTACCTTCATCACGCCTATGCTAAATACCTTAATACCCTATTATTCAGGCATGGGATAAACAACTATGCACCCACCTTCTGAATATTGGGATAACAACTTTTATACCCAATAATCTCTTAGTAAATTTATCATTACCATTTTAATTGGAGGGAGATATAGGTACCCACATCACATAAATAATAATCACACATATTTGTGATATAATATCATAAAACATTTATCATATCATAACCCATGAAATGAAATGGGTATCATAAACATTTCATCATATCATAACCAATGGACGAGATACTTTTTTTACAATAATTTCATCATTTCATCATCGAATAACCCCTAGAAAAAGAAGTGAGTTTCATAATAAAAATTATCATGGTGTATCCTATAGAAAATAAATGGGTTTCATAAAAATATCATCAACATTGATTATTCAAAATATTAATAACAATTGTATCCCTATTTCATAACCCCAGAAAGTCAAAAGTTACAAAGAATGATGTCATCTTAGATGGAAATTGATTTGTAAAGATAAATAATGTGGAACAATTATTTATGGAAAATAATCTTTCATTGATAATCACTTATTTGACCTAAAAATTTATAAAATATTTTTGAAAAATTTTCATTGAAAATAAACATGAAATGTTATGACGAATGAATTAAAATTCTTTTAAAACATATCTTGAGGGAAAAAACCCTTTAACTTAAAAACCCATTTTAAAATCCTAAAACAACTTGAAAATCCTTTTACTTAAAAATAAAATAAATTTTTTTTAAAGTAATATTCAATGAAAATAATGATGATGATGACGAGATGTTTTGTTCATGTTTTACAAGTAAATGCTAGATTCTATTCACCTTTTTAATAAAATCCGAAGTGACATTATTTTGGAAAATGACGTGAGGATTCATTTAAAAAAATTGAAAAAATTAAAATATTGGGTATAAATTTATATAATAAATAATTTGGATAATGTCAAAAACATTTTTATAATAGTTTTTAAAACAGTTTTTTTCAATAAAACGGTTTTTCTACAGGAGAGAGAAATAAAAAAACATACAAACATTTTATCAATTATATTAACTACCAGAGAGTTTAAATGGTACTATTAAATGAAAATATCATGAAAAATAAGAGGAGAATAAAATTTATTAGATATATAGATAAAAATATGTTATCATCCGAAACTGAATCATGAATAATCTAGACATGCATTTTGACAACAACATAAAATTATTACCACTTTGGTATCTTTGAATCATAATCCCCATGAAGTAATTAAATAAAAAGGAACATAATATATCATGAGTATAAATGAGTTCATGATATTACATGTAAAATGGGATGTATATATATCTCGTTATAGAATATTGGTGCATAATATAACATATGTCTCAAAGAAGGTAAATTAAGACAAAAATAACTTGCTACTTTAGTAATACGTTATATTATAATTCTAAATAAATAATAACATCAAATTAAAGATCAAATATTGTGAACATATAGGTATTTATGATTTTATATTCCAAATTTTTAGTATATATGCACCCCCCAAAAGAAACTTGTGGTTAATTTTCTTATGTCACTAAAAAATAAAACAGATATTAGAAATCCCTTATCAATTTGTTTACATTTTAACCAAAAACCCCATGAATGAGAGATACTAAAATGGATATTTAGACCAAAATATATTTCACTACCAGAATCATAATATACCTTCCTGGATAGTATATATATCATATAAAATAAATAGTTATATAATATGGCATGTGCCTCATGTGAGTAAAAAGTGAGATGGAGATCTATTACCGCTTTAGTAATATTCTAGGTCATAAAATCCAATTTATATTAACATAAAATTAAATATTAAATATTATTTAAAAAAATTATATGCATGATATAACCTTAAAAGTGAATTATATGAACCATATAAAAGAAATGAGTGGTGAATTTGAAGATAGCACCTAAAAATAAATGAAGGACAAGAATTCACATACATTAAGTCTCAAATACCTTCATAAATGTTAAAAACTCATGAAAAATGATTATTTGTTTATTATTAATATATTATATAACCATAAATTTATATACCATACCAATTATCTCTTATTAAAGACTTTTTATTAATAATTATATGTTAAAGTCATGTTTCGGGAAATAATTACTTTGTTTTTGTATGTATCTGGAATTTTTATTTTTGGTCATATTACTTTGATCAAGGTTTCATAATATAAATATTGTTAAATGTGATATAAATATCATATATTTTCATCTTATATTTATTTATAGTATTTTATAAAATATATAAATATAAAATTAAATACAAATTTCATGGAGGCAGTTGGTCGTATGTACACATTAATATCATTTCCATTTCCTTGATGTATTAAAAGAAAGAAAGTTAAATGATATATTATAATTACAAATTCATTATTCAGTCATATATATACCATATTTTCATTAAAATAATCCTTATTACCTACCATGAAAATTTGGAATGATTCACATCGTTTTGTGAGGCAGACGTCCGTTAAACACACGGGCAATGTTATCATTTTCTCAAAAAAATGTAAGACATGGATGTATATGTGATATAATAATATAAAATAATAATAATATCATAAATATTGTATATAAATATTAAATAATTCATTATATCCTTCCATAAGTGGTTCTATTGAAAAAAAGAATGTCATCGGTTCGCGAGGCGGTAGTCCTTCATACACACAACTGATGATTTCGTAACCCATTTGATTGAAGTTGAGATGTTTTTAGTTCCTTAGATTGAAAAAAAACAACTAATAATATGTAATAAATTTAGTTTAATATATCTTCATGATAAAATAATAATTTAATTTGTTGGAGCAAGAAATAAAACAATAATGCTCATTGATGAACGTTACCTCCTCTTCAGGTGTCATCCTTAGGTTTTAACAAAAGCCTTACTAGGTCAGATTTCAAAAAAAAAATAAAGATAATTGGATGATGTTTGGGAATTTTGGATGTTATTTCGTTAGTTATTGTATTAACTTAATGTTATTAATGTAGTTAAGGGGAATGTTGAAGGTGTGGCATTTTATATGTGAGGTGAGTGGAACACTTATAATATTTTTGAAATAACAATTTTCACCTAAATTTATTCTTGTCACAAGGCTCAAATTCTGGTCCATTATAAATAATATAATATATATGGTCTAAAAATGGCCTTAAAACAGTTTTTGAACAAAACAATTTCCTTTTTTACCATTATCGTTTTTACTTTAACCCCCAGTAAACACGATTTTACCTTAACTGTAGTAAATAATTTTTAATGTGTTTACTATCCATTTTGATAAAAATTAATTTGATGTTACATTAAAAAATAAATTATTATGATTCATGTTATGGAAAAAAAATTTCTAATCCTATTCACATATGTGGATATTTTTAATTTAAAATTAATTCTGCAGATACGATGAGAAAGCATGCTATTAAAGAGAAAATGATAGAAATATTTATAGAATTTTTATATTAACATTCAAAATGAAAATGATTAAAATTAACTATTTCAGATTAATATACATATAATTTATATAATTTTATATTAATTTTAATTTAAAATATAGTTTTAATTTATAAATAATTAAAATGAAAATGCAGTTTTAAATAAAAATCCAGTGCATTCCACTATTCTTCAAAAAATGAAACTTTTAGGAAAAATACCAAAAAATTTCCCTAAGTTAATTTTAATATTATTATTTAAATAATTATATTTAGATTTTAAATTAAATTTTATTAAACTAGTATAAATTTATTTTTAACATAAGTTCAGTAAATATATCAAAACTACATTTTAGAAAATATGATTTATGAAAAAAAATGGATTTATTATTATCTGTTTTATTGAAAATATATAAGATGAATGTTGATAATTTAATTTAATATTTAATATATAAATATATCTAAAACAACTTATAAAAATTTATTCATTTCATTTATTTAGGAAGATAAATTTTATTTTCATAAAAATAGTTTTTCAAAAATCGATTATGTTTATTCTCAAAATATTTATATTTTATTTATAATTAATTGGTCATTAATGAATTAATTTTTTAAACATTTTTAAACCATATATTTTCTTAATTTATTTAATCACATTCATACCCACCATTCTAGTAGCTAGATGATAAATTCAATATTAAATTATAATATTTTAGTAGTGTGTTATGTATTCTTTAAACTTAGCAGGGCGTGTAATGCAAGATAAACTCATTGTTCTGTGCAATGCATTCCAAACACATTATTTAATGGAAAACATGCTAAAATCAATGTTCTGTGTCATGAAAGGTAAACTCAGTGTTATATTAAATTCAATCCAAATTTAGTGTCTCGTGTAATACAACATAAACTAAGTGTTGCGTATAATACAAAATATCTAAAATATTAAATTCATTTGAAAAACAAATCTCAAAATCATGGGGTGTAACATTCTCCCCACTTAAAATTAATTTTCCATACAAATTATTTTTGATCAAAAAAGTTTAATCATTTTAAAATTCTTTCCTATAAATCCACATCGTAAAAAATGTTAATAAATATCCTCTTTAATAGGAAAAAGTGATGTGAGAAATTTATCAAGAATAACGCATACTAGGTTTCCAAACTAAGAGAACATTGGTGGGAAGTGAAAACAAGGACATAGATGAAAAAAATAAAACAGAGAAACTGATGGAGAGTGATAATGAACATGGTAAGGTGAAATTTAAGTACCACAGAGACTTAATACGAATATACTATAAAACGTCATTGATGTCATAAAAATGATTATAAGAAGAAAACATTTTATTTCAAGAACTATTTTCCAAATTTTTGGGAATATATTTTTCATATATAATGAGAACCTATGAAATTGTACATACATGAAATCTTTTTTATTTCATAGGCACAATTTCATTCTTTGTTTATTCCTTGATCAATTTATACTTTGTCCCTAACTCTAAGAGGATAATTTTTCATGTTTGAAGCACTAAATAATATAAATAATAAAAATATAAGTCATTCTATATATATATAGTTAATAAAATTGGAAATGGTTATTCATTATGGAAAAATATTCATCTTGTGAAGTAATATGTTAATCTCTAAAACGTCTTATGATGTTCATCATAATCCATTCCATAAATTATTTACCTTATAACCTATATAAAATTCAAAATTTACAAATAATGACACTAAATTTCTCAAAATCAACTTAATATTTATCCCTTATATATCATAAAGTGTCTAATTATTTCCACATACTGAGCATGTGTGTAATTATATTATGTAATCATTTGAAACATTTTAATAACATGAATTTACAAAAATCCTTATTGAAAACATAAATTCTTCCTCATTCCTTTCATACACATAATTTATTAGATATACAACATAAATTCAAAAAAATGTGTAAACTCCATCAGTGAGAATATAAACCACTTTTTCAATAAACCTTTTACCATTTAAAAGGTCACCAATTCTATCCAATTTACATTATACATATAAATAATCTCTTTATCCAAACTAGACACCATTTTCTCAACCCTAGGAAAATTTTAATGGTTATATTCTCTTAAATACATTTCCCTATAAAATATTACTTTTATATTAAATCAATTTTCAAGGAAATTAATACCATTCAAAAAATTATTGCATATACAAAACTAAAAAGATATATTGAAAAATCCTTATATGTTTCATGAGTCATATAATATAATCCTTGAATTTTAATACGTTAATAAATTAATCATTCCACATATTCCCTGTTCTATTAACTAGGATTCATCATTTCATTCCTTAACACCTCTTTCATTTCATATGAATTTTTTATTTATTTATCATATATAGAATAACCATTACATATTAAATATTTATAGTTAAATTACTCAGCATTCCCCTTAAAGAATTTATTTTCATAGTACCAAATCATTAAACATTTAAAACACACACCTGATAATGATACCACATTAATATCATTATTATCATCCATTTAGTTAACATAACTTTTCATTTTTTTCATTATAGTTAACTGATTTGTGTTTATAATTTCCACACTAAAACCTCTTCACACCCCTCTTAGAAATTCCCTTGAGTTATTCATCCCACATTCTTGTCATATATAAAAATGAATCATCTTTATTCCAAGGTCTCCCTTACATAAACTCTTATTGAACCCCATAATTATCATATTTGGTATATATAAGAGTTGGTTAAGGTGATTACTATTAATCATATATCATTTCAACTGATTAGGAATAATCATAAAATCATTCATTGTGGTAATTATCTCTTTTGGATGCCATCATAAAATTTTCCCTCACAATCAATGACAACATAGTTTGTTTTTTTGTCTTATCATTGACTAAAAAACATAGAGTGAGAAACACTAATCAAAGTGGAAACCGACTTATTCATGAAAAAACACTTATACTATGTGTAAATGATTTCACCTTCTTCTAAATATATGAAACATTTGGTTTAACCTTGGTTATCCATGATCACTATCTATTTAAATCCATCATGTTGGTTTATAATGTTTTTTGTGACTTTACAAAGCATACCCCCATGAGTGTCAAATCATGTGCGTATTATGCCTATTATCATGCACTAGGTGATGGTGGAGTTTAGATAAATGATCCCTTTTCATAGTTAGTATGCCTAGGTACCTCTGTGAGAAATCCATATCCACTTGTATTATATAGATAGGGATGCAATTTCTTGGAAACCACTCACACTATAATTTACCAAAATTCCATGAAATTTTCCTATAATTTGACTCATCCTTAGAAGAATACTTATACATATCCTTAGGTAACTCATTATGGTTTTATCATAATAGTTTGAAAATGTTGACTAAACCTTTCTGTTCATACCAACAATAGTGACCCAAGATTATCATACATAGATATTACATATTTTTGGATGAATATTCATTACATTACACAAACACATACATGAGAAACATAATAGTTTATTTCATTTGGATACTATAAACACAAGAAATTAATTTGGTGAATAATATCCAATATCTCCCAAAAATATATCTCCCTTCAGTACTCTTCACAAACAGATCCAGCATAATACCATTCTTCATTACATGGGGAAATGAAACATAAAAAGGGTGAGATAAGATGCTCAGTATAGTTAAACTAGGAAGATATATATGAATATCTTAAACAAAAGGGTATGAGAAGATGTATATAGAATATAAGAACCATACCCTATGTATAAATGGCCAGAATATTGACTAATGCAATAAATATTGGCATTTTATAAGACATGAATCAAAAGTAAATCCAAGAACATGAGAAATGGGAGAATAGAATTTTCATAAGACATGGAATTGTGGAATTTAAAAAATAATATGAAATATTATATCAAGGATACCCACCAATACATTCATAAAATGTTGGGCTTGGGATAACCAATTATGTTCCTCCTTCGAGCTTGGGATAACCACCCATTTACCCGATTCTTCGGGCTTCATCTAACCACATATGTACCCTCATTTTCATGCTTGGGATAACAACACATTTACCCTTGAACTCATAGAACATTTATCATTAAAAAATTAATTTGTGGGAGATTTAAGACCCACCCATAAAAAATGAAAACCATACATATGTGTTTCAAAAGATCAAATAACATTCAACATATCATAGCCCATGAAATGAAATCATGTTATTAAAATTTCATTGAATCGTAACATATAGAAATATGATAGTTCTTACTATCATTTAATCATTTCATCATAGCATAACCCATGAAAAAATAAATGAGTTGTATTATAATTTTATCATTGTGTAACCCCTAAAAGGGAAAAGGTATTTCTAAACATCTTTTTATCATAAATGATTCAAATAACGAACAAGAATGGTATTATTGGTTTATATCCATAGAAAAGAACATTTTACATCAATTGATTTCATCTTATATGGATAATTATTTTGAAATATAAATAATATGGAATGTTTCTTGATGAAAATAACCTTTATATGAAAATATAATTTTTAAATTAATAATTAATAAAAATTTTAAATTAATAATTAATAAAATATTTGTGAAATCCTTTTCATTGAAAATAAAAATGAAAATTATAAAGGAGGATTTAAAATAATTTAATTTTTTTAGGAAACCATACTTTTATCATGAAATTAATCACTTTTTGAAACATAAAACATCTGGAAATAATTTTCAATGAAAATTACCTTAAAAAATATAATTTTATCCTCAAATAAAATAATGATCCAGAAAAAGAGAATTTTTATTCATGTTGTACACATTAAAGCAATATTCCATTTACCATTTTGGTTAAATCCTAATGATCATTTTTTGGAATATAATATAATGATTAATTTAAAAAATTATAAAAAATTAAAACATGGGAAAACATTCCGTAAATAAATAATTGGTTTAATGTTAATTTATAAAAACACTTGTAAACAACATTGTTTTTTTATGAAAAAATGGTTTTGGACTGGATAGATAAATAAACAAATCATAAAACATTTTCTTAACAATTATAATTAACAAAAAGTGTAGAAATGGTAATAATAGTAAATAATTAGATAAATAGCCAAAGTAAAATAAAATTCATGAGTTTATTGAGAGATGGATCATAATAGTTTATCATGAGAAGCATAATCATAAATAATCTCGATAAACAATGAGATTGTAATATAAAATCATTTCCACTATTTGAATCATAATCCATTGAAGGAATAAAAAAAATATTGAACATAAAACCTCGTGAGGACAAATAAATTCATTATATTATTTTTTAATGGGACATTATACACACCTCAAGAATGAATATATATTTATAACAAAACCTACGTCTCAAAAAAAGGAAAATTGAGACAAAAATCCCCTATTTCTTTAGTATTATTTTGAATTGTAATAAAAAAACAAAGAATAAAATGAAATGAAACATTAAATATAATTAAAATAATTTTAATCATGTTATAACATTTCAAAGGTGATGTATATATAAAATACATAAAAGAAACGCCTGGTGAATTTAAAAATGTAGCCTAGAAATAAAAGGGAGACTAGAAAGCTCAAACCAATTTGTTAACTTTTGAACCGTAAACCCCATAAAAGAGATAACATAAAATGGATAAGAAATAACCAATATTTTTTGGGGGAATAAAAATAATATAAATTCATTGTAATAATATACACCACATAAAATAAATAGGTGGTGAATATAGCATGTGTCGCATGGAAGAAAAAAGTGAGATGAAACTCCATTTTCAGTATAGTAATCGGAAAAATCATAATACAAAAAAACAAAAAATTAAACAATAAATATCCTTAACAATTTTCATTTTTTATATACCATAAAAAGTAGAATTACATACACCACACAAAATAAATTAGTGGTGAATTTTTATATGTCTTCCAAAAATGAAAGAGAGACTATAATTACCTTACCTAATGTCTCAGATTCCATCATAAAAGTTCATACCGATTATATAATAGATATTTTTAATTAAAAATATTCTAAATAACTATAAATTTATATCATACCATATATGACTATCTTATGGACATTAATTACCTATTTAATAACAATTTCATGTTGAAGTCATGTTTTAGGCAATAACTGCTTTGTTTTTTATATGTTATAATTTGTTATTTTTGGTCCTCTTACATTGATCAGGGTTCTGTCATAAACAGTGTGTTAAAAATGATATAAATATTATATATATTCATCATTTATTTATTTATTGTAATCTATAAAATATATAGATTGAAAATAAAATACACCGTTCGTGGAGACTGTAAGTCGTATGTTCGCATAAACATTGTTTCTATTTTCTCAACGTATAATAAAATTAAAATTAATTAATATATTATAGTTAAATAACAATTTTTATGTCATATATATCATATATTTTAATTAAAACAATCCTTATTACCTTACATTTAAATATTTAATGGGTCACATCGCTTCTAGATGTGGTTGTCCACCGTACACATGGGCGACTTTTTCATATTCCCATAAAATTTATAGAATAATGGTATGTGTGAAATAATATTAAAATAAGAATATTAATATTATATATATAATATATAAATATTAAATCCATTGTTTTCATCCTTTACAGGTGCTAATGGAAAAAATGAAAGGTATTGGTTCGTGAGGCGGTAGTCTGTCATACACAAAAATTAAAATTTCATAACCCATTGGATAGAAGTGAAACTTTTTGTAGGATATTAGATAAACATAAAAAAATTATTATATATTAGATACTAAGGTTACAGTATATTCATTTTATAGTAATAATTTATGGTGGTTGAGGAATAAATAATACAAAAACAATTGTTGATTAACGTTTTCACTTTTTCAGGTATCCTCCTTAGGTTTTCACATAAATCATTCCTAGGTAAATTTTTTTCTTAAATAAATAATAAATGATGATATAAACAATTTTGGGAAGTTATTTGGGTATGTATTTTCCAAATCATATGTGTTTTATAGTTTTAATAGGATTTGATAATTGGTGGCCATTTATAAGTGATGTGAGTGGCACACGTATAATATTTTTGAAACAAATAATTATACCCATATTTTCTTCATGTAAAAACGATTTAATAATTAAAAATTCATGATAATATTAATAATATGATTAAAATATTGAAATATAATTGTTTTTATACATTTTTGGGTCATTTTGACTATTATCTGTTTTGTTTTACCCCTTAGTAAACCCATTTTTACCTTAATCGTATGAAATAAGTTTTACTATTTTCACAATTCATTTTGATAAAAATAAATAGGATGAACATATTAGGTAATATAAATTACAATTATTTAATATTTGGAATCTATTTTTCCTAATTCAATTCATAGTAGTGGAAAATTTAATTTAAAATGAATCCAATAGCCACGACGAGAGAGTGGGGTTTTAAAGAGATAGTGTTTAAAAGTATACAAAGTTTTTATATCAAAATTCAATACAAAAATGATAAAATTTAACTATGTCGGAATAATATATATATATATATATATATATATATATATAATTGATCTAATTTTACTTTCAAATAAATTAAAAATATAATCTTGTTTTATAAATAATTTAATGGAAAATTGATTATTCAATTAAAATTCAATATTTTTCACTATTAGTTAAAAAATGAAACATTTTCAAAAAATACCAAATATTTACCCAATGAAAATTTTTATATTTTTATTTCAAAATTTTATTTTATTTTGTAAAATATATTTTATAAAAGTTTGAAATTTTAATTCTAAAATAATTTCACTAAAGGTGATAAAACAACTTTTTAGAGAATATAGTTTTAATCATAAAATAAGATTTATTATTATCTCTTGCATAGAATACACATAAGATGACTGTTAGAAATTTGATTTAATATATAATATATATATTTCATTAAAATAATTCACCAGAAGTTATTCTTTTAATTTATTGATGTAAAATGTTTATGTTCATAAAAATAGTTTTTCAGAAAATTATTTGCATTATTTTCCAAAAGTTTTTATTTTCACTTTTAATTAATTGGTCAAAAAAAATTAATTATATATAGTTATGCAAACCAAATATTTTAATAATTTTTTTAATAATATTCATACCTATCATTCCAACAAATATATTATAACATTCATCTTAAATGATAATATTTTTAAAGTATGTCACATTTCGTTTAAACTCAGTGTTGTGTTTAACTCAAGAATAACTAAGTGTTATGTGTAACTCAAGCCAAACACAATGTTGTGTGTAACACAAGAAAAACTATATTTTTAAAATAACAAAAAATAATCTCAGTGTTACATGTAATGAAATACAAACAATTGTTTTCATGTAACACAATATTTAATCAATGTAACATGTAATAAAAAATATCAATAATATTAAGTTCAGTTAAAAAATTATATTTCACAAAATATAGGGTTATTTCAAGTCTTATAAAAAACAATGAGGTAATCCTTTGGTCATAGTTAGACAAAATATAATTTTTTACTCCATGAAACTTGACCACTTCTTTGAAATATATCATGGAAAGAGTATCCAGTTCGAAATATTCTTTCATAGTGATGAAGTGTGTTGAATTAAAAATAAGTTCTACAACAACCCATATAGTATTATGCCATGTAGATTTTTTTTGGGAGTATGATGATAAAATCCATATTAATATTTTCCCAATTCCATTTTGGTATGGGTCAGGGTAGAAACATCCTCTTAGACTATTCTCTCTTGGACTTAACATGAGAACACAATAAGAACCAAGATAAAAACACTATAATATCTCTCTTAATGTCATCAGAAAAAAATATTATTTAGGATCTCCATGCATATTTTTACTTCTATGACAAATAATGAATGGTGAACTATGAGCCTCCTCTTACAAATTCTTCTTCAAATCATGTATGGAAAAATGGTTCTTGAAACCTATCGTTCTATAAAAATCATGTTTAAACTCAGGAAAATTTCTCACCTTCTTATAAATCACTACATATTCCTTCCATGCATCTTTAAAATTAACTTGTATATATGGTCGAACAATCATTTGAGAAAGTTAGTATTTTCAACCTTCTAGAATGATTTCAGGATCTATCATTTTTCAAATCAATATATATTGGAAATATTTTTATCCTAAACATAGATAAGATAACATGAACCTTTCAGCTCAAAGCATTGACCACCTTATTCAGTTCCCCAGGGTGGTAATGTATTATGACTTCATAGTCATTAATTAGCTCCAACCTTCATCTAGGGTTCCTATCTAACAATTGATATGTAAACGTATACTATAAAATCTTATGATTATTATATATGTCATGAATTCTTTCATAAAGATAATTCCTCTATATATTTAATAAAAAAAAATACTGTAGCAGACTCAAAAACATGAGATTGGTAATTTTTCTCACGAGCCTTTAATTTTCAGGAGGTATTAGTTATCACCATATCATTCCACCTTATAATTCAAAAAATATATTATTTTATTTCTCACTATAAATTACAAAATATTCTCTACTATTGGGAAATGTAAGAATAGGAACACTACTTATCCTTCTTTGTAGTTCCTTGAAATTTTCCTCACATTCATTATTCCAAAGGAATATAGATCCCTTCTATGTGAACTTAGTATGTGTGTTGGATATAAATGAGAAAGTTTCCATAGAAATTTATAATACCCTACCAAAACATGAAAATAATGGATCTCAATCACGTGGTTGGTACTACCCAATTTTCAATAGCTTCAATATTTTATGTATCCACAGATATACACTCTCTTGAGATTATATGACCCAAAAAATGAAACATTCTTCAAGAAAAATTCATGCTTTTAAAAAAAATTATATATTCTCCATCCTTAGGGTATTTAGTAAAATTATTATGTTACCTTCTTTATCATACATTGACATTGAATAGATAAGACTATCTTCTTTAATGACTACCATGAAATGGTCATGGTAATTTCTATGGATTATATTCAATAAATATCTACATATAGTATAGAGATTAGTAAGAGTATATGTAATCACTCTATATTAATAGTTTCCATACATTGTATGAAATTTTTTCTTTAATATATCCTCCTTATATACCCTCAATTGATGAAATCCAAAATGAAGGTTAATATTTGAAAATTATTGATCTCTGTGTAGTCAATCAAACAATTCATAAGTGCGCCCCATGGCCACAAACTTGTCTCAACGAACCCAATATCAATATTCTCTAGGATTTTCTTATTCAGTTCCCTCAACTTAATCAGGATCATTCTATAGAGAGTCTATGAAATATGTGTAACACTTGGTATGGTTTCTATTGAGACTCAGCTTCATGACTTGCTATATGACTATGAATCTATTATATAAATTCATCAACAAACTCCATTGAAATATGCACATCATTGAAGTTGAGTTTCTCACTAACTATCTATGATAAAAACCCATTTTGAAAATGAATCAAGAACCATACAATGGGTGAAATTTCAAATTTAATTTCATATTTATCGTAACACTGGTAAATGATCATATATTAGTTTAAAATATCAAATTTTACTTTCCTTCACCAGAACATGATGCTAGATCTATATAGATTAAGACAATATGTGATTAAGATAACAACAAATTCAACTAAAGGGAGATTAATATGATTTTTAGGAGGCACATTACAAAAAACATCAACTAGAGAAAAATCATATACTTAAGATTTGATCATCATTCCATTTGGTTTTTTCACATATAATCCAACATATAATCATTTTGGTGGAATTTTTATACCCTTATAAAATTATTCAGAGATAAGATTGGGTTGGTCCATGATCAAATAAGACATTATGAGTTCTAAATTTGGTGATAAGTATTCCCCTCACCATGTCATTATAATTATCATAAAAATAGTAACCACTAGATATTTACCTTAATATCTCAAATTAATATTTTTTATATGTCGATCATTTCCATTAGAATTTTTATTTTATCACCTTTTTCATAATGTCGAAACACCTAGAATTTGAAACACTGAAGATTTGGGGGTGAATTCAATGAAGATTTCTCATTATTTTTATCAATAACTAACTTATTCTTAGCAATTCAGCATTAATCCACTTAATAACCTTCAATTATATATTTTATAGTCATATTAAAGTAATTTAAGTCATGTTTCCTTTCACACATTGAGCATGAATAAAATATCATCTTATAATATCTGTGGTGTTTAGAGTTTTATTAAATTTGATCATTCTTTTTTTATAAAATCAATAATATTTATGGGTAAATATAATCTCCATTTAATCCTTTATATCACATAAATTTTTTCCTTCATAGCTAATTAATTCTCTTATGGATAAAACCCTTCAGAAGCTTGGTTTTAACCCACTGAAAAATAAATCGACATTAATTTTAGGTTGGATGATAATACCATATGCATACATCACAAGCCTCATAAAACATTCATCATATGTAAAAATATATTCATCAAAATTTTAATTTAGATTATGTAACTCCATATCCATTTTCATACAAAGAATATGAGGATTTACTAATTTAAATATAATCAATTTAAATAATCCCACTTCATGGTATAGATTTATTCATGATACCCCATACTCTTGATAAGAGAACACTATCGAGCCAATTTTCCTTCCAAATGATATAAATAAAAAATAATTTTTTCATCCTCTAAATAAAGTATAATGGAAATAAATTTTTAGTTGTACTGATCCATTTCATGGAAACTCTTGGATCACTATAAACACAACAATAAGGTGGATATTACCTCATGAAGTACTAAATTGAATATTGTTCCAACCTTTGCTCATTTGGATGTTCATAATGATTTTTAGCTTGAGAAATGTGTGATATCATAGTGAACAATATTTTTTATTCAACTCCAATAAAGTTTGGTTTCTCTAGAGGAAAAAAATTACATTTTCTATCACATTCATCATTATCATGGTTCCTTCAGGTTCCATCCATTGAATAATGAAAAAAGATAGTTTTTGAAATAATAATCAATGTTTGGAACCACATAATCATGGAAAATCACTTATAGGATGTCTATTCCATGAAATCTTCCTTTTAAATTATAAAACCATAAAATTATACTAGGTCATTCATGGTCATTATTCAAATCATTTAGGATGGTTCATGTAAAGGTTTTTGAATTTCCAAAATATATCCATGAGGAGTGTCGAACTATGTCTGTAGAAAGGATCATAGTTATGCACCAGGTTATGATCTTGTCAAATACAAATGTTTCCTTTTAAGAGTTATTACCTATATATAAAATTGTGCTAGAGACACATATCCCTTCTGTTCTCACTAAATTTAACTTATCCTCATTTCCAAATATTAACTAAACTTGTTATCTAATACCAACTACAGAATCCAATAATTTTCATACACAAATATTACATCTTAATAGATAA
Organism: Viscum album; assembly: GCA_963277665.1. Taxonomy (NCBI): domain Eukaryota; kingdom Viridiplantae; phylum Streptophyta; class Magnoliopsida; order Santalales; family Viscaceae; genus Viscum; species Viscum album. The sequence goes on from OY728121.1 coordinate 1,252,563,930, forward strand.
AGGTTATTTTCATTATAAAAACATGTACAAGGACCTAATGGTTTTGTCTCTTTAAATGGTGGGATACACAAAAAAATATTTCATAAGTGAACTATATCATCTCCCATAGATTGTTTTATAACTAGAAACCTTCTTATACATATCATACATAATAACTTTCTGCAAAACCTGGGGAATGGAAATTTAAACAAGGGTGAGCTCATATGATTAGTAATCAAAAACAAGGGATATATAAAAATGACATGTGGATATGCATATTATAAAATAAAAATACTATTTTAAAACTATACCCTAAAAATCATAGATCATAAACATGAGTCATTGTACAAATCTTGGTATTTAATATGACATGAATCAAAAATCACCTAAATTATATGAGCTATTATTGAATAAGATTGACATTAGATATCGATTTATGGAATACCCATACCAATATATAATTTTATGTCAAGGTTATCCACCAAGACATTCATAACATGTTAGGCTTGGGATAATCACCTGCGTACTTTCATCGGGCTTGGGAGAACCTCTCGTGAACCCTCTTTTATATTTATGATAACCACATGTGTACTCTCTTTTGGGATTGGGATAACCTCATCTATAACCATTGATATCATATAAAATTATTCATAACATAATGAATTATAAGGAAATATAATTACGGGTCCACCTATAACATTATTGATGTCATACATATATGTTTCATAATATCATAAAATATTCATCATGTTTTATAAACATTTCATCACAGCATATCACATGTAAAATAAATGGGTTTCATAATCATTTTTTCAGTTCATCATATCATAACCCATGAAAAAGGAATAGGTGTCATAAAAATATCTTCAGCATCATAATAAATTCCAAATAAAGAATAAGTATGGTATCATTGGATCATATTCATAGTAAAAAATATCTAATGTCAAGGATTTGAACATAGATTGAAAATGTGATTAAAAATCACATGGATCATTTCTTGGTGAAAACATCCCTTCCACATTGAAATCACTTATATAAAAATCTAAAAATTTATTATATATTAAAGAACACATTTTCTTTGAAAATAACTATATAATATTTTAATGGATGATTTAAATCATCTATTTTCCATGATTGTAGAAAATTTTGTTCATTCCATGTATGGTAAAACAATGATTCCATTCACATTTTTAGTAAAATGTAAAACATACCATATCCTGAAAATTCAATATAAGGTATGTTTTAAACAAATTTGTAAAAATTAAAACATGGATAAATTATTATTAAAAAAATCATTAAATTATAGTAAAAATTTTATACTTTTAAAATAATATGGACATGTAAGAAAAGGTACTTTTGATCAAAGAGTAAAATAAAATTAAATTTTATTAAAAATAATTATTCTATTATATTTAATCCTTAAATAGAGTAAAATAAATGAAAAAATTATATTCTAAATAAATGAAAAGTGGATAATAAATTTATTTATTTTACTAAGTGTTAGATAATATAATTTCATCATCAAATACATAATCATAAAAAAACATGATAAAATGAGATTATAAAAAAAACCATTACCTTTTTGGTATGTTTTTAATTGTTAGACCCATGAAATAAACTGTTGATTGAAATGTATACCACATAATTTTAATGGGATTCATAATAAAATACATTCATGGGAATGATATACATGACATTAAATAAAAAAAATATTGTATAAGGCATTGCCCCACATAAATAAAAGTTTGATGAAAACCCCCTTCCTCAAGTCGTGACTTCCTTCATATAGATACAAAACTCATGTATAATAAATATATCTTTATTATACATATATTAAAGAACCTACTCATATATATCATCTGATATATGATTTAATGATGAAATTTTATTACATTTTTTATCAACAATTCCCTATTCAAATCACTCATTCGTAAAAGTAAGATATAGAAAATTAATTACACCATTTTCATGGAACACATGGTTTTGTATTTTTTTGGTCATTTTATCGCTTTTCGTTTAGTTTAACACTCACATGAACCCATTTTAACCACAAACATGATAATTGATTTTTATTATATTTACTATTCATTCGGACAAAAATTGAAGTTAAAAATATTATATAATATTAATTATGATTATTATAGATATGGAATCCAATTTTAAAATTTTAATTAATAGAATTATAAGAATATGATTTATAATTAAACACACAGGTGCAAAAAAATGGTATTCCAAAGAAAAATTATTTTTAATAGTAAATGGTTTTATATCAAAAGTCAACATTAAATTATTTACAATGACCTAAATTGAATTAATAATAAAATAATTTAACTAATTTATATTTTAAACAATTTTAAAATGATATTTAACTATTTAAATTATTTAAATAAAAAGGCACCTTTCTATAAAAATAACAATATTTTTCTATTCATAAAAAATGTTATCTTTTCAAACAATTGAAAAAAAATCTATGAAAATATTGATTTTTTTTCAAAAATGAGGTTCACTTTTTCAAATAAATTTTTTAATATAGGAAAAAATTACTCATTAATATTTCTCGAAAAAAATTAATACAACCATTTTTGAGAAAAAATTATTTTTAAAGCATATAAACACATTGTTAAAAAATAATATTATTTTTATCAATATATTTTGTTTATATAATAAGATTATAATAAAATTGCAAATTTTGATTAGTTCGATTCATACCACCAAATTTAATGGCTATTTAAAATAATAATATTTATATTATTTTGAAGTTTGTAAAATATTGATGTTTTTTGTAATTTAAGATATCAAAATATTTAATTATTTAAAAAACTATTTCATAAAATGGTTGGTTGTTACACATATGTCCCAATTACTTCAAAAATTAGTATTTTTCATATTAAATCAATTAGAAAGACACAGATAGTTTAACCATGTTCTCTCTAAGTATTTATATGAGTGACTCTAATACCATTAGAAGGGATAATGTGTACATATTTATCAAATAATGATTTTTTACCCTCCCTATTATAAATCCACGAGATTATATACTAATATTTTCATGAATTATATGGGAAACTATATCTTTGTAGTAGCCTGACTACCCCATCAATAGAGTATTTTGGGAATTGATTATATGATGGGGGTGCTACATAGTGCATTTAGATATGGGGCCTCACTAACATAGCATTGAATTATATATATTAGTGAATAATAGTAAACTCATAATCATAGTTGTTTTTCTCAAATTGAGATCTAGGCTTTATCCTACCAAAATTTTCGATCACACTCTTATTCTATCATTGAATCGTCGGGTTGGAAGGAGTCATGGAATCTTCATAATTTATAAAGAATTATAGGGTAAATATATGGATGAGTTTGATCCTAGAACCATTATTAGTTATGGATCAATGGATTTTTTATCATAATTCCTTTGAGTTATATAAAAGTGTATGATGTTCCCTTGTATTGATGCTTCTGAGTATTTTGTTGAGAAAAATGAAAATACGACATTATCAGAACCAATCTCTATTTGATATGTATCATCTATAAAGAATTTATCATTGAACTATATGGTGCTTAAAAGGATATTTATTATATGTTCTCTATGTTGAATATAGACATAGAAGAAATCCAAGATAAAAATATTGGTTGAGTTGATAACGAGTTTATTTTAGTTATGATTTTTCTTGAAATGGGATCTACACTTCATTTCATAATTCTATTCCATATCCTACATATTATAGGTTGATGATGATTATATATATAGTACATGAACTATCTAAAATTATGAAATATATTTGTGGTATCGGGTTAAATATGAGAAAGTCTTTCCATTTTTAAATAATGACCAAAAAATCATATATATTCTACTTTAACATATTGTAAAATTGGATTTGAAAGAGGCATAGAGTAATAAATATCAAATAAATACTTTTATAGAGTTTGTTAGAGTACTTTAATTTGGGTTTTTTATTATATATATCTTTATTAAAAATAGCATCTCAACACTAAAGTCCACAGTAATCTTAACTTCTCCCAGTATCCTCATCCTCTATAAAATATTCATCAATTATTAGTAGGGTTATAATAGCTTTACTATTTATTTCACATGAATACATGATTTACTAAATAAAATTACACTTAATATAACCCAAAGGATCGAGGAGTCTAGTTTCATTTGGAGTTAGGTACATAGCGTAACATCTAGAATATGAGATACAACAAAATTACTAAAAACATCCTTAACATCCATCTAATATTCATGATTTTTTAAAACTAAATGAGATATCTATTAGAGTCGGTTCCCTAGAACCAACTGGTTTTACCTTTATTACATTGATATTTAATTTATTATTACATATTGTTCATTGTTCTTCATGACTATAATGTAATAATGTCCTAGAGTATTTGTTGCATTGATAAGGTCATGACAGTTCCCCGCTATGATGAGAACCTTGAAATGCTATAACAATATTATTGAATATAGTTCTTTTGTTAGCTGAAATACTATGATGGGTCATATATCATGCAAACATTCAGGTGATAGTACTCGTAATCAAATGGGACTTCCTCTCATGATGTTCACACTTGGTAATCTCCAGGATATGAGATTATGAGAACAGATCCGCTAGAAGGAATTCTTCATGTTTTGGTTTCATCAGATATTTATGTCTATGTTTGTTTGTAATGATCCTTAGACATTAAGATTATCATTAATATGTTTCATGACTCACACATTTTTATTTTCTGACAAAAACTGTCACACAGATAGTTGGCGGGAAGTACAGTACGTTGGGAGCGTCACGAGTGACATGATATTAAAGGATAAGTCAGGGAAGGATTTGTACCTTCCATTTATGGAAGTTGATATCTTCGACCTTTGATTGAAATATAACCGTCACACCAAATTTCATGTCCATGGTGTGATGACGAGATTATTTTAAGTAGTAAAATAATGACTTATCAAGTATAAAGGTTGATGACACTATCATTAAACCTTCTTGATGAGATATTGAGACAAAGCGATTAAATTTCACAGTGAGCATTCGTATGTGGATGTTGTTTTTGTGACTTTAATTTTTTTTTCTTGGGTTCCTTGAACTGTTTCTAGATAGTACTCTTGGAATTTAGGCAATCCTGCCTAATGCCAATGAGAAAAAATCCTAGAGGATCACACACTAGGTGTCTTTGTGGGTCTTAGTTAAATTCTATTTGAATTTCACTAATAAATATTATTCTCAAGAGAGTGGAATAATTTTATTCAAGTTAAAATTATTTCCTAAATTAAATAAATATTTATTCACCAGATTATGGGTAAAATATATTTATTTATTTTATTGTTAGTTTAATAAATATTTATTTACTAGTTTGTAAATAAAATATATAATTTAAGATAATAAATTATTTATTTATTTATTCGGGTGTTCAATAAATAGAAGTGGAGTTTGAGTGGACCAAGGCCGGTCCAATAGTAAAATAATTATTATAAACAAGATAAATAATTATTAAACTAGTTGGAACAAATTAAAATAATGCTGCTATTATTTTGTGATGTGGAATTTTATTTATAATTCCATTTTTTGAAAGTTTTCGCACCATAAATAATGATGCAGTATTATTATTAAACCTAGGGGTTTTCTCAAAGTTCATGAATGTATTTAATTGTTTCTATTCAAATAAATATTGTAATTGAAATTCTATTTATATAAATAGACAAGTATTATTATTGTGCTATACACCACACCATACACCTATTGAATTGAGAAATGTTGATCCAAACAATTTATCTCTTAAATCCTCATCTCTCCCCTCTTAAGAAAGTGAGACATTCATCAAGACCGGTGAACAAGAGATCAAGAACGATGGTCACAAGACACTCGTTTCACCATGCTAGCACCCAGAGAAAGAGCGGTGTCAATCGGAGGCCAACGGAGCATGTGTGGATCACTTCTATAGGGATTCTAATTTGAATCCTCGCAAGCGCAACGAGATAATCTGGAAGGTTTATTCCGAATGATCAACATCATCAACGAAGAAAATATCAATGATCAATGTATTCTTTTATTTATGAAATTAATTAAATTAATTATAAACATGATGTTCAAGATCCTCTCTATATGTTTTGGGCCTTTTCCTTCTTTATCTAAATCATTGATTCTATTCTGTGGAGACTGGCGTTCATCATCATATGGATCCAAGAATAATTATTGATCATGGTAAAAATTAAAGTTGGGTGTTGTCCCAGCCATCCTTTCATTGTGCGTGGAACCTTCAGGTGGTATCAGAGTGGTTACATCATAGTTTATAATTATTTAAATACTTTGTTGATGATTTATGACTTTAATAATTTAGTTGTTTCAATTCAAGTTAATCGTTCTGCAAATCTGAGTCTCGAGATCTATTCCTCCTCTTTCATTTCTCATTCACCTTACAGAAATTACCTTTTCTATTAATTTTGATTAAAATAAAATAGTAGATCTCATCCAGAGGTCCCAAAGGTTTCTGGACGTACAACACAAGATCAAACTATGTGTATTCGGCAGTACACTCCATGTAGCTAAGGTTCAATGCACTGGATCTTGTCTGCCAAACCAAGTCATGTAATTGGAGTTCTTCTAAGTCTTAATGACTCAATTTATTGAGCATGAATAGTTGGCACATTGTTTGGGATTATACACCATGTGGACCACTACACACGACATGTAGTCCCTTCAGTTTAGGGTTAGACGATATACCTCATAAACGGCTTTCTCGGATGGAGATCGTGTAACGAGGAACTACAATGTGTGTTCCTTACTAGACATGTCGTGTACTCCAAATATTTATGAAGTACACTCACACATTGTTTCCTCGGGAATGTAATTTGGATGGACGATGAAAAATAGTACAAACCGTGTAGTTGGAACTACACACCGTGTACTCATCCTAATTATGTAGATTTATTAAAATTTATTATTATGTTATACAAACCCGTGAGATGTGTACCATCATGCAGGCGTAAAGCTCAAGCACAACACGTGATAGGTGTTATATATATATATATATATGTTTTTAATTTAACATCTAAGTAATGTTCATTTCTACTCATTGGGTAGTTATGAATAAAAATTCACTGGGTTTCTTCCAAGGTACAACTTACATACGATTATAATTTTAAATAAATTTATTTGTTAAAAATTATGATGGATGAGAATCTCAAGGAAATTCAGAGAAGGGTTTAAGATTAATGGATTTATTAATTAAATATAAAAATTATTTGATTCGAGTTTGATTTATCTTAAACAAAAAAATTAAAGAATTCAATGATAGTTTTATTTATGTGTAAATATCACTGTATGTATGAATGATCATAAGCTGGATGAATACGTTTTTATGTGGATAGTTTCTTTTAATATATTTATTTAAATTAAATTTGTTGTCCTGTGAGCCATCATTAATATCTAAGGCCTGTGTGCCGATATTTTCTTTTATGTAAAACCCCATTTTTGCCTCTCACCTGCATGTGTGTTACAAAAGGAATATGTAATAGATGGAACTCCCAAACTAGTGGAGGCGGTTCAAGATGGATCCGAGACAAAAATAATCCCAGGAGATACAGAGGTGGACTTGTGGAAAGCTGTAAACATGAACCCAAGAGGTTCAAGATGTTTCTCTCCTGGGTCAAGGTTAGATTATCAACCACTAGATAAACTAACCATTAAAAAAGATTATGATCATTCTCTTTATTTTATTTCTGTCAGTTGTATGGTTTATCATTATGGATGTTTTGTCATGATCACGTAATTAATGTATTAAAAAATCATTCAAGATATAACTTAAATAAACCAGACATAAGCATAAATATTTTCGAGACATGGATAATCACCTAATTAATTTCCACTTAATATTAACAACAATGTTATAATGATAATAAAAAATTCACGCATAAGAGACAAAAAGACCTCATATAAAATATTAAGTCAGACCAAGCCTTTCTTTACTTGATTAAGGGAAAACCTCAATAAAACTATTTGTTTGATCAACCCTTGTTGGGAGACATACTTTTATATAGAAAACCATTATGAAAGGTTTCGGGTTTAATTAACCATGTTATATCAAAAGGAGTATCCCTTTGTAGACATGGCGTAATATTGGATGCAAGAGTTGAGGAAATACAAAAGTTAGGATTTCTGGATTGGGGAGTCCACTCAACAAATCAAGGAGCTGCAAGCCCACAGTTGGCAAAGACCTGCCTACTTAAATACCTTCAAATAGCTTTAACAACCCTTTTGGGGGTTATACGATGTGGAATATGGATCTATGCCACTATAATGTCATAGAAACATGACATTATATGTTCAATGGTGAGGGCCATTGGGACTTGATTAAATAGTGGGAGACTTAATAAAAATATATTATTTCTCATAAAATGTAATCAAGAAAGTACTAATGATCTTCTCTTTTAATTGTAGAATAAAAATTACAAGCTTTTCAACAACACTATCTCTAAGATAAAATTTGGATAAAGACAACATCCTCCCTGGTAGTAACTTCTAGGAATGTTTAATTTGCCTTCGGGTTATCATACATCTTGAATGAAAGTCTTACGTGCTGGAGTCTGCATAACTTGATCTACCTTTCAAAGAGGCGAGTGATGAGGATTTCCTGGTCTATGAGAAACATATGAACGACACGGTCAATGTTCAATGTTTGATGCTATCATCAATGTCTAGTGAGCGCATGAAGTTCATGAAAACATGGATGCTAATAGAATGCTCTAGAAGCTCTGTTGTATTTACCAATAGGGATAAAGATAGGAAATGTTTGAGATCTCTAAGGCAATCTTTCATAGTTATCTTGGAGAAGGTGCCCTAGCTGGGCCTCATGTAGTCAAGATCATTGGCTACATTAAACAACTAGAGGTTCAAGGGTAAAATTTAGAGACCCATTTTTTTTCCTAATAAGACTTTGAAATATGTCTTAGAATATTTCAAGGGCTAGGCACTGAGACGGCTTGCAATTCTGAGGCCCGTTGAGCCCAGAATTAATTTTATAAAAATGTAAAGTGTTTTTATATTACGAACATGTGTTTAACTAAAGAAAACAGTTTATCTCCTAAATGGTTGATCATATCAAAAATTTGATACCATGGTTGGGTCTAGACTATAGTATTTCCCCTAGGCATGACATAAAATAAGTCGGCGCAGGATGTTCGGACCCCTCTCTCATTAGAAATATATTAAATTGATATATTAAATTACTAATTTATTCATTTGATATCTAAAACCTGAATATCTCTCGAACATGGACTTTGATGAAAAATCTGAGACCACCGATGAGCTCAGAATGTAGGCTTTACCCTAAATAGGGTGTATCCTTTATTGGAATTGGGGGTTCGGCTTATGCTCCATCGTGGGAGAATAATTAAATAATTAAGTAATTTTTTATTTAATTATTTAATTAATTTCCTTTAACCTGATGAGAGGTTATAAATTCATGGTTATGAGATCTTGGCCTCATAACCCTTTTTTCCAAAGATTCCTCCTCCTCTCCTCTACTATCCTCTCCATTTACAAACGTCGCTGAAGCCTTGGATCCTAGTGAATTGAAGAACGACAAACGCAACATCTTATCCTCGTCGTTGTGCAAGTGTGATCTTCGTCAACACTAATGGGATCATGATGAATGCGATCTTCACCAATGATCAATATAAACTGAGGTAGGATTTATCTTTTTTTATTCCTTACCCTAGTTTAAATTTCTCATGATTAACGTGAATTAAATAAATTAATTCAAGGATCCATAAACAATTTTTTGAATTAATTTTATTTTTGTTTATCTTAAATTTGAGATTATTGAAGCATGATAAATATTTAATTTCAAATCCCCCTTGTTCTTTATTCTCCAAAACTATGGCCAAACTAACATGGAAATCGATCTTCACTTAGACCGAGATCTTTCCCTATTCATGTTCTGCGCATTCTTTGTGTGTTCTTCATCATAAAATAATTAAGCACACTGGAAACTAAATGTTTTGTTGAGCGCGACATATGGATGCGGAGATCTCGACCCAAGGATCTGGGATCTGCATTCGTGTTTTTTTTTTCCAAGTTAAAATATAAGCCGAAATGGAATGTGAAAGGATACCATGGCACAGGTCCGACGAGGGTTTCAGTTGTTCAAGGAGCTAGTTCGGTGAGGTGATCAGGCGATCAGGTGACCACGGAAGCTGGGTGAGGTAGCTCTGGTGGCTTGCGAGAAGTCTCTGATGGTTTGGGCGGTATAGAAGACTGGTTCAGCGCGAAGGGGAGACACGAAAAGCGTCAATAATAATAATTATTATTAATGATAATTATAGTGACCCGTTGATGAAATTGAAGGAGGATTTGTTATTATTAAATTAAATAATAATGGTAATGGTATATTTTAGTGTGTGATTAATTAAATGGTATGGTTTTAATTTAATATGAAAATAACCATGATAAACTAATTTAATGGGATTAAATTCGAACATTAATGATGGGTGTTATTACTGTTTATTTTATAAATAATAACATTGAATGGAGAAATGGATTTGGAGTGCTATTTTGGAGAAAAAAACGTGGGATAATGAGATAGATTGGAGAGAGAATCATGTTGAAAGGAAAATAAATTAATGGAAAAACGAATAGAAGAGAGAGGCGCCATATGGAACCTACCTAAATAAATGGGATACCCATTGTGCGTGAATCTCAAATGAGATTGGAGAGAGAAATTTTCAATGAAATGATATAATAATAATATAATATTATTATTATTATTTATGATTTTCAAAACCATAATTTGTTCATAATTATCCGTGCGACCTCGGTTTCACGAACCATCAGCGGCATGGCAACCCAGACATCGAGACAGAATTTATGAGTCTAATATTGGATGTCTTTTTTGGGTTTTATGATCAGGTACCTGAAATGATCTTGATTTAATAGATTTAATATTATTATTAAATCTCCGACCCACCATGACTCCTGCATGCGACCTTCGATTGACTGGCCATTAGCGGTGACATGAACCTGTCTTTAAGATGGTTGATTCAAGTCTAATGTTGGATACTAAATTCTGTTTCATGGTTCAAGTCCACGAAACAGCCAATAAAAATAATGTTATTAGTATTACAGGATCTTCTATCCAAAATATCTCTCTCATACAGTGTCTGAATGATGAACCATCAGTGACGTTGCAACCCTAAAATTAAGACGTATGTTTCAAGACCAATATAGGATATTTTAGGTCAAGGTCAAGGCATGGGCCCCATGAGCCTCGGTTGATGTGTGTTGCGGTGAAATGGAACTTTTTCACTGGGTATTCGTTTTGGAAAAATGATTAGTCCATATTGTGTGTTTTTTCATGTGGATCACAATGGTGTGACCCGTTTGGTTTTCTGGTGTCGCTTGAAGTATGACTGGTTTGGAACAAGCCCGAATCCAATCGGGCCCTTGGCACAAAAATTCTTATAACTTACAGTCTGGGTGTTCGATTGATGCACCGTTTGTCGTGATGGAACCCCTATGACATGGAGGTCCTTTATGTTACAATCTTGTGGAACTTCGTGGTGGTTAAGGTATGATCGATAACCTGAGCAGCTGAACCAGGGTGATTCTTTTAGTGAGAGTTAGGATGGATACTCCATTGATGATTGAAGGTACAGGTATTCCTTACTCTACTCCGGTAGAGATGGGAATCCCCACCTCATGAGTGTGGGTTCATTTTCCTCTGAGAAGGTTTTCTTATCTTTAGAGTTGGTACTCCCACACACAGCCAGACCAGGTCGGTTGCATGGGTCACCCTATGTTCAGATTAAATGGGTTGACATACATGGGTTGATTACATGAACGAGCATACGGATAGCATACACGGAGCGGACCCTAGATACTTTGACACGATGGGTGATCCTTTCTACATGTTTTATAGTTATGTTTTACATGACTAGCCCAGCAACATGGGTCGTTGTACACGGTTAGTACCCGGGTTCAAAAGACACAGCTTGTAACCTTTCTACACGTCATGTACTTTTCAGTACATGGAATGATCTTCTTTTCCACTTTATCTTGGACATGTTTCCTTTGGGTTAGTGTCCCTTTTCTCATTCCCTTGAAGGTCAGGCAGTGTTTCCTACTACTGGAGTATAATCCATTTAGCAGGACTTTCTGTGATAGAGTCAGGCATCCCTCTAAGAGGCACGTAGCGAGATCATCTATCCATTATTGTCCCTAGGTAGTGTCAGCCATTGACGTGACCAACTCTACCGGGCATTGATCCTCTACCTATCAGGTGAATCCAAATGAGTCGTGGTATCCGCCAAGGCCCAAGCTGTGATCCTCATCTGTGTATCATGATCTTTCCCCACTCAGGACTGTGTTCCCCTGTAATGAGTGTATTTTTCTATCGTGGTCTTTCCCCACTCAGGAGTTTGTTCTACTGTAATGACTGCATCAATCTCTCATGACCTTTCTGATGAATGATGCTTTCCGGGATGACATTATTAGAGCTATTAGACTCATGGAGTGAGTTCTCCTAGATGAGTGCTTTGTGGACTCATTGAAATGGATCCCTAGCATGGGTATATGGTTTTGTAACTTGTCTCTATACTATAGGTCTGAGTTACGAGTATATCTGGTTCCCCTGAGAATATGTATGGGCATATACCTAGTGTGAGTTGTGAGATGAAGATCCCCTTACTCTCTTGTTTGGGTTTCTTTGAGTCGTCATATTTATTATTGGGTGGAGTTGTACTCTTTTTTGTTCACTCTTATTGTACCTTGTTCTCTCTTACTGCTCTCCTCTTCAGTAAATATCTTGCTACTCCACCGATCCTTCGGGGCATCCTACTGATTATTCTTATACTCACCCCTTCTTGGGAATTTCCCGCATTCAGCGTGCCCTTGCAGACGATGAACATGTTGATCGTGACATCAGAGGAGCTTCAGGATACGGGGATCTTGGACCGTGTGCGGTGGTAGTAGCTTGGGATTCAGGAGGGGGACTCCTCCAGCTATTTTACTTTTTCATTTGTTGTCGGGTTGTGGCACTTTTCTCATTCGGTGTGTATTTTTTCCCATTTCCTCTGCATATTTACTTTTCTTGTACTTGTACAGTTATAGGTCAATGAATTTTTATTTGGTTCCATTTTTATAGTAGTGTGGAACCTTTCTTTATCCTTTTTCTCTGCACTTTCACATTGAGTTAGTTCCCTGTGTGTGTACAGGTTCTTAGGCAATGGCCTCCCTGAGGTTGTTATGCCTTTGGTGCTAGTTTCCAGCCCATGGCCTATGGAGGCGTGCTTGGGGTAGTTGCGGTTTGAGCACTAGTATGGGTTGGGTCATGAAATTTAAACTCCTCAACGAACCAGGAACCAATCTCCTTCTCGCATCACACCCTCATGTATTCACTAACTTTTTTTTCAATTTCAATATGACAAAAATTGAGAAGTCTCTATATGATCTTCTTATCCTCATTTTCCAATTGGAAAAAGATATGAAGCGTGAAAAGACTTTTTTCCTTATGGTGAATTAGGGTAAAGGGAAGGAAAAGAGCTTTAAGCCCAAAGCTTCTTCACAGCCTTCCATGAAATGGAAGATCAAAGGAGAGGCAAAGGAATAGGAGGTTGTTTGTTTTGCATGTGGCGGGAAGGGCCATTGGAAGAAGAACTGCACCAAGTCTGAGAAGCAAGGGGATGCTTTAGGTTATTTTTTAAGGAATTAAATCTATTTTTTTCTAAAAATTGGGTATCAGATAAATATTATAGTGCTCATATATGTATCCAAATATAGGAACCATGTAGATTCTAGAAGATTGACTGAGGGAAGGTAGATCTATGTTCAGCCAATGAAGCCATACTTGCTGATGTAGCTATCGGGGACTACCACCTCACTTTTCCAACTGGGATGATCTTGGGGTTAAAAGGTTGTTATTATGTTCCTTTTGTTACAAAAAAATTATTTCTATATTGATATTAGATGTATATAGATTGGTTTTCATGTGTGAAAATTAAATTTTCTTCTTTTAAAAAGATATCATTCATTTTGGTAGGGGACATTAATACAATGGTATTTATGTGTTGGATTACGCAAACCTTGTAATGGAAATCGATAACAAAGATACGTCACATGAATCATACCACACCCAACATTGGCATCACATGTTAGGTCATGTAAACGAGAAATGATTGACATAGTTACATTAAGATGGATATTTGGATTCTTTTGAATTAAAACCACTTGGCATATGTCACGCACATTTATAAGGAAAAATAACTAAATCCCTATTTAGTGGGAAAGGTGAAAGTGCTAAAGAACTTCTTGAATTGGTTCATACCCAAGTGTGAGGACCATTTCTAGTTAAAGAAATGGTAGGTTACTCATACTTCATAACTCTTACAAAAAAATTTAGTAGATATGGATATATCTACTTATTGACGAATAAGTCAGATTCTTTTGATAAGTTCATATAATAAAATAATGAATTTGAGAACCATCTTTGTAAGAAGATTAAGAAACTCCACTCAGACCGAGGTTGGTAATATCTTAATGAAGAAGTCATTGATTACTTACAGGATTTTGGGATCCTATCCCAACTCACTCCTCCAAACATGACCTAGTGGAATGGTGTGAACAAAATAAGGAACTGCACCCTGTTAGACATAGTGAGATCAATAATGAGTCATGCAAGACTTCCATTATACTTTTGGGGATATGAATTACAAATAGCAGCATACATACTAATGCAAGTTCAAACTAAATCGATAAATGGTATTCTCTATGTGTTTTGGAGTGGAAAAAAGTCCATGTTATCGAGTGTACATGTGTGGGGTAGAGAACTTTTTGTTATGGCCTCTTCAGGTAAAAAACATGCACCTTGTGGCACAATGTTTATCGTTATAGGATACCGTAAGGAAACAAGGGGATATTCCCTATACAACCCCTCATAAAAAAGGTTATAGTGGCAATACATTCCATATACCATGAGAAGGATCACAACTCCAAAAGATATAGTGGGTCCGAGATAGACTTCGATGAAGTCAAGGCTCAAGGTACACACGAGTTGGTACGGGAACAGATTCCACAAAGCCCCATGGAAGAAGAATCTATTCGGGAGAAACAAGTACTGTATATGAGTACAAGAGAGTTTAGAGAACCTAAATGGTATGTTTTTCTATTTACTGAGGATGGTTACTCATTATTAGTTGATAATAATGATCCTCTAACCTACAAGGATGCATTATGTGGCACAGACATTGCCAAGTGGAAGGAATCCATGAATTCTGAATTGGATTCCATGTATCAAAACCAAGTCTGGATTTTAGTAGATCCTTCAGTTGATGTAAAGCATGTTGGTTGAAAATGATTATTCAAGAAGAAACTAGACATAGAAGGACATGTTAGTACCTATAAGGCATGACTGGTTGCAAAAGGGTTTAAGAAATTTCAAGGAATTGAATATTATGGAACCTTTTCACTAGTTTAAATATTAAAATACATCAAAATTATAATTACCATTACAGCTTACCATGACTATATGATTTGGAAAATGGATGTCAAATAGCCTTCCTTAATGGGAACATTCAGGAAGATGTCTACATGACACAACCTGAAGGGGATGTGTCTCCAAAGGATTCCAATAAGGTATGCAAGTTGAAAACCCCATTTTTGGATTAAATAAAGCATCCAGGTCATGGAACATTTGTTTTGATGAATCCATAACAGAATTTGGTTTTATAAAGAATGAATGTGACCCTTGTGTCTCCAAAAGGTTTAGTGGGATTTCAGTCATTTTTTCTAAAAGTATATATTGATGAAATATTACTTAATGGAAATCAGATACCAATCTTATAGTCTGTTAAGGCATGGTTGAATCAATGCTTCTCCATGGAGGACTTAGGCGAGGTAGTGTATATTCTTTGGATAAAGATCCTTCGTGATAAACCCCAGAGATTGATGGGCCTAATTCAAAGTACATACATTGATAAGATACTAACGAGAATATGTATGGAATAATCCAAGTGGGGATTATTTCCAGTGTCATGTGCCATTCATCTTTCCAAGAAAATTTGTCCTCAGACTCATGAAGAAAGAATGATAATGGAAAGGACTCCATATGCATTAGCGATTGGGTAATTCATGTATGCCAAGCTATGTACTAGGTTGGATGTCGCCTATGCCTTAAGGTTATTTTCTTAGTTTATGGAGGAGATGAGGAACTAGTTATCAGAGGATATGCAGATGCTAGTTTCCTGACTGATCAATATTCCATGAAGTTGAAAATGGGATACATCTTCAATTTGAATTAAGGTGCAGTGAGCTATATGAGATCAAAGAAGAGTGTGGTCGCGTATTCTATAGAAGAGTCTTAGTATATCGCAGCTTATGAGGGATCTAAGGAATCAATTTGGATGAAAAGCATCATCCAGAAGCTGGATATGATACCTAGTAGTAAAGATGACATCACATTATACTGTGATTATACTACAGTGGTGGATCTCACAAAAGATCTAGGGTCATATTGGTAGACAAAGAACATACTCCGAACGTATCATATTTTGAGGGATTTTTTTCAGAGAGGTGAAGGTACAGTGAGTAGTATTTCCATGGATGACAATGTGGTAGATCTGTTGACTAAAGCCCTGACTAGGAAGAAACATGATCACCATGTGAGGTCTAGTGGACTGAAAGTTGTAGCCAGTTGGCTCTAGTCCAAGTGGAAGAAGTTTTAAGATTTTGTGTCCCGGAATCAACTGTTTTTACTTTCATTACATATATATTTAATGTATTATTACTTATTGTTAATTGTTTTTCATGACAATGATATAATAATTTCCTGGAGTATTTGTTGCATTGATAAGTTCATGACAGTTCCCCTTTATGATGAGAAATTTGAAATGATATAACAAAATTTTTAAATATAGATCTGTGGTAGGATGACATATTATGATGGCACACATAGCATGCAGACCATCAGGTGCGAGTACTCATAAGTAGATGAGACTTCTTATCATGAAGTTTTCACTTGGTAATCTCCAAGATAGGTGATTATGAGAGACTCACGAGTAGGAAATCTGCATGTTTTAGTGTCATTGGATATTTCTATCTACGAGTGTGTGTAACAATCCTTAGACATTAAGATTATCATTAATGTGTTTCACAACTGACTCACTTCGATTTACTGATGAAAACTGTCACATAGACAGTTGGTGGGAATTAGGGTACGTTGGGTGTGTCATGAGTGACATGATATTAATGGATACTTCAAGGAAGGATTTTCCCCTTATATTTATGGAAGCTGATATCTTGTCCCTTTGATTAAAATAGGACTGTCATATGAAATTCCATGGACATGGTGTAACGACGAGTTTATTTCAGGTAGTCAAAGAATGATTTATCAAGTATAAAGGTTGATGACACTATCATGAAACCTGCTTGATGAGATATTGAGACAAATAGATTTTATTACACAATGATCGTTCATATGTGGATATCGTTGTTGCAACTTTAAATTCTTTCTCTGGGGTGCCTTGACCCATTGCTAGACATTACTCTTGGACTTTAGGCAAGCCTGCCTAATGTCAATAAGAAAGAATAAAAAAGGATCACACTCTAAGTGTATTTGGTGGTCTTGGTCAAATTATATTTGAATTTAATTAATAAATATTATTCTCAAGAGATTGGAATAATTTTGTTCAAGTTAAAATGATTGCATAAATTAAATAAATATTTATATGTCGGATTGGGGGTAAAATATATTTATTTATTTTCTTGAACACTTAATAAAAATTTCTTTACATTTTTGTAAACAAAATAATTATTTAAGAGAATAAATTATTTATTAATTTATGTGGGTGTTCAATAAATGGATGTGGAGTTTGAGTGGACCAAGCCCGGTCTGGCAGTAAAATAATAATTTTCAAGGTGATAAATAATTATGTAACTATTTCGAAAAAATTAAAATAACATTTCTATTATTTTGTGATGAGGAATTTTATTTATAATTCTATTTTGTGCAATTTTTTTCACCATAAATAATGATAGATTATTATTATTAAAAGCATTTTTTTCCTTTAAGTTCATGAATGTATTTAATTTTTGGTACACAATTAAATATTGTAACTAAAATTCCATGAACATAAATAGAAAAGTATGCCTATTGTGCCATAAACCACAGTAGATTCTTGTTGAATTGAGAATTGTTGAGCCAAACAATTTCTACCTCAAATCCTCCCCTCTCCCCTCTCAAGAACAAGAGACTTTCATCAAGACTAAAGAACAAGCGCTCAATAACAACCGACACAAGACACTCGCTTCGCCGCTCTAGCACCCAGAGAACGAGTAGTACCATTCGGAGGCTATGGGAGTATTTGTCGATCACATATGGAGTAATTATAGATTGAATCCTTTCAAGTGAAATTAGATAATATAAAAGGGTCATTCTGAACAATCAACATCATCATAGAAGAAAATATTGAAGTTCGAAGTAATATTTTTTTATGAAATTAATTAAATTAATTATAAACATAATGTGAAATATCCTCTCTAAAGGTTTCACGCCTCTTCCTTATTTATCTAAATATTTGATTCTATTCTATGGATAATTTTGTTCATCATCGTACTGATCCTGGAATAATCATTGATCATGGTAAAAATTAAAGTTGGTTGTCTTCCCAACCACGCTTTCGCAGCACCCAGAACCTTCAATATCCTACAGAAAAACATAATAAAGGAGTGATCTATAAATCCCAGTAGGGGAATAAATAAGGGATAGCATGAAGAAGATAATACATTTTTGAGTATAGGAATATCAATGGGGTATAAGATGAACATGAATAATAAGTCATAATATAACATGAGAATCATAACTTGGGAAATATGGCAACAACAGTAAACACTTCCTCATAAACATATTCCAAGAATAAACCGCCATGAAATCATGGTGGAAATGACCCATAATTCAAGTAGGTTCACTCTTTGTCCCATCATTACATATCATGAAAATAAACATTACCCAATTCATTAGAGTGTTATATGGGTGCACCCATCATATTCATTTCATACTCATTATTAAGTGATCTACATAGATAATACATCATGGATTCATTAATCATCATTTATTAAATGATTAATTAATTTGTAATACATAAATTTAAGTCCCTAAACAATAAAAATATTCGAATAATGCTGAATACATTTGATAGAAAAATGGGTATGGCATTCACTGCAAAATATTTTTTTGGCATACAAAATCGTGGTTAAATTTCAACAGCATAAAGGTGCCACTTAAAAACTATTAAAATGGGATGATGAGAGATAAAGGGGTATATAATCATTTAGAAATTAAATTTAATGTAATATGAACATGGGAATATGTTTCCCAACATGAGGAATTTTAAATATAAGGAATATTATATTGAAGAAACTTTATTAAAGAAGAGGAATGAAGGAACCCGAATAAAATTTCAGCTTGATAACGGGTGTTTGTAAGGGTTCATATGAGGGAAAAATGAGAGTTAAAGGTGCTATCATCATTTATACACAAATTGGTCATCAAGGTGTATCTTTAAGAACATATCCCAATAGATGAAAATTGAAATTAAAAGACATATCATAAAATGAGTTTTTGATAAAAGATGTGAGTGGAGGATCCATTACTCATGTGTGTGATTCCCAAGGCATGGGAGGGACATCATGAAAAAATAGGGACATGTGGGGGGGGGGCTTTAAGGAGTGGAGGTAAGATCAAGGTCATTCTACAAGGAGTTTTATTGAATAGAAATGGGATTTTTGGTGGGTTTATAAAGGAAAAGAGGGGGATTTCTTTATTATTTAGATTTTAGGCTCTACATAATAAAATATCTAATCCCACAAACCATCCCATGTTTTTTACTAAAGGGGTGTGATTTTTTTTATTTTATAATTCCTAAGGGGGAACATATTAAAATAATTCTCTCTTCTTATGTGGAGGTGATTCAAACTCTTAAATAAATTATTTGAAACCCTTAAAATATATTATACGTTTGGTAGGATTCATAATGGAATTAAAAAATAAATAATATAAACATTAAATCACATTATTATAAAGGTAAAATTTTATTTTTTTCTTGGATCCCATTTATTGTAATTATTACAACACTTTTGGGTCATTATGATTTCATTAAATATAATGTATATTTATAGTATTTTTAATTTTTACCTGAAAATTCTAATGTCTCAAAAAATTATGAAAAATTCTCTATTGGATAATTTCAATGCTCTAATTCAAAAAAAAATATTAATTTTATATAAATAATTTTCAAAAAATATGTATTTTTCTTTTAGAATAAAATAAACATTTATTAAGAAATGTTGGGGATTTTTACAACACAACAGTTTTCAAACCCATTTAAAAATTACATTTCACTTCATAAATATTATGTAATAATTTATATTTAGTAAAAATAATTTAATAATGATATTTTAGTTAAATAATATTTATATTAAAAATCCATTAATTCTTTAAATTTAATGTCTTAATTGAAATAACATATTACTCAAAAATAAAATTTGTGTTTTATCATATCAAAATTTAATTTATATCAAACTAATTACTTAGATATTTATAAAGTGAAAATAATTAAGAGTAAAAAATGAATAATTTAAATAGAAATTAAATATAGTAATTCATATTATTAGAGTTACCTTGTTTGTATTATTTTTTAAAATTATTTTTACCCATATTTAACCAATTTTATTATAGTCGTGTTACTAAATATTTTCTACACTTATTATTAATATATTTATAAAATTAAGTTGATTTTATTAGATAATATTAATTATTATTATTCCAAATATGGAATCCATATTATCGAAATAAATTCAGGTAGTTTTATGAATTTAATTTAGTCTAAAACTGTAATCAGGATTGAAATCAGTTTTCCAAAAAATACATCTTTTTAAGAAAAAATAGATTTATCATTAAATCTATAATTCTTAATATTAATTATATGATCTAAAACATAAATATTGTTATATAATCTAATATTTTTTTAAATAATTTCTAATTATGGTTTATTTTAATTAATTATATTGTAGAATAATTATTCATTTTCAAACCATTTTCAAAAAAATTGGGTTTTAATCTTAAAAATATACTTGAATTGAAATATGGTAAAAAGTTGATTTAAATGTAATTAATTGAATAAAATATAACTAATGAATACTTATTTCACCTTTAAATAAATTTAAATATAATAATTTTTATTTTAGATTAATTAATTTACCAAAATATTGATATTTTTATATAAAAATGACATTTTCACTATTCATTGAATAATCAATATTTTCTAAAAAAATCCCAAATTTTTACCAAAAGTTAATTTTCTTACTATGATATCAAAAATGTATTTTTTTTATTAAATAAATTTTTAACTATTTGTGATCTTAATTATAATATTAATAAAATGAAATAACAATCATTTTTGTATGAAAACCAATTTTGAAGAACAAAAATACATTACCAAAAATTGATTGATTATTTACTCATAATTTATAAATATATATATATAAGAAATAAATATATTTCATTAAGTAGTTAATCCTAATAATATCTATAAATTTTATATAATGGCTAAGATGGACATTTTTGAATAATCATTATTTGTTTGGGTTTGGTGTTTCATATCTCATACATTATTGAACATAGTTTTCACTTTTAAAATAAACATGGGGAATTACAAGGGTAATCAGGTTTGTATATGTATTCATCATTAGTGAAACTATATATTAAATATATTTTATTTAATTATTTATATTTTTACTCCTAATACAATAAGACTCTTGTTTGGTGGGGTGGTTCTTGTAACCTCATTTGGCGGGATGACATCTATCCTCCCAGTGATGTGTATAAGAAATATGAGAGGATCTTAACTAGTTTGGGTACTGTTAAGGGATTTAATTTTTCATAATTTTTTACTATTAGTAAGGTATCTTTTTTTATTCCTTATTTTTAAAATATCAATTTCATATATTCCTGAAATATCCTAGCAACTGAGGTAACTTATGTGACATCAGAGGGCAAATGGGTCATAAATGGATAGTATATTTAATCCTTGAGTATAGCATGTTTCTAGAAGACCAATTATGAGAAATTCTATTCATAAAATTTATTTACACACATATCAATTATTTCTTTATATTATTATTCTTATTTAGGTAAGGTATTATAGGCTCACACCACCTATGTCAAGGGTTTTAACAACATAAGATTCCTAGATTCAAACATATTTTGTAGTATATCCATAAATAAATAGTTGAATGGGATATTTTTTTCCCAGTGTTCAATGGAATGGAAAATATTCTAGTCGATCATTTGGTTTTCCATCCTTGGGATTCACAATATTTGGAAATATTTGGAGTTGTCACTCAGTTAAAGCAAGGAAATATACTTATACTTTTTCATTTCACATGGAATAGATCTTATTCTTTCATTAATTGAACTTTAGAATACATTTATCCTTATCCTTATCCTGATGAGAGAGTTTCTTTTCTTTCTATCATTTTAGGGGAGTAACCATGTGATACTTAATCTCAAAGGATTTGACCCAATCATCGTTGATGGTTTGATCATAACTGTCAAGACCTCCACTCATCATAGTTTTTTTCATTATAATGATGGTGTCATCTGATACTTGGACTTAGAGTGTGGCATTGAATTGTATAACCATTATTCCATAGACACAAAAACCAAAAACAATCCATAGTATTTAAACGTGATGATTAATTTTTGTAACTCTTTATAGATATTTTATATACAAATTAATAATATCTTCACTTAAAGGAATTGAATCTTCATCTAATAAATGATTTCTTTCCACATGGAAGTGAAACTTGCGACCCAGTCATTCTACATTGTTTCAAGTTATATAGGTCAATGAATATATTCTTTTTCATCATCATAATGAATTTTTAGTTGATTTTTCATCATATATATTATTAATTTGAAGTAAATATAGCTCGTGAGTTACTACACCAGAAAAATATTTGTTTTAATAGTTTCTGAAAAAGTACATAAGCTTTGATACTTATAATTTTTTTGTGTTTCCATCATAGGGATGCACCTGGAATAAAATGTGTGAAATTTAGTTTTGGATATCATGGTCCATTTAATATTATGAAGGTTATATTTCCTTGGTTAGGTGGTGTAGGAGTTATGTTTACCCATTTTGGATAGGGTTTCCTCTTTGGTTTCGCAAGAGTATGTTTCGTACCATCTCATCTATTCTAGAATCAAGGGAATTTATAGACTCAAATATTTTTATGGTAATTATGAATGGGATGAATCTAAAGTGTAGGTGATTTGAGGATCTTAATAGGGTATTCCTATCTATGTTTACTGTTAATATCCAGCTTGAGACAACATGGGGTAACTCATTTGATATGGTTTTTGTTTCTAACATAGTGGAGTTATTTCATGATAATATATAGCTTCGAGATTCATATAAAATTGATTTCTATATCCAATAATTTCGTGATGACTATAATATTCTCTCATGGGTGGGATAAGAAGTAGTTTATAGTTTGGATACGTACTAGAGGATAATCTTTGGGCATTTAGTTTGAATTATACTCTGTATATATATTTTTTATTTGAAAATTTTCATTGATTAATTAAAACTATTCATTAAATATTTTTATTGAACTTTAATATCATCAATAAATTTTTTTAGCTCTTTTGGTGGTGGGTGTGATGCATATATAGACACATTTTTCCCTTTATCATTGGTTGAATCACTTAAAGTAGGAGGTAGTTGGGTATTTAGAGGATCTTCTAGATCACTAGTATACTTATAATGTTGAGTATACACACCTTCTTGATGTATTTAAATCTAAACCGTGTTCTAATTTTGTATATCCAATTATAATCCTAGGTGTAAATTACATGCTCCATTTTTTTGGGGGGTTGATTTGAATTAAATTCATCATCGAATAGTGAACAGTCAGCATCATATCCTTATCAAAGATGTAGGTCAATTTACAATCCTCTAAATATTCATCAATGTAAAAATAATAATCTTTTGTGGTATTTTCCTTCTTAGTGGACCATTTTGTATTATAACCATTTTGAAGCTTCACTTTTTCTCCTCAATTCTCCCTTAAAATTGGATTGTATTCATCGATCCAAATGAAGTCTGCAATAAATTTTATAAATAATACTCTAAATAAATTAAATGGAAGAGAATGTATTTGACACCAATGGGGTGATTCCTAAGGAATTCCACCGAAACTAGAAAACATAATCTTCATTAGAGGTGGATGATGAAATAATTCCTTAATAATTAAGGGGTAAAATTAACAATTATATTTCACTATCATATTCTCAATTACCAATGTATTTTCTGATACTAAGGGTGATGTCGGAGGTAAAAATTCAACCAACCATATGTACTGGTGTTATCATATGATGCTACTGAGGAAACTGATCACAACATATTCATGGATTTTAGGGCCTCTATTTAGGACTAATCTATATATAGCACTATTTTATGTTTATAATTATACATAATTTCATTTTTCTATAAAAATAATTTTTTCCTAAAAGTAGGGACCTTCTTGACAATCTTGGTATCCTAATGTTGAAGTCAATCAATTTCTCACTGTCATTGTATGCACCGCTTTTAGACCATAAGAAATGTGGGAATATTTTTACCAAACCATCTAAAATATTAATAATTGAGGAATAAGACCTGAAATAATTAAATTACATTGTTAGTGGTGTTTCTTGATGATTGGGTTTGGTGATTGTGAAGAGTGAAATGTAGATCTCTATATATTCCCAACCAATAGATATTCCCAATAGATGGGGTGTTAGGGATTTTTTGGTTTAGTTTCATCATACTAATGAGATAAAACACTAAATGAATTAACAATATTTCCTCAACTGAGGGATCTAGGCCACTAAATGGGTGGTCAGATCAACTTGGTAAACAAGCTCACTTATCACCTCGACAAGTAAAGTGTAATCTTTTTAAGGTATGTATATGGAATTAGGTTAATGGATAGTGTACTAAATGTTTCAATGAAAGTAGAGTATGTAAACCTTTTTTAATTAAACTAAAATATCATAAAGTTGATTGAAAATGGTCTAAAATATGACCGTTATTCTATCACCATCCATCTCATTCAATATGACTAAAATGTTATCTTCATCCTCTATATGGGATTCCATAACCTACCCCAACTATATTTATCATTTCATTAATTCTATTAACAAAAGAGAGTTTATTTTTCACCTTATCAATTTCATCCAATGATGATAAATTTAGGGGGTTCATGTTGTTGATCGTATCCTAAAACGATATTTTGGTTGGGATGAGATATTACTATTTACTTATGAGGCACTTATTTCAATGTCCAATGATTTATCATTGTAGTCTCACTATGAGGAAAATTAGAATTATCTTCAGTATGTGGAGGACCATCATACTAAGGATAGCTATTATGGTGGGTTGTACCTTTACAATTAACACCATGGGGGAGGGATTCCATTTTTTTAGTTTGAATTCCATGGGTACCACTTTCTTGGTTATAAAAAATTAATGGTTTTGTAGGGGTGGATCTCCCTATTATTATTCCATCATACTACAAGGAGGGAATTATCATCTTAAAGCACAGGGAGTACCATTTTTACTGGTCTTCATATTACCATGTGGAGGACCTCTTAGTGAGTGCTCTAGGGATGAACTCTAGAGCTGCTGATCATGGAGTCAATAATATAACTTCTACATCAATAGATGAATTATCCTTCATATGAAGAGAAATAATATTAATAAGATTATATAAAAATATTTCAAAGGTGCTCATTGATATTATAAATTTATAATGACAAAATCCCTCCTAGAATTTATATATCCCTTTCTAGGATCATCTATAATCTGATCTCAATCAAGCGACCAGGGTTGAAACCTCTATCACAATTTGGGTAATGAAATTTTATAAATAACCCAAATTATAAAGAGATTTCCTAGATAGCTTCTTAGCTTTCATTAGGATAAATTTATGGGTATCAATGATGTGAGTGGGGAGTGATCCTGTCATGTTATTACTTCTAGAATATATTGGTATACCTTATATATATAAGTGGTAATGAGAATAACAGCCAAATATTTTCCTTCAATCATTGATGTGATATACCAATAATCATACAAATTTAGGGAGGTAATATAAACCTACTCCTTGATTACCACTACTGTATGTTAAAAGGTTGTATGGGTGTCTGTGGGTTTATTCTCCTACTTCTCCTTCTCCACTAGGATATTTGGACATGATTTATTGGTTTCTGAAAAAATATGAAAATAAAATTACAGGGATAGAATAGGGATATGAGTATTCTTATGATATATTTTAAATATTTATATATGTATACAATATTTATAAATTTTTATGGGATTATGAATATATGCCTCATCTTTTTCATCTAGTGGAATGTGACAATGAATATTTTTTTATGGGAGTGAGTATTTGATAATTCTCATGTATCATCACTGTAATATGTCAGTGTTCTTCTTTGATCACTTCTAATATAAAAAAATATTCTTGGTGGGTAGAAGTAATAATATGTTATAGTAATTTATTCTCTTCTAAGATATACTGACAAGATTCTTTATTAGGAATAGGAATATTATCCTTCTCCCAATATTAAATAGTTTACTACCCCTAGTGAGACCTTCCCTAGGGTTCCTTGGTTTGGAAAACCCAGGTTGGGACCTCATGGGGATCCCCATCATCATATTCATAATGTTCTAGGGACACACAATAGTAATGGTGATAATAGAGGCTATTAGGATCCCATTTAGATAATATTTCCCAAGGAGGATCAATATATCACTAAGAGGGGAAGGGGCGTATTAGTGATATATTTGTATTTTAATTATCAATTATTTTGAAACAACCTTCACCAACTATTAAAGAGTTGTTGCATTTCTGAAAAGAACACTCATCCATAGGAACATATGATTTCACGAGATTCAAAATCCATCAAGAGTAGCTACATACAAGGTATGGTATATAAATAATCTAATACCACACAATCTAACATAAAACAATCATTTGTGTGGAATACAATAAGTTGGATATTCCCTTACACTCATATAGATCTATGTTCAATAAAATAGGGAATGTACATCATGTAGCATGTAATGATTTAATACTATTTGTGTAACAAGTATAATAGTCATATTACTATAGTTCCATGTCGATTTTCACAAATAAGATCTTTAAAACAAGTATTCACTTTCTTACCCAGAATCAGGAAGGAACGTCATCTATAATTATTAATGACACCAAGTCTAATTTCCTAGTCCAATTTTCTAGTCTGATTGTTCACTAAATTAATATAATTCAATCGTAATACCATTGAAAAAAATTGGAACTACTTTTTTATATGTCCAAAAACTCGTGTCTCATTTCCCAGTATAATATAGAAACTCAAAGTAAAACTTTTTATATTCACATTTTCTTCTAAAATCTCTTAAACTTCCTCTAGAAAAAATGATTCAAACATGTATTCTCTAAACAAACATCCAATGATCCACCTTTTCTATTTAATAGTACATCCATGTTAGAATGTAAAATGTACTTTCACTATTTATAGGATTCCCAAAAGTAGTTTGGGAAGGATTATGAAAAACATTCCCACTCAGCAAAATTTCATTAAATTGCAAGTTCCCTTGAATTTTGGATACATTTTTACTCCTATGCTTCTCAACTCTTCTTGATCCTTATGATCATTTTATCTCACTTCTGACATTCATTTCTAACATCAGGTTGATTTTGATTTCCATTATGACCTACCTTATTATGATGAAGGAAAATGTAAAAAAAATATTCTTCATTACGTTTCTCTACAAAAATTAAAAACAAAAAAAATTATAAATAGAATTTCTTCATTAAAATGAATACAATATATTCCTTTTTTTGTTTCTCTGTACCAAATGATAAGAATATATAAAACACATGTCTTCTCATTACGATTCTCCATACTAACTAATAAGAACAACAACAATTAAAATTCAACCTTCCATTGACATAATTTTTGAGACTTCTTGAAACATTTATTTTTTTTTCTTCTTTTCCTCGGACTGATGATCCAATTTCCAATATACTTAATTAGTGTCATCATCAGTCCGATAGACTTTAACCAATAGATAAAAACCTATCAAATTTCTCATTTCTCTTCACCTAATTGAAAAGAAACTAGCAATTCATCTTGATGAATATATTTTACTATATTTATGATCATCATCAAGATGATTAGTATATAAATTTAATGCCTTAGTACCCATAAACTTCAGCTTTCTTATTACTTATCATTGGTCTAAAAAACTACCAAAAGATAGAAATTCTACCTCTAATAATCGGTGGTAGACCACATCCAATTGAATAATATCAGTAACATCAACATTGGTGACTTATTAGATTTTCTTATTAGGATACACAAAAAATCCATTCTCTATATATTTAAATCTTTTGACTTACTGGTCTGACTAGAAACTATCCTCTTTATCTTGTCACATTTCAAAAAAAACTTTAGAGACTTCAACAAAATTGTGTATCTGATTATCTTACACTAATGAACTGAGAACAGAAAGGTTTTTCTTCGCAAATTTCTTTCTTTGACATAGTTTATCTTTTATCATAACTTTATCATGATTATGAACTCATTTATGATTGTCATAGCGTCATATTTTATACATGGAAATGTATTTTAACTTTATATTCTTCTAGAATTATTTTTCTTTCCAACCAAACTGAAATACAATTAGAATCACTTATTCTTCCCCTTTCCTTTAAAAATACATCATCACATGTTTTCTAGATGACTTATGATATCTGTGAAATACAAAATATAAAAGCATTCCCATATTCACTTTGGAGCCATGAAGACTCTGACTCCCTTATTTATTACTATATTTCGTACATTTCATACCTAAGGTGAGTATAATTTACATTTTCTTCCTAAAAACAACTTCTTAATACTCAGGGCTCTCTTATGAATTATGAGTACAATTTCCAAAATAAAAGGTTAGTCCAATTAGAAAAACATTTACAAGGTGAAATGATTTATTTTCTTTGAAAATAAAAAACACAAAACCTTCAGCAGAAACATCATCAATCTTCCAAAAATAACTTCTATCCAACTTGGTCACAAAAATCTCCCCTTTAGAAATTTATATCAACCATGGTTCATAAATCACAAAACCTTGTATCCTCAATATATGGATTACTTAAAAACACTTCTAAGCCTACATAAACTGACACGTTGAAGGAAATAAGAATTATTGATATAAAAATGGTGTTGTCCCATGTAGTGGCTCATGAAACATCTTCAGCCTTTCATAACAAGATTATACACTTATTAAAATTTAATATATATAAAGGTTCCTTCAAACACCTCTAAAAATTAGTTAGAATAGTTCAAGAATTTACATTCTAAAATTACATGTTACCCAAACTCCCCCTACAAACATGATTCCATTAATAGTTTAGAAAACATCAATGGATGTATTTATGAAAAAAAATTCACCCATTACAACCCTATATAATAGAAAGATGTGAGAGGGAATAGAAACATATACCACTACCTTGATGATAAAGAGGTTTGATGCCCATGTTCAACCTCAATTTATAAAAATCATTATTTGGTAAATGTATTGTGAGAATGTCTGCAACATGTTTTTATGTACGAAGATACTCTAGCTTAAATTAATTCTTCTCCGCATTCATTTTGATGAAGTGTTATTTTATATCAA
This sequence comes from Viscum album, assembly GCA_963277665.1. Taxonomy (NCBI): domain Eukaryota; kingdom Viridiplantae; phylum Streptophyta; class Magnoliopsida; order Santalales; family Viscaceae; genus Viscum; species Viscum album. Next base: position 1,252,593,685 of record OY728121.1, read on the forward strand.
TATGTTTTGAATGATATTTTTCTACAGGATTACCCATATTTTTGATTTGACATTTATTATCACATCCTAAGAACAATGTCAACTTCACTTCATCATGTAAGTCTTAAAACTGAATTTCTATCCACATATGTTGAGTAATAAAATTTATCATAAGAAGCATTCTTAGATTCATCCATACAAATATTAAATGAATAATATTTCTTTTAATGTTAACTGATACAAAATTTACCTAAAAATAAAATTCCTCTAGATGTGGAACTTCTTACATCATCATTACCTTCCCAATTAGCATCTGAATACCCAAACAAGTTAATAATTTTTGAGCTATTATAACTTATTACAAAAATTTTTTTGACTTTAATATATAGTATAATTTTTTTCAAGCCAATAAATGTGATTATTTTGGATTAACCTCAAATCATGCACATAAGGTAACTTAATAATCGATGTCTAGTCTTGAGGTAGTCAAATGTGAAAAACTTCTGATCCAATTTTGAAACTCTTTAGAATAAAATTTCTTGAATTCTCCATATTTTTTTAACATAGTACCCACTGAAATAGGAGTCGAAACATGATTCAAATTTCCATACCGAAACTATTAAGATGTTACTCAACATACTTTTATTGATAAATAAAAAAATGTGTTTCTTTTTTTTGGAATTATTATCCCAATTATATATTGTATTTTTCACAACCTAGAAATCTCAAAAAACATTTTTGTTTCTTCATAAAATATTTCACAACCTTATTCAGCATTCTAAGAAAATATAATTTCATCAACATAAATAATTAAAATGAGGGAAAAATTATACCATTATTTGATATAAAGATTAATACCAACCCTTCCTTTCATAAAACTCATATTCCTCAAATAAGTATCCAAATTGGAATACCATGACCTCGATGCTTTATTTATCCCATACAATGATTTCTTTAACCTGCACACATAACATTTATATTTCCCAAAAACAAATCCACATGGTTGTTCAATGTAAACTTCCCCATCATGTTCACCATTCGGAAATGACAATTTCACATCCACTTAAAATAATTTGTAACCTTGTTGTGAAGAAATAGAAATAAAAATTATGATTGTTTATAAACCTTCCACTAGAGAAAAAGTTTCATCAAATTCAATTCCTTCATTATATTAGTAACCTTAACACTCTAATATTTCTTTGTTTCTTATAATATAATTATCTTCAATTAGCTTGTTCCCAAAAACCTAATTTGTACCACTACAATTTTTGTTATCTAGAATGGTTATGAGTTCTTTTGTATCATTACTTTTTTATCAAATATGGGTCTTCATTAATCACCTTAATGGATTCCGGATTCTCAAATTCTTTATTCACAACATTCGAATCAAAATTTGAATAAAAAATAGAATGTGTAATAACTTTTGATGTTTTTATTGTTTGAACAATCTGATGTTGATCATAAATAATGTTCTGACCATCCACAATCTTCTTCATCCTAGGATTATACTTTTGAAACTCTTTCTCATAAACTGAAATAGATGATTTTGATTCTTCTTCTGGAGTAGGTTTACAATTTTCATCATCCTTATCAGAATTTTCATCAATAATTATTTCATTTTTTTATCTTCTTTATCTACATGAGTCTACTTATATTCCTTACCTTTTTCAATAACATTCAATTAAATATAATCAAATAATATCCTGGACTCTTTTTAGAATCATTTATATACTCTTCCTTCCATAGTATAGTTATGTAAATTTTTATCTTCACATATATGATCAAATTTTCCAAGGTTTTTACCATTTTTCTTCATGATGCATAGACTCCCAAAAAGTCTGAAGTGTTTCAAACATGGAGTTTAATCATAAAAAATTTCATATCGATTCATATCTTATTTTGGATTATAGAAACATCGGGTTTGAATATACACAGTAGCACTCATGGATTTCCTACTAACATAATGAGATAAACCATGTTCAAGTAACATAGTTCACCCAATTACAAATAAACTTTAATTTTTTTTTCCTTTGAGAAGCATTGTTTTTAAGGAATGTATGGTGTGTTTAACTCATGATAATTTCCATACATGTCAAGACTACTTTAAAATTATTTATTCTTTTGTTCCCTAAAATTTAATGGTCTCAAATTCTTAACTAAATACTCACATTCCTTCTCCTCTTTCCCACTAAAAATTTTATTCATTTTCAGAGCATCTGACTTATGTTTCCTGTACAAAACATAAGTAATTCGTGAAAATTCATCGATGAATTTAATGAAGTAATTATATCAATGATTATTTTTTGGTTTCTCCATAACTAATAGATATCAGAATGAATAAATTCTAGTAGTATTTTTAAACAAATTTCAAATTTCTTATGCATAGAGTTACTAATATTTTTTTTATGAAAAATCAAACAACACCAAAATCTTCTTCTTGATATATGAGGAATACCACTAAAATTGCCTCGCATTGACAATATACTAATGTTTCTCTAACACATGTGTCCTAGCCTTTTATATCATAAATTAATTTCATCTATTTCACTTTGGTTATAAGAGTATTGAACCTAACCAACTTAGAATATATTTCCTTTTGTATGTTTCCCTCTTCTAGTAATCTTTCAATATTTATCACTTTTCACAATAAACCCATAATTTATAAAAATATAATTGTTATCTTTATTGAAATTTTTTTATACACTTAGAAAATTGTGTTTCATCCGATTAAAAAAATTAATATTTTTTGGTCTTCAACATTTCATCCCTAATGATGGATAATCCAACAGATTTGATTCTGATAGATTCAACAATTCCAAATTTCACTAATCCGTCTTTAAAGTCATTCACATTCATCCAAAACATTAAATTATATTTCATGTGAGAATAAAACCCACTATCCAATATACAAATTCATTATCTTTTAGTAGCTTTGAGAGGGGTTTGTACAACAAGAGAATTTTTCACTTTAAATTTCTTCGCATATGGCTTCTGATTAATGTTAACAGAAATTTTTTGTGTTGTTAAAAAAAAGAGATTTGTTTACAAGGTTTCTATGTTGTTAACATATTTCAAAAATAGATTCTAGAGTTTAGAAAAAAATTTCAACTTTTAAACAAATCTTCATATATTTCTTCAATACATATTTCTTAGACTTTTTCCTTTGAGGGTATTGACTCCCCCATAACATTTTCCTTCTATAATTCATTGAAAATTTATAATGTTTTTGATTAAAAAATCATATTTTACATGCTCCCATATCAACCCTAAAACCTACAGTAAAAATAGAAAGAATATTTTCCTCTGAGACATCCATACTATCCGGAATTGTAAGATTTTGTCTCTAATATAATCTTATTGAAACTTTCTTGACCACCAACCTTTCTTCTCTCAACCATAACCATCTTCTTCTTTAACATAGTGTTCATTTCAACCTTAATGGAACCATGCGTAGTAGAAAATCATTCAAACTTATAATTTCTAGAAACATCTGACTTATTTAATTTTTTGGTCTTGTACACATATATAACATTACCAAGAATCATCTTCTCGAGAAACAAGTTCAACATTATTTTTAGCCTTTGAAGGAAACTTTTGATCCTTCTCAGGTCTACCCTCTATCAGCAATATCACCAACTTTATTAATTGAGTTCTTGAAACTTGTAAGCCTTTATTCAATATTAGAAAAATTTATTAGATAAGTTCTAACTCTTCTTCTTTCCCCTTTATTTTCATTTCTATATGTTCATTGTGATTTTTTTATTTCCCAAGATATTTATTAAAATAATAAATCTCTTCAGAAATATTAATTTTTTCATCAGGAAATAATTCATGATTTTTTTTTGGAACATTCATTTATCAAAATTATAATTTATTCATATTTCCTTATAATATTTCTCAACCATTATTTAAATTCCTCTTTAATAATATATTCTAATTGAGATTATTATTCTTTAGAACTCCTATTTCTGAATGATTCATTGTGAAATTTTGAAATAAAATATTATTATCCTTCTCATAAATTTTTTCGAATTCATCATTACTATCTTCTTCTTCATCATCAATAAATTAGAATAATCTTATTTTGGATTTGAATAACTTTCTCTCTTTCACATTAGAATAAGGTTTAACCTTATCACCCTATTTCTTCCATAATCTTCTCTTCCGTCTGTCATGTTCATCAATTTCATCATCTATATTTCATGGAGGAAAATTATCCAAAAAGATAAAAATGACTCCATATTCAAAACAATCATGGGAAGTTTCTCTTTCTATTTACAAGTAACTCTTTTCACCTTTTTAGATAAAAATTATAAAAATCCATCATTATTTTTACATTCCTCATTTTAGGAGTAAGAACCACCATCTACTTCTTCTTCAAAAATATTATAAATATTTTATTTCTTGGATGCCTTAAAATACATTTCTTTATCAACTATTGTTCTTTACTTTCATAAATTTGTCCCTTATCATTTCATAAGTAATAAGATTACTAAGGAAAAAATCTAGAGATAATATTTATGGATCTCAATCGTCCAATGAAGACATTATAGCATCAATCTTGTCACGAACAATTATCATGATCTTTTCTTCAATAGTATAATCTTATAACATTTCACCAATACACCTAATATTACTAACAATTCCATTCACCTAGGTTAAGAAACCCCTAATGGATTCATACTCACCCTTCTAGAGATCTTCATACTTTAATCTCCATATTTTTAATTTCATTCTCATCTCTTTTTTATTTCCATCATAAATTTTCTTCAACTTCTCTCAGATACCTTTGGTAGTGTAAATACCTTTCAATATTAAAAAATAATTTTTATAACGTGATTAGAGTAAATCATTCTTATCTCTTCCATTATTCTCAAGATTCTTCTTACCAACGGCCAAAAGATGAACATTATCATCAATAGGAAGAAATCCATTTATTCCATCCTCAAAAACATCACACCCAAGAGATTAAAGAGAAGTAATTATTCTATCATTCACCATATGATATTTTATATCATCTATGATTATAATACCCTTGTTATTTACACAATTCAGATTCTCTATCACAACTTCTTCTCAAAAACATGAGTAAAGAATAAATTAAGGGAACCTTGGATCTGATACCAATTGAGATTCCCCAATGAGGATCAATGTATCATTGAGAGGGGGAGGGATGAATCAATGATATATTTTTCATTTTTGGTTCCATTATTTTGAAAAATCATTTTCCTCTTCATAAATAGTTGTTACCTTTCTATGAATAAAAAAAATACACATACACAAAAATAAATTAATTTAAATGTTTTGGTAAAAAATTAATAGGATATTCCATTACACTTTTGTGGCACTACATTCAATATAACTGTGTATATCATTCAAGTTTCATTAAATGATGTAATAATTTATTTTAAGAAGTTTGAAAAACATGTCAATATACTTCCTTATTAACTTTCACAAATAAGATCACCAAAACAATTTTTCAATTTATTACCCTATAGTAGTAAATTACATCCTTTGGACATTGTAATAGAACTCAATCCGATTTACAAGTCTCATTCCCCAATATGATTGTTCAATATAAAAATGTAACTCATTCAAAATAACGATGTAAAAAATCTAAACTACTATTTTCTAAGTCCAGAAATACTTTATGTAATCCCATTATAATATGAAAACATTTATAATGATCCTATCCCTTCTTCATTACTTCTTATTTAGGGTAAAATTCCTTAGGAAATAATGATATGGAAACTTCTTCTCTCTATAAACATCTATTGCTCTTCCTTCTCTTATCAGTAGTATATCTATGTTTGAAAGTAAAAATTACTTCCACTATTAATAGGTGAATGAAAAGTGGTTTGTGTGGGATTATAAAAAAAAGTTACACTCAAAAAAACTTCCTGGAATCTATATTTTCATTGAATTTCAGATACATATTTAACTCCTTAGATGCTTCTCAACTCTTCTTGAACCTTATCGAATCATATCATCACATCATCTCATGGGTAACTTTATTTAAAAACTTTAATCCAATTATGATTTATATTTTGATATTCTACATTATGATGAAGGAAAATTTAAAACAATAGATTATTAATTATATTTCTCTACACTAATTGAAAACAAACAATCTTCTCAAAATAATATTTCCATTTAGATGAAGAAAAAAGATTCATCATTACATTTATCTAAACAAAATGATAATAATATGAAAAACACGTGCCGTTTCATTAAAATGTTTTGTACCAACCGATAAGAACAAAAACACTTCAAACACCAAGATTCCCTTGAAAACACTTTGATTATACTTGAAAAAATTATTCATTTTTTCTTTTCCTCAAACTGATGATCTAATGTTCGATAAAGTTAATCCATTTCAGCTTTAGTCTAATAGTATTTTCCCAATTTAGAAACACATATCATACTTCTCCTTTCACTTAACCCTCTATAAAAACAACTAGAAATTAATCTTAATGAAAATGGTTACTATATTGTTGATATTCATAAAGATGATCGGTCTATGAAGTTGATGCATCGTTCCCAAAACAACAACTGAATTATTCATTTTCATTGGTCCCAAAAACATCCCAATGATATAAATTTTCTCTCTGATGGTCATTGGAACACCGCATCCGATGAAAAAATATCTATAGTTTTAATTTCAAAATATTCTTCTATTTTATGATTATGATACATGCAATATTCGTTTATTAGAGATTTAGATATTTTTAGTTATTGTTCTGATAGAAAAAATACATTATCTAATTTTCACGTTTCTAATAGAACTTCATGGCCTTCAATATAATTTTGCCTCTAATTATCTCTCACTGAAGAATTGATATAGTAAAATTTTGTCTTCACAAATAGTCTTCTTCAACAAACATTAGATATCATCATGAGTTCCTCATTATTTGGAATGCAACAAACATTAGATATCATCACGAGTTCCTCATTATTTTGAATACATTAAAGATCATCATATCATCATTTTAATTAAAATTTGAAGTATTATAAGTTCATATTCATCTAGTAGTATCATTCTTTCTAAACAAGTGTCAATAAAAGTTGTATCACATATTCTTCCCCTTTCCATTAAAAAGCATGAAAGAAGATTTCTATACAGATTCTGATATTTGTTAAATGAATAATAGAAAAGCATGGTTAGATTCAATTAAGATCCATGTAGACTCTGAACCCCATCATCATTATGATCTTTCATGCATTGCAAACCTAAGGTGATTATGATGAACCTTTTCTTGTTGAAAAAATATTCTCAATAAGATTGAATTTATTACGCATTATGAGTCCTATTTTTTTTAATATGATGGTCAGTTCGATTATCAAAATGTTTACATAGTGAAATGATTTTTTTACAACAAAAGAAAAAACTTTTAGAAAAAATATATTCTAGCTTCCCAAAACAACTTCCATCCCACTTGGCCCCAACACTAAGAATCTAATAAAGAGAATTGTTGATGTTAATGAACTCTTATGCCTCTACAAGTTAAAAGAAAAAAGTGTCTTTTCACTCCAAGGATAAACTCCTAATGCAATTAGAGGTCCTAACAGGGTTCAATAACTTATTTGTGGTTACTTATTGATTAAACAACCTATGAGGGTTCATTATTTATAGGATTTCCTAAGTCAACTGAAATTTTTGAAATGGGTAATTATGATGATATTCCAAAAAAAGGATGTTCTATTATTTTCATTTGAGTCCCAACTTTAGTGACAATGTCTTCTATGGTTACAGGGCCACAACCTTCATTGTGAATAAGGACTGTATCGAGTCCGAGCATTACATATTAGTCAATGCAAGATGTTGTGTAACCATTTTTATTTAATGGTGTTTTATATGTTTCTTAAATGAATCAAAAAACACAAAAAAACTCATTAATTTATCATCAAAAATAATGAAATATTAATAAATTGTTTCCATTATTTAGGAATTCACATTGGGATCACCTTTTTTCTGAAAATATCTACGCTCGTATTTATTTTGATTCATTTTTTTTCTAAATTCCAATGTTAAAAGATAACTATAAATTTTACAATTGATTTGGTTCATTTTTCAAGTGGATAAGAGTTTGAGACAATCTCTCCACTTTCAGGGAAATTTTTATCTTCTTAGGGACTCTTATAATTATTGATGATATTTTTCATATTATTCCCCAATAATAATATTAAAAAAATTTACCTTCATGAAAGTGATCTTTCAATACCATTAATTGATATAAAAATCTATATTTACTAGAGGTTCTCAATATTTTATTCACATATTATTACACTAAGATTAAAGCCAGAAAATTTCGTGCTCTAGAATGTATCAAAATACAAGGAGGAAATTGGTGTTGTAGAGTTTAAATTAAACCCATGAGAGGGGATTACTATTTATCCATATAAAGTTAATAAAAACCTATATAGTTTAGGACCAATTAATAGGATACATAATAACTTTAACTATTATATGACAAGGGCCAAGTGAAGTTGCATTTATATTTATGCATCCCGATCCAATTTGGATCCTTTTAAGGTCTTGTGTCTATGACTAATTTGGTTCTTTTTATTTCATTCATTTATGTCCCATGGCATTTTGGGATTAATCCTCATAGATTAATCCAACAAATTTAATTTAACGGGATTCAAATATAAAATTTATTGTGTTAAATTGTTCAAGGTCTTATAACTAGATAGATCCGTAGAATTTAATGACATGTAGTAAGGATGGTATGTTATGAAGTTTTAAGACATACAGCTAGCACAACTTGGTGAAGGTTTACTGGAAATGATTAGTGAGGAAATTTAACTTGAATATTTTTTTATGGAACATCCTATTTATTTGTAATTAAATAAAAGATTATATGTTTTAACTCATTAGGATTAAAACACATTCTGGTTAAATGGTTTGTAGGATATATAGACAATTGACGAAGCATTAGGGATTATTCAAGGGATACTTATAAGTATAGCACATTGATGGGACATAGGTATAAGAATATCAATGAGTTATTTATTTGGTTTTCCACCTAAGTATGAGTCCTATTGTGGATGTATTACTAGACTCATGGGGAATATATCCTAGTGAGGTACAGTTACATAGAGAGAACATAACCTTTTGAGTAAGGGTGGGTGATCAAAAATGGGTGGCTTAAATATGTGTATGGATCACTCATGGATTAAAAGGTTTGGATTATTAATAAGATTATTATTAGGGATTACATATAAGGAGGAGTCTAATATTCTACCCTAGGGGAGGAATAAAAAATGTGGGGCTTACACACATGAAGACAAGAGGTGCCTGATCTGGATGATGACTCGGGTGAAGAAAGATTATGGGGGTTAAACTAGATTGGAGACCCATGGTATATCCTTGGATCAATGAGTAGAAAAAATATTTACACTAGATTATTTGGTTGATGAGATAAAATGTATAGAAATTCAACATGATTACCATGATCCAAGATAAGTTTCTCTACTATTCTCATAATATAGTTCCTTGTTATCATAGAAATAAATGGTCATAATTAAATTTGAGGGTCTCATTAGTCTATGATGAAAAACGTATAATAATACATTACCAAGGGAATATATGATAAAAAGGGAACAAAATGATGTTCATAACCTATTAATGTACCTTAAGAATCTATGGAGTAGGATTTTGTGGGTAGGCATCTATGGAATATATCCTAAGTGAATCAGTTGTCAGATGTATGAACTTGGGAGATTTGTTGGCTAGGATTGAGACCAAGTGGAAGTCATGCCCATACATAGGATTAATGTGGGTTAGTGTTTAGTATAGATTCATGGGTTAAGATGAAACCAAATGTTGGGATATTATAAAATTTTCTCCCAAATGAGGTTCATAGGTAATGTTTCACCCATGTGGGGTACCTAGGTGAAGTGTCTCCCTATTGGGGTAACTGGGAAAATTTTCAAGCTGGTGGGGTACTGGAGTAAAGTGTTTCCCTAATGGGTAGCCTCAATGAAGTATCTACCTAAAAGATTGGTTGAGTGAAATGCATCCCTAATATATTCCTGTAATCACATAGGCACATAATGTTGTATACTAGATCTTTGGGGATGCTTTGGGTATGTGGATCCCTAGGGTTTCTACCCTAATAATGGGTTAACTTTCCATGTTCCTAGATAATCATCGGGTAAGAAGTCATTTTGGATGTTTTATTTTTCAAAATAATCAATTTCGCCGAATTTAAAATAATTATCTTATTTTTTTACTTAATAAGTCATTGGAATGAGATTTAAGGTCTTGGGTTCATGCGTAGGTGGCCAAGATCGACCATATTTATCACTATTTGGGTTCTTGATTACCACTCAACTATCTCCCAAAAAATGGGGAGGATAATAAATTATATTTATTTTCTAAAGAAAACCATGTAACAATTATATGTTTATAACTTCTTTGTATACACATGATGATCCATAAACATTGAAATATGTGAATTGAGAATTAAAATTATTGTCCATAGATACTTCCTGGTAGAAATATGGGCATTGAGGGTTTTGAGATTATGAAGGATGGGATCATTAATGAAGAAGACCAACATAGGAATGCCAAGGAAGTGAAATAGAACCTAGAATACATGAAATCAAACCCTAGATTCGAACCCTAACTTATGGACTTTAGGAACCTCAAGGATAAGGGAAGAAACACTAATCACAATGAATGTAACCCTAAGAAAACTGAAAGAAGAATGAAGAAGGCCAAATTACGCGACATATCTTGTAGAAATATCCCAATATAAACTAGTAGATGAATTATAAAATAGAAAAAAATCAAGGTAAGTTATATCAAGGATAAGGATACCATGTAGGAATTTTAATGAGGAAAAAAAGAGTGAGAAATGAAGGAGTTATGAAGGAAAAAAATTACATTTATAAATCTACTCAAATTGACAAAGCATAAGAAGTTTCAACTTGTTATGGGAAGATAACGAGCTCCAAAGAGGGGTATAAGAGATTTTGGGCGCGTCTAGGTTTAGTGGTCTCGGGTTAGAGGTGTAATCTCAAACAAATAGTTCAAATTGAATAAGTAATTAAATAAACAAAATGTTTTTTTAAAACTGGAAATGGGATTTCGGGGTGGCCCAACTACTTAAATAAAAACCCAAATCCACCATGCTTATGGATTTTTAATGGTACTAAATTTAAATGGTGGTGTTAATAGGTCAGGAGAGGACAAATAAGATTTAGAATGAATGAGAATTTTTGAAAAATGAATGAGTTATAAAAGGAACAATTTTTTTTAAATCTGGAATTGGGCTCACGGTTTGGCCCAATTCAAAAATACACACCCATTACTCCATAAAAGCTTTGGAAACCCCAAAAACAAAGCATGAATGGAAAATAAATTAAACATAACATTAAAATAATTTACATATCTAATAATTCTCCCCACCATGAAAACTTTCCACCCTGTAAAGTCACATAAATGTCAAAGAAAAAACTAAACCCAACTGAGAAACCAAGAGGTACTCCCTTGTCAGGTTTCGCCCCCAAAGGCCAAAACAACTCCAGTGATCAATTAAGGATTTATTACTCTCACAGCCAAAACTTACACCACCTTCCTGAAATTATCAACCACATTCATACTTTATCCCAGAATAATACTTCTCAAACACTATCCTAACAAGACTCAAGAAATTCACCCAAACGAACAACAACTTTGAACAAGATTACACTTACCTTACTTTAACTAAACCATATGTCCCTCTCCAATCCCAATGTTTACTCAAGAAATATGTTGGTAGCTAGATAGCTCTGAACAAGACTATAAATGCCAAGAGAAAAACATGGACAAATCTAATTTACTGTTACGGGGGGACACAAATATGATCCCCACCATAAGAGACAACCAATATTTTTTTGAGACAGAATCAGGACACTAAAAGGGGGTGGCCTGAATCAACTCCATGTTACAAAGGGTAGACCTCCATTCAAAATTTCTGAAGTAACATACATAATAATCATAATGGGTCTCCCCACCATAAGACCAATAATCTTAACCGACCAGCATGGGCTGACACAGAATGACCCAAAAACAATTTAAATATTTGGGAAGGGTGGAAGGTTAGTCCAAATGGTTTGGGAAACCGTGCACTAACTTTGCAGATTATTCTTTCTGCATGGCCTTCTGGCACATGGTCACCAATAATCATGCACAAACTTTTTCCTCATCACATTTATCCAAATTTCCAACCATTCTCTAATGAATCAATGGAAACCAAAGGGGGAGGGAATGATATTAGGCGATGACATGGGTACAAGGCCCTCCACCAATTTCCACCGAATGGGAAAAACAAAAGAATGATGATGAAACCAAAGTTTTAAACTCTTCCTATCTTTAATTATAAGGATATGACATTATACAAGGGTTTAAACGACCCAGGGATTTCCCCTGACTATGAGACAGCATCTCTCTGAAACCTATGGCTGGAGCTCAAATGATTGAAGCATCTTCGTCCTCACAGTTAGGCTTGGGAAACCCGCTGAAAGAGAATTCTTCTTTCGGTGCCAACTACAACTACACTACAATCCCCGATAAGATTCCCAAGACATAACACATTCCAGAATCACATTACCCTAACCTGATATTTCACTAAAACAATATCTTAGAAGATGAACACACATCACACCTTCTTAATTCGGGTGAGAAACTATAGAAGTAAAGAATATCTATTCTCACCTTCCTCTATGATTTAAGATTTTGATGTTTTTCCAAGGGAGACATTCTCCCAACATAACAGAGACTCTCAGAGGACTGCACGATTTTCACCTTTATGGTCAATCGAGCACATGACATCAAAAGGAATCACCGAACATAACCATTACGACTGATATAAACAATGCATGGAGAGGGACCTTATACAACATCCCAAAACAACACACAATTCTAGAAAGTGGACACAATATTCTCTCATGACCAGGTTTCCCACACTGGTAGTTTAATGTGAACTCCTTCTTCTAAGAGACTATGAAGGACTGAGAGGACCTCTTAGACACCATCCAGATACTCATCCATACTAACAACCCCAGACCACTTCCACCTTTGGAAAATCAGAAAACATAAGAAGCTAAGGTCTCTTTCACCCTTCCACAATCACTCTACCACTACAAGAGGATCCAAAAAACAATAATGGAAAGCTTGTAGACTTAATATACAAAGCTCGAGAAAAATATTCTTTATATTGATCAACTGGAAGGTCTTTGAACGGTGAAACAATCCGGGTTTCACTTCAGTTGTGCACTAACCCTTAATGGGGCATACCTTATCCAATGATAGAACCTAATAACCCAACCATGATGGTCGATTAGTAAATAAATACCACAAACCAGATCCAAAAACATTAAGGGAACCACTGTAAAGGCATCCCAAAACATTTCTCAAAAGATACCACTCACCGACCCTTCAACACAGCTTACCGACCAAACACAAACCCAAAACACAGTTCAAAAAGGAGGGGATCTTGGACTCAAAACAGCCCACAACATCAAAATTTTCAAAAACACATAATACAAACCGTCACAAACTAGTCATCAAGGCATTAATTTTTTCCTTTAAAATCATATTTTTGAAAATAAACGGTTCCGCGTTTAGTGTATCCACCAATGGTACCCCATGGGCCTTACACATGCATGTTTCTGTGCCACACCAAGCACCCTCCTCATATCCATCCCAGAACACATCCATCCATTCAATCAACCATCCATCATTCCATAAAACCCCATGAATTTGGTCACTCATAGATATACCAAAGTTTAATAGAAAAATTCTTTCCAATTTTCAAACCAAAACAGTCAACCAATACCTCCTTTTTCTCTAAACCGCTAACCACGAAATCAAACCCAAATTATAGCTTAACAAAATTTTCTGAAAGGAATAATAATTTAAATTAAAAATCACTTTCAAGTCATACACATTAATTTCAAAACATCTCATCCCATTAAAACACCTTTTAAAAGTTTATAAAACTCTATTGGAAACACTTTTTCAAAACAAACTTTAGCAAAGTTTTCTTCGTTCAAATGAGGTGTAAACGCACCTTTTTCCATTTCAAAAAAAATATGAAAACTAAGTTCCAACATTTTACAAACCAATAAATTCCCACTTTATTTGAAAATCATTTCTCAAAACCTTAAACTTCTTAAAACCATGAAATTATTCCATTAAAACTGAACTTTAGTGATTTCAAAACTAAAAGACACAAGACAATGTGAGGGGAAACTAGCTTCGGTGGGTGACGTGGGCATATGGTTTGTGGCCATACGCTAATAACTTAACCATCACAGAGAGTGTTCAAGGAAAATATCCTCGGCTCCACATGGCTTTCCAAGCCCTGCGAGCTCACTAAGACCATTATCCCAACTCTCTTTCCATTTCCCCTAATCATCCTTATACCGAGAAAACCAAAGGACTCAAATAAGTCCTGAATACCTTGGTGGCTTGAATCTTGTCATGAGGTGTGGTGATCAGGCACACTACCCATAACCATAATTCCATGTACTAAAAATCCTTACTCCAAACTATCCTAACTGCTCCCAAAATAACATGACGCAAGGAGTTAACCAGAACCTCCTATGATACCATTTTGTCACGAACAAAATATGGTCACCATAAAAACTGGTGCCAAACCTAGCCCATGACAAGGCCCAAAGGGCATTCCCGATCCCAATGGGTTTTCACGAGTTCCTGGGTATCATTAAATGTTGTTTGGGAATGATTTACCCGATTTTATAAACACTAAACAACAAACAAACTCAATAAAACAAATCTGTATTATTCAACTAAAACCATCTTTTACAAAATTCCAGAACCGAATTACATGATTTAAAATAATTTCAAAAGGCCATTAAAAAGGTAAAAAATAAAAAATTTATAGCCAAGAACCACCTCAAGTCAAAGGGGTAATCACCATCAATTCATCTCCATGAATACGTGCCATGAAGGACTTCATGGAACCCAAACTACTGGAACTAAAACTATACCCAAACATATGACACAAAATAAGCAAGTCTACTAACATCCACAACTGTAATTAGGGTGTCATCCAAAGCCCAGTAGGACACCACCACTATGAGATTCCATTTGATAAACATTTAATGACAAAATTCATGCAAGTTTTCAAAAACATTTAATTTGTAGTTACAATTTCTAAAAGATGCAAAAAAATAAGTTTTCAAGTGGGATAATTTAAAGAATCAACACTTTTAATATAAATTCCAAATATGCGTAATTTCCCATACAAATATAACATATGATGATGGTAATTATAAAGGATCTAACAAGTACAAGAAATAGGAAATAACCCCTAGGAACTAGCTAGTTGTGGGTCCCAAGTACATCGTATCTCGGTGAGAGTATCCATAACAAATATCTATTATCATGCACAAGCCAGTAGTAGGTATCATACCCATAACCTAGTGGTTCCCAAACATCACCATCTTTGTTTATTTAGAGTTTTAAGGGTAAACCCTTCAAAGTGAAACTAAGGCCAAACCCCAGGGATTCACTAGCATACTAGTACACGTCCACCCACCTAGAATCCTGGGTTTTCCCCTTGTGCTCAAACAAGTTCAACAAGTCAATAAATATACTTTTCACATGAAAATATCATTTACATATAATAAATTCACCAATAATCCCACATGAATATCACACAATCTAAAAAAAATCCACTTTTTCATTCAAATGCATTTTAAAATCATACTCTCACCAAAAATATCCCACAACACTTTTCACATTTCTTTAACACTTCCAAAAATCCTTTAAAAAAATTTATAAAACCATAGAAAGACATTATAACTCACATAATAGCCCACTCAAATATCATATAACACTTCTTCAATAAAAAAATCATTTTGCACAACACACTCACACAAAACAGCCCATAACCATGTTTTGCATCTCCCTTTCCATTTGCTAAAACATTTCAGCACTTTAAAAAACATTCTAAAAAAATATTTCACATCTTAAATTACCACATTACCTTCAACAAACCCATATTATGTGAAAAATCCCCCCAAAAAGTACATATACACCCTTTTCCAATTTTTTTAACAGAAAAAAACATTCACAATTTTCATAAAACAAACTCATGGGGTGTAACTATGTCTTTCACACAAAACTCATTTAAAAACCCCCATTTAAGACCAAAACCATACCAATTCCTATCCAAAACAGAATTTTCAGCCCTAGATACATTTATAAAAAAACTTTTAAGTGTTATAAAATCACCTTGAATAATACCACAAAAGATACAAATGAAAACACACATTTTCCTAAAATGCTCTCAATAAGTATAACAATGTTTTACACAGTAAACCTATTAAGACCCATTATTTTTAGGCCCAAGATACACTAATACATTACCAAAAAAGAATTTACAAGCCAAATATGATTTATTAAAAAAATTCCATATGTTATAAAATACACCCAAATAATTCCCCATGAGTTACACATGAAAACACCCAATTTCAAGTTAAAAAGACACTATAAAATTAAACACTTAACCAAATCAATCATAAATAGATTTTGCACCACACCCAACATATTAAGAATATGAAAAATGAGTAAATACATCAATCTAACTAGTCAATAATTTTTTAAACATGGAACCACCTACCTTTTTTGTTGAAACCCTCAAAACATGGTGTGAAACATAAATCGCACCACAGCCACACCTCAAGGAAGTGAAATACACCCTAAAACCACATGATTTCAGCCAAAAGACATGAAATAAAACCCTATATTCCAACCCTAACTTATGTACATTATTAACCTCAAGTATAAGGGAATAAACCCTAATCACATTGAATGTAACCCTAAGAAAATTGAAAGAATAATGAAGAAGACCAACTTACATGAGGTATCTTGTGAAAATCTCCCCAAATAAACCAGTAGCTGAATTTTAAAATAGAAAAAAATTCAACTGAGGTTCTAGGAAGGATAAGGATACCATGTTGGAATTTGAATGTGGGAAAAAAGAGTGATAAATGAAGGAGTTATGAAGGAAACAAATTACCTTTTTGAATATGCTCGAATTGATAAATCTTAAGATGTTATAACTTTTTCTTTGAAGAAAACGAGCTCCAAATAAAGGGAGAAGAGATTGAGGGCGCGCCTAGGTTCAGTGGTCTCTGGTTAGAGGTGGTCTCATAGAAAAATAGTTAAAATTGATAAAGTTATTAAATAAACAAAATGTTTTTTTAAAACAGGAAATGGGTTTCGAGGTTGCCCAACTCATTAAATAAAAACCCAAATATACCATGCTTATGAATTTATAAAGGATCCAAATTTAAATGGTGGTTTTAATATGTCATGTGACGCCAAGTAGTAATTGGAATGGATGAAAAATCTTGAAAAATGAATGAGTTATAAAAGAAACAAAATTTATTTTTATATGTGGAATTTGGCTAACGGTTTGGCCCAATTCATGAAAACTCACTCATTCCTCCATAAAAGCTTGGGAAACCCCCAAAAAATCATGAATAGAAAATAAATTAAAAATATATTTAAAATAAGTTGTGTATGTGAAATCTACTCTACATTCAGATTAAATAGATTCTCTCCTAGCTGGTCTAGTATGGTTGTCTACAGGTTGTTTTGGGATGTGAACTTCAAGCATTCATTGGGGTTCAAGGCATCTCGCCCAATGTCGCTCTGTCTCTCCAGGCTTACTCTAGTGCTAGTTCTCTAGTTCCGGTTCACATGAGTGGACTCATCTATTTATTTTCATACATTATTTGTCTGCATGTCCCAAGTCAAAAGACTCAACATTGGTCAATGTGTGGGTTCTTTAGGATGATTAGGGTCTATTCATAGTGGTTTTTGAAGTAACGAGGTTGCTCCGGTTCTGGTAGGCTGGAGGTTTTGAGATTTTCTGGTAGTTTTTTGCTGGTTTGTGAGAGGTTATTTTCAAATAATATTTTATTACATCAGTGACTCAATTGTTTATTTTGGTGATGATGGTATGTGTGTGCGAGACATAGTGTCTGATGGAGCGTCCTTGTCTGAATTTCCTCACTTGTTCTGTGTTTATTCATTTTCTTATATTAGTGAAAAGGGATTATGGTGGGTGGTTCTCCCCATTGATGGGGAGGTTGTCAATTTTGAAGCCTACTTATACATTTTTTCATGGTTTATAGTGTTATTCGTCTCATCATACAATTAGGTATGATTTTATTTGTTTTAAATTTTACTTATAAAACATTTAAGGAAAAAATTTTCCTCATACGGGTGTTTTTGGATGTGGATGGCATGATGAGGCGACGATGATAATGATGGAGTGATGGTGGATTCTGGTTTTTGACTTTGGTCATCTTGTTTTATGTATTATGATGTTATTGTATTTTATGATTGTATTTTTTTGTAATTGAATTATTAATTGTGTGTATTATGCTAAAACAAAAAGTGGGATTTTAGAAAAAAAAGTTAATATTTAAAAATTAATATTTTTCACAATTCATTAAAAAATAAAACATCTCAGAACATATCAAAATTAATCCTAAAATAATTTTAAAATTTACATTTAAAAAATGATGTTTATGTTTTCATATTTAATTTATAAAACTTTCAAATTTATTATTTTAAATAGGTTTTACATTAAATGTTCGTAAATTTTCCTCCATAGAAAAAACAATTTTTAACGTAAAACAAGATTTATTATTAAATTATGCTTATAAAATATATTAGAGGAATATAAATAAATTTATTGAAGATATAATATATATATTTCATTAATACCATTCAATTATTATAATTAATTTAATATTTTTATTAAAAATTCATTAAAAGAATAAAAAAATATTATCTTTATATTCCATTGGTATATATTTTCATTTCTAATTTATTAGTAACAAATGAATTAATATTATATTTGTGTAAACCATATAATTTTATAAGTTAGTCAATCCTATTCATAATAACTAATTTAATGTAATGGTTATATCTTACTATATAAAATAATAATATTTTAGTAATATTTTATTGTTTGGTAAAACTCAGCCTTCCATATAATGCAGGCTATTGCAGAAAGTATTTGTTGTGTGTAACATAAGGTAACTCAGTATTTTGTTCATTTCATGATATATCATAGACTGAATTTATTTTAAGTAGAAATTATATTTCAATGTCATGAGATATTATATTCCCTCGCATGCATAGTGTTGTGTGTCAAACACTATATTGTATACAATGTTCTTACTTTAAAATTTTGGGGTGTTACATTTTTTCCACCTTAAATAATTTTCATACTTAAAATTTAAACATTATATTAGTAATATAATGTTTGGTATTTTCTATTAGCATAATTAGGTTAAATACCTAGGGAGGGGGTGAATCCAAGTATGATAAGATTAAAACAATTATTTCCTTGCATCATGTTTTGTGGTTAAAAAAACACTCTTCTCTACCTTTTCCATTGTAATGTATAAACAAAATAGAAATCATGCATTAGATGAAAAAAAAATTCATGGTTCACCCTCACTAGGATATTTCCATGAATCATACAATGATGATGTTATGATGTACCAAATATATTAAGGCTCGCTAACAAATTACAACTTTTGGGATAGATCACTTTTATTCCTAGGCTCACTATCTTTACAATATTTAGGGCCAGCTCACTGCTTTCCCAAGGGGAACTCACTATGTATCATTCTCTAGATCACTACTGGTGAAAAGTATCACCTTATTCCACTTTTATTCTCACTATATTGAAAATGATCCACGCATAGTTTAAGGACAAGTAGGTATGTTCATTTTAATGAATGAATGCACCCTCAACTATTGGTAAATGATCTGTTGAAGTCATTTTTTCACCCATAGATAAAAATACACTTTTCTTCATACTGATAGTTTGTGGAAATTACTTTCATACACTATTTTTTCCCATTTTTTAATTTAATTATACTCATTCTGAATTTTCCTTCTTCCTCGGTACATTATCTTAAATTGTGGGGTTAAAGTGCTTCATAGACCACCTCTTATTCTACAGACCTCGGCAACTTCTATAAACCACCTCTTCTTCTGCGTACCACCTCCTCTTTTATAGGCTACCTCTTCTTCCATAGAAAATCCCTTCTTACATATATGGATGATTCTCCAAATACCACTAATGCTTTGCAGTTCCTTTTCCTTAGTGAGATACCAAGCCCCACAGAAAAACCATTTAATTATCTATTTTTGTGAACTACTTCACTTCACACAATCCTCCCTCATGAAACACATCGAAAATTTCCAAATTCTTCCTAGAGTGATGATCATTTATAATCAAATTCCCTCTATGTAATTATTTGATTATTTTTCTTTATAAAGAATATTTGATACATTAAACCTACTAATCCTAATTACCAAAAACATTGATGCGGTACATCCTTCACTGTGTACTGTGATATGCGGTCTGCATAGTGCTTTGATGCTTTGCGGTAGCTGATGTCTTCAACAAAATAACAACCCTTTTCGTAAGACATAATCAACCCCTTAATACCTAAATGACATGCCTTATCTGTATGTTTATCCTCTAATGAACTAAAAATCTCTCGTGAACTATTTTTTCCCCATGGTTTGTGTAGAACATTAATTATTTGTGGTAGTTGAAAATAGTTCCATCATCCAAAGGACATAATGTAATTCATAAATCCATAAACCTTCTTCGAGGTTCACAAACTCCATGCTTCACAGCCCATATACTCCTTTGTGGTCTGCATAGCATAGCTACTATGTGAAAATCCATCATTTTCCAAAAAATAAATTCACGGTTTTGAGTCCCATAAATTAGGAAAACAATGGGAGAATAAGACACCCTATATACCAACTTCAGAAACACCAACCATACTAATTCGTGGTCATCTGTCTTTTTTAACATACACAATCACTACTAAAACACATAAATAGAACCTTGGGGGATATTTCCCAACATTTCCTATGTTTAAATCCCACATCTTGAGAAGGGTTCTTAAAACATCCTCAAGAAAAGGGACAATGGTAAGTACAAAGTTCACATGGTCTAACGTATAACTAGGTCTCTCGGTATGAGAACATAATTTGAAATTAGAGATACATATCATTCCATTTTCCTCTAACTGTTGTCAAAATCTAATATCATTAATACATTTATCTATAAACTAAGAAGGTAACACTATGGGTTCATTATTACTATTTAATTCATCAAATGTTTTAACTAGAAACAATGACATTTTAAATAGGATGTTTAATAGGTCAGTGGTTGGCCTAAAACCCTTGTCGTTCTTCAATTATGGGTTCAATCCCCAACACCTTGCCAGATTTTATGAGTTTTCACCCAACATGTGGTTTGTTATTTTTATAAACTATATTAATATAATTTAAAAAATAAATATGACGGACATATTTGAAATTTACTCATTTAAAAAAAATTCTATATGTTTTTCAATAAATTTTTTCTTCAAAGCATTATAATCATTTTTTCATAGTAATTAAATGTCAATAATGATAATAATAACACTAATTTTTATCAATTCCTTTAAACTCGAGTTTCTAAAATATATGGGAATTATTCCACAAATAGGATTTCCACTATAACATGTACATTACATAATTTTTCTACAAAATGTCCTTAATCCTAGTATACTCCCATTATATAAAACATGAAAAGATATTTTTAGATCACAGAACAAATAATAAAACTTAATATCATTATCCCATAACAGTATCCATTACACACAATTTAAATAATACATTTGTGCTTCAAAAAATTTAAACAATCCTCAGTTGTTTCATGATTCGTACAACTAAATTGATATGGGAAAAATAATTCTTCAATTTCATTCTATAATACTATTTAATACATAAACGATTTTCTTTCAATATAAGTCATTCCTTGGTCTATTGTTTAACCTAGGTAATTTATTTTCATTATTTATTCAAATCCTTCATAATGGTTTGTAATGAAAATGTGAATTATCATAAGTATATCCCTTGGGTTAGTCAAACCTAGTGCATAATAAGGATCGTTGTCATGTACCAGTATATGCTTGAGTCAGGCTCAATACACCTTTTCTGATTTGTTACCCCTAGGTACATATTAGCTAGAACCATTCCCACATGTTGTATTAAAACATTGATTTCATTCTAAAAATACCTCATAATCTATATCTAATTGAATCATTAGGATCTTATTCTATACTTATCATCAAATTTTTCCATAGGGTTATGTTTTCTAATATATGATTTCAAAAATCTAGTTCCCAAAGTTGATATTAAACCTTCTTCGATACCAAATGTAGCAGCCAGACCCCATAAATCCCATATCTAATGTTACTCTACCAATAAATTAGAAAAAGTGATAAGTAAATTGTGTTCTAAAGGATTGAACAATTTTGTATCATCGGTAAGATATATACAAATATAATTCTTTTTTTGTATATGAATACACTAATTATAATATAAGTTTTTATTTCATGGAAAATAACTCTATTCCATCTTGAGTATCCTTGTATATATTTCTCAATACACTTCATGTAATCTTGGGGAAATAATATAAAATATGGGTGATCTCAAATGCTTAGAGAGGGTAATTATGTTATAAGAAATTATGAGTCAGTGAGGATTATCATTATGGAATTTTAAATAATTTAACATATATTCCATGTAATAAATAAAATAATAAGGAAGTGAACAAACAATATTGAATGGTAAATGACTGAAAACACATTCCATTTAAATTACTGAATAAGGAAAATCAATATCAAATGGTAAGAAACTATAACTAGATTCCATTTAATCAACAAACCTAGAATAAAATGCATCCATGGACATTGTCAAAGAGAAAATTTCATGGATAATAAATACTTAATTAATTTGAAGGAAATTATTATTTATCGAACATTGTGTATTAAGAACATAAAAACCCTTACTATCAAGACCATCATCTGTACAGTTTAAAACTATAGTTAAAACATACTTATATTTCATAACTAATTTTTCTCATGAGAATATATCGATGTGTCAAGGGGATATAGAATTTATGGGCCCCACCCATCACTATATATCCAAATAATTCCTTATATAAAGAAATTTTTTTAATTAGTAAATAATATGCCTTATCAAATATCTGTATTGAATAAATAATAATAATTTTTCAATATTTCCCCAGATAATCACATAATTGTCACAGTAAAAATCATATTTAAAAAGGGAATATGGTTTATTAAATAAACATATCAATGATAAATGATATGTATAATTAGTGTAAATTCAATTTCCAAAGATCCTAGGAAATTACATATTTTATGGGGACTAAAAAATTAATCAAGGAAGTGAATGTCAATACTATCCTTGGCTAAATCTACCATAAACCATCAAGAAAATGAATAAGGATTGTATTAATAAAACATATCCCATGTGGATTAAAATAAAGGGTTATTTTCATTAATGAATAGAGATATCATAAAAAAGAAATAAAAATATCCACTTCATTTTGGAAAATATTTTGAAAATCCATTCATTTGAAAACAATTTTGAAAAGAACATTTTCTTTAAAGGCTATCCTTTTTAACTTTAAATGGAATATTCAAATAAATGACAATGATTAATTATTTATATTCCATATAAGGTCAAAATAATATAACTTTTATAAGGTAAAAATGATATAAAAGTTTGTTGTTCAAAAAGTAACCAAAATATTCCTTTTAAAGAATTAAAAAAATAAATATGGGTCAAATTGTCTTTTATAAATATTTTTACACTGTTTCAAAACCTTTTTGAAAACATTTTTTTAAAAAAAATTGGTTTTTAGAAGAAAACAGGTTCTTTGGCTAAATTGAGATATAAAGTCAAATTTTTGTAAAATAACTTTCTCAAACATATTAAGTACCAATGAGTAGAAAAAAGTTACTATTAATTGATAATGTTTATGAATAAATATATGAGGAGAAAATGATATTGTTTATTTAACAATGATCCATTAATCTCTTCTAATGTAAATAAATGTGTAAGAAATCCTGAAAAAAATGAGATTGTGAAGTACGCCCATGAATAGACCATAACGTTGATGTGAGAATCAATAAATGAATAGATTATTTGTTTCAAATTTAAATCCACATAAAAAAGTTTAAATTAATATATTGATAGTAAAATTTTTACACACATAATATTATAACATTAATGACAGTGAGGAAGTAATAAAACCCAATGAAAAGGTATTAGGTCATGAAATTTATTACCTCTTACTAACTTTAAATTGAAATAATCTTAGAAGAAATTATTAATATTGAAACTCAATAAAATTATTAATAATCAATTCATTTAATAATATATCAAAATGGTTAGTAGATACACCACAAAAAATAGGTAAGTGGGGAATATGAAATTTATCTCACATATGTAAAAAGTGAGATGAAATTCTCTTACAACATTGTAACTTCTGAATTATAATATCTATGAATGGAATACATTAAAATGAAACTCTAAATACCATTATGATAAATTTATTAATGATATAAAATATAATATTATAATTATATACACCAAATAAAAGGAATAAGTAGTGAAAATTGTGTATGCCTCACAGAAAGAAAAGTTTGACAAGAATCCCTTACCCTGTGTTTTCTTTCAGGTGAACATATATTAACCTTTTATATAATGGTTTTAAACATTCCAATAACTTATAAAATAACCATAATCATATTTATAAAATCATATATATTATCTTCTTATAATATATTATTAATCTGCTTTTAATAATCATTTATTATTTTCAATATTTTTTCTGTTAATAGTCTAGTTTTTCGAGAATATTTTAACTTTTTACTTGTTATTATTAATTAAATAATGGTTTAATCATATCCAGAATTTAAACTATTATTTAACAATGATATATATTCATTCTATATTTATTTATAATAATCTAATAAATTTTGATATGGAAAATTAAATGCACCGTTTATGGAAATGGTAGGTCGTACATACGCATGAACATTACAACCATTTCCTTGTCGTATTTAAAAAAATGGAAGTAAATGATACGTTTGTTTATGATAACTATAGTTTCATAATTCATTCATATATTTGATGTGATTTTATTGAAATGATACTTTATATGACACAGGTTTTGTGTGAACAAATCACATCGCTTTAAAGAGGAGGTATTCCTCACTTCCACAAACGATGTTATCTTATTTGTAAAAAATTAAAATAATGAAGGTATGTATTATATAAAAATTAAATAATTATTAATTAAAAATAAATATAATATCTATTATCTAAAAATATATTTTACATAATAATACCCACTATGATAGTTGGTAAAAGAAAAGATAACAATCTTCATTTTGTGAGGCGGTAGTCTGCAGTACACACAAACAGTATGTATGTTACCCATTAGATTGAATTGTGTGTAAGTGTAGGTAAAAACCATATAATAAAAACATCTAATTATATTTTGTATAATTATTTTTTTATAATAATTTACTAATTATAATTCAAGAAGTGTAGAATGAAATAAAATAAAAGTTATTATTGAAGAATGTTACCTCTTTTTGGGTAACTCCTTTTGGTTTATACCAAAAGACCTCCTTGGTTGGATTAATGAAAAAAATGAAAGATTTTAGAATTAGTTTAGGAATTTTGGGTTATTATTGTATTATATTTTTGGAAATAAAAATGTACTAAGAGGTTTGAATAAGTGGGAGGGTAGAGTTCCTTTTTATAGTGGAGGAGTGGAATTATTGTAAATTTTTTAAAAGGGAATTCCACCAACATTATTTCCATTTCATTTGGCTATATTAATGATAAAAATTAGATACAAAGTATAATAGAGAACAAATGTGAATATAAAATTTATTTTCGATTGTTTTAACGGTAATTTTGCCTCTTATGTTTATGGTTTAGGCCCTTAATAAGATGGTTTTCCCCTAAATCACTCTAATTAATATAAATTACTTTTACTAAGATTTATTTTCAAAAAATAGGTTGATATAATTATTAATTATAAATTATTATTATTCAAAATATATAATCAATTTTTCAAAATTCCAAATACATATGTGGTAGAAATTAATTTAAAATTTATCTCGCGGACAGGATGATAATGTGGATTTTAAAAAAAAAATTCAAAAGTTTTCTATGTATTTATATCAAATATCAATGATAAATTGATTTTAATGACCTTAATTGGATTAATTTATGTAAAATTTATATAATAAATATTTAAAACAAATTAAATATATAATTTATCCATATAGATAAATAATATTAAATGGTATTTTTCAATAAAAATTTAGTATTTTTCACAATTAATTAAAAAATAAATTTTCTTAGAAAAATTAAATAATTCATCGTAAAGTATTTTTGATATTTTTATTTAGATAATTACGTTTATTTTCTCATAATAAATTTATAAAGGTGTCAAAATTCATATTTAAAATAGTTTCACTATTAAAATGTGGTAAAATTGCCTCATTTGAAAAATAAAATTTTTAAGTATAAAACAAGATTTATTCTTTTATTATGCTTATAAAATCAATTGGATGAATATAAAAAATTGATTAAATATTTAATATTTAGATTTTAATAATTTCATTCAAAAAAATTAATTAATTAAATTTATAATGACAAAACACCATTGGGAGAAGAAAAATAAAAAAAATAATTTATATTCAATTATTTTTTAATTTCATTTATAATTAATTGGAAACCAATGAATCCATATAATATATTTTTTGTTAAAACATGGTATGGTGTGTAACAAAATCTATCAACGAAAATATTTTTTGTGTTTAATGAAAGATAAGTTACTATCGTGTTCATTAAAAGAAACATCATAAGTTTAATTTATTTAAAATAATAATTATATTTCAATGTGTCGAGATATTATATTCCCTTATGTGCTTGGTGTTTCATGTCATACACACTATTGTATATAATGTTCTTACTTTAAAACATAAAATAATTACACTTTTGGCCATAATTATTTGGTTCATGATTGAAAATATTTAATAATCAATGGGTGTAAATTTCAAACAACTAATTGAGCAGTTAATATTAAATCAAAATGTGATGGGGTTATGATAACCTCATTAATTGAATGTTATGAACGTCTATCAGGTAGTAGGCCTTGATATGAAAATGTGTCTCATTATGGAATTATTGAGATAATATTTTTATTAGATTACTACTCTCCAGGTAAAGTCCCTATAATAAAATTTAAATGGTTTTATTTAATGATTATGCATGGTATATTTATTGGTGACTGTAGATTCATATTTTTTTACATGACATTCTTATTTACTATTGACAAACCATAAATTCTGGTATCATTGGAAAAAAGTATTTTATGTGAATGATCATATGATACCAGATTATGGTGTCATTATTTTGTGGGTTTATCATGTTGGAAATACTGTAATTACGTTAATTTAGTTTTAGTTTGGAATGATATTTTTTAGTATTATTTTTTCTCATTTTCATTAAGTAGATTTATTTCATATCAAAAAACAATGTTTCAAAGTGGTTTGTAGAAAATGTATAAATTGGTTTTGAAATTATAGTGGCTCAAAAATGTTATGATAATGTCTATTGCTTATTTAACATGTAATTTTTATTCATAATTTTTTAAAAATGATTCTAAAAAATGTACATTTCATTATTTTATAGAAAATGAAGGATATTAATGGAATTAAAAGGAAGATAATATATTATAATGATCTATGAATATGTGATCTAGGTATTTATCATATGGTTACATTAATGAGTAGTATAATTTTAATTTTTTTATTCTACATTTCATTTACCTTCAGGTTCTTATTATATAACAATTTTTTAGAGAAATTCATTTCAACTAGAGTTGAATTGTCATCAACCTTCCAATAACGGTCTACGATTGGAAGCTCCTAAAGAGACATGGATAACCCTTCACACCTTTACAGACTCTAAACCACCAGTAGACATCCCATAAACCACACATTTCCATCCTTCACTTCATCCTCTAGGGATGTTCCCACCGGTGACTCCTTCATCATCTTATTTAGACTCTACTTCTCATTTAATGTTTATGCCACCCCTAAAGATGTTCCCACATATTCCATATCCATATACTATGACATATCTAGATCTATCATATTATTATTCTTCCATGTCCACACTACCTCCATTTCTTAGTATCCATTAAGGATTCGATGATTTTTATCCATTATCTTACACTCTACTACATGTAGATGTCCTAGTTCATGCATTGGAACATGAAGATCCTTAAAAGGGTACTCATCCAAAAAATCCCACAGATCCATCAGAGCCTACTAATTATCCTGAATCGGGTTTTTTTGTATGTATGTCTAATTTTATGACATCATTTTTTTACTATTTTACTATAAATTAATTATACCTTTTCATTTTATCTTATTCAATGGGATCTAATCATATGCGATGTGGGAGAACATGTATCCTTGAAGCAATGAATTTTCAAACACAAATAATGGTATATTACAATGAAAATAGTAAAATGATAGGTAAAAACTCAAGATAATGTAGACATATTTCATAAACCATATTTAGGTATAATGATATCATTACAGTGTGGCCAGTCTCATGGAGTTATATCAGTAATGAAAACAATCTAAAAACATGGGTGAATATATGGGTTGGAAAATTTCTTAAATTAACACCTAAATTATTGATATTAATATGTTCATTTACATATCCGTTTTATTATAACTTAACTTCCTTGATGGTTAAGCCTCTAATCTCATATGGCTAATGGATCTTGGGTTTTTGTGTTGATCATATATGCATGAGTTATTTATTCTTCAGAAGAGTAAATTCATTACTAATTTTGAGGGTGTACCAACATTCTTTGACTTTAAAATTTCAAAATACCATGAAATGTCTATATATTGGGAGAGTAAAGAGTTTAAATTATTATTAATCTATAGTGTTTGTATTGGAAATTTAATTCTCATTAATGTTACTGGTTTTTTAAGATCCATTAAAAAAACGAAAAAAAAAGAACAAGGAACTTATAGTGTACATTCACCCTTTGGGGATCACTATAATTACATAGAATGAGAAGCTCTAGGTACTTGCATATGAATATAAATAAAATATATATTTATATTATTACTTAAATTTAATAGATTTATTTTCTAAAATTAGAAATTTTGGGTATCTCTCTATTAGATATTATTCAACATTTTTTATGTTGGGTGTGAATTGAAATACTATATTTTAGATTTCAAAGAATATTAAATAATAACACCTACAATCAAGTTCCTTATTCCCAAACAAAAAAAAAGGTCAACTAATAGCCTATATATCTTTTTTTGTTCTTTTGAGTGTTTATTGCCTTGATTTTTCAAAACTCGATGCTTGTTGTTTTGGGATGTTCTCAACTAAATGATTTGTATAATTTGGGGATACAACACTTTTATAAAAACAATTACACCAATGATATTTTTTGACAAACCATATGTGTTCTATTTTCATCCATCTTTCCAAAACATGAGTATTTTTGTTTCATTGTATTCAATTTTCTCATTTTAGTTTAATTTTTGTAACTATAAACTAATTTTAATAAAAACAATTCATATAGACTATAAAATCTTATTACGTGTCATTTTATATAGTCCATTAAAATATACCTATAAATAATTTAAGAGAATAAAAAAACTTAATCTGGTAATTTAATTTTATTTGGGTTTTCCAAAATTATAAAAGTAAAAATAGTCATAAAAAGATTTAAATTTCAAAAAAAAATTGTCTTAAAATATTCCTAAAAACTCACGTAATTATAAGACTGAATGTTGTAAATTCCTAATTTATATAGTGTCTCTAAATTACCCAATTATTTATATTATCATGTGGAAATGTATGTTTTTTATTCAAAATATAAGACTATAAATATCTGTCTAAACTATAATTTTTAGCTTGAATGATGTCCCCCTCATCCCTCTAGGTTGTACTAATATTACTCATTTGAACAAGCTAAATATACA
Source organism: Viscum album (assembly GCA_963277665.1). NCBI lineage: Eukaryota > Viridiplantae > Streptophyta > Magnoliopsida > Santalales > Viscaceae > Viscum > Viscum album. Next base: position 1,252,623,646 of record OY728121.1, read on the forward strand.
ATTGAAATACTAAAGTACCAGCATATTTTTTTTTAATTTATCTCCTTAATGATATGTCAATATGATCCTTCTAGCATTGAAGACATTCTTCGATGAATGTATCAGTCCTTAAGGGCTAAATTTGAGAACTTCAATTTTCAAAAACAAACATTGTAAACCAAATTACCTAACCAAAAATTAACCATTTCACATAACCAAATATGAACCAAATACTCTAACCCAAAATTAACTAAATATACAATCCCAATGAAAAATAAATAACCTATGTAAAAATCAACTAATTTTTCTTACCAAAAACTGAATAATTTATCAAATAACCTTATCTAAACCAAACTAATGAATAAACGCCCAAAATGAACAAAATATTGTCACCCAAAAAATAAATAACTCAAAAATCAACCAAATGAACTAACCCAGAATAAACCATATAATCAAACATAAATGGATTTTTCCAAAAAATGAAAAAAACTAAAAATTCGTAACTTAAAATGAAAAAATGGAGTAAAAAAATACGAATAACCTAAACCCATGAAAAACCAATTGATCTAACTAAAAAATAAAAAAAATGTTGAAAAAAACTAAAAACTTTACATAACATAGAAATTAATTGAATGAATTAACCCAAAATAAATGACATGGCCTAAGTCAATTATGAAAAAACCCAAAGATAATCTAAATGATTTCCCTCTGAGCGTCTTCTCCCTCCCCTCACGATGTGCGAGGGTTTCCCCCCTTTGAAATTATCCTCCTCCCCTCCTCTATTGCTATTTTGTCGTTTTGTTGTTGGACCCTCGGGATCTCGGAGTTGCACTTCTCCTCCATGGTGGTTTCCCCGGTGGAGGCATCTCTTCATCAGACCTGGTTGTATTGAGGCTTTCCGATGGCGGTTTTTCTACATCGGCTTCAGATCTCCTCAAGCCCGAGACCGGTGAGGCTCATTATCGGCTCCAGTTTTTACCCCGGTGGTTGCTCTAGCGGTGTAATTTCTCGGCAAGGCTTCCAAGTGGTGGTTCATCAGTTTCAGCATCAGATCTCGTCTAAACCGGGGCCGGTGAGGGTCAGCAGGGGATTTGGTGTTCCTGAGGTGGCGTGGGATCAGTCCATGGCTACTCAAAGGGGGGAGTTATGGATCTGATATTTGGAGGTTTTGATCTAGTCTTGCAGGTTGGAATGATTTCTGATGCCAGTGGTGTAGTTGAACAGCTATGGTTGTCTGTGGAGGAGGGTGCAGTGGCAGGAAGGATAGATCTTCTTCATTCAGGTTTTTTCAATGGAATTTTTTGAATGGGTTCTCCTCAGAGGTCCATCTCATTTCGCTTGACGGTTGGTAGAACTCATGTTTATGGGTTGTGGATTTGGGTCGGTGTTAATGGTCACAGCAGTGGACATTCGAAGTGGCCACATCTGAGGTTTGGTCAGCTATTCTGTTGTTTGTGTTCCTTGGTTTGTGGTTTCTCAGTGTAAGTTTTTGTTTGAATTCATGAATGGTTTGTTTTGGTGTGATGAATGTTTTTGTATTTCGTGAGTGGTGGAATGGTGAAGTGTGGAACTAATGAAATGATTTAGTGGTGACTTGTGGTGAATTGGTGTAGTGGTGAAGTCTTATTTGGTTTCTCACTTTTTCCTCAAAAGTGTCTGGATAATAAAAAAATTAATTTTCAGTCAACTAAACCAAGGTGAAAAGAATAAAATTTTCTAGAATAAACCACATTATATAACTCAAAAATAACATAAGACAAATATGAAGTAAATGAAATACCCCAATTCAATAAAAACAATGTTACAAAAAATGAACCAAATGATATATCCAAATGTCCAAAAATATTCCAAAATATCTTTCTGAAAAATCAACTAAATTATATAAATCCTTAATGAAATAAACACCCTTACCAAAATTGAATCAAATGAACAAACCAAAAAATATGAAAAATAATCTAACTGATTGACCAAATGTCCAAATTACCAAATTAACAAGTGACCTTATCAAAAAGGAACTAAATGAACAAATGAACAAATTAACTTGGTTACTAAATAACCAATTAAAATAATACAAGTAAAATTGGATTACAATGAACATACAAGAGGAATCCATATCATACCCATGTTTAGCATCTACTAGTATGTATAGATTTTCTATGCCACTATTATTAAATTCATAATTAGAAATAAATTTATCTTCATTTGAAATAAATGACAAATATTAAAAAGATGTTGAGGAAGAGAATGCCTAAAAATGATTTTTTTAATGAGAGAGATGGAACTTACCCCTTTGGTTCCGCTTTCGGTAGTACAGTTTCACACTTTCATTCCTATTTATGGATATAGAACATGAAATTAACTCATATTGTTTTAATTTATAAACTATAACATGTCGTCTTATTAGTTGATAATTGGGAGAAATTGATGGATTGAGAACCTATAGTTAATTGATATGGTTTTTATTTATTAATTATAGCATATGATCTAGTTATAATTTTGTTTATTATATTTATTTATTCAATAGAAAAAATTTTAATTTATTCTAGGTTGTGTTGAACTCATATGTAGCTTAAATTGGTTACTTTTAAATGATATTCTTACTATAATATTAATCAGACATAGGTTCATCCTTATTCATGCAGCACATTTGAGCTTAAATTTCACTAAATCACATGTATATGCATTCCCATTAATCTTAATATAATGTGGGAATTTATGTAAATACCACAATGTGACTCACCACAATGATTAATTCTAATGTAGGAATTTTTTAACTTGATGTGAGAATATGGTTAATCTCACATGTCTTTACATTAGATTTCTTTATGTTTTTTTATAAATTTAATATCATTTAATAATGTACTATTATAGTAATCAATGACAATTGCAACAATTAAAATTGGTAATCAAATGATTTTTTCCTCAAGAAAAATTATTTTTCTGGAGTTGGAATAAAATAGATGTGTAAGTTCTATGAATGGATTCACACAATAAAATATTGTATATCTTTTTATTATTTTTTAAAGTTTTGATATGTAATTTATAAATAATTATTCTTCTTATATATTCAATAGTGAGACCCAGAGCCCCTCGATGAGAAATTATCTGACATCTTTGGTCCAAATTATCATTTGATATTGGTATTAGGTTAAGAGAACCATTGGATTGTGTGATGTTAACCTGAGGGAAGCATCATCCCAACTTGGTTTTGTCCCTTATAGAACACCTCTCAAATGTCTCAAACCATAAATATGTAAAAAAAATTAAGAATATTTTTAGGTATAAATAATATATATATAGGAGCATGAAAGAGGTAAAAAATTCACCATACTGTTTAGAAAGTCTATTATATTTGTATTTCTATCACTTACATCAAAAGATGATAATGTTTTTATTCATAAAAGGAAATAATGTTCACATTATATGATAAACTGAGTGATTTCAATGAGGGGTCTAGTGGCGGTCATGGTAATGATACTACTAGTGGTGGTGGTGGTGGTGGTGATGATATTGTTGATGATGATAATGATGGTTCTCTATAAGAATATGCTGAGTAGGTTGACATTGATGATTATGATGGCATTGGTGTCAATGATGGATATATAGATCCCCTCCATTATTGAGTTGATATTAATGACACATGTATTGATGATGTTTAATGAATAAAAATAATTGATATCTGTGAAATTTATATAGTATTTTAAATGTCTTGATAACTTTTTATAACCATATGGTTAAATGATAAATATATAGTAATTTTCTGCATTAAATGTGTATCATTGTTTGAAATTCACTGATAGGTTCTATGAGAGGTGATATATGGTGCTAATGTTACCCATTGGGTGTATGAGTCTATACCAATAATACATAGAACCATTCATATGCATCAATTTTGGATAGGATTCTATGCCCATGTTTCTAGGAATCGTTCATACAGATATAATAAATGGTTTAAATAAAACCATGGGTATTTAAATTTATCCACATGCTCTATAAATGGTTTCCAATGAAACCATTTTTTTCAACCCTATACTAACACCTATAATCCCCATAGTTCACAGAACCATTTTTATAGTATATACCAATAGTTTTATGGCCTACACCAGTGGTTCTAAATTTCTTGGTGTAGCTTTGTTTTCCGTTAGTGGAATTTTCTGAAAAAATTATGAATAGAATGTGTTTTTAATTTATATGTAATGAATGGGATTTCCCACCATCATCATACCTCAATTCATTGATGTTTCCTTTACTTTTTTCACAGGGTTATTTTAAAATAAAATGATTTTTTATTACACATGTAGTTTTTAGATTTTTAAATTTGTTTTTTGAATTTCAAATGGTATTTTCCTCAAGAAGGTTTTAGTGACCTCGTAATGATATCTTTATTCATCAATGATAACACACCTTGATTATACTTATAATTTTTTTGGTTATGATACAATGATATCATCCTTATTAATTATCTATATGGTTTATGTTTATGATGACAAGATGTTGGTGAAGCCCGTTCCCTTTTCTCATAGATTATACATTGATGAAATTTTTATGAAATATGTTTCTTCTAAAGAATTATATGATGGTAAATAATTTATTATACTTTTTATCACATATATATGATCTTCATAATGTGATATGTGGGAACTATATCTTACATCATGGATTGGATAAATATAGAAAACTTTTGTGGTAAATATGTTATGTAGTAACATGATTTCAAGTTCACAATGTTAAATTTGCAATTTATTTTTATATAGATAAGTTTATTGGTGGACCTGGATTTCATGTCCATAATATCATTCATTGAACTGGATTAATTCCCTTAAGTTTTTGTATGGACCTATATTTAATGTCCATAAGTTCAGGGGTGGACCAGGTTTCATGTCCATAAGTTTCTATCTCATCTTGGAATTCATGTCCATAAGATTGTGTGGGGACCTGGTTTCATTCCCATATGTTTATTACAGGGCCTAATATAATTTCCTTAACTCAAGGAGTGAACCCATTTCTATTTATATATATTAAAAAATTTATAATTCTATGTGTATCCCATAAATCCATGTATTATTCTAGTTATATGCACTTATATCTAATGTTCATTCATAATTTTATGATTGATGTCTTATAAACATCCAAAATTATTTCCATGAAAAAAAATCATTCTACAATATGTAGGTTGTAGATCTAAAATTTTAAGAACATGTTCCCACACCCTTATTCTCACATTATTCTTATATATTCAATTTCATTGTTAGATTTTGTGTCCTGCAAACCAACTTTTTATACTTTGATTATATGAATGTACACTTATTATATATTTTTCGTTGTTCTGCATGACTATAATATAATAATTTCCTGGAATATTTGTTGCAATAATAAGGTCATGGTAGGTCCCTAATATGATGAGAACCTTGAAATGCTATAACAATATTCTTAAATAATGTTCTATAGTTGGATGACATATTATGATGGGACACATAGTATACAGACTATCATGTGTGAGTACTTGTGAGAAGATGAGACTCTCTTCAATGGAGTTCGCACTTGGTAATCTCCAAAATTGTAGATTATGAGAACAGACCGGTCAGAAGAAATTCTACAAGTATTAACGTGTGTAATGGTCCTTAGAGTGTAATATTATCATTAACTCATGTCATGACTTGTGCACTTAGATTTTCTAACAAAACCCGTCACAAAGACAGTTGGTGGGAAGTACGGTACATTGGGTGTGTCGTGAATGAAATTTTGTTAATGGATAAGTCAAGGAAGTATTTGACCCTTCCATATTTATAGAAGTAGGTATCTCAGGACCTTTTATTGAAATAAAACTGTCTCCCAAATTCCATGGCCATGGTGTCACGATGAGTTTATTTTTGGAATTCAAATAATGACGGATCAAGCATATAGGTTTATGACACTACTATGAAACCAGCATGATGAGATATTGAGACAAAGGGATTAAATTACATGATAATCATTCATATGAGGTGACACATCAATGCGGAGTCAACTTCTTTCTCTTGGGGTCCTTGACCCATTTCTAGACAGTAATCTTGGACTTTATTCAATTCCACTTAATGCCAACGAGAAAGAGGCTTAGAGGGTCACACACTAAGTGTATCCAAGTATCTTAAGTAGAATAAATATTATTCCAATATTTAGTTTGATAATTATTCAAGGAAGCCAAAATATTTTTAATGTTGGAGGAAGAATAAAATGGAACCAAGATATAGACGCAATATACATTGAATTTACATGTCGTGTATTTTTAATTTTTGAAAGGAAATGAAAATTGAGTACACGTTAAGTATTAATGATTACATGGCATTTAGATTTTCCAGTCAGGATTTTGAGGAAATAATATCATTTTATTAAATTATATTTATTATAATCAGCATGGGTGCATTTCAAGGAATTAATGATTCAACATGGGGGTTTTCAATAAGAGTTAATGAAATAAATAAAATGTGTAACATGTTTATTTATTGTCATGAATCTATAACCTCAAACACGATTATAAATATCCTCATAACCCCAACATGTTTCCCTAATAATTGTGCAAAACAATTCTGGAGAATTATCTCAAGGCCAAAATAACTCCTTCCTCCAAGAATGCTCTCAAGACCAATCGAGATCCTTCTCCATCAGATCAAGGTGATCTAAGTCGGACAACGCAAGCAAAGGCTTCTCCACGAGCTTCCTTTTCACCCAGGACCTTCAGTCATCTCCCTTTTCTACCATTACTTAGCATCTTATCTCACCTTTTCTTATGTTTCAAAGCCACAGGTTATGAGGCAATGTTTTATAAAGGACATGTCTATTAATGGTTCTAATTATAAAGAATATAGTGGTAGACGATATAGATCATTTATAAACTAGTTTTTCATGTTTATAAGATTCCAAAGGCATTAGAATTATACAATTCATGTTGGGATAATATTGATAAATAATGAATATTCATCTATTTAGATGAAATAACTACAATATAAATGTATGGGTTACTGTTATTGGTATTGGAGAAATGTTTAGTTAACCTTTGGAAACTGTTAATAGAAATATTTAGTAAGAAAAAAAGGGATAGGTCTATATATAGGCTAACATGCTAAGATATTGGATCATGGGAAACCAAGGTTAAACCTAAGTTTTCATATATTTAAAATAATGTGGCTTGAATTAAACATCCAATGGATGTTGTTTCATGATTATGTGGATTCTAATGTGATTATCATTTCTACCAAAATTATTTTTTTGGTTTTAGTCATTGTATGTAACATGATGGAATAATGTGAAAAATAAATGTGACACCCAATTCAATTAATATCCTCATGAGAAATAATCCAATGGATTCATATCTAGGATACAATATTGTGTGACGATTCTCACTCAACTATCTCAAGATATTGTTTGTAACACGGATCATTTTTAACTTCAAAATGCATCAAGGAGGGATAAACGTGTTGATTAATATTTTTTTGATAATGACCACCTCCTTCTAGGGGTCCATTGATCCACTGGTTTCTGAGAAATGGATTTCTGATATGAAAAAATTATTTTCCATTCTTCATTTCCAAGACCATGAAAATTGTTTCCTAGTTATTTATCATTTTTATGTAAAACTACAGCAATGGTCAGATCTTATTAAAAATAGGATGAAATAGAAGGAATTTGGATTCATGTAAATGGATGAGTTTAAGGGGATTATTTTATGTTAGTACTTTCCTCATATTATATTTACAAAAAATATATAATTCTATAGTTGTAATAATATGTTTGATGAATCCACTGGTATCTAGGTGGTGAATTTTACAAGACATGAAAGTTATTATTCGACTTTAATCATCATATATGAATCAAAAATCGAACAATTCTTTAGGGGTTTAAAACCAATTATTTTATGTGAATTTTCTAGAAGGGACTTTGGATGCTATGAATAAATCATTCATTGTGTAATAAAAGTGGAAATGGAAGCTGTAAACCCCTCAAGGATTTAGTGATAAGAGAAGATAGAAGAAGATTTATAGAACCTCTACAATCTTATCACATAGAGAAAATATAAAGCTTCAACCTACTACTATCCAAAAATGTTGGATGGAGAAATCAGGTGAATTCCTAAAAGTAACAATAAAATGTTTCAAGTGTGGGAATCCTGGCTATTGAGAAGATGAATTTTAGAGTGATGAAAATTGGCCATTCAATGAAATGATTGTAGAGATAGCTAAGAACTTACACTATTAACAAATCAGTTCTATAAATGAAAAGATTTTTGAAACTATGTGGATCAGTTAACTAATCCAATGTATAATTGATATATTAATCCATAAAACCCTCTAAAATTAATGAAGTTTTAATTCTTATGAAATTATAATCGTCGAAGTGAATCATGATAGTTATGGAACACTTATCCTCTAATATATAATAGAGGATTACATATTGATATTTTTATGAATTAGACCTAGGAAAATATTATCCTTCAGCTAAAGTTTATGCGATTCTATCCATTGATTATTTATCCCAATATTGATTGCATGTATATTTCTGTAATAAATTTATCATATTTTCAATCAACTTACGTTGTCATATTAGTGCAAGGATGAACTCAAAACATCATTGGAAATATTTTTGGCTATGATAAGATCTTATTTAAATAATTAGGGGTGTATTATCTTTTAGAAGATTATATGATTTTATTGTGACCTTTGGGAAATCATTGGTGCATATTTGAGAATATATTATCAATTTATATAAATTTTGGTATGATAATTTATGAGTAATTAATAAAATTTTATGTTGATCATTTAACGTTATGTAATCAATGTATTTTTGGGTTTGGAATATTGATGGTAATATTTTAGAGGATTCTTAAGGTTACTACATGTGGAATGGATTCAGATGAAATTTTAATATTATTGTTTTAGGTTAAAGTTTGATTTATCTTAACATGTAATATGCATTTTAGTTTTGGAAAAATTTTAGAGGTTGAAATAATGACATATGGATCCCATGATTCACTAGAAATTCTTCTTAAATGAAAATTTCTTCTTGAATATCTATTTTATATGGAAATAGATGAAATGGAATTAGATCAAAGCACCAAAAAAATTTGATATTATTCTTATGTCTTTGAATGAAAAAAATTATATTCATAATATTGATGGTTTAATCTGGATAGAAAATTAATAAATCAAATTTTGGAAAAGTGAATTGAAATTAAAACATTGTCCTTTAAAAAAATTACAAATAAATCAATGTCCTTTTAAACCATAACATATCTATAGTTTAATGATGGTTAAATTTCTCTAGCCCATATTCTTTATCACTCTCTATCGGTCCTTGGGAGTTAGGTTTATCTTTTATATCCATGTTTCTACAATCCTATTATTTTCTCCTATTTGGAAACACTGTTTTGTGTTATTCAATACACTGTTCATAATACCCTTTCCACTCTTTTAAGAAGAGATTTTATTAACCCTTTATATGATGTGGGTATAAAAAAAGGATTTTTCAATTATCAAACCTTTGATAACCGAGCACAACTTCAAATTATTTTGAAACTGTTTATTAAATAGGGTATAATGTTACAAACCAATATTTTATAAAATATTTATCTTCAAATAATTTAATTTCATTGATAGCTTGGATTACACTAAACTTCCACAATAAATGAACTATGATAAACAATTAAAATATTATTATTTAATGTGACACTTATAACCTAGTGTTTATTTTAGAGGGAAATAATATGATTAACTAAATAATTATATATATAAATATTAACTAATCAATATAAATTTATTGATAAATAATTAAATAATAATCACTCAATTTTTAGTGAAGTTATTTTATGATTAAAAATTTAACTTCTTCAAGATTGATTATCATTATTTTTCTGAAAAGTTATTATATTTTTAAAAAAAATTTATAATTTTATAATTATAAAAATTATATCATTTTTGAAATCATATTATCAGAATTATATTTGGGTGAATTTTTTGGATTTTTCAAAAATTATTGATTATACATTGTATAAGGAATAATACGGATTTTTATTGAAAACTATATTTTGGTTTCAACAATTTACAAAGTTACATTTTAAATTTAAAATATTTTCAAAGTAAATTTAGTTATATTATATTATAATTAATCTTATAATATTCATGATAATAAATTTTATAATTTAATTTGGAATAAAAACGTTTTTATACAGAAATAAAAATTTAAGAAAAACATTATTTTTCAAAAAAAACAGTTTTGATCGCATTTTGTGGGTACATTTTATAAATTAATTTCATTAAATAACTGGTAATGAATTTTATAAAATATATTCTCTATTTTGACTCATATCACTAAAATTTGATAAATATTTCCCATTTATTTATAATCATTTAGAATGGTAGTTGTGGTAATTGTATCACCTCGATAAACGGTAAATCTTGGTAATCTATGTTAAAAATAAGTGATAAGGCCATAATTTTTCATCATAATTTCTTTGGGAAGAATTTAATTTGAACCAATTCACATAATATCGAAATTGACTTGTTTAATGGGAACTTGAGAATAAAAATGACCCTTATAAAATTTAATGAAAAGAAAGTTACAAAATGTCACTTTCTTTCTTTTAAATATCTATAATGTGTCCACATGGGGACAAAATCATGATATAAATGAAAATAGATGTCAATATCTATATTAATTAAATTATTTTCATGTTATAAATTTATTTATACCTTTTTGAAATTATATAATTACCTTTAATACATTAGCAACACCAATATATTATTGTTTTAGTTAACATAAAAATGAAATAAATGATTTATAAAATACTAAAACTTATATAATGTGAAATAATTAATTTTTTCTATAAAAATTATATATCTATATGAAATTTTAGGGTTTATTTATAGGATTATATTCATATTTCAATTTTTTATTTTTGTATTTAAAGTGAAATTAAATTAAAAGTGTCAAAATTACCATTAATAGTATTTTTCAAAATAATATTTCCTTAAATTATTTAAAATACATAAAAATCATTTCCTTGACCAAAAAAATAAAATATGGATTTAAAAAATAAATAGTCCATTTTTTAGCCACATTTATATTTATTTTAACATTATTAACCCTCAATGATTAAAATAGTGGTTACCGTGGTTAAGGTAAAAAATAAATAACCAATAAGTTATTAAAAATGTAAGGAAAAAAATGATACAAAAACTTGTCTAAATTAAATTTGATATTTTTATTTCAATCCTATGAATTTTATAATATAATTCATTGTAATTTGGAAGAATTTATCTCCAGAATAGTCTTTTTATAATTTAATTTAATTTAATAAATTCCCAAATTTCCCCTTACCTCAATTACAAAATGGGACCTCCTTCCTAACTTATTTACACCATGTTGGGCTTTATATACCAACCAAAACCATAAAATTACTCTTATAAGAATCATTATCCATATTATTTAGGTACAAGTCTCCCTAAAATACCATCCTTAGTTTCCTTAAATAAGGATCTAAAGGAGGCCTCCTGAAGAAGAGATAGTTATCTTACCCAACCTATTTCAAATTATTTCTTCATCTACCTCTTCCAAATATAATGTATTTATCATAAAATGTTAAAATACATATCCAAAATATAATTAAATGTTTTCATGAATATGAAAACCCCGTTATACACCCTTTTTTCTATCAAATGAGATGTAAAAGTATTTCTCGTGCATACGTATGACTTACAGTCTCCATGTGGCCAAAATTTCTTATCATCATTATATTTTATAAATGGTTAGTATGATTAATTTAATGTTTATATACTATACTTATTACATAAATACCCATATTTAATTAAATTTTTCATCTTCCTTCTTCCCATCCAAATTATTGGAAAATGATAACATTGTTTGTGTGTATGTGTGGACTACCACCTCAATGAAGCGATGAGATTAATTTTTCATTTATATTATTTATGGATGTTAATTATGAAGAATTTTATGAATATATAAAATATATATGACATAAAAAATATCCTATAAATATGAATTAATTTTTACCTTTCTGTTTTTCCAACTTTTTAAAAATTAAAATAGTGTTCCTGCATACATAAGACTTACTATATCCATGAACGGTGTAATTAATTTTTCCATCTCTAACATTTATGTATGACTATAAATATCTACATAGTTAATAAAAATAATTTTAATACCATGATTATTATTTTAAATTAATTTAATTATTATATAAATACACGTTTTAGGATATCTGAACTGAAACATGTTTGGAAAACAATGTAGTTATCACCTAGAGCAGTGATTTTAATAAAAATTTATTAATAAAAAGGGGAAAATATGTTACAAATAAAACATAAATATAGTGATACATATGAATATGGTAATGGAATATATGTATAAGAAATCCATACTTATTTTTCATGAGGTTTGAATGTGAACTAGGAATAGAGAAACTTAAGTTTAGGTATTTTCTTCTCACTTTTATTTTTGTAGGACACATGCCATATTCAACACTTGTTTAATTTATAAGGTGTCTATAACTCCCATTAATTCCAATTATGGTACACAATTATTAATTTTACTAGTATTTAAATATCCATATATTTTTATTTCTTTCATGGGTCTTATAATTCAATTGTTTCCAAATTAGTAAGGGTTTTATTTCACAATATGATCTTTATTTGAGATTGTTTAAATTTATGCCTCCATTTGGGAATATATCTCATCTAGGTCCATGTATTATGAAAATGTTTTTAATTTTTTTAATCTTATCTTTTATTTTTTGAAGTTTTTATTACCCATGCATGAATGTTAAAAATATTATTTGAAAGGAACCTATTTTCCTTTTTCTAAACAATTTACTTTGTGACATTTGCAACAAAGGTATAGAAGAAATTTTTTTTAAATTAAGTTAAATGGATGTAACGTACCACAATCATGATACCTCATTTTATTAAAGCTTACTTCAAATATGTAAATATTTATTTTTAATAAAATTGGTTTTTATTACATGAAGAGTACTTAGATTTTGAAAATTTATTTTTAAATTTGAAAGGGTTTTTTTAAAGAAGGTTTTACTGAAAATTAAATGGTTTATATATTCATTAGAAAAAATAAAACATTATTATATCTATTATTTACCAGGGCTAGGATCCACAGATACTATATCAATACTTTCTCTATATGGTTTATGTTTATGATAACAAGTTGTTTGTGAAACCCATTCCATTTTTCCATAGGTTATACATTGATGGAATATTTATGAAATATGTTTTATTACATTAGTTATTAGATGATAAATCATTATGATCTTATGTAATAAATATGTATAATTTTCATTATATGATAGGTGGGACCTATATCTCCCTAAAATACAATGGCTAATGATGGATAACTCAAGAGGTAAATATGTTATGCATGAATCTGATTTCATGTATATAATTTTATGTGGGGACTACAATTTCACGTTCAAAAGTTAATGTGTGGACCTATATTTCATGTCCATAAGAATATATGTCTGTCGGATTTCATATCCACAATTTTTTTAATAGACCTGGATTTCATTTACATAATATCATATGTTTACTAGGATTCATGTTTATAAATTTATACATTGACTGGGATTTCATGTCTATAAGGTCATGAGTGGACCTGGTTTTAAGTCCATATGTTTATATGAGGGTCTAATATCATGTCCTTAACTTAATTAGTGAACATGATCTTATTTATACATGTTCAAAAATATATAATTTTATGTTTATTCCAAAATTACATGTATTATACCAATGATATGAACTTATAGCTCATATTCTTTGTTAACTTTATAATTTTTTCCTAATGAAATTCCATGCATTATATCTTGACTCATTATTTAAATCAATGATAAGTAGGGTGTAGGTTTCAAATGTTAATCACTTTTTCTCACAACCTGATGTTCATGTTATGCTTATATAAACCTTTATATCTCCCTTGTTTACCCATACTAAGCATCTGAGTTCACAATTTCTTATATTTAATTTCCCCAGGTTATAAATAAATATTTCAAAAAAATTATATCTAAGAAGGGTGGAAGTTATGAAGAAATTAGTGGGATGTGATATAGATTATTTTTGAACATGTTTCTTATATGTCCATATTTCAAAAGAAACTATACTTTTTTGATTCTAGCATGGATAAAAAATGTTTTGTAAATAGTATTCATCTATTTAGATGAAAAATATTTGTTTTAAAAGTATGGGTCACTATAGTAGATGATTGGATAGAGGCCAGTATACTAGGGTGATCATATGAAGTTGATCATACAATGATAATAAGACAAAGTTGATTAGATAGATTAAATCAGATAAATGTCCCCATGTAACACCATTAGAAAAATTCAACCATTTTAAGATGATTAGACATATTCTATTAGTCCAGGTTTAATGGATGAGGGGTTTCATGTTAACAAAATTTCATGCTCAAACATATTTAAAGGAACCCCTATGATTAAAATGAATATTTGTAATGGTAATATCTCTATTTCCATTGTAGAATATAGGTAAATCCATGTTTTACATAAGGGTAACACGACTAATAAACATGCCACATAAGGATCACATTGACTTCCTGAAACCTTTATATAGGTAACATCTATAGGCTGAATTGACTAAGTCACTTAGATAATAGGTGGGAATAAATTTCTGATTGATTATATTTATAGGAACATCGAAAAGATAATAACCAGACAAAAAATCAGTTAATTCAAAATGAATACTCTTTAAGTGATTGAATATTGTGATAAAAGTTATCATGATCTCCCCAAAGTGTGATTGAATGTTGTTATATTAATAATTTTACAATGTCCACCAGATGGACTTGTATGAAGAAAGAGGTGTCAATTGAGGAAATAGTTATGAAAAACAAATGAAGCAAGTGTTCGTGAGTTTGTAGCCAATTAGTTGGAGTAAGAATTTTTTCATAAAGACTTGGTGAGTCATCAAACATTATAAACTAGATATACTTTCTTGAGTGATCAAGAGTTGGATTATTTTCACATCAATAGTAAAAGGGAATTTCTAAATATCCTCAAATAAGTAGATTATTTAATGCGCAGAGAAGAGTTTCTAACACATCAAATAATGAATAAGACTGTTAAGTAGTTTATCAGATAGAAAAATATTAGATAATATAGTAGATAATACTTTTTGAATGATTAGAAAATTTATTTCTAACAATTATAGACAAATCATATAAAGATAATTCGACCTAATTTGCTAGAGGTTTTTGATCTAATGAACTGGAAAAAAAATTATGTATGATGTTATTAGACAAATGTTTTCAATTTCTGTTAATCGGAATAATGTTTCCATGAAAGATGATTTGATAGGGGTTAAATGTGTTTTTATAATATTTGTTTCTGATATATTTCACTGGGAAATTTCATTAAATAAAAAGTGATACAATGAAATTAGGCTGATATTTATAATGTTGTCTGACAAAGTTCTAAACAGATACCAGATAGAAGGTGTAGATCATATCTTTTAGGATTCAATGAATGAATAAATAATTATAGAAATATTTGAAGCCATAAGATGAATGAAGATAACTATGAAATAAAAATAAATAAAATTTCAAATGGAAGTTCAAATAGAGTCATCCTAAAAATAACTTATATAATAAATGGTTAGTGAATCATTTCATTGGTCAGAGGAATTATCTTTTGAAATTTTTCAAGATGCTTTTAAAATTTTCTAATGGGTCACTAGATGATGTTTATTCAAATATAATACATGTTATAATGTTTATTTTGATGGAAATTCCAATGAACATTATGAATTTATTGTAATGTACTATGTCTATTTAGGTTTAGATCTTATGTCAATGTTTCAAAAATCATTGTGATTCTCACCATGTTTTAAAAGAGTTTGAATAATTTCTTCAATGATGAGTTTAAGGAAATTTTAAGAATATTTTTGATATTAGAGTATTCATGACGTTTCAAAAATGTTCTATAATATTTGACAAGAATCGATAGAATTTCAATTAATTGGGTCACTGCAAACATTGAGTGGGAATCCTGAAATTTAAAGTATTGCCTCATTCCAACATATAGGAGAACTAATACCTATTCAATGTGGTGTGGATTCGTTGAAAAGGATTGATGAATTGAATAATGTATGGTTGTAATGTTGAGGAACTAAATATATGTAAGGAAGTATTAACTATAAAGTGTGACATATTTTCTCATCTGGGTCAATTTTTTATAAAGAGAAATACCGAAAAGAGGAGAGCTACCATATAGAGAAATAATACACCAACCTAAGGGAAGATGAAGGGATTATCATAATTAAAAGTAATATAAAAATATAAGGAATGTGATGAAGAATTAGCACTATATGAACATGTATCATATGATCACAAAGAATAATTTAGAATATTCTCTATATAGAATAGAGTTTCCTTATCTATTTTTAATTAGAAAAACATAAATAAGGACTAGGAAAACCTACAATGGGTGTATAATCACCATAAGACCATTATTTTCCATACTTATTAGAATGATATATTAGATATAGGCTCATATGTATAGGTTCTGGATGAAGGAAGAAGAATGTATGAAGTAATATTTCTTATTTTTGTGTTAGAGAAAAATTGAAGAAGAAGTTAATTGAGAATAAAAAACATTGTATCATCCAATAGAAGTATCATTGGGTGGGTGATTTTATTGTTGTTATAAAGTATCTTATGAATAAGGTGAATACTATCTTCATAGGTAGTATAAATAACCAACAAGGAGCTAATATTTTGGAAAGTTCATCACCATTCTATGGAAGAAGGAATGTTTTTGTTATCCTACCACATAAAGTCTAGGGACTCACACATAAGCAAGGATTTGAATTTTATTGAAGCCATTATACATTGAATCTGATTATAGTGAAAAATTCCATGTACTATCCATCACCATATGTTTCATGGACTAGCTACTACTATTGATTATTGAACCTTGTAAAATTATTGTGTTCTGTATTGTTCATTAATTCATACACTTTTATGTGATAAAGAAAATAGAACATAAGAATCAATACCCTAACAGTTCTAAGAGGAAATGGAATAAAATGTTATAATTTATTAAAAATTTCCCAACACTAGTTGACCACTAAAATATGTTGAGTATATCTTGAAGTGGTCCACACACTCTGAGGTACATTATATTATTGTGAGAAGTAACATAAAAATTATGGAAGTGATGTAAAATAAAGATATATTTAGATCGTGTCATCATATTCCATGTTTTAGGAGGTTTTGGTAAATTTTTATAAATAGTGTATTCAATTTTTGGAATTAGATAAGGGAAATTTAGTATAAATCTTATGGATAAGTATAAGTGATATAATTAAATATTGGATAACATCACATAATATTGGTAAAGTATATAGTGTCCGATTTTCACTGCAATACATACGTATGTGGACACTACATGTGCATTAATGCTTTTACATGGATATAACAAAGGTTAAAAAGCCCTAAAAGGGAATTTTGGGTATTAGTTAAATCTTTACTGGGTACATTAAAAAGAGGCATAACTACACACCTTTTTTGACAATCCTGATGGATATGATTTGGTTAGTCATAAGAACTTTACAAAACCAATATGGATGATTGATTTCTTAGTTATGTTTAAGGACTAGGTTGATAAGTAAAATTAAACCCCACTCAATGTAAACTAGGATGAATCTAAAATAATATAGGTTAAACCATGGATGTTATAAGTCGATATATGAAATATATATTTTAATTTATGGATGATATATGTTAAAACAATATTGACATAACATGATATAAAATAATTGTAGGATATCTTGATGTTATAATAAAGTGTGATAAATATTAATTTTAAACTTTAATTTGGTTGTATATGGTACTTATAGTATAATTATAATTATTCATCCCTCAGGATAACCACTTTTGGTAATAGAAATGGTTGGAACCAGAAGGAACATAGTTATCCTTGTGTATGATGGAAAATGTGATGATTACTTTAAAGATAAACCCACTTGAATAAGAGATGTGCTGGGGAATTTGGGATCATAATAATAAAACAATCTACAAACATGATTAATAATGTAACAATAGTTGAAAACATATGTTTACTAAAGAAGATATGGATATCAAATCATCAAAATTCATGTAATTAAGATGGTTAAGAATGTATATTCAGCCACAAATATCTTTAAAATGATGGAAGAATCATTAAGTGAATTTCCTTAGGGGGACTTAAATATTCGTAAATTTTTGTAGAGGAGTGCATTGAGCAACAAGCTATCAATGGTAAAATACAAATATGATAAATGAGTAAAATGATCTTCCAGTGGATTCATTACGAATTAAATGTTATAAATGTGAGGAATTTGGTCAATATATAACCCAATGTGCTTATCCAAGGGTTAAATAATATGAATGACACTGACCACCTACTAGGTCATAGAAAGAAGGAAAAGAATATGAAATGACTTCTATCGATGAAGATAATTATTTTCCACTCTATAATTATAGATATATTATGCCATGTAAGAATTATCCTATTAAGCATTGAGGTATAAAAAAATTATTGGTATAATAATTTTATCTATTGTATGTAAAACTTCATCAAGTTTAAAGGAAATTTATGCCTTAAAGGTTTATCTCCTATTCACTTATTAGGATTATATTAGGAAGTGCCTATCAATTTTTAAAAATGGGATTATATCAAATTAATTATAGGAAAATCTCACTTCATATCCAAAATTGGCCCATAAGAAATACTACTATATAGTTAATGTGGATCTTACTTTGGAAAATAGTCTCATCCTATGAGTCTTAAATTTTTAAGGAAACAATTAATTTAGGGGGTGTAATGACCCATGATTTAAATATATGTTTTCCTCTAATTAAGTAAAATGTGTTCATTATCTTACTCCACAGGCGACCTCGAACCAAACCAAAATCATGTTAGGTTTCTACCACAAAACCTATTTATTAAATTAAAATATATTAATAAGAGGAAATATTTTAAGAAATATTTTAATATCTTTTTTTATATAAAGGTTATTTTAGACAAATTTACATAAACCATTATTGTGTTTAAGAATCTATATTTCAATGAATTTTAATTTTTATAGAAAAAATAAATATATTATTATTAAATGATGATTTTAATTAAATATAATATCGACTGATTAATTTGAGATTCATTGGTGTATCATAGAAATTTTGAATGAGAACAACTAGAATTTTTTAAAAAGAGTCAGTTTCCTATTAAAAAACCTTTAAACTGTAATTTTAGATTTTAATTAAAAATAAAATTATAAAATTATATAATTTTAATTTCAGAATAAAAACATCATTTTTTGGATTTAAATTGAATTTATTAGCTTAAGATGAAATTTTAGTATTTTTCAGCAATAAATAATACTCATGTGAATTGTGAAAATACCGATTTTTCTAATATCGTAACATTTAATTGAAATAAATTTTATTGATACCTTTTTGATATCAAATATATATGTTTTTAAATTAAAATAATTAATTTAAAATTGTTATTTCAATTCAATAATGTCATGAATATCATTTTATAAAACCAAGTAATATTTTATGAAAACTATTTTCACATGGTCGATTAATTAAATCTACGAATAGAGAAATTTGTTTTTGTGATTTCTTTTATTGTGAAATAACTATTATTAGAAAAGAATAATCTTATTAATTTCATTTTAATTAATAAAAAATATTACTTTTTCCTATATAGGAAATTTAATCTTAAAATACACTTTTCTTAAAAATCGGTTTGTGTGCATTACATTTGGTAATATTAACATTAATTTTCATACACATAGAAAGTTAGTTTGATAAAATTGTGCTTATATTTGAGATAATAATGTTAATATTATTTAATGTGGACAATCTAATATTTTGGGATAAAATTTATATTATTAGGATTAGTGATAATTAAAAATATAAGAGTGAAAAAACTATTTTGAAATAATTTTTTATTGATATCACTGAATTTTTGTATAATGAACTAAAATAAAATACTATAAATAATGAATGTTATATAATTTAAAAGAACGTAAATAATTATATTAACTATAATTTAATTGATAAAAAATACTAAATATTATTATCAATATGTAATGGTCAAAATGCCATTTTTTTACAAAAACATTTATTCTACACTCTATCTTTTTTAAATTAGAATTAAATAATATATTTTTTTAAAATTGAATTAAAAAAAATAGTGGTAAAATTTATTTCTATAACACAAAAATTTTGTAATAAGTGTTTATTTGTTTCTATTAAAAAATAAAATCACATAATTAAACATGAGTAACCTAGTTTAAAAGATAAAGAGTATTGGGTAAAAACATAAATTTAAAAACCATGTAGCTTATTTAAAACATGTTTTGAAATCCATTGTTGCGTATTTGTTATCCCAAATACACACCAAACTCCATTATTTTTTAAATATTAGATCAATTTCCTTAAAATGGTGTCAAGGAACTATTAAAATATATAGGGTGTTTCCAAAAGTTCACTTTTCATAGAATTCACTCACAGTATCTTAAGACAATAGTGACAATAATTTAGCCTAATCTCTTCAATTTCTAAGAGCTTTATATAGAAATTTCATGTACTAAACTCAAGTATTATCTTCGTCATAACATTTTATCCATAATATTTATCATTCAAATCTCTTTAGTAATAATAATATAATTAAATTGGTGTCATTACTATAGTGATATTATATTATATTAATGTAATATCCATTATTTATTAATTTTTATCCACTATGAATAACAAAAGTGTCATTAATTTATTGCATGAACTACCACCCCCAAAAAGATACATAATTTATATTTTATCACACTTATTCATGGTCGATCAAAAGGATATAATATATAAATAAAAATTATATTTTATAAAATAACAATGAATATAAGATTTTTAAATTATCATTTAGCATCATTCCAAATCTTTCATTGAGAAATAGATACATTAATTGTGCCTACATGCGAACAATCTCCTCCATGAGAAATGGGATTCTTTTTTCATCACCACCCACTGGTTGGATTTAAAATTATAATTAATTTATAATCATTATTTCTATAAGAGTATTATTATTTTTTATATTATGAAACTAATTTTGAATGATTTATACCATGGAAACATACATAAGGAATTATAATGAAATTTACCGAACATACTCATGTAATCGACATATAGAAGAAAACTAAATTTTAAATAAATAACATATGGTAGTTAAATGACCTTGGAATATGAAGTATAAATGAATAAATTTTTTATATATTTATATATAAGGTGAAAAATTATATTTTTTAGGAAGTGATTTGAACATTCAGAATGTATTCCGATAGAGGTAAGGGATTTATCTCCAAACCTCATTCTTAGAGTCACATGTTCTTTTATACACCTAACTTATTTTAATATTGTATATACCCTTATTTGGAATTTAATATCACTTTTTATCATTACTCATTTTATTTAAACATCCCCATCATTATATATTTTTTTGAAGTGTATTTTCTTAAAATGTTTCTGAATATGTAAGGTTTTTCATCTCAATATCTCTTCATTGTGGAATTTTTTAACGTTATGAACAAATTCATAAATTCTATAGTGCATAAAATTCCCCATAATTTATTTTTCAATAATACATGATTTAATTAAATAGGTTTATAAGAGCATATTATTTCGAATATTCAAATTAATTTTTATAAAAAAAAATACTAAAGTCATATGGGATCATCTGTATCAACCCCATAACTTATTTGTTATAAGTACTCATTAATTTTCAACCATTTATGAAATATTCAACCCATGAACACATTATTGTTTTTGAATATATGTACCTTATATAAATATTTTAATATATATTTCATTTTTGGGGTCACACATTTTTTTAGTAATAATCGAAATTCACACTTTTACATAATGCTAATTTAATAGAACTTTCCTATTTCTTATCTAATATCAATAATGACCCCTATAAAATATTTTTAACAAATAATATATTATAATATATCACATTATTTTATGTAGAAACCTCATGGACTGATTTTTTTATTTAAAATAATAATCCCTTTCCATCTTTAAAAACATTATTTACAAATTTCATAAGTATTCACCCAATTAGTTCTTTACAATTATTTCTTTTCCATATCCTTCTCATGAATTTTATACCCTTGAATTCCAAGATAAATATGTGTGTCCCATTATTAATTAAGAAATAATAAAATTATTTAATTTCTTATTATCCTAGGAATCCTTAGGATTCATACAACGATTATGTCTTGAATCTAAATTATGAAACCCAATTCATTCTCATGGGTCTGATCATGATTAGGGTTTATGTATAGTTTTGTTTACCCATGTGTAATTCATAAGTATGATTTTCATTAAGTTATGGGTGGGCCAATAATTATATATCCCCAAATTAAGTTATTAAAAAATTATATCTCATTAGATATTTTGTATGGGATTATGTAGAAAACATAATCTATTATGATACTTTTTCCACTTTGTATGGTGCACATGTTGTTATCCTAAGCACACTATATTATGTAATTAGTGCTAATGGGATTTTATAACCCTATAATTCATTATGTAAATAATTATATATCACGAGATTCTATTTAATATATTATATAGTTATCCTAATGAAATATGGTTCATATGGATTTGTTTGGAACCTCTTGAGTTTCTAGTTTCTAAGGAAATAATTACACATATATGATTATTAATGATTATTCAAGATTAACAGGAATTTATTTAATAACTCACTACTGTGGATCTTATATATGTTTTTGAAAATATGATAATTATATAGAAAATCATAGTGGAATTATCATAAATAACTTAATAAGTGATCACGGTCATGAGTTTGAGAATCAAGACATCAGGATCTTATGATCACAACATAGATCTAATCACGATTTTTTTCTCCCAGAACTCCTAAACAAAATATGTTGGATGAATTGAGAAATTGGGCAATTGAATATATTTAGTATTAAATTATTAATAAGTATGAATTACCAGTATAATTTTGGGATGAAGCTGTCAATATAGATTACTATATTATCAATTGGGTTATTATCAGACCACTTTTAATGAAGACTACCTATAAATTTTGGAATGGTAGAAAGTATAAAGTTAATTACCTTGAAGTACTTATAAGTAATATATTTATTCTTGATATAAAATATATTCTATATAAATTCTTTCCAAATATTGATAAAGGTATTTCCATATGTTATTCCACATCCAGAAAATCATATTGATTATTTAATAAAATATCAAATGATATAGGGGAATTTTGTTCATATCACCTTGGATCAAATAGATTGAAATTAGCCTAAATTTTTTTGAGTATCATTATGATAATATTTAAAATATGAATATCACTAAACCCTAAAATAATATTGGAAAATGGATATATTTTCAGGTTGAATCTCCTATATTATACAAAGATGAACAACATAACCAACCCGATAATGAGAAAGACCTTTAAATACCTAGTAGATCTATTCCATGAACAATTAGATCCCTTAAATAATAGTAATTTTATGTTGTTTTAAGAGACCTTTCTAAAGGTAATTGGTCTTGAGAATCTTTTAGAAACCAATATGAATAACATTATTCCATTTCATAGATTAAAACTAAAACCATTAACAAAGTGATAAATGGAGAATGTTAGGGCATGGTTATAAAATAATAATCGAATGAATTTTAATGTAATAAGGTTTTTGAAACTAGAAGAAAAACCAAAGTACTACCTGAATATTCACAGTATGTGGTTGATTATAAACAATATTGACTAATATGGTATTATAGTTTGAAATAATGATATAATGGTTACTCAATGTTGTAGTCAATAAGAAGTAATTTATTATAAATAAAACATTTCACATATAGATAGGCATAAATTCATTTGAAAATGATTTATTATGAGTAACATAAAATTTTCAAACTATTTCAAATGGATTTCCATAGTTAATTCCTTATTGGTTATATTTTTGAGGATATTTTTGTTGAATAGACCATAGGATATTAAAATTTTATAATTACAAATACTATTTTTAAACTATCAAAATCAATGTCTGGTTTAAAATATGATCATAAATATTTTAATGAAGAAATAAACTCTTTCTTAATTACTAAATATTTTTTAAAAGAAATAATTGATCCTACCATATTTATAAAATTAATTTTGAAACATGATTTTCTAATTGAAATGTATGTTGATTAAATTATTTTCGGCTCATCCAAAAACTCCTTATGTAATAAATTTTTTAAATTGATGAAAAATTAATTATATATTAGTTTAATGTGAATGTTAGATTTATTTTTTATGTTTCAAATAATTCAAAATAATGATTGAATTTTTTGGAATCAAAGTTACTAAACTAATGAGTTTTAAAATTATTTGGCATGGATAAAAAAATTAGTTAAACTATAATTAGTAAAAACTATATATTGGAGTTAGATAAGAAATTAAAATAGTTGAAAAGGCATCTCACATAGGTATTATTTATAGTTTTCCATAATTAACTGCTAGATGGATAATTATTTTGTGTAATATTTGTGCATGGGAATATTTTCAAGAAACCCCTACTAATTGTAATCTAAATTTAATTAAATGGATTTTTAAATACCTCTAGTAAACAATTAATTTTGATATATTTTATTCTAGAGTACATGGTTTTTAATTAGTTAGTTATTTAGATACTGACATTGGTGGTTGTATGTTATATTGAATGATAACCTATGAAACATTTCTCTTTTTTGTGAAAGACTATAGTATCTTGGAGTGGTATCAAGTAGAGCTCTGTTGCATTATCCACTGCTCAAGATGAATACATAATGGTAGGTAGTTTTTCTGAAAACAAATTGATTGAAATGAACATTATAACATTATGGGTATCAATTTAGACATGTCTCTATAAACTGTGACAATATATTTGCTATTAATATTTTTAATAATCCTATATGTCATTCTGGGACTAAAAATATTGATATTAAACCTCACTTTTTGATATATAATTTTCAAAAAGAGGATATCACTCTTGAATTATTTATCACTAAGCATCAATATGTGAACATTTCTATAATTCCTATGAATATTGAGATACTAAATTTTGTTATAAATGGATTAAGAATAATTAATAATGTGCAATTGTAATATTATTAATATGGTATATCTTGTTTTAATTATAAAATTAATCTAAGGCTTTATGTTTATGTTATTTAACTAATTTATATTATTTTTACATGTTTAAATGGATAATATTGAGAATACCATTTATATTTTATATACCTAGTAAAAAAAATTTCATATAATCGATCAAGATATATGTAAGATCACTTAAATTACTTTTATTTATTTTTAATAATTTGGAATAATATAATTCCATTAAATATTTAAAGCTACCATATGAATTAAAGTTTATTTTTTTATTCATATTATTTTTTATTTACATTGAACTAAATGATTTTTAAAGATCCAAAAATATATCATGATCGAAATGCTTCCCTCAAAACCTAATCCTGACATAATTTGAATGTTTATATATTAAGCTAACCCTATCCTTAAAACCCTAAAATCTAATTCAAAGACATATATGATGTTTTTTCCCTTAAATATGAATCTCTAGAAGATTTATGTGCATTTTGGAGATCCAATCCAAGTTCTAGTATAACCATATAATCATGGAAATCATGTTTGTTGTCTCAGGAACTTGTTCCAAAAAATAAAATGTATTTAAAAGGGTTTAGATAAATTATATCATAGAATGGAGAGTTTTCATATAGGAAGGGTTTATTAAGTAGTTCATGTCTATTGATAGACTGTCCTATACCAAGTTATTAAAAAAGTTCAATATGATTTTTTTTTGAAGATAGTCAAAGAAGGGATCATTTTAGAATTATTATTGATTATCAAGGGCACGTTTTTTCTTCATAAATGTGGGAATTAAATTTATAATTATCACATAAAAGGAATATATAAGGACATAAAAATATATTTCTCTATCAATAATCAACAATTTGAGTTTTATAGTGACATGGAAGGGCTAACTGGTTATATAAATCCTCGAATTCTAAATGATGTTGAGTTCAATGGTGAGTGTAGGCTATTGGATAAGTTTATTCGACATGCTATCTTTCATAAAAATGGATATTTAACAATTATAAGGATTTAGGATCTATTATTTCTTTAAATGGTGGTAAATTTCCTGAAAATAACCATTCATGTTTTTATTAGGATGAAAATCAATATGCTCAGAAGTATCCATCTAGGTTTGATTATCTACCTTATTTTAAGTTAATATCATCATTTTTATAGATTAATAAACTAGTTCTTATGGGGGAGAAGAATTATACTACATCAAGTTATATTTTTTTGAATCAAACCACATGAAGGATAATGAAAATAGAACAAAATCCTTGGAAGAAAATGTGAGTTAAGGATAAAAATATGTTTTTTGAGCATTATAATCTTGTGAAGAATCCAACCAAACTAAAGGAAACTTTTTTGTCAATATTTATAACCTAATCAAGTGCTTAAATATAATATTATTCTAATAAAAGTGAAGAATATGTGGTAGTTGATACTATTGAGAAACCCCTCTTGTCTTATAAGAAAATAATTAGTTTTTATCCTACTTGATGATGTTTTATGGAATATATTTGGTTAGACTCAAATAAAACCAACTGAAGTTCTTCCCTAAATCATTTTCCTAATGTATAAATACAAAAAGATAAAATTAATGATTAATTTATATATATTGTACCAGTTTAATATAATTATATTTTGATTTAGGATATTTGATGACCTATGTTTGTATCAGCTATTGATGATGGGAGAATGTTGAATCCCCCGGACATGTATATTAGTGAATCCAATGTTATCCATATTATATCTCATCTAGTTTATCATTATTCCATCATTAAATAAGATTACCTTGTTATATTCAAATATTATCTATTGTATTTTTTGAAAGATATATTTTTTATTCTAGGAAGTCCTATTGATTATGGTAGATAGGAAGATATATATTTTCCAAATGAAATTATTCTTTCTCACTTCCAAGCAAAGTTGTTTCTCAAATTTGATTATATGGATCATGATATTGATTGTATAAAAGTAAAAATTATAGATATCAAAATAGATTTAATAGATATTGTGATTGATAAAGACTAAAGATATTTTAGTATTTCAACATGTACTTCCAGATCTTATTCACCCACTCCATCATGTATATGTATTGATGATTATATCATTAAAAGTGTTATTCAAGAGGAGATTATAACATGTTTTCAAAGTTTCAAAAAAACTAAGAATTTTATTTTGTTAGATATATATTTCATGGTGAGAAGTTGTTTGATATAATTTAGGATATGAAATTTAAGACTATCAAGTAAAAATATACTATAAAAGGTTACATCAAGTGTTACCTAATATTTATTTCCACCAACTCTGATATAAAAAATATATATATTTATAATTGGAAAAATATTTAAGGAATCCTCCTTTGACTTTGGATTTTAATTCAGTTGTGGAAATTATTTTGGTTATTTCTCCTATATTATATAAGTTTATGAATGATAAGCATGAATTATTATAGATCATATAGCATGTCTTAAGGGTTGTGAATAATGTAAAATGGGTGTTGGAGCTATACCTTTTCACTATTAACACTATTATTTTAGCACATCTATCTCTTCCTATGACAAGTGTTTCCACTTGCACCACTCGAAATTTTATAGCCCATACAGATCATTTTGGTTCCACTATCCCTGGAGTAATCTAGAATATTAAACCTATCTCTACATAGATTTTGACCCCAAGAGTTTACTATTATCCTTGGCATATAACTACACCTTCTTGGGTCCCATCTAAAATGAAAGGAAAAGAACTTCATGATCCTAAAACAATCCAAGTCCTAATGGACTCCGATTATGATTAAGGCCTCTAATATTGCCTTTGTTTTTTTTTTTCAAATGAGTAAATATATATAAGTTACTTTCAAATTTAATCATTTACTAATAAATTTACTTTCCCACACTATTATTTTGTTTTATAGATAAATCCTTTTAAAAATTTAATAAATCTAATAGGGGGAGTAATTACATGGAATAAATCTTTATAAAATGATTTCAATGGATAGTTTCTTTTTTTATTTATGCCATGCCATATGATTATAAAAAATGAGGTTATTGTTTCATTATTCCACCAATTCCATGTTTTAAGGATCTTAAATCATGTATATTTAATTATTAACAACTTATATACTCAATGTTTGGAATATATATAATATGGATAAAAATGAAAATATTACTATGTATTAGGGAGACTATAAATCCAAAAACTAAATGCATGAATAGAAAATAAATCATGTGACAGATCCCTGAAATTTCTCTATGTACTCAACTAATAGATTGAGTATGAGATAAACCACAATAATGATTTAATTGATCTTATAATGAATATATTCTTACCAAAAAATCTGGAAATCAAAAAAATCATAATGTGTGGAAGTGACAACACAACTAAGTTGATCGATATCGGTATAAATATCACAAACTAATCTAGTAAAAATAATAATAAAACAAGATACCACCTGAATGAGTTAAGAAATTACATAATATATATATATTCATTTATATCTGTTAATTTGAAAATGATCAAATTGACTGCAGGTTATGACTAATTGATTGAATGATGTAATCAAGTAACTACAACAATTTTTGAAAATAAAAATGCATTAAACTGACCGTATGAGTAATTAAAGTGATCACACAGTCACATTAAGAAACTTAATTTTTAAAGGACAAAACATTTGAATAATCAAGGAAATTGATCAAAGTTTACTCCAAAGTGTTGAATCAATCATGAATTAGCAAGAAAAAGTGGAATACTTAAATCGATTGTGTCCAATTGGAATCTGATTCCAACAAACATATTTTTATAATTAAATTCATATTAATGAAATTTAATAAACCCATATTTGATGTTGAATATGAGGATACTTTAAATATTATTATTTAATGGATATTTGAAGTATGATTTTCTTTATTTTAATTGAGAATCCAGTCGAAGAGAATATATCAATGAGTGGAGCTGAAAAAGTGGTAACCTGGGATATTACTCTATTTTTCAAATATATGACACTAACTTTTCATACAATGCATGTATGAAGCATCTTAGAGAAAATATCTAATCATTTCATCATATTAATAACTATAATATAGAGTTTGGATGAAATTATAACCCTATAGATCAATTAAAAATAGATCAGTTTCAAAGTTGTTTTAAACTTATTCTCACATTATCTCTCTTTATCTATCTATCTCTCTATCTCTCTCTGTTTTCCATCACTTTTATTTTTTGTTTTGTTTATTCTATAAAATTTTTGATCATATACTCTTCTATATTATTTAATTGGACTATGATACTATTTATTTAACAATATTCATTTTTGTTTCCCAAGAAGAAATTATTTAAGAGGCCTGGTGGTATCCTGAACATCTTTATGTGTTGTTTTACTATATACACCTAATATAGGTTTTATATAATACTATTAGTATTTATAAACACTACTGAATGTGTATTACACTCATGTGGGGAGGATTTGGTCTCACATTTAAACTAGGGCACTTGTTTTTATTTTATTTTTCTCTAATTATTTAAGTTCTTCTTACACAATTTTTAAATTGTTTTATATTCAAAATATTTATATTTCAAATATAATATTGATAAGAATTTATATATATCATTACATAAAAAATAAATTGATAGCTAAATTTTTTCAATTATATATCTACTATTCAATGTGAGTATAATAATCTTGACCAATTAAGATAATATCATATAATATTAAAATAGATTAATCAATCTCTTGAGAGGTTATTTTAAAACATCTGATTAGTTATACCTATTATATTATTTAATTAGATGTCTTATAAATTAGAGTATTTTATTTTTTATAAGTTTTTTAATACCTTATTTATGATAAATCACTATCTCTTAGGCAAACCACTCTAACAATCATCTGGGTTTTCAATAACACTGACCTAGGTGAACCTATAGTTATTTTTTTGGAAAAATGGGGACATATGGAAATTTTTTTATGAAATTTCCTGACATTAATAATTATATCATACATTTCACTTTTAATATATATATATATATATATATATTATAGCTATGTATAATGGGTAAGTATATAAAGTCATATTTTTATGTGCAATAAAATTCAAGGGGGATTATAATTTTTGATTCTAAAGGATGTTCTCTGAATTCATATTGAGATAAGAATTATCAGAATTTGAACATCTTGTTGAGGTTTTGTGGATGATGATCAATTCTTATGAGGGATCTTGGGTGCTCATGTGAAATTTAAGGGCACTTTAATCAAATTTGAAATTTTTTAATGGGTTTTACCATTTCACATGGTCACAACATGGTTAAGGAAAACCATGAGGGTGAAAAAAGAAAATTTTTTATGGTGGTGTTGACCTTGTGGTGTGGTAAAAAACTTGCTCATGGTTGGAAATACCTATGCAGTGAAAACATTGCACAATACTAAATTCTTCCTTAAGGGTATCACATGGTAATATAATGATTTGAAAAACCATGTGAGGGGTGTTTCTTGATAAATTTCAAGATGCATGGCTTGGAAAACTCTATGATAACCACGTGAAAATTGGATTTTAATGAAAATTGAAAAAATTACTATTTCCTCCTCCTGATTTTATCCCTCACTAACACCTTTCATTACCTTTCTTGTAACCCTGACAAAGGTATATCCATCTCCATTATTCCCTTTCACTTCCTATGGAATGGTTTTTATGATAGTTTAGTAGAATATTGTTGGTGATTTGAGGTGAATATCATCATCCTCTTTCATCTGTTCTTTTTTTCTCTATAGTTCAGATAATTTTAATGTATCTGAGTTGGACATCATTTGATGATAAAACCAGATCATGGAAGAATATTCCCTATCTAATTGTTCGTTTTCTCAACATTATTAGAGGACATCCTATGATGATAGAAACATTTTGTTTCTCCCTATTTCATAGGATGAAAATATCATGGTGAGTTTGTATAGATTTTTTCAAAAAATAAAGAAAATTTCATATTGAATCAATATCGATTGATAATTGTTATATCTTAGATAGTGTTGAGAATATTCCATTATCCTTTCAGGTCTGGTTGGTCATGGTTTTTGTAGGGGGAGATGGCTCGGAATGTTTATAAAAAATTATTCATACTTGAATTAAATAGTAGAATAAATCAAAAGTTCTAATAATTAGATGAATTGACCATTGTGAATTTAGATAGTTTCTTAGTGGGTGATATGAAGCATGACCAATCATGGGTAGTGATGATCGAGCTTAGTTAAATGAATTGACTTCATATTATATGGTTGGTCCCTTAACATACCCCTATTGTTTATGAATTGGGTTTATGCACATGTATCATATAGTTCTACCATGGGTGTGAAGTCTACTGTAGAATATTAAATGAATTTATTTCTTTTAATTTCATTGAATGCACAAATTACCAAGATCTGTGGTGTATAAATATACATTGGAATGATGGGTTAGTCCCCAATGGGGAAGGTTTTTATTATAAAAATATGATATGTGACTCGTTATCCCTAAGGTGAATCGATTAAATGATATAAATGGGCATGGTAGTCTCATATAATGGTAGCTCTGAACCTCTTTATTTTGGAGTCGGCGCTCTAGTGAAGTTATGGGAATGGGATCTTCTAGGGATGTGTTTTCTCCAAGGGGAGAGTGTACTAATTATAAAATAAGATGCCTGAGGTATGCCTCAAATATGGGATGATAAGTGAATGTCATTGATATAATTGTATAGCTATTGGAATTAATATTACTGTATTATAACTTATAGTGATATATGAGATAGTTTCAATTCTCTCGTATGATGGTAAAACCCATCTTGATGATGGGTTATACTTATACTGAGTTCCGTGAGTAGGATGATCCATTTTGGGATACAAATGATTTAGTGGATAGGATTTCCTCAAGGTGGTTGGATTAATAGATCAACAAGTGAGATATAAATCCTGACCAAGTATGGGATTGTTGATCTTTTCTAGATAACATGGAATGGAAATTCCCAAGGTCATAGTTTGAGATGACTTTGGATGGTTTCTAGTGAGTGGGACTGAGTTTTGATAATGCTTTGGTCCATGCACTTATGGATAGAGTAATATAGAGATTTTAGACTAAAATAACACTTAAGGTTTTTGGATATAGTTTGATTTCAATTAGTAGAGACTTGATGGGTTTAGAGGTCCATTGTGGACAAATTTTATGGGTGAGAAGAGGATACTAATAGTTTTATTGTTATTTTATTTTATGACTAGGATGGTTATTATGTATAGTTGATAGAGGCTTTAAGTATTTAGAGGATATCATTAATATATGAGACTAGTATTGAGTTGATAGAACCTCAATGATGACCTAGTGAACTCAGGGATGGATTTTGATGATGAATGTGAATATCTTATGTGATGGTTCCATGGATTGTCTATTTCCTCAATTTATAAAGTGTCCAATGTTTCCTAGTGGATATTTATCTCTCCATAATGTTTCATATGGGTTTTTATGTGTCTCTTAGAGGGAATAGTCTTCCCCTATGTTTTGGATGATCAAACACATTCTTCAAATAGAGAGAGTTTGAACAGGGTTTCATATAATATGATATGTTTTTTCCAAGAAGGGAGAGTATTCCCTTGGGTTTTGGGTGATCAGATATTTTTTACTAGATTTTCAGGGTCTACCCATGGGTTTTGCATGATTTGATATTTATTTCCAAGTATGTAGTGTCTTCCCCAAGGTTTTAGATGAAATGTTACTTATTTCAAGGTGGGTATAAGTTGTGCCTCTGATTCCAAAGGAGGTGATCTATTTTTCTGAGTGGGGAATATGTACACCCATATGCTCCAAATGATGGTTCTATTCCAAGAGACGTATATAGAGGGAAATATAAGGTATGGTTAATCATGGGTTTCATGTTAGAGCCTGGTTATTTTTTAGTGTATTATGTTATGGTCCGTCACAATTTTATTTATTTAGAAGAGCATATTTCATGTGAATTCACTATATTGATGAATAATTTTAGGATTTTCATTTATGGTTCCCTAAAAAGTTTTAATCATACTTAGGAGGTCGTGTTTCTTTGGTACCAGAGTAGATCTCAAAGTACCCATGTTTGAGTGGGGGAAAGTAATATTGATTTGTGATTAAGCTAGACTAGATTGTCGGTGATTTCGATATTGAGGAGTGATGAGGTGTAAAGATAGTAGTAGAAACCCCTTGAATTTATTTAATTTTTTTATATTGTATATGTGATGAAACTGATGACAGGTTATTTGGGATGTATAATTATATAATTACAATTTTCATTTTTTGTAGCATTGATTTTTATTTATTGGGCATGCTTTGATTTTTATTATGGAATGTGTTTTGCTATTTTTCATTGTTTTCCAACTCGCAGATGAGGGTATAGTCCCACCACAGTGACACCATATACCTTTGTTTCTAGTCAGAAACCTCTATAATATGGGGGGTTCACTTGAGGTCAATTAGTGACCCGTAGGTTAGACACAATCAAGTCATAAAAAAGTTGTGTTGAATTATAATCGGGTATTTGTAGATATTTTTGTTTATCTTACAATTTGAGGTATGGTATATAGGGAATAGGAATGTGACAAATCATGTGATGAAATTATGAATTTTGCATCACAAAAACTTCTTCTTGTGAGAATACTTTGTTACTAGGATTTCATGATTACTATTATTATATTTCATTGTTACTGTTGAGATATTTATTCCAATATGATGTGTTTGTGTAATATTTTTATTATGTCTTTGGATCTTCGGCCATCAGAAAGAATCCAATGTTCATGAATCATTCTTTTTATTATAGATTAAAGTGATATTTGTGTTTCTGTGGGTGATTGATATCACTTATAATGATGGTTCAATTGTTTAATTTGTTAATGAAAACTTATGTACTATTTTTACATATAACTTATTGATGAAATTCTACTCAACTATTCTATGGAATATTTTTTCTGATGATAGTTATTCAAGATCTTATGAAAATATGTTCCTTGGGGGTGACTATTTATTCCCTCTATGTAAGGGATATATAGGGACCACAACTAGTTTGGTATAGACATCGGATGCCTTCATTGTGAACCCATTATGAATAATTGTTATATGGGTTATGTTACTTAAACATTCAATAAAAACAGCCTATATGGTGTTTTACTATATGGATTCTTTCTGGAATTACGCATAAATTAACTATATCACTACATGAAAAGTCGGCTATTTCAAAGGGTTATTTACGATGTAGAAAATACCCTTCACAATTAGAATAATAATAAGAGTTATTTGTGATGGAATTATTTTGTCACAAATAAGTGTTATTTTCAATAGGAAATGTAATCCATCGCAAATACATTTGGTGCACATGCATGTCATTCCATGAAAAACATCATTTACAATGGATAATAGTGATGTATTTTTATATCTATCACTATAAACTATCCCACTAAGAAAATTTGTAATGGATAATTAAATCAAACACTAAAAAATACTCAAAAATTACCTTTTGTGATGGAATTAATTTTTTCACTAATGACCTACCACAAATAAAAAAAAATTAAAAACATGCTAACACCTTTTCCTCCCCTCCACCCCACTTATCTCCTTTACAAAAATACCCCATTGCACAATCCTCAAACGCCACCTCCCCCCCCCCCATTTTTTCTCACCCTATTTATTGTATATTTTTGTTCAAAGTCCCCAGGTACGGACTCCACTTCTATATTATTTCATTATTTTAACAATTTCTCATTCAATCTTGCATAAATTATTTTTGTAAAACACTAGGTCAAAAAATAAACCCAATTTTAATGGATTATTTGGTATTTAAAATTAATAAAAGTTTATTTTTCCCTATTTGGGTGTCCACCGGCTCTACATGAGTTGATAGAATTTTATTTGATTTAATTTCCTCATTATTTAAAATTTAGATTCTATAAATTTTTCTATTGGGTATTTTGGATTGAATTAATTTTATTTCTTTACATTATTATTGAATATATTTTTATTTTGGAAATTATTTATTGGGATGTATGATATTGGTAGAGTTTGTATAAATATATTTAAATTTTCAAGTGTATTTCATACATGTCTTGATATAAATTTTGATGAATTATGATAATTTTTAGATTGTGGCAGTGATGTTAAACCATGTTTGATTGTTATATTGTGATTGGTTTTCATTTATTTAAGACATGTGATTATAGTTTCAAAAAAATTTGGATATATATGTTTATATATATATATATATATATATATATACATGTTAATATACATATATAAACATTTTAAAAAACATGTATGGTTACATAAAAATATTTATATTTGATATTTATATTTGTTTCAAAAAATGTGTAAGAATATATATAATGTTTGTATTTTTGATTAAGTGATCCTATCATATATATATATATTAATATGTGAATTGGTATATATAAATATTTAAACAAACATGTATGTTTTTTGATATATATATATATATATTTGATATATTTTTTAAAAAAAATTGTAAAAATATATTTGATATATATATATATATATTATGTGTTTACGGTATAATTACATTCAACCAAAAACACACAAAAAAAATAGGCCAAAGTGGTGGGCCATAAATATATATATATATATATATATGATATGCATATTTCCTTTAAAAAATGTTTAAAAATATAATGGATGTATATATGTTTGATTAAGAAATTTTTTGATATATATATATTAACTTGTGAATATACACATTTAATCATTTTAAAGAAAGGTGTTAGGATTTTCATATATATATATAGATATATGAATATATATATATATATTAGTGTAAATATAGATTTGATTTGTATATTTGTTTCAAAAACAATAAAAATATATTTTTTGTATGTATATATTAATAAATTATGTTACATAAAAATATATAAAACCTGTGATAAAAATAGTAAATGAGTGTTCTATTAATAGCAAGTAAATATTAGTAATAATTATTAAATGATTGATTTAATTACTAAATATTATTAATAAATTTTAAATAATTAGTAAATTATGATAATTTTAATAAATTGTGTAAGACATATATATTAAATACTAATTATGAATAATTAAAATATATTAATAATTTTTAATTAGACATAATGAGTAAAAATTATTCATATTTCTATATTTTTTATAGAAAATTATAGACTTAGAATGTAGAAACTAGTTTCTGTTATGTGATAATGATTGGATGAATCATCAAAAAAATACCAACATATCTGGTATAATTCTTGTCTACATTGAGGGTGATAAATCATTTATACAATTTAGATCATCAAATTTAAAAAAAAATTCTAAAGGAATAATTAAATTTAAATGTTAGAAATGTGATATGTGGAGTTTGGAAACATTTGACTATGTTAGACTTCATTTACTATGTTTTGGTTTTCGAAAACATTATTATTTTTTATATCAACATGAAAAACGGAAGTCAGTAGAATTTTTTTTTCAGATCCATCATTTCAGATTTTATTACCTGATACCACAAGATCATGTATTCAAGAAACATCTTATAATTATATTCCAAATGATGAATCATAACCTTCTCAAATTTACAATTTTTTAAAATCTTAAAATGAAGCCTTATATTTGGGATGCCAAATTGGAAAACATGAAGTTACTAAAAAAATTGTGGTAATTAAATTTTATTTGAGATTTTCAAATAGTTTCTTCAATCAAATATTTTATTTTGTTAAATTATTATTGTTAGGTGGAAATATAATACCTGTATTTTTCTATGAAATTGATAGGTTGGTCCATAATTTGGGTATTAGTTATCAAAAGATCCGTATATGTTCAAATGACTCCATCTTATATTATGGTGATTATGAATCAATAGTTAATTATCAAATATTTTTAAAATCAAAATATAGAGGTGCAATAAGAAAAGTCGAGATTTCCAATGAAGCAATTGTTTTATATTCCAATTACAACTCATTTATAGTGTTTATTTTTATCTCAAAATATAGGTGAATTGATGACGTGGAATAATTCAAATATTTATGTTAGTAAAATGTTAAACCATTCAAGTGAGAATGATTAATGGAATCAATTTGATCAGATGCATCCTTGTTTTTCTTCAGAAAATCATAATATATGGTTGAGTCCTTAAATAGATGATTTTTTCTATTTTTTGATTGCATCAATCAATGTTCTTGTTGGTCTATTTTCATTACTCCATACAACATACCTCCTTGGATGTTGATAAAGGAACTAAATATATATTTGGCACTATTAATTCTAGGAAATATGAAGAAGGATATCAATATTTATATGAAGCCACTAATTGATGAGTTAATTTCATTATGGGAAAACTGTATAACTATATTTAATATAGTTTCAGATCAAAATGTTATATTTAATGTAGAATTAATATGTAAGATCAGTTACTTTATAGTGTATGGTATGTTATATGGATGGAATACAAATTTTCGAAAATCATATTTATACCCCATGGCTAGTAGAAAAGAATTTATGCCTGGTAATGGGATAATGACTTGTTATTTCGACTATCATTGAAGATTTCTTCCTAAAATTCACCCTTTTTGAAGGAATTGAAATAATTTTAAAAAATGTATAATTTAAAGAGATGAGCCTCCAATGGTAATCTCTGGAGTTTATGTTAATTTATCATATCTTTATTGGCTCCTGTTAGTTTTAGAAAAATACTAAATGAACAAAAATCAATTGGTTTTGGGATAGATCATAAGTGGATAAAATGTAGAAGTTTTTGGGACAATATATATTGGTATAATTTTTTGTTTCATCAAATGTTAAATGTAATGCATAATGAGGAGAATATTTTTTATAACCTATTTTATACCATGTTGAAAAAACCTTGTATGACTAAAGATAATGTAATTGTATATTTAGATCTTTCCCATATCTATAGATGCCTTAAAGATGAATTATTTGAAGATAAAAGATCACACAATTTAAAGAAACAAAAATAATATTTAATACATTATAAATAAATTAATTTATTTTTCTATCAATGGACTAGATATTTTAGGTTACTAATGGTTTATGCTTCTAATTTTTTTTGTTGTGTCAGAAAAAGAAATATTGCAGTGTAAGAAAAGTTGTCACATTCATTTCATAATGGAAATATTACTTAAAACTAGTCTTAGAAGGATATTGAATTATTAAAACTGGGATGCATTAACTAAAATATCATATTTATTCTAAGATATTAATGTGACAACATCATATTATTATGCATTGAGTATGATGAAATAAGATTTCGTTTTAATTTTTTGTTAATTGGAGAAAATATTCCCTTCAACCTTATTTTTCTCAGTGAAACATTTAATATTTCACTTTCCATATAAAGCTAAATATTAAAGGATGGTAAAAGTCTAATAGATTCACCCATTTTAGATATGTACGAACAAATTATAAAAGGTATAATATCATAAAGAAGTAGTTTGTGGGGAATTTTCAAAAGCATACATACATAATGAAATTTCAAATTTATGATCTTATTAATTTATATTTAATTTCATTAAAAACACAATTTCAGGGGTCATAATGAGGAAAATGATAATGATTTAATAGACCATAAATTTTCAATTTTTTTCATTATATGGTTTTCTGTTTGTTATCAGGATCAATATATTTCAGACAAAGTACTGCATAGAACTTATATATGTTTTTTACTGATTTGGGAAGAAATTACATGATTTGTGAAGTTAGTACTAAATTTGATTGTTATTTTAAAGTTTTATAATAGGAACATTCATTTACATTACTTTTTGAACATTAAAAACAACTATATTAAAAAATATATACAAATTACCCATGGAACTCATGAAGAACATCATCAACGTAATTTTTCATATTGGTTTCAAATACTATTAGGTTATGTAGTTTTAAAAAGGAATATTAAATAATTTTTTAATGATATCTATTATTAATCATTTTTATTCTTTGAAAAAAACACAACATGAAAGTAAAATTGATAGTTGATTATGTGTTCTCAAAAACACTCAAAAAAATGGGTAAAATATTATAATTTTTATGTTGTTAATGGATTTCGATTCCACACATGCATATATGTTGAAACAAATAAATTAATGAATATTGGTGTTTGTTTGAAAGGATATCATCATAAATGAATTGAAGTTGACTTTTATAGTATGATGGACTAAATAATTTAGTTACGTTATATGGTATTAATTTATGTAACAATGTTTGAATTCCATTTGTTTGGTACTGATCGAGGGTGGTTAGATCATCCATGAAATGAAGACATTGACATTATATATAATAATATTATTACATAAAACAAACCATTTATGTTGGAAGATAATGTAAATAATTATTATTAAGAAAATTATAATGATGTTTGAAGATGTTTGAATGACTGGTTGAGAGTAATAAAATCGAAATCTCATGACAATCAGTTTCTTGAAAATTAAAATGGTTCTATGGAAGTGTGATATATATAATTCTTTTAAAAAATACAAATTACATCTCTTAGCATAAGATATATAAATATCGATTATGAACCCCACCCCCCAACTAAGGTTCGATGATATTGATAATGTTGATGATGTAATAAGGTTTGATGAAACTGAAAGTCACATGGAGGTTGATGAGGCTAAAGATGAATATGAATACAATTTCCCTAATGAATATGCGGAAGATGATGATAAATAATGTATAATATTTAGTTATTTATTATTACATTATATTTTATATTTCTAATAATCATTATTTCCATGTTAAATTTTTTATTTTGGATGGCTGGACTCAAGGATATATTATATTCATTCGCTGATGCCAAAAATTATTTTTTTTATACTTGATATATGTATTAACAATTATTTACAGGAAAGAATATTATATTATTCATAATTTTTATTAGTTTTTTATATATTATATCTATATTAAAAAATATTTAAAAGTTATATTATTATATTCTGGTATTTATTAAATAGTATTTATTATATTATTGTATTTATTTCTTTTTCATATTTTATATATGTATTAATAATTATTTACATGTTATAATCTAATTTTTATTAGTTTTTTATATTTTATATCTATATAAAAAAATTATAGGAATATTTATTTGTTTCATAAAGTTATATATGCTCCCAGTGATCTATTTCGCTCTCTTTTTAATGCCATACTTCCCGATTATGAGCCAATTGATCTAATCCATAGGATGTTGTTACTATTAGAAGAGGAAGTGGCCATTCTTGTTTGATGATTCTAGACCATATTCAAGAGGTATATTTAACTATTTCTTTTTTATCCTCATTAATGGTTAAAATTTTTGTGGTTTTTATTTTATATTATGTTCTTGTACTAATTTTGGTAATAATATTACGATTCTTTGATTTTCCTTTTCATATTTTTTATCATTCAGCTACTGGGAAGGCTGGTAGGATTTTATGAAATTATTGTTCTACACCATGGGTGTGATGGTATTAGGTTCCCATTTTTATTTGACTGTATATGTTAGACAACTATATTTTCTAATATTAAATAATATTTTTTTATATTTTTTTATTTAGTAACAATATGTTTTTAATAGTATTTTAGAATTTATGATTTATGTTTGATGATATCCCAAGAGCTCATATTCAAGAGGCATGGGATATTTTTTACATGAATGTTTTCATTATTTTTTCACAATATATGAAAATGATCCATGTATAGAGCTTCTATTATAGTTTGGGACTAGTCTTGCTTCTCCCATTGACCATACTATATGTCACCTCGGGTGTGGGATGTATTATGCTAATACTAGGAAAGAGATACTTTTATGATGATTTAATTTGTTAAGTGTCATAATTGTGGTAGGCATGAGGTTAGACATAGGGTCGAGAGTCATACATTTGGTATAAATCAAAGAAAAATGGAAATTAATAAATTTTTTATTGTATATATAATTTAAATGTAAATCTTTTTTATTATATTGGAAACTACTGACCCCCCCCCCCAGATATAGAGTTTTATGTTTACATGATGTTTCACACACATCACCGTACAATATATCTTATTGAGAAAAATAGTGCAAAATTGTAGTTAGTATTTTTTAAAAAAAAATAAATTATTAACATTAATTTTATTATTATTATAGTTTATAATAACAATTCAAGAAAACCAATGAGACTATGGTTTCCCATTCTCGATAAATACATTCCTAGAGTAAAGCATATACCACTTGTGAGTAAATATTAAATGATCAGACTTGGATGCAAGATACTATGCATAGTGTCGAGAAAGGGTGGGTGACTAGTGTTGGTTCATGATTGACACCTAATATTTATTATGGTACATCTGTGGTTTCATCAGTTATCTCAAAGGAAGAATTTGTAGAGTCTTATTCTCCACCCACCACATAGTATTATGAATGGATGAGAGATCATGATGAGATTATATAGAAGATGCAAAGATATAGGGAGGAGGAGTGTGAGAGATAGTGTTATAGATAAGAGTATATGTTGGAGTATATAAAAAGGATTTCCCATTGTTCTTGTATAGACTTTCCTCCCCCTGACCATTTGAGTGATCATATTCCACATGATACCAGTTGATGCTAGGTTCTTTTTATGACTATTATATATTTTGTTTGATAATCACATTATGTGTGAAATGATGTAATAATATTATGCTTTCTGTAATATTTTTAAATTTTTTAAATTTTTTAGATTTTTTTTTTGTATTTTAATAATTTTTATTTAAATTTAAATTGTTATAGACACAGTAATCTATCCTAATTAGTTCTCTAAAAAAATTGTTGGACATATTTTTATATGGAATCAGAGCAGGATGCCGCTATTTTTTATTTGTGAGGGCCCATCACAATTGAATATTTAGTTATTTTTGATGAAAATATGTGTGATGGATTAGTCATTCATCACAACTAATTATTATTTGTGATGGGTTGTTAAAAACCAATAATTATGACTCTATTTTCTATGATAATACATTAGTGAAAGACTCTCATCGCATAAGGTAATTAGTGATGTAAATCTGTTTCTAATGCGCATAAAAAAAATTAAATTACACTACTATGTATTTATAGTTTTACTTGATATAAATCAATATAATAAGATACCATTATCTATAAAAGTTTAAGATCATGATCCTTAATGGGGTAATTTGGTTTGTATATTTTCAATAAGGATATGTGCTCTAGAGTGGGATAGTGAATTTTCATGTGATTCATAATGATTATATATATATAATGTTAAAATCCAACAGTGTTTATTTTGTCTTATGAATTACCTTGTGGAATTTAAGACGGGAGAAGAAATATTTCCCCATGGTTTGGGACCAATGTGAGATGGGATATATAGGATTGGTGGCAGTTTCCATAGCCTATAGATATAACTCATGATATTAGTGAGTTAGATGTTATTTATAAATAGTATAATTATATCTAGTTTTTTTAAAATATAAATAATTGATTCAATATTATTGAATATTTAAACTACATTCTGTAACACACAAAAAATTGGGGTAAATTGGTCATACAAAAGAATCCTTATATAAGGGAGTCCATGCGCCAGTGAAGGCTTCCTGTTTCAGCCAATTGTACAACAGGTTTTAGGTATATTTATATCCATCTAGGGTTTTTAAAGGGTGTCACAATTTCTTTTACCTAAAAATAAATTCCCATGTTATACTCCCCCTAATGTCTGCCATGCCCACTCATCTTTTACCTGCTGAAAATAATCACAGTATCGAACACATCAAAGAAGTTCATAAACACCATCCCCACCTTCAGTGCCCAAGTCAATGTGACTACTTTCTAGTTATTATTAAATATGGTAGATTGTAACACAAGAGAGGGTTTAACCGATAATATGAATGCCTTTGAGATAGGAACAATGGGTTTAATATTTTCATTTGAGATTGTTTCAGGGGAAGCTATAATTGATATGTGGTATATGCATGTACATACATTGGTATTTTTTTATTTAAATAACTGGTGGTGATTTTATACCAAGGATGGAATTGTGGGGAGTTATTGTTAAGATAATTGAGAATATTTATTTCAGGTGCATCTCCTAATGAGGTTAAGTATTATGATCCTAGATCATTGGATCTAGGATGTATAGAGTGTGTGTAGACTCTCTTAGTTTTTTTAACGGTGCCCATGTGGTGGGTAATTGTGTGTTATTTCTTGACCTGAGTGATATGCCTTCGGTCTGTTGTAAAGGGTTAACAAAGGTTCTTTGTCGCTTGGTTATAATTAAATACATTGATAATGGTTAGTGTTATAGGTGTTTGAGACTTTTTTTGATAATGTGGGACTCATGGGAGAAAGATTTAGGTTTTACGATCAGGTTTTATTATATAAAATAGTCTTTGGGTGTTATAGAACAATGAATAGTCATGTGTGGGAAGAGGACCAATGGATTCATTGAGGTGTTTGTTGGAAGGTTGTTCCAGGGTGTTGGATAAGAATAGTAAATTCTCCTCTATGGTGATATTTGACATAAAAAATGGATCAGGTTAGAATTTCATGGTCAATCTGGGTTTGGTCATACACGAGTGTTTCCTGAGATGGTATGAGAATAGATTAGGAGGACTTGTACACATGTGGTATTAGAACTTGTTAGGTTTTCTCCTCGAGGAATGATATAATGAAATACATATGGTGCATAGAATACCATTTTGTTGGAGATGGTGAGAACCTCATTGTGGATGTAATTTTTATGGATACTGAGGTTGATGTCCCTAGTGAGATTGGAATGGGAAGGTATTAGTGTTTTGAATTGGTACTTAGGTATGAGTGGAATAGAAACATCATGTTATTATGTGTATTTATAGATAAATCGTGGTCCATCAAGAAAAGTGTTTATATTTAATGGAGTAATGGTATAGATACTCGTTTGGTGTGGAGTATCTTATTAGACATTGAGGAATAACCCTCATTTTGGTAGAGTTGAAGATGTGATGTGACTATTCATGGATTCTTGATATGGAAATATGATGTTAGTATATAGTTTAATTCAATTTAATTGATTCCTTGGTTAGTATCAAATTTTCATTTGGGATGTGATATCATATGGATTCTCAAATATTACATCAAATTGTGATGGATTGAACAAGATTTATGGATAATTCGGATCATAGTTGCATCTATTCTCATGGTGAGATTATGATGAAATATTTTAATCTTCAAGAAATGATCCATGGAATTATAAATAATATAATGTTATAGATTTGGTATGGGTATTTAGATTATATAAGGATTACTTTAGTGATTTATTCATTGTGATTGGGTGATTATAAAGTTTGTTATAGGGTGAAACCAAGCATTTCAAGAATGTTCATCCAATGGAGGACCGATAACTATTATTAATGGGATTAGGTTAAATGAGAGGTCAACCACACTGAGTGTGTCATTAGACTCCTAAGAATGAAATTTAAATTGATGACTCCAATGATGGGGAGAATCATAGATCCGAATCGGCCCTTTTGATCATATACTTATGGTAGGGAGAACCATAACCCTAGTAATAATCTAGTTAATAACATTTTTGTGTCTTCAGATAGAATAATTTGGCAGAGAAACTCATAAATGCTAGCAATAGATCAGTGGGTTTCTTGGTTTTTGTGGAATGTTGTTCCTTGTGGTTGGATTTCCACAAAATTTTCCCATTTGATTTTCTAGGATATAACATAATGATTTGATCATGAATTGAAAATTTAGATTGGTTAAAATTGTTGGTTGAAGGACAAAAGATGATTGTTAGGGATGAGAAGTGCTATGGTGGGAAGGTTTTAAAGACCAATGTTTTTATGGGTTGTGAAATTT
Source organism: Viscum album (assembly GCA_963277665.1). Lineage (NCBI taxonomy): Eukaryota > Viridiplantae > Streptophyta > Magnoliopsida > Santalales > Viscaceae > Viscum > Viscum album. The sequence continues at coordinate 1,252,668,617 of OY728121.1, forward strand.
ACAGGGAATTTTACTTTTTTAGAGCAGTAAACATTTTTAGAAATGTTATTCTTATCAAAATTATGATAACTTTTATATCTCAATGATATGTTTATTGATATTAATCAATTTCTGAGAGAAGTATAAAGTTTTTGGGTAACGTATGTATGATTTTTTGTTAGGGTTAGAATTTTTGGAAGGGTTTTACCTATGAAAATGGTCCCCATAAAATTAGTTAAAACTTTGTGGGTGACTACGTTAAAATGTGTTGAGTGGTTTTCTCGTTGGGATGTCTCACACGGGTAGGGAAAAGTTATAGTGAATAGTGTAGGGTATACCACTAATAGTGAGAATTTATTATCAAAGGGTATCAGAAAATTGGAACACAACTTGGAATACCATATGACAAAACCATGTTGGGTGTCGATTGAGGTATTATGAGCTACAAGATTCCACATGATTTAAAGAACCATATAACTGGATGTAATTTCTTAATTTTTTTTTAAAATTTCCACTTTACCACTATAGATTTCACTCCCCCACCCCACCTTTGTTTCCCTTGTGTGCGGTCGGGCTAAGGGTCTTTCCCTCCCCTATCATCCATTCGACTCATTGTTGGAATACGATGTTCTTGATGGATTCTTAGGATTTTTACAGTTATTGAAGGAGTGGTCTTCCTTGTCCTTCCTCTATTTTCATTTCCATATAATCCTACTTATTTGGATGTCTTTGAATTAGGTTTTCATTGAAAATTCCACTACATCAAGGTGGAATCATCTTTATATAATGAATATTTTTTACATTGTGTATAGAGGATCTCTTTTGATGATGGACACACATCATTTATCATTGTTTAGTGAGGGGTATAACACCTAGATTATTTTTAGGTGTTTTTTCTTAAATTGAAAAGAATTTTATATAGAATCTTTATCATGTGATATGGATTTTTACTGTGATGTTGTCGAGAATATTTCACTGACATTCTAGGTGTCATTAGTCACTTTTTTCGAGTGGGAAGAAACAGTGAGTCTTAATGAAAGTACGACTATGAAAAATAAATTTTAAAATAAATTATATATTTTTATGACTAAATTAATTTAGTGTTGTTCCTTAAGATATGTTCTCAGGAGGATATGCAAGGAATGAATGAGATTAGTCAGTGATAACTATGTTTACTAAAAGGAAATGACTATGTGTGGTGTTGGTAGTCCATGAACATACCCATATGAATTATGCATTAGGTTTATGTGAATATAGAATGTGGTCACACCATAGGTGTTCATTTGGCCTTGAAATATAAAATAATATTTTCCTTGAAATTATATGTAATGAACAATGTGCTGAGGGCCACGATAGACCGTTAAACAAAGTCTTGAATCCATGGTCACCTATAGTAAAGGTAATGATTATAAAAACATGTAAATTAGATTTTAGTCCCTAAGGATTAGGAATCAAATGATATTAATAAGAATAGAAAGCTTGGGATAGGATGGAATTGATCATCCTAGGTTTGGAGAGAGTCCTCCAAATATGTTTTGGGAATGATACCACCTAGAGATTCTTCACAAAGTGGTGAGGGACCCAATTGGATTACAAGAGTCCTGAGGTATGACTTAGAGTTGGGATGATATGTGAATATCCTAAAGTTGTTTATAGTTTACATTATATTATTTGTAGAAGATTATACCCGGTGGTGATGGATGAGATGACTAGACATCACTCATATAATAGGAAAAACACTCTATAGGGTGGGTTGGACTCTCAGTGAGTTCCATGAATGAGATGAACCTTATAGGGATAATGATTTTGTGAGAAAGAATATTTCCTTTGGGTGGTTTGATTGAGAACACTCCATGGTAGATATGAGATAAGGCCAAGTGTGCATAATGACTCTTTTCTAGATGACATGGCATGGAATGGTTGAGGGGATCAGTGCGATATGGTTTGGGATATTCCTTGGTGAGTGAGACTAATTTATTAGGAGGAATGGACCAAACTTTTGAGGCTCATTTTGTATAGGTCATGTTTGATGAGAGAACACTAAAGGGTATTAGATATGACTTAGTGGAAGTGATCAGTGATTATATGGTTCAGTAGGACCCTGTTTTTCTCCCAATACAATCCAGAAGAGGAAATTTATGGTTTTTCTAAGGTGAAAGTGTGATAATGACGATATTGAGTGTTTGTCCCAAGAGTATTAGGGGACATAGAGTAATTACTTTAAATTTTAATCTATTCCCAAGTGGATGGCATCCTGGTGGTGATTTGGTGAAATCATGGGCATGTAATGATACCAGATGTGTGTATGTTATGTGATGGTTCCAGGGAGGGAGGATTTCCTAGGTGTATGGTGTGTCTATGGTTTAATAAAATAAAGAGGGAATTCTCCATGGTTGTTTATTATTTTTTTTCTGTTTCCTAGTAGACAAAATCAACACCTAGGTTCTATATAATCTAATACATGTTTCTTTTCTAAAAGATCCATCCATGGTTTCCAGATTATCTATTATGTGTTTCCAATAAGGGAGAGGCTTCCCAAAGGTTCTGGGAAATCTAATATGGTTTTTTGGTAGGGAGATACTACCCTTAGGTTTCAGATGATATGGTTTGTGTTTCATAAAATGGAGAGTCTACCCCTAGGTTCTAGATGACCATTTTCTTATTTCCTATTAGGGAGAGTTTGTTCCCCTATTTTTATAGGAGGTGATTGATGTTTATTTATGGAGAGAGTGTATTATCCTTGGTTCTATATGATAGTATTATACTTATAGGGAAATGGTGTTTGGCAATGTAAGTATGGTCGATCATGGTTGTCACCTTAGAATAAAAGTATTAGAGGTGATTTATATTATTATGTTTTTGTGTTTTATTTATTATGTTTATAATGTCACATATATATAAAAATTAGTTATTAATTATCATAGGTTCAATATTGTTGGTTCCCAACTAAGTTTTGCATGAAAATTTCTTGAGAGACCATTGAACTTTGGTACTCAACAAAAACTCAATGTGCATAGGTTCATCTTGGAAAAAGTCCTAATGTTTCAGGATCAAGTTGGAGTACCTCAATATAAATTTTTGGAGTTGGGAGTAATAATTCATGGGATGGTAGTATATCCTTCTTATATTTATTTATTAATTTATCTTATAAATGTGACCAGAAAAATTAGTTATCAATAAGGATGTATGACTATATGATTCATAATTTCATTCAATAGTGTATAGATGTTTATTAATTATGCATACTTTTATTACTTATTATGGACTATGTCTAGTTATTTTCCATTATCTTTCTACTCTGATCTGAAGTTGTAGTCTTCCTATGGCTTCATTTTAGGCCCTCTCTACTATTTGGAATACTCTTTCATATGGGGAGGTGTGAAAAATGTCATGTGGCAACCCCCAACTTGGCCACCATCGAGTGTTCAAGGACTAGTAGGTAATTACAATGTTGACTCCTTAATAATTTAAGTGAACCATTTTTTCCATGAGAGGGACGTAACTCATTTGGATTAAAGAATTAATGTGTTTAATAGTGGGGTCAAATGATAAATTTACCCTCAATTTTTATAATAAATTCTTCTTGATTGTTTTTCTATTCCCAAAATTTAGTCTCCACCCTCAGGTTAAATTTTTGTGTAATTATGAGCTAGTTTTATTTTACAGGATATTTAGTATTTATTAAATAACTAAATATTTTCCCTAAATGCATGAACATAGATACCTCCTAAATAAACTCAAATGAAAATTTATACATTAGGATTTTGAGGAAAATATATTTTTTCTATAATGAACCTAACACCAAAAGAACAAAGTCGTTGCCTTACATTGTTACATTGGTGGGATTACAAGGAATAAAATCCTAATGTACTTATTAGTTTTGTAGTTTCGAAGAAACATATACATACATGATACACATATTACATTAGGAAAATAAAATAAATCATAAAAAATTAAAATATCAACATCCTTGAAACTCATTCAAAGAATTCAACTTCATATACTAGGAAAAGGGAAAAATAAAACGGTGATCTCAATGATCAATAAGGGTTAAGTACAACAGAATATATCATGAATACATAATCTAAATAAATATTTCATTGTATATAACTGAACACACATGCCACCTAATTATCTTAATAATACATAATATATATTGAAAGGTAAATAATTGAAAAAAACATAGAATTTAATCAATAAACTGAGAATGAAATGCATCCATAGAAAAGGTCATAGAAAAAATATCATGGATAATATTAATAACTAAATTCTCAATGAAGTAAACTCTAAAATATGAGACACCATGTTTCTTAGACCCATGTAACCTGTTCTGTCAATATGTTTGGAAAGAAATTTTAAAACATATCGAATAGAAACCCATCTAATTTGGACAATTGATTCATCTCATTAAACTATAGATGCATCAAGGGGTTAACTTAAATGGGACCTTTCCCATTAAAAACCACTCCAAAGCATTCCTAATATATATATTAAATCGACCTAACTCATAAACAAGGTTCCTTTTCAAATAACTGTACTGAGTAAAGGATATTGATTTATCAATATTTCCCCATTTATTCAAATTAATTTCAAAGTAAACACCTTATGTAAAATTTTTATATGGTTTGGGAAATAATCATATCCATTATAATATAATATTGATATTTAATATAAATGTAATGTATAATGAAAAATGACTAAAATAAAATATGATAAAATATGATAAATGAAATATGATAAAAATTACGTATTCATGATATTACAATTCAATGGAAAAGTATATTCACCACATAAAATTTAATTGGTGTGTAAATCATATAAGATACAATGGAATAAAAATTGAGACGAAATCACATAACATATGATGTCTTTTGGTTGAATTCTCATTAACATCTTGTATAACTCTCTTAATAATTTTATTAACTTACACCATAACCATATTAACATTTATAATATCATATATGATTCTTTTATATAAAATTATAACTAGTTTTTTAATAATATTTCATTATTTTCAACATTTCTAGTGTTAATTGCCATGTTTTTCAAGAATGTGTTGACTAGTTATTTTTGTTTCTATTACATGGATCAGGATTTAATAATATAGAAAATTTAAGAAAATTATATATATATCATATATATTAAGTATACATTTATTTATATTAATCCCTAAAATTTGGGGATTCTAAATGAAATACAGTGTTAATGTAGATGGTAGGTCATATATAAACATGAACAGTGTTTCCATTTTCTTATCATGAAGAGAGAATTAAAATTAATTTATAAGAATATATATTATAATTATAGTACATTTTTATTTCATATATATCATATATGTTTATTAAGCTCATTCTTAATACATTTCATGTAAATATTAAACGAATCACATCACTTATTGAGGCTATAGTCCTCCATACACATGAACGATGTTATCATATTACCACATAATTTAAATCATGAAGGTATGTGTGATAAAATAATTATAGAATCATAATAAAATCAAATATAGAATATATATCATATTTAAACTATAAATCCATTATTATTCTCATCCTTGAAACGTTGTAATGGAAGAAGAAATGACATTAGTTTACGGGGTGGTAGTATGTCGTACAGATGAATGATGATTCCATAACCCATTTGATGGATTTGTGTGAGGTTGTAGGTATACACTTAAAATCAAAAAATATAAGTATAAGAAAGATAATTAGGATAATACATGATCATGTAAGAATAATAATTGGAGGGTGTGGAAAAAGAAATAAAATGGAAACCCATTAAGAAGAAAATACCATATTTTTATGGTTTCCTTATTAGGATTACACTAAAACCATCAAAGGTTTTATTTTTTATGAAAATAAGTATTCTGGGATTATTTTAGATATTTTTAATAGTTATTTTGGATGATATTGGTCCATCCAATGTGTTTTTGAGTCATGAAGAGAGGGGGGAGTCATTTCATATTTAATGAGGAGTGGGATTCTTGTTAATACTCAAAAGTATTCACTATTGGGAGCATACCTTAACTCATGTTGATAAAAAAATTGATATATAATTGCTATAAAGGATTCTATGGACAATAAAAACCTCAACCACAAAATATAACACATATTTTAATCATTTTTTCCTTAACTCGTAAGCTTCCTTATTTTACTATTTATTTTTTCATTAAGTTAACATGTTTTCTAAGAAAAGTAATTTTTATTTAAGAATAATTTCAATTATACATATAAGATAATGTTTACCCACTTATTCTAAATATTATATAAAATTAATAAAATAAAAAATCATAGTATATTTGAAATTTATTTTAACATAAACACATGTAATGCGAAAAAACAGAACTTTAACCATAACTGTGCTCATAATATTTTTACTATTTTGGGGTAAATATGTTCATTATAAAAGATAAATCAGTCCCTTAATGGACCATGTTATATATTTATTTACATTTAAAAATAACTTCATGTAAGATATTATTTTTTTAAATTTTAATTCATTAAATGAAATATTATTTATTATAAAATAACATTAATGTCAATTTTGTCATTATTTATTTTATTTGAATTTAAAAACATCAATAAAATGATGGAATTTCCATATATTAAGTTAAAATATGTTTATCAGGGTATAATAATATAAAAATTTAATGTAAGAAAATAATTCATTCCATTTATTTTACATTTTTAATTTTTAGTGCCACTTTTGTTAATGAATAACTAAATAATTACTTGGCCGACATTTCATAAGAATTATATGTAACTAATTCCAATATAAAAAATTAATATTAAATATAAAAATTTTAAAAACTTATTTATATTTCCAAGTAAAATTTATAACATAACCAATGTAGTTTTTCTCCCTTTACCAGTGCGTTATAAATATCGAAAGGAAGAAAAGTATCTTCTTCTATTTTTCATTAAATAACATATTATATGGGTCAAATTCTGAAAAGTTTCCCAAAAACTCATAATTGTTTTTATAAAATTTATGAGGTTTGAAATGTGTCTATAAAATTAGCATTTTTCAAATAGGTAGGTCATCTGGCCACTTAAGATTAAAATTTAGTCCCTCAATAAACTCAATTTTATCTTTGTTATCGTAATTAATTTTAATTTTTTTCAATAAATATTATTGTAAAAAAAATCATTTTGAACATAATATATATTAAAAATTATTTTTATTTCAAATATGCAGGGAATTTTTTCAAGTTCAATACACAGAATTTGAAAAAAAACATAATATTAATCCCACATACGTGGTGAGAGAGAATATTTTTAAACTAAAAATGTTCAAAAGTTTATAGTGTTTAAGTATAAAAATTTTGTATGAAATTGATTTCAATGAATTAAATCAGATTATATGATGTATAATTGAACTATTATGATATTGAAACCAATCAATAGTATAATTTAACATTATAAATTACTTAGATGAAAAGCAGGTTTTCATTTAAAATTTATTATTTTAACCTTTTCATCAAAAAATTAAACTTATAATAAAAAAACCAAAAATTCCATCTAAGAAAATTTTGAAATTTAAATTCTAAAAATGAATTTTATTTTTCAAATATAATTTATAAAATTATCTAAATTTAGTTTTAAAATAAGATCGTCGTTAAAAGGTGACAAAACTACCTTCAAAAGTTTTACAGCTTCTTTGAATAAAAATTGTTTAATTCTTATCTTATGCTTATAAATTATATTTTATTTATTTAAAAACATATTATTAAATATATAATATATAAATCTCGTTATGAACATTCAAAAATATTAATTAATTTAATTTATTAGTGTAAATAACCTTTAGCGCATAATAGTTGTTTTTTTTATAAAAACATTTCCTTTATATTAAAATATTTTCTATATTCATTTTGAATTAATTTGTAACCAATGAATTAAACCATATATTTTAATTATTTATTTAATATTATTAATAACCTCCTATTTTATATATAAGAGATAATATTCATTTTAAATAATAATTTTGATAGTATTTGATAAAACTTGGTCTTGCGTATAACACAAGCTATCGAAGAAAGTCGTTGTTTTGTATAACGTAAGCTAACTTAGTGTTGAATACGTTGCAAGATATATCATAGATTCAACTTTATTTAAAATATTAAATATATTTTAAGGTCTTGGAATTTTATATTACCTTTTACACGTGGTGTTTAATGTAATAGGTAATCTCAAATATGATCTTCATATTTTAATATTTTGTGAAGTTACATTGTCCCCACCTTAAATAAATTACATCCTCAAAATTTAAACATGATCTCGGTAATCAAGGGTTTTTAATTTTGAAATAACAATGTTGAAAATATCACATCATATAATATTTAACAAAAATATCCCCTTCATAATACTAGAATGGGAGTACAAAATTTTTCTGGAATAATCACCTAACTAGGGTTCCAGATAGGAGAACGTGGGTGGGAAATGAAAATATAGACATGGAAAAGAAAACTAACCCCTAAATACTAAAGGAGAGTGATAGAGAAAATTTATTGCAAGAAATGGGTTGATATTGATATGTTTAAAAACCTAAACTCCATATACAAAATAGTCATGTAAAGGGTCATTAATATCATCAAAAATGGTGATAATAGGACAAAATTTTTATTTTAAGACCCTTTTCCAAGAGGTTAGGAATTATTTCACACTATAATAATATAAGGAAATATACATTCATGATAAATTTATATTTCATTAATTCATTATTATCCTCCATTTGTGCCTTGAAAATTAATCCTTCACCTCTTAACATAGGTTGTGTCATATGGTCAAGTAATATATTAATATCTAAAACATCATCCATAGTTCATATTACATTATTTCAAAAATAGTAAAACATTCCAAAATATTGTGATCAAACAATTTAGAATCATATTTAAAGTATTTAGAAGTATCCAATTTTTTTTATCCATAACAATCATCATTTTCTCAATATTAGGAAATTATTAAGTATTATATTTTCTTCAAACAAGTGTTTTCCATGATGTTTAACCTATTATTGAATCAATTTTATTAGTACTATTCAATGAATGATTTCAAATCCTGTATGAAATAGTAATTTTGTACAATTATTATATATTACATAATTATTATTATGATAATATCATAAAATACATTTAAAAAATATATCATGGATCCAAATACAAAATCATATTAATCATTCCACTTTGGTTGTATCAGTACCATAAGCTTGAGATTGATACCTTATATTCTTCTGTGTTTCATTCCCTTGATAATTGGGGAATTCATTTGAATATATCCACACATCCTTATTATTATAACACTAAATAACAATGTTTTTCTTCTTATAAATTAATTATATATCTTTATGACCCATTTTTCAATTATTATAAAAAACTCTAATTCCTTTCAAGAATTTTCCAAGGTTATTCATTCCAAAATTCACAAAAGATGAAAATATCTTCATCTTATTCGTGGATGTATTCCCTTTCTATTGTTGTCAAGATAACCTCTTATACTCTTGATTCCCCTTGAATATATTTTTTCTATAAAATTCATTCAATGTTTTTATGGTTCATAATACAATTTCATCAAATGATGAAAAATATTGGGAGACTTGTGCCCTGTGGTGACTTGGGTTATGTCATTCAAAAAATTGATCAATCTTGGACTCTCTGTTGTGTATGTAATATCGTAACATAATTGGTTATACTTTTAAAGGTAGCTTCATAATCTACATCACTTTTATATTAATTTTTCTTCAATCTAAAGAACTCTCTATTCTTCTCAGTTTGATTCTTGTTATGAAAATATTTGTCAAAGAATTTCTGCTTAAAATTTTTTTATTCCATGTGTTCTATTTCCTCTTCCTCCCTAGTTTTCAGGATCAACGACCACCATTGATATGAATCACCATTTAGACAATATAGTGCAAGTGTAACCATTTCCTTGTCACCACATACCAATTCCATAAATATATTTTTTGAAGACTTAATCCATTCCTCATATTCCATTGGATTTGTAGTCCCACTAAATGATGGTGGACTCTCTCACGTAAAGCGATCTAGAATAGGATAATCTCTTTATTGAGTAGGATTATCCATCCGTAAAAGGAAATTTTTCATAACATGATTATGCTTCCCTATCATATCTATAACTTGTTGATTTTCAATACTAGTTATATATTCTTCATCACCAAGGAAACCTCTACTCTAGTCAAAAGTATTGACACCATTCTTCCTTCCATATTCCATCTAAATAATATTTAATATACTAGATCATCTCATATAATTATGAAATTAAAATAATTATAAATATGTTGTAACACTTATTATAAATTAAAAAATTTATGCAGTACTAATCTCGTAATCATAATAAAGGTTTCTTTGGGGGTATTTTTATTTTCAAACCCTTCGTAATGGTTTTAATGAAAATGTGAATTATCCAAAGAATATCCCCTAAATGTTTCTAACTAGCTATGCATTAAGGACCATTTTCTAATACCAGTTTATTCTCAAGTCAATACCAATATTCCCTTTTCAAAGTTATTACCCCTAGGTACATCTATGCCAAAACCATGACTACATATAGTATCCATATAAGGATTTATTTCTAGGAATACCCACATTATCTCTACCTTACCAAAACAATTTTACATTATTCAATAGATATCATGACATCCTACCTTAGAGTTGTGTTCCCTAATATATATTTTCCTAATTCTAGTTTGTGTATATTCTACTAAATGTCCTTTGATACCAACTATAATAACCCCAACACCAGAATCTCGGATCCATTTCCTTTATTACATTTCCATGATTAAATGAAACCAAATCCCAAAGGACTAATAAATTAAGTAGTTTTTGAGAACCAGATACATACATGATACCTATATTAAATTGGTAAAATGGAATCTATCATAACATAAGTTAAATCTCATCATCCATTAATATTATTCCAAGAATCCATCATCACATCCTGTGTAAATGGAACAATATAAGGGTGATCTCAAATTATCATTATTGGTTAATTACTGCATAAGGTATCAGGAATTAATAATAATAATCAATATGGAAAGTTATATAAATAAATACACAATATATATACATATTTGGATATGGCATAATCAATATAGATAGGTAAATAATTGAAAACTCATCCCATTTTATCAATAACCCGATAATGAAATGCTTCCATATATAATTTTATAGAAAAAATCTTACATATATTAATAATAAATAAATTAAAAATTATCTAAATTATTAAATATTGAATTCCATGTTTCTGAATCACATGTATCCTTTACTATCAAGTCTATTCACAAGACAGTTTAAAACATACGATGTAGAAACCCATTTGATTTGGCCAACAGATTCCTCTCAGGAGACTACTAATGCAATGATGGGATTAATTTAAATGTTCCAAAACCCATTTAATTCCAATATAATGAATTCAAAAAATATTAAATAAATCTATCGAACTCAAAAATAATGCTCCTCATGAAATATCTATATTGGGTAAAGTATATGGGTTTATAAATATTTCCTCAGTTAATCAAATAACATTCAATGTAAATATGATTTGTAAAAATGGTATATGGATTATGAAATAATCATATCAATTACACAATCATATTTATATTTAACATATTTTTAATGTAAAATGAAAAATAATTATAATTTAGAGTCATTTTTTAGATAAATTTAACAATCACAAAAGAAAGTTATATTGTATAATAATTCTTACCACATGGTAATTTTCAAGTGAAATCCCCCTGGAAATGATAATTCAAATTGGAAGATAAAATACCATTAATAAGAGAATATTCACGATATTATAAGTGAAAGGGGTGTATATGCACCACATATTAGTGAATTGGTTTATAATAACATATAAGTCTCGATGGAAAGTAAATTGAGAAGAAATCCATTACCTTATGCTTCCTTTTGGTTGAACACACTTTATAATACTAAATAATGGTTTTAAGAATGATATTATCTTAAAAAAATCATATTAATATTAATAAATTTATATATTATTCATTTATATAATCATATCACCCATTTGTTAGCAATCATTCATTATTATCACTATTTTTTTTAATAATTTTCTTGTTTTCATGTATGTTTTAACTTTTTTTTCTCCCATTAAATAGATCATGATTTAATAATATAAAATGTATATAATTATATAAATATCATATAAATTTATTATATATTAATTTAGATTAATACCTATAATTCTGGGAAATAAAATGAACTAAACTGTTCCTAGAGACGCTAGACTGTAAAAACGCATGAACGCCATTTCAATTTACATGTAATTTTGAACAAAAAAAGTATATTATATTTATATATATTATCATTATAGTGTAATTTATTCATTCATATAATATATTTTTATTAAAACCAATCATAATACATTTCTTATAATGTGTGAATGAATCATATAACATTGGGAGGTGGTAGTCTGTCATATACACAAACGATGATATCATATTCCCCCAAAAATTGAAATCATGAAGGTATGTGTGATATAATAATTAAATAATAATAGAAATATTATATAAATCATATATATCATATGAAATCTATTAATATATCGTTATTACCAACCGTGAAAGGTATTAGTGGAAGAACAAACTACATCGGTTCGCGAGGCAGTAGTCTGTCATACACATGAATAATGATTTCATAATCCATTTGATGGAAGTGTTTACAGTTGTATGTAATAACCTTAACCTAATAAAATCTCAATATAAGGATTATACTGATGTTATTATATGATCATGTAACAATAATAATTGGAGGAGGTTTAGAAGGTAATAAATAAAAATACTTTTAGAAGAACATTACCTCTCTATTGGGTTCCCTTCTTAGTATTACAGTAAATGCTTCAATAATTTTCTTTATTACCAAAATAAATATTATAGATTAAGGGTATATACTTTGGGGAGTTATTTGGTTTGATATTGGTCAAACCAATTGGTTTTGAATGTTTGATGTGAGGTGGAAAAGGGTTTTTTTTAATAGTTGACGAGGAGATGAATTCTTCTAAATACTCAAATGAATTCAATACTTGGATGTCCCCCATTACCTAATGTGGGACAAATATTGATAAATAATGGGTTATAATGATTATATGATCAATAAAATCCCCCACCACACAATATAACACAATTGTTAAACATTTTGATCCTTAACGCCTAAGTTTCCTTATTTTAACATTTTAGTTTTTTCATTATGTTAACTAGTTTATTAAATAATGTAATTTATCCTTTAAGAAAAATTGAAAGTGATGAATATTCGATAATTTACACCCACTGATTATAAATATGATATATAATTTATAATATAATAATCTCATGTGTGTTAGAAATTAATTTTAACTAAAATGCATGTAACATGACAAAACACTTCTTTAAACGTAACTGTGCAATCAAAATATTAACTATATAGGGGTAAATATGTTTATTATAAAAGATAAATCGGACCAATAATAGAGAATATTTTTTATTTATTAAAATTTACAAATCACTTGGACGAAGTTAATATTTTTAGTAATTTAAATCCTTTAATAAAATATCATTTATTATAAAGTAACATTAATGCCATTTTGGAAATTATTTAATTAATTTGAATTTAAAAATATCAAGAAAAAGATTGAATTTGAGTATATTAAATCCCCAAATCTTTAATATTATTTATTAATCGACACATTTTATTTATCAAAATAATTCATTCCGTTTACTTTTCTTTTTATATTTTGAGTGTCTTTTATTTTAGTTAATTATTAACAAAAAAAGTACAAAATTGGTGTTTCTTAATATTTTTAAGTAACTAATTCATCCAAAAAAATTAATGACAAATTATTATGATAGAAAAAAATTATTTTTATTTAAAAATATTTTTTTATAACCAAGCCCCTATAGTTTTTGTCCCATTACCAAAGAATTATAGATATTAAAAAGATGAAATTTATCTTTTTTGCTTTTTCTTTACTAAACATCTTATATGGGTCAATTTCCTAGAAAAATTTCCCAAAAACTAATAAATTTATATAATAAATCCATAAGGGTAGAAATACAGCCATACAATGGGTTTTGGACAAATGGGTAGTAAATTTGACTGCTTAAGATTAAGGTTTTGTCCCTTAGTAAACTCATTTTTCTTCTTAATATGAACTTATTAGACATTATAAATTACTAGGATTAAAAATAATTAATCCATTAATTCCAAATTCAATCCCCATAATTGGAAAATAATAATTTAATATTAATCCCACAAACCTGAATAGGGAGTTATTTTTTAAAGTAAAAATTTTCAAAAGTTTACAGTGTTTGTATATTAAAGATTAGTATGAAATTGATTAAAATGATCTGAATTTGATTAATTTATTTATAATTTAACTATTTTTAATTTAAAACAAATTCAATATATAATTTTACATTAAAAATTATTTGGATAAAAAATTAGTTTTCAATTAAAATTCAGTATTATTTAGTATTCATAAAAAAAGACAGTTTTTAGAAAAATCCCAAATAATATCCCTAAGATAATTTTTAAATTTAATCATAAAAATTTATTTATTATTTCTCATATTAAATTTATATAAGTTCCAAATTTTATTTTTAAAATAAGTGCTGCAATAAAAGGCAGCATAATTGCCTTTAGAAAATTATAGTTTTTTATTCATAAAATTGGTTTTAACCATATATTATTTTTATAAATATATTGGGTGAATTTCAAAAAAAATTGAGTATATAATATATCAATTTCATTAAGATCACTCACTGGTATTAATTAATTTAATTTATTAGGATAAAACATCTTTGGCGCATACTAATAGTTTTTTCATAAAAACATTTCCATTATATTTAATTAGTTTTTTTATTAACTTATAATTAATTGACATCTAATAATTTATACCATATATTTTTATATGTTAGTTAATCCAATTCATAACAAAAAAAATAATACACAGGATACAATATTCATTTTAAAAAATAATATTATTAGTATTCTGTAAAACATGGTATTGCGTGTAACATAAGCTATTAATGAAAATTATTACTGTATGTAATGAAAAATAACTCAATGTAACATAAATTGAAATAATTATCATATATTGAAGTTAATTAAAAATATTAAGTATAGTTTAGTTCTTAGGATGTTATATTCCCTTCTATTGTTAGTTTTGTGTGTCATAAAAACTATTTAATATGATGTTTATAATTTAAAATTTCAGGGTTGTTGGTGCCAAATTTCATTAGAAGTCGTCAATTGGAATATTTGAGAAAAATGAAGGAATATTTTCAATCATTGGATGATCCTGAGACAGCCATGGGAGGTGCATTCAATATTTTAGGTATGTGTGCATGATTTTAATTTGTGCTCAGGAATTTGGGCGCCCAATGAGACGTCAAATGGATTCTTCCGCATAGACCTTCTGAAAAAACGACCAAATTAGGTGTGCAAAAGAAATCAGGCCGGCGCGCATGAAAATGGGCTATGTGAAAGGTCTTCTATGCCCAATGTGACTTCAAATGACACTTCCACATAGGCCTCCTTGCACACCAATGTTGATGTTTTTGCCTATAAATAGAAGTATACCACCTCATTTTAGGGTACAGTTCTAGAACATAAAATGCCACTCTCATGCATGTAACATAACCCCTTCTATGACCGTGTTGAAGAAATGGAATCAACGTACTCGATATTGTGTGATAGGTCTCCCAAGGGTCCTCCTTCTGGTGGTCCCACTAGGGTTTGATCCTCTCCCATATACTTTTACTCCATGCCAATTTTGTGCAAAAGATCCTTCTTACAGGAAATATTTTCTCTTGTTTAGTGTCTATTTCTCCCCTAACGCATCATTTTGTGCACAGACATCCAATCATTCATGCATTTCATTATCTTTATCATAAACCTTCAATATTTTGTCCACCCCTTCCTCTGTGGTCCATGTTTTGTCCTTACCCTAAGACACCATGTATGATCTATTCTTGTGTGAAATACCCCAATCTTGTGTACCCTCCCTTGTTGTATCCCTAAAGGATTGCATGTAGTGATTTTTTAGTTCCTCAAGTGGTTCTTAATATTGGGTTTTCCTACCTAATTATTCTTCTCATCGGTGTACTAATAGCTATTGCTTCTTCACATAGTGAAACTAACATGAACCCCTCTATCGACTACTCCTCCACCCTGTTAACACATGTAATTGCTTGTGCCTTCCCTTCCCAAAGTGTGGGTTGGTAAAAGTTATGTAATCCCTAGGGGTGAGGAGTGAGTCCCCATCATCTGAGCTATAATACGTTAAACTACCAATCACCCACATCCTCAATAAATGATGATAACTTTGAACACTTCATGAGTGACATGAACGAGAGTACCATTAAGTGGATGGGCACCAGAACCCTCTCACTCCCCCTCTCCCACTATGCATTGTTTTTATCTACACCACGGGAAGTCCCTACATAGGCCTCAACCCAAACCTTATAGGGTGCTCCCAGTATGATGACCATATCCTCCTAGTACATCTAGAAATCCCCCTTAGGCTTCACTCATCCAAATATTTTTTTAATTGGGCCTCCAACCATGTGTAAACCCATGTTTCTTCTTTGGGTCACTAACCATGCATAAGACCTACTCCACTCCTTGCTGACACATAATTCATGACACAATTTTTTAGGTATAATTGATGCCTCTTTTTTCTCACACTAAGTACGACTCACGTGGGATTGGAGTAATCATCGACCATGGCATCCTCTATGGGCTGCCAACCTCATGTAAGCCACACGCCCCTCTTTACTAAAACATGTAGACATTGATTCCCTATTACAGGGATACGTAGGAAGCCTATATGATATTCAATCCCATCACCTATATTTCCAAGATATTTCATGTCGGTTCATTGTTCGTCCCACATGATGTTACATTACATCTCCAGAACTATGTGGATTTTGATCTATGTCTTCTATACAAGGTACGTTGGACGCCTCCATGAGGTTCAATCCCAACCAATGGTAAACACTAGTGCTCCCTCCTATGAATTCTCTATGTGGATGTGACATTGTTACAGTTTGGGACACATCTCCTGGCTATTCTTCTTTTGGGTGTTCTGATCCCCCTGGGCTACTAGTCATGCATAAGCCCCCTACTCAATCTTAACTCATTCAACCAAGAGTGTTCCTCTTGCAATGGTCTGCTAAGCATGCATAATCCCTAGCATGTCGAATGGTTGTTGTCCTTTGTGTGCACTGAAACCACATGTCCCATTTTCCCAAGCTTCTAACCACGCATAGGCCCCATAGTTCAACATACTATTCCAACCAAGAGTTTCCCTCTTATGATGGGCTATTAACCATGCATAATCCCTAGCATGACTCTAGGTCACTGTTCTTTCTGCACAACCCAATTAATTACCCAATCTTGAAATATATGGACATTTATTACCTTCCATAGGGATATATTGGAAGCCTCCATGAGGCCCAAGACCATTACTCATGTCCCACACTAGTCTCTCCCTCGTGCATTTACATTTCTGGAAGACCATGCCCTATCCCTGATCTTCCATCTCATTCGGGACCCCATCCATGCATCCATTCTCACAAGCCACCTCATAAGGTGTCTCATTTCCCCATTCCAAAACTATGTGGACTTTTATTCCCATCCACTAGGATGAATTTGAAACCTCCATGAGGTTTAATCCCAATACCATCATCTTCACATGGGTTTCCTCCCATTCATCTTCATCCTTAGACACCTTCTCGATCATCCATACTGATTCATACCCAGGCTGCCCCATCCTAGTGATGTCATGCCACCCACCTTTTCGTTTCCCCTAGTAGCACATGGGATGATAACCATGCAAAAGCCCAGTATAATCCACATTCTTCCATCCAAGAGTTCCCCTCTTGTGATAGGAAGCTAACCATAAGTATGCCCTGACATTTTTCTTGGTTATTATACTTCATGTACACCTCGATCCAATGACACACCCTTTCAGACTACATGGATTTTGATCCCATTAGGGTATGGGTGAATCCTCTAAGAGGTTCTATCCTAGCCAATGGTATACCATGGTGTCCCCTTTTTCTACACCTATCATCCTATGATATGCCATGTGTGGTGTCCAGATCAGACCTCATAGTGTGAATCCTTTCCCTCTATGTAACACACCATCCTGGGTCCATACTTATCCACTTTTCGGATCCAACCATATAGTAAACATTATAGTTGTTCCCTCCAAGGGATGTACCTATCTGATCAACTCCCATCAGTGTTCTGATCAGTCCAAACCCTCTCTGCTAGATGGTAAACCCGCGACATACCCCGTGTTAAACATGGGATTCCAATGAAAGCCTCATAGACATGCCTCTGGCATAAAATTCCCCACATTCAATGTGGGATGCCTCAGGCTTCCATGCCCTCGAGAAGCCCTATTATAAGAGAATATATAAGTGTACTAGTGTTTTAGCATCCAAACACGCCAGTGATGCCCAATGTGACTACTCTCCTAACAAAAAGTTCATGACCTAACTTGACCCCTTTGGAATTTCTTGAGTGAAGAAGAATAATTAACTTGAATCCATAAATATATGGCACCAGGAATTGTATCATGAACAATGTCTTAATATTTAGGGGAGTCTTAGACTAGGTGAAAAATTATAAGGAGGAATCCAGAACAGGAGAGACTGACATCCTATACTCCCATTTTGATCAAGTAGAAAACATCCCTAAAGAGGTGAAGGATGGAGAGATCATTTGGAAAGTGGGAATGTGGGGAAACAATATAAATCATTAGACAAGCATCCCAGTTGATATGACACGATGAGGTGTGCCCCGATGGAAAACATCAAAAACATAAATGGTTAACCTAATGTGAATCTCTTCTCTTCAATATGGTGATTAGTAGCATTTGTTACATTATCAGATAATCTTGTCATTAGATCCAGTTGTCTAATGACAGGTCCCACCCTGAAAAATATTGGGCCTAGCATGAAACTCGCTAGGATTTGGGGAAGTTAATCATTGTTCATCCCAGTCTATGAAGTTTTCATCATAGATCTTTCTATCTAGCCATGGAAGACTGAATGATGTAGGAGGACTAGGAACTTCTTTCCTACTATCTATACTGAGGGTTGAATCTTCATTATTTATAGGACACAACCTATAGATATAGGAAACCAATCAGATCCCACCTGCAAATGTAGGGGTAGGGGAAATTCCATCATAGAAATACCACACCACTCCACCTCTACCACGACATCATCGACTACGACAACTACTGTCATACCATGCCCAATCTCACAATCAGAAATCATTTAAAGGAGGGTAATGGACATACTTGTTTCACAATATGAATAAGATGGGGTCATCCTAACAAGGGATATGGACCAACAAGATCTGGAGGCTTTTGTGCCTCATTTTCATCGCCTCCCCCAAGGGTCGTGCAGGGATCCACTCCTCCCCACCCCGATCAACAATTGTTTCGAGATCTGCTCCCCAGAATTATCTTATGAATTAATCCCTTAAGCTAAAATGTTAAGGAATTTATAAGTCATTATAGATTCAAATCTATCCAGGGAACCTCCTAGGAGGGCTTCCACCAGGCCACATCAATGCCTCCAGTCAATCTCACAAGCTGATGAGTATGTGGCATCTACCCCTGCGTAGCCGATATAAGTTCAGCTAAACCGGTGACAATGTCAAGTGCAAGCTTGGGATAATTACCACTGAGGGTCATCATCTTCTAAGGCTTCAGTGGCCCGAACCACCACCAGTGCAAGTTCTTAGCCCCTTGTTACTATAGGGAAGGGGATCTTCCCTGTCACATAGTAGGGGAAATTCTCAATAACAAAGTAGGGGCACTTCCATGCCCGATTAGGATCGAGGAAGAAGCCACCCCACATGCAATATTAGTAGACTCTCTCGGTGGCTGGTGCAAGCTGCAGTTGTTGCAGACTGACCTACGACGATGATGTTTAGTACGAAGGTCCTCTCTATACCACCATCAAATGGAACGGAGTTCCTCCCCACTCTCACATCCATGATGATGATCCTTGTCATTCCCTCAACCCTAGATATGAAAATTTTCCCCTCATAACAGGTTATCAAAGCGAAGGTCCACCTTTCCCTTTCACCCATCAGCATGGAGGTCCTCCCTGTCTTTCAAATGACTCTATTGGAGGTCCTCCCCGCTCCATCGACGGTCAGCACATCGGTATTCCTCATGTTTAGTATGATCAAAATGAGGGCCCTCTTTATACTACTTCTACCAGACCCAGTTGAAGTAGAGGCCCTCCGCACTCCAGCACTCTTAACCGTATAGTTCCTCCTCATGTTCCATTTGACATTTGTCTAGGTTCTCCCCACACCCCAATTCATCCAAGAGGAGGTCCTCCCCACTCCAATACCAACTAAAATGGAGGTCTCCCCTGTGTTGAAGATATAAACATTCCTAAGAACTGCCCTAAGGTAGGATGGACAATCATGACCACAAAAAGAAAGATCTTGAGAAGCACTAGATTGTAGTCAAACATGTCTTTTTTTCATATTCTGAAGAGGAGTGAGACTCGATGATGGGTCCCTCACCCTGATCATATATATCATGGTCAAGGGAAGGAGATTAGTGTATCATGTTCTTCCTACAATAAATTGAGATGCACCAGATCCCTGAATCCATCCTTAGATACATACTCAAGGAAGAAGATTTGTCTTATTTCTAGGGTCTTGTTATGCAATCCTCTCTATCGCCATCGGGATCATTCACTACCTCAAAAATAGATCATAGAAAGTTATTATAGGGACCGAAGGTTGAAGATCACCAAACTGATCCACCGCCAATGACCTCCACCTTTGCATAGAAAGTTGTGGTTAGTAGCCCATCCTATAGGGATTTGGTGTTATAGTTAGTAAATCCCTTGGGATATATCCCAGTATGCAGTATTTTCTCAGTGCACGCACCGTACTCTCCACTGACCAGTCTACTATCACAAAATTCCATGTCAGTGCCATTACCAGTCCCTCAACTGCCCCAATTGACGAATGGAGCATCCATGGTTTGGATCCTGAGTCTGAGTAGAGAAGATTGTGCGACATTCTCATGGAAGACCATTTCTCCAAGATGTTCTAGCCAATTTCAACTCCAGGCTTCAATATTCCATATTCCCTCACCCATGATGAAGTTATGTGCTTCCACCGAACCTTAGGGACTACACAATTTTATCATGCCATCGATGGTTTTTTTACCCCAAAATTCATAAATAATTCGACGAAAACAGCCAGCAGTGCCGCATTGTTTAGTTAGTTTCTCTTCCTATCGCTCGACACCCTGTATCACCTGGCTATTATCTGACCCTCCAATAGTGTTGTGTCCAGAGTATCACTATGCTTTGTAATGTTATTAAAGAGTATTCCCCACATGTCTGGATCTGTGGATGGGGGCAGTATGTAGCCCTATATTTTGGTCTTCTCCTATGTCAACGAGATTTAGTTGTCATAATAAAGGATGCACCTCCGGATATCATTACAGTAAATATGGTATTTCCTGATATATATACTCAAAAGGTTGCATCCACATAGGGTCTGAAGAGGATGACCTGACCCCTATGGAATAACAACACACATCCGATCATATAGGCATTAACAATAATCAACAGAGATAAACACTTGGCCTAGGAGACCATTTTGTGTCACTGGCTCTTGGTTGATACCCCACCAAGGGTAAAGTACACATTTGGACTGTTTGGCGCATAGATCCATATAGTTCAGTGAAAAAGATAGAATAGGATCCTGAAAAGGTGGCATTTCATCAGAATCTCACTAAATAGAAATGTATTATTTATGATCTCCTTGTCGAACAAGTTGTGGGGTGATGACTAGATTACAGTAACCCTCGATCGGGGCTACTGGGGTAGGCACAGTCCCAACAAGTGAGGTGCTTCCTAGTGATCGAAAAAAACATGCCAATATAGAACAGGTAGAGGTTGGAGCTTATGGAATGTGAGAATGGTATGCATCACTAAATCCACCTGAGCTATGTGAGGATCATCCTTAGAACCCAGCTCAGGTTCGTCCAGCTGCTCCACAGATAATTCCTCTAGTTGCTCCATAGGACATTTCTCCAATATCCCCTCAGGTCATTTCACCAGCTAC
This sequence comes from Viscum album, assembly GCA_963277665.1. NCBI lineage: Eukaryota > Viridiplantae > Streptophyta > Magnoliopsida > Santalales > Viscaceae > Viscum > Viscum album. Next base: position 1,252,690,731 of record OY728121.1, read on the forward strand.
TCCATGAGCATCTGAACCAGTTTATCATGTTGAAGAACCGTCCAACGCACTAGTAGTCAAGAACCCTCACCATGACAGGAATCCTCATTAAGATGATTTGATGGTTTCTTGCCCACCTCTAGGTTCTTGAAACCCAACTGGTGGTAATCCCACCTGATGGAAATCCATATATGGCATGGGTGGATGATACGCTAGTACCCCCAATATTTGGTCATCGTACATTTCCCCTTTCATTCAGACAGGTGATTCGATAAAGCATCTATCCTACTTTATTTCAAGGTGTGGACCCATTATGTGGACTCTTGTGCAGTACGAGGCCGCTAAGAATTTTTGCTTCATATAGATGCTGGAAGGGACCGTATTTGTCTGGTACAGTCACTTACCCAACAGATCCATTGATGGATGATAAGATCTTTGAAGGTAGTTTGTTTAACATTTTAGTTCCACCATCTGCATGACTAGTATTACTAACCTCTTCAAGTGAAAAAAATAGTCAGATGATTGAGTCGTATACTTTGTTGCTAGGTGGTAGTTCCTCAAATATTCACTCAATATGCCACTAACTCAAGACCAGCTACTAATGATGTGTGTGGGAAATGTGAATACTAAATTGGTCCCTTATCACTTCACTCAGAACATCCCATGTAGATTTTGGGATTTCTATAACAAGGCTCAATTCCTAGATAAATCCTCAAAACAAGCCAAGTAGGAATACCCATTGCCTCTCGTAGCTCCTATAGTAAGAGACACTAAGCTCGAGACTGTTGTTATTTCATAGGTAGAGGCTCTCAGATAGCTAGAATTGTTACCAGTAGAGCCCCCTCCATAGACTCATCATGGTCCACTGCCTCATAGTCAACCTCATGCTCAACATCACCCACCTCAGAATTTCAAGGCACCGCCATGTAATACACCACTGCCACCTAAGTGAGGCAACTAGGATCCACCTCCTCATCAATCTTAGACCCCTCATCAGGTCCAGGCTCCCAGGGAACCTTTCCCAAACTAGATAAACCAGACCAACTCATTCAATGAAGCTTAGGTCCCCAACTATTTCTAGAGTTCCTTGGACCCATGAATTTTTCAGTTGGAGGATACAGGAGGCCCAAATAGGTAGATCTTACTGATTTTCCCAATTACTACACATACCAATAGTTCCTTAGACACACTCTCAAGTAGTTCTATGTGTTCAAGGACTAGATCAAGGACCACTTTGATAAAAAAAATAGTCAGATTGGGTCTAGACCCAACATAGGTGGAATATGTGTATGTAAAGCCTGATAAGGACATTGAGGTTTAATGGAAACGGGTCTCTGGTCTCGGTTTTTAGATGTATGATGATCAGATAGCACGCAAGGTAGTTTCTTGTGCCCAGGGTATTATTCATCACAATTTAAATCATTCTGAGCCTTTCGAAGTCATTTTGCTACATCTAGCTACTACTTCTGCATCAACATCTCAGCCTTCCACTTCTCAGGAGATCAATCACCGAAGACTCAAGGGGAAGTATATCCCCTCGCTGGTACTAAATCCATCTCGCAATCATGAATATTTTGTGCCCTCCTGGATTGGGATTGCCCCCAGAATAACCCCAACAATAAAGGATTCCTCAAGTGATGATCAAGATTATCCATAGGTGAACAACATTGAGCTGGTAGACCCATACATGGTCCCTACTGATGATGAATTCCAAGAAGACCCTCATAATGTCCCTAGTCAATGACAATGTCGATGAAACCATGGATATGTGAAACATCAATGTGCATCAGCCAATGCTTCTGACTAAGAAATTCATGGCACTATGCTAATAAAACATTCTCAAGTCAGGACGTGGAATGCACAGTCCTCTCACCTTATTTCATTGGATTCACTTCCCCAACCATTTGTGCAACTCAACCAGGCAGATTCGTCGCGACCATGATATGATCTGCCACATACAGTTGACACCAGGCCATGGTTATCTGAAAATTCTTCCTTGGTTATCCTATGAGATTCATCAAGTGAGTAGTGGGATAACCCCAGCACCATCCGAAATCCACATGTACGGCCTGAAGTGTTCTCCATACCTCCACCACAGAGTAACCTCCTTTCATAAGAAATGTGTTCCTGACACAAAATTATGATCTACTATAGCACCTTTCCAACATTACTGTAAAAATCTATATTCTCTAGGATCTCCCACTATCCAAAGATATGTGTGGATCCCTCAAAAAGGTATTGCGGATCCCCCTCCCAATGGAAATGTAAGTAGCAGCCGTAGAGGCCTTCCATGCCGAGGAGGCTGAACTTTCCAAATGTCAGGTCATCATCTCATTCTCAAGAGAAGATGAAGTTTCTATACATGGTCATATCCTCCCATTGTATATCACTGGTCAGTTTGATGGTGTGGATGTGTTTCCTTGTCTTGTGGACATAGGTTCTAGGATCAATCTCATCCAAACCCAAATGCTTCACAAACTGGGTCAATTCGAAACAGATCGGATTCCTTATGATTGGAAGATTAGAGGTTACGAAATATCATAGCAGACACATATTGCAAGGATCTGCCTAAAAACTCATTTCAGTTTACTAATTTTCAACATTGATTTCATGTTCATCACACAGGACACCACCTACAATGCGTTGATGGGAATACCTTGGCTCCATCTGCACGTAGCATTCCCCTCCTCATATCACCAATGCCTCATGTATTCCTTCAATAGTCGAGTGGGGGTGCTTCAAGGTGATGCATCTACCTTTGCCTCTTGTGAATCCCACTACCTAGATGTATAATACTATAGAAGCAATGAAAATAATGTTTTTCCATTTATTTTGAGCATACTAAAATTTTATTCGACCCATGGAAAGACTTGGATGATGCCTACATTCACCCAATTCACCGATTGGAGGCCACAAACCCAGAAATGGGGCCCTGATTTGTCAGATTTTGAATAAGGGGAAATCATGTTCCCAGGTGCAAGGAACTCAAGAAGATCACTTCATACACCTACATGAATCAGGCTTGAGTGATCCCAGAACCCCTTACCCCTGTAAGGTATCGGGATGTCCTCCCCATGAAACAACATTACGCCAAGCTTTCTTGTTCCACCAGGTCTGGTTAAACCAAATCAAGCCAATGATCCACTATTGATTTGATATTTTCAATCGTGGCATATTGGGTAAAATCCCTGATGGAATCAGATTGACAGTTTTCATCTCCATGGATTCATTTCTACAAGAGTCCCCCATTAAATATTCCACTACCGCTCTGGCCAGCACCAGCATCCCGTTAGGATCATCCAAATAAGAAGAATTTCTCTTTTTGATGATCCTTTCACTGTGGACAATGAATAGGATTTGGATGAAACTCCTTCTACATTTAAGGAAGTTGTCTCTTCCACCATTTTTTATTTGGTAAAGTTGAACCTCAACAGTAGACAAATTCAAAACCTCATTTGTTAGCGAATCCATGTCTACAGAAGAGCCGCAGTAGTATATGGATTTCTTAAAGTTCACCTAGAGCTGCAGAGAGATTCCTGGTCTAGATCCTCAGGTCTCCTTCCACCTCCTTGGTCTTCCGATAAACCATCATGGGTAAAAACAGCCTCCCAAAAAGATGCACCCCTATCATGGTTCCATTTCTGATGGTGAATTTGATAAGATCATTAAAGACAGATTCATCAAGGAAGTGTAGTACCCAAAATGGATAACCTACATCAATCCTATTTCAAAGAAGAATAGATAGATCAAAGTTTGCATTGACTTCCTGGAACTCAACGGTTACTGTTTGAATAATGGTTTTCCTCTTCCTATAACAGAGATGTTGATCGATGTTGTCACTAGATTCCAAGATCTTTCCATTGTGGATGGGTATTCTGGATATAATAAAATATGAATGGACCCTGAGGATGAAGAGTTTACCACCATCAAGGAATCACAATGTACTTTTTGTTACCATGTAATGCCTTTCATTATGAAGAATAAAAGTTCCACCTATCAGCATACCATGTACCACATATTTAAGTTGATCCTCCAGACATTGGTGGAATGCTACATAGGCAATTTGGTGGTCAAATACCACCAGTGTCGAGACCATCATAGAGATCTTGAGAAAGTGTTTGTTTTTCTCTACACCCTCCATCTGAAGATGAACACCTTGAAGTGTTCCTTCAGGGTTACCTCTAGAAGGTTTCTTAGATTTTTCATCAGATACAGGGGTATCAAGATTGATCTATAGAATATTAGATCCATCAGCTAGATGCATCCTCCGAGAAATATTCAAGAGCTCCAAATATTTAAAGGCCACATAGCCTAAATAAACTTATTCATTGAGAATATGTTCAGTATGTGTAATCCATTTTATCATATCATGAATAATGGTTATGAATACCAGTGGGATGAAGAGTGTCAGGTTTATTTTGAGGAGATTAAGCAGTACCTGCTACAACCTCCAGTTTTGGTTCCACCCATCTTCGAAAAACTACTAGTCCTTTATGTGATGACCCAATAATGGTCCCTTGGAACTCTTATTTCCCAGAAGAAAAATGAGGGGACAAAGAATATTTTATAATATCTTATTTTCATACTCCAATATATAGAGACCAAATATTCCTCTATCGAGAAAAGTTGTCTTGCGCTAGTATTCACAGTCCAGAAATTGTGACATTACATGTAGCACCATGAGATGTATCATGTGTCTCACATAGACCCACTAATGTATATTTCGAACATCCCCATGTTGATATGTTATCTGGATCCGTGGGAAGTGATCCTTTAGCAGTTTTACATCTGGTTCATTCAGTAGAAATCTTTCAAGGGTCAGGCATTGGAAAACATTCTTGTTGCACATCCAATCCCCACAGAGTAGTCCCTCGATCTTGATTTCCCAGATGAGGCCATCCAATCAGGGGATCAATCCATGTAGCGTTGTAAGATGCACTTTGATGATGCATCCCGAAGCCCCATTGGAAGAAGAATCAATGATCCTAAACTCATAAGGGTTGGCCTGGGTATTGTCATCACCACGACTACATAGGTTGTCCTACCCTATTCATTCTTTCTGTCAGAAGTCTGTACTAACAACAAGGCATGGTATTAGACCATAATCACTAGTCCTGAGAAAACCCTTGATATTGATGTTCCCCACCTATATGTTAAAGGAGACTTTGATCTATCAATCAATTAGATCAAAGGTGACTACGTCATCAGGAAGCCAAACCTTGTACCCTTTTTTGAGCACACTCACCAACTAATGGCCAAGTTCCCTTCCCAAACTAAGGTCATTCATGTTCCCTGATCACAGAACAGTCTAACTGATGCCTCTTCCGGCCTTTCTACATCTCCTTAAGATCTTGAATAGGACGATTTGCTCATACATGTGGTACATCAAAGAGTCATCTCCCCCATCACTCTAGATGATGATGATAGCAAGCTGTTAATCCATCTTACCGCTAGTGAATCCACATCAGGACCTCTAGGTTCCCAAACCATAGCATCGTAAGAGACCCCTAATTGGATAACTCCTTTTTTCGAGTACTTCCAACATGGAAATTTTCCAGCAGAAAGAGTCGAATGTGAGAAAACACATCATCATGTATTGCAGTTCACTCTCTAATGTGGTCCCAGCCTTGAGAAGATCCTATAAAAATGTTGGGTTTATGTAGTTATCCTATGTTTAATTCGAGTAGATAAGGTTCACCATGTTATTGAGGAATTCCATGCTGGTTCCTATGGAGCGCATCATGCAGGGTCAATACTCTGTCATCAGATCTGATGTATGTCCCACTTCTAGACCACCATGGTCCATGACAGTATCAAGTTCAATAAGAGGTTCGACACGTGCCAGATCCATCATAATTTTTTAATCATCTGCCTAAGCCTCTCCATTCTACAAGGTACTCCTGACCCTTACCGGTTTGGGGACTCGATGTCATGGGATCGTATCAACCAGCAACAACCCAGTTGTCTATGTTTATTCTGACTACCACAGATTTCTTTTCAAAGTGGGCAGAGTTAATTCCACTTAAGAAATTCAAGGCATGTTCTATCATTGATTTTATGATCTCCAACATCATCATCTGATTTGGTGTCCCTCACACCATTCTCACCAATAATGGAACCAACTTCTGAGTAGCTGATCTAAAGAAATTGTACTCCAGGTATAGTATCTTGTCCAACCATACATCTCACTATCATTTGAAAGCAAACAGGAAGATCGACATGTTCAAAAAGACCCTATATAACATTCTACAAATGATGGTGGGATAGAACAAGAAAAACATACCAGACAAACTCCCTAACTCTCTTTGGTATTATCAGACAATAACTTTTAATTCCACATAGGTTACCCCATATTCACTGGTGTATGGAACAAAGTCAGTCCTTCCCATCGAGATCTAGCTACTGTCACTTCGCACAGCAGTCTATGATCATAAAAAATCATAAAATGTAGCCAAAGTCCATCTGGATGAACTAGAATCTCTCAATGAGAATAGGTTTTCTGCCTTGAAAACCCTGTAGATATAGCATTATAAGATGGACAGAGCTTTCAATAAGAAATTTTTTCACCGCTCCTTCCTTCAAGTTGAAACAGTGTTTGCCCTGGAAACACCTGTGATACCCAGTAGGAAGTTACCAAAGTTGGATACAAAATGGAAGCAACCTTATATAATTCATAAGGTTCACCCAAATGGAACGTACTCCCTAGTCACCATGGATGGTGTGCGTATAAATCCTCCCACCAATGCTAAATTCACCAAGCAGTAATTCACATGAGTGAGATTTCATCATGCATTACGAACACTGAAAATGGAAAGCATGCCTTATGGTTTGAGCTCTTCGACCCTAAAGTAAGGTCTCCCTTCATCCTCACTGCATTACGTTAAAATAAAAATAATTCAAGAACTATGTGAGGATTGATTCCCCACCATATAGGATATGCAGTGACACCCAGACATTTTTTCCATGGGCCAACCCACAAACTCTATGGTCCAAACATTGCGACCTACACTGGTCAAGTTCAGGATTCCCCATATAATGAGATACTTCAGCTTCCTCACCAGAGAGTATTTACCCTACCAATGTTGGTTTCTAACCACCATCTGTTTCACAAACTATGTGTTGTGGATTGATTCCTATCTATATGGGAAACATAGGAATGCGAAAACATTTTGTCATCGGGTCCAGCCCCAGGAATCATTCATTCGGTCCCTTGGCCTGAGATTCCTTTTGGGATTACGTGATGTGGCATGAGGCCCTATTTTTCTTCATTCGCAATGGTTTTACAATAGTCGCACCATGTACCCCCTTCTTAGGGAATTCCCCTTTCACCCTTGTCCTGATCACATGATGTTAAACTGCACAGAACCTCAAAAACTATGTATTTTTCTAATTCTCATCATTATTTTATACATAGGAATTCATGTACATTTCATCTATAGGTTCAAAATTAGGTATGTCAACGTTTCTGGCCTTTACGGCCCACCTTACGGTCCATGCTCTACGACCATAAACTAATATATCTCTTATCCCATATAATGTTAAATTGTTCTGTATTGCCTGAAAGACAATAAATTACATGGAATTTATGGGCTTATTTGCATTACCTTAAAAGTAAAGTGCCCCACCATCTTACTCGATATTAAAACTGCATGACACATTTTCTATTTTTCTCACTTCCGGCCTCTCGGACTGGTTTCCCTCCTAGAGGTGCCTGGTACGGTGTAGAAATTTTTTTCCTCATTTACGTCAGGTTATTCTGTTATTCCATACACATTCCTCTCTTGAGAAACCTCTTCCCTCTCCATCCTTAGCACACGACATTAAACTGCATGGAATTTCCATAACTATGTTTGGTTTGATTCTCATATTTATGGGATATGTAGGAATACATGAACATGTTTTCTTCGTTTTACACCCCAGGTTCTTCTATTCCTTCTTCGATACCCTTGGCCTAGTTTCTCTCTTGGGATAACGAATAGTGCATGGTATAGTGTGGAATTACTTTTACCTCATTTACATCGGTTTATTCTGTCATGCTATACACATTCTTCTCTTGAGAAACCTCTACCCCATTCATCCTTACCATCGCTAAAAAAATGACTTTTTCCAATAGGCAAATATCTATTGGTAAAAGTACATTTTTTGTTGGGAAAACGTTTTACCAACACATATGTCCATGTCACTAAACTGTTAGTAAACACTCTGTCGCTAAATGTTTTTACGACAGATATATAGTTATGTTAAGATTATAGTAATACCAATAGATAATATATATGTTTGTTAAAGTATTCAACAACAGATTCTAATGAAAACTTTTGTTGTTGGTGATAATATTATCAACATATAATATCTATTTATAAATTACATTTGAATAAAAATGATATATTTATTTAAATTAAAATTTCATAATATATTTTATAATTTATCATATATAATTCATCTATTTAATTATTATAAAGACAAAAATTTAAAAGAATTTTTAAACTTGAAAAAAATATTAATTTTATTAATAATGAATTATAATACAAAATAATCAATACAAAAACAATGGATTATCCCACCAACAAGATCCCCCCCCCCCACACACACAATTTACCACCCACCCCTTCCCCACCAGCGAGCCAGTTCCAACTATACCATGACCTTCAGCACAGAGAAAACCTTAATTAGCGGCATTCAGCGCACCAAAAACATGAAATAGCACCCTTTAGCTCCAAGATCTCCACCACACGAGCCAGATCTAGTGAGAAACAAATCAAGTCACCTCCAATAATATCAACGATGTCCACATATTAAATTCACCCACTTAGTTATGGCATGACGACAATGGTGGTGGTCACCTATAGGAGGCCACATTGGCACCATCCCCACATTAATAACCAAGTCCCATTCTTACACTTCTAGATAGAACTGATACATCCCCAATATCACACTAGTAACAACAAAAATTTCACAATGGTTAAGCATGTTTAAGAACAATAGATAACATTAAACAAAAAAATTGAATATTTGTATCAAACATTTTTCGAAATCAAACCAATCCAAAAAGGCTTAAAATTTTAAATAATGGAAATAAAAACAAACTCATATGTTCCAGTGGGATAAACATTTTGGTTTCACAAGCCTCATCACAGCTTATGACTAACTATTTAATATAAGTTACCTTTTTTCCAAAGAATGATGTTCTAACTAAGAATTTTTTTATCATCCACTAGAAAAACAGGATATATGTAGAATCCTACTGTCATTTCAAAACTAGAAACCCGAGTCATCTGGGGCACTATCTGAAAAAACTAGTGAACACAAGGCAGCTCGAACAACACAATCTAAAGTGGAGATATCTTAATCATGAAGTTAAATGGGGGGTTATTAAACTATCAAAATAGTCAACACACTAAGAAATTTTTTTAGAGAATCCATAGAATTAAAATTGATTCAAATTAATTGTGTTAATTCAAGTAAATATCATCTCATGAGGGAATAATTTAGAATAAAAATTCTTATGGATACATATTGTAATGATTTTTTTTACAATTCTCTCAACTTCAATACCCTTTTAAATTATATAAAAGGGTGTTGAATTATAAAATTAAATCGAAAGACTGAAAAATATTCCCAATTATAGATTTCACACATAGGCCATGTGTGCAATCTAGGAAGATTTCAGGCCATGTGTGCCATGTAGAACACTATGAATCTCAGATAAAAAATAAGGGAGGGGATAGATTGTACTAATAACACACCTCAAATTGTATTTATACCAAATAATAATAGGAATATGTCTAAAAATATTCCCTCTTCCATAGAATTGAAGTATACATTCTAAACTAGTGCACATTTCAGTATTCTAGTGGTTCTCTATAGAAGGGTAATTGATTAATTTGGAGAAAGAGAAGTGAGGGTGCCTTTTTTCATGGATGGATTTTCCCTTTACCTACAAGTTGAAAAATGAATGTCAATATTGGTTCATCAGAAAAATGAATTGTCCAGCTATTGGTTTAGCAAGTATCTTCCTGTGGGAAAGACATCCAGCCTCTATTTTGTGAACATATACCACCCCTTTGAAAGCTAGCAATGTTGCATCACAATCCCTGACAGACCATTTAGGCCAGGCCTTCTATACCCACGTTCTTCCTACAAGTAAAATTTTAGATTTCACATATTCCATATTTCACACAAAATACATAGATTCTAGATTTCACAAATAGTTTGAAACCCACCTGGAATCTACTTAGATTTCATACACATATGAAGTATAAATTTCCAAAAAGAATGATACATCAATATATTGTTAGTGAGAATACTAAAACAGATTCCATATTTAAAACCATGGAATTATAAAGAGGTTAGGGGAATTAATATGTTAGTGAGAACACTAAAACAGCAATGAGGCATAAATCTATTTCCTTAAACATGCGGTCATGACTGCTTCACACACTCCCTGACGAACTGTGAATGAAGAAAACCCATCTAGAACATCATGATACACATTATAAAGGCATTAATGGAATATTACATTTCCTTGTCAACATCTTTGATATCATTTTTATTTTCATCCACAAGAGGTAAAGGAATCTGTAAGTAAAAACACAATTAAAAATGTCATCATTCCTGTATTATTATCATCAGGAACTGATACGGATCAGATTCAGCTCAAGGAGAATAATTTTGGGCTTGATAAAAATTTGAAGCCCAATTGTTATTTGAATTGGACCAGCCCACACTTCTTGGCATCCAACACCATGGTGGGCCACAACACACTTATTTGGGGCCCAAAATTACTTACCCACATGGAAATGGATGGAAATTAGTAGCAACATATTTAAGAGGAGAGGGAAGGTGGAGAAAACCATTATTAAGAGGGAATCCCGCTACTTTAGCTAGTGGGGTCATTAAATAGCATGATAAAGTGTTGTATTGTGTTTTTTATGTGCCTTTTGGGTTCCTCATGCCTTGCAACTCTAATTGGGGAATTTTCCTTCCTTTAGTTTGTCTTTATAATGTATTTTAATTCCTTTGTAATGGTGATGTTTGAATTGGACGAATTTGTGAAGCTTGATGTGCATTCTTCTAGCTTTAGCCTCTTCCATTTTCCCGGAATTGGTGGTGCATCTCCATTTCTGGTGACGTGGTCTTTAAGCATGGAGAAACCTTGGCGAGTGGCTTTTCCTTTAAGCCTTGGTCAATTCGGCTACATTACGCTGCTCCTCTTCACTTACTCGTTTGAGGTTCCGACGACGCATAAATTGGTATCAAAGGTGCGGTTCCAACAAGTAAGTTCTATCAAATTATTCTTATTACTATCCATCATGTCTCGCATGAGCGGATCATCTACTCCTCCTGCTCCAAGGGAAATAGCTAACGCACATCTACAATCACAAATTTACTCAAATCAGTGAGCAACTTGCTCAACTATTGAGAGCGCGGTGACCTGACTCCCCTCTACCGCAGCGGCATCCTCAACATCCATCACCACATAATAGGCACAATCCAACACCATTTTATTAGGATCGTGCAAATGGTGATGATTCTAGTGATTTAGAGGAGGATTTGTGAAGAAGAAGAGATGATGAAGATATTGAAAGAGGGTTAATGATTGACATTCCAGATTTTAATGGGAGTATGAATCCAGATGATTTTTTGGATTGGATGCGGGAAATCGAATGGTTCTTCGAATTTAATAATTTTTCCAATGAGAATAAGTGAAAGGTATTCATTCTGAAATTTAAAGATTATGCATATCTTTGGTAGGAAAATATAAAAGAAATAGTGGGAACGTGGTAACAAAAGAAAAATATGCTCATTGGAGATGTTAAAAAAGCTTTTGAGGAGACGATTTCTGCCTGAGAATTATAACCAAGATCTTTATTTCTGAATTCACATCCTAGGACAAGGAGATAAATCTGTTGAAGAGTACATTTGGGACTTAGATCATTTATTGATTCGAAGTGATGTTCCAGAATATAAAGGGAAAACTATTGCATGGTTATTTTGGTGTATTAAATGTAGAAATTGCACATTCACTATTGCATGGTTATTTTGGTGTATTAAATGTAGAAATTGAACATTTAGTGGAGTAGCAACCATTCTGCTCACTTGATGATGTTTGCAAGCTGGTGATCAGGGTGGAAAATCCAAAACGGACCTAAAAGGCATCACTGCTCAAAAACTACAATAGAGGTAAAACTTTTTATAAAGTTTTTTCTTCTAATAAATCTGGTGTTAGTGAGAAGGAATTTGGAAGGAACAAGATGCTGGATAAAGAGAAATAGAAGGATATGGAACAACCAAAATGGAATTCCAACTCCTTTGAATGTGGGAATTGAAAGTGTTTCAAATGCCATGGGTATGGCCATTTTCAAGCCAATTTCCCTAACAATCGAATTATTACTATTAAGGAGATTGAAAATATTGAAGAGGTAATCAAGTAGGATTAACATTATGGGGAAGAATTTCAAAATGTGGAATAGGTGGTGGAAGAAGCTGATGTGGGAAACATGATGGTGCTACGAAGAGTTTTGCAAGCTCAAATCTGCCTGGAAGAAGATCAACGAGAAAACTTGTTCCAAACTCGCTGCACCATTAATCAGTGTGTATGCATGGTGATTATTGGTAGTGGGAGCTGTGAAAATGTGGCTTCAAAAACACCAGTAGGGTAATTGAATATTCCAACTCAAAATCATCCTCTCTCATATAAATTGCAATGGTTGAACAATGAGAGCACACTCCAAGTCAAAAAACATGATCTGATTTCATTCTCCATTGGTAAGAACTATGCTGATGAAGTATTGTTTGAAGTTATTCTTATGGATTCTTGTCACTTTTTGTTGGTAAGGCCTTGGTAGTTTGATAGGGAAGTGAAATATGATGGGAGGAAGAACACATATTCTTTTCAATCTCGGGAAAAGAATATCACACTTGCTCCTTTGAAGCCCTTCCAAACTCTTCAAGAAAAATCTATTCCGAAAGTGCCCAAAGATAACCTCTTTATCAAAAAATCTCAAATGGACAAAGCCATAAATAAGAAAATTAAATTTTTTGCTTTATTGATGATGGAAAATTCATTCCATTCAGCCTCTTACATGCTCCTAGTACATTCATGCGACTCATGAATGAAGTTCTGAAACCATTTCTTGGTAAATTTTTGGTCGTTTATTTGGATGATATTTTGATTTACAGAAAGGATGTGCAGAGTCACGTGGATCATCTTCAGCGGGTATTTTACATTCTACGAAAACAAATGCTATATGGTAAGCTTGAAAAATATGAGTTCTTTTCAGCAGAAGTGTTGTTTTTGGGATATTTGGTAACCAAAGAAGGCATCATGGTGGATGAATCAAAAGTGGAAGCAAGCAAGTCCTTGCCACAACCAGAATCAATTACCGAAGTAAGAAGTTTCCAAGGATTCACATCTTTTTATCATTGCTTTGTTTCCAATTTCGGCACTATCATGGCACCTATCACTGAATACTTGAAAATGGGGAAATTTGAGTGGTCAAAGGCAGCAAATGAATCATTTGAAATCATTAAGAAAAAGTTTTGTGAAGCACTAGTTCTTGAATTGCCTGATTTTGATCAACTCTTTGAAGTGTAATGTGATGCAAGTGGAGTTGGGATAGTCATTTTTCTCATCCAAAGAAAGTTTTCTATTTCATATTTCAGTAAAAAGAAGAATAATTCGAGAAGAAATTATAGCACCAATTATAAGTAATTTTATGCAGTTATAAGAGCCCTAGATCATTGGTCTCATTATTTGAGACCGAAGCAGTTTGTTCTACATTCTAACCATCAGGCATTAATGTTTATCAATGGTCAACACAAGATGAGTTTGAGATATGCAAAGTGGGTTGAATTCTCACAATGATTCTCATTTGTATCCAAATACAAGAAGGGGAAAGATAACCTTGTGGCAGATGCTTTATCTCTAAGGTATGAATTACTTACCATTATAGATGCTCGAATTCTTGGATTTCATCTTATGAGAGAAGATTATCATAATGATGTGGAGTTTAATTCTATTTTAATAAAATGTCAATATGGATTTTTGGGGGATTATTCCGTACATGATGGGTTTCTCTTTAAGAAAAACAAGTTGTGTGTTCCAAAGGGTAATTACAGGGACATGCTCATTCGGGAGGCACATGAAGGGAGACTTGTTGGTCATTTTGGCATCCATAAAATCATGGAGATACTAAAGGAGCATTTATACTGTCCAAAGATTCAATCAGATGTCCAAGCATTTCTTTCGAGATTCGGAACATGTCAAAGTGCAAAGATTCATTTCAATTCTGGTTTATAAACTCTGTTACCTATTCCGAAGCAGCCATGGGAAGATCTCAGCATGGATTTCATTATGGATTTACCAAAGACTCAGTGAAGTAAAGATTCAATAATGGTTTTTGTTGATTGATTTTCTAAGATGGATCATTTTGTACCTTGTCATAAGACTCAAGATGCGGTGAAAGAGGCCGAATTGTTTTTCAAAGAGATTTTTCGCCTTCATGGAATTCCTCGCAGCATCGTTTCGGATAGAGACACAAAATTTATCAGCCTTTTTTGGAGGAAATTATGGGGGAAATTCGGTACAAAACTTCTTTTCAGAACATCCCATCTCCCTTAAGCAGATGGGAAAACAGAAGTTACCAATCGTACATTGGGAACTATTCTAAGAACATTAGTGAACAGTAGCATGAGAGATTTGGATTTTTGACTTGCACAAGCTGAATTTGCATAAAATTGATCTCCTGGTGCTACCACTCGGCATTCTCCATTCGAATTGGTTTATCGAATCAATCCAATCACTCCTATAGAATTGTTCTCTTTGCCTCTTGATTTTCAAGTGAATATTAATGTGGAGGAGAAGACAAAGAAGATGAAGATGCTCTATGAATCTATTCATGCTCAAATAGAAAAGTCTAATGAAGTATACAAGGGGAGAGTAAACAAGCATCGGAAGCAAGATATTTTCCAACCTGGAGACAATGTATGGATTCACCTATGCACGGAGAGATTTCATTCCAAAAGGAAGAGCAAGCTGGCACCACGAGCTGAAGGTCCATTCAAAGTTCTTGAACGAGTGGGAAACAATGCCTACAAAATTGATTTACTAGATGAGTTTGGCGGTGTTTCTGAAACTTTCAACATTGGGGAATTATCTCATTATATTGAATAAGATGATGTCATGGATTTGAGGGAAAATCCTCCCCAACTAGGGGGGGATGATATGGATCAAATTCAGCCCAAGGAGAATAATATTGCGCTTGATAAAAATTTTAAGCCCAATTGTTATTTGAATTGGACCAGCCTGTACTTCTTGGAATCCAACACCATGGTAGGCCACAAAACACTTATTTGGGGCCCAAAATTACATACCCACATAGAAATGGATGGAAATTCATAGAAGCACATTAAAGAAGAGAGAGAAGGTGGAGAAAAGAATTATTAAGAGGGATTCCCGCTACTTTAGCTAGTGGGGTCATTAAATGGCATGGGAAAGTGTTGTTTTGTGCTTTTTATGTGCCTTTTGGGTTCCCCATTCCTTGAAACTCATATTGGGGCATTTTAATTTCTTTATTTTGTCTTTATAATGTATTTTCACTCCTTTGTAATGGTGATGTTTGAATTAGACGAATTTTTGAATCTTTTTGTGCATTCTTCTAGCTATAGCCTCTTCCCTTTGCCGGGTATTGGTGGTGCATATCCATTGCTTGTGACGTGGTCTTTAGGTGTGGAGAAACCTTGGCGGGTGACTTTTCCTTTAAGCCTTGGTCAATTCGGCTACATTATGCTCCTCCTCTTCACTTACTCATTTGAGCTTCCGACGACGCATCAGGAACATTGAAAATATGTTAAATAAAAACATCAATTCTTACCATGTTAAAGAATTTATCCTTCTTATTTTGTGGGTAAAACTGGAATTGAATTCAATGTGATCTACCCCTATTGATGGTTCCGACAACCCCATCCCAAATATTCATTCAAGATAGAAATCAGATCCCAGTTTTCAGAAAATGGAGGATAGGGTTATTCTACTAGATTTCAGGCATACCATGTCAGGAATAAGTTTTATACAATAGTGGATTTGAACATGGAAAACTACACCATCATACCTTTGGTCGCAATAGAACACCCTTATATACTTGAAACAGTACATGTCCCAATGTTGATCACAATAAGCACATGTTCTCTTTAGACATGCACCATCAAGAGTACATTTTGATCAGACAAACACAGCAATTAGGAAATATTTTTCATTTAAATTCATGATATAAAAATGAAAAAATATACTGTAAAAATATCATCAACCACAAAAAGAGGATTATTTGACCAGTGGAAACAAGAACCTCTATGATTCTTCACTTCATTATAGTTTTTAACCTGTTCCAAAAATTTCAGTCAGCAGTTTAATTGGTTTGTTCAATTCATATGATAAAAACTCAATATTTTTATTACAACAGAATCTTTTCAAGGCCTTTCCTATAGCTTCTCACCTCCCCCAACCACTAGATTCCTATTAAAAACTCATTCTTATGATAGACATAAAATGGACCCAATAGATTTTTCTTTTGCGTATTCTGTTTTTCTATCAATATATAATCCATTATGACCAATGGAAATGGCCAATATATTATTATCTAACAAGAGACCACAAAAACCAGAATATTATCCACCTAGTGACCATCCAATGACCATGTCCATCCAGCTACCAACCAATAACATAAAAATTACTAGTGAGAACAACATAAAAATGACTAGAATAAGAAAAAATTACAAGTGACCACAACAACTTAAAATAACAAAGTATGATATAAAAATAACAATAATTTTATATAGAATGTTACAATAAACCATTGATAATGTCTCTAATTTCAATTAATAGTGACATCAAACTCAAAATTCTATACTCTAGTAACACTAATTTAAATTCCATAATCTAGTAGAGTTGCATTCAATTTATAATGAAACTACATTCAATTAGGAATTAAACATAATTCAATAGCTGAAAAACCATTTAGTGAAATTAAAAAGCATACACATTAAGGGTAGAGTTATAAATAAATACTTGAAGGAAAATTTCGAATTGTATGAATATAATTGGAAAATTAACGTCTCCAGACAATTGGATTGAGTTAAAACTAAACATGCATGTTTATTTTAACAGGTTTCCAGATGATGCTACCTTTGATGGGGCTATGGAGGTATTTTCCAAGTGCGAGATAATAAAGTAGAACCCTGAAATAAAAACACCATGAGTGGATCTATGTAAACAAGACAATAGGAATAAAAAAGCTGATGCACTTATTAAATATTTTAAGTAACCTTCAGTTGGTTGGTATATTTAGATCTCGGGATGGAACACCACTTTGAATAGGTGGCAGTACCCCCACGTGAGTGAACTAAGCCAAATTTTGGAAAAAAGGTGAGTAATTCATAGAAAACAAGTGGACATGAGAGAAAAAGAAACTTGGTTGAAGAGAAGATGCTTTGATGTGGTGGTTGTGATGATTCTCATCTATCGATTCTTACTACAGTTATCCTTCTCCATATGATTCCTACTTCTAAGATGAGATCTGAAGAGAATCTGTGTTCAGAATTTCAAGCAGATGTTAAAGAGGAATGAATGAATCTTGTTCCAGTTGACTCCATCATGTTTTGTGGGAATCATCCATAGGGTGTTGTCCTGGTGAAGTTAAAGGATAGGAAAGATGGAGAAGTGAATATAGAGTGATGGTTTAGTTGGAGGTATGTTGATGCAAGAATGGATGATGGGAGTATCAGTTACACGATGGTACGGGACCTAGATGCTGATGCTTCCCAGCTGGAGAAGTTCAGCACCAAATAAGAATCATCAAAAATGGATAAAACATAGCTAAAATGAATTGATTATGCACTACCCGAAAATAGATTATGCACTATCCTAAAATGCCTATATCACCTTCAACAAATGTGGATAAAACAAACAGATAATGAACTACCCTAAAACGAACAGATTATGCATGACCCAAAAACAAATAGATTATCCACTACCCATTAATAGATTATGCATTACCTTAAACACCTTCAATTCAATGCATTATTATTGAATAAAAATCATTAATTCAAAAAAAGAATCCCATAAAACAAAAGGAGGAGATGACTGATGAGAAACTAAAACATGAATTGATCCTCTGAAATCAGTCAGAATCAATCGGCCTTGCACCAGAAAGGGAATCCCTCGGTGAGCCTGGAACACACTCTAGTTGGATAGCACAACACCATCTAGAAATTTCCACATACACTGACCATTTGTGATTTACTGAACATGGTGGTGGTGGTGAAGAAACCATGGCACTTCGCAACCATGAAGGAGTTTGGAGATTGGATGAGGCGCTTCAGCTTTTGCCTCTGCTTCTCCAACTCAAGGGGAGGATGTATCGGATCAATATCATTTGAAGGAGGAATTATTCCAGAGAAAATAAAAACATAATACCTCGATATGAAACCTCTAAGATGGTGGAGGATATGATTTGCAATGAAACCCTAAAATACGTTCAACAAATATGGCTAAAACGAACCTCAATAGATGCTCACAAACCCAAACCATCAAGAATCAACAAATAAAACACCCAAAATTGGGTTAGGGTTTGGATGGGTCATGCACATTGCAAGGAAGATAATTTAAATCATAGTGAAAAGAGAATAATATGAGAGTATAGAAGAAGTATTGCTTACCTAGGGACACCGTAAGTGAAATCGGAAGGAAAGACGGCCTAATTACATGCCCGAAGGAGGAGGGAGGTGTGCGGTCGACGATCCTCCTAGCTATTGCAGACGACGCGAATAGGAAAGGATTAGGGTGGGGGGAAATTCGGGGAGTAAAAGTAAAAAACCAACAAAAAGTTTTTTTACAGCCCTCACACACCATTTATCGGTACAAAATAAAATTAATTGGGTTTGTGCGTGATAATAAAAACTCGAATCGTGATGTGATCATTGTGGTTCAATATTTTTAATTTAAGAAAGAATCATATTATTGATATAATTTAAAATATATATATCATGATATATATTAAATTTATATATAATTTAGATATAAATAAAAAGTTTTCAAATTTATATATACTCTTGATAAAATAGTTGATTAAACTTATATAATTAAATCTATCTATATCTATCTATATATATATACACTAAAGTAGGCATTTCTCCTACTGAAGTGTCGCTTCCACACATTTCCACCTCTCTAAAATACAAATATCCGCCAATTTTTTCTCCATCCAGCGCGCCTCCCTCCCCCAGAAAATCATTCCATCGATCCTAGGGTTTCTACGGGTATCCATCTCCCTCAAACTCACATCTCTGAAACCACCTCCGCCTCCGTTCCCACACACACCTTACATCTTCCCCCGCTCATGGAAGTCGATCCTCCTTCCTCTATGGCCTATGGTTCTTATATGTTTGCTCTCCGCCTCCCCACCTCCCCACCTCCGCTCCCAAACTAACCCCCCCCCCCCCCCCCTCTGGTTGCTCCGTCAATGACCACTTCACCTCCTACATATCCAACTCCTACGCATTCAGATCCTACGCATCTGGATCTGACAACTCTGAATCCTACACATCCATCTACCATGGCTCCAACTTCACGTACTCTTCATCCACCTACTTGGCCTTCACTGCCTCTGACACATGCACATCCACCAACTCTACTTTCACTTTCTCTACTTATACCTCCTTCATGCTTCCGAAAAAGACTCCTTGGTTGGATTATTCTAAGAAAAATATTCCACTTTTATCTATTTAACTATATCATAATAGAGCGTTCATTTCAGCACCAAGGTTATATCGAATTCCTTGAGTTCTAACTCCATCTTTGACTTCCCCCATATCCTCTAAATTGACCCAATGGACTATCTGAATCATCTTCTATAGTGATTTTGATTCAGTTGTTCTATCGCCATGCCTGTATTTCATTTTTTGTTGAGAATATTTAGGATCTTAACTGGGTCTTTTTCATGCTTTTCTTTCACTATAAAGGATTTAAGATTATTTCCTTATGTTATTTTTCATTTTTTATGATCAATTTTGTTAATTGCAGCTGCTGTTTGTGAAGCTCATTCTTAGGAATCCTTAAGATAAATTCAAGTTCATAGAAAGGGGTGTCATGTTTAATCATTTTGATCTATTAGTCTTATGAATATTGTTAGTGATATGCAGAGATCGATTCAATAAGAGGAAGATATGTATATCTAGAAAACCTCTTACTTTTATTGGATGATTTGACCCCCCCCCTTCAAGAATCTGTATGGATTCAGGTATGAAGACTTTATGTACTATTTTCTTCCACAATACATATTCTTACTGATTCCATAAAACATACATGCTTATAAGTTGTTCAAACATAATTGTTTTCAGATTTTTGAGATGTAAGTAACTGCATATTACTCATACATAGATATTTTTGGATTGTTTATTGAATTATTTCACAATTGTTCATACACATTGTTCTTACAGATTTCATTTCATTCCCAGATCCATGTGCGACAACTTCATCACCGATATAGATTAGTTTGTGGATGCATTCTAAAATTGTGGTCCTTGATTTTCCCTCTGGTAACCCATTAATTCCTCTACATTTGATGTGATCTACTACAAAACATCTATATTTAGTGTCTCTGTACTATTTTTAGTATTTCTCATTGATTAATAAATTTTCAAATGTCATTAGAATACATATGTTTTTCCCATTAACAAATTACAACATCTATTTCAATATTTCCAACAATATTTATTCACCTATCGTTCTACAGATCCGGATCAATGCAATAGGTATGTTCTCATAATATCATCGAACTAATCTCCTCTTCAATTATTAGTATTTCCCTCCACTGAAAACTTATTTCATATATGTCATTACAGTACTTTTGTTTTACAATTCACAAATTAGAGCATATATTTCATTCTATTATCCAGTATTTATTCACTTTTTCATTATTTGATTCATGTTCTACCATTTTCAATATTACCCCAACCTCTACTTTGATTCTACATTGCATGATTATTGGAACAATGTGAAATGACCTTACATGCCTTCTATGATTCAGGTTTCTTTATCACATTCTCCAGTTTTTGAATGTAATGGTATCAAATACTAGACATAATTTATTCTCAATATTATTTATATTTACAATTACATATTGTTTCATTTATTTTTTTGTTTCACGCAATCAATATTTTTTTGACATATTTTTCTTCTGCATATTCTATGAAATCATTGTTTGATATATTTTTTGTTATGTATATTTGTTTCCACTACATTCAGTTATAAGTATTTTTATTTGTAATAATTTTCTCTCACATTAATAGGATTTCTCATTCATTTATCTATATCTTCTTTCAATTCTAGGCATCTGAGAGAAGGATAACATTTTTTTCGTTATGTGATCTAAAAAAGTGAATCAAATTCAATTTGGTTACATGTATGAACAACGATCTTCCCTTCAACATTTTTATTCAAATTTTCATTACTTTTAAACAAAGTAAATCCATTACCTAAATTCATTTCCCTTACATTTTTTAGTGTTTCTGTGGAGAATGCTCGAATGTGGTGCAAGAAGCAAGTCACATTTAGACAAGATGTGAATTAGTGCTCTCTTTAAAAGACATTTATGATCCTACTCAAGTTAATATCTTTTTTTGATATACTATTCTTCTGCATCTTCTACACCTGAGACAGATTCAGTTTTCTTCACCATTACATCTAGCTATTCATTGAAGATAAGTGAACATGTAAATCATCATGGAGCTACTCTTGCTTCCAAAGACACCTATTCTTTAAGTTTGATGAAATTACTAAAAACGTTCCAAAAACATATACTATATTTTCCTTGTCCTGATTCAACAAATCCATCTAGACTGCTATTGTTCATTTAGACTATATAGCTATCAGCATTGGCGTCTTTCTATTACACCACATCATAAAGTAATCTACCGGTAAAACTGATTTCTTTTCAAGAGCACCTAGCTTGATATTTTATTATCTTCCATGCTTTATTTTACTCAATTTACCCATAAATAAACATATGGTTACTGATTCAATAAAACATACATTCTTATAGATTCCTTTTTCTTCTTGGATTAATGTCTTTTATAATTTATTCTGTTACTTCTAAGGTTTCCTTCTCATATTTATTTCTAATGATTTTAGTACTTACATATTCCAATATATTAGTCTTTGATTTTATTAGAACATAATATAGAAATTCATATGTCCTAATACATAAAATTGACATTCATCACTGTTTATAGGAATCCCTCATTTGAAATCTTATTAGAGTCATATAAAGACCCCAAAGATATTTTATACTAGCTAATTTCAAACCTAAAAACACATTAATCCATGGATAAAGCAGATATCTTGAATTTAACAGGATAATTAGTGTCTTATGATTATTGATATGATAATTGATATAATTATCTTCTTCCTATGCTACCATTGGAAATTTTACACATTTCTAATATTTTTGTTTTTCTCTATTGATTTATTTTTTCCTCCAATGAAATGTATCGGCTCTTTTTAAATGGTTTTAGTTATTATAAACTAATAACACTTGGTGATGATATTTTTTCTAATTCATGTTTATTTTATTCCCTACGCATTAAATTTTCATATGAGTTTTGTGGGTTTTTTAATGTAATAAATATGTTATATAAGGCTTCAACACTCAGTACTAGATGGGATGCATGTATTGGCTTCTATGAATATTCATACTAAGGTGTACTGTTCAACTATGGACTCTCCCAAGTTAATATGACTTCCAATTCACACCTAACTTTGAGTAGTGTTACATGATATTACTATAATTACCCATACTTTACATACGTTTCTAATACATCTAAATTGAAGTACACTTATTACAACATATAACAAAACCATGAAAGGACCGTATAGGTATAGTGTCTTTAGAAACTGGGAAACATAAACAACTGGTTCATAAATTATCTACGTTGTCTTCCATTTATTTCATCGTATCTAGAGTCCCTTTTTGGAATATCCTACTTAATAACCTTCTTCCTGACCTAGGGAAAGAAAACATACAAAAGGGTGAGCTCAAATGCTCAGTAATGGTAAACAAAAGAAATATCAATCATATCATATTCATAAGAACATAACATTTTGGGAATCTTAACATGCAAAAGAGATCATAATTTCATAACATGGGATAAATCATAGTAGTGAAATGTAATCCCAATAATCATAACATAAATCATGAAACTTTGTGGCATACACACATAATCATAGAGAATCATTTCTTAATAGTCAAGACTCATTGTCAGGACTATCTTAGTGGACAAAGTTCATTTCTGAACCGAGTTCACTCCTCGTTTCAGTCCTGTTTCACTGAACCGGTTTAACCTGCCATTCCAGCCATGTCTATCTCATGAGATATAAATATTTACCCATTTCATTAGAGGGATATATAGGTCCCACCCATCTCATAATGATACCATTCTTATGTGTTCCACAAAATAAAAAAAATCATACATCGTTGCATAACCCATGTAATAAAAATGGGATTCTTAAACATCGTGACATCATAAAACAATTCATATAAGATAAAGGAATTAATAAAAATAATTCCATCACAACATAATCAAATCAATGTAATAATAGGGATAGAAACATAACCCTATATTATCTTAGATGGAAAATAATTTTGATAAAACACTTGAACTCCATTCTTGGGGAAAATATCCTTTCTACTTCAAAAACATTTTTCCTTTCTTAACTTGTCATACAATATTAAACTAAAAGAAGTTGATTAAAAATAATCTCAAAAACATGTAAATGAAGCTTCTTGGATATTATGTTTTTAAAAAAATCCATTCATGCTTAATAAGTTAAAAAAAACATTCTTCTCGTACTTTTGTCAGAAAAGTCAAAAAGTACCTCGTACGAAAAACGACAAAAGATTCATTTCATATATTTTACTAAAAACTCACCGAAGGGTAAAATTGGATATAATCAATTGTAGAAAGATATAAATATTACATATTGAGGAAACATGGATGTGGATGATAAATATTCCCCAGTAAATTCTGAAGTATAAACAATCTCGGATAAAAATGAGATTGTGAGATTCTCCCTTACCTTAGGTCCGATTTCCTTCGTAAGTGTCCGAACCTCCTGTATAATGATTTAAATAATTTAATTGACTTATTCCAGAATCATAATAATTTTTATGATATCATATATGTCCATATTCATAGCTTCTTACTAGTAATATTTCATTGCTACTTGTTATTCGGGTGTTTATTACTTTTTGTTCTTATGTGTGTTTTGTCAAATAAATTCTTATTCATCTCTTTATGTTATAGATACCTCATTTCCAGAATGGTATTAGTGTAATATATATCATATTCATTCATTCAATTCATTTATATAATCATTATTCAATAAAGATCATGTAGAACAATTCGCATCACATCGTGGAAACTGTATTCCATACGTACGCACGAGCGATGATATCATTCCCATGATCATGGAATTGTATTGGAGTGTATGTATACTATTTTAGAATCAATATAAATTTACAATAATCATAATAGTTATTATTTACACCATAATACCCATCCGAGTAAGGTGGTGGTGGAAAATATATTACACCTCGGTGTGGAGATGGTATTCCGTACGTACGCACACGCGGTGAATTTGTTTTCCGTAGGATGGATAGATGGTTAAATAGGGTTGTTTAATACTGATAATGACATACCAGTATATGATTGATACTTATGTTATTACTTCATAATGAAACAACTAAAAAAGAAGAAGTGGAAGAAGAAATAAAGTTGAAAGAATCGGTAACAGACATTACCTCTTCTTTGAAGCGCCTCTTTGAGACCTCCTCTTAGGGCACTAAAATTGGTCATTGAAGAAGACCAGGACCTCTAGGATGTTTCTAGGGAAGTTGAGAAGAGAATTTTTCAGGGTTTTTCAGAGCTTGAAGGCTCAAATTGGTGTGAGGAAGAGAGGGAGGAGGTGCCCTTTTATAAGGGAGGAGAGGGGAACCTTAGGAAAAACTAAAAATATTATTTTATTATAAAGTCATATTCGGTTTTTAATAGCTTTAAATTGATTTATTTAGAATCTAAGGTGGTTATGGGTCTAAAGACTCCAATACAATATAATTTACACATGTTTAGGTATCTATTTTAACCTTATCATTTAGATTTATCTTTAAGATAGATAATTTAACATTTACCATGTCTTCTTGTTTTCTTACACTATTAGGTTAATAAACATACTATAACAAGCCAAACGAACCCAAAGTTGTTTATTATTAATATATATAACATTATCTAAGTAATTTGGCTGAACCTTAGATTTTTAGGAATAAAATAACAATTAATAATATAATATTTGTTTTAAAAACTATTTTTTGTCAATTTTGACACTATTTGGTAATTGATTTTTGTGAAAATCATAACAGAACGATTAGTTCAAAAAAGTTAATTAAATAAATACTAACATGTCATATTAACCTATAATATTATTTTAATTCATAAAAAGTCTAAAATTACATTTATATGGGTATTTATAACATCAATTATGTCAATATTTCATTAATAATCTAATTACTGCATCATCATTGTGTCATAAATAAATTAAATTATTTATTGTGTAAAAATTACAAATAAAATACCATTATGTAGGAAATCTTTTTATCTTTCTAATGAATATTTATAGTCGAATTTATCGTATGTATAACCCAATATTAAAAATTATTTAGTTATTAAACATTGATTTTAACTATTTTAACCCTTTTTTAAATAAATTAATAATAAATGTACTAATCTAATCCAAGTAGGCCTAAATGGTCATATTTTACTCCTATGGTTATTTTTGGTCGAATTACACTTATCCAATAGAATTAGGACATGTTTTAGGGTAATAATAATAACATTTTTACCCTTAATGACCCTATTTACTTTTAACCATGGTAAAAAAAAGTAAAAAGTTACTCTTCACCAAAAATTATTTTTATCTCATTGAACCACATTTTAGTCCTTGATATTAACCGTGTCTCCTGGATTTTCTAAATTCCACTCACAGAAGAGGTAAAATTATGTTTTATGTAAACTTGTAAATTCTCCTAAGAGGTGGGTAAAAGACGGTGAAAAGTTCAATAAAATTTTTATATATCTAAAATTATTATAAAATGACTCCAATGAATTGCATTGAACTTATATAGGTATTATGTATCAATTTTGACCTAAAATAAATTTAAATAAAATAAATAATTATTTAAATAAAAAGGCAGTTTTTAAATAGTAACCCATTGTTTTCACTATTCATCAAAAATGGAATGTTTTCAGAAAAATACCAAAATTTCAACCTAGGCTAATTTCGATATTCTGAATCCAAAAATGAAGTCCATTGTAAAAAATAAAATTTACAAAATTTCAAAAAGTGGGTATTACTATTCATAACAGCTAGTTTTAGTAATATTTTAATAGCATAACGTTGTTTAGTGAAACTCGGTATTGCGTACGACGCAAGCTATCGAGGAAGGTCGTGATTGCGTGTAAAGAAATCCAAGATAGTGTTGTGTGTAGTGAAAGATTCCTTTGATGATTTATATAACATAAAAACAAAATAATTCTCATAAAAGTATCGGGTGTTACATTCTACCCCCTTAAAATGAATTTCGCCCTCGAAATTCGTCACTTTGTAACAAAAGATGAGGATACCTCTCCCTCATCATATCCTCAAGCTCCCATGTAGCTTCTTCAAATTGGTGGTTCCTCCATAAAACATTCACCAAGCGAGTGGTCTTGTTCTGTAGGTCTTTTTCACTACGATCCAGAATCTCTATTGGCTGTTATTCATAAGAAAGATCTTACTCCAGCGGTACAACTTCTGAGCTGAGTACATGTGAAGGATCAGGTATGTAGTTTCTCTGGAGAGATACATGGAACACATCATGAACTTGGGAGAGATTTGGTGGAAGCGCCAATCGGTAAGCTACCTTCCCAACACGATCCAGTATTTCGAAAGGACCGATATATCTAGGGCTCAACTTTCTCTTCTTTCCAAATCTCATGACCCTCTTCCAGGGAGATATTCGTAAGAACACTTTATCACCCAATTCAAACTCTAGGTCTTTTCTTCAGTTGTCGGCATAACTGTTTTATCTAATCTGAGCTGCTCTTATGTGTTGTTGAATAGATCTGACCTTTTCTGCCATCTCATCAACAATATCAGGTCCTAATAGCTTTATTTCCCCAACTTCATCCCGGCAAGTTGGAGTCCTGCATTTATTTCCATAGAGAGCTTCATAAGGAGCCATCTGAATACTAGAGTGAAAGCTATTTTTATAAGAAAATTACACCAAAGGTAGTTGTTGATCCCAACCACCTTTTAAATCCATAGATCAATCTCTCAACATATCTTCTAGAGTTTGAATTGTCCTCTCAGACTGACCGTCTGTCTGAGGATGATAAGCAGTGCTAAAACTCAACTCTGTATCCAGAGTATAGTGAAGACTTTTCCAGAACATCGAGGTAAATCTCGGATCCCGATCAGATATAATGGAAAGTGATACTCCATGCAATCTTACCACTTCCTTTACATATATCCTGGAAAGCTGATCTAGAGATAAATCCTCTCTAATAGCAATGAAGTGTGCAGACTTTGTAAGACGATCAACTGTGACCCAGATACCATTATTGCCTTTGGATTTTTTAGGAAGTCTGGTGACAAATTCCATAGTGATGTTTTCCCATTTCCATTCGGGTATATGTAATGGTTGTAACATCCACTTAGACTTCTATCTCTCAGCTTTAACTTGCTGACAAACCAACCATTGAGAGACATATTCAGCAACATGTCTTTTCATGCCATCCCACCATAAGTACTCTTTCAGGTCCCTATACATCTTCGTGCTTCCAGGATGAATAGAGAATGAAGAACTATGAGCCTCATCCAGCAGCTCCTTCTTTAATTCCAGGATGGGAGGAACCCAAACCCGATTCCTGAACTTTATTATCCCATCAGTATCAAGGTTGAATTCAGGAACATTTCTCACCTTCTTTTTTAACTCTACATCTTCTTTATGCGCCACTTTAATCTTCACATATATAGATGGTTGAACATTCAATTGAGAAACATACAATTTTTCCCCTTTCATTATAATTCCAAGATCCATCCTTTGTAAATCCATAAATATTGGATCTTTTGTGATCCTCATCATGGATAAGCTAGCATGGTCTTGTTGATTTAATTCAACTGCCACCTTGTTGCTTTCCCTGGGTGGTAATGAATTGAGAATTCGTAATCCTTAATCAGCTCCAACCATCTACTTTGGCGCATATTCAGCTCCTTTTGTGTGAAAATATACTTTAAACTTGTATGATTAGTATAAATATCACACCTTTCCCCATAAAGATAATGCCTCCAAATCTTTAATGTAAAGATTACCGCAGCTAACTCCAAATCATGAGTTGGGTAATTTTTCTCATGGATTTTCAACTGTCGTGAGGCATAAGCTATCACCATATCATTTTTCATAAGAACACACCCCAGCCCCTTTTTGGATGCATCACTGTAGATCACAAACCTTTATCCACGATAAGGAAGTTTGAGTACAGGTGCACTGGATAACCTTCTTTCCAACTCCTTGAAATTCTCTTCACATTCCTCCTTCCACACGAACTTAACTCCTTTTTGAGTCAACATGGTGAGTGGATTAGATAATCGTGAAAAATCATTCACAAAAAGTCGATAATATCCAGCCAAACCAAGAAAACATCGTATCTCGGTTACTGTTGTTGGTCTCGACCATCTTTCGATAACCTCTATTTTTGCTGGATCCACAGATATCCCCTCTTTTGAGATTATATGACCCAAAAATGAAACTTTTTGAAGCCAAAATTCACACTTGGTAAATTTGGAATAAAGATTCTCCTTTATTAGGGTCTTCAATACAATTCTCAAGTGATCTTCATGTTCTTACATTCTCGTTGAACAGACAAGAATATCACCTATAAAGACTACCACAAACTGATAAAGATAGTCTATAAAGACTCTATTTATCAGATCCATGAAGATAGCAGGAGCATTAGTAAGACCAAATGGCATCACTATAAATTCATAGTGTCCATACCTTGTACGGAAAGCCGTCTTTGGTATATCCTCCCTTTTGACCCTTAATCGATGATACCCTGAACGAAGATAAATCTTGGAAATGTATTGAGCTCCACATAGTTGGTCAAATAAGTCATCAATGCATGGGAGATGATATTTTTTCTTGATAGTGATCTTGTTATGTTCTCGATAATCAATTAAGAGTCTCATTGATCCATCTTTCTTCTTAAAAAATAGAACAGTTTCTCCCCAAGGTGACGCACTACGGCGTATGAATCCCTTATCAAGATTCTCTTAGAGTTTCTTCTTCAATTCCTACAACTCAATTGGGGCCATTTTATAAGGTGTCTTTGAAATAGGCAAATCACCTGGTACGAGTTCTATTGAAAACTCAACTTCACGATTTGGTGGAAGACCCGGAAATTCCTCCATAAAGACATCATCAAACTCCCGTACAATGGGCATATTCTTAATTGTGAGTTTCTCATCAACCATTTGAGATAAATAACCTTCATTTAGTGGAATCAAGACCCATAAGATGGAATAAATTTCCACTGGAAGGTTATGTTCATCCTTGCATCGATAGACGATCATAGATTGATCTGGAATATGAAATGTGTCTTCCCTTATTTGGAAATTGATATGAGATCCATATAGAGAAAGTCAATCCATGCCAAGAATCACACCAAATTACACTATAGGAAGGATCACAAGATTTTCAGGAAACACTTTTCCAGAAACTTCAATCAGAGAAGAATTATAAACTTTTGATGTGACTGTTGTGCCATTTTGGGTTTCACAGCTAACTCAACATCTAATTTTTTAGGTAATACGGTGATACCCTTAGAAAATTCATCAGAAATAAAAGAGTGGGTTGATCCAGAATCAAATAAAACATTTTCTTCTTTAGAGTGGATGGTAAATTTACCTTTCACCACTTCGTTGTCGTACTCTACATCGCCAATAGTAATTGCATGTGTCTTTAATTTGTCTTTGGCCTTAAGAGTTTGTTGACGTCGATCATCATCATCAACCCTTGGATTTGGGCATTGATTGGCTTAATGCCCCATCTCCTTGCACTTGAAACATTGAAGTGTAGTAGGTTCATTCTGTGTATCCCTTCTTTTTTTTCATCATTATACATCTGCTTCCCATTATTTCGACATTCAATTGCCTGATGACCTTCTTTTCTTCACTTATATCATTTTCTTGTCCCCTTAACACAATTTCCTCCTTGTTTCTTTCCACACTTTTAGCATAAGGGAAAAATCATCTTTTTTTCAGTATACTCTTTATATTTTCCTTTGAATTCCATTTTCCTCTTCTTATCAAACCCATATGACTGATGGGTTACTCTAATCTTCATCTCAACTTTGAGAGCACATCGAACAATTTCCTCATAGCTATTGAAGTCCCTTATGGCTAACCCCCATCGAAGACTTGGTTTTAAGCCACTAAAGAATCGATCGATCTTACTCTCAGGTTGGATAATAATACCAGAAGCATACCTTGCAAGTCGTGTAAAATTTACTTCGTAGGTACCAACAGATTCATCATCCTTTTGCTTTAGTTCAAGAAATTCCTTCTCCATATTTGTGTGGAGAATACAAGAAAAGTACTTATTGAAAAATAAGTTCTTGAACTTGTCCCATTCCATGGACTCAACTTCATCCCTTTGCCTCATATTTTTTATAATATTCCACCATTTATCAGCTTCACCTTCCAAGCGATAAACTGCTATGATGACTTTATTAGGTTCAGAATATTGAAGAACTGAAAATATCTTTTCAGTAGTACTAGTCCATTGTTTAGAAACTAATAGATCAATAGACCTGCTGAATGAAGGTGGACGCTGCCTCATGAAGGATTCAACAGAATGTTTCTCCTTCATTTGCTCGTTTGGATGTCCTGTATGATTCATATCTTGAGAAAGTTTTCTGAGCATGGATACAAGATTTTTCATTCCATCTCCCATAACGTTTGGTTGCTCAGGGGGACAATCATTGCATTGCTCGTCGCATTCCGCATTAACACGGTTCCTTCAGGTTCCAGCCATTGACTAAAACCAAGAAGAATAGTGTGAGCAACACTAATTATAATAGGAAAACCACATAATAAAGAATAAAATTTTACAATTAAGTTATTATCATAGGTTATTCATGGCCATTTCTAAAACACTAAGATTTTGTTCTATGCCTAGACTTATCCTTAGGGTTCTTACTAAGGCTTTCACATCCTAGTTTCCAAAGGTTGACTATACATTTCCTCTGATACCAACTATAACAAACCATACTTTACATACATTGATAATAAATTAAAATTGAAGTACACTTATTACAACATATAACAAAACCATGAAATGACCGTATAGGTATAGTGTCTTTAAAAACTAGGAACCATAAAAAACTTGTTCATAAATCATCTATGTTGTCGCCCATTTATTTCATCATATCTAGAGTCCCTTTTTGGCATATCCGACTTAATAACCTTCTTCCAGACCTGGGGAAAGAAAACATACAAAATGGTGAGCTCAAATTCTCAGTAAGGGTAAACAAAAGAAATATCAACCATATCATATTCATAAGAACATAACATTTTGGAAATATTAACCTGCAAAAGAGATCATAATTTCATAACATGGGATAAATCATAGTAGTGAAATGTAATACCAATAATCATAACGTAAAACATGAAACTTTGGGGCATACACACATAATCATAGAGAAACATTTCTTAGCATTCAAGACTCATTGCCAAGACTATCTTAGCGGACAAAGTCCATTTCTGAACCGAGGTCACTCCTCGTTTCTATCCTGTTTCACTGAACCGTTTTAACCTGCTGTTCTAGCCATGTATATCTCATGAGATATAAATAATTACCTAATGCATTGGAGGGAGATATATGTCCCACCCATCCCATAATGATACCATTCTTATGTGTTCCACAAAATCAAAAAAAATCATACATCATTGCATAACCCATGTAATAAAAATGGGATTCTTAATCATCGTGATATCATAAAAAAATTCATATAAGATAAAGGAATTCATAAAAGTAATTACATCACAAAATAATAAAATCAATGTAATAATAGGGATATAAAAAGAACCCTATATTATCTTAGATGGAAAATAATTTTAATAAAACACTTGAACTCCATTCTTGAGGAAAATATCCTTTCTACTTCAAAAACATTTTCCTTTCTTAACATGTCATACAATTTTAAACTAAAAGAAGTTGATTAAAAATAAACATGAAAACTTGTAAACGAAGATTTTTGGAAATAATGTTTTTTAAAAAATCCATTCATGCCATATAAGTTAAAAAACATTCTTCTCGTACTTTTTTCAGAAAAGTCAAAAAGTACCTCATACGAAAAACGACAAAAGATTCCTTTCATATCTTTTAATAAAAACTCACCTAAGGGTAAAATTGGATATAAACAATTGTAGAAGGATATAAATATTACATATTGGGGAAACATGGATGTGGATGATAAATATTCCTCAGTAAATTCTGAAGTATAAACAATCTCGGATAAAAATGAGATTGAGATATTTTCCCTTACCTTAGTTTCAATTTGCTTCAGAAGTGTCTAAACCTCCTGTATAATGATTTATATAATGTCATTGAATTATTCCTGAATCATACACATTTTTATGATATCATATATGGCCATATTTTTAGATTCTTATTAGTAATATTTCATTGCTACTTGTTATTCGGGTGTTTATTACTTTTTGTTCTTATGTGTGTTTTGTCGAATAAATTATTATTGTTCTCTTTAGGTTATAGATACCTCATTTCCAGAATGGTATTAGTGTAATATATATCATATTCATTCATTAAATTCATTTATATAATCATTTTTTAATGAAGATCATGTAGAACGGGTCGCATCACATCGTGGAGACGGTATTCCGTACGTACGCATGAGCGATGATATCATTCCCATGATCATTGAATTATATTGGAGTGTATGTATACTATTTCAGAATCAATATCATTTTACAATAATCATATATATTTATTATTTACACCATTATACTCATCCGAGTAAGGTGGTGGTGGAAAATAGATTACACCACGGCGTGGAGACGGTATTCCGTACGTACGCACGCGCGGTGATTTCGTTTTCCGTAGGATGGATAGATGATGAAATAGTGTTGATTCATACTTATAATAAAATAACAGTATATGAGTGATACTTATGTTATTACTTCATAATGAGACAACTAAATAATAAGTGTAAGAAGAAATAATGTTGAACAAATCGGTAACGGACATTACCTCTTCATTGAAGCGCCTCTTTGAGCCCTCCTCTTAGGGCACTAAAATTGGTCTTTGAAGAAGACCAGTACCTCTAGGATGTTTATAGGGAAGTGGATAAGTGAATTTGGCAGGGTTTGGCCGAGAATGAAGGCTCAATAAGGTGTGAGGAAGAGAGGGAGGAGGTTCCCTTTTATAATGGAGGAGAGGGGCACCTTTGGAAAAACTAAAAATATTATTTTGTTATAAAGTCATATTCGGTTTTTAATATCTCCAAATTGATTTATTTATAATATAAGGTAGGGATGGGTCTAAATCGTCTCATAAAATATAATTTAGGCAAGTTTAGGTATCCATTTTAACCTTATCATTTAGATTTAACTTTAAATTAGATAATTTAACTTTTATCGTGTCTTCCTGTTTTTCTACACTCTAAGGTTAATAAACTTACTATAACAAGCCAAAAGAACCCCAAATTGTTTATTATTAATATATATAACCTTATCTAAGTCATTTTTCCGAACCGTATATTTTTATGAATAAAGTAACAATTAATAATATAATATTTGTTTTAAAAACTATTTTATGTTAATTTTGACACTATTTGGTAATTGATTTTTGTGAAAATCCTAATAGAACTATTACATCGAACAATGTGTATTAAATCAATACTAACATATCATATTAACCTAGAAAATTATTTTAATTCATAAAAAGTCTAAAATTACATTTATTTATGTATTTATAACATCAATTGTGTCAATATTGTATTAATAAGATAATTACTGCATCATCATTGTGTCATAAATAAATTACATTATTTATTGTCTAAAAATTAAAAATAAAATACCATGATGTAGGAAATATTTTTAGATTTATAATGAATATTTATAGTAGAATTTATCTTATTTATATCCCTATATTAAAAATTATTTAGTTATTAAACATTGAATTTAACTATTTTAACCCTTCTTTAAATAAATTAATAATAAATGTACTAATCTAATCCAAGTGGGCCTAAATGGTCATATTTTATTCCTAATGTTGTTTTTGGTCGAATTACACTTATCCAATAGAATTAGGACATATTTTAGGGTAATAATAATAACATTTTTACCCTTAATTACCCTATTTACTTTTTACCGTGGTAAAAATAAAGTAAAACGTTACTATTCACCAAAAATTATTTTTATCTCATTGAACCACATTTTAGTCCTTGATATTAACCATGTTTCTCGGATTTTCGAAACTCCACTCACAGAAGCGATAAAATTATGTTTTATGTAAATTTTCAAATTCTCCTAGGAGGTGGGTAAAAAACGGTGAAAAGTTCAATAAAATTTTTATATATCTAAAATTATTATAAAATGAGTCCAATGAATTGAATTGAACTTATATAGGTATTATGTATCTATTTTGACCTAAAATAAATTTAAATAAAATAAATAATTATTTAAATAAAAAGTCGGTTTTTATATAGTAACACAGTGTTTTCACTATTCATCAAAAATTTAATGTTTTCAGAAAAATACAAAAATATCACCCTAGGATAATTTCGATATTCTGAATCCAAAAGTGAAGTCCATTTTGAAAAATAAAGTTTACAAAATTTCAAAAGGAGGTTATTACTATTCATAACGACTAGATTTAGTAATATTTTAATAGCATAACGTTGTTTAGTGAAACTCGGTATTGTGTACGACGCAAGCTATCGAGGAATGTCGCGATTGCATGTAAAGAAAGATAGGTTAGAGTTGTGTGTATTTAAAGATTCCTTTGATGATTTATATAACATAAAAACAAAATATTTCTCATAAAAGTATCGGGTGTTACAATTACCTCTGCCCAACAAACAGTTATGTTATCCATCCTTAAGTCTCAAATTCACAGTATCCACCCCTGGGACAGATCAGGTGGTACCTAGAGTTGATTAGGTCCAAACATATTCCCTCCAACAACTATGATATGACATTTAAATAATAATCTCATTACATTATGTACTATAAAATTTCACGTTTCTTGATAATTGTAATGACTTTTAATCATACTAGGGGATAAATTTTGAGTTTTTATTCTACGTTTAGAAATTATATCTTACTCACTGTATGAATATTGTGTTATTTGGTGATTTTTTGTCCATAATCACCTTGGATATATTTCCCCTGTATTGGTCTACTATAGTTTTAATACCTTGGAAAGTTTTCACATCTTGACCTCTGCACTGTTATAGTTCTAGGATGATTACATAATTGCTACAATTTATTTATTTTTGATGTGCATCTTTATATATTATTAACCTATCAGTAGAGGTTACATTAATAACAAATCTGTTTTAACACCAAACAACAGGCTTGAAAGGAAGTTACAGTATACTATTGTGGTACATTTTCATGAAAATAGGATTATGTACTAAGTTTAAGCAGTGCATACCTAATCAATTGTTTCCATTGGGATAGATTTGTAGGAAATAATATGCCCTCTATAACAAGGTTCCTCTCCCTCTGAGGGGGAGATAATGGTATCTTGAATGAGGTGAAATTAGTTGGCCCCTCTTACATTGATTCCACTCTGCGTTTAGATGTCATGTTGGCTAGTAAATCCTCCCCCACTAATAGCAACAAATAATATGAAAGTCATCCTGGTAAGATATCAAAGGTTATACAAGCAGAAAATAAAACCTCAAAACCCTCTTAAGGATATCAAAAAGTCAATTCTAGGAGACCATTTGGATTCCATTTCTTCTATGATCTATCCCTCAGCTACACTCGACAGTGATGAACATTCTACCAAGGTGCAAGTTGTTCCTGTTAACTATGAATCTCTTATTAGCCATGTAGGGAAACTTGATGAAGATTCGGTGGAATCCAAGGGGGAAGAATACCACCTTGGCCTCTTCACCAAAGATGCGGACTTTCCCTAACCAAAAGACAGAAGAAGTTGCTCCAATGGAAAAAAATGCACCATCTTGCAGCTGATGAGGATGAGATGGACGAATCAACAGTTGGCTAAATCCTGGAAGCATGGAATACATACTAGAAATCGCAGGCGGGAACGTGGAACGGGAAACTTGATACTAAGAAAATATGAGTCTCCATCTGAGGGCTCAGACTCAGATGACATGGACATTGAAACTCTCAGGCAAGATGCACAGAAACTGGAAGTTATACACTCCACAAGCCATGGAAGAGAGTGCATCCAGGGAATGGATTAGGGAGCTTTGCGTGATAAATAATGAAGGCTCACCAAGAATATTAGGAAAAAACTAGGGACCAATTGATGTGGTATTTGATTAACTGTTTAAACTATCTTCTTTGTCTCCAATTTTTATCTGATTCAATGAAAGGGCATCAACCCAACCATTTTTTTTTAAAAAAAATATCTGAACTTATTCGGATATTATCTGAACTTATAGAACTTACTCGGTTGATTTATTTTTTTCAGAAGCAAAAGTGTGATGTTTACTATAGTTTGTAATCATTAATTGTTTTATTTATTTTCAGTTGGTATATTTTCTTAGCATTGATGTGTGATTATGTTTGATGTTTACCATCATTGGTTTACTTTTTTTCTTCATGATTTAACAATATCATATGTTCATAAATATATATATATTTATATATATATTTTCTTCCATATTTGTTTAATTCTCATTGCAATTCATGATGTTTTATTGTGTTACTTAATGGAATGTTTACATTGTAGTGTGTTTTTATGTTGAAATTAAAATCTATAACAATTTCATCCCACACAAGGATCCTGGTGCATCGTCAATTCAAGAAGAGGAGATCACACTAGCAAAACATGATGCGGTGGTGAAGTCCATGTTCACTGTTGGATCCTTTCATGGTATCATGTTGAAGTAAACCATCCCTTTCTCTCTCTATTTTCATCTATAATTTGAACATTCCATTCAGATATTTCATTACTAAGTAGTATGTATTGTAAATTTTAAGCACGTTTTGTATCTGCAGATATATATGTTGGCTGATTTTTTTGGTCATGAGCTCCTAGATTATTACCTCTTACTCCACAAAAACTCCTCACAAATATAATTCTAGGTCAAACAATTTCTATATTTTCTTCAACTATTTTTAGTTTGGTCTTGAAGATTTTTACATCCACATGTCCCACATGGTTATATTGTACTTAAATTCATAAATCGGAAATAAATGAACTATTCCACCGGTTCATCGTTGATGCTATTCGGATCTGGTCCATACGTTAATGTGATCGAGAGAACCTCTAAGTTGTTTTAGGTCAAAAGGAGGTATTCTTTCTTTTCTAAAGTTGTTAAGGTACTTCTACTTATATGTTATCCTCCAAGATGTTAGAATGGCTGTTGGAGTGTTGAATCCAATGAATATTTCATGGTGAGGGTGTACTCCCTCATGTAATTGGGCAGAGAGATCACATTCCAGTCCTTTCTCAAGGATACACTTTCTCCTACAGGAACTCATTATGCACCTTTATCTCTGATGTTAATTTATATAATGTATGGTTGATCTATATACTCACCTTTTCTTAGATTTAAAGTGACTTGGCTTGTAATAAATATTATTTGGTCATTATTTTTATTACTATATTCAATATTTTTTTCACCTATATGTATTATGTTATTACTATAAGATAATATGTTTTGAAATATAATCATTTATTCCATGTTTTTTTGTTTACATTAGTATGAATTCAATTAAAACATTATTTATCATAATTATCATAAATTCAAATGTAAATTTCAATGTTATTTTCATCCATTTATTCTATAAATACAAGCTGAAAATATTTTTTATTTCTTATATATTCTTCTTAATCTATTCAAATGTATTTATCCAAAATGTAATCTACTATCATAATTATGTATCCATATTTTGTCCAATTGTATTCTAATAATAAGTATCATTATTTTGTGATTTCAAAATATTGAATATTCATGTTCATTGTTAACATTGAAATATAGTATTGTCTACTTAAAAAAAGCATTGAATCGCATCACCGTGCGAACGGAAAATCTAAGAATTGTGTTGTATCACCATGCGAAAGCATGGTCAAGTACTAGTTATATATAAGTGACTTTCTTTTTTCAAGATTTTACTAGTGTACATTCGATCTTATTCGTGTTTTCAAAAAAGAAAATCATTTATTATCAGTTTTATATCAGATATATATTTATATATCAAAAACATATAATTTTTCAATAAAAACATATGATAATATGATTTAATTAAAATACTTTTAATTAATAAAATTTACTGAAAATAATATATACATATCAAAATGTAAGTATTGATATGTTAGAGAAATATATTTAACTGTTGGTAAAAGATTTATTGGTATTAAATGATCAATATCAATAGATATAACTATTTTTAAAAACAAGTGTTGGTACATAAAATCAATACTAATAAAAAATAATATCTGTTGGAATTGCTCATTTTTACAAAAAAATATATTATCTTTCAATAAATATCTATTGGTATAATCCATTTTTTTGTAGTAATGTGGTATTTTAGAACTACTTGTGGATTTCTTTCCATACTTATGGGGTATATAAGAATACCCGGACATGTTTTCCTAAGGTGTATCCCCAGGTTCATTGACTTATTTTTTCATTTTCTTTAACTTGTCTCCTCAAGAGTTTTTCCCTAAATTGGACCCCCTGACCTTTTTTATGCCTCACCAATGTTCACAGATGAAATAAGGTTTAGGAATTATGATGGATTCTATAAGGGCATGCTTTAATTCCATTTACATGCTTCATTACTCCCTTTATTTTGGTTTCCCTCATCTTTCACATAAGAAAGTACCACCTAATGGTATGGATGCTCGACCTTATGGATCACCTACCATTTTGGGGAAGCTGTAAAGACCCAGAATTTTCTTATACTATTTTAATTATATGGTATTATTACGAGACTATGAAAACTGACGGCATGTGATTCTGAGGCCTAGAGTGCCCAGATTGAACCTTTGAAAAACTTTTAAGCTTTAAATAGCACGAGTGAGTAGTTTTCCGGAAAAAACTGGAATAACTCTTAAAAGGGTGCTCAGATCAGAAATATTAGGGCCTTGTTGTGTTCAGGATGGCAGGTTTACCCTAGGGGTGACGTAAATTTAGTTAGTGTAGGCCTGTAGTGAGAAAACCTAAAAATGGAAGAATCATAAATAAAATAATTAAATAAGATTATTTTATATTTCAAATTCTTATAACTCACAAATGGTAACTTAGATTATAAATCTAAGACCACCACTAAACTTATGAGCGTATTCTTTCCTTAGGAAGATTCTAACATTGTCTGGTGCAGTCCAGCAGTGGAAGTTAGTTTTTGGCCTTAAATAAAATAACAATGTAACAATTATTTTATGGTTAAATTCTTTAACTCATAAACATAACTCGTATTAGAAATATAAGAGTAACATTGAGCACGTGAGAGTATGTTTCCATCAGGTAGAGACTAACCTTGAACGGTACAGCTTGAGGGTGACTGTTAATAATTTTTTGAACTTTTCTAAGGTACGTTCAATAAACGTGCGGGCGGTGATTTATATCTTTTGAATCGGTGCTCAGATTAAAAATATGAGGGCGGTATTGAATCTGTAGTTCTGGGATTTGGTTAAGGGAAGCATAACGTTGAGAGGAAAGGGTCAGATGAAAATGTTAATTTCTTGGACTTTACAAAAAAAATAATAAAGTAACTAAAGGTTATTTTATTTTTCTTTTTTCAACAATTGGATAAACGTGGGGGGACCAAAAAAATTTCCGGTCATACTTAATGGAAGAAATTTAATGACATGACCCTTGGGTTTCTTAACCACACCATTTGATGTTTTAATGAAGCATTAAATGCAGTTCATAAATGAACTACATTAATGAAATGCAACGTGGAAGGATTCTCTATTCTATTTAAATGAATCTCGGTCATGGGATTTTGGCACTCAAGAGAGGAACCTCTGACGATGTGTCATGACACCTACCACTAACCTAGAATGAGGCTTTGAGTGATGGTCGTTGGGGGAAACGACGGGCGACGATGAACGCCGACAAGCACCTTCGGACGTGGACACTCATTCCTCTTATGAAACACCTTCCATCAAACTCGAGGTAGGGGATTTTTTTTTTAATTCAAGTGAACTATTTTTCTTCTCCTCATTCTTCAAAATGTGACAAATGCGGATCAACCAAAACAAGTTGATCTGCGATTTGTATAGAATTGCGGGATTTTGTAGGGTTTTTGAATGGGGATTTATTTGCCTTTGATAATTTCTTACAACATCCCCCTTTGATATGATGCTAACACAGAGGGCATGGGATAAATGAACAAGGCCCAGACCCTTCGCCACTTCATTTTTGTCTTGTTCATCATGGGTGAATTTTTAATTTGATGGAAACACAAATCAAAGGATCACACTGTGAT
This sequence comes from Viscum album, assembly GCA_963277665.1. NCBI lineage: Eukaryota > Viridiplantae > Streptophyta > Magnoliopsida > Santalales > Viscaceae > Viscum > Viscum album. The sequence goes on from OY728121.1 coordinate 1,252,731,514, forward strand.
GGTGGCATTCCAGGAGGCCCGTAGGCACAGATGAAAGTGAAAACGGAGCTCCGAAGCATCACCGGAGCCCCGTGGAAGAACCATCGGCGACAGGAACCGGCGGGTAAAGGCGGTGGTCAGCGCTCGCCTGTTGTGGAAGGGGCTGGGGCCGCACGTCGCCACGGTGGACCGAAGGGGTGGCCAGCTCTAGGTCAGCCGCATTGGTGGAAGGGCGGCGTATCGTCGCATGCCGTAGGTGGAGGTCGTGAATTCAAAGCCATGGTGAAAGGGGAACCGCCTCCTGCTGGTCCCGCGGATAGCAAGGTGGCGCTACATGGTGTTTCCAGGTGAAGAGTCAAACAGCTCTTTGAGCCATTCGGGTAGGAGGAACACATGGACCCTTGCGCGAGTCGCACCCAGTCGGTGGCCCCAACTAGTACGCTACCTAATGCGTCGAGCCCATCGCGGCCCAACCCAGCCGGTTCAGGCTGGCCCAGTCCATGGCCCTGAAGGCAGAGCCTACTGTGGCCCAGCCAGTTTGGGTCAGGTCGATCCGCAACCCAGCCATTTCAAGCCGGACCGGGTCAGACCTGGCTCAGACCCGGACCTGGTCAGGTCATCCCAGGATGGGGCTGGTCGGGTCGAGTTGGACCAGACCCGGACTCATTTACTCCCATATAAGCTAAAAAAGGTTTTATCTCACAAAACCTGAGTTTTGGAGAAAGTTTGAGTACATTTGGGCAGGATTGTACCCAAATCCAACCGGACCCTCAGTACTAAAATGTCTATAACTCTCAGACCGAGCGTCCGATTGGCGCACCTTTTATTGCGTTGGAATCCTTATGACAAGACAGATCATTATGTTACTTCTTCTTAGGACTTTTTTCTAGTTGATGTAAGATCGATGGATTGAGGAGAAGATCCTCCCCTAATCAAGTGAACTATGTACATGAATCTAGTGGTTGGCTGAGACGTGAAGAATGAATAGCGATCCTGTGTGGATCAACACCAAGAAATCTTGTATGAATCAACACCTAGTGATCCTGAGTGGATAAACACCTAGGTATCCTATGTGGATCATCACCTATAAATCTTGTGTGGCTCAGCACCTAGAGATCATGTGTGGATCGACACCTAGAGATCTTGTGTGGATCCGCACCGACTGATCCTGTGTGGATCATCAATAGAACCCTTGATAAAATAAGATGATATATCTTTACAACTAATCATCTATACTTAAATAATTTTGTTATACCTGTTTGGAGATAAGTCTTTCATTTTGTGCTTTGTGATTGAGATCATGCTTTTTGGTTTTCCTTAGTGGAATTCTGAGAGACCTTCGGGGGTCTCAGGGTCCCTACTAGGTATTTTTATACTCACCCCTATACGGGCTTCTCCCATACCTTGTTGTGTCTTATGCAGACGACGAGAAACTCAGCTGAGACAATAGAAGCTAGGACGAGGTGGTACACAGTGTTAAACGTTAGATGTAGATATCTTTGGTGATGATTTTTACCTACCATTTAAGTAGGAACCTTGGAGGACGACCTCAGGGGATATTTTCTCTTTTTTTTGTACTTCCATTTCAGTTGGGCTAGTATTCTGGTCCCTTTACTTTCAATACTCACTTTTACACTCACTGATGGTTTTTAGTTGTGGTTGTATATTTCTTCTTCTGTTGTGTTTACTTGTTTTCTGTGTTCCATTTCTGCGTGTATATATGTTTGGAGGCAGTGCCATCCCATTTAAGGTATATGCCTTTCCAGTACTAGTCGCCAAACCCTGGACTATGGAAGGAAGACTTGGGGTAGTCACAACATGGGCCCCGGGTGACGGGTCATGAAAAAGTGGTATCAGAGGAGGTCGGTTCTACCAGAAGAACTAAGAGTCTATGTTTTCAGTGGAGTAATAGTGTTAAGTGTCTTGAGTTCGTGTTTTAGTTTGGGGAGTCCAGTGTTGGTGTGACGAATGACGTATACATACACTAGGACCTTGAATTCTGATTTCAGACTCAGTACACGGAAACACTAGTTGCGTGTGTTTTGAAAATGTTGTTTTCTTTTTGATCTATTTGAGTCAGATCACCAGATATAACTTATTGACTGTGGTTAATATTGATTCTCTTTCAAAATGCCTCCATGTAGACAACCATCCAAGATTCTAATCTGTGACCATGAGGACGGTCCACAGTGTGGTGAGGCTTCAATACAAGAACTGTTGCCCAAGATGGTTCCTTCAGGAAGTATACCAATGATACCACTTTCCATTGGTCAGTATTTACTACCAAAACTATCGGTAGTGGACACATATAGGCTCAGGGATTTACACAAGTTTCAGTGATAGATACCCCTTAGGTTCAGAGGTGAACTTGACTGACATGAGGGTAAGGATTGTCCTGATGTGGTTACTAAGTTTCTATCTAGCCAGAGAACCATTATATCAGATGTTGGTCCATAAAATGAGCATTCTACATGGCTCTGTAGGGAGATGGCAGGGTTTAGTTTACCCCTAACTTATGATAAGGTTACTTTTCTGTGGACAGAGCTTGAGAACCTTCCTAAGAGAAGGTGTCTCATTCCATAAAAAGATAAGGGTTATCTATTCCGAAGAGCTTCTACAACATTAGAAGGATGACATGTCAGTAGCTAAGTATTCGTCGAGGCATACCGACCATTCCAATTACTCGATGAATACAACAAGAACAGTTCTTTAGGGCTCAGACCTCTAAGAAAGATGAGTTTAGGGACATCCAAGCTGGCACTATTTCCTATATGCATTCCTACTTCTGTTAGTATTCTAGGGAGAACCTTTTTGGTTGAATGTTCATTGGATGATTAGATACATCTAGTGAATGTTAGCAGTGGCAATGAAAGAAACTGATGCCAGTCTTAGAGACTTGGGTGTGTAAAATGTTTTGGGAAGAGGAAGTGATAAGTATAGATGAATCTGTAGGGTAGTAGACGTGGAAGAGGAGCTAGGAGAGAAGCATGAGGTGGTATACTTTTCAACGTGTTACAACAACCACCCCAATATGGTCCCTACCAGCCTCAGAGAGTTGGAGGAAAAAGTAAGGGAGTAATTGTATGTGGTCAAAGAGTGTGACCCAAGGGCTCCATGAATGATTCGATGTATGATTTATGTCTACTATTAGTTTCCATATTAATAGACATAGGTACTAATAATTCTTTCTTGACACGAATCTTGTTCAAGACCTAGAGTTTCCAGTTAAACCATTGACTTGACCCTTACATCTGGAGATACCTATGGGAGGAGACTCGATAATCACACTTATGTCGATGGTGTGATATGAACCTTGAGATGAGAGTTTCGGTTGGAACCTCTTTGTAGCAGTGTCGAGGCCTTACGACATTTTTCTAGGTATGGAATTGTCATACACCATTCATACTCAAGTTACATATTTTAGGAAAAAAGTGTGTGGTATGTCTGCATCGTTGGAATGGGGTTTCCCTTGGTTAGAGAAAAAGAAAACCTAGGAAGCATGGGATAAACTCATGCATAAGAGGGATCAGCCGATCACTCTTGAGTCAGCCAACCTTACCCTGATGGCAGTAGGTGTTTTGAGTATTCAGTTCCCAACAGTAGTGGAAGAGAGTAGGATCATCCTTTCAAAAGATGATTCTTGGATTACCTCCCCACAGGGAGAGGGACTTCTACATTTTCTTGTACCCAAGGATGACACCAATATCTTCAATTGCATATCAGATGGCGCCCACAGAGCTTCGGGGGTTGAGAGTATAGTTAGGTGAATGATCTATAGTCAAATCTAATCACAAGAGTCTTAGGTATATCTTCTCATAGATGGACCTGAACCTGAGACAATGATGATGGCTATAGTTCCTCCGTGACTACGAATTTGGGATAGTATACACTCCTGGGAAGTAGATCTTAGTAGCAGAGACACTTAGCAGGAGGTCTAGTCTACAGTTTCAGAGTGAGGCGATAGAGCAGCTAGCCGCGTTGCAGTTATCCTTCATGGTTGGTGATGGAGCAACTTATCTCCAGTCTATGGAAGATACTCCCCCACACCTTTAGTGAGTGATGTAAGCACAACTTGGGGACATAGACTTAGAGGATTGACATGCTAATATATCCTTAGGATAGGCGCCTGATGGATTTTCTGAAGGTGGGGAGCACTTCATCCTCTTCAGAGGATGCACTATGGTACCGGTGATGCTACAGGAGGAGGTGTTGATATAGTTTCATACATCTCCTTTGGTGGTACATCCTGGTGTGGCAAAGATATACCAGGACCTCCATCATCAGTACTAGTGTCTGGGGATAAAGAAAGTAGTGGAAGAGTTCATATAGAAATGCCTCACTTGTCAGCAAGTGAAGGCCAAGCATCAGGTACTAGAAGTCTCAATGCAACCACTTGAGGTACCAGAGTGGAAGTGGGATGGTATCTCCATGTACTATGTGACAGGGCTACCATGTACATCCAGGGGCCAAGATTCCATCTAGGTGATCATTGACCGACACACCAAGTCGGTCCACTTCTTACACATTCGCGAGTAGGGACCATTAGAGAGATTGGGACGTCTCTACATATAAGAGATTTTATGGCTTCACGTGGTTCCATCGGTGATCATATCCGATCGCGGTGCACATTTTACATCCCGCTTGTGGAAAGGATTACACGAGGCATTCAGGACTCAGCTATGCTGGAGCACCGCCTTCCATCCTTAGACAGATGGTTAGATGGAGAGGACCATTTAGACACTCGAGTACATGCTTCATGCTTGTGTCATTGATTTTGGCTGTAGTTGGGAGGACCCCCTGCCACTGGTGGAGTTTCCATACAAAAAAAGTTTTCACTCCACAATCGGTATGGCTCCATTTGAGGCCCTATACGGGTGACCTTTCATATCACCTCTATGCTTGACAGACCTAGGGGAGTTGGCACTTATGGGTCCAGAGTTGGTATAAGCTACCATAGGGAAGGTTAAGAACATCATGGAACAAATGATGACTGCACAGAGCCAGCATAAGTCTTATGCTGACAGGAGATGGAGATAGATACCCTTAGAGTTTGACAAGGGAGACTATGTCTTCCTACGAGTCTCACCCTAGCGAGGATTATGGAGGTTTGGAAGAGGCATCAAGCAATCTCCGAGGTTCATCGGACCTTTCTGGATTCTAAATAGAGTTAGCATGGTGGATTACATCCTTACTCTTCCCCCACATACGCACCAAGTGCATAATGTTTTCCATGTGTTGCAGTTGAGGAGATACGTTCAAGATCCATCAGACGTTATCAACTAGGGAGATTTAGACTTTGATGATGAGGTGACTTTTACGGAGTTCTTGGTGGAGATAGAGGATTGAAAAGAGTGATTCCTTCATGGATGTTCGGTCTCTTCGGTGATAGTTCGGTGGCAGTACGAGCACCTCCAAGAGAGAACATTAGAGTGATAGGCTCAAATACGTGCTCAATACCCCCATTTGTTTCCCTTGATTTGTTGTGGCTTTTAGGGATGCAAAGTCCTAAGGTGAGGATGATGTAATGAACCATAATTTCTATATAATTTTTTTAATTATATTGGATTATTATGAGATGATGAAAATTGAATGCATGTGATTCCAAGGCCAGGAGTGCCTGGAATGAACTGTCGAAAAATGTTAATCTTTAAATAACGCGTGTGAGTAGTTTTCGTAAAAAAGTGGAATAACTCTTAAATGGGCGCCCTGATTAGAAATATAAGGGAACTGTTGTGTTCCAGATTGCGGTTTTACCCTATGCGTGACTTAAGTTTAGTTGGCGTATGCCTTAAGTAAGAAAACCCAAAAATGGAATAACTATAAATAAAATAATGAAATAAAATTATTTGAATTTTCAAATTCTTATAACTCACGAACGGTAACTCAGATTAAACCACCGTTGAACTCGTGATGGTATGCTTTCATTAGGAGATCCTAACATTGGCCGGTGTGTGCCAATAGTGGAATTTATTTTTTGGCTGTAAATAAAATAATTAAGTAACAATTATTTTATTGTTAAATTCTTTAACTCCTAAACAGTATCTCATATTAGAAATCTATGAGTACCATTGAGTTTGTGAGAGCGTGTTTCCCTTAGGGAGAGCCTAACCTTGACCGGCGCTGGTCGAGGGTGACTGTTAATAATTTTTTGAACTTTTTTTAAGGTACATTTACCTAAAATGTGGACAATGATTTCTATCATTTGAACTAGTACTCTGATTAAAAATATGACGGAACCATTGAATCCGTAGTGTCGGGATTCACGTAAGGGAAGCTTTACTCTGATCGACAAGGGATGGATGTAAAATTTAATTTCATAGACATTACAAAAAAAATTAATAATGGTTATTTTATTTTTCTTTTTTCAACCATTGGAAAAACGTGTCAGGACCACATAATTGGTCATTCATACTTAATGGAATACATTTCATGACGTGAACCTTGGGTTGTGTAACCACTCCATTCGATGTTTTAATGAAATATTAAATGAGTTTCATAAATGAATCTTATTAATGAAATGAAATGTGGTAGGATTCTCTCTTCTATTTAAATAAATCCCGGGCATGGGATTTGGAAACTCAAGAGAGGAACCTCTGACAAAGTGCTACGGCGCCTTCCACCAACCTAGAATGAGGCTTTTAGCGATGGTTGTTGGGGGAAATGGTGAGCCACGGTGAATGTCGGCGAGCACCTTCGTACGTGGATGCTCCTTCCTCTTCTGCAACACCTTCCTTCAAACTCAATGTATGGGATTTTGTTCTTTAATTAAAGTGAATTATTTTTCTTATCCTCGTTCATGAAAACATGATGAACGTGGATCAACCAAAATGTGTTGATCCATTATTCATATGAAATTACGGGCTGTTGTGGGGTTTTGAACGGTGTTTTTTTTCCTTTGATAACTGTTGACAACATCCCCCTTTAATGTGATGCAAACGCAGAGGGAACAAGCTAAATGAACAAGGCCTGGACCCTCAGACCCTTCCTTTTTGTTATGTTTTTGACGGGAAAATTTTTAATTTTATGGAAACGCGAATCAGAGGGTCATGCTGTGATGGCGGCATTCCGGGAAGCCCGTAGGTGCATATGGGAGTGAAAACGGAGCTCCAGAGTATCATCGAAGCCCCAAAGAAGAAGTGATGGCACGACACTAGCAACTGGTGCAGGCGGGCAATGGAAGAAGCCAGCGCTCACCGACCATGGGAGGTGGTGGGGTTGCATGACATCACGACAGACAGAAGTGGAGACCGACTCTCAGCCAACCGTGTTGGCGGAAGGGCGGAGCGCCATCACGCGCTGCAGGTGGATGTTGCGGCTTAGAAGCCGCATAAGAGTGGGAATCACACCCTACGGGTCCCGTGGATAGTAAGGAAGCACCAAATGGCACCGCAGGTTGAAGAGACTAATGTCTCTTTGAACAGTTCGGGAAGGTGGGCCGCGTGACCCCTCACGCGGGTCGCGCCCAGCCCGTAGTTCGAGCCCATCGCGGCCCATCCAGTTCGAGCTTGGCTGGTCTATGGCCCAGCCTGTTTGGGTCAGACCAGGTAGGACCGGATCAGACCCGGACCGGGTCGGGGAAACCCGAATGGGGTCGGGTCAGCCCATGATGGGGCGGGTCGGACCGGACTCAGATCCATTTCGGCCCAAATACGCTAAAATACTTATCTCACAAAACAAACTTCTGTTTGATGAACCATCTATGGAGATAGAATCCATGGAACGAAATAGTCCTTTTGAGATCCCCCACCTGAGTTTTGGATAAAGTTGGAGTACGGCCAGGTTGGAATATTTTGAAATCCAACTAGGACCTCGGCACTAAAATGACTATAACTCTCATATTGGGCATCCAATTGACGTGACGTCTATTGCGTTGGAATAATTATGTCCTTATGGATAATTGGTTTACTTTGTCATGGAACATTTTGTTTTTTGAAGAAAAATTGATGGTTTTATGAGAAGATCCTCCCATAATTAAGCATACTATGTATGGGAATCCAGTGCCTGGATGAGACGTGAATAATGAATAGTGATCCTGTGTGGATCAACACTTAGCAATCCTATGTGGATCAACACCTAGCGATCCTGTGTGATTCTATGCCTAGATATCCTATGTGGATCAACACCTAGAGATCCTATGTGGATCAGCACCTAGTGATCCTATGTGGATTAGCACCTAGCGATCGTGTGTGGATCAGCACCTTACGATCCTATATGAATAAGCACCGAGTGATCCTGTGTGGATCAGCAACATAAACCTTGACTGAATAAGATTACCTAACTTTATGACTAATCATATGTACTTCTTTACTTATGTTATACCTGGTTTGAGCTGATTCTTTCTCTTTGTGCTTTGTGATTGAGATCATGCATTATTGTTTTCCTTAGTGGAATTCTTAGAGACCTTCAGGGCTTTTAGGTTCCCCACTAGGTATTGTTATACTCACCCCTACACGGGCTTCGCCCACACCTTGTTGTGTCTTGTGAAAATGACGAGTAGCTTGGTTGAGACTATAGGAGCCAAGACCAGGTGGTACTCAGAGTTGACCGGTGGACGTGGAGAGCCGCGGTGACGAGATGTACCTACCCTTCATGTAGGAACCTTGGAGAAGACATCAGGAGTTGTTTTATCTTTTTTTGTACTTCCAATTTAGTTTGGATTGTATTATGTCCCCATTACTTTTAGTACTCACTTTTACACTCAGTGGATATTTTTAGTTGTGGTTGTACCTTTCTTCTTCCGTTGTGTTTAGTTGTGCATAGTGTTCCCTGTCTGTGTGTGTACATGTTTTGAGGAAATGCCTTCCCATTTTAGGGATATGCCTTTTTGGTGCTAGTCGCCAACCCCTGGCCTATGGAAGGTGGGATTGGGGTAGTCACAGAACGGGCCCTAGGGGATATGTCGTGAAAAAAATGCCCTAAAATATTTTGGACAACATTTTGATACATGTTACTTGTTTTGAATATGGTTAGTGGCCAACCCTTGAAAGTTTGTTCCCACTTCAGGTCACAGGATATGGATGTTGTGCTTCGAATACGGTCAACAATTATCTTCCATCATCATTCCAACCCCATTATTCCCTAAGTATTGGTCTCATGATTCATATCCCTTCCCACTTCATCATGTTTAGGAGGAACTTCAACACCCTCATTATTATCACTCTTTTCAACTTTTCACATTGAGATGATGGATCGACATCATGGCGTAACCCTTGACTCTGCATCTCCATTCCCTGATCATGTGTTCTATGTGTTATAAAAATATTTCATGACCTTTTTTACCATACCAAGCATATCTCACATGGGATTATGGATATGGGTAGAGTCTGTTCCCACAAGGAAGAAGCACACTTCCCATTGGTTTAAACCCTAAGACCCTAAACTAGGAGTTCACATCTTAAACCAGGAATTGAAGTCAAAGAATCTTGACATTAAACTGTGTGTATGTGTTCTTCTAGAAATTTCAAATGTGGTGCAGAATATTTTGGTCCTTTTTCATGTCAGATTGATTTTTGGCACCACATTACAGATTTCCTCATTGGATGTCTCACCTTATGGTCTGATATCATTGACAAAAAACTATGATCTCTTACGTCCTTATTGTATGATGTTAAACTATGCCTTTTATATCCATGTTTTGTGATGATAACATCCCATCCATATGATGTATTCATTCATGAAGAAGTTTCCCCTCTAGAATTTTCCCTCTACCATGCCAAATTCCCGAACTACATGTGGCTTGATTCTCACCTTTGTGGGATATGTAGCAATGACCAAACACTTTGCCTCTAGGCCGAGAAGTGGAATTATGAACCTTGTCCTCCCCTTCCTAGGTTAGGGTATTTGTTCATGGAATGGTGCAACTTGGTATGTACTTCTTCTATCCCCACCCACATTGGGTCTTCCTCAATGTCACTATTCCACACCTCTTCACCCATTACATTCCAATCATTATGACTTTAAACTAAGATCTCTTTTGTCCATGCGATACAACATTAAACTGTGTTTCCTTTTACTACATGACATTAAATTATTACATTCTTACTACATTGCATTAACGTCCCTAGGACGGTCCTGTTATATGACCTTAAACTACAACATCATCATTCTGGCTACATGATGAATAACAGTGCAACATGTTTTGGTTCTCAATTGAGAGAACATCACTTTTGGTACTGGTTATTATCCATGATACTTGTCAGGCCTATATATAGTCTGATTCTCACAGTGGCCCCTAGACTTTTCATCCTGGGCTGGTCACTTAAAAAAAGAGTTTCAATCAAAAGAATAAACAAGATACATCAGAGGACTCTTCTCTCTATCCATGAGTCGACCCTATATGGTGGAACCACTATAAAACTACATGTGGATTGATTCACATCCTTATGGGATACATAGTAATGCTTGGATCATTAATCATGGGTCTAGCCACAACATTATTTCCCCTTCATCATGTGGAATTGACATTGTCTTCACCGCATTACATTAATCTGCACATAATTCAATGAACTATGTGTGGCATGATTCCCATCCTTATTGGATTCGTAGGAACACTTGGACATGTCATATTCATGCCCAACCCCAGATTTGTTAAACCTTCTATATATTTTCCCTAATTAGGATCCAAGAACTATGACCTTAAAATAGGAGTCCCCAATCCATGTGACATGATATTAAACTATCATTCATGGTTTAAGTAGTATGAAATTAAAATATTTGTAATGTCTAGGTTATATGACACTAAACTATTCTATTCATCATCCTCACTTTATGATGCTAAACTATGTGCTTATTTTACTCATTTTCATGACATAAAACTATAAAAAAATTTAGGCCCTCACCATTATGGTCCTACTGAGAATGAGGTTTGATCATAATTCAGACCAATACGCCCATCCAATGTTTTGTTGTCATGGTGGCGTAGTCTCAGGAGTGTTAGAAACCCTTCAAGTAGCCCATCACTCTATCTCCACGCTTTTCATTCCCTTTATTTAGATCCTCATCCACTTTCATGTTTTAGGGAACACCCTAATGGTCTTGTCCCATGCCATTTTGGCTCACCTACCATCCAAGGCAGACGTTCTGTAAGGAATCCGATGACATTTCATGTTAGGCTCCGTGTTTTCAAATACAGTCTTAGGTTGGCCCTCATTTTTTTATCCCATTTCAAGATAGAGATATAAATGTTTCATTTCGAATAAGGCCACCATTTATCTTATATTGACTTTCCATCATCGATGTGTTCTAAATTTTGGGTATCGAGGCTCACAACACCCATTCCCCTTCGTTTAGACGGATTTTAACACCCACGATGATACCCCGCTCGTGCACTAGATCATATTAAGAAATACAATTTAGTTATTTTGGGAACCTTACCCTTTAGTCAAGACCTCTCTCCACCTGGATACTTTGAGCGGTCAATTAACAATGACAGGCCCCTGGTATTTGATGTTCATATTGCACTATCATACACAAAATGGATGGTTTGTAGTTTTCCCTTATTTATCACACTGGGTATGACCCACATGATCTTAGGGATTGATCTCTAGTTACTTAATATTTATAGTTAATAAGATCTATTTAAAACAAGAAAGAAAACTATATAACCAAGCATATAGTTTTTGATAAGTAAACAAAGAGGGAAATATGTTTCATAAGTTCGGAAAAAACACAGCCCATGTGGATCATCCCCTTCAATGGACTACTTCATTACATCCACCTTCTGTCTTGTATCCTCCATAGTTGTTTCCCATTCCATGAGATCCCTTTATTCATTAGTTGTCATAGAGAGAAGATCATTATCACTAGTTTGAATTCATTCCAAATAAGCATAGAGCTAATCCATTTGATGGCCCGCCTACACTACCTACTCATATGCCTCCACCAACCGGGATTTTAATTGTATGGTGAGATTAGATTGGATTTCGATGAATGTAGTTCATTAATTTTATTTATTTTCAAGGTGTAGGACCTCTTTCTAAACCTTAAGGAACCTTTGGATATTATCATATTTCCCTTGGCACCGGGAAGAATTAGAGAATTGGCTTCTCTCTTGTATCTTCTCATCCAAATAATCATGGAGCATCATATAAAGATGGTATGTATCCACCCCCTCAGTGTAGAGAAAACACATCCACATGCGAAGTGACCCCATACAAATAATCCATTATACCTCAAGTTGATTGAGGAATCATTTGATACACTTCTCTGCCTTGTGTTGTATCATGCGACTCTCTTCGGCAGCGTCTGGGTCCGAATCGTCCAGCTCCTTAGGATCTACTGGTCTATATGTAGGGAAAAAAGCCATGATTTTAGTGGCATGAACCTCCTCTAGCATCTTTTCTTCTTCGGAGACCTTGCCTCTACCAGCTTCAATCTCAACCCTGATAATGGATCCACTTTTGAACGCAGCTTCTTGCTCACTGGGTGTCAGGGCTGGACCAATCTGAATAACCAATTCCTTATAGACAGGCGTAATCATTGGTAGATCTCCTAAAAATGTTCTAGTCTCAATGGTTTGTTGAGCCTCCAATATTATGATCACTTCATAGAGAATTGGTACCTTGGTCAGTAGAGTTCCTCGATAAAGAATGTGGGTCCATATATGTAGACACATACAAGAGCTAACTGCCGTGGTATGATGTGCCTGAGTCACTATAGGAACCACTACCATAAGAGATCTCTCAGCGCATGTTAACTCAATGATAGGCATGAGTTCCTTCTGGATGGAGGGAAAATCCTAAGACTCTGAGGTTGCCACTTCAGCCCCTCCTATGGGATCAACGCTGACCACTTCATCCACGGTTGGTCCTTTGCCCAGCTCAGTCCTAGATGGAGGTCCAAGGATATTCCCTTCTATGTCCATCAGTGCATTGTTTTCCCCATAGGGAAGACTTCTTAATCACAGATACCAATATTCTCCAAAATAAGACACATTTTTATTAGTAGATCCAGGTTATGAAAATGGAAAGTGCTATAAAAGATAAGATATGAGACTTACCTCGAGTTTTTCGGCTAGCTATGCATCAGAGCCTATGATTTTTCTGCTCTCACATAGGCTCCTCTGATGGTCCGATCTTCCATGAATCTCCTCACCTCCAAGCCCCTCTTCTTTTTTTCCTCCTCCTCCTCCCTCTCCACCTCCTCCTCCTCCTCCACCTCTTCTTCTTCATCATTATTATCATCATCCTTGAATGTTAGTTTTTCTGGGTCATGCTCCTAGCTGAGCATCACATTCACCAAGTGATCTGGCTCTTCATACCTCCCCAATTAGAGAGCATATATATCCATGGAAATAAAATATTCATATAGTTGGTGAAATTTCACTTTGTCAATAACAAGAATGATCCCAATTTCTGGAAACTAGATTACATCTTGTGTAATTTTTTCCATAAGACTTTGGGACTTATTGATTGTAGTAGGGTTGTCTAAGCTGACCAAAGTGCAGAGAAAATTTAATCTATAGTAGGTAGGAGTTGGTATATTATTTTATTCCCTGGTAGATCCCAATCTAGTCCACGAGGCTTCCTATGTGACCATTGATCTTTAGAGGGCATAGGCATGACTGCACCTTGTGATGATCCTACGGCTGAAGTTCTAGTTCTGTCATCCTAGCCACTTGGATCACCTCTGGTATTACTTCCCTAGAAGAACCTCACCTACTCCCTCCCCATATAGAATAAAATCTCTCTTTTTTGATCTATCAAATACATTTCTGAAGAATCTCCTTCGGATATGACGCTACCCAATGGTTGAAAAACTCTATTGATAGACAAGAATAAAAATCAGTGGGGGGGAAATGTAATGACATAACTAAATAAAAAATTTGTGTTCATGAGCCATATTTGGAGAAGGATGCAGGGATGATGCTTCTACCTAACTTATATGTATAATTTATTTGGAATCTGCTACATGCACCTGAACTTCTTGTTAAACCTTGACGGCACATAAGATTCACAAAATAATTTCCTGTCAATTCAATCTACTATCACACAACCCATGATACTCTATATATACTCCCTATTCTCAAGTGGGACTCTCCCATCATTTACCATCTAGCTAGCTGGTTCTTTAATGGGGTGCAAGTTGTTGTTTTCAAGGTTGTTGATCCTGAGTTTGATCCCCTCCTCATTAGGTTTCAACGACCAGATTCCAACAATATTCAGCAGAGATTCCATATACCACCACCTAGAGGATAGATAGAATTTGAGAACTCATACCCACCATAGTGAGATGCAACCAAGCCATAAAAAATTGGATTGGTCTGCATATTCTCCTCGGCATAGTTCTTCTTGAAATGCAGCCTAGAATGTTGTACAACCTGTCTAATGCAGGAACTCCCAAATTGATCTTGTTCTTGGATTCCATAATCTTGGCCATCACCAATGTCCCTTAGTGGATCCCCATTATCATGTTACTCACGGGTAACAACCACCCACTTAGGAATGAAACATCAAACCCACCATATCATACATTCGGGTCCCGATATTTGTTTACATTGAATCCCCATGATTGGTACTCACCTTCTTCCAAGACCATATAATATAATCCTTTATTACCCCTCCATGATGAGTTTGCGCACTATTTCCTTTTGCCTAGAATTTTTACTGCCTCTTCCAACTATAAAAACTTGCTGAACCATTCCACATATGATATATTCATCAAGATGTTCTTTATTTAAGGCCTCTCCTCAACCATCTTTAACAGATGCCATGCTAGAATGGGAGTGTGTGTCATGTCTCTCCAAACATTTTCAACTGGAAGTAACTCATTATACTTGTCCATTACAAAGGGATGAATCTAATTAAGTGGACATCCCAAAGGTTGATGTCGACCTCCCAATGGTGAAGGTGCAATGTCTTTGTGTCAAGGGACCACTAGCTAAAAATCTCTGGAACTATTGTCTTACTAATGATAGAAATTGAACTTCGATGTCCACAATTCCTCAAACAACCTGATGTGGTGAATCTTCACCCCAAACCCCTCACATGTTTGGCGTACCTAGTATGCCCAATCCAATTAACTCATAAAGATTCCCCCTGACCTGAAGTCCAATTCCTACAAGCCCTTAGTCTCATCCGTCATACTGCTCCTCAAGGCGCTTGCATAGTGATCCATAGATTCCTTGGGAATCATATATCTCCCCAAAATAGTCCTATTTTTCATATTAATGATGTAAAAATACATGTACTATGTTTCTCTTATAGGGTTACCATTTTTCTAATGTTGAATAATTGTACATTATCCTCACGCTTCACCCATGACCGCAGAGTATCAATCTCAAAACCTGGCATTAACACCTCTTCTGAAAGGCTGAAGATACATATCGTGAGGCTATCGCTCAATAAACATTCTTTCTGAGCCTAGTTCAGTAGGACAGAAAGCACCTGATTAGCAGATATGACTATTCTCACAAGAAGAATATGATGCTTCGGAATCATCTCTAAGCTCCGTGTAGCACTAGAGTCTTCCCTTTTAGCATCAGTCTGTTCAACATCCATCCCCATCAGGTCTCAGAACATACAAAGGTATTTGGTCAAAATAACGGAGGATTGATGCAAAAAATGAGCAGGTGCACGAAATATTTAAGTTAGGCGTGAAAAAATCAGCCTAATTCAAATGCGTGCAAGAATGGGAAGTAGTGAGAAAAAACCAATGAGCGTGTGCAAGAAAGAAACTGAATTCAAGAACTTTTATGCAGAATAGATAATCCTGCACACACGATTTTGGAATTTCCGATAACATAGAAAGTCAAATTATGGAGCCTTCCCCCCTAAGTATAGGCTTATACCAAGTCTTCCGCACACACATAATCGTTTTGTTCGCCAAATCATCCTTTTTTCACACACTACAAAAACACATTTATTTTCATCGACGTTACCCTCATAACTTGGCCTTCTAGTTCCCTTTCAGCTTTGATTTAGAGGGGGTGCATTTTTTGGAAATGAATTTCATTAAAAGTTGTAAATTGGCCTTTTTAAGAAAACCAAAGGCATATTTTTAATCAATGATTGATCTCAAGACACCCAAGAGAGGTGCACACAAGTATTGAGGTATTTATGCAAGATTTCAATATGTATGCAATAACTTGGGGGGTATAATGAGACTTCCAATAGATTCTTCCGCATTGACCTCACTAAATTTAGTCAAGTCAGGCATGCTAATGAAATTAGGCTGGAGCAAAATAAAATGGGCCACACACAAGATCTTCCATGCCCAATGAGACGTGAAATGACACTTCTCTGTAGGCCTCACTGTGTAGCGCCGTAGAAGTTTTTTCATATAAATAGAATCTTAACCCCCTCATTTTGGGGTACTATTTTAGAAAAAGTAACTCCACTCTCTAATACATAAGAAAAACCCCTCTGAAACCATGAAAAATACATGTCCTCAATGTACTGGATCTTGCGTGACAGGTCTCTTAGAGGTCCACCTTCATATGGTCCCACTAGGATTTGATACTTGATCATCTCCTTTTAATCCAAGGAAATTGCATCCAAAATATCCTTCTTACACAAAATATTTTCCCTTTTTTGGTGCTTCATTCACCCCTAACCCCTCATTTTTCACACAATCATCCAATCTTGCACACATTCCCTCATCTTGCATGTAAGCCTTCAATCTTGCATGAACCCCTTCATATGTGATCCATGTGTTTTACTTACCTAAGACACCATGTCTGAGCCTTTCTTGCATAAAATACCCTGATATTTTGTGAACTCCCTCCGTGTATACCTCCATGATTGTGAGTAGTGATTTTCAACTTCTCCAGGTGGTGCTTTATGTTGTGTTTCCCTATCTAATTCTTCTTCTCATAGGTACGATAATAGCTATTTCTTCTTTTCATAGCTATGCTAACATGAACCCCTCTATCGACTGGTCCTCTACATCGTTAACACATGGAATTTCTTGTGCCTTCCCTTACCCAAGTGTGGGTAGGTACAAGGTATATAAGTCCTAGGGGTGAGAAGTGAGTCCCCATCGTCCGAGCTATAGGATGTTAAACTACCAACCACCCACATTCTCAACACCTGACGTTAAACTATGATCACTGCATGAGTAACAAGCCAGAGAAGACCATTTAGGGGATGGGAACCATCTCCCTATCACTCCCCCTCTCTCATTGCACTTTGTCTCCACGGACAGCATGGGATAGACCAGTGTAATCCCTAACCCAAACTTGACAGGGTTCTCCCTGTATGATAACCATATCCTCCTTGTACATCAAGACAACGACCTCTGGCTTCCCTCCGAGTGTAATTCCCAGCCATCCTTTACCTGTCCTTCCAACCATGCATAAGCCCATGTTTTATCTTTGGTCCACTAACCATGTGTAAGTCATGATCTACTCCTCACTGATGCAACATTCTCTATGTGATCATTAGTTCTAATTTTTTCCTCTTTTTTCTCACACTGATCATGACTCACATGGGCATTGAGTAAGCATTGACCATGACATCATCTATGGTCTACTAACCTCATGTAAACCCCATTAACCTCTTTAAAAAACTATGTGGAATTTGATTCCCTGCCATGGAGATACATTGGAATCATCTCTGAGGTTCAAACCCATCACCCATCTGTCCCGGTCATTCCACATTGGTTCATTGTTCGTCCAGCAAGATGTTAAACTATATCACCTAAACTATATGGGTTTTTGATCTGTGTCTTCTATATAGGGTATGTAGGATGCCTCAATGAGGTTCTATCACAAACAATAATACACTCCAGTGATCCCTCCGAGTAATGCACCGACATAATGTGACATCGTCCCCATTTGGGAAACATCTCCTAGGTCCTCCACCTTGGGGTGTTCTGATCCCCTTGGGCAGCTAGTTATGCTAAACCCCCCCCCTCCACTAAATCCAAACTCATTCAACCAGAAGTGTTCCTCTTTCAATGGGCCACTAACCATGTGTAAGACCCAACATGTTGAAGGGTTGTTGTCCTTTGTGTACACCCCAACCACATGTCAAATTTTCCCAGGATTCTAACCTTTACTAGGCCTCATAGTTCACTATACTCTTCTAACCAGGAATATCCCTCTTATGATGGGATGATAACCATGTGTATCCCCTAATATGTCTATGGGTCATTTTCCTTTGTGTACACCCTAAATCTATGCCACATTCCAAACTATGTGGACTTTAATTACCTTCCACATGGATATATAAGAAGCCTTCATGAGGCCCAATACCATCACTCATGTCCCATCCTGGTCTCTCCCTCGAGCCTTTCTGTTTTGTGAAGACCATTCCCTAACCCAGAGCTTCCATCTCCTTTGTGACCCCATCCATACGTCCATTATCACGAGCCACCTTCTGAGGTGTCTCATTTCCCCATTCCAGAACAACATGGACTTTGATTCCTAGACACTAGGATACATAGGACCCCTCCTCAAGGTTCTACCCCAATATCTTCATCTTCACATTGGTTTCATCCCATTAATCTTAATCCTTAGACACCTTCTCCATCGTCCATTCCGATTCTTACCCGGGTCGCCACATCCCGATGAGGTCATGCCACCCAATTCCTCACTACTCTTAGTAGCACCTGGGTAGATAACCATGCATAACCCTCATATAATACATATTCTTCCATCCAAGAGTGACCCTATTGAGATGGGTAGCTATCCATATGTAATCCCTAGCCTATTTTTGTGTTATTTTCTTTCGTGTACACCTCGATCCTATGCCTCAACCTTTCGAACTTTGTGGGTTTTGATCCATTTTGGGTATATAGGATGCCTCTTCAAGGATCGATCCTTGCCAATGGTAAACCCTAGTGTCCCCTTTTTTCGGACCCATCATCCTCTAATCCCCCCTTTGGGTTGTCTAGATGATACCTCATAGTGTGAAACCTTCCCCTTTGTGGAACACATCATCCTCGTTCCGTTCTTATTGAGCATTCTAACCCATCCATATGATAATCATTATATGTGTTCACTACTAGGGATTTACCTATCTGATCCACTCCCATCAGTGTTTCGATCAGTATGATCTGTCTCCACTAGACAATGAACTCCTGAAATACCCCTTTTTAAACATGGGAAGACATTAAAACCCCCAAAGACATCACTCTAGAATATAATTCCCCACAAATGATGTAGGATTTCTCATCATTCAATACCCTCAAAAATCCTTCTTATATTGGAAAATCCAAGTGTACCAGTGGTGTACCTGTGTTTATGCATCCATACATGCCAATGATGCCCAACGTGACTACTCTCCTGACCGAATGTCGTAGCCCTGAATTGAACGCTTTGGAATGTGGTGACCAAAGTAGTGTAATTAATCGGCATCCATAATAATATTGAAATGGGAAGAGATTCGCAAACAACATGTTATTCATTAAGAGAGACCCGAACTAGGTGATGAATTCTGAGGAGGAATCCACAAAAGGAGAGACTAACATTCGATAATCCCATTCGATCAAGGAGAAAATGTACCTCGAGTGTTGAAGGATGTCTCCCACCATTGGAAAATGGGAATGCGGGAAAACAATGTGAACTATTTGCCAAGTGTCCCAGACAATACAACACTAGGAGGCACACCCTAGAGGGAATCATGGAAAACAAGGGTGTTACAGTTTACCCTAGATGAGGAATAAATTTTGTGTCTATTATTTGAGTATTTCGTTAATACTTTTTTTGTCGTTTAATAGAATTACCCATTGAAAATATGTTTTACTATATATATGATCAAATTTACCTCCTCCTTAATTTTTCTTATGTCTCATCATAAACCCTAAGAGTTGAAATATGATGTTCTTTTATGGGAATTGATCTACAGTGGTAGAAATGGTGGATCGATGAGTTGGTGGTGGATTTACAAACTAATGAGGATTAACCATGAATCTATAAATAAAAAATGTTAAATCATTATGGTTTCTAATAATTAGTTGGAACTTTATTATTTTAGCTTAATTATTCTTTTAATTTGATTCTCCCTCTCTTAATAAAATTCTAAAACACCCCATGGAAATTTCAAGATAAGAATTATGGAATATAAATATTTCAAATATTCTCAAGATATTTGAAAATAATTTGATTTCATATTTTGAATATTTTTTACATATTCAACTATAAATTAAAGAATTTTAAATCGTAAATAATAGCGTAATATGAATCTGTTTTTGTGAAAATTCATCAAAAAATATTCTTGATTTTTATGAAAAATTATTCCATTTTAATTACATGAATTTAAAATCCATTAAAATATACCTTCTAAAGTTTTTTATGAATATATTCCATGGTAAAAAGTAATAATATATTTTTTCTTAGATTATAATTTAAAATTGATTCTAATGGTATATTTTGGTTTATTGAACGATCAAAATTAAATTAATTTTTAATCATAGTTATACTCTTGTCATTTCATAAATTCACATCCAGTGTTCACAACAACTAAGAATGGCCATGTATTAACTTTATGAAAATAACCCATTTAACTATTTATTCCTTTCTATTTTCCCATGTAAGATATATTCACCACCATACACTACAACATTCAAAGGTTCAACATTCAAGTGACTATATTAGAAGATAATGGAGTCAAGTGAGGGTGAGACCGACCCATCATGTTAGAGGTGAGAGTTTGGACAAGAAACACATGAGGTTTTGAGGTATTTCATAGATGAATGTGATAGAAATTGGAGGAAATTCTTCAATAGAAATCACAAAAAAAACATGGAATATGTGTTGACTTATGTTTTGTGTAGTAATATAGGTGATATTAGTGATCACAATATTTAGTAAATTAGGATTCAAAAATTATGTAAATTTCTTTAATACTCATCTGGTAGTCTCCATAACACACATCATGAACTTCACTTATACAGAGATAATGTTTACTTAGGTTATAAATAACACATAAAATGAGATTCTAAAATACATTCCATGTATGAAAAATATCATCGTATCTAGGTTTTAGGCATGTTAATAAATATGACATGGGGAGTGTCTTTAGGTCACATGTTGTATATATTGAACTAGACACCTTTGTATGTACCTAGAATATACATTATCTAACTCCTTTGGACCTAATTTCCACATTACACAATAGAAAAATATAGAATCCCACATAAGTACATTTTTTTATTATCCTTAACACACACAAAAAATATATAAATAATTACATACTATATATCATGTGGTATAAATCAATGTATATTGATGTTATAATTGGGTGGAAAAATGAGTCTCACATGTTAGGTAGTATACCAGACACAATGTTTAGGTAAGATCCCCATGTTCTGGATGTTAGTAGTATACACATATCTATCACTTAATACTATCACACCATATGCTTATGATGTAAATGAAATATGGTGGTATGTTCATGGTGATTCTCAAATCTTATTTCTCGGGTGTTAAAATTTCACAAAATTGTAGTATGTGTTTAGAAATTTTCAATGTACAACATGATAGTGAATGTTTAATCATTTTAGGGGTTGTTTATGTGGTTTTTAGAGTGTATGATGATCCTTATAATTGAAGGAATGTCATTTGAATAGGGGAGACTTACAATATAGACATGGGATTGGTAACTCCCAGGGGACTTTTGAAGGATAAGGCTTGGAAACCTCATATATATTATGGAGTTGTGTACTCCCTAATAGATTTTAGGGGATATTAATTATATCCTTATAGTGTGGATCCTCCATTTGGTAATGAGGATGGTACCACCTTTGATCTTGATGAGGCCTGAGTCTGACATATAATTGGATAATTTAGTATCCCTCCCAGGTAAGGGGCATAAATAATTCACCTGTTGAGTACATTATTTTTTCAATTTATTAGGGTGTTGGTATTTCATCCATGCATGGATTCATTAACCCTCAAGATCAATCAATATATCAAATAATGATTCCTTCATCCTTTATAGTGTTTTGTACCCCCCTAATTAGCATGTGAACCTCTTTGAGATGTGGTACCCCCACAATGATTAAAAAGAGGTAGCATAAAAGTTATAGAGTCAATGTAGTTCTGGATGATGGATAGTTTAGGCATCTCAAGTCTTTCATCTTGTCAATATATTTATGATTACCATTGAGATATGACCTAAATCTTGGCTATTGAATTTATTCTTTTAGGTATTTTGATATTATAGGTACCTATAATTTTTTGTGAGATACAATTCCTTTATGGATCTAAGATGAGAAGATTAGATTCTTCTAGAATTCCTTGGTTATCAAGACTTTTGAGAATATGTAAATTTTTATCCTTCATATTTCTCAATCCATGGTTTGTAATTTGAGTTTCTATTTTATATTTACTATGTTTTTAGGTTTCATAATGGGTATGGTTATACTCACCCCTACATGGGTCTTATATCCACAAATGTTATGTATGTATAGACATTGAATATTTTGTTGGTAAATTTTTCAAATATAGAGATAACAGAGCTAGTATATATGAAGAATAGTGGATTGCAGTGGTACATGTAAATGCAGGTTTCTCTCAATGTTCTCTTCCCATTAGTAACTAAATTATGGTAGTGTTTCTCCCATGTCACATGTATGTATTGCTCAATTTTATTATATTCTGTATTTTTTGAAATCTGGTTTTTTTATTATATAATTTTTCTATATCTGATGTCTTATACCTATATTGTTATACAATTCATTTGTTTATTTATGTAATTGGATGGTGATTTTTCATTGTATATTTTTTATTAGAGATTCATTATTGTTACCTATTTATATAGGATAATGACTCTCAGTATAAATATTATTTCTTGGTTATAGTCTCCAACCACATCCTATTATAGGTGGGATTATGGTGGAACTCTCAACTTACCTTTATCTAGGGGGTGTGGTGGGTCAATTCGTTCCAGAAAGGTACAAAAACTGTTCAAGTTATAGGGTTTTAGGAGCACATAGAGATGTTTTCAACCCTTAGAGGGGTTGAATCAATGTTGTTATTATATTAATCTAATTTTACTTTTTTATCCCTTTTGTTACCTATTGATTTTTTTAGTGAGTAATTATATATTTCTTCATATAACTTTACTGGTCAGTATGCATACAGATGTAGAATTATACACTATTATAAGAGAACAATTGTGTCTGTTCACAATATTTTCCTCTCTATGGATGATTACATCCCTATTTCAATGTGGTCATTATCACACTTGCACAGAATACTTACTATTAGAAGAAAAATCAGGATCAATGGTCTGACCTTGAAATTGTTACAATATCACTTATAAGCATAATGCCAAAAGTGATTATTTTTCTTTAATCTCAATATAATATATGATTTTCCTACTCTAGGTCTGGTAGATCAGGAATGGAACTCTGGTGTTCCTCTTAGAACTTATTGATGATCTTTTTCCTCAATCATAGAATTCAAGTAGGTTTTGTAAAGAATTCTCAAATATCTATAGTTTAAGACTTTTTTCTAGGTCTCTCACCTTTAATACTTGGAATATAATCTTTTATATCACAAATGAACTAATTATTTACCAAATGTCTACAATATAATGGTTTTAGGCTGGATTTCTCATTTTCTATTCCTACATATGATAGAAATTGAATAAGGAAAAATTATCCTCTAATACTTTATCTTATTCTTATTTTCTGTTCATGGGTTGAATTATTAATACAATACTCGAACACTTTATTCCCCTTACTTCACATAATGTGAAGATACATAAAAATTTATATTATTCAATCCCATTTCAAAATAAAGAATATTTAGTAGCACATAGTCAAAATTCTTTTTTATTATCAATCTACTTCAATAAATATTCACTATGTATGAATATTATTATCATTATTTGAATTTTTAATACCCATAAATCGTAGATATTTAAAACTCCTCAGAGATCATAAAATATATTCAACATAAGAAATGATATCTCCAACTCCCCCATTCTCACAATTTTGAGAAACATGGAATATTTTATCTTTATCTTATGAAATCATTTATTTTAATCCAAACAAATACTCAGAACACATTTCCCATAATTCTCTTCATTTAGTTGATAGAATAATTATAAATGTATTCTGAAATTTTCATCATGAACACATTGTGCACTTGCATCAGTAAAAAAATATATTATAAGTCATTGGTAAAGTCTTATTATCAGCATGTTTATATATCATTATAAGTAATATGATCATAAATGTTGTATGATAAATTCCTAATATGTATTTCATATAAACCAAATTCATAAAAAAAGTAATACAATCCTCATTACATGAATTATATGAACTCGACTAGTATCATTTTTCATGTTCATATTCGAAACTTATCATTGAAGATTCTAACATGTTATCTCACCTTGTGACAAAGAACTCACAATAATTTATGATTCATCATAGTCTCTAAAAATACATGGTTGTGTCTCACCAGTTCTCCTAGATATATTTTCAATATAGTGTTATAAAAATTTAAACGTCTTTACCTCAAACTCATTGAATTGAAGATAACCTAACATGGATGGGTGTTACTATTTCATGCCTGGAAACCTCTTACATGAAACTCTCACTACTGTGACATTTTTTAGCACAATGTCTGTCACATGTACAAATATTTCCTAAAATGTTCATCATTATTACATGGTGATTATTTTATAACGGTTTTTAACCACAATTATGACCATGATTTCCACTATGTGGAGGCCATATTATTCTTCTAATTTTACTTTTAGAAACTATCCTTGTGATTTTCATTATGATATGTTGAATGACATGGTATGGTGAACATATTAACACAAAATGAATCACAATCTATTCACATGATTTTAATGTTTTATTGTTGAAGAAAATAACAAGAATAAAATGATTTAATTTTCGTATTCAAATATTAAATATAAAAAAACATAAATTTTTTATGTTGAAGAACCCTAAAAATCCCCCTGTGATGAAGTCATATGATGAAACATTAAGTCCAATGAAATCCATTTCATATACCATTGATGATATATAGAAAAACTGTCTCTATTTTGAAAGAATATGGAAGTATTATGGGTTTTGTTGTTAATTCATATTAAAATCCTAATAAATTCAAAAAAACATATTAAGTCATAAAAATTACAGAGGAATTCATATAAACTCATGACGTCATATGCAAATTAGAGTGACTTCAGGACTTATCCATTTTCATCATAAAAACAAAATTCCAAACATTAAACATGATGTTATAACCATTATGAAATAAATTCAAGGGTCTTATAATGAAACAACATACTTATAAAACCAACATTAAAGAGCGTATAATAATTAAGTGAAACAACATTCATATATGGAACACCTTGGATGCTTTCTCCAAATCCATTAAATATACTTTCTATCTAGAATGGAATCCTCTAAAAACATACCCATTAGCAAGAATCATTGAAATTTAAAAAAATCCATTAGATTGTGCTACAACTTCCTCAATACAAGTCTTGAACATTATGAATAATGAATAAAACATCATATTTATTCATCATCCATTTACATTGAATAATATTGGTAAATAAAAACATTATTTCCTTATATTCACAAAAGAAGTAGTGGAAGCTTCTTACATACAATTTACATGTTATTTCACCAATTTTATCATCATAAACTATCTTTTTTTGCAACTCCATTATTCTATTTGGATAGATTGGGAACTTCTAAATTACTTTAATTTTTTTTTAAATTTTCATCAATATTATTGGGAACACCATGAAATCATCCATGAAATAGATCATACTCCTGTTGAAATAAGGTTACTTCCCATAATGTCTTTGATCCTTATTGACATCAATTAACACACAAAAAAAGTGTGTTTATTATAGGAAATCATTTTAGATTCAATTATCATACAAACATAATTTTCGAAATTTAGGTAATGATGTTATGGGGGTCCTTAGGTTAGATAAAAAACCAGGAGAACTAATATAGGTGTGGTGACCGGTGTATACTTTCTTTGGGACTCTGATAACATGTTATTTTATATGAAAATATAAGGAATATGTTTCTGTACATGTAAGTTGGTATATTCATCATACAATGTTCAAACATGTTTTTTCATGTTTTTTCTTTTTAATATCACCATGATATACTCTAAAAACCATGATTTAATCCTGTCTAACATAATATGTTATCCATTGATAGGAATCTCTATATTTGAGGTGGGGTCATGATGAGACCATACCACCATTTGAGCCTATTACCATGTTTTATTTGGGTGATGAGTTATAAATTATAAAACTGATTGTGAGTTATCATTACCTTGTGAGTAAGGGGTAGATAGTCTACTCTTTATTCTTTGTGAGTACATCATTATAGAGTGTGTGGTAGTTATTTTTTAGTTTTATAGCACTATATGTGAGAAAAATTGTTCTATGTGACCCAATGATAGACTCAATGATTTATGTGCTGATCCTAATCCTTAGATGGTAGATGATTGGTTGGAGTTCAACACTAATGTTTCCTATATGTTAAAACACCCACCAAAAAATAATGTGGTTTTCATTTGGAATTCCCTTTATGGTGTGGTGATTTATTGGTTTTAATTTACTAGAACTATTGAGTGTATCACCCTATCATGGAAAGAGTTTTATATTATTTTAAAATTTTATATCCAAAGAAATTGACTAAGAATTATTTTTGAAATTTATTGGACCATCCTAAAGGAATTATATATAAGTTCCCAGCCTTAAAACACTACCTAATCTTGAGTGAAGTCTGGAATTTTAAAATATTTCACATTGAGGATTTTCGTAGGACTATAGATTCAAATAATTAGGCCATAATTCATAAATAACAACCCAAATATTACCATGTGCATAGTTTTTTTGATTATCAATTATTCTCAAAAAAATTTAAAATGAAACATTGTTTCTTTTCGTACTCAATAATCATAATTTTTACATTGATCCCATCCTTGTCATTATTCTTCATTAAATCACATGAAAAATAATTTAAAACAAAAGATGAGCATAAAAATATCAGTAATGGATACACACAGAAGGAAATTTGTTATTATTTTGAAAAAAATAAAACCCATTAATACTTTTTCATAAAGTAATACTTTTTATAAGATCCCACAATTTTGTGAAATACTTTTTTCGAATTAATTTAATCTTGCGATATTTTGTATTTCATGAAACACTGAAAATATTTTTTCACTAATTAAATCATTAATTTCACATGGGACTGAATTGAAGTTTGTTACATGCAACACCAACTTAGTATACATTACACATAAAAAAACTTTAGTGTACATTACATTCAAGACTGGCCTTCCTCGATAGCATGTGTAACACACATTCCTGAGTGTTACTTAACTATAATTTATTATTAAAAATATTTTTACTATGGGATATGAAATAGTCATTAAGTTTATGGATATTAATATTACTAACTAATTTATTAAAATATGTCTTTTACACAAATATAATATAAATTAATAGGTTACCTAAAAATTATAAATGAATATGAAAACCCATTGAATATAAAGGAAATTATTATTATAGTCAAAAAGCGATTTTAACCTAATAAATTAAATTAATTACAATTGTTATGTGATATTAATGTATTAAACATGTTATATATTCAATGAATTATTTTTTATATTCATCTTATAGATTTGACAGACATAATATAAGAACAAACAAAATATAATGTATAAAAACATTTTTTTGTAATGGAAGTTTTAACGCCTTTTAATGGAGAGCCAATTTTAAATCAAATATTTGGGATTTTTATAGATTTAATATGTAAAAATAATCCTTATATTTTTAATAAATACATAAAAATTTGGTTAGGATAAATTTTTTGTATTTTTTCATAAGGTATCATTTATTAATGAATAGTAAAAAAATATTAGATTTTAATTCAAAATTGGTTTATCATCAATATTTTAAGGTTAAATTATATTTTAATTTTTTTTGATAGTTTAGTTAGATAATATTTTTTATAAATTAATCCAATTTATTTCATTTTAAATAATTCCACACTGAAATTGGATATAAAAACTTAACAAACTTTTGGATGTTTTTACGTTAAAACCAGTAGTGTCATCCTATTAGTGGGATTAATTTTAAATTAATTTATACTACTTATGTTATTATAATTTAGAAAAATAGATTCCATATTTTTTATAAGAATAATTAAAAATTTATAATTAGTTCTATTCTTTTCTAAAAATATTATTGAAATTGATTAATAATAATTGCATCAATTAAGAGAAAAATAAGGTTAATAAAGTACTAAACCATAAATATAAGATAAAAAATGACCTAAAAACAGGTCCAAACCCCATTTTCTTTACATTATTCATCCATAAACCTTAAATTATTAATTTAGGTTGGTTTGGTATGACTTTTTCAGGTAAAAATGTGGTTAGAACTAATTTTTTTTAAAAAATGACAAGTGTGTCCTTTCCCTTCCCTATAAAAGGCCACCACATCTACCCACTTAATAACATATATCAAGCCCCTATATCACCCAAAAAGTGATAAAATATTCTCCCAACTTCCCTCACTTCCTCAAATTATCATTTACCTGGGTATAAGGCAACTCAATGAGGCTTTTTGGCACAAACCAAAAGATGTTACCCAATTAAGACGTAACGTCTTCTCTCAAGCTCATTTTCGTTATTTTCCTTCTCCACCCCTAAACTCCTTTTATTAAAATATTATATAAAAAAATATGATAAATATAATAGGATTTTTTTGTGCTAGGCTTTTTACCAACACTTACACACACCTCCATCTAATGGATATCGAGCACACTGTTTATGTGTACAAAGAACTTCCACCTCACTAAACGATGATTACTCAATTTCCCTTTACTAATTCTCATGATGGAAATTATGATTGAAAATATATTTATATATTATATATATATTTTTTTTTAATCTTATGTATTCTTTAAAAAACATATGTGTTTTTACTTTCCAATTGGTGTAATTACAATAATTTCGGTTGAGGAAGTGTGGATTGTCACCCCCACATAGCGATGTGATTCGTTCACACACTACATGGAATGTATTAAGGATGGTATTAGTGAAATTATATGATATATATAACCTTATAATTATATATTATTTATATTATATGAATATACACTTTTATTCCATTTTATTTCCTTTCTTTCAATATGAAAATTAAAATAGAAATATAGTTCATGCATACATAAAACTTACCATCTCCATGAACGGTGTATTCCATTTCATAACTCCTTATGATATAGATAATTATAATATAAATATGTAAGATATATAAGATATTTATACATGATTTAAATTTTGTAAATTTTTTATATATGTCTAAATACCAAAGATATAATAAATTAAAACACTTGCATAGAATAGAGAGAATATTACCTTAAGTGAAACCTTAACATATGATGGTTAAAAAGAGGGTAATATAAGGTCATAATAAAACCATAAATGGTATTATGTATAAGAATATAATTCTTTAAAATATTTTTAATAAACCTATATTTATTATACAGAAATCTTGTATGAGTACGAAGAGATTCAAGACACAAGGTAAGGGGATTTCATCTCACTTTTAATTTCCATGAGATACATGTTATGTTCGCCACCCTTTACTTTTGTGGGGTGTATATACTTATCATGATTGTATTATATGTATATTATTCCTAAATTTATGGTTATTCATATTTCTATTTTAGGATCATTCTTTGATGGTGATTAAGTTTCAAAAGATACCAAATAAGGGAAATAGTTTTGTCCCAAATTTCTTTCCTTGAGACTCATGTTTTGTTATGAACCTAAATTATATCTCAAGGTGTATATACTTCCATTTTACATGTTACATCATGAATTTATTTATTTTCCTAATATTTTGAGTTTCAATAAATTTTATTTTCTTACATGGAGGGTATGACCCCATGTAACCAAGTTATAAGAGTTAATTTTGATAATCTCATCACTTTTTGAGATTGTTTATGTTTATGCTCCTTTAATGAATTATTATGTTCCATCTCTCAAGATATTCATGAAATTTTTTCTCCTGTGCTTATTAATTCTATATTCATGTATTGGTACCATTTTCCACTCTTTGGTACAAAAGATAGTTAATAAATATTTTTTAATAAATCCTAAATTTACCCTCCCTGTGGTTAGAAATATGTGTTCCTTCAAACCCTTGTTTTCTAAAACGGTTTTAGAAGAATATTATAATTATCTCCAATGATCATTTAAATATATTTTTACCATTTTTTCTTTTACTAATGTTTTCAAATTAATCATATTTTTTCTTTCAAAACATGGTAATTTTTTATCTCGTTTACTATGAAAAAGGAATGTTCTTTTTACCTCATATGAAAAGTATAGATTTTTCTGTCACCAATACTTTAAAGCCTTATTTTCATTTTTAAAATTTCTTTTTTTAATAATTTTTTTGAAAATATATTTTCAAAGAAAATGGTAGTCAGTATTTTTTATGATAATTTTATATGTTTTCAAGGAAACTGTTTTTCAAAATGTTTTCAAGCTTCTTTAATAAATGTTCATGGGAATTGTTATTCAAGATTTCATTATATTTTTTCAAAGTGTGTTCAAAGAAAAAAAAATTAAAAATTTTTAGACGCTTATTTTATATATGCTCAAGGAAAAAGGTCTTCAGAATGATTTCAATTATTTTTTATTTGTTTTCAACATATTTTCTAAAAAAATATTTTTAATGGTTTTATGTATTAAAAATAATTTTTCAAAGAAGAAAGGATATCTTCCTCAAGAAATGTTTTTGAAAGATATTTCAAAATTATTTTTCATTTAAGATGACATCTATTGAAGTTACTCATTGCCTTCTAGGAAATGATCTAATAGTTTCATTCATATACTTTCTATGAATGGATTATGATTAATGGCATGGTCTTTATGAAACATTTTTCTCCTTCACAGGTGATATGTTTATGAAATCCCTTTCTCATTAATAGGTTATATTTTTAGGAAGTCCATTTCTCTTTAACAGGTTATACTTTTGATGAAATGATTATGAAACCTATCTCTTTTTTCCATAGGTTATGATATGTTTACATGTTTATAATACCAATTCATTTTATGGGTTATGATATGACTATTTATGTTATTGTGCAACATTTATGAAGGATTTTACTATGAGATAGGTGGGACCAATATCTCCCTCCAATACATTGGGTAAAAATTTATATATCATGATATAGACTAATATGGTCATGGGAATGAACCTTTACTAATAAGATAGCCATGCGAGTGATCCATGACTACCAAGATGGTATGAGGAGTGAACTCATGCAACTAAGATAGTCGTGGGAGTGAACTATGACTACCAAGATGGTATGAGGAGTGAAATCCTGATACTAAGATGGCCATGGGAGTGAACCATGATTACCAAGATGGTATGAGGAGTGAACTCATTCTAATAAGATATCTATAGAAGTCAACCATGACTACCAAGATGATATGGGTATTGAACGCATAATACCTAACTTGTCTTGGTGGTGATGCCTTGGATACTATAGAAATCATATTATATTCTTATTTTTCTTCCATAATTCCATATTTTATTTCTATGTTATGATTTTATGGATTATGTTATTTATTTCCTTATGAATAATGTCTTATAATCTACCAAGATTTATTACATGATTCTTGTTTTTGATCTTTGAAATGTCGGGTATGATCTTATATTTTCATGATTATTTTCTCATAACCTTATGATCATGATTATGATTACATGTCTCCCTTATTTACCCTTACTGAGAATCTGGCCCCACCCCTTTTTGCATTTCCTTCCCCAAGTTATTAAGATATATTTTTTATAATATTTCTAAGATGGGTTCTAATATTGGAGAACCTAGTGGGGGATAATGTAACTTTCTCATGTAACAATGATTACATTTCCATGTTTCCAATGTTACTAGACCAAATACGGTCTTTGGGCGCCTATTTGTATAATGTTTAATTATTTCTCAAAAGTTATGTAATTTTAATATTTTAAAAATCGAGGGTCTCTATAATTGGTATCAGAGCAAAGGTATAGTTATCCATTGGAATCTAGGATAATACAACTTTAGTGATATCCCTAGGTGTATTTATAAGGACATTTCTAGGTATGTCTTTAAGGATAATTATAAGAATGATTTAACATTTTGGAAAATATCAAGGAATTTTGGTAAAGGATAGAGTGAGTGGGTTTCTATCAATACATCCCATTCTGGATTCTAAAAATGTATGTGGCATTGGAACAGATGTACCTATGGGAAAAATCTTAAAGAAGATGTTATAGGCCCAACTCGTGGTAATCTGGTACATGACAATGAGCCTTGCTACACACCTGGTTTGTCACTCCCGAGGGATATGCTTTGGAAATTCACAAAATCTTCACGAACCATCATGAGGGATTTAAATATATGTTGGATATTAATAACCTAGGATGAAGATAGGGTGTCATATATTATGGAAGGTTTCATGAATTATATATCCTATAAGTAATTCTTTTCAGGACTATATGGGTTTCTACTATGATAGGTATTGCTCACACCACACTTCTGGTTTTAGTCAACAACGGGCAGCATAAGGAATTGGACTGATGTGGAATGTGACAGAATATTTTCTTATGAGTAGTAAAGTGGGGTTATAAATCGATTGAATGATGTTATGATCATTCCTAATTAGTTTTCATGAAACATGATTAAGAATATTTACCTTAACCAACTCTCAGACTAACCAAGGAAGATAAAGAAAAAGTTTGCTAGGAGTTAGGGTAATAAATACCATTGAGGAAAGAATATTTGGTTTCCTTTGTGTCAATAATATGGAAATAGTTAACTAAGTGAATGTAATAGAGGAAAAATAAGATGTTTTGGCTATGGGAAATAAGGTCACAAAGCATGTAAATGTAAAGGAAAAATGAATATTTTGTTTAACAAAATGAGTGAGAATACTGGGCTCCCTAAGATATCATCAAAGGTTATGTGTTTCATGTGTAAAGTAAATGTTTATTATGAAAATCAATGTCACAATAGGAACATTCCTAAATAGAATTATCAAGGTGGGGTGAGTAGTGGTTACATTGTGGATGATGACAAGACTACAAATGAAATTTGAAAGTAAAGAGGTATTGTGTAATAGTATGAGGTAGAATTTTTAATAGATTAAGGATTAAGTCATAGAAGTTTTTTTATATTAAAAATTCATTAATGATGAAATATAAATATTTTTTTTCTACTTAGGTTTTTTCACTCAGAATTTACATGTTTTTGTTGAATGTTCCTGATCAACCGGTGATGTGATTTAACGATATGGTGATATTTTTTCTATGAGAATGTAACCCTTAATATGTTATTTATGTAAAGATAATGTTTTATGGATAAAGATACGTGGGATATTGATAATTAAATTAGACATTATCGATTACCTATGAATAAAGAAAGGACTTTTTGATAGGTGGTTTATGCTATCATTGATCAAGTTTATAGATTTTTTTTATTTTAGTAATTTATCCAATATACTTTGTAATATGGAAGCTTCAATGTTTTCCAAAATGATATATGATAGTTCACATGTTTGGAATGTGATAACAAATAGATAATTTGTGATATAGGGGTTAATTAATTATTTCTTATTTTGTGACTCGCTTTCTAAAGTTTTGTATTTTCATCATTGAAAAGGTTTATAAGGTTAACCATTCATGAAAAGTTTAAGTTAATCTTCAGAGGAAGTATTTATGAATTTATTTTGTATTGAGAACCTTAGTTAAAATTCTATTTAGTGATTAAAATTATTTGAATGATGTCTTTCTTATATGTTTTGAAAATTATATTATCATTGTTTTTTGAAAAGACCATCATGTATGTTGGGTGAAAACCAATCATGTCTGCCAAGGCCCTGGGTCTTGAAACCATGACCAATGGGCAATAAGGGTTTCAAACCTTCCACTAGCCTAAGCGATGTACTAGTTAATGTATAATATTATTATGAATAAATATTAATTATGAATCATTTGTGTTACTTTTTATGTTTATATATAAATGTACAATTATTTTTAAGAGACAAATAGTTAGACTTTTCATTCTTTTGTGGGCCTTAAGATCCATTAAAAGTGTATATTAGTGGTTTATGAATGAAAGTTAATTTCTAGACATATTTAGGACTTTGAGGCCCTAATGTTTTTTGTGATCATTCACCTTTTTGTGATTTATGACCTCAATCACTCCATATAAATATTTAATCTTTTCCTCCATGTCCAACATTCACTCCTAAACATTGTTCTCCTATGTGGAAACCTTGTTATATGTTAGTTTGGGTAACCGTTATGGTTACAACAAAAAAATTTTAAGGGTTGTTTTAGTATCCATTTTTACGATGTGGGTTTCTATAAATGAGACTTTTAAGTATTAAACCTTTGACAACCCATATGAATTTCGAGGGTCAAATTCATTTTAAGGCGGTTAAAATGTAACACCCTAAGATTTAGTGAAATATTTTTTTTAAATTAATTTAATCTTTTGATATTTTTCATTTTAAAAAACAATAGAAATAGTTTTTCAATAAGTAAAACATTTAATTCAAATGAAATAGGTTTAGAGTATGTTACATGAAACAGAAACTTTTCATACATTACATCGAAAAAAAAGGTTAGCATACATTACACAAAAGATTGACCTTCATCGTTTGCTTGTGTAAAACATAAGACCATGTGTTACCTAACTGTAATATATTATTAAACATATTATTATAATGGGATATAAAATAGCAGTCAAGTTGTTGGATATGAATAGTTTTAACTAAATTATGAAAATACATGGTTTAAGAAAATATAATATGAATTCATATGTTACCAATTAATTACAAATAAATATGAAAATTTATTGAATAAAAAGGAAAACATTACTATAGTTACAAAGCTATTAATATTAGGAAATTAAATTAACTAAAATTTTTAAGCGATAATGTAACAAATATTTTATATATTCAATAAAAAAATTTTTATTCATACAATAGATTACATGTACTTGATATAAGAACAAACCAACTTTTATGTATAAACCCCTATTTTTTATAAAGTTAGTTTTACAGCCTTTTAATTGAGAACCCATTTTAAATAAAATTTGGGGAGTTTTATAGACTTAATATGAAAAAAACAAGTTAATATTTGGAATAATGAAATAAAAATTTGGTTAGGATAAATTTTTGGTATTTTCCCGTAAGTTTTCAGTTTTTAATGTATAGTTTAAAAAACAAGATTTTAAATCAAAACTGACTTTTCATCTAATTTGTTTATAAGGTTAAATTATATTTTTAATTGGTTTAATAGTTTAGTAATGTAATATTTTTATAAATTAATCAAATTTAGGTCATTTAAACTAATTTAACATTGAAATTTGAAATAAAAACATAGTAAACTTTTTGACATTTTTAAGTTAAAAACCTGGAGTGTCGTCCCATCAACAAGACTAATTTTAAATTAATTTCTTCTACGTCTGTGACTTGAATTTTGAAAAACTAATTACATAATAGTAATTAGAATAATATATAATTTATAATAAGTTAAAATTTGTTTTTGACCAAAAATATTAGTGAAAGTGATTAAAATTAATTACATAGGTTAAGAGAAAAATAAACACCCAACACTCATAAACCATTAATATAAGACAAAACGAACCTATAAACTTATCCAAAACCCATTATATGAATATTATTAGTACATTAACCTTCCATTATCTCGTTTTTTTGGTTTTCTATGAATATTTTTAGGCAAAAATGTGGTTACACCTAACTTGTTTTCAAAAATTCTAAGTGTGAGGTTTCCCTTCCCTATAAAAGGCCACCACTCTACCCACTTACTCACACCTCTCAAGCCCCTTGGCTCACCCAAACTCTTCTAAAAAGTAATCCAAACTCCCCCCCCCCACTTACTCATATAATCCTTAACGTTTAAATAAGTAAACTCAAGGAATCCTTTTGGAATAGACCAAAAGGAGTTACCTGATTAAGAGGTAAGGTCTTCTCTCAAGCTCCTTACCTTTATTTTCCTTCTCCACCCCATACACTCTCTTTATTCTATTATTGTATGAATAAAATATTTTAAAAAAAATAATAGAAATTTTTTTATTCTAGTATTAGACGTACACTCACACAAACCTCCATCTAATGGATATCGAACATATTGTTTATGTGTACTGTGAAATATCGCATCACAAAACGGTGATTGGTTAGTTCTCCATTACCGCCTCTCATGGTGGAATTATGATTGAATATATATTTATATATTTCACATGTTATATTAATTATTTATTTAATTTTAATTAATACTTTAACATCATAAATCTTTTTTACTTTCCATTTGGACTAATTATGATAATTTCATTTGAGGAAGTGTGGACTGCCGCCCCCTCAAAGCGATGTGATTTGTTCACACACTACATGGAATGTATTAAGGATGGGTTTAGTAAACTTATATGATATATATAACATTATAATTATAATTTAATGATATTATATACATATATACTTTTATGTCATTTTCATTCATTTCTTTTAATACGACAATTAAAACAGAAACAATGTTCATGCGTACATACAACTTACTATCTCCATGAATAGTGTACTCCATTTTGTAAATCTTTATGATATAGATTATTATAATATAAATATACTAGATATATAATATGTTTATATCATGATTTAAATTATATAAATCATGGTATAAGTATAAAGACCAAATATATAACAAATTAACACACATGCGAAGAACAAAGAGAATATTACCCGAAGTGAAACCTTAACATATGATCACTAAAAAGTGGGTAATATAAGGTAATAATAAACCCATATATGGAATTATGTATATGAATATTATTCTTTAAAATTTTTATAATGATGTTATATTTATTATATAGTAATATTGTACGAGTAAGAAGAGTGTCAAGACACAAGGTATAGGGATTTCATCTCACTTTTAATTTCCAAAAAATACTTTTTATGTTCGCCACTATTTCCTTTTGTGGTGTGTATTTAATTCCTATGATTGTATTATATGAATATTATAACTAAAATTATGGTTATTAATATGTAAATTTCATGATTTTTCTTTCAAAGGGATTATGTTTCAAAAGTTACCAAATTAGGGAAATAGTTTTGTCTCAATTTTCCCTTTGTGAGAGTTTTGTTTTGTTATGAACCTAAATTATATATCGAGGGGTATATACTTACATTTTAAATGATAAAGAATTAATTTCCTTATTTTCATGATATTTATATTTCAATTAATTTCATTTTATTACATGGAGAGTATGACCCTAAGTAACCAAGTTATAAGAGTTTATTGAGACAATCCCCTCACTTTTTGAGATTGTTTATGTTTATGACTCCTTTGATGAATTATTATGTTCCATTTATCAATAAATTCATTTAATTTTACCTCCTATGGTTATTCATTCTATATTAATGTATTGTTACTATTTTATATCCTTCTACACATAATATAGTTATGAAATTGTTTTTAAGAAATCTCGAATTTACGCTCTCTTTTTTTGAAAATCTATATCCCTTCAAAACATTGTTTTCAAAAAAGGGATTCCAAGAATATTATACTAATCTGTTATGATCATTAAATGAAAATTTTACCCTTTTTTTCTTTTACCAATGTTTTCAAAGGAATCTCCTTATTGCTTTCCGAATGAGGCAATTTTTTATCTATTTTACCATGGAAGAGGAATTGTCTTTTACCTTGTACAAAATATACAGATTTATCCACCATTAATTGTTTAAAGCATTATTTTCATGTTTAAATGTTATTTTTTTTAAGAAAATGGTTTTAAAATATATTTTTAAATAAAATTGTCTTCCAAATTTTTTAAGCTTCATTTATAAGTTTTCATGGAAAATGGTTTACAAAATGTTTTCGATATTTCTTTATAAATATTCAAAGTGTTTTCAAAGAAAAATGTTTTCAAAATGTTTTGAAGATTATTATATAAATTTTCTTGGAAAAAGGTTTTAAAAATGATTTCAATTCTTCTTTAAAAGTTTTAAATGTATTTTCTACGAAAATGATTTTTTAATAGTTTTATGAATTAAAAATAATTTTTCAAAGAAGAAAGGATTTATTAATCAAGAACTGTTTTGTAATGATATTTCAAAATTATTTTCCATCTAAATATAACATCCATTAATGTTTATCATTACCTTATAAGAAATGATATAATGGTTCCATTCATATTCTTTATATGAATGGGTTATTCTTAATGTTGTTGTCTTTATGAAACTCAATTATCTATCACGGGTTATATGTTTATGAAATCAATTTCTCTTTTATAGATTCAAATGTAATGAAATATACTTATCATTTATGGGTTAGGATTTTTAGGAAATGATTATAAAACCAATTATCTTTTTCCATAGGTTATGACATGTTTACATGTTTATAATATTCATTTTATTTCATGGGTTATGATATGACTATTTATGATCTTGTGGAACATGTATGAGTGATTTCACTATGAGATTGGTGGTACATATATATATATCCAATGCATTGGGTAATGATTTATATCTCATGATATTGACTAAGATGGTATTTGGAAGGAACCTTGACTACTAAGATGGCCATAGGAGTGAACCATGACTACTAGGATGGTATGAGGAGTGAACTCATGCTACTAAGATGGATTTGGGAGTGAACCATGATTACCAAGATGGTATGAGGAGTCAACTCATGCTACTTAGATTCCCATGGGAGTGAACCATGACTTCCAATATGGTATGAGGAGTGAACTCATGCTACTAAGATGGACATGGGAGGGAATTATAAATACCAAGATAAAATGGGTAGTGAACCCAAACTACCAAGATGGTCTTTGAATTGATTCCTTAGATACTATAGAAATCATATTATATACTTATGTTTCTACAAAAATTACATGTCGTACTTTAATGTTATGATTTTATAGCTTATGTTATTTAATTCCTTACGAATCATGTCTTATGAACTATTATGATTTATGCCATGATTAATGTTTATAAACATTGACATGAATGGTACGATATTATGTTTTTTGATCTTATTTTAATACCATTATACTCATGATTATTCTTACAGGTCTCCCTTTTTTACCATTACTAATCATCTGACCTCACCCCTTTTCATTCCCTAAGATATGAAGTTATATTTTTTTATGATATGTCTAAGAGGGGTGTTAGTCTTAGAGAAACTAGTGCGAGATAATATAGCTCTCTCACGTACCAGTGTTTATGTTTCCATATTTTTTAATTCACTAGACAAAATAAAATATTTGGTTTTGTGTATGTATAATGTTTAAGTACTCCACAAAAGTTATGTAATGTTATTGTTTTGAAAGGACAGAGTCACTATACTTCCACCATTAATAATTATTAAATACTTTCCTTTGAAAGTAAGCTCATTTAATACCCTTTTTTAAGAAAAATATAGCAATAAAACCCATAGAAATAATAGAGAATAAAAAATGTACATTGGTACTTAATTATACTTTTCAATCATATAGATGGAATAACCATTTGATATTCTTCCATACATGTCACTCATACAAATGGAATATCCATATGGTTAATTTCTATACCCAATGCATTAGAGGTTATATGGTAACCACCCACCATTATTTTAATACTGAACCACCCATCCTTTGTTTATCATGTAACCACCTGTCAAATTTATAAGTACCATTATATAATCATAACATATAAAAAAAATGAAATTTTCAAAATTTCACTCAAATAAATTCTTTTTCAATCACAGGATATCATTTAAAGGTACTAAAATATTAAATCCATTTTCAAAACAATTTTAAATAAAAAAATACTAAAAAATGGATAAGGGGTGTCTATTTCTTTTAAAATATTAAGGCATGTATAGGAATCAAAATATCAAATAATGTCCATGGTAGTGATGAATTCATTGTCGTCATATATGTCAAAAATATTCCTTTTTTCATTTGTAAAGAAAGTAAAACTCACAAGATAGAAAGAATAAAAATATTCCTTTTTAAAAACATTGAATGAAATTAAAATTTAATTTGGTTCTTTATACACCTCAAAAAATAAGGTTGGTGTATAACATCCAAATATGACTCAATGAAAGGGGATTTAGATGAAGCCCATTACAACGAATTTGATTCCTTGCGTATGTTCTTTATCTTCATTAATAATATACATATGTTAATTATTTAATTTATTGAGAAAAAATTTCAAGCTTATTATTCCTTTTATATGGATTATTACCATGTTATAACAAATACTAAATTATTTATGTTTATGAAGGACATTTTCAGATATTTGGTACATTAGTCCAAAATGACTTTGGTATGATGTATATAGTCAAAGTTGGTCATTATTACATTATATAAAAAATAATATTCCTGAAATTATAATAAATTTTATGAATAAATTATACTTTTAAATCCATCCATTACATATGGACATGAAAAATTAACTACGTTACAACCATGTAGATGGTAACCCGTATGTACGCATGAGTAACGTTCCCCTTTTTTCAATAATCATTATGGAAAGAAGGTATGTATTATTTTATATTTAAAAATAACAATGATATAATTAAAATTTTATTAATAATTTAAATACACTTATATATATTATTGATGTGATGTGGTGATTAAAAATGAATCAAATTGCTTTGTGTAGGTTAAAGTTCACATGTAAGCATTAATGACGTTGTCATTTTTATGTGCATAGAAAATAAGAAAATAATTGATATATAATTATATTATAATGATACATATGTCATGAATATCATAAAAAAACAATAATTCTATTATTATAACATATATTGAGTGATGATAATGGAAAATAAATTATATCATTTCATGGAGCTGATAGTTCACACGTACGTCAAAATGATTAATTATTTTCCCTTTTAATGGAAGTGGAGATGGATTTAGGTGATGATATTAACATAATAACATATTAGTATATTCAGGATACTTGATCTATTATTTCATCATGGTTGAAGAATATTTTATGTTAATGGAAGAATAAATAAAATAGAAATACCTTAATTAAAAACAATACCTCTTCTTCAAGCGATTTTCTTTTTTTATCACCTTAACACATATAAGGAGAGTTTTATATCTAAATTAAGGCCTCTAAGATGTGGGGAGGGGTTCATGGAAGGGTTTTATATTGATATTTGAGGATATATTTATTTAATTATGAATAAATGATAACAAGTAGCACCCTATTATAAGAGAGGGGAGGGGCACTCATGGAATTCCTCAGATATTAAATTAATATAAATTAATTTCCTATCCCTAATGGCTCCCAATTGATTTATTTCAAAAATAGTTTGAGTATAGGTCTAAATCCATTTATAAAATTTAAATTATATAGGTTTCAATTATATTTTAACACTTATCTTTTTTTATTCTTTATTTTACTCTTTTAACTATTACTGTGTTATCCGGTAATTTACACTTTGGGGGTTAATATATTTACTATAACATGATAAAAGTATATTAAATGATTCATTTATGACATTTTAGGACTTATACTGATTATATTTTTAAATCTTATATTTTTATAAACTTTATATCATTTAATAAAATACTTTCTATTTTAAAATACCATTAGTTTCAATTTTGACACTTTTCATTTATTGACTATTT
Organism: Viscum album; assembly: GCA_963277665.1. Classification (NCBI taxonomy): domain Eukaryota; kingdom Viridiplantae; phylum Streptophyta; class Magnoliopsida; order Santalales; family Viscaceae; genus Viscum; species Viscum album. The sequence continues at coordinate 1,252,773,085 of OY728121.1, forward strand.
AAAAATTTCCTAACAAGAATATATATTTGAAAACAAATATTTCAACACGTAAATAACATGTCCAAGTCAACCATAAAATTATTTTATTTCATTAATTATATAAACATGTATTTATTTTTTATATTTTTTAGTGTTATTTATTTGATATTTCTTTTAATTAATCAATTACTCCATTATCATTACGTAAGCCCTTAATTTATTTTTTTATTCCCTAAAAATTTCCAATAAAATATAATGATTCATATAAATATTTTATCCTTAAAATTAATATTTTTAGTCAATTTTTTATTTGATAAAACTTCATATTAAAAATATTTCACTTGATTAAAACAAATGTATGATAAAATAGACTTTTCTTTGAAAAAAATACTGTAAATATATTAAATTCATCCAAGTGGCTCTAGGATATAAAAAATAGTTACAATAATGATTTTGCTCAAAAATTACTCATATAATTAAATTTAGACAATTGTTAGGGTAATTTTATAATATTTTACAATATTATTTTTACCCTTAATTACCCGATTTACCCTTACTAATGATAATAAAAAATTACTAATTTTATTATTAATATTTTCCAAAAATTAAAGGGACCAATTTATTAAATTTGGTCCTTTGGATTCAAAATATGAAATCCATTTTTCCAAATCCAAAACACATAAGTGGATAAAATTATTTTAAAATTAATCCCATTTATGGATCGAGAAAATATGTTTTTAAAGTAAAAAACATTCAAAAGTTGACAAACATTTTATATCCAATTTAAATGTGAAATTGATTAAAATGAAATAAAATGGATTAAATGATAAATAAATGATTTAATTATACTATAAATCCAATTTAAAAAATAATTTAACTATTAAAATAAATTGGACAAAAAATAAATTTTTCACTAATATTTTTTAATATTCACTATTCATCAAAATATGAAATTTCAAAGAAAAATATCAAAAATTCACCCAAAGTAATTTTTGATTTTTCTCATTCCAAAATAAATTTTAATTTTTGATATAAAAATTATAAGCATGACAAAATATATCTAAAATTGGTTCTCAATCAATAGGCGGTAAAACTACATTTCAAAAATATTAATGCTTTTATGCTTAAAATTGGATTTCTTCTTATTTTATGACTATAAAATTTATTGAATGAATATAAAAAAAATTTAATAAAAATTTATAAACACAATATAGTATCTTCTACTCATTTTCACTGATATAATGACTAGTCAATAACTTCCACTTAAAATAATAATATTAATAATATATTATTTTTTGGTATAACTCATTCTTGCATGTAATATAAGATATCCAATAAAATAATTGTTATGTTTCAGGTATTCTATTGGAAATAAGGTCCATTTTATGGTAATATTAATATCAAATTCCTTAATATTAAGAAATATATAAAATTATTATTCTATAATTACCTAGGATGTTACATCCTCCCTCCATTTTGGAAAGTGCATCCTCGCAATTTTATTCACTTATCATATAAATGGGGGATTTTTTCCTTTATAGAAGTATCATATCCCCATGTTTCCTCTTCACCCATATGATTTTTCCATAAAACCTTAACCTGATAAATTACCTTATTTCGTAACACATGCTCTCCATGATCAAGACCCAGAAATGGCTATTCTTCATAAGAAATATTCTCTTCCCATTTAACTACTTAATGTATAAAAAACAAGATATGGATAAATACATTATAAATATTAAAACATAGAAAATTTTATTTAACAGGGATAAAAAATAAGGTTAAACCACTCAGTAGGCAATTGATCCATCTTTCTCCAAGATTCCTTGGGGTCCAATTAACTATGGACACAACTTCCCCTTATTACCAAAATGTATCACACTTTTCCTTGGAGATAATTTGATAAAGATATGATCACCTACCTCAAAAGACATATCATTCCATCAGTTGCATTTATAATATTTCTTTCTTCTCTATGATATCATCATGCATCTCTAAAACAACTGAAATTTCTCTATTGTCTTCTCTACCAACTCTGGTCCCATCAACTTCATATCCCCAACATCATCCCAAAAAGATGGTGTCTGAAACCACTTTCCATATAATTCCACAAATGGTTCCATCTATATACTAGAAATGAAAAATTTATTTTAAGAAAACTCAACCAATTAAAGATGTTGATACCAACATCCATGTAAATCCATTGAACAAGAATGTAGTATATACTCTAAGGTCTGAATGTTTCATTCTAACTACCCATCTGATTGAGGATGAAAATCTATACCGAAATTTAATTTAATATCCAATGGCTTCTAAAGGCCATTCCAAAACATTAGAAGTGAACCTTATATCATGATCAGAAACATTAGAGAGGGTAAGTCCAGGTAATTCAATTATCTCTTTAAGATAATACTGAGAATATTGATCTAGGGATAGATTGTCTCAAAAAGAAAGAAAATGAGAAAAAAATCAATCGATTAACAATAAAAAATATCAAATTTTTACCTTGATAAGTTTTTGTTAATCCCGCTATAAAATACATGGCTATATTTTCCCATTTTCATTCTAGTAATATAAAATGTTGAAGCATACCCTTTAGAAATTATTGTTTTATTTTAACTTGTTAACAAGTAAAACTCTTCACGGTAAAGTAAACAATATCTCTTTACATTCCATCCAACTAGTAATACTTTTTAAAGTCTCTATACATCTTAGTATAGCACTAATGTACTGAAAAAGGAGAATAATGAGATTAATATAACAACTCTATCTTCAAAAATGAATCACAAGTCACATATAATCTCTTCTAAAACATAAAAAACAATCTCTATCAATGTTAAATTCAGGAAACATACCATTTTTAACCAGTTTTACCTTTTTCTAAAACTCACTATCTTCACTCTATGCCTTCTTTATACTTTTTGATAGGGAAAATTTCAGTGACACCTGAAATAAAACAAAGGAATTTCCTACACCAATAAGTTCCAAAACAAAATCCATCAAATCATTAACCAAATAGTCACGTTCCAAATATAACATGGTTAATATAACATTACTTTTTTGACTAAAATAATCGATTACTTTATTTCATTTTGTAGGATGGAAATGAATCATGCAATCATAATCCTTTATTAGTTTTATACATTCCCCTTTATCTCATGTTAAATTATTTTTTAGTGAATATATACTTTTTTTTACATATTTCACAATTTACTACTTATAAATGATACCTCCAAATGTTTTAATAAAAACATAAGATAATTTCAAATAAAGTGTAGGGTAATTTAATTCACGATGTTTCAACTAATATGAAGCATAATAAATTACATGATCATTTTGCATTAGGACACAACCAGTTCTTTTCAATGAATCATCACTATAGATAACTAATTCATCATTTCTGGAAGGTAGGGCCAAAACTAGATCATTTAACAATCTTCTTTTCTTTTCCTGGAAACAATAATCACATTCGTTTTTCCATATGAACATAAATCCATTAAATTTTAACCAAGTTAGTGGTCTAGATAACTGAGAAAAGGTTTCAAAAAACCTTTAGTAATAACCCTCTAATAAAAGAGAACTAATAATATCTTTGACATTGATAGTACTTGTAAACTCTTCAACAACCATTTTTATAAGGGTCAACAGTTATTACATCTTTAGAAACAATATTTCCAAGGAATGAAATTCATTTTTACCAAAATTAAATCTTAATAAACATTACATATATTTTATTTTCATTCAAGGTTAAAAAAAATCCTTAGGAGCCTTTCATATTCCTCCTAGATTGTAGAATATACCCATATATCATCTATAAACAAACCCAATAACTAATCCAAAAACTTATTAAATACAACATTAATAGTATTTGTAAATCAATCATGTGAGTTAAATAACCAAAAGGGTATAAAATATATCATATTGTTCATATCTTGTCTAAAACACTGTGTTTGGAATGTCATCCTTCTTCACCTTCATCTAATGATACTCAGACCTTAAATCAATCTTGGAAAAATACTGAGCTCCCTGGAGATGATCAACAAAATCATCGATATGAGGTAATGGATACTTGTTCTTAATATTTATGTTATTCAAGGCTCTACTGTAAATACAAAATCTCAAGGAACCATCTTTATTTTTCACAAATAAAACAGGATCACCCTAGGATAATGTTATTTGTTGAATGAAGACATTATTAAGAAATTAGATCAATTGGTTATTCAATTCCACTATTTCTACTTAATCTCTTCAATAATGGAGTTTATAAATAGTCTTAGCATCATACAATAAAACAATAGTAAATTTAACATCCCGGTCAAGAACAACGCCATGAAATTTATCAGGAAAGTATCTATAAATTAATTCACTATTTGGATGTCACTAATCAAAAATATTTATTTCTTTTAATATATAAGATCTAGATGAATTTAAATACAATATTTAATCAATATCTCAACTTATTGGTATGTTTTCAACATTATAAAATTATTGAATAAAACTCTGTTTTCTTTTCAACCTATTTTTTTTAATATACTAAAAAGAAATCCATACCCAAAATGAAATCCAACTCCACTATGGTATGTTCAACAATATTTGTAGTAAATACCATCCCACCAATGAAAATTGGAAATTTATTATAAATCTTGGTTTCTTTAATATTTCCACCATGAGTTTTTACCAAAATTTTTACACCGCATTCATGAGGTATTTTTTCAAATTAACATTCAAATATCATTGAAATGAAAGAATCTGATGATCCAATGTCAAATAAAGTATTGTCATTATTTGAAAAAAAACTACAACAATCCTTTCAACACATAATTTTATGGCCCAACATCAACCAAAATGGTAGAAAAATATTTTTCCACACCTTTTTTAGTCATTATTTCTGGTTTCCACTCTATGTAATCAACTTTGGACACACATTGGCATAATTCCCTAACTCATTAAAACTTAAACATATTACCTCTATCATTTAATTACTTTACTTATCACATCCTTTAAAATAACGAGATATATGAATAATTTTACCAAACTAAAAACACTTCTTATAATTTTAATGAAATTTACCAGGACTCTTTTTACGACACTTCTCACAACATGGAAATTTAGTTTTCTTACCTCCAAACTTATTTGATGAATTCATTCCCACTTCCTTTCAACTATACCTCTTGTTTTTGTTATTCTCATCAACCACATGATCATTAGAAACATCCATTTCTACCTTATTATCACATTAAAAAATATTCTCATATCTTTTCAACTCAATAGAATCCAATTCCCTTCGATATATTAGAAAAAATCCAGAGTAAAACTAATTTATATTACTATCAAGATCCCAGGTAAAATTTGTGACGTACCATTCTAAAAAGGTGAAATTTTCTTCATATGCAGCCATTGAATCCTCCTCCTTTTTTTGAATTCCATGAAATTATTTTCCATCCTAAGTTAAAAAACTATAGGAAAATATTTCTCAAAGAATATATTCTTAAATTTATCCCATTACATGGAATAAATCTCTTCACTTCCTCTGATATTTTCAAACATTGACCCCCACTAATCAGATTCACCTTCAAAATAATATATTACAATAGTTACCTTTTGGTTCATTGAACAACCCATGACGTTGAATATCTTTTTAGGTATTTAATCAATCTTTCATCTAGTATGGGGTTAGATGATCATCTGAATGATGGGGGCGTTTCCTAATAAAATTATCTATTAAAATCATGTCCCTATGTGGTAGATCAAGTTTCATTCTTACATGAACACCACCATGACTTATCGCTAGAGTCAACTAATCCATCACTATAACAAACTGCTCAGTTCCAATTCTGACCATCTCGGGATATTGATTTGGATGGAAGGTTTCCTCTCAAATCCATCCCACTACTGATTCCCTATTTCCCCTATAGAAAACAATTCTGAACAAACATATTTTCGACAAATAAATATTTTAATATTCAAATGATATTATATTTTAACTTGACCAGAAGGTAAAATCATTGAATGGTATTTTATTAATATTATCCTAACCTTTAAAGTTATCTAAAATAGACATTAATACAACATATGAGGCCCCAACCTTGAAACATTACAAAAAATTGAGTTAAGTCAATAATTATACTTTGTTTCACAATAAGTATATTATAAAATTTAGAGTTTCATAAAATTAGGCTATAATTCATACATTACAACTCAAATATTTCATTGTATATAATTTTACCCAATATCGATTTCTCTCAAAAAATAAAATCTTTTAAAGTGAAACATGGTTTCTTTTCATGTTCAATCAAAATAATTTTTCCCTTGTTCTCATAATTATCTCTATTCTCCCTTGAATACTGTTAAAAAAAATTTAAAACAAAGTATTAGCATAAAAAATCATTGAGGGATACACAATGAAGGGAAAAGTTTAGTCTTGTGAAAACAAGAAACCCCCCGGATTACTATATCATAATGTAATACATTCACCCATAAGAAGTAGTAAATACATTTATTTGAATGTAATATCATTTCATTCCCTTTTTTAAGTCAAAAGATTACCATAAAACCCATACAAATAATATAAAATACAAAAAAGGTACCATAGGACGCAATTATATTTGTCACTATTATAAATGGAATAACCTTGTGGTTGACTTCCATAAATGTAACTCTTACAAATGGAATATCCAAATTGTAAACTTCCAAAACCAATGCATTAGAGGTTAGAATGTAATCACCTTTAATTGGTTTATCAAAAAACGACTAATAGATAGTTTATCATGTAACCACCCATCAAATTTCCAAGTACCATTATATAATCATTACACATAAAGTTTTTCAATTTTAAACATTTCAATCATAAAATTTCATTGGAAATTACAAGAAATCATTTACCAGTATTAATATAATCCATCAAATTGAAAAACCATTTTCAAAACCAAAATACCCAAAAAATAAAATAAGTTATGTATTTTTCCTTTAAAAACATTAAGGCTTTTAGAGAAAGCCAAATATTAAATAACGTTCATGGCCGTAGAGAAGTCGTATTCACTGTATATGTTAAAAAACATTCCTTTTTTAAATTTTAAATAAAGTAAAACACTACATATAGAATGCATAAAAATATTACTTTTTGAAAACCTTGGAATGGAGTTAAAATTCAAAGGGGTTGTTCATACACCTCAAAAAAGAAGGTGGGTTTTTGACATCAGAATATGTCTCAATGAAAGTGGATTGAGATGAAATCCCTTACCTCAAGTCTCATTCGTCATGTATGTTCATTATCATTAGCAATAATAAACATAAGTTAATTATTTAATTTCATGAGAACCTATTTCAAATTTATTTTTCCTTTTATATCACTAATTTTCTTATTATAACAATTTCTTAATTATTTAATTTCATGTTGGACATTTTGATTATATTCAGTACATGTGCCTAAAATGACTTTGGTGTGATGTCTATAGTAAATTATTTTCATTAGTCCATCATCTCCAGAATAATATTCATGAAATAATAGTCACTATTATACATTAATTATACTTTTAATGACATTTATTATATATGGATATGAAAAATGAAATATGTTATAGTCATGGAGATGGTAAGCCATATGTACGCATGAGTAACGTTTCCATTTTAAAATGATAATTTTTCAAAGAAGTAATGTGTTATTTTAAATTTATTGAATTATTATAATATAATTATCATCATATTAATCATTTAAATATACTTATATTTATTATTCATGTTATGTGGAGATTAAAAATAAATCGCATCACTTTGTGAAGGTGATAGTTCACACGTACGCATGAGCGGCGTAATAAATTTTATGTGCATGGAAAGTAAGAATGTAATTGATTTATTTTTATATTATAATGATAAAAATGTCATGTATATCATATATAAATAGTAATTACTTAATTATAACCAATCCTAATAGATGGTAATCGAAAACGAATTATATCATCTTGTGGAGGTGATAGTTCACAGGTACACACAAATGATTAATTATTTTCTGATTTTATGGAAATGGGGATGGATTAGGGTGATGATATTAACATAATAACGTCTTAGTATATTTAGGATACTGGATTTATTATTTCATCATTTTTTAATAGGATTTTAAGTATTTTTAAAAATAAATAAAATAGAAACACTTAACTAAAAATGATACATCTTCTTTGGGTGATTTCTTTGGATTATCAATTTAACACCTCTAAGGAGGGTGATCAATATAAATTAATTCCTCTAGAATGTGGGTATGGATTCTAAGAATGGATTTAGTTATATATTTTCTGAACTAAATTGGTTTTCATGTACAAATAAATGATAATAAGTAGTCCCCTTTTATAAGAGAGGGGATCGACACTCTTGGAATTCTTCAAATTATTAAATTTATAAAAATTAATTTTATATTCCATGTGGCTCCAAATTAAAATATTTAAAATATAATATGTGTATGGGTATAAATAAATTAATATAATGAAAAATATAATGGGTTTTATTATTATTTTAATCCTTATCGTTTTGTTTTAACCCTTATTTTTTCCTTTTACCTCTTTGCATATTATCATATAATTGACACTTTAAGGGCTAATATAATTACTATAACATGTCAAAAGACTTTTAAATGAATATTTTATGACATTTGAGAACTTATAAAAATAATTTGGATGGATTTTATATTTTTATAAAATTTTTATCATTTAATAAAATTTTTATTATTTAAAAATACCATTATTGTCAATTTTGACACTATTTATTTCATGATATTTTAAAAATATCATAAAAACATGATATATTTGAAAAAACTATTTTTATACATCGCTAACATGTCAAAGTCATCCATAATTGTTTTGGATGATATTAATTATACCAAATTGAATTTATTTTAATATCTTTAATGCCGTTTATTTGAAATTTTCTTAAATTAAATAATTCATGTATCATCATTGAGCAAAAATTTAATTTAATTATTTCCTCCCTAAAAATTTAAAAAGAAAATATAATAATGAATATAAATATTTTAGCTTTAAAATGAATACTTATAGTCGAATTTATCTTATGTATTACTTCATATTAAAAATTGTTCACTTCATTAAAACAAAAGTATGCCAAATTGACTTTTCAAATATTTTATATTATTATTTTATCCCATAATTACATGATTTACCATTAATTTTGGTAGTAAAAATAATTACTAAAGTTACTATTCATATATTTTCCAAAATAAATGGGCCATATTTATTAAATTTGAAAATTAAAAATCCAAATATGGAATTCATATTTCAAAATTTAAAACACAGAAGTGGAAAAACATTAATATAAAATTATACTTGAGGAAAGATCGAGATAACAATGGTTTAGAGTAAAAAAAATTCAAAAGTTCACAATTTTTTTATATCCAATTTCCACATGAAATTGATTATGATGACCTAAATTTGACTGACTGGTAAAAAATTGATTTAACTATACTATAAAAAATTAAAAACATAATTTAACTATATAAATAAATTTGAGGAAAAAGAAATTTTGAACTAATACATTGTATTATTCACTATTTATCAAAATATAAATTTTCTTTGAAAATAAAAAAAATTCAACCCAAGATAATTTTGATATTTTGATTTTAAAAATAAATTTTAATTTTTGATATAAAAATTATAAAAGTGTCACAAATTAGATTTGAATTGGGTTCGTCACCAAAAGGTGGTAAAACAACCTTTTAAAAATATTAGAGTTGTTAATGATTAAAATTGAAGTTATTATTATTTTAATACTATAAAAAGTAATTGATAAAATTAAAAACATTAATAAACATGTGTAAACATAATATTGTTAGTTCTATTAGTTCTCACTGATACAATGAATAGTTGATAAATTCCACTTAAAATTATAATATTAACAGAATATTATTTTTTGGTATAACTCAGTCTTGTTTACAATGTAATATTTCAGAGAAACTCATTGTTGTGTGTTGGGTACACTATCAGAAATAGCATCCTCATTAAGGTAATATTATAATATAATTTATAAATATTAAAAAATATGAAAAGTTATTATTCTATAATTACATCGGATGTTACAGTAGGATCATAAATGATTATATGTTCAAGTTTATGGATGTATTACTATTTATAATGATCATTAATTGATTCATATGAGCTCAATAGTTTTATAAAAGTCTATGGAGTGATATTTGAGTTGAACTTCTTCCTCTTCTCATTCCCCCACAAACACCGAGGACCTAGAGTGGTCATTAGTGTCATTTATGGACCTCCATGTTAAAGACCCCTTTGAGATCAAATGCTTTTATATAGACTCTGTAATCTTCGAGGAAACAATTCTAGCAGGAGAGTTGGTAATGAAAGAATATCTAGACCTGAGAGAGATAATGGACCTATTTTATTACATATCAATAGCCCATGTAGGCCTAGGATGTTTAAGACACAAAGGCCATGTGGTATGGTGCCTCAAAGCACTCTACCATTGTTATGCCCACGTGTAGCATGACCAACCTAACTACATTGTACTTCACTACCTGGAACATAGGCTTTATGGAATGCTGTCACTAAATATGATTTTTTAAATTTTTTATTTAATTTTAGTTTCTATTTTTAAAAAACAATCAAGAAATCAATTATTAGTTAATTAAATATTATTTAATATTTAATATTAAACATTTAATAAATAATTATTTTTAATTTTTATTACTTATAATTTTAATTACTTATTAATTATTTGTTATAAATTATTTATAATTAATTGTTTGTAATTATTTTAAACAATTAATTATAAATTATTACTTATTAACTATTAATAATTTAGTATTTAATAATAATTTTTAATTTTTAATTTTTAATATGTAATTATTGATTAGTAATTGTTTATATATGTATATATTTATATATAAACACAGACATAGAGAGTTATATATATATTAAAACCATTATCGAAACATCTTAACTTAACTAAAATTTTGATTTGGGTGTCAATTTTTTGTTCATGACATTTCGAATTGAATACGAAGAAAATAATTATGATTATATTTGATAAAAATTTGAAATGATTAGTAATAAAAAAAATATTATTTTTCTAAAATAAACTTAAAATTAGAATCCATCCTCAAATTGTGATAACTTTTGATCCGTATGTCTATTTGGGATATGTGATCTAACAAATCAATGATTAAAAAATGATATATGATGTTTAAAAATATAGTAACCCCAAACCTCATTTTTTCATGGTAAAAATAGAAATGTAAGGATACCAAAATATAGTTTTAAGTTAAGTTATCCTAATTTTAGAAATATAAATAGTATTTATTTTTCATTTTAGAGATTCATTATGACCTTTCAGGGTGAAAATTTTGTTTTTGGGATATAGTACCTCCGAGCAATCAAAGGGACTTTGAACTATAGGGCCTCTAGACCATAGGAGTAACTCATGTGGAGTATGAAAAAAAGACGTCTGTAGAGTCTAAACGTAGGGATTCTATGGAGGGTGAAGCTATTATGTTACCAATAAATCAAAGTATCGAAATTTTGGATTAGATGCCAGGCATATAGGGGGCTGTTGAAATTTAGGAATTGTGTTCTTGGACCTTCTAGAAAGGAAATATTCAAGAATTTTTTGCCTCTAGGACTTTAATTCATGTAAGGGTTACCAAAAAACAAAGTTAAAAAGTTTTTATATCCTAATAATAATAATAAATTAAATTATTTTGTGTCATGGACTAAAATATCTTAAAAAAATACATGATGGTGTGGAAATTGTAGTTGTATTCACTATTTTAGTGATATATTTTTCTTATATTTCTCATGGTTCAATTATTTTCTCATATTTGTCACTTTCATATACTTCTATCCAGATAATTCAAAGGTATTAATTTAGATATAAATCATGGTTATACTTTAGTGGTCATGGATATTCCTTATAGTGTGATGTTCAGGGTAAAACATTATGTGTGTGTGTGTTTATAGATACTGATATGTATGTGTGTGTATCAATTTATGTGTATTTATTTATATATTTATATGTATATATTAATATAAATGTGTTTATATGTATATATATATATTTATAAATAATTATATTTAACTATATATAGATATTTATATGTATAAGTCTAAATTTGTCTGTATTTATATATTTATTTTTATTCATTTATATATTTAAATATATTATGTGGGTGTATGTATATATATATGTGTGTGAGTACATATAAATACATACCCACATATATATATACTTATAATTATAAATATATATATATATATACATTTAAATATGTCTTCACATATTAATGTCTATTTTTGTTTATATATAATCATTTTCTAAATGAAATTCAGAATTATCTCCTCGCACGTGTCACCTCCACATTAATTTTTTCATACCACATGTTATAATTCTTAATAAACTCCACTCCACATCCATCCTTACTCCATTATCACTATACTATATCTCCCAAATTTATTCCATCATATTGTCTCCAACTATAGATATTGGGTATCTCATCGACGTCACCACTTCTTCCGCCCAATCGCCCCACCTTTGACTCTACCATCCCTCCTTCAAATTACTCTTCCCATCCCCCAATTTTTTATCACTCTACCTTATTGATGATTTTTATGCATGTCTATCCAAAACTAATTCATCCACCCACCCAATTTACTTCCACTAGTTTATCATCTTCACCCTAAGATCATCATCCATTCAAAGTTCCATACACATTCATCATTCTTTCATCCATTAAAAATCTGTATTCATCTCCCATAATTCATCCAAATGTTTCTAAAATGTATTCTATCCATATGAAATCAATGATATCTATGTTCCCTTAATCTTTATTCCAAAACAATAATAAATTTACGATCTCTTATCAGGGTTATCCATTTCACTATTTCCAAGAATCGAGGCCTTCTACACTCAGGGCCATTTCTAGTAATGTTTTACCCATGTGGTGTATTTTATTTATAATGTTTCATCTTTACATTATTTTATATGAATTTTATTTCATTTTATTTTCTTTTAAATTTTTATTACAACTATCCCCTTTATTGATTATAGATAAATTGATTCCCATTCAAATCAACTTTTTATGTGAGAGTGGTCTATATATGATGTCAACTTCATTTTACCTTTTTTGGGTTTACATCGATATTTTGTTTTCCTTATTAAATCTTGTATGTTCTATGAACCCACTTTCTCATTCAATTTCTATATTATTATTACGATATTTTTTAATTTCAGAAAATAACACTTTAGAGAATCTGAAGGTAGAGCCCCCCACATTAGGTAATCACTATGTATCATGTATGAATTTTGCTTCGTCTTCATCCCTTATTTCTTTATTAACCAAGAGAAATGGGTTTGATATATTAATTTGGATTCAAATACCGATATTTCTATTCTTTATGTTTTCAGGTTATCTTATTAGGGTCATTTGCATTATTTATTCGGTGGTGCTTTTTTATATTTTAAAATTTTCTATCTTTAAATCATGCCTTGTGCCGAGTTGAAATTCATGATGGGTTTCAATATATATTGATATTATTAATTTAGTTTTTAAAAAAAGAAATAACTTTGAATATTTTGTTTCCTTTATGTTTTTGGTAAATCTTTATCTGTGTGTTTCATATGTGACTTACCAAATTTCTTCAAGTGATTAAATGAAACATCCATAGCTCTAAGAAACAATGAAATATATAAATTATTTTTACTAGGAATGATCTTATAGTATTGAAGAATTTTTCAAATTATCTTTGAGTTGGTGGAAGGAGAAGGTACATATCATCAGGGATTACATCAAATAGCCGTAAAATTTTTAATTTTATAAAATTAATAAAGTTATTTATTTTTAAATTAGTACTATTTGAATAAATATTTATTATTTATCTCTAATTTATTCAATGAAATTATATCTTAAATTTGAATGTCTATGAAATTATATAACATATTTATTCAGTGAATATTTAACCCTAACAATATTGTATTATTTAACATTGTTTTAATTATTTTTGTAAACAATTAATGAATGTCAGGATTCAGCCTACATATCATATATAGAGAATATTAGTTTTAATTAATATTGTAGATATAATGAACATGAAATTTTCTCTTGATTTTAAAATGTTTTTATTATTTTAAAAATTAAACTATATTTATTTTTTTACTTTCTAGTACATACAACATTTCTCCACCTTGACATTTATCCTTCACATTTAATTAGTTATCCCCCCTTTATTTTTTATTCATGTCTATGTTGGGTAGTTATTCTTTTCAATCCAAAAAGTTCAATTGGGTTTTTATCATCATTGGGAATTTCTTTTACTTGGTGTATAGGTTCCCCCAAAGGATCAGTTACCTATCCATATGGGTTCTTAACTCATACTATATATATTGGTACAAATATATGATACTGTAGTTGTTTTACCATACATATCATTACAATTTATTTCTTTCTGGAAGTATAAATACCATTTAAATCATCAAAATTCAATATATTATAGATAATCTATTTTTTTTAATAATTATTTTTTAATAGTTTTAGTTTATTTATTTTTATATAATATTTTTTACTCAATGTTATTTTTCAGTTCATCATAAATCTGTATGATACATTTATTTTCAATTATTTTATGATCATTGTAACTGAAAATTTTCTTGATATAACATTCCATGCAGATTAATGAAATTATTAAAACTGTATTTTTCCAAAAAACATTTTAATTTCAAAAAATTATTTATAGTAACAGTTCATTTAAATTAATATTCATTTATTTTTCTTTTAAGAATTTTTTTTGTACAGTCTATTTGATATAGAATTTTGTATTTTAAATTGATTATTAATGTTTTTTTAGGAAATTAGTACAACAATAAGGTTATAAATAACACTGGATTGATCCCTATTATTCGATTTACTTGAATAAAGTGTTCATCTAGTATATAGTTTTTTTTCGACCATCTTGATTAATTGTATGGTTTTGAATATATATATATGTGTGTGTGTGTTTGTGTGTGTGTTTATTATATATATGTATGTATGTATGTATGTATGTATGTATGTATGTATATATTTATATATATTCATTTTTAAAATTATTTATATTCAGATTCATATACTTGTTGTTCTATACATATATAATCTTCTATACATATATATGTATTCTACAATGAATATATATGAAATTCACCTATTTATTTCTCTTTATATATATATAAACACTTAATATTCTATATATTTATATATATATATATTCCGATACAAGTATTCTTCTATATGTATATATGAAATTCATATATGTATTTTCCATACATATATGTATTTTGATGTTTCCTATGCATAAATGAATTTCAAATATATATGATCCTATATAAATATATGAATTATGAATATATATGTAATATGTAATAAATATATGTATTCTACTATAAATAAATAAATAAATACATATATACATATATATATATATAATGCATATATGCATATATGCATTCTACTATGAATATATATATATGTGTGTATCATGTTATACAAATATGTGTCATGTTATACATATATTTATCCTAATATTCATATATGTATTCTTTTATACATATATATTTTCTACTATATATATTTTTGTGTGCGTGTATGTGTGTGTGTGTGTTTGTACATTATTCTTCACATTTTTATACTATATATATACACATATTCTGTTAAATATATGTTTTATTCTACACACACACACAAACATATATATATACATATGTATGTATTTTGTAGTATACAAAAATATGTATTTTTTTAATTTTTAGTCATATATATCTAGATATATTTGGTTATACATATAGATATATTCTACTATATTCAGATACATTAAATTATAACTAATTGATTGAAATCTTAAGACATTATATAATAAAACACCACATTGACAGAAAAAATTAGGTTATTAGGCCACCCTCTACAACACCAAAACATGTGATGTATAAATCCTCACTTAATTAATCAACAGTATGAGAGATACCACTATATTCATACACCTTTAGGATTGAATTATACATTTGTTTTCTAATATTTCCGAAATGATTTTTTCTACATTATATGTTTTGACCTATTTTAATACCGGGATCAGTTTTGAAACTAATAATAAAAAAATCAACACATTTAACAGATATGATACGTGGAAAATTTATAATTTTTAAATTTATTGATATTTACTATTTGTAAAGAAAAAATTAATTGTCTACATTGATTTCATATTTTCCTTCTCTTGATTAAATATATATAAACATGTATTATAAATAACTAGATATTTCATTTTCATTTTTAATTTATTAATTTAGTTCACTATATATAATAGATCAATTTTTATTAGTTAAAACGTGATTAGTAGAGAATTGTTTATTTAATGAATTCCAAATTTTGAGTTCTATTATTTTTAAATTCACTAATTCAAAATAGATCTTCCAAATATTAATGTATATTCCAAAAATTGGAGTTTTGATATTTATTATTTCTTCTTCAATTAATCCATACATTTTCACTATTTTTTTATTTTCACCTGTTTAATTGTTTTTCTTATTTCTTAATTTGAGGAAACATAAAGTTTAATCTATTATTTATGAATTTTTGTACATTTATACTTATGAATGAAAATATTTTGAAATTTTAGTTATTTTAATATAATTTTTTTGGTCAGTGTTTTCATTATTTTGATATATATTATTTTCTCATTTAAGAATTAATATATATATATATATGTTTAGTTTCCCGAAAATCATATATTTTATTTCTTATTTTAATTACAAATGTTGAAATTATAGTTACATATGAATCTTATATTTGACCAATTTTTTTATCCTTGATCATCATAAAATAAAAATTCACTTCCAACTACTTTTATTCCACATTCTTCACATATAAATGTAGATTTATATAAGAAATATATTCTGAAAATATGTATGTAATTATATTCATTTTGTTAAACAATTTTTATTTCAAATTTAGTTTTCTAAACCATTTATAATGTAATATTTTTCAACCAATATTTCATTTCAATTACTCATATTCATGCATTCTATAATACAATTCATAATATATTATACTACTAATATATTGTGATCACTATGGATTTTTTTATTCATTATAAAATATAGTTATATTTATTTAGAGTCATAACTTCATGTGTTTAAATGTTATTTTTAACTTTTCCAACCTAATATGTATCTATCCATATGTAGACGTGCACCTCATTAAGTTAAAATCATATCTTATATCATATAACAGAATATTATTCTCTCAAATAGGCTTACATGGATTTAATTCAATATTAACTCTAGTTTTTCAATTTTCATTACGAAGGCCACAATTTCTAGTATAGATGCCACTAATAGATTGTTTAATTTATATGGAAACATATAATTAAATTCATTATGTCACTAAATTTTCTATTGGCACACATGAACCAGATTAAGTGAAAAGCATACCTCGGATCATACATTATAGGATTATTCACTCTAATAGGCCACTATGCATTTAACTAAATATGCACTTCAATTTTTCATTTGTCAATCTGTAATATAATTTTTGTTATGTAGGGGTTGATGATATACACTTTTATTCAAGTAAAAATATATAATCGAATTCATTATGCCACTACCTTTTCTCATGAATTATAAAAGGAATCAAATGAAATTTATATTTGTTCTAAAAATGTTATTGTTTGAATTTTCCAATTTTAATTTCACATTTTAATCTACATAATCATATATCATTGTATGTTTTTTTGTTTCACCATGGTATGTTTGGTTTCTTTATGTATTCACTATCTTTATATTTTATGATCATAATTATAATTAAATATTACATGTTCTATACTTTATTTTACATAACATTGGAACATATAACCATTTATATATACACTTCCTTAAATGAGGGAAATATTTATTAGTATCTACCAACCTATTTCAGTATCACAACCTTATTATCAAATGAAACAAACCCATCATGATTTTCTCACACTTCTAGATTACTACCTCCCCGACAACCCCCTCTAGTAATCCTTGCCTCAATTTTTAAGAAGTGTCTTCTAGCCTTAGATCATGTAGTGGAATGTTTATAAAATGGATAATATAACGGGTTATAATATAATTTTATAAGTTATGTAGTTTAACTTCATTTGAAAATATATATATGAAGTAACATCTTAAATTGAAATGAAAATAAATTATGATGTTTGCTTTTCTGAAATGATATGATATTTTTTATGGTCTAATTTTCATATTTTGAACTAGACATAGATTTCTTGAATGGCCCAAAGGCCTTCATTTGTATATTGATTTTTGATAACCCCCTTATGTTCTTGTATTTTTAAAAATTTCTTGATCCATGATGAATAAAACATGCAAGAAATTACCTTTTGAGACAGTTACTTGGTTTATTTTTTGTCATTTTGAGTCAAAGTAAGCATATGTGTAGTTGAATGTATAAAATGAAAAATATAGGATGTTTATTACTAATTTTTTTTAATCATTTTCCCATAAAATTGTTTGTCCTGATTTCAATTCTTTGGAATAACTAGAATATATAAATGAATCTTGATGATGGGTTCAATTGGTAAGAAACTCTACCAAATTATTCCATAGACTATGTAGATTTATTAAAGTTCCATTTCCTTATTTAAATTGCGATATATATTTTTTCACCCATTTAAAAAAACATTCGATTTCTTAATTTACTTCAAAAAGAATATTCTTATTTTTTAATTCAAATGATGTTGCATGTTTTTTTAGTAATATAAGTTTCACATGCATGCACATTTATCATTCATAAAGAATATTGGGCTATTTAATTAGCACTATGTAAATGAATATATTTTATTGAGATATAATCTTATATAAAAACATAAATTACATACATATTTTTATATAAATATACACATATAATGTTTTCTACTATTTTTATATATACTACTCTATACAACATTTTATTTTTCATCCGAAATTAATTTTTAAAAATTATTATGACGAATTATACATTGGTTAAAAACTAATTAATATCTATAAATGATTTTAGGAGTTTGAAATAATAGTTTTTGTGAAATATTCTATCAATGAAGTCATTTTTCATAATTTCATTATACAATTGTTATATTAACCATCCTTAACACACATGTAAATGATCTCTATTCAATTTTATAATAGATATACCATTAAATTATTTTTATGCAATTTAATAGTAGATAAATATTTCTATGAAATTTTATAATATAAAATGAACTAACTTATTCTCTTCCATATATGATTTCTATGAATCTCTATTTTTAATGTATTATAATATTTTTATCTTTCACAAAATTGATTCCCTAAATTACAATAATTTTTTAGTTTCATATTTTATTAAACACAATGGTTTATAGACCTATTCATTTTTACATGATAATAATTGGTTATATATATTTTATGTGAGGATATATATAAATATATATCTCCTTGTGTGTGTGTGTCCATATATATATATATCTGTGTGTGTGTGTGTATATTTATTATGTAGGTGACCTTCCACATATGACCTGTATTTAGACTGGATGACCAATTATTATGAGGAAGATAATTTCTATCATAAAATATCACACGGAGAAGCTTTGTAACATCAGTTAAAAAAAGATTCCTGATTTTATGATATGTTTCTATATCCACACAACACATTAATTGAGAGATGATCGAATCAAGAAGTAACCATCTTCAATCAAAAATTTCAAAAAAAAAGTTTCCATGAGATGAAGTCATAGCACAATATAGAAAAATATGGTTAGTATCTTCTTGGTGTTGGTTACAAATATGACACTTAGAGAAAAGTTGAATCCTAAAAGAATGAAAACACATGTCAGTGGGGACTCTGTTGTGAGTAATATGCCTAAAAGAGTAATCCTTGAGGGATTAATCCATAGTTTTTCAAAAAAACATTAATGAATATGGTTTTTAATTCCATGATAGCCCTTATCAAATGGATTTCAACAAGTAGTCAAAGTAATGTTTATAAGTTTTCTATCATGATTTCCTCATATCCAAACAATTTTTTGTGGTAAATATTTATTTTCTTAAGGAGACGAGCATGAAATTTTGTAAACAATTAATGAGTGTACCATTTTGGAGAAAATTTTAGATTTAACATGTTAGATTCTACCAGCCATTGAGAGATATTTAACCTTCAAAGTGGAAAGTTGATTGAGTATTTGGTCAACAGTGTTAGAAAAGTAACTAGATTTAGGAGTTCCCAAAAAAATGGGTACATCGAGATACGTAAAAGGGAAGGATCATTCATTGATACCTAAACCATTGATAATATTACATTTTCTATTAGAAGGAATATTTTTACCAAAGAAGGAAAAATATTTGTACCTGCTAATGGTTTGACCAGAGAATTCTTCATAATGTGAGAGGGAACTTTTGAGACTTTGAATATTTATTTTATCTCTTTGTAAGAAAATGATGATTTTATAAGAATATAAAAGATGTGTGGGAACATTTAAGTTCTTAGAAGCCTAAATAGGCTTATGCTTAATCTAGTCAAAAGGTGAGTGAGAAATATTCTTAAATAATATTCCCCGATTGAAAAAAGAATGGAAGAGAGGGGATCACCTTGTATAACTCCCTTGGTGAATTTAATTTAACCCTTAGGGGAACCATTGACAAGGATGGATATAGTATCCGATTTGAAAAAATAATTTATTATACTGATGAAGGAATCATTAAAACCAATACTCTGAAGAACCTTTAAAATAAAACTAAAATCAATGATATGAAGGTATTTCCTGATATCAAGTTTAATAGAAATATTTCCTCCCCTGGTGGCTTTGTCTAAAGTGTTAGTGCATTCATAGGTAAGAAAAATTAAATATTATATAGACATACCCTTCATAAATCCAAATTGATTCCATGAGAAAAATTTATTACTTAAAGTAGTATGTTTAATTGTAAGAAGTATAATGATGATTTTATAAAGTTTGTTAATAAAAAAAATAGGTTTGATGAGATGAATCTATAAATCATTATCCACTTTAGGAATTAGATAAAGATATTGTATATTCAACCCATGAGTAAGAAGGTCATTGGAAAAAATATATTTTCTATGTTTGAAAACATCATTTTGAATGACCTCCTAGAAGTGATGATAGAAACTAATATTGAAACCATCAGAGCCTAGAGCACTATCTAGATTAAGGCTAAAACAGTATCATTGATTTCATGATCAAGGGGGATACTTAAAAGATTATAATTATCTTTCTCATTTATCATATCTGATGTGACATCAAGAATAAGGTCATTGTTGATATATGGGCTATTAAAAATATTTTCATAATAAGAGACAACATTATTAGGGATGTCATCCTTAGTATTAATGAGGGTGTACCTGTCTCTAGTAAAAGTGAGAGGTCTTCAAACATTCCTGATTATTTGAAGCGAGTTGTAGAAATTAGTGTTTCTATAACCATATGAGATCCATCTGGTTTTGAAGATTTTATTGCACATTTTTTCTTTATGGATGAGAAATGCACTAAGTTTCATATATGTATTTATTTCATGTTGAGGATCCGTAATGAAATCAAATATAGTATCGGTATTTTGAAATTGGATATGTTCATTCTCAAGAATTGATATTTCATTATCGATTTGTTTATATTTTAAACTATAAGATCCTTTAAGACACTACTTAAGATGTTTTATCTTGATTATACAATCAAAATATTCATTTTAATGATTTATAGATACCCAAAAAAAAATATGATGTTCGAACACTCAGGTTCAGAGGACAAAGCACTGTTAAATCTGAAAGGAAGAATGAGTTTAAAAATTTTGATATAAATACTGAAAAGGATGGGATGATGATCATATATAATATTAGGATGTTTAATTCTATAGATAGTGTCCCCTTAATCTATAGTATACTCATTCGTGAAAGATCTATCCAATTTTCTAGAAATTACCCTTTTGTAGTGCCTTCTATAGTAAGTGAACATGGAACTAGTTGTCACGACCCGTCCTCGGGGCCCATGCCGTGACTACCCCAGGCCCGCCTTCCATAGGCCAGGGGCTGGTGACTAGCACCAAGGCGTAAATCCCGGAAAAAGGGAATGCATTCCCTTTGTATAGTAAACCACAAACACCACAGAGCAAGCATGCAGAAGTAAGCACTATGTAAAAACTGGTACAACAGTAAGTGCGGAAAGTAAGTGGGCTAGGATACAAACCCAAACTGAAAGTAAAGTACAACTCAAAAGGGAAAACAACAACTGAAAAGTAAATCCGCAACGTCAATCCGTCCACTGTAAATCCCACCTGAAAGGTGGGTACAGATAGCCTCCACAGCTCCTCGGGTCCAGCCGTCCGCTCTGAGTACGTCTCGCCCAGTGGTCCACCTCCAGGTACCGTCTTGCTCAGCAAGCCTCAACCATGATCATCACTGTCTGTCGTCTGCAACCAACACAACGTAGTGCGGGCATAGCCCGTGCAGGGGTGAGTATAACCTACTCAGTAGGGACCCCGAGACCCCCGAAGGTCTCCTATAAGCCACAAGGATAATCCACGAAGGAAAGATACAATCACGAAGTAACATCTGAAACTACTTAAGTATATGCCCATACATATACCTAAGTCATCAAATCTCGTTGAGCTCCAACATCCGAGCCCAAGCACAACCCAGTCCACACAGGAAATCAAAACGTAAATCCACACAGGATAGCACAACACAATCCACATAGGAAAGAAACACGTAAATCCACACAGGATAGCCCAACACATTATACATAGGAAGGAAAAATGTAAATCCACACTGGATAGCACAACACAATCCACATAAGAAAGACAAATGTAAATCCACACAGGATAGCACAACACAATCCACATAGGAAAGCAAAACAAGATTCAGCTCACACAGGAATACTTCTTAAATGACGATAGAGATGATCAGATGTAGCCACTCATTCATCTAAGCCGTCAGACCCACAAAGGATCGGTAGGTACTATCCCCCGCAATGACCAACACAGGTTCTATCATGAAGTTGAAACCATATTTATTGGTAAACTCCATCTCCATCAAGTACAGTAGTTAGGCCGCTACAACCAAGCACTTCCCTCTATCCTTGGACTGTTGTAGTACTCCACCTATCGAGTACTGTGGGCCAGTTGCTAAAACCAAGCACTTACCACTATGGGTCTGCCGCTACAACCAAGCGCTCCCCCTCATAGCCTCTAGAGGTACTCCTTCTGTTGAGTACCACGGGTCAGCCGCTACAACCAAGCGCTCCTCCGTCGTGGGTATGCCGCTACAACCAAGCTCTCCCCTATGCTGATACAACCAAGTGCTCCTCCGTCATGGGTCTACCGCTACAACCAAGCGCTCCCCCTCATAGCCTCCAGATGTAGTCCTTTTTTTGAGTGCCGTGGGTCTGCCGCTATAACCAAGCGCTTCCCACTCGGCTATCCGTAACACACCGAGTCGTCCGATCAGCAGTCGTCAAGTCTCAACAGGCTCTAGGGTTTCCGCACACAGCATGCTCGTTCCGGGAGGGTCCGCTCCACGAGCAAAGAGGTCGATGCGTCAACTGACACATAGTTCGGAGTTGATGTATCCCAAAAGTACTGTAGTGGTCACTACCGAACCCCCAGAGGATTCCCGTACTGTCTTCATTGTCATCGCAGACGCAGCCAGCTCTAGGGTTCCCGCACATAGCAAGCTCGCTCAGGAGGGTCCGCTCCATGAGCAAAGAGGTCGATGCATCAACTGACACATAGTTCAGAGTTGATGTATTCCAAATGTATCATTGTGGTCACTACCGAACCCATAGAGGATTCCCGTACTTCCTTCATTGTCGTCGCAAACGCAGCTAGCTCTAGGGTTCCCGCATATAGCAAGCTCGCTCGGGAGGGTCCGCTCCACGAGCCAAGAGGTCGATGCATCAACTAACACATAGTCCGGAGTGGATGTATCCCAAATGTACCGTAGTGGTCACTACCTAACCCACATAGGATTCCCGTACTATCTTTATTGTCGTCGCAGACGCAACCAGCTCTAGGGTTCCCACACACAGCTAGCTCGCTCGGGAGGGTCTGCTCCACGAGCCGAGGGGCTGATACATCAACTGACACATAGTCCAGAGTTGATATATCCAAAATTTCCGTATCGCAAAAAGGAACTCAACGTCGCAGACGGCGCGTCAAACAGACGTCCGGTCTCAGAGTTATTGGCTTTTTCGTTACAGGGGCCCGGTTGGTTTTTAAGGCAAAACCAACACGACCGTACTCCACCTGCGACCAAACCTCGGGCAGAGTAAGCCAAAATATCCATATCACTTAGAGGAAATCAACAAATTAGACGGCATGTCAATCGGACGTCCGAAGCTCAAGATATGAGTGTTTCCGCTCCGAGGGCTTGGTTGGTTTCGTGTACGAACCAACCCTATTGAACACAGAGTATTCCGAACCTTGAGTGTAATATACCGAAACGACCGTCTCTATCCAAGGATCGCATCTCCACTGACGGCGCATCGTTTGGAGGCCCATAGCTCATGTTACATTCAAAAGAAAGAAAAGGTCCGAGAACGGGGGGTCTGGGCCCGGACCGACCCGGCCCAACCCCCCCTGGGTCGGCCCGAACCGGGTCGACCCGACCCGGTCGCCTGGCGGCTCAGCCGTGATGGCCGAGCAGTTGCAAGGGGGCGTCGCCCCTCCCCCCCCCCCCCCCCCCCCCCCTTGAAGATTTTAGCGGCACTACGTGGGTGGCCGCCTCTCGCCAACGGACGCGGCAATGCCACATCCTACCTTCAGTTCCGCGCAGCCGCCGGCGCCGCTGGTGGAGTCTGCAGGCCACCGGAGTTGCTCCGGTGGTCCGATTTCATTTCTGTCTGCGCCATAGCTCATCCCGGGTCCCGTTTTTCACAGCGGAAAAAACAAATCGTCTCTCCGGCCCATTTTGTCGTCGTCCGCCATTCCGCACACCAAGAACAAAAGGGCAGTGGGTTTGGACTTGTTCGTTGGTCCGCACCCACCGCGTTAGCGGTTTGAAACAACACCATAATTCCCTAGCAATTAAAAAACCTTGACCCGCAATAATAATCTGTGGACCAACTTGTTAATTGGTTGGTCCACGTTCTTGCCTTGGAGGAAAACAAACATGGGTATTATCATTTTCAAAACGACCCCTACCTCAACGTCGTCGTCGGACACGAGTTCGTCTCGGAATTGACCGTCGCGGAAGAAAAGGATCATCGCGTCGCGGAAGGTAATCGCTGTCGCGCGGCACTCGGCGTTGCGTAGACAAACTCCGAGGATCAAGAACATACAGATTTAATTATAATAATTAAATCCATGTTGATGTTACAATCCACAAAGAATTAAAAGGACCGCAATCCCCTACCTCAAGATGCCGATCGAAGATTGTCGCGGGGATGGATCATCGTGGACGAAGCATCGCGGAGGGGGAATCATCGGTATCACGTCGTCGATCTCCGGGGGGTCTGGCATTTTTCGTCGCCCTTCGTCGGAGGTCGGTGTTCTTCGCGTTCTTCGTGTTCTTCAAGAAGGAGGATTAAGGACATAAAGTTTCCTTCAAATCCCCTCAACGAACCATCCTCAAGAATACAAGTGCTCGTCTTATTTCATTACATTCCAACAAACGAAATCATGTTACAAAATGAACAAATTAATTCACAGAATTAATTTCAACGAATAAACCGCCCAATTAATAGGGGCGTTAATAATTTAGAAAATGTGTCAGTTTACTTTCATTAAAAAGGGTTTTCGCGGGTGTGTTACTTAGGGGAAGAGAAACAGTGGGTCTCGTGCGGGCCCTACCTCAAAAATATCCTACCAAGAGGGTAAGATATTTTGGGTTCCACCCTATCTGCTTCAACTCATCTTAAGCAGCTTAAAGTGGCATTAAGCGGTTTAAGTTAAATAAAATAATGTTTGTCGTACCACATTATTTTATTTCTTAACTTAAAACCCAAAAATTAAAAACCACTCCTGAGCAAACACAACTCCGAAGGAGGCGTTTCTAAGAAAAAACCAGCACTGTGATTCCATCGTTGCCCTCAGAATTTGATTCCGAGCACCGGTTCAAAAGTTAGAAAAACCTGCTCATTCGTTCATTGAACGTACCCAAGCCAAACTTCAGAAAATGATTCCGGGCACACCGGGCCTCGGAATCAGGTGCCGTCAGAAACTGCATTCTTGTAAAATTTAAGAGAAAATTAAGAATAAAAATTCCTTGAAATTTACGGGTCTTTACATCCCTCCCACCACACGGCTTTACATCCCCGTAAAGATACATCATAAACTAGGGAAACAAAAGCGGGTACTGAGCACGCATCTGAGCTTCCCGCTCCCAAGTGCTCTCCTGGAGGTCCTCGTGCTGCCATCTGATGCACAGAAGAGGAATCGACCGTCCACGTAGGACCCGCTCCCGTCGATCCTCGATCTCCACTGGGACCTCCGTAAAAGTCTCCCCATCATCAACGCCCAACTCCCCATGGTCAGTGATATGCGTCGGGTCGTGCGGGTACCTCCTCAGCTGAGATACATGGAAGACGTCGTGTACCCGGTGCAATTGAGGTGGTAGAACCAGGCGATAAGCCACCTCGCCAATCTTGATGAGGACCTGGAATGGTCCGATGAAGTGTGGAGACAACTTGCCGCCTCAGCCAAATCTCTATAACTCACGTCGAGGTGTGACCCGTAAGGAAACGTGGTCGCCATCCTCGAACTCTAGTGGTCTCCACCTCCTGTCAGCACAAGACTTTTTCCGGCTCTGAGCTGTCCTCATCCTCTCTTGGATGACTTGGACCTTTCTGGTCCTACTCGAGCTGCTGAGATTTCTTCTTTGTTGAGAAGAGAAATCGGGTCTCATCCCCTAGATGAACCACGTTCTTCACCTAATACAGTCAATCTCGTCATGGATGATACAAACCCATAGCAAGGATGATGTCGTAAGGCCTTGACGCTACTACCAATAGATCCAACCGTTACTCTCGCCTCTAAGGCTTGAGTCACACAATCGGCATCAGTGTGTGGTCACTAGGTCTCCTCCATTAGGTATCTCAAAGTGAGGGTCAAGTCAATGGTTTTTAAACTGGAACCTCTTAGTAACAACACAATGAGAGGACAGGAAGGTAAACACCAAAAGAAAGGTGTCTTTTATTACTGCAGATCAATGTACAAAGACACAAAACACATACAAACAAACATCAACAACTCTAGAAGAAGCATAAAGAAAAGTCTCCAGGTATGGAGCTAGTCCCGCTCCTATCCATATGCTCCCAGAGCTCCACGATTGTAGGCCTCAGCTGACTGAAGCTGAGGTCTCCCATGTCCACTAGCTCCCTGCGGTCGGGGTGGACCTCCTGGTGGTGGTGGTGGTGGTAGAGTCTCATAGCGTCACCCACCACCTGCTGCTCGGCCAGCTCCACTCCCTCGTCCACCTGCTCCATGCGGACCGCCACGGTTGACCCTCTGCCTCTACCTGGGTGGCCCCTCAACCGTCTGCTGCTCCTCGGAAAGGTGGGTTGGGCAGTCACGAGCTAGGTGACCAACCCCGCCGTATGAGTAACACTGTCCGATCATGGAAAGTCGTTGTCCACCCCAGGTGCCTCTCACAAACGATCCTGTGTCACGCGGTTGACCACCGGTAGGTCTATTCCTCTTGGACCCTTGCGTCATCGGTCTACTGCCCGCTGCAGAAGACTCTGCCACATGTCGGCTAGTGGTGGGTCCTGCTGCTGGAGTCTGCTCAGCAAGGAAACTCTCCACTAAGAGAGCTCTCTCCAACACCCCTGTCTGTGTCGGAATTCTGTGAGAAACAACTGAAGCTCTGATCTCTCTCCTGAGCCCCTGCTCGAAGGTTAGGGCCCTGAAGAATGGGACACGTACCATATCCGTGGAATAGCGTGAGAGATCGGTAAACCTCGCCGCGTACTGGGCTACTGTCATTCTGCCATGCCGAAGCTGTAGTAGCTCTTGAATTTGCACCGTTTGGAGGGTGGCTGAGACGAATTCTGAGCGAAAAAGGCTCTCAATGTCCGTCCAATGGAGTGTTGCCTCGTCGTGCACCTGGAGCATCAAGCTCCAGCATCTGCCTGCTGCCGCGTGCAGTATGCTCGCTGCGAGGATCACCATGAGGTATGCTTGTGTCCTCACTAACCGAAAAAATCGCACCACTGCCTCCAGCCAGTCCTCGGCTGCATGTGGGTCCATCTCCCCGCGGGACCTGGGTGGTCGCTGGCGCTGGAACTCATGTAGTGCACTAAGGCGACATGCAACATCAGCGGCTGGGGATTGAAGCATCGGTGGCCCGATGGGTAGAGGTACCGCTGGTGCCTTAGCTGTCAAAGGGCCCTGTACAGAAGCCTCATCGCTCGGCGGGCTTTCGTCACGCTCAACTCTCAGAACCCTAGCTGGCTGCCATCATGGGGCCATCCTGAAAAGGGAAACAGGTGCGCCATGATCAGAATAGTATACCTAGTGAGCTGACACAATGTAATCACAAAGAAAACATGAAACACACACATGCAATCAATGTTTTCGTGCATTAAGTCAGAAATCAAAAGTCAGGGTCCTGGTGTACGGATACATCGACCTCTGCACCAACACTAGACTCCCTGAACTAATAACCACACCCAATATGCTAAACACTATTGCTTCTCATAGAAAAAGATCAGAGTCCTGAGTTCTGCGGTAGAATCGAACTCCTTTGATACCAATTTGTCACGACCCGTCCTCGGGGACCGTTCCGTGACTACCCCAAGCCCGCCTTCCATAGGCCAAGGGCTAGTGACTAGCACCAAGGCGTAAATCCCGGAAAAAGGGAAGGCATTGCCTTTGTATAGTAAACCACAAACACCACAGATCAAGCAGGCATAAGTAAACACTAAGTAAAAACCGGTACAACAGTAAGTTCGGAAAGTAAGTGGGCCAGGATACAAACCCAAACTGAAAGTAAAGTACAACTCGAAAGGGAAAACGACAACTGAAAAGTAAAGCCGCAGCGTCGAGCCGTCCACTGGAAATCCCACCTGAAGGGTGGGTAAGATAGCCTCCACAGCTCCTCGAGTCCAGCCGTCCACTCCGAGTAGATCTCACCCAGTGGTCCACCTCTATGTACCATCCTGCTCCGCAAGCCTCAACTGCGGTCAGAGCTGTCTGTCGTCTGCAACCAACACAACGTAGTGCGGGTATAGCCCGTGAAGGGGTGAGTATAAGCTACTCAGTAGGGACCCCGAGACCCCCGATGGTCTCCCAGAATCCTCAAGGATAATCCACAAAGGAAAGATACTATCACGAAGTAACATCCGACACTTCTTAGGTATATGCCCTTACATATACCTAAGTCCTAAAATCTCATTCGGCTCCAACATCCGAGCCCAAGCACAACCCATTCCACACAGGAAAGAAAAACGTAAATCCACACAGGATAGCACAACACAATCCACATACGAAAGTAAAACGTAAATCCACACAGGATAGCACAACACAATCCACATAGGAAACCAAAACGTAAATCCACACATGATTGCACAACACAATCCACATAGGAAATCAAAACGTAAATCCACACAGGATAGCACAACACAATCAACATAGGAAAGAAAAACAGGATCCAGCTCACACAGGAATACTTCTTGAATGACGATAGATATGATCAGATGTAGCCACTGATTCATCTAAGCTGTCAGACCCACAAAGGATCGGTATGTAGTACCCCCCACAATGACCCACATAGGATCGATCATTAAGTTGAAACCATAGCTATTGGGAAACTCCTTCTCCATCAAGTACAGTGTTTACGCTGCTACAACCAAGCGCTTCCCTCTAACCTTGGACTGCTGTAGTACTCCACCTATCGAGTACTGTGGGCCAGCTACTACAACCAAGCACTTCCCAACATGGGTCTGCCGCTACCACCAAGCGCTCCCCCTCATAGCCTCTAGAGGTACTCTTTTTGTTGAGTACCACGGGTCAGCCGCTACAACCAAGCGCTCCTCCGTCATGGGTCTGCCGCTACAACCAAGCGCTCCCCCGTTATGCTACAACCAAGCGCTCTTCCGTCGTGGGTCTGCCGCTACAAACAAGTGCTCCCCCTCATAGCCTCTAGAGGTACTCCTTTTATTGAGTACCGCGGGTCTGCCGCCACAACCAAGCGCTTCCCACTAGGCTATTAGTAACACACCGAGTCGTTCGATCAGCAGTCGTCAAGTCTTAACTGGCTCTAGGGTTTCTGCACACAACATGCTCATTCCGAGAGGGTCCGCTACATGAGATAAGAGGTCGATGCATCAACTGACACATAGTCCGGAGTTGATGTATCCCAAAAGTACCGTAGTGGTCACTACCGAACCCACAGAGGATTACCGTACTATCTTCATTGTCGTCGCAGATGTAGCCAGCTCTAGGGTTCCCGCACATAGCAAGCTCGGGAGGGAGGGTCCGCTCCACGATCCAAAAGGTAGATGCATCAACTGACACATATTATGTAGTTGATGTATCCCAAAGGTACCGTAGTGGTCACTACCGAACCCACAGAGGATTCCTATACTGTCTTCATTGTCGTCGCAGGCGCAGCCAGCTCTAGGGTTCCCGCACACAGCAAGCTCGCTCGGGAGGGTCCGATCCACGAGCCAAGAGTTCGATGCATCAAATAACACATAGTCCGGAGTTGATGTATCCCAAAAGTACCGTAGTGGTCACTACCGAACCCACAGAGGATTCTCGTACTGTCTTCATTATCGTCGCAGACGCAGCTAGCTCTAGGGTTCCCGCACACAGCAAGCTCGGGAGGGAGGGTCCGCCCCATGAGCCGAGGTTCTGATACATCAACTGACACATAGACCATAGTTGATGTATCCAAATGTTCCGTATCGCCAATAGGAACTCAAATTCGCAGACGGTGCGTCAAATGGACGCCCGGTCTGAGAGTTATTGCCTTTTTCATTCCAGGGGCCCGGTTGGTTTTTAAGGCAAAACAAACCCGACCATACTCCACCTGCGTCCGAACCTCAGGCGGAGTAAGCCAAAAGATCCATCTCACTTAGAGGAAATCAACAAAGTCAACGACACGTCAATCGGACGTCTGAAGCTCAAGATATGAGCATTTCCGTTCCTAGGGCCCGGTTGGTTTCGTGTACGAACCAACTCGGCCGAACCCAAAGTATTCCTAATCCTTGAGTGTAATATACCGAAACGTCCGTCTCGATCCAAGGAGCGCATCGCCGCTGAAGGCACATCGTTCGGAGGCCCGTAGCTCAAGTTATTAGCAAAAGACTGAAAAGGTCTGAGAACGGGGGGTCTGGGCCCGGACCGACCCGGCCCAACCACCCCTGGGTCGGCCCGAACTGGGTCGACCTGACTTGGGTCTGGGTCCGACCCGGCCGGTGCGGCCCGGCCCGGCAGCCTGGCGGCTCGGCCGTGATGGCCGAGCAGGTGCAAGGGGGCGCCGCCCCCCCTTGAAGATTTCTGCGGCCTCGCGTGGGGGGGCGCCTCTCGCCAACAGACGCGGCAATGCAGCATCCTGCCTTCGGTTCCGCGCGGCCGCGGAACCGCACCCCACCGCCGCGGCCGCGCCGCCGGTGGAGTCCGCGGTCCACCGGAGTTGCTCCGGTGGTCTGATTTTATTTCCGTCTGCGCCGTAGCTCATCCCGGGTCCCGTTCTTCACTGCGGAAACAACAAATCGTCTCTGCGGCCCGTTCTGTCATCGTCCGCCATTCCGCACACCAAGAAAAAAAGGGCGGTGGGGTCGGACTTGTTCGTTGGTCCGCACCCACCGCGTTAGCAGTTTGAAACAACACCATAATTCCCAGCAATTAATAAACCTCGACCCGCAATAATAATCCGTGGACCAACTTGTTAATTAGTTGGTCCGCGTTCTTTCCTTGGAGGAAAACAAATATGGGTATTATCATTTTCAATATGACCCCTACCTCAACATCGTCGTCAGACGCGAGTTCGTCGTGGAATTGACCGTCGCGGAAGAAAAGGATCGTCGCGTCGCGGAAGGGAGTCGCTGTCCCGCGGTACTCGGCGTCGCGTAGACAAACTCCGAGGATCAAGAACATAGAGATTTAATTATAACAATTAAATCCATGTTGATGTTATAATCCACAAATAATTAAAAGGACCGCAATCACCTACCTCAAGATGCCGATAAAAGATTGTCGCGGGGATGGATCGTCATGGAAGAAGCGTCCCAGAGGGAGAATTGTCGGCGTCACGTCATCGATCTCCGGGGGTCTGGTGTTTTTTGTCGCCCTTCGTAGGAGGCCGGTGTTCTTCGCATTCTTCGCATTCTTTACAAAGGAGGATGAAGGACTTAAAGTTTCTGTCAAATCCTCTCAACGAACCATCCTCAAGAAGACAAGTGTTGGTCTTATTTCATTACATGCCAAAAAACGAAAACGTGTTAAGAAGCGAACAAATTAATTCAAATAATTAATTTCAACGAATAAACCGCCCAATTAATAAGGGCGTTAAGAATTTAGAAAACGCATCAGTTGACTTTCATTAAAAAGGGTTTTCGTGGGTGCGTTACTTGGGGGAAAAGAAACGGTGGGGCTCATTTAGGCCCCACCTCAGAAATATCCTACCAAGAGGGTAGGATATTTTGGGTTCCACCCTATCCGCTTCAACTCAGCTTAAGCAGCTTAAAGTGATATTAAGAGGCTTTAACTAAAATAAATTAAAGTTTGTCGTACCACATTATTTTATTTCTTATCTTAAATCCCAAAAATTAAAAACCACTCCCGAGAAAATGCAACTCCGGAAGAGGCGTTTCTAAGAAAAAACCAGTGTTGCGATTCCTTCGGTGCCCTCAGAATTTGATTCGAGCACTGGTTCAAAAGTTAGAAAAACCCCGCTCATTCATTCACTGAACGTACCCATGCCAAACTTCAAAAATTATTCTGGGCACACAGGGGCTCGGAATTAGGTGCTGTCAGAAACTGCATTCTTGTAAAATTCCAAAGAAAATTAAGAAAAAAATTTCATTGAAATTTACGGGTCTTTACACTTGTAAGGTTGATTTCTACAATATTATTATCCTCAACAGAGTCTTTAAATTATATCAAGGGGATAGAAGAATGGGGAGGTATAATTTTCTTACTGGAGGAAAGAATCACATTAAAATCACCAACCATAAACCAGGGATTATTAATGTCGTTAGCCAAATAAGAAAGGTCATGCCAAAGTAGTTTTCTAACTTGGAATCTATTTTTAGCATAAAAAATGAATAAAAAATTTGATAATAATAAAAATGAAATTCAAAAGTAAATATCTTCTCATAAATGTTTAAAACCTTTACATTCTATAGAGAATAATGATAAAAAACAAGATAGTTTCTACAGAAATTCCATATTTGCACGCACCTAAAAAATATAACCACACGAGAAAAGGTGCATAATTTTTTTTATAAAAAGTTGATTTTAGGTTTAGAAATAGAAAATATTTTAGGTCTATGTGTATTAAAAAATACTTTAAGAATAATAAAGGTGTAAGGGTTTGAAATACCCTGACAATTCCAAAAAAGAAAATTCATTGGAACTTGAATTTGGGGTTGGAACCCCCTTTTTTACTTCTAGTGCCCTTCCCCCCAAGTAGATATTCTAGTGTTTTTTAATGATTTCAGAATAGGTTTATTTCCGTATTTACTCATGGAAGAAGTATACAATATGTTATAGGTACCCGCATTAGCATCACCCTGGGGTTTTTCGCGTGTTTTATCCTTCAATGGGGTAACCACATGGCTAACACTTAATGCAGTTGTATGATTTTCAATCTGAATATTGGGAAAATTAGAAGAATATAAAGTAAAAATAGTTTGGTGTGTTCCAAATGTATTGAATTATTCTTTAGTTTGTGAAACATTAGAGTTTTTTATAGTAGCTATAGCAGTGTATGGGGAAACCAAATGTTTGGTTGACGAATCTATTGGTGGGTTCATTTAGGAAAAATAAATAAAGAAATTATTTATTTATTATATAGAATTTAGAAAATAAAATTCCCTATAAATACCCTCTTATAGTTAACTTTCATGGGTTATCCATATAAAGCTAGTGAGATTTGAGAGGAGGTTCAGAGCATTCCTCATTGGTGAATTGGAATCAGAAGAAGAACGACAATCAGATCAAGGTGGATCGAGAGATAACCGATGTAGCAGATTATCTTCTTTACTAGAGAATACAGTCTTCACCAATTTTCAATCCAATATTGTGGTAGGAGTCATAAATTACTGATTTATCCATTTTTATTACAATACCCATGATGGATATTGTTGGTGATTTTGATATTTGTTGGTTTGCCTTTCCTAGGAGCACGTCAATATTTATTTATATAATATATTCTTGATATGTCACCCTTCTCACCCTTGAGATCCCTGATATATGGTCATTGGACAAGAAAAATTGGACAACAATGTTTTCAACTTTTTTCTGTTTTCTTTTTCCTTCACTATTCATCATGTTTTCATTCTTGACATACTGGGTCACAGTTTGATATTTTCAGGGAGGCTTCAGATCTGATCAAACATCAGAAATAATTATTTTATATTGAATGGAATGTAGTTTTATTGTTTTTGGATGGATTGATTATTGACATGGGATATAGGTGACACTTCATGGAACCAGTATCTGGAAGAGTGATGGGATCGAGTGGGAGGCACAAAATCACAGTTTTGGAATTTGTACGGATCACCGTGTTCTAATTTATGGCTAGTGGTAGAATAAAATGATGGATGGATGTGGTTACCTATGATTTTTAGTGGTCATTAGGCACAATATGAGACAAAAATTTTGGATTGAGAAGCATGTGTAAGATCATAACTTTCTATAGAAAATCTGATGACATTTCGTCTATTGTGGAACAACACATGACTTATTACTCATATTTAGTGATTTCTATGGTTTTAGCCAAAGTTATGGAACACATACTATGTGGTTGGGACCACATGCCATGTGACCATCTCCAGGTGGCCACGAAATGTTCCACCTAGAAAATTCCAAGACACCCATGTGGGAGGACATGCCAGGTACTCTGGGAATACACATGAATGAGATCATACTCGGGCATGGCTAGGTACATGGACAGTTACAAAAATATAGCCCAACAAATATGGATATGAATAGGAGAACATGAGAAGCCCATGGGTGGATAAGACACACCGTGTGGGACATGAGCATGTCATGGATAGTTAAATGGACACCAATATTTTTTATAGGGCAAACCATCTTGGAAGAAGAGAAGGTACACATGTAGTGTGGTCCCCCATACAACTCATGTACCCATTTTAGACAAATTCAAATGTATGTGCTTCCATTGTTTGGAGTCATATTTCTTCCCATGAGTAGCCTATCCGAAGTATTTTTTCCAATATAACACAATGGTATATTTCTTATTAGATTTAGAGATATGATGTGGAATTTTTAAATCATGAGAATTCCTTAAGTGATTCTTAAAAAAATAAATGATTAAATGGGATTTTCAGAGAGGGAAATGGGTTTCCCACCACTCTATTACACTAGGGTGCAGGTCTCCCAACCTCGTTACACTATAGTGTAGAACCCCCTTATATAATAGTGCATGGTTCATATATCTACTAATTGGAACCGCTAAGATACTTTTGTGTCAGTACTATATCTAATGAGTGGAACCCCAATAATGGACTAGGGTGTGGGTCCTCTATCTACTGAGTAGAACCCCCTGATGAATTAGGGTGTGGGTCCACTATATACTAAGTGGAACCACCCTGATGTGCTATGGAATGGTTCCTCTATATTCTAAGTGGAACAAACATGAAACATAAGGGCATGGGTCCTAAATTCTAGATTATTCCCCCTCTACTATGTGAAATAATGAAAATGTGTGGATCCTTCACATGGTTACCTCGATGGATTCAAAAGATGATCGCATCATCGATGGACCCATTAGTATTATTGGTACAATTATCAACCTTGGATGGATTTTGAGATGTATATCCCATTTCTCTCTAATCTGGGTTAATTTTATGATCATATATGTGTGTGTGTGTGTTTTATTAGGTTTTTATTCCCCTTTAATTTGGGTTGAGATGACTGCTTCTATCATGTCTTATATTGCACCCCTTCATTTTTAAGGATGTCCTATAGGGTATATATATACTCACCCTTATATGGGATTTTCCTGCACATTCTGTATCTTATGTTGATGATTAATAGAGTATCGACGAATTTATTAGGGAAATTGATTCTTTGGTGCATATACTTAGTATATTTGTTAGTCTTGGAGATCAAGACACTAACTCACTCAACTTTCATTATTCTAGTTTTTTTTAGGGTTGGACTTCATTTTCAATTTAGTATTTATCTTTCTCATTTTCACTTTGGTTTTATTCAATTTTAATCTAATATATTCCCAATAGGTTATTGCATGCATAGTTTTACTCTAGATGTTATATAAATTTTTTATTATTCCTCTACATTGTTTCATGGATACGGTTTGGTGAGTACACACATGTATAATAGGGAAATTCCTCCTATTAATGTCATGAATTATTAACACTTTTCACTTTCCTCGATCTTATAGAGGGGGGTTGGGGTTGTATATTCCAAACCTTACACTACCCAAGTGGGACCCAATTGATCACGTCATTATAGAGTGGTATCAGTGGTGGTTTATCCTCTGGTTATTATAGCGGTAGAAAAATAGTGAGGATTTATTGGGGACCTAGAGAAATAATGGATGATTTTCTTAAGTGTAGATTTTTGGTCAAGGAACCATGTGTGGGTGAAAAGGTAGACATATCCATACACCATAACTCTAAATATCTTCTTTTTTACTTGGTATACCATGGAATTGGTTACAAGGAACAATGATACATGAATCATATTGGATTGTTCCCTTTGAATATAATTCTTGAGTTTGCTCCCAATATATATATATATATATATATTCATATTATTTTGTTACATCATGATCACCTTCTAGATGCCTCCACAAATACAACCATCTAGGTTACTAATTCAAGATCATGATGATGATCCATTGAGTGATGATGCCTCAGTTTAGGGTTTATCTCATGAGTAATTTTCTCTAGGTAGGTTGGTAGAATCACCCCTAAATGTTAGGTTGCAGATTATACTAATGGGGAAGATTGGGGATGTGTTCAAGATTATTGAATGATCCATGTTTTATCACTAAAGGCTATTGAGGTTTTTTGGTGATCTAGTTCCTCAGGCGGTAGTGGATTGGCTTGATTCAATGATCAGAGTTTTTTTCAGATCATGTGGGACTTGAATGGTTATATAGTTGCAATGGTTTCTATTACTGTTTTTGGATCTGCTGGGTGTTGGTGTATTCTAGTCACAAAGATGCATGGAGATATTACACAATCATAGACCGACATCCATCTAATATTTCATGAGTTGTATTACCAATCATTCTTGCACTCGGTTCAGATTCAGTATCTTCGAGAGATACAACATGGAAGTATGGAAGTTTCTAAGAATATTATGAGGTTCAATAACCTTATGTGGTAATCTTTCAAGATGGTGTATCATGGTTAATTCTTGGTATGGAAGTTCAAGTATGGTCTCTTCATAGTCATATATTCTAGTGTGGTCCCATATGAATTTCAATATATGACGGATTTTTTGAGTTGGAAATTGTGACATAGAGCTTCATATCAAAGGGATTACATGAAGGTGGATCTAGAAGTGGTAATTATGGGTATGAGTAATTTGAAATAGCTAGTTGGTTCCAATCGTAGGGACCTCAGTATAAAAGTCTATATCAAGGACAATCTCAGTCATGTATCCATGCATCACTAGGTTGGAATAGAAGAATAGGTCAACCAAAATAAGGTAAATGCTTTTAAATATATTTTTCATGTAAAATGGAACATGATTTCATGACCTGATGTTCCATGTTGGGTAGCCATGTAGCAGATGGACCACCACAGCAGTGGTAGTGCTATGATTTGGCTTCTCCAAGGTATGGGCAGGGCAGCCCCCATAGAGGCAGAGCAGACATAGGATTAGGAGGGTCTCTAATAGGATCAAATACTAGTGGAGGTAAAATCTATAAGATACTTCCACCTCCACCACTTGGAAACCCACATCAGGCCAAGGGAGCTGGTGGATGGGTGTATAGGCAGCTACAGGCCATGGAGGCTTAAAACCTTACAGCTCATCATATGATATGACGTATGATTTATGATCATTATAAACTTAATATATTACTTTTTACACTTGAATGAGTTACTCCTTTACTTTATTATCCACTTGGTGAGAGTAATATATCTCCATTAAGACCCTACTACAACAGTTTTTGATATAGGATTCGATTGGGTGTGATTCTTTGATATATCTTATTTTCCAATAGGGAAAGATATCGATTAGTGGAGAGAGTTTCATATAGAATATAATGATCATAAATATTAAACCATGTGAAACCATCTTGGGTATGGATTTACTATCCATGGTTCTACCCCAGATCGACTATCATCAGAGGCGGGTTACATACATTTAGAAAGATGGTATGAGAATCTCCTTTTTCGGAAATAGTGATCTCATCATTGAGTGAGTGGGTGTTCTAAGCTGGATGATGTTTCCCATTACCCATCAGTTATAGATTTTATCCCTTGGAATAGTGGTCTCTTCAGTAATATTGATTCCCTCAGAATTGAATGAATTTGTAAAAATTTCCCTTGAGGATGTTTTGGGACTAACTTCGACGTGGGAGAGGGATTTATGCATTTAATTTCACCTTTTACCCATACATATATCCTATGGGGAATATTATATGTCTGCTATCAAACACTGGGAATTGAGGGTGTAGTTGGATGACCTTTGAGAGAATGGTTTTATAATACCCAGTGTATCCCCTAGGCTGGCCTAGATTTGTTTATGAAAAAGGATGATGAAAGATTATATATTTTCATTGATAATCATCACCCAAGCTAGTAAATGATAAAAAAAGTGACTCATTCCAATGATTGAAGACTTATTGGATTAGTTAAGAGGGATAAGTTGGTTCAAGAAGATCAACATCAGGTTTGGATTCCACCAGTTAAGGTTATTTGATGTTGATATTCTAGTGATGGTGTTCTTATGTTGCTTCAAAACATATGTGTTCCTTGTGATGTGTTTTGGTGTGAAAAATTCTCCTATTTTATTTATGGGTTTGATGAATCAAATCATCCAGCCATACTTGTGTAGATTTTTGGTTGTCTTCCTTGATGAGATACTCATCTACTCTACATTATAGGAGGATTATTCATAGTATTTGATGATGGTCCTAGACTTACTACAGGATCACCAACTTTATTGTTGGGGTAATATAGTATGTTCATGGTGGACTTCTCTGGTATTGTATCCCCATTGACAAAACTAACAATTGAAGTGAAATTGTTTACCTGAATTGAGAAGTGTCTAAGTGCCTTTGATCAGTTGAGGGTAAGCTTGACCAGTGATCTCATATTAAGACTACCAAATGAGGGAATTAATTACATAATGTATTATGATGCCTCTATAGATGTGTCCATATATGTGTTGATGTAGAGGTAGGTAGTGATCACATATGAGTTGAGGCATTATACACTCGATGAGAAGAAATACTTGACTCACTATGTATAGTTAACGATGATAGCAGTCACTCAAAAGATATGGAGACACTATCTTCTTTGAGAGTTATTATTTTTTTACACAGAACCTCGGAGTCTTAGCTCTATCTTCACGTAGAGAGATCTGAAACTAAGATAGAGGCTCTAGTTATAGTTTCAGAAAGACTATCAAATTGATTTATTCTATAATACTAATAATGGAAACCTGGTGGTAGATTCTATTAGTATGAAGTCTAACTCTTGTTTGGTTGAGGAGGCATCTATGTAGTTATATTTCTTACAACTGACCCTATTGGAGGAGATTGGTTTATCTTATCTATAGTAAATGGGGTTGACACATCCACTTCTTCAATAAGTGTGGGTGGATCATTTGGGAGACATCATCTTCAATGTTCTTTAAGGATTTATTTCCTTAATATATTAACCATATGAATTTTATAAAATAGGAGGTAACACCATCCTTTTATATTTATTGTTGGAAGTTCCTACCATGATTCAATAGGAGGTGAATAGTGAGTTTCAAACATCGCCTTGGTTGTATATCACAGTGTAGGGAAGATGTACATGGACCATCAATGGCATTTTTGGTGGGATAATACGAGGCATAGTGTCCCTGATTTCATGTCTTTGTATCTCACATGTTTTTTGATGAAGGATCAACACCAGGTTCCAAAAGGTTTGACATAGCCCCTTGAGATCCCAAAGTGCAAATTGGATGGAAAATCCATAGTCTTTATGAAATGGTTTTCATAGACAACTATAAAAAAATGATTCCATCTAGGTGATTTTGACCAACTCATGAGGTCATAACACTATCTTTCAATCATGGAGTAGAGTTTAGAAGGTAGTGTGGAAATATAATACATGTGGGATATTGTCTAAATCCATGGGGTAACCTAGAAAATCATATCCATCCATAATGTATGGTTTACATTGTTGTTGTAGAGTGGCATATAGGAGGCATTCATGAACAGTTATTGATGAGTACGGTGCTGCACCCACAGAGAGATCTATAGACTAATTTCATAATGTAGGTATTGAGACTATTATGAGAGATTTTATGTTGAAATTTGGTTAGATTTTTTAGGATAACCTTCCATTGGTAGATATTTCATACAATAATATCTATCACTCTATGTTAAGAATTCCACTATTCGAGGCCTTCTTTGGGAGAACATGAAGGTCCCCATTATGCTAGACTAAGATTGGACCGAAAAATATTGTTGGGCCAATGATGATGCAAGAAATGATAGATATTGTCTAGGTGATCAATGATCAGAAGAGAATAGATCAAATTCATCAAAAATATCTCACATATTGATATTATAGGCCAATGGAGTTATATCATAGTGATAATGTTTTTATGAGATTCTCCCCATTTGAGTACTTTAGAGGTTTTTCTAGGGAGGAAATCTATCCTCAAGGTTCTTCATTATTTTTGAGATATTATGAAGGACTGGAGAGGTTAATTAACTCTTAGCCTTACCCCACGTATTTGGAGTATGTTCAAGGTGTCTTCCACATGTCACAACTTAGGAGCTAAGTGTATGGTCCCATGGCTATCATTGATTGGGGAGAGATGGAAATAGAGGATGGATCCACATTTTCATATCACCCATTGAAAATAGATGATTGTAAGGAGATGATCCATTGAGTATGGACTATTCACGTGGTTCATGTGTTATGGCAGCACATGGGCATATAGAAGGGCTCTTGGGAGTGTTAAAACCAGATGCGGGATTAGTATCCAAAAAATTTTAGATTTTTATTTTTTGGGAATAATATCCTTAATGGTAAGGATAATTTAGTGACCCTATTTTTTCCTTTTAATACTTTGAAATATATTAAGGAATATTTTTAGTGTCACTTGCTAAGACGACATGAGATTCCAATGTCTGGTAAGCCTAAAACTGGTATTATAAAAATATTAAATATATTAATATCACATAAATTTATTTTTTATAGAAAAATGGAATTAATAGTGGAAGGATCCTTGCTTCATAAATATGAGATAATAGTTTATTTTGAGACGTGGGATTTACCCGAGGTGCAACATGAGGTTTTTTGGCACCGGATGTCCGATTGAGGTGGGCATTGGCATGTGTGTTTAATTAAAAGAAATAAAGAAATAAATTATTTTTTTTATTAGAGGAAATAATTTAAATACAATATTAATAACCTATCACGATTATTTTTAAATGTTTATCCACATAACCATTGTGATATTTGTGGAGAGGTTTAGAGCATTTTTATTAGATAATTGGAATTTGATGATAAACGAAGAACAGATTGAGGTGGGTTGAGAGGCAACAGATGTAGTGGGTATTCTTATTAAATGGAGAATGATTTATTCACCAATTATCAATCCATAATACTAGTAGGTATCATAAATTGTGTATTTCATCCTATTTAATAAAATATTTATCATGGATATTACATCTTCTTTTGATTT
This sequence comes from Viscum album, assembly GCA_963277665.1. NCBI lineage: Eukaryota > Viridiplantae > Streptophyta > Magnoliopsida > Santalales > Viscaceae > Viscum > Viscum album. The sequence continues at coordinate 1,252,815,127 of OY728121.1, forward strand.
GCGATTGTCTGCGTTTCGTTTGTGCTTGTTAAAAATTATTTATATCTGCTATTCTTGATATGGCAGGATTATTAACCTAGATATCCCTAATATATAATATTTTACCAATAATAAATGGATAAAAAAATTCACCTTTTTTACTTCTTTTACCATCTTCTCTAATCATGTTCTTCACCATTGACCTATGGGGTCGTGGTTCGGAAATTTTTTGTGTGGGTTCAAGTGTGATCGAACTCCTTGATTCAATGCAGTTTCAAGAATGAAATGAAGATAAGTATTTTTCATATATATAAAAAAAATCATGGGATATTGGTGGTACTCCATGGATTTGGGATCTAGAGGGGTGATAGGATTTGGATAGTGGTGCATAGGTAGTGTTTCTAGATTCGTATCAATCATCAGTTTCTGATTTTGGACCACTAGAGGGATGAAAATTATGGCCAGAGGAAGCTCCCTATGATTTAAAGTTGTATTTAATAGATATTTTAGGTCACTTTAATGGATCAAGAATTTACATTGAAGATCTAAACATTATATAAAAACCTGACTACAAGCGATACATTGCAGAAGAATGTCTGACATGTTCTTTAGAATTTGTGGATGATAGAGTTTCAAACAAAGTTAAGGATCACATGCTATGTAGAGGGGCCCACAAGCCATGTGACCCTCCTTAGGTGGACTAGATATATTCTATCTAGCACATTACCAGCACCATGTGTGGTAGGACATGTCTTTTACTCCAAGTGTATAGGGAAATAGGTTGGCACCTTAGCACAGTCATGGACATAGATATGGCCTCATGAACACAAGAAAGAACACAAGAACATGAGTAGGACCTGATTGGTGGGGACATGCTATGTGGGACCCATGAATTCCATTTATGGTGACATGACCACAAATAAATGTCTATATAAAAACACAACTAGGTAGTGGAGTGGGACCACATGTCATTTGGAACCCATACATATTGTGTACCCCATTCAGAAAACAACCACCTTATGTATCTCCATCATCTGGAGTCATATTTTAACCTATAAGTACCCAATCCTGAGCACTTTTCTACCTAGAAAATAACATAATCCTTTTTAATGGATTTTCATATATTATGTGGAATGTTAAAAGTGTGACACTTCCTTAGTAGATGTTTGATGATGATAGCGATCATCAAGGATATCCATATAGAGGTCATGGTTTGAAACCCCCTTGCCACACGAGGATTATGGCCCCCATAATCCTTACATTACTGAGCGGAACCCCCTAACAAACTAAGACATGGGTCCTCTACCTATGGAGAGGCACCCCCTAAGAATATGGAATGGGCCCTTTATCTACTCAGGGAAACCTCCTAATGGACTAGGGAATATGTCCTCTATCTACTAGGTTATACCCCCTAAAGGACAAAGTATTAGTACATTTATCTATTTAGTGGTACCCCTTCCCCCAATGACATGCTAGGGTGTGAGTCCGATAACTACTAAGTGGCACCACCTGATATACTAGGGTGTTAGTACTCTTTTTACTGAGTACAACCTGCTGATGGACTAGGGATTGTGTCCTCTATAGACTGAGCACCACCCCCAAACACACTAGGCCATGGGTCCTCTATTAGATATTTTTCCCACCTAGATATGTTGAATAACATCTGTGAGTAATTGACACAATTACCTTGATGGATACACGAGATGCTAATCATAAAAGATAGACCCAATGGAGCTGTTGTAAGACTCATCGACTTGGGTTGGGAAGTGATATGGAGATCCACTTTCTCTCTCATATAGGTTCTTTTTATAATTATATATATAAATATTGGTGTTTGTATGTGTGTGTGTGTTTTTGGGCTTTGTTTACCTCTTTCTTTGGGATGATCTGACTACTTCTATCGTGTCTTCTCTCACTCCCCCTTCAGTTTTCTTGGTGTCCCACTAGGTAAGTATATGATCACCCCTGCATGGTATTTTTCCACATGTATCATGTTTTATATAGATGATACAATGATTGGTAGTGGTTTTAGAGGATCATAGGATAATTAGGTACATATAACTCGTATAGTGGTTGTGCTTAGAAATTATGAGTTGGTCTCTCTCAGCATTCCTTAATTCCAGCTGTTTTCATGTTGGGAATTCATTTCTGGCTGGTCATGTGTTTTTACTTTTTAAAATTGTTTTTATTCTATAATACTCCAATGTATTCCATACTTTTTATTGCATGCATGGTTTTACTCTAGAATTTATCATCCCTTTTATTATTCCTCTGCACTATTTCATGGAGACGATTGGGTGTGTGCATACATGGACAATAGGAAAAGGGACCCCATTTATGTTATGCCTTCATGGATCCTATCGCCAACCCCTAGCCTATGGAGCAAGGCATGGGGTTGTGGAGGCCTGACCGTTTTCTAGCCTAGCGGACCCTAGTGGGTCGGTTTGTTACAATATATTTATTTATAAATATTCATATGTATTTATGTATAATTATATAAATTATATATATATATATTATGTGAGTGTATATATATGTGTTTTTGTTTATATATATATATATATATTTATAGATAAATATATTCAATTATGTATATAAATTTATATGTATTTATATGGATTTATATTTGTTTATATATCATTGTATTTATATATATTATGTAGCTATATATATATATAAATATATATATCTTTGTATTTATTTTTTATGTGATTATATATATTTGTATTTATATACAATTTTATTTTATGATATATATATATATTTATTTTTTATTTATATTACTTTATTGATATATATACATATATCTCTCTGTTTATTTTTATGTATATATATATATTTATATGTATATAATTATATATTTTTATATAAACTTATTTATACCAATATATTTTTATAAATATTTATTTTTACTTATGTATATATACTTGTATTTATTTATATCTAAACCAATTTATTTATATTTATGTATCTACATGTATGTAAATTTATTAATATTTATATGTATTATCTGTACCGAACCATGTCCATGGAACCCACTGTAACACCATCGACATTAACCATGATCCATGTCGCTAAAGGAAAACTCCACCTCATATATTTCAAAATAGTTGGTCTAGTTGCAAGAGTTCATGGTCAAACAAATCATAGTACAATAAGATCATGCATAGAGTTTGTCATGAATCCTTTTTGAATCATATTCTCTTACCAAATGCATTCTTAAATGTAATATATTAAAATTTTAAATTTGTGATTATAAAATTACATATCATTCCTTGACTTCCATATATAATGAAGAACTACATCAATGGAAAAAAACTAAAATTCAACTAATAGATCAATGAACAACTATGAAGATATTTCATAAATGAATTCAATCTAGACCCTTCGTGGATATGATAGTTACAAATATTATCATTATATTAATATAAATTTTTAATAAAAACTCATATAATGAAAAGGTTCTCAATGTATTTTTCATCATTCAAACATAGTCAAAAATATTAAACAACCTTAAACCTAATTCCCTACAATCTTTCATATAAGGAAATCCCTTGATGCAATAGTTTTCAGAAAAGGGTCATATGAGGGGGTGGAATGTAAGGTTTTTAAAATATATTCAACCACCTAGGAATCAACCCAAATTAATCACATTTATATCTATACAGAATCTTAGATATAGTAATCCTTAAAAGAGCGGCCTTTTATAAGGGAATAACATTTCAAAAAAGCTTATATATACTTCCATATAAAATAATCTGACCAGATTAGAAATGGGATAGACTATCAAGGTTCTCTATAACGTCAAAGATATATTACATTTCATGTGGTGTCACATAGTCATTATTAATTGGTGTTCTATTCCATATCATCCTCTAGTAATTCAATGTATAGCACATAAAACCCCATCATTTGGTGTGATTCATATGATATGAGTAAGATTTTGTCACTATAATCCATATAGAGGAAATCAAATAATGGGAATTGGCCACATGAAATTATATATTGGTTGTTGTCTAGTAAAACCGTTATTATGTGTGTGCATGTGTCTGAATATCTATCACTACACAACAACAACAACTATAATAATAATTATTCTAGTTAATGTAATTAAAAACCATATGCTGACACTCACACCCAAGGTAAACAAGTGGATCATGGAAGATACCAATCCACTAGGATTAGAAACCACCCACGAGGAACCTAAAATTTTATAATGACATATTGAACTAATTTCTTGAATTCCTAAAATATATAGTTACCCAAATACCCTAATTTAATATACCCTAAAGTCATAAATATAAAATCCATAGACCCGCACTCCCAAATCTATTTAAAAACATGTTTTTTACATTTTTTGATTTGAAACTAATAAATATGACCCAATTTCAACTATCTTATTCAGTCGACATCAAAAGGAAATATTGTATCACTTACATACACAAGTACCTATAAGTATTAGAGTTTTAAATAATTAGGATAAGATATTGCATTAAAATATCCATGTCTTCAAGTGATAATTTTCCAACTATAAAAATCAATTCATATTCAAAACTATGTCTTCAAAATATCCCTTAAAATTACTAACATATGAAAACCTTGATAACATTATTAATTTAATCTCATTCTTTATAACCTAGTGAAAATAAACATAATAATGGTGGGTTCAAACACTCAATAAGGGTAAACATAAGTGTTAAAAATAGAATTTCATCATTGAGAATAATATAAGAATAAGGGTAAAATGATATAATTAATGTTCATGTTCATAACATAAGATAAATCATATCCATAAAAACATGGATCATAATACACAAGGCTTGGAATAATGCATTAACATAAGATTAGTTTAATATTGGTCAATAATCATGATCCATGTAAAAAAAATGTTAGTTAAGGGATCTGTAATGTATCAGTTTTTCTTTGTATTATTTTTAAATTTTATATGGAATTATTATGAGACCAAGCGCAGAGACGAAACATCAATCTGAGGCCTGGTGACCCTGGAATGGTGGATTGAACTTTTTTATAAGTTAAGTGAGTCGGCACTTGTGTGCGGTTGTGGCAGTTTCCAAACGGATGCCTGGATTAAAAATATGAGGGCACCGCTGCGTCCGTGACGACAACTTTACCTAAGAACAGGTCTAACCTCGACTGGAGCGGGTTGAGGGAAAAAGTTAATTTTCAGACATTTTTCGTAAAATAATATAAAATAAATTATTCAATTTTATTTTATTTTAATTGAAAACATCAGCTTCATCTCCACGACAGGGCAACTTCTTCCTTATTTAATGCCATGTCATGATGAATTTAAATAAACAGCAACGCTGACTAATTAATGCCACAACTTTATGGAATTCCAAACACATTCCTTCTTTTTAATGGGTTAATAGAACATTTCTCATTGGCAGAAGCTAGAGAGAAACTCTGGAGAATCCTTGGCACCTTGAAGAAAACTCTCAGTGACGAATGATGATGAATCAATGTTGAAAATCGCTACACCAACAAGTTGAAGGATCTTGACGATGACAAAAGCACTACCCCTTCATCAGCGATTGATCCCTTTTGAGGTAGGGGTTGTTATTTGGATTATTCTTTCCCCGTTTTAGAATTTAAATAACTAATGTTGATCAACCACAAACATGTTGATCCACATATTCGTACGTTCTTACATGAGGGATTTATTGGGATTTTTTTGGGGATTAATCCATGATTATTGTTTATTATATTGATCCTGCTCCATTTTATCCTACTAACGGGATTAGATCAACTCTGTGACGAATGACAGCGGAGGTTAGTTCCTAAATTTATTTTCTAGATTTCCTCCCCCTTTATTATCTCGCGTGTTCTTTTCATTCTTCATGGGGTGATGAACAACGGATCTTTTCAAGTCTATTTTGCAATGAAATGATCCGAAATTGAAAACCCGATGTCATGACAGCCTAGGGGAGGTGCGAGGACGATAGCGGATGACGAATCGGACTAGATCGGGAGAGATCATTCTTCAATTGTTCTTCATAAGGGTGGATCAAAACATGTTTTTGGAGCTGATTGGAGGCACAAAAATAATAGAGATGACATTAGGACACTGGGGAGACCTAGATTCCAGTGTTTTGTGGTGAACAGATGGCCAGATCGATGAACGGGGCACCACGAAAGGCGTGGCGGTAGAAGCCCGTGATTTTGGAAATTTCCAGAATACACGGCGTGTACTTCCGAAGAACACATTATGTAATACCAGTGGAAGTGGATAGGGTTTTGGGAGACATAGAGGAATCACATAGCATGTGACCCTGGTCACACGGTGTGTAGGACTTTTCCCAAATCTCGACATGTATTTTGGGAAGTACACGGACATAGGATGGACTACACATCTTTAGAACAAGGCGTGTACTCTCTACGCGGCATGGAAGAGGTGGCTACGTGGGACATGGCGTGTATCCAAGGGATACACGGACATAGGATGGAGTACACAACTGTTTACTCCATCACACGGCTTGGCGAGGTAAGTAATGCGGGTCACCCCGGGTACCGATTACACGGGTCGGAGTACACGGGTTGAGGACCGTGTACGGGCACATGGCCAGTGTACACGGAGCATACCCCAGTCATTTGGACACAGAGTGTACATAGTAATACATGCCGTGTACTAAATTTTCTACATGACAAGCCTTATGACATGAGCCGTTGTACACGGGCAGTACCAGGGGTCAGACAACACGACGTGTAACTTTTCTACACGTTGTATGCTTTTTGGAAAATGGCATGGTCCTCTTTTCCACCATATCTTGGACATGTTTTTTTTGTGTTAGTTACCCTTATTATAATTCCCCTGAGGGTCAGGCATCATTTCCTTCCATAGGATTATGACCCCTCCAGCAGTATTTTCTATGATAGAGTCGGCATCCCTCCGAGAGGCCCGGAGCGGGATCCTCAATCCTTTCCTGACCTTAGGTAGAGTCAGGAATCAACATGACCAACTCTACCAGGCATTGATCCTATACCTAGCTGGTGAATCCGGATGAGTCGCGGTATCCTCCATGGACATATCAGTGATCCTCATCTATGTATCATGATTTTTACCACTCATGAGTGTATCTCCCGTAATGAGTGAATCATTCTATTTTGGTCTCCCCCACTCAGGAGTGTTTATCCCGTAATGAGTATAACTCCCTCTCATGACATTTCCCAATGAATAGTACTACTTGGATGGATTTCACCAAAGCAACTAGACTCATGGAGTGTATTCTCCGGTATTGAGTGCTTCGTGGAAATCTTTGAACTGAATCCCTAGCGGAAGTATACAGTTGTGTGACTTGTTTCTAGACCACGGGTCTGAATTTTGGGTATATCTGAATTTTTTTCTCCTTTTATATGTTTAGTATACTTATAATATATAGAGCTGACTCTGCCTTTTCTTTGGGTAATTCTTTGTGTGTTTTAGGGTCCGCTACTGATTATTGTTATACTCACCCCTACACGGGCTCTACCCGCACGTGTCGTGTCTTGTGCTGACGAGCAGCCTTTTGATAGAGTCTAGGGTGGACCGGGACAGGACTGAGCTTTCTGAGTTTCCTATAGGCTGAGGTGTTTCTTTGGCTACGAGAAGTAGTCCCAGTACCTCTTGTGTTTATAGGTTGGACTTTGTAGTTTTCAAAATCTTATTTTTGGGTGGGCTTGTATTATGGCCAAGTTTACTTTTAGTACTTTACTTTCCATCGTACTCTTTTAGTTGGGTTTAGTTTTATGCATGAATTTTGTTCCTTAGTGGTTTTTACATCTCAGCATTTGTGGGCGTGGATATGTGTGTGTGTGTAGATGTTCTTAAGAAATGCCTCCCATGTAGTAATATGCCCACACAGTGCTAGTCACCAGCCCCTAGCCTATTGGAGGCGGTCTTGGGGAGTCACGGAATGAGCCACACTAAGAAAGGTTGTGATAGAGTGGTATTAGAGGGTCAGTTCTACTTTAGGACCAAGAGTCTGTGAGATTGGTTTGGGGAATCAATGGTCAGTGTTTCGAGCTCAAATTTTAGGCCAGAGACTCCAGTGTTAGTGCGGCGGCCGACGTATCCATACACCAAGACTCTGATAACCTAATTTTCGACTCGGTACATGAAAACACTGGTTTTGGGGAAATAAAAGAAAGGTACATGCATGATATAGGAATGTGTTGTGTTTTCCATGTCCTTTGAATCAGCTGTCCAGATATACACATGCTACATCTTGTTTCTTTACAGGATTCCTCTACGATGCATACCCGCTAGGATTCAGCAGCACGATCACGTGGATGACCCCCTCAGTGAAGAGGCTTCGATACAGGGACGTGTTCCCCAGGCATTGCCACCAAGTGGTGCACCTGCTATGACACCACCAGTGGAGCAGCCCGCAGTACCAGTAGTACTGACCGATGAGGAGTGCAGACTTAGCGTGCTACATGAGTTCCAGAGTTAGAGACCCCTTAGGTTCCGAGGCGAGCCCGATCCTCAGGCGACGGAGGACTTAATTGAGGCAGTGACCCGAGATTTCTGTCTAGTGGGTACACCAGTATACCAGATGGTGATCCTAGGGGTGAGCCTTCTTCAGGGTTTGGTGGGATGATGGTGGAGTCTGACTAAACAGACTCACGATGGGGAGACACTTCAATTGATTGAGTTTAAGCAGCTCTTTAGGGAGGAGTTATATCCTATTACGCTGAGATTCGTATGCATCTAGAAGCTTCTTCAGCTCCAGCAAGGTAGTTTGATGGTAGCTGACTGTTCTTCGAGGTTCACCAACCTCGCCCGGTACTTGATGGATATGGTCCGGGATCAGTAATCTAGAGCTCGAAACTTCAAGAAACGTCTATGATGATACATCTAAGCTAGTGGTGTACCTCTATTCATTTCAACTTATTTTGGGGTGCTTGAGTAGACTTTGGTGATCGAGAGATTCTTGGCGGAGCAGAGATATCCGACGATAGTCAGCAGCAGGCAGATAGGTGCGGAGACCTCAGCAGTAGGGAGCCGACGTCGAACTTAGGGATCAGGACATGAGAGACGTCAAAGGAGGACCCATGATAGGGGATCGAAAATCCAGGGCTCTCAGGCTGGATCCAGTCATCCTAGGGAGAAGCAGTGCTACACGTGTGACGGTTGGGGACATCTCGCAAGAGATTGTCTGACCCGTCAAGATACTGATAGGGAAGTGGTGGATAGAACACCGAGGGAGAGGCAAAGAGTGGAGTAGACAAACCCGCCAGGCGGAGGATGTTGTAGAGGAGCAAGGACAGCTACAGGTGGTGGCAGATGCTTTGACTTACTTCCACCACCCCCCAGAGGTCTACACTAGGCTTAGAGAGCTGGGGGACAGGGGTAGGGACAACTATATACGGTCGAGGCATACGACCCAGGGGCTCCAGGGATGATACGAGGAACTATTTTTGTCTTATATACCTTGGATTCTATACTTATAGACACAGGTACCAGTCATTCCTTCATCGCCACATGTATTGTGCGAAACCTTCAGATTTCAGTATAACCGCTGACTCGATCATTATGCTTGGAGACACCTGCGGGAGGAGACTGGACGATCACACACCTTTGCAGACAGTGTGATCTTACCCTTGGAGGTGAGAGTTTCAGTTGGAACCTCTTGGTGGTAGTGTCGAGGCCTTATGACGCCATTCTCGTTATGGATTGGTTATCTTCAGTCCATGCCCAGATTGACTATTTTCGGCGAAGAGTGTGGTTTGTCTGCCATGATAGGATGAGGTTTTCCTTTGTTGGAGAAAAGGAGACCGAGGCAGCATAGAATGGGCTCATGCATAGGTGGTGCAGCTAATCACTCATGAGATGGCTAGCCTTACCCTCAGAGTAGTAGATTTTTTGGGTTCTTAGTTCCCAGAAGTAGTGGTGGAGTATAACAACGTCTTTCCCAAAGATGTTCTAGGATTACCTCCCCATCGGTAAATCAACTTCTGCATCGACTTACACCCCGGGACGACACCGATTTCCTCAACAACATAGGGATCCCCAAGAGCTTCACGATTTGAGGGTGCAGTTGGAGGATTTCTAAAGAAAGGGTTTCGTGAGACCCAGCGTTTCACCCTGGGTGGCCCCAGTATTGTTTGGCAAGAAGGCAGACGGAAGATTGTGGTTGTGTGTGGATTAATGGTGCCTGAATCAGGTAATGATGAATAACAAGTATCCAATGCCGAGAATCGATGACCTTTTCGATCAGTTGATAGGGGAACATTGGTTCTCTAAGGTTGACCTTCAATCATGTTAACACCAGTTACGAGTACGGGATGAGGATACACCAAAGACAGCCTTCAGATGCCGCTACGATCACTATGAGTACATGGTGATGCCTTTCGGTTTGAAAAATTCCCCCGCAGTGTTCATGGTAATGATGAACCAGATATTCTAGTCGTACCTAGACCAGTTCATAATGGTCTTCATCAATGACATACTTGTGTACTCGGCGTCAGAGGAGGAGCACGTGAGACACCTGCAGATAGTTCTAGATGTACTCCAAGAGCACCAGCTTTATGGGAAGCTCTCGAAGTTCCAGTTCTGGATTTAGGAGGTCCACTTTATGGGACATGTCATCTCAAAAGATGGAGTAGTGGTGGACCCAGCCAAGGTGGAGGCATTGTTATCATGGGAGCCACCTTAGAGTGTGATGGAGGTAAGAAGCTTCCTTGGGTTGGTAGGATATTACCAGAGGTTCATTCCTGATTTATTCCGAATATCAGCACTGATGAAAGCCTTGACCAGGAAGGGGAAACCCTTCAGGTGGACAGAGAAGTTCCAGTAAGCTTTCGAGTAGTTGAGACAGAGTTTGATGGGCGCCTCAATCTAGAGATTTCCTGATGAGGGTGTCGAGTACCTAGTTTTATGCGACGCATCATGGACCGGGCTTGGCTATGTCCTGATGTAGATGTAGGCAGTGATTTCTTATAGTTTGTTCCATCTTAGGCCACATGAGCAGAACTATGCAACCCATGATCTCGAGTTGGCGGTGGTAGTCTTTGCATTGAAGATGTGGCGACACTACCTTATGGGTGAGCGGTTCATTGTCTACTCTAACCACAAAAGCCTCAAGTATATCTTCTCACAGAAGGATCTGAATCTATGATAGAGGTGTTGCCTAGAGTTCCTCTAGGATTATGATTTTGAGATCATCTATACTCTTGGGAAGGGGAACAAGGTGGAGGATGCTCTTAGAAGAAGGTCGAGCTTGCAATTGTTGAGTGAGGCAACAAAGCAGTTAGCCACATTGCAGTTATCCTTCAGGGATCGAGAGGATGCGGCTTACCTACAGTTGATGTCTGTCACCCCTACACTCTTACAACGAGTTAGGGAAGCACAACTTGGGGATGTTTATTGTGAGGATTTACGTGCTCAGTTATCCACAAGACATGCTCCTGAAGGATATTCACAAGGTGGGGAGCACGTACTTCATTTAAGAGGGTGCACTGTTGTACCAGTAGAATTGTAGGAGGATGTCCTAAGGGAGTTTCATACATCCCCCTTGGTTGTACATACTGGAGTGGAAAAGATGTACCAGGATCTCTGACAACAGTTTTGGTGGTCCTGCATGAAGATGGCAATAGCAGAGTTTGTTTCCCGATGCCTCACATGCCAGCAGGTGAAGGCTGAGCACCAGGTTCTAGTGGGATTAACTCACCCCTTGTAAGTTCCAGAGTGGAAGTGGGATGGAATATCGATGGACTTTGTGACAGGCTTACCACAGACTTCCAAGGGGCGTGATTCCATCTGGGTGATCGTTGACCGACTCACCAAATCAGCCCAATTCCTAGATATTAGTGAGCAGAATTCCTTAGAGAGATTGGGACACCTCTACATGCAGGAGATAGTTTGTCTTCATGGCGTCCCTTTGACGATAGTCTTGGACCGAGACACCTGCTTTACATCCCTGTTGTGGAAGGGATTTTAGGAGGTCTTTGGGACTCAACTATGCTTGAGCATGACATTACATCCCCAGACCAATGGTTAGATAGAGAAGACCATTCAGGTTCTGGAGGATATGTTGTGGGCCAGTATCTTGGACATTAGTCGTAGTTTGGAGGACCACCTACCACTGGTGGAGTTTTCATACAATATCAAGTACCACTACACCATTGGTATGGCACCTTTTAAGGCTTTATATGGGAGACCATTCCGGTCACCACTTTGCTGGACCGACCCTGGAGAGTTAGCACTTATGGGTCCAAAGTAGGTGCAAGCTACCATCGAAAAGGTGCAGATCATCTGGGAGCAGATAAAAATTGCACAGAGCCGGTATAATTCTTATGCTAACAGGTGACGGAGACCCCTGGATTTTGAGGTGGGAGACCACATCTTTCTTTGGGTCTCACCTTGATAAGGGTTCAGAGATTTTTCCAAGCCGGTAAGCTATCTCCAATGTTCATCGGGCCTTTTCAGATACTATGCAGAGTTGGCGATGTGGAATACCACCTAGCTTTACCTCCATAGTTGCATCAGGTACATGATGTCTTCCATGTGTTTCAGCTGAGGAGGTACATGCATGACCCATCACACATCATCAACTGGGGTGAGATGGACATCGAGGATGGAGTGACCTTTGTTGAGTAACTAGTGGAGATCAAGGATCGGTTGGAGAGGATCCTTTGTGAGAGATCAATTCCCTTGGTGCGCATTCATTGGCATCACGAGGATCTTTAGGAGATCACGTGGGAGTGGGAGGCTCAAATCCGTTCCCAGTACTGTCATCTTTTTGAGTAGTCTTGTTTTGGGTTTTTGGGGATGCAAAGCCCCAAGGTTGGGAGAATATAATGTCTCTATTTTTCGATATATTATTTTTAAATATTATATAAAATTATTACAAGACTAGGCACATAGACGAAACATCATTCTGAGGCCTGGTGATCCCGGAATGGTGGTCCAACTTTTTTAAAGTTATGTGAGTCGGCACTTGTGCGCGGTTGTGGCAGTTTCCAAACAGATGCTTAAATTAAAAATATGAGGGCACCGTTGAATCCGGGACAATAACTTTACCTAAGAATGGGTTTAACCTCGATCGGCACGGGTCGAGGGAAAATGTTAATTTTCAGACGTTTTTAGTAAAATAAAATAAAATAAATTAGCCAAGTTTATTTAATTTTAATAGGAAGCATCCACTACAACATCGTGATGGCATAGTTGTTTCCTTATTTAATTCCGTGTCATAATGACTCTAAAAAAGCAACACTGACTCATTAGTGCTGCATAGTGATGGAATTCCAAACATGTTCCCCCAACGTTTCTTGTTGGAAGAAGCTGGAGTGAAAATCTGGAGAATCCTTGGCACCTTGGAGAAAACTCTCGGTGACGAATGACGATGAATCAAAGATAAAAATCACTGCACCAACAAGTTGAAGGATCTCGACAATGATGGTAGCACGACCCATTCATCAGTGATCGATCCCTTTTGAGGTAGGGGTTGTTATTTTAATTTTTCTTTCCCTGTTTTTGAATTTAAAGGACAAACGAAGATCAACCATGAACATGTTGATCCATAGATTTGTACGTTATTGCTGGAGGTTTTTATTGGGATGTTTTGGGGGATTAATCCATTATTATTATTTATTAATTTGATCCTTATCCATTTGATCCTTCTAACAGGGGAGGATCAATGTTGTGACGAATTATGGCGAAGGCTCATTGTAGAATTTATTTTCTGAATTTCCTCCCCATTTCTTATCTCACGCGTTCTTCGCGTTCTTCATGGGGAAATGAAAAACAGATTGTTTCATGTCCGTTTTGCAATGCAATGATTCCAAATTGCAGAAGTGATGTCATGAAAGCCTAGCAGAGGTGCGACGATGATAGCGGTAGACAAATCAGGCCAGATCAGGAGAGATCGTTCTTAGACCGTTCTTTGGGAGGATTGATCAAGATGTGTTTTCAGAGCCGATCAGATGCCCGAAAACAACTAAGACGACCTCGGGACATCGGGGGGACCTGGATTTGGGAGTTTCGTGGTGAAAAGACGGTCGGATCGACGAATGGGGTACCATGAGAGGCATGGGGGAGGAAGCCTGCGATTCTGGAAATTTCAATAATACAGGGCGTGTACTTTTGAAGAACACGTCGTGTAGTACTAGGGTGATGTCTAGGGTTTCATGGGTCATAGAGGAATCACAAAACATGTGACCCTGGTCACATGGCGTGTTGGAATTTCCCCAAATCTCAGTGTGTATTTTGGGAATTACACAGACACGAGATTGACTACATGGCTTTAGAACACAGCGTTTACTTTCTAAGAGGCATGGCATAGGCGGCTACATGAGACTCGGCATGTATCTAGGGGATACACAGACACGACATGGAGTACACGACCATGTACTCCATCACATGGCCAGGTGAGGTCAGTAACGCGGGTCACCCCGTGTACCGATTACATGGGTTGGAGTACATAGGTTGAGGATCATGTTCAGGCATAGGGCCAACGTACACGGAGCTAACCCCAGTCACTCTGACATGGCGTGTACACAGTACTACATGCCCTGTACTAACTTTTCTACTTGAACAACCTTACGAAAAGGGCCATTTTACATGGGCAGTACCCAAGGTCAGACAACACGACATGTAACTTTTCTACACGTCGTGTGCTTTTTCGAAAATGGCATGGTCCTCTTGTCCACTGTATCTTGGAAAAGTTTCATCTGGGTTAGATCCCCTTCTTCTCATTCCCCTAAAGGTCAGGCATCATTTCCTTCCACAGGAGTATGAACCCTTCAGTAGGACTTTCTGTGATAGAGTCGGCATCCATCCGAGAGGCTCGAAGCGAGATCCTCTATCACTTCCTATCCTTATGTAGAGTCAATCATCGACGCAGAAAACTCTACCGGGCGTTGATCCCCTACCTAGCAGGTGAATCCAAATGAGTCACGGTATCTACCATGGCCCTGGCAGTGATCCTCATCTGTGTATCTTGATCTTTCCGACTCAGGAGTGTGTCTTCTGTAATGAGTGCATCTATCTATCGTGATTTTCCCCACTCAGGAGTGTGTCTCTCGTAATGAGTGTAACTACCTCTCATGAGGTTTCCGGACAAAAAATACTTCTTGGTTATACATCATTAGAGCTACCAGACTCGTGGAGTGTGTTCTCTCGGAATGAGTGCTTCGTGGAAATCTTCAAACTGAATCCCTAGCGGAAGTATGCAGTTGTGTGACTTGTTTCTGGACCACATGTCTGAATTTTGGTTATATCTGGATTGTTTTCTCTTGTTATATGTTCAGTAGACATATACTATATAGAGATGACAGTGCCTCTTCTTTGTGTATTGCATTGTGATTTTCAGGGTCCTCTACTGAGTATTGTTATAAACACCCCTGCACGGGCTCTGCCCACATTTGTTGTTTCTTGTGTAGACGAGCATCCTTTTGACAGAGTCCAGGGTGAACCTAGATAGGACCGAGATTTTTGAGTTCCCTACAGGCCAAGGCATTCCTTTGGCTACGATCAGTAGTTCCAGTACCTCCTGTATTTACAGGTTGGACTTTTCTGTTTTCATACTCTTGTTTTTGGGTGGGCTTATATTCTGGCATAGTTTACTTTCATTACTTTTCATTCCATCGTACTCTATTGGTTGGGTTTATTTTTATGCATGCATTTTGTTCCTTAGTGGTTTTTAGATTTCAGAATTTGTGGTCTTGGAGATGTGTGTGTGTGTGTACAGGTTCTTAGGCAATGACTCCCATGTAGTAATATGCCTACTCGATGCTAGTCACCAACCCCTAGCCTGTTGGAGGTGGGCTTGGGGAGTCACAGCACAGGCCTCACTAGGATGGGTCATGACAGGATCCATTAAAACTTATAGTAACATTAGAAAAATAATTTAGGTGTCTTAAAATATCAAACATTCATTGTGGAATAAACTAATTAAATAATTATTGTATCTCATTGAAGTTACCTATAATTGGTAAAAATCCTCTTATATTAGGAGTAACCTCAAATCATTTAAATTTATCGTCAATTGGGAGTAACATACATCTAGTTAACTCATTCTCATTACATAGTTTATTATAGGGATATAACAATCCCATATTTCATTGGTTTATAATGTATCCACACATCCTTGGTTTATAATAGAACCCCCATTAATCATCTATACACATGTCTTAGTTATATTTAATATTAAATGAAAAGGGAAACTTTCAATTATCAAGATAACAATTACCAATGTTATTTCATAGATTGATTCTCCTATAGAAAAGAAATGGATTCCAAGAAAATATCTTAGCAAAATCATAATCTATATAGAGTATGAATAAGGGTGGTATCATTATAACATTTCCCAGTGCAACATCACTAACATCAAGGGATGATTTTGTACATGAATATAAATCCCATTAAATGATAATTAAAAATATTCTTGGGTAAAATACCCATTCTACATTGAAAATAACTTTTAAAAACAATAATTTTAAAAAATATTAGGGAATTAATTTTCCTTGAAATGAAAGATAGAAAATTATATAGGAAGCTTCCAATAATTTATCAATCATAATGATAAGAAATTCTATTCAAGTGGTTATGATTTTAAAAAAAAAAAATTTTCAAACCTTGGGTAAATATTACCTTATTCAGAAAACTAAAAAAGGATCATTTTTAAATATTTTGGTAAAAATGAAAACATATGTAAAAATTAAATTAAATAATCATTGAATAAATTTTTAAAATATTCTAGAAAATATTTTTGATAACATGGATATAGAAGAAGATAGTCATCTTACTAGAAGAAGGGAGATAAGGAAGGTTTTTCATAAAAACATTTTCGAAACCATTTTGAGTACCAGAGTGAAAAAATGGTACTTAAAATTCAAAATTATGGAAATATCTATAGTATAATAAAAATTAAATGGGTTTATCAAATAAGGATCAAATAGTTTTCTTAATGTAAATTCAAGCACAATCAATCCTGGTTAAAATGGTATTAAAACATAAACCCATTACCACATTGGTACCTTTTGAATTATATAACCCATTGAAGAATAACATTATATTAACAATTAAATATATTGAAAATAAGGAGATTCATGATATAAAATAAAATGTCAAAGGGGTAGTATTTACAAAACATAATATAATATATGTGCATAAAATCTATGTATTTTCTAAGGAATGAAAATTTGATATGAATAACCATTAAAAAGATCATATAAATGAATTTAGAATTACTAAATGGAGTGATTATGTGTAACAAATGTAAATCCCAAAAAAATTAATTACAAAATCAACCAAAAATAAATAAATTTCAGACATAATATCGACATAACTTAATCAATAAAGAACTAGTATAACCCAATGAAATGAAATTGAGTTAAGAAAACACTTAACAAATGGTAACATTCACAACAAATCCATTTGGGTGGAATGATTTTAATTAAAACTCAAAATAACATGAATTATCAATGAATCGTGATATAAAATATAAAATGGGGGTATATTCACCATATAAAATGAATTAGGAGTATAACATTAAAACATCCCTCAATGAAGGGAAATTTGGACGACATCTCTTACCCCGAGTTAGGAATGTTCATGTACGTTCATTAATTATTGTATAATAACCTTATATAAGTTATTTACATGGTTTAAGACCATTTATAGGTTTATTAAATTTCTATTAAACCATTTATTTCAATGACACAATTATTTACTTAACCATTTATTTTTTTTAAAACCCTCATAGTCACATATTAGATTCTTATAGATGTTGAAATGAAATAAAAAATAGAAGAATAAGATGAAAAAATATAATGATTTATGTCATTTCGGAATAATACCTTCATCTAAAAAGTGGTATAATAACTCCACTCAAAATCCCAGAGCACAATTATAAGGAGATCATAGTTTTTCCCATAAAAAACCTAGCTTGAAATGAACTAAATAAAGAAGGTGAATTATTATTCCACGAACCACACAGTAATTCCACTATGTAAAAATGACCGGTCACTGGAAGTTTATAATGCTATACTGTTATGGCTACCCATGACCAAGATACTACACTGGCCAATGGTAGGAAGTCCGCAAAGCAACAGTCCTGTTTTGTCAAAATTCCATGTTTCTACAGTAGTCATGACAAAATATGCATGTCTATAGTGCCCTGTGTTTAGTATGGAATGCTATAATTTGGCCCCAAAATCATTGGTCCACACCAATCAAATAGTTATTTCCTTGTCTGGTGTTTTTAGGATGTTCTATTAAAAATTTCAAAACAACTTTGGTGTGTTCATTGTGGTCAAAGAGGTCATTATTCCATCATCCTCATAATAACAATCACAAAATAATTATAATTTCTATACATTAATTATACTTATACAACAAAACATAAGTGATGGTTATGAAAAATGTATTATCGTAAAATCATGTAAATGGTAGGTCGTACATACAGATGAGTAACGATTAAAGTTTTCTATGAAAATGAGGGAAATATGGTAAGTATTATCTAATCATTCCATAATTATGATTGTATCATAAATATAATATTATATCATTAAATAAATTTATATTTTCAAGTCATGTGATGTTATGATTAAAACAAATCACCTCTCTTTTTGAAGGTGGTAATCCAAACATACACATAAATGACATTATCATTTTTCAATTGATGGAATGGTTTGAAAACTGATGATTTATTATCATTAAATAATTATTATTATTTAATTAATATCATATATATATATATTAAATCTAGTATTATATAAATTCATGGTGGGAGGTGATGGAAAATGAAGTACATTAGTTCGTAAGTTAGTAGTCATCTGTACACACAAATGATGGTTTCATTTCCCATTTTATGGAATTAGGAAATGGATTAAGGTTAATTAATTAAAATAATAACATATCAATATATTTTATATACTAATGATAGTATATCATAGTGTTTATAATTTTTTTAAGGAGTTATAAGAAAAAAAAAAACTAAAACATTTGGTTCAATAAAATAACCATTCCTTAGACAACCCCCATTATATTACACATTAATCCCTATAATGGTGGTATTATACCAAAACTAATAACGAAAAGAATTATGGAGAGATTTTAAGATATATGGGTTGGGATTTTCAGAATTATTATGATGAAAATGTGTGAGGAATATATGAGAGTAGGTTCCCTTTTATATGTGATGGGAGGAGAACTCTTGGAATTTCATAAATTATTAAATTAATATAAACCAGTTTTCATATAAAATTGGCACAAAATTGTTGTATTTTTTATGTAGGATGATAATGATTATATATAATATAGTCCAATAAAATTTGGACATGATTAGGTAATGTTTTCACCCTTATCTATTTATTTTAACTCATGATAACCCTTTTAGTTGTTACAGTTATAAGAATGTTTCTTACACCATAAGGGTTAAAGGAATTACTATAAAAGGATAATTTAATAGTAAATGGATATTGTTTTATATTATAGACCATATCACATTCACATACCTAAGTATAGAATTTTATGAATTTTGAAACATTTAATAAAATACTGTTTATTATAAAATATAATTTATGTAATTTTCAGAACTATTATTTTAATTTGACATTAAAGTAATCAAGAGAAAAATTGTATTATAATATAATCTAATTTAATATAAATTATAAAAAAATTAACTATAAAAAAGAATTTTAATTATAATTTATCTAAAATTATTTACTTTTATTGATTATGAATTTATTTATTTTGATTCTCTATGTTGAGTCAATAAGGTTTACCTTATGACTTTTCCATTCCTTCATGTATGGGGGAGATTTTTGAGTCATTAAGGTTTCCTTATGAACATGACCATTCCTCTAATTTTGAAAATCACAAACACCGTATCTTAAGGAAAATTTCCTTTTACCCTATATTTTACCCCTATAAGGAAAAATTTCCTTCCCCAAGGAAAATTATCCTTACCATGTTATCATGACTTAAATCATTAAATTTTTAAGTGTAAAAATCGTATTGGAATCAAACCCTCAGAATCATATAATGGTTATATATAAGGCATTTTGTTCAACTCTGAATTATAGATACGAACCCTCATGAAGATCAAATCCAAATTCGGGATACAAAAGTTATGAAGTTCGACTCCGAATTCTAGATACAAACTCTTCTGAGTTCTGAATCTAAATTCTCATTACGAATTCTGATTACGAACTTGTTCAAGTTCTGAATCCGAGTTCTCAAAATACAGACTCCGAAATCCTATGAGTTCTGAATCCGAATTCTCATGAACCCTGACTCTGAACTTTGTAATTTCAAGTTCCGAATTCTAGTGAATCCATACTACGAATTTCCTTGAAATTCAGACTCTAGAATTCTATAGAATTCAGGTTCCGAATTCTTACAAAACAGAATCCAAATATACTTGTTTTTTAGACTCCGAATTCAGTTTTTAATTAGACTCCGAAATTTTATTTACCTTCATTCCGAATATCAATTTTTTAGTTACTCTTACACTCATTTTGTTATAAAACGATTTCGTTCTTTTAGTTATCAACTAACCGTTGTTTGAGTTACACGTGTACAGGTCCCTCTGAAATTCAAGGAAAAATATGACCATTGGAGGATGGAGCTAACTGTTAGAGTCACGCCTATAAATAGAAGCTCATTTGAAAAGAGTGAAACAACTTTTAGAGTCTTTAGACAAAGTGTTGGTGAAGTGGTTTCTAGAGAGAGAGGCTCTTATAAACTCTCATGCTTCATGCAAAAAGTTTGAAAGACTTGTTAAAAAATTTCTTTGTGCAGACTTGCTTAGTGCAAGGGTTTGATTCCCTTAAAATCTGAGACTTCGGGTTGTGAAGTCAGAGGTGCCAATTTCCTTACAAATCGAGGGCTTGCAGAGATATCAAGACATATACAGATCATCAGATTGAGGGATTACCTGGGCTTGGGTAAGACAGGCTTTCTTGAAAGTATAAATCAAGGGACCTCTGATCCAGGGTTGTTGGATACCCTTCTCTTTGGGTTAAAAGAGTTTATTGTTGTTACTTGTAGTTTTACTACATTGTTTTTCCGCTGTATTTTCATTTTTGAGGAAAGTATAAATTTCTTATACTTCCTAATACTTGTACTTTGATTTAGTTAGATTCTATACTCTTTAAGGTAGAATGTTATTTGTTGTAAACTTCTGTTAAGTTTCATTTCCAGAATTACTTTTTCGGAATCAAGCAAGTTATTATAACTCATAGTTGTTGTGAATTTTGGTTACCCAAAATTTCCTTAAGGAGTTTTTTTAAAGAATAAAATTCACCCCCTCTTGTATTTTTATATCATTTTATATTTTCGATTATACATTTGGTATTATAGAGTATATCATACTCAGACATAACATTATTACAATTGGTATCAGAGTATTGGTTCAGTCTGAATTAATCGCAGGATTAGATTCAAAAGAGAATACTCGGAATTGATTTCTCAGAATCATATTTTCCATATTCATATTTTTTTGAATCTATTTTTCGGTCTCACATAGTTCGGATTTAGTTATTCTTAGAGATACTCTTTCTCTATATTTTCCTTTCTTAGGAATATTTTCCTTGTTTACAAACTCTTATTACTAACAAGTTTTTGGGCCAAATATTTTCTTAAGAATGGAAGGTTTAAACATTGGTTCTATAGATAATCTAAATCCTACTAGAACTCCTATTTTTGATGGAAATGATTATGAATACTGGAGAGATAGGATGACAAATTTTTTTATCAATACAAGAGTTTGATAACAATCTAATGCTGACTAGAGATTATAAGATTCCGGATAAGGATTTGGGATCCATTACGAATCAGGAGAAATCAGAATATCAATCAAATTTCAGATTCAGAAATACCTTGTTATGTTCCATGACTAGGAACATCTATAGTCAAATATCATCTTGTGAAGCTATAAACAGTATCTGGAAGAAACTTGAAGTTACACATTTTGGTACATCTAAAGTCATAGAGTCAAGAAGATCTATGTTGAGAGCTGAATACCAGGGATTTAACTTTCCTTATGAAGAACCTATAAGGAAAGTACAAAAAATGTTTATGACTATTGTGAATAGATAGAAATATATGGGAGAAAAGGGTATGGATGATGAGGCTCTTGTGTATAAGATCATAGATATCAGGCCAAATTAATGGGAGTCCAAGATGAAAGCTATTGATGTGTAACGCCCCGACCCTAGTTACCCAGAGTCGGTGCATTATTACATAACATTGGCATGATCACAAGAAAGATCAAATCTCAAAAGACCGATGGGTTTAGTATCCTTAGAAACACTAGATATATTCATAAGTTTTACATTACATCATAAAGTGAAAAACTACTACAACAACATAATGTCTCCATAGTCCACACTATTAT
This sequence comes from Viscum album, assembly GCA_963277665.1. Taxonomy (NCBI): domain Eukaryota; kingdom Viridiplantae; phylum Streptophyta; class Magnoliopsida; order Santalales; family Viscaceae; genus Viscum; species Viscum album. The sequence goes on from OY728121.1 coordinate 1,252,837,452, forward strand.
CCCCTCATAATATCCCTGTTGGTCATTCATAACTTACTTCTTCACATCCTGGGAAAAATAAAACATAGAAAAGGGGTGAGATCAAATGCCTAGTAATGATAACAATATAGCAGAACATTCAAAAATAAGCATAAACATTTAAGGCAATGCATTAATAAAACAAAAGCCTTTTAAACTTGAACTTCAACATAGTATGGAAAAAGTAAAATGAAATAATTCCATTTACTTATTCACATGTATATTCTACTAATCGAATAATCACATGCAATATCAATAACCACTTTCATAATGTCGGAATGCATAATGCTGAACTTTAATTTCATTATCAAGGCCTCGTCCCAAGACCTAGGGGCTAACTGTAACCGGAACCCAACCCGGAGTGCCTCTAATAACCGGACACCAACCCGGAGTGCCTCTAATAACCGGACACCAACCCAGAGTTCCTCTAATAACCGGAGACCAAACCAGAGTTCCTCTAACAACTGGAGACCAAACCGGAGGGCTTACTTTTACCGGTCCCCAACCCGGAACATACTTGTCTAACACATTCATCTGAATGAAAGGTTGAAATATAACATAAACATTCGGATTACAAATAACTTATGAAATGTCAATACTCTAAAAAAACCATGAGTGACATAAGAATAACTTATCCATAGTAAAAAATATCACAAAACCTTCAATAAAATATAGATGTTTTGTATCATAATAAATCAACTTCAAATAAGCTTAAAATCCATCAAAGGATGTTGACATAGATGAAATAAAGACTATTTTAGAAAAATATCTCTTTCTATTTTGAAATCATTTAAGAGTCTTATATTTATGAAATAAATTTTTTTTTAAATATTCTTATTATCTTGTAAGGGAAGCTTCGACGATTTTATAACAGCGGAAAATAGCCGCACCCGCTGTATAAGTTAAAAAAAACATTCTTACCTTAATTTTGTCGAAAAGGTTAAAAATCACCTTGTTTGGAAAACGATGGAAAGATTCCTTTATAAACCTCTTATAAAAAGTCAAACAATGGTATAAATGACATTAACCCGTATTCTAGTAAATAGTAAAAATGTTTTTAAATTCATTTTTAAGAAACATGGATGTGGATGATAAAGAGATCCCAGTAGATTATTACGTATAAACAACCTCGGATAATGAAGAGATTGCGCAATAACCCTTACCAATTTGGTAACTTATGAAACATACAACCCATGAAAGAGGTATCATACAATTAATATGTAAATACACATAAATTAGAGTGTATTACACAATGAATATAATTATGGGCAGTACATACACCACACAAAAGGTAATAGTGGCAATATGGCATGAATCTCACGGGAATAGGGAGTGAGATGAAAACCCCTTACCTTGTACTTTTCCTTGGTTGGGGTAGGTTAACCTCCTGTATAATTGTGAAATAATTTTTATTAAATTATACAAGAATCATATACATTAATATGATATCATATATGATCTTTTAATATTGATTTGTTAATAATATCTTAGTATTATCGTTGTTTCGGGTGTTAACTTACTTGCTTTCTTTTATATGTTTTGTTATGTAAGCCATTTTTGTAATGGATAGGTTGTATATTATTTATATCCATAATGATATCAAGTCCTTAAACATCATTTTTAAATCATGAAATGATAATTATACTTGAATGGATACGATGGAGAATGAATCTCATCGCGTTCGTGGAGACGGTAGTCCGTACGTACGCACGAGCGACAATATCATTCATTTGAAATAATATATAAATGGTTGTTATATCATATATAAAGAATCATTAACATGTTATATTTATTATTTACATGAGTTACATATCATTATTATACCCATCCAAAAAATAATATATTGAATAACAATTACACCATGATGTGGAGACGGTAAGTCGTACGTACGCACGTATGGTGACATATTATTCAAAGGGTGGATAGAATACTGAATATGGTTGTACCATATTTATAATAACAGCACAGTATATATATGATACTAGAGTTATTATTTTAGAATTGTAATAACAAAGGAAGAAGATGTTGAAGAAGAAAGGAACTTGGAAAAGGGTGGTGAAATCATTACCTCTTCTTCGGGTTCTTCCTTTTGATTTGATCAAAAGGGCACCATAGGTTGGCTTTCTGATCAAAATAAGGCCTCTAGGTTGTAGTGAGGGATTTTGGGAGAGTATATGGGCAGAGTTTTGCCGAACCAAAAGGTTTTTAAGGTGTGAAGAAATGAGAAGGAGGAGTGCCCTTTTATAAGAGGGGTGAGGGGCACCTTTGGAAAAGCTAGAAATATTAGTTTATAATAAATTTATATTCAGTTTCTAATGGCTCCAAAGTTTATTATTTAAATTTTAAGGTGGGGAGGGGTCGAAAACAACTCAACCAATATAATTTAGACAGGTTTGGGTACTTATATTAACCTTATCTTTAAGTATTAACTCTAAGTTAATTAGTTTCACTTTTACAATGTCTCTTTGTATTTTTATATAATATGGTTAATAAACTTACTATATACATCCAAGTGACCTCAAGTGGTCCATTAATGATGAAACTATCATGATATATGTATCTTGGTAGAAAATTATATTTTTAAGAATTTAAAATCAATTAATAATACAATATTTGTTTTAAGAACTCTTTTATGTCAATTTTGACACTATTCAATAGTTGATTTTTGTGAAACTCATAACAGATTGATTACTTCGAACAAAGTCAATTAAATCAATCCTAATATATCATATTATCCAAGAAAATTAGTTTAATTCATTAAAAGTTTCATATTATATTTATTTGGTAATATAATATCAATTATTTTAAATTTTTACTATTATAGTAATTAATTCGTCATCATTGTGTCATAAATAAATTACATTATTTAATGTATAAAAATTATAAATAAAATATCATTATGTAGGAAATCGTTTTAACTTTATAATTAATATTTATAATCTAAAATCCAACATATATAACCCTATGTAAAAATTGTTTTTCTAAAAGATATATGCTTGTGTCATTTTTGTATTCATTTTAACTTAATTAAAATAAAGTGACCCTATCACGTACAAGTGGCATCATGGGGTCCCAAAATCGACCCAAAGATGCCTATGGTCGAACATGAATCAACCAATAAGGCTAGGACACGTTTTATGGTAATTTAGTATTATTATAATATTTTTGTTTTAACCCTTATTTACCGGATTTACCCTTAACCATGGTAAATAAAAAATTTACCGCAGTAATTATTCAAAATGCCTAAAAATAAAAGTTACCTATTTACACAATTTGAACATCCTGATTCCAAATATGGAATCCATTTTTCTAAATTCAAAACACAGAAGTGGCAGAAATTAATTTAAAATTAATTCCCGCTTTCAAAACAAAAATCGTGTTTTTAAGAGATAATAACTATCAAAAGATTGACACTTGTTTATGTACGGTTTAATTGTAAAATTATGCCCAATGACCAATATTATATTAAATGGTAAAAATATATTCTAAATAAACTTTAAAACCACTCAAATTCATAATTTATCACTATTAATTATTTTGATTAAAAAAGTTGTTTTTAATTAAAATTTAGTAATTTTCACTATTCATCAAAATATGAAAGCTATCCGAAAAGTACCAAAATTTCACCTTAGGCTAAATTCGATATTCCAAATCCAAAAATTAAGTCCATTTTGAAATATAAAATATATATAATTTCAAAAGGTAGGTTTTACTATTCATAACGGCTAGTTTGATTGGTTGTGGTGTGTGTTAGAACTCGAAATTGCGTACAACACATGCTACTGTATTATTCAAAGGAAAGCGTACCGTGGAAGCATGGGATGTTTCATTTTAAATTTTTTCTTGATGTCCCCATTTATTCAAAAAGTTTAAAATATTGTATTTAAAAAGGGTTCACTATTAAAAGTGGGTAAAAGTGCAATACTGAAAATGAATTGTTTCTTACATTTTGTCTAAGAAACTCATAATATAGATTCTAAAATTATAAGGATTATATAAAGTATAAAATTTAGTTAATAATATTCATAACCTCTTTTGAATGACTTTTTTGGTAAGTAATGGTGTGCTTGAACTCGGTGTTGCGTGTAGTGCAAGTTATTGTATTATTTTGAAGAAATAACACACTATGAAATCTTGGTGTGTTATATTCTCCCTTCCTTCAATAAATTGCGTCCCCGCAATTTGAAATTGTTCTTCGAAAATAAACGGTTGAAAATAGAAAATATATTTGTGGTAAAATCCACATCGGAAATTGGGTTACTAAAATTTAGTCTTAATATGAGGAAAAGAGAAATGAAAGGGTCACCAGCAAATTATGATCTCGATTAGGAGAACATTGGTGGAAATTAGAGACATATAATTGGAGGAAAAACGTAAATATTTATAGGTAGTTATTGAGGTCATCAGTCACAAACAAGTGTAAAATTGAGGTCCTTAAATTCATCAATCTATGATGATTTGAAATACCATCGGTTGAATAAAACATAGGGTATTAGGATAACAAATTTTTGACGTTTCAAAATATCTTAGTTGAAATCCCACATCGAAAAATGAATTAATGAGGCCTCTATTTAAAATAAAGATTGGAAAGTATGAAAATTACCGAAAATAACACATACTAGGGTTCCTTGTAGGAAAATATGGATATGGAAGAGAAATCTAACCATCAATTATCTGATGGAGAGTGGTAGAAAACATGGCTATGAAAAGGCCAACAATCTCAAAGCCACAAATTAGTGATGATTTAAGGTACCATCTAGGACAACATTTTGTTTCTAAGTTCCTTTTCTTAATGTTGAGGAATTTATTTATGATATTGTCTAAGATCATAAGGAGATATACTTACTTTATAATTAGAGTTTTATCCATTAATAAATATCTACCACAAACTCATCTTTCACTTTAAAAGATAATAGAACATAAATTTTTTTTCTTTTTATACTATTCATATAGGGTTCCAAAATAAATGAATTTATAATTAATCTACCAGATCTTTTAAAAAAACTACATTATTTAATCCAGGACATCTCGTGGGACAGTGGTAGGTGATACACCCTTGTCGCCCTTCGGTTGTGGGTTCAAGTCTCGTGGCCTTTCCGGTCGGGACAGGTTGTCGCCCGACCTCCGGGTTGTCCATTTATGGCAATCCAAAATAATCCAAACTAGAACTATCCAAAATACTTCAGTCCAAAATTTATAAGGAAGGTAAACACAATGAAGATCCTTTTTTTCCGTATAATAACATGTGATCACCTTCATCATGTATTTTTTGAAAACACTACAACATCTTAAATTATTATAAAACCTTATTGATTACATTCATGATCCCATATTCCTTATAGAATAATAGATATACTCCTTCAATCCAAAAATGTTGTAAACCCCAACAATGACGGAATATACAAATAATTAATCAGTTTCAAGGTAGTCAAGAATATCCAATATAATTTATCCAAAACAATCATTTACTATTCTAAACACACTACCTCGGTATCAGAACCATATTATGGTTTATCTTTCTCTCAGCCATATATTTTCCAAAATTTTAACCTGCTATTGAGTCACTTTTCTTTGTTCCACACAATCTCAAGTCCAGAATGAAATAGTACTGCAGTACAATCCTTATATACTCCATAATTATTATAATAAGTACATTGTTGATACAACACTCAAATTAAATAACCAACTTAAGAACTCTAATCATTCCACTTCATATGTGGTAGTATCATAACTTGGTTATTATCCAATAGCATCATTTGTGGCATAGTCTGATGACTGGTGCATAGGTTCACATAGTGTCCAAACTCCTTGCAAATAAAGCATTATACATTTGAAACCATTTTATTACCCTTGCATTCACGTACTTTGTGCCCTTTTCCTCCACACTTATAACAAACTCTCTTTCCTTTCAGGCGAGTTCCAGGGTGTTTCTTTCCACAGTTATCACATATGGGAAAATTCTTCTTTTTCCTCTTCCCTTTATCCATATTTCTCTCTTCCATCCTTTCCTTCTCTTTCTTCCCTTCAAATCCATAGGACTCAGTAAACTCTTTAATTATCTTATCAACACATGATATTATTTCTTCATATAATGATAATACATGTGAGACTATTTCTCTTATAAATTATGGGTTAAGACCATGAAATATATGATCCTTCTTTCTCTTTGTATCATGTGCATTGCTGGAGTTATAATTCCTTCTACTAGGTGCCATTTCTAAACAATGGCATACACTAGATTAGTTTATGAATAACAATACCTAATCCAAAACTTGTGAAACACAAAACATAAATTAAATGGTTTATGGATATAATCCATAATCATAAAAATGTCTCCATTGAGGAAGTATATACTCATAAACACTTCATAATGGTTTGTAAAGAAAATTAGAATTATCCTATACATATCCCCCAGGAGTGTCGTAACCAAGAGTGCAGCAAGGCCCGTTATCGTGCACCAGTTCCCGTTCGAGTCTACCTCAAAGCGGTGTTTTTGGGTTTTACCCCTAGGTACATCTGTGCCAGAGCCGCCTCTACCTGCTCGTATCTAGACAGGGATGTATTGCTCGGAAAACACATAAAATCTCTACAATACCAAAATTCTAGGAAGTTCTTTTATACTAATCCTCAAAGTCCATCTTAAATCTATGTGCTCTAATCAGAGTTTATCTAAATCTAGCTTCAACGGTTTGTACTAAACTTCCTCTGATACCAACTGTAATGCCCTAATCCTAGTTACCCAGAGTCGGTGCATTATTACATAACATTGGCATGATCACAAGAAAGATCAAATCTCGAAAGACCGATTGGTTTAGTATCCTTGGAAACACTAGATATATTCATAAGTTTTACATTACATCATAAAGTGAAAAACTACTTCAACATCATAATGTCTCCATAGTCCACACTATTATCCCCTCATAATATCCCTGTAGGTCATTCATAACATACTTCTTCACATCCTGGGAAAAATAAATCATAGAAAAGGGGTGAGCTCAAATGCCCATTAAGGATAACAATATAGCAGAACATTCAAAAATAAGCATAAACATTTAAGGCAATGCATTACTAAAACAAAAGCCTTTTAAACTTGAACTTCAACATAGTATGGCAAAAGTAAAATCAAATAATGCCATTTACTTATTCACATGGATATTCTACTAATTGAATAATCACATGAAATATCAATAACCACTTTCATAATGTTGGAATGCATAATGCTGAACTTTAATTTCTTTGTCAAGGCCTCGTCCCAAGACCTAGGGGCTAACTGTAACCGGAACCCAACCCAGAGTGCCTCTAATAACCGGACACCAACCCAGAGTGCCTCTAATAACCGGACACCAACCCGGAGTTCCTCTAACAACTGGAGACCAAACCGGAGTTCCTTTAATAACCGGAGACCAAACCGGAGGGCTTACTTTTACTGGTCCCCAACCCGGAACATACTTGTCTAACACATTCATCTGAATGAAAGGTTGAAATATAACATAAAAATTAGGATTACAAATAACTTATGAAATGTCAATACTCTAAACAAAAACCATGAGTGACATAAGAATAACTTATCCACAGTCAAAAATATCACAAAACCTTCAATAAAATATTGATGTTTTGTATCATAATAAATCAACTTCAAATAAGCTTAAAATCCATCAAAGGATGTTGACATAGATGAAATAAAGACTATTTTAGAAAAATATCTCTTTCTATTTTGAAATCATTTAAGAGTCTTATATTTATGAAATAAAACATTTTTTTGAAAATATTCTTATTATCTTGTAAGGGAAGCTTTGACGATTTTATAATGGCGGAAAATAGCTGCACCCGTCGTATAAGTTAAAAAAACATTCTTACCTTAATTTTGTCGAAAAGGTTAAAAAGAACCTTGATTGGAAAATGATGGAAATATTCCTTTATAAACCTCTTATAAAAAGTAAAACAAGGGTATAAATGACTTTAACCCATATTCTAGTAAATATTAAAAATGTTTTGAAATTCATTTTTAAGAAACATGGATGTGGATGATAAAGAGATCACAGTAGATTATTACGTATAAACAACCTCAGATAATGAAGAGATTGCGAAATAACCCTTACCAATTTGGTAACTTATGAAACATACAACCCATGAAAGAGGTATCATACAATGAATATGTAAATACACATAAATTAGAGTTTATTACACAAAGAATATAATTATGGGCAGTACATACACCACACAAAAGGTAATGGTGGTAATATGGCATGAATCTCACGGGAATAGTGAGTGAGATGAAAACCCCTTACCTTGTACTTTTCCTCGGTTGGGGTAGGTTAAACTCCTGTATAATTGTGAAATAATTGTAATTAAATTATACAAGATTCATATACATTAATATGATATCATATATGATCTTTTAATATTGATTTGATAAAAATATCTTAGTATTATCATTGTTTCGGGTGTTAACTTACTTGTTTTCTTTTATATGTTTTTTTACGTAAGACATGTTTGTAATGGATAGGTTGTATATTATTCATATCCAGAAATATATCAAGTCCTCAAACATCATTTTTAAATCATCAAATGATAATTATACTTGAATGGATACGATGGACAATGAATCTCACCGCGTTCGTGGAGACGGTAGTCCGTACGTACGCACGAGCGACAATATCATTATTTTGAAATAATATATAAATGGTTGTTATATCATATATACAGAATCATTAACATGTTATATTTATTATTTACATGAGTTTCATATCATTATTATACCCATCCAAATAATAATATATTGAATAACAATTACACCACGACGTGGAGACGGTAAGCCGTACATACGCACGTATGGTGACATGTTATTCAAAGGGTGGATAGAATACTGAATATGGTTTTACCATATTTATAATAACATCAAAGTATATATATGATACTGGAGTTATTATTTTATAATGGTAATAACAAAGGAAGAAGAAGTGGAAGAAGAAAGGAACTTGGAAAAGGGTGGTGAAATCATTACCTCTTCTTCGGGTTCTTCCTTTTGATTTGATCAAAAGGGCTCCTTATGTTGGCTTTATGGTCAAACTAAAACCTCTAGGATGTATTGAGGGAAGTTGGGAGAGTATATGGTCAGATTTTGGCTGAACTAAAAGGTTTTGAAGGTGTGAAGAAATGAGAAGGAGGAGTGCCCTTTTATAAGAGGGGTGTGGGGCACCTTTGGAAAAGCTAGAAATATTAGTTTATAATAAATTAATATTCGGTTTCTAATGGCTCAAAAGTTTATTATTTAAATTTTAAGGTGGGGAGGGGTCGAAAAAAACTCAACCAATAGAATTTAGACAGGTTTGGGTACTTATATTAACCTTATCTTTAAGTATTAACTGTAAGTTAATTAGTTTCACTTTTACAATGTCTCTTTGTATTTTTATATAACATGGTTATGAAACTTACTATATAAATCCAACTAACCCCCCAAGTGGTCCATTAATGATGAAACTATCATGATATAAGTCTCTTGGCCAAACCTTAGATTTTTAGGAATTTAATATCAATTAATAATATAATATTTATTTTAAGAACTCTTTTATGTCAATTTTGACACTATTCAATAGTTGATTTTTGTGAAACTCATAACAGATTGATTACTTCGAAAAAAGTAAATTAAATCAAACCTAATATATCATATTATCCTATAAAATTAGTTTAATTCATTAAAAGTTTCATATTATATTTATTAGGGTATTTATAATATCAATTATTTTAATTTTTCACTATTATAGTAATTAATTCATTACCATTGTGTCATAAATAAATTACATTATTTAATGTCTAAAAATTATAAATAAAATATCATTATGTAGGAAATAGTTTTATATTTCTAATTAATATTTATAATCTAAAATCCAACATATATAACTCTATGTAAAATTTTTTTTTCTAAAAGATATATGCTTGTGTCATTTTTGTACTCATTTTAACTTAATTAAAATAAAGTGTCCCTATCACCTACAAGTGGCACCATGGGGTCCCAAAATCGACCCAAAGATTCCTATGGTCGAAAATGTATCAACCAATAAGTTTATAAAAAGTTTTAGTGTAATTTAGTATTATTATAATATTATTGTTTTAACCCTTATTTACCGGATTTACCCTTAACCATGGTAAATAAAATATTTACCGCAGTAATTATTCAAAATGTCTGAAAATAAAAGTTACCTATTTACACAATTTGAACATCCTGATTCCAAATATGGAATCCATTTTTCTAAATTCAAAACACAGAAGTTTCATAAATTAATTTAAAATTAATTCCCACTGTCAAAACAAAAAGCGTGTTTTTAAGAGATAATAACTATCAAAAGATTTACACTTGTTTATGTTCGGTTTAATTGTAAAATTATGTCCAATGACCAATATTATATTAAATGGTAAAAATATATTCTAAATATACTTTAAAACCACTAAAATTCATAATTTATCACTATTAATTATTTTGATTAAAAAAGTTGTTTTTAATTAAAATTTAGTAATTTTCACTATTCATCAAAATATGAAAGTTATCCGAAAAGTAACAAAATTTCACCTTAGGCTAAATTCGATATTCCGTATCCAAAAATTAAGTCCATTTTGAAATATAAAATATATATAATTTCAAAAAGTAGGTATTACTATTCATAACGGCTAGTTTGATTGGTTGTGGTGTGTGTTAGAACTCGAAGTTGCGTACAACACACGCTACTGTATTATTCAAAGGAAAGCGTACCGTGGAAGCTTGGGATGTTTCATTTTAAATTTTTTTTGATGTCCCCATTTAGTCAAAAAGTTTAAAATATTGTATTTGAAAAGGGTTCACTATTAAAAGTTGGTAAAAGTGCAATACTGAAAATGAATTGTTTCTTACATTATGTCTAAGAAACTCATAATATGGATTCTAAAATTATAAGGATTATATAAAGTTTAAAATTTAGTTAATACTATTCATAACCTCTTTTGAATGACTTTATTGGTAAGTCATGGTGTGATTGAACTCGGTGTTGCATGTAGTGAAAGTTTTTGTATTATTTTGAAGAAATAACACACTATGAAATCTTGGGGTGTTACATGATGAGAACAGGAAAGTCACTCAGATTTCCTTAGATGAGTTGTTTGGAACTCTTCTTCTAAATGAAACAAGAATCAAGAGAGATTCAAAAATTGTCAAGAAGAAGAATGGGAATGAAGGAGTTTATTTCACAACCACTTATAAACACATGAAATCCAAGACCCCAGAAAGATTATCTAGATCAAAGACAAAGAAAGTAATTATTCAGTCAGAATCTAGTTACATAGACAAGTTTGAGAATGAATTAGCTAATATTTCTCAGAGAATGAACCAGATTGTAGCTCAAAGGAACCATCAGAATAAGTAAAAGAAGAAATATTACAGAGATAAGAAAGTTGGAGAAGTTACTTGTTATGGGTGTAGAAGAACAGGTCAAATCAAACCTGATTTTCCTTTGTTGAAGAAGAAGGAAAAGACGGAAAGAAATTCAGAAAGGAACAAGAAGAAATTCTATCATTCAAAACATAAGAAAAGTATTAAAGAAAATGATACATGGAGTGCTAGCTATGAAGACTCTTCAAAAAGTTAATATTCTAAATATGATTCTTCAACATGAAAGAATATGGGATTCATCACTACTACTTCTTTTTCTAATATATGTCTAAGGGACAAGGTACGCTCTGCCGAGGCTTAAAGAAATTTATCTCTTGATAAGAATTACTATTCCGAAAATAGAACTTCCAATGAAGATACTTCATCCTCAGAAAATGAAGAAATACCTTTATATGAAGAAGTTTCTAGATTTACTAAATTACTTGAAGCAAAAAATTGTAAAATTTATAAGAAATTAGACAAGGAAAATACTAGGGAAGAAATTCTTACAAAAGAGATTTCAGATCTGTCTACAAATCTTAGAGATAAAGAAGATATTTTAGAAAAACGTTCTAAATACCTTGAGAAAGAAAATTCTTTTAAGGAAAAACATTCTAAAGATCATAAGAATTCTATTTTATAGATGAATGTTTTTGAGGAAAAATCTAACTCTAAGTAAATGATTCCTCAGGATAGGAATTCAGTTATCAGACTAAAATCTAAAATATTTTCTCTTAAGAAGATTCTTGAAAAATTTACCTCTGAGAAGGAAAATTTTGACAAGATGTATTCTCAAATTAAACCTCAAGGAAACACTATTGGAGTAGGGTACACTCACCGAAAACAGTTTTTTCAAAAACAACTATTTTGTTCCCTCTAGATCCCCTTTTTGTACAAAATTTCAACGTGGTGGGCATTGGAAGAAAATTTGCTACTTGAATAATGTTCAATATATTGGATTCATAAAGCTTATTTTTCTAAAAAAATGTGGATACCCAAAATTTTTTTATCTAACAATTCCAGATCAAAGAAAATTTTGATTCCAAAAGCCTAATATTTTCTTATTTTCAGGGAAATAGGGAATGTAAAAATAACAATACATGGTACATGGATAGTGGATATTCCAGGCATATGAATGTTAACAAAAATTATTTTGAAAAGATTATCAAGGCGAAAGGAGGAAAATTAACATTCAGAGATAATGCTCAGGGAGAAATTATTGGTATAGGTAACATTGTTCTTCTTGGGAAAACATTGATTTCAAATGTTTTATTTGTTAAGGGTCTTAAGGACATCCTTATTAGCATAATACAATTATGTGATTAAGTTTACCTTGTGAATTTTAGGAATGATAAGTGCTTAGTACAAAATCCCATGGAAGAATTTATTCTTTCTACCAACAGGCAAGAGAATGTTTTCACAATAAACATATAAGACCTTATGATCCAAGACTTAGCTTGACTTAGTGCAATGGAGGATAATTATTGGTTGTGGCATAGAAGTTTAGAACACTGTAACCTTAGGAACTTATCCAAACTTTCTATGAAAGGAATAGTTAAGGATCTACTGGAGCTTAGATTTGATTATTCAAAAGATTGTGACCCATGCCAATATAGAAAGAAACATAATTCAAGTTTTAAATCAGTCGGTAAACTCTCAACTACTGATGCATTACAGCTTCTGCATATGGATATTTTTTGTCCTACACAAACTAGAAGCATTGGGGGAATGTACTATGTATTTGTTTTGGTTGATGATTACACTCGATATACATGGGTCTATTTTCTAGTGAAGAAGTATGAATCTTTTTCTTATTTAAAATGTTTTAGATCCCATGTACAAAATTAGAAAATCCTTCCATTGAAAACTATTCATAGTGATCATGGAGGAGAATTTCAAAATTCTGATTTTGAAACATTTTGTAGTAGAAAACGCATTACTCATAACTTCCCACCACCTAGAACAACTCAACAGAATGGGGTTGTTGAAAGAAGAATTATAATTCTTAAAGTGATAACTAGAACCATGTTGAGTGAGTATTCTATAGCCAAACATATTTGGGCTAAAGATGTAAGTACTGGTTATTATACTATAAATCATGTTTTGATTAGACCATTTCTTAATAAAACCCCTTATGAGTTATGGAATGGTAGAAAACCTAGACTTTTATACTTTAAGGTTTTTGGTTACAAGGTATTCATTCTAATTACTAAAGATAATCTATATAAATTCTCACTAAAATATGATGAAGAAATTTACTTAGGCTACTTCACAACTTCTAAGGCTTATAGAGTTTTCAACAAAAACACTTGTACTTTTGTGGAGATATTATATGTGAAATTTGATGAAACTGATCATTTTGTTTTTAAACAACCCCAATCTATATCCTCAGATGTGTTTTCAAAAACTGATTATCATCCTTTGATAGAAGATAATTATGATAAGGAAAATGTTCAAGAATATACTTCTGAAACATTTACCCTAGAAGATTTCATACCCTATGTTGATGAACAGGTTTTACAAAACCCAAATCAGTCATTTCTAAAGAATCATCCTAATGTTAGTATCATGGGTGATGTCAATCAAACTGTAATTACTAGAAGTTCCTTATGAAATGAATTAGAAAATCTAGCATTCCTTTCCCAATTAGAACCAAAAAGCACTAATGAGTCTTTATGTGATGATGATTGGGTTCAACCCATGAAGGATGAACTAAATGAATTCGAAAGGAATAAATTCTGGACCTCGGTTGAAAGACCTAAGGAAAACTCTACTATTGGAGTAAAATGGATCTTTAGAAATAAGTGTGATGAAAATGGAATCATTGTAAGAAATAAAGCTAGATTAGTTTCTAAAGTTTATAATCAACAAGAAGGAATATACTATGAAGAAACCTATGCTCAAGTAGCTATAATCGAATCTATTCATATTCTACATGCCTTTGCAGCATTCTTCAATTTCAAAATTTTTTAAATGGATATGAAATGTTCTTTCCTTAATGGTTATGTTCAAGAGGAATTTTTTGTTGAACAACCTCCTGGATTTGAAGATAAAAAATATTTTGATCATGTTTTTAGACATACCAAAGGTTAGTATGGCCTTAAACAAGACCCTCAAGCTTGGTATGATAGACTTACATGGTTTTTGCTTCAAAATAACTATGTTAAGGGTAATGAAGATCCAAACCATTTTATAAAGAAAGATAAGAAAAATGTTTTTATTGTTCAAATTTATGTTGATGACATTATATTTAGTTCAACTCGGAAATATTTAACAAATTCCTTTGAGGATCTAATGAAATTTGGGTTTGAAATGAGTATGATGCGTGAGTTAACATGTTTCCTCAGTTTTCAAATTTCTCAAAAACCAGAAGGAATATATATATCTAAACATATGTATATTAAATATCTTCTTAAAAAGTATGGATATGACAACACTAAGAGTATAAGTACTCCTATCGGTACCTCAATCAGTCTTGATCTTGATGAAGCTAGGAAACCAGTAAATCAAACTTCTCTTAGAGGTATGATAGCAAGTCTACTTTAATTGATAGCTAGTCATCCAGAATTAATGTTTTCAGTATGATTGTGTTCAAGATATCAATCCAATCCTAAGGAATCTCACTTAAATTCAGTGAAGAGAATTTTTCGCTACTTAAAGGGAAACATGGGTTTTGGACTATTTTATACTTCTAGAAATGATTTTTTTAAAAGATTTTCGGATGCTGAATTTTATGGATGTAGAATGGATAGAAAAGGTACATCCGGAACATGTCATTTTTTAAGAGATTCATTAGTTTTTTGGTCTTGCAAGAAGCAACACTCAGTAGCACTTTCCACTACTAAAGCGAAATATATAGTAGCTGTAAGTTTTTGTACTCAAGTGTTGTGGATACAACACACACTCACAGGCTATGGCTTGAGTTTTACCAAAACTAAAAATTTGTGTGATAACACAAGTTCCATTGCCCTTACTAAAAACCCTGAACATCATTCTTGTGCAAGGAACATAGATATTAGGCATCACTTTCGTAGGGATCACACACTAAATGGAGATATCATTCTTCAATTCATTGGAACACAAGATCAACTTGATGATATTTTCACAAACTCTTTCCCTACTGATAGATTTGAATATATTAAACAGAAGTTAGGAAAGATAACCGTGAGGTAATATTCCTCCATTAACTTTATACTCAACCAATATTCTTACAGTAATAAACTCTTTTTCATAGGGGGAGTACATTTGTTGTTGTGGGTTTTTCAATGTTTTTCGTAATGAAAATATACGTAGTCAGTTTTTTCAAATTTTCATAATGAAAATTTTCATAGTTGGTTTTTCATATTTTTCATTATTGGTTTTTCAAAATTTTCATAATGAAAATTTTCATAGTCAAATTTTTCAAAGTTTTTGTAATAAAATCTTCATAACTTAAGTTTTTGTAATGAAATTCTTCGGACATGAAATTTTTGTAGTGAAAATCTTCAGAACTTAATTTTTCGTAATGAATATCTATGGACATGATGTTTTTGTAATGAAATTATTCAGACCTAAAGTTTTCGTAATGAAAATATTCAGAACTGAAGTTTTCTTATTGAATATCTTTATACCTAAAGTTTTCGTAATGAAATTCTTCGGACCAGAAGTTTTCGTAATGAAATCTTCGGAACTAATGTTTTCGTAATGAAAATGTTCGGATTTGAAATTTTCGTAATTGAAATTATCAGATTTGAAATTTCCTTAGTAATGTTTATTTTCATAGTCTTGTTTTTTTAATCCAATTTTATTCAAAAATAATATCACCTATTACGAATAATCTTCCTAGAAATATGAAAGGTATGATTTCTTTCTTAAATTTTTATAGTCATTATTTCATTGTTGTTTGTTTCTTTTGATTTTAAAATTTTGTGGATTCTAGTTTTCTTAAATCTGAATGTTTTTTTTAAACCTCAAAAGATCAGATTCAACAACAAAAAATTCCTTGTGGCTATCATATCAACTATTAGGTCAAATTAGAAGGGTTCCCAACCATTATATTGGAATTGGAAGTTGAAAGGTCACTTCCATCTCTTATACAAAGGACCCCGAAGGTTTGTCCCACATCGGTTTCCAAGATCTCATGTCTCGAAGCTCTTCTCCTATACAAAAACCCGTTATGAATTCTTCAGAATTGCTCAGTCTGAATGTATTCAGAAGCCCCTTCTCAATATATGTCTACTGTGAAGCCGATTCCGGAATGGCAAATATACAGGGAGAGGTTAGTTCATATGAACTTCTTCAAAAAGTATGACTCCATTATTTCCAATAACATCAAGCTTAGTGGATGGGAAAGTATAGCTATCTCAAAGACAACAACTCAATATGTAGTCTATCCAGATCTTCTCATCGAATTCTATGAATCAGTTTTCTT
Organism: Viscum album; assembly: GCA_963277665.1. NCBI lineage: Eukaryota > Viridiplantae > Streptophyta > Magnoliopsida > Santalales > Viscaceae > Viscum > Viscum album. Next base: position 1,252,854,278 of record OY728121.1, read on the forward strand.
CTTTAAGGAAGAGGGTACAAAAAAATTCTCATTCAAGAGTTAGGGAAAGACATATAAACTCTCTTACACCGAGGATGCGAGCTTGGTAGGGATCTCATTTGAAGGTGAAGCCGAATTTTGCTCACACAAGCTGCCAGAGGTTCAACAAAGTTTTAATAATGAAAAGGATATGGAATGCCTTGGGCTTAAAGATGTCAAGACATCCATGATTTCCTATCTATCTACCAACAACCGGATTCTAAAATTATGTGTTCAAGGTCTCATTATACCAAGGAAGGGTGAAAAGGACACCCTTAAGAAACATGACATGTATATCCTAGACTTTTTGGTAATCCTAAGAAAGTTTGATATCTTGAGACACATCCTTATTATAATTCAGAATATCAAGAATGGTAATCTAAGAGCTCAGATTATTATATATATGGTCTTACTCTCAAATTTGATTTTTCGGTGCCTAGAATCCTTCAAGATTCCCAAAAGTTCCAAGGAAAGGAATTGAAAAGTTATGCTGATCAGTGATGACACTCTTAAGAGGATGAAGGTTGGTTTTTCAAAGGAATCAAGTGAGTTCTATGATCTACCTGAGGAAGAGGAAGAAGCTCTTCTGGAAATTTTTGAAAAAGCTGAACCATCAAAGAAGGCTGGAAAGAAAAGAAAATTGAAGCAAGTGGAAGCTGAAGATAAAACCCCCACGTCTATGGAAGTCCAATCCACATCTCCTAAACCAATGAATCAAAAGGCATACCCTGATGAAGTCATAGAAATATGGAGGCACGATAAGCAGAATAGAAAAGCAGGGAGCCATAGTTTGGTTTGGATCCTGCTGAGGCTAAGGCCTTGAAAGAAAAAGTTGCTGATGAGCTAGAGAATCAGGCCAAGGAGAAGAAGCTCAAGAAGAAGATTTCAGAGGCCTAAATTTTTCAATCCCTTCTAAGGGAAGCTGAAATTTCTTCAGAGAATATTCCTATTCCAAAATCTTTTCTGGTGGAACAATTGCTTGAGAATCCGGGAATGAAGTTTATGTCTCTGAAAAAATTCAAAGAGAAGGAAGTCGAGAAGGAAGCTGTAGAAGAAGTCTAGGAAGCTCAAAGCTCTGAAAAGATAGCCAACTTGTTAAATCAAGTATAATATGTTTAGGATAAGGAACGTACTTTTGATAAATTTTCACTCTAGACTTCTCAAACCAGATCTTCAAAACTTTTTACACCTAGAGATTATGAGAAAGGAGAAGAGTAAGTCAAAAGGCCATCTGAGGAAGAGAGTCACAATCATGAATTTATTCTTCCTGATGATATTAAATCTAGATCTGAGAAAGAAAAAGATGATAAATACAAGATTGTACAAAAATCCAGAAGTGAGCATGACTCTCCAGGAGAGGAAGTTGTTCCGAAAATTGATAAGGGTAAACAAGTGGTTGTTGACACCATAACCAAAGGCATTATGAATAAGAAAGAAGCTGGGGGAACCTCCAAGAGGAAGTTGGTAGAGTTAGAGTAAGAACCATCTCCTAGTAAATTTTCTGATTCGAAGTCATCTGCATTGGAACCTGATTTTGTGGTCCAGTCCCTGAAGAAGCTGGTGGATACAATTTTGATATTTCCAACAATTGAGTCTAGATTCCAGATGCTTCAGCACAGTATGAATCAGAAGTCAGACTCTGTATCCATGCTGATGGAAAAATGTGTTAAGATAGAGGCCGAACACAAAAATTTCATGATCAATTATGAATCCCTCAAAATTTATTGCAATAAAATGACCAAATGGTCTAAGAAGATTGTTGAAAATATGGAAGAAATTGAATAGTTCCAAGAATATGTCAAGGAAGACATTGGTATTAATGATACCATGATTAAAAATCTTTCAGATAGCTTTCAGGATCAGCTAAATCTTGAACAAAGTTCTCAGATTCAGGATTTAAAAGATTTGAATGGGAAGCTGAGTTATATTGTTCAAATCTTGAAAACATAAAAGGAGCTTCATATTGAGATGGAAGAAAATCAAGTGAACAAGAAGAATTGCTGAAGGCTCAAGAAGAGGCCATGAAGGCTCAAGAGGACAGGATCAAGGCATTAGAAAAGCAAGCTGAGGAAGATCACAAAGAGATAAAGAAGTTGAATACAATTGTGAAGATGCTAATGCCCAAGGAAAAAGAAACAAAATAGACCACTCTGATCTTTTGCTGCTTTTTCCTTGTAATAATTCTTTTCATCATAATGAAATTTCTGGTAGCTTGTTTTTTCTGGTTGTTTATACTAATATTTCTTGTACCTTATTGTTTTTTCATTCCCTTAAACACTTTTTGAAAATCAAAAATGGGGAGAAGGAAAAATAAATCTAAAAGGGAGGAGAAAAATTTCTAAGTGAAGAAGAACTATCCCTATGTAAGGGGGAGTTTATTTAAGGGGGAGTTCTCATTACAAATATTTCTACATTCAAATAAAATTTCTCATTCCGAAAATGTAGAATATGATCCTAATAGTTCCAAATACTAAGGGGGGTTTAGTTGTATTCACCATTTTCCATAAAAAAGGGAGATAAGATTTAATTTCAAAGTCTAGAAATTTATTCTAAGTCCATACATTCTTTTTCGTAAGGATGTTTGTGCTTTCTAAAAAGGGTGAGATTGTTGAGTCAATAAGGTTTACCTTATGACTTTTCCATTCCTTCATGTAAGGGGGAGATTGTTGATTCATCAAGGATTCCTTATGAACTTGACCATTCCTCTTGTTTTGAAAATCACAGAAACCTTATCTTACGGAAAATTTCATTTTACCCCATATTTTACCCCTATGAGGAAAATTTCCTTCCCCTAGGAAATCTATCCTTACAATGTTTTCATACCTTAAATCATTATTTTTATAAGTGTAAAAATCGGATTGGAATCAAAACCTCAAAATCATATAATGCTTAGATATGAGGCATTATGTCCAACTCCGAATTCTGGATATGAACTCTCCTGAAGTTCAACTCCGAATTCTAGAAAAAAACATTATGAAGTTTGACTTCGAATTCTGGTTACAACCACTTCCGATTTCTGACTCCCAATTCTCATTATGAATTTTGATTACAAACATGTTCAAGTTCTGACTCCGAGTTCTCTAAATACATACTCTGAACTCCTATGAGTTCTGATTCTGAATTCTCATGAAATCTGACTTTGAAAGTTTCAATTTCAGGTTCTAAATTCTGGTGAATCCATAGTCCAAATTTCCTTGAAATTCAGACTCCGGAGTTCTATAGAATTTAGGTTCTGAATTCCTACAAAATAGAATCTGAATATCCTTGTGTTGTAGACTCTGAATTCTGTTTTTAATTATACTCCAAACATTTATTTACCTTCATTATGAATATCAATTTTTTAGTTACACTTACATTCATTTTATTATAAAACGATATCGTGATTTCAGTTATCAACAAACCATTGTTTGAGTGACACGTGTATAGGTCCCTCCAAAATTCAAGGAAAAATATGACAGTTGGAGGAGGGATCTGACCATTGGAGCCACGTATATAAATAGAAGCTTATATGAAAAGAGCGAAACAACTTTTCAAGACTTTAGAAAAAGTGCTGGTGAAGTGATATCTAGAGAGAGAGGCTCTTATAAACTCTCAGGATTTGTGTAGAAATTTTGAACGACTTGTTAAAAATTTTCTTCATGTAGACTTGCTTTGGGCAGAGGTTCGATTTCCTTAAAATCAGAGACTTCGGGTTGTGAAGTCAAAGGTGTCAATTTCCTTACAAATCGAGGGCTTACGGGGATAACAAGACAGATACCGATCATCAGAATGAGGGCTTACATGGGTTTAGGTAAGACAGACATTCTTGAAAGTATAAATCAAGGGACCTCTTATCAAGGGTTATTGGATAGCCTCGTCTTTGGGTTAAAAGAGTTTATTCTTGTAACTTGTAGTTTTACTACATTGTTTTTCTACTGTATTATTATTGTTGAGGAAAGTATAAATTTCTTATACTTCCTCATACTTTTACTCTGATTTAGTTAGATTCTATATGCTTTAAGGTAGAATCTTATTTGTTGTAAAATTTTGTTAAGTTTCATTTCCAGAATTACTTTTCTGGAATCAAGCAAGTTATTAGAACTCAGAGGTGTTGTGAATTTTGGTTACACAAAATTTCTTTTAAGGAATTTTTTTTTATAGAATCCAATTCACCCCCTCTTGTATTTGTATCTCATTTTACATTTTCGATCCTACATTTTGTATTATAGAGTATATCATACTCAGACATACCATTCTAACACTCTACTTTTTAACATGAACCATGCTAGAATTGTATAAGAGATTAAGGTAATTATATAACTACCAACAATTAAAAATAAAATATCACCATAATTATAATATCATTATTATATATATAAAATTTAATATTCATGAAAACTTATTTTTAAACATATGTGAACATATAATTAAATTTGAAAAGCAAGAGAGTGACATTTTTTATTATTGTTTACTTAAAATATTATAATTGATCTTACAAAATAAAAAAATGATAAAAGTGTAAATAAATTACAAAATATGATGGGTATTGACTAACTACAATCATCCAAAATGGTAAGGTAAAGTGTTAGTGATATTTTATTTCTATTTAATGTAATATTTAATCTTAATTAACCGACTTACCCTATTATATCGTTATAAATATTTACCATAGTTAAAATTCGAAATTGAAAGAATGAGAAATATTTTTTAAATATGAACCTGTTGATTCAAAATATGGAATAAAATTTTCATAATTCAAATTATAGAGATTTTATAAATCAATTTTAATATAAATTTATAAAATTCATAGAAAAATAGTTTTTAGAAAAATACATTTTTAACCATAAAAATGAACTTATATAAAAATCAAGTATAAAGATTATTACAAAGTAATTAATTATATTGTATATTATTAATGTATTATTATTTTACTATAATTTCAAATTCGAATCATAATCTAAATTTTCAATGAAAATAAATTATAGTTTTACAAAAATCGTTATTTCTTACTATTATGTGAAAAATCTAGCGTTTCAAAAAAATCCAAACATTTCAACCTAAGATAATTTTGATATATTGATTTAAAAAATAATATACCTTTTACAAAATAATGTTTCTAAAATTTAAAATAATTAAATATAATTTTCAATAAATAAATTCAATAAAATGATATTTTAGGAAAACATATTTTTTTAAGAATAAAATCACCTTACTAAAAATTAAGTGCCTATTTCCTAATTGTTAATTAATAAATTGATATTGACTAGAACCATTATAAATATAAATATATATATTATAAAATAGTTACTCATATTTGTTTATTTCAATTCATTATCATGGATATATGGATCATATTGAATATAATATTAGTTTTTGGTTCATTTAATCTCAATATTGCATGTCCTGTAGGCTTTCGAACATAGTCTTCTTTTGAAATATCATGGTATAACACCAAAGGATAAAATTTTATCTGTGTTCCTTAATTTATTTGGCACTTTATATTTTCATATTCCTTTACCCTCCATGCCTTCACAGCATCATGATTGCCTCATATTGTTCATGTCATGAGACTTGTTCCTTCTTATAATTCCCACCCACACCAATGATGTAATAAAGCAAACATTTTTAGTGAATTTATTTCTGAAATAATTTTTTAATATATAATATATAATTATACTCATATAACATATGTAAAAACAGAAAACACTTTATTTAATTAATTAATAATGATATATTAGTCAGCAACTAAACCCATGAAAATTGCAGACATTACAATGGACAAAAAATATAAAATAAGAAAAGTGAAATAGGAAAATTTGGAAATTAAAATTATCTAAGCTTATATCCCCCAAATAAAAAATAGAATATTAGTAATCCAATCTATATTATAAAAAATAAAAATAAATTGAATCTTGATAGGAATTTAGTGAATAATGTATGAAGAAATTAGAGTTTACTTATAGTAGGTAATATGATCATTGAAATAGTAATATGACCATTGTTAAATATCACCTTTAGTTAAAATTACCATAGGGAACTATGAATTTTGTTATTAATGTAATTATTATATTTAGTGTTTATAAAATGAAAAATGTTAATACGTATATAAAGGTAAAACTATGGTCTCAACCAATAGATTCATTCCTTTTAAAGCCCATTTTTATGACATTATAGGGAGGTAGTGTCACTGGGGTTCACCCCTAACCAAGCCCAATAATATATTTATAATGTGAGGCTCAAATGAAATGAACTAAGATTTAATTTCAAATTAATGGAGATCACCAATAGTTTTATATCGACCCACACTTTTCATTCAAAAATTTCAAATATTATTAGATGAATATTCATTACATTACATTATGATCCATGATAAAATATTATAGGTCCAATATCTTTTGAATCATGGACACATAAAGAATTTATTTTTAACTGGACAACATCTGCATCCCCCATGTTAATCAAAATTATCACCCTTCCTAGATATATAATACAAAATACCTTTATTCATAAACTAGGGAAAGGAAACATTAGGAAGGGTGATATTAGATGATCTATGAGGGTAAACAAGGGATATATGGGGATAACACAAGCATAAGTGTACGAGAACCTGAGAATAACATTTGAAAACCATACCATATATATCATCATAAATAAACACAAGTCATGGCATAAGTCTTGGTAGTTGATAATACATCAATCATAAAATAATCAAAGAACATAAGCCTTGAGAGCATAATGTTGACATAAGACATATATTTGTGATATAGATATAAGAATAGAAGATCTTATTTCAAATATACCCACCAAGACTATCATAACATGTTAGGTTGTCTTAACTGCAAGTCAACCTACTTTAGTCTTGCGTAACCTCTTGTGCACCCTCTTTTAGGCTTTGGAAAACCTCATGTGTACCCTCTTTTAGGATTCAATTAACCTCACATCAAACCTTTGAGATAATAGAAAATTAATCATTACCCAATTCATTAAAGATACATATAATTCTAGGACCACAAATAACATAATTAATATTTTACATTTTCGTACCATAATATTACAAACCATTCATCGTATCATAACCCATGAAAATTATATTGGTATCATAATCAGTTTATCATAGCATAACCCATATAAAATGAAACCAGTTTCATAAACCAAATAGATAAAGGATAAAAATGGTGTCAATAGATCATATCTCCATTAAATCTTAATAAATATCCAATTTTATTTATTTTAATGAAGATAAATACCAAAATATATCATTAAAATAGTTTTGAGGAAAATATTATTACAATTATGAAATAACTTATTTAAAATATAAATATTTCCCAAATATTATATCAAAACTTTAATTTTAAAATAAACATATAACCATGTTATGGATCATTAAATAATTTATAGGTTCTGAGAGGAGAAAAATAATGTTCATGTCATAAGTGGTAAAATAGTAATTTATGTTTTTTATTAAAAACAAAAATGTACTTCATTTTTTGAAATGAAGAGAAGATTCCATTTTATTTTATTTTAAGGTAAACAAATCAAAAATATTTATAAAAAAACTTTTTAGAATATTAATATTATTCATTAAATAATTTTTATAAAACATGGACATGGAAGAGGTAGGATTTTCGACCATAGAGAGTGATTATGTAAATTTTCCTAAAAAATGTTCTTTTAGTATATTTGGTTCTTAAAGATAGGAAAATAAAATTAAAAAATGTATTCACAAAAAATAATAATATTATAAGAAAATTAATATGTTTTTTTCTGAGTTATATCATATGATTACATCATCTTAAGTATAATCATAATCTCGATAAATAATGAGATTGTAACATAAATTTTTATCAACATTGGTAATGTTTCAATTATAAGACCCATGAAATAAAGACCCTTATATGAATATATATATATATATCTGATAATTTTCATGATAAGAGTCATAAAATACATTCACGGTCTGTATATACACCACAAAAATGAAACTATTGGTGAATATGGAATGCGTTCCACAAAAATAAAAGTGAGATGAAAACCCATTACATAATGTCTTCACACTATTTAAACATTTTTAAACCTACTTTATAGTAAATATAGATTTATTATAAATGTATTTCATAATGATAATCATAAGTAACTTATCATATTTTCATTTAATTGTTACAATTTATAACCTGTTTATTAACAATTTTTTCTTAAAACCACTATTTTGGGTGATAACTGCTTTATTTCTCATGAATGTTTTTGTTCAATAGTTTTGGTCCTTTTACTTTTATTATGTTTCATAATATAAATAACATAAATAATTATATGAATATATTATATATTCATTATATACATATTTATCATCACCCAAAAAGTTAGAGATAGGAAAATGAATGACACCGTTCATGGAGATAGTAGGTCACATTTACTCTTTAATGTTGTTTCTATTTTATTAATGGATGAAATAACAATGTAAATTTTAATTAAACTTTACAGAATAATTTTTCTATCCTATAAATCATATATTTTTAACAAAAATATTTTTATTACCATCCATAGAAAAATTAAATGAAAAATTTATCACTTCGTTTTGTGGTGGTGATAGTCTACATGTATGCATAAGCGATGTTATCTTTTTCCAATGACTTGGAAGGTACAAAGGTAGTAGTGATATTATAATTAAAAATAATAATTTTCTCATAAATCTAATATATATTTATATACTTTAAATTCAAAATTATATCCACCAATGAGAGGTGGTGATGGAAACCTAATTACATCGGTTTGCGACGCGACTTTCTATAATACACATGAATGATAGTTTCGTTTCCCAATTGATGGAAGAGGATATGGATATAGGTTATTACATTAACATAATAAAATTTTGATAATATTTATATAATGATATTTTTATGTTATCATAGTAGAATAATATTTTATGGAGGTGTAATAAGAAATAAAACAAAAATTTTCACATAAATGAATTATTTTAAAGGAATTTTTAATTTAATTTCCATTTTTACTTTGTTTTGAGGGTTTCTCATTCATTTTTTTTTGAAAATGGTGGGTTTTCAAAATTTGGGACAAACTGTAAGCCCATTTCCAAATTTAAAAACCAATTTTTTTATTTTATAACACCTTCATTTTCCATCATTTTTCATCCATTACAATTCATAATTGTCCTACCATGACCTATTAACACCACCATGTCAATTTGGAGCCTTTATAAATACATAATCATGTTGTATTTTGGATTTTATTTAAGGTATTGGACCTTCTCGCAAGACCATTTTCTACATTAATTTTCTTTATTTCTTTTACATATCCTTAATTTTTTATTGTTTTTTGGTGATTCCACCTCTCTCTAGAATCAAATATCCCTAGGATCACCCCCATGATCAGTTTCAAGTTTATGGAGCACATTTGAACTGTGAATTAGGGAGAATCTTTTCAGGGTTTCTCAAAATAAACAGATTTGAGAGGGTAATTTGATTCCTGGATAAATCTTTCATTTTCACTCCTTTACCCCCATTTTAGTCCATACATGAACTCCTCATCCTCATTCGAGCCTCACTATCTGGTTTTGTTTCTTATAGATTCAACATTTGGTTGATTTGGGATAATATATTCAGCTTATCTTCAGGTAAGTGTTTACCAATTTGATTTCTTCCCTTCCATTAGGGTTTCTTCCACATTTAATGAAGTTCCCTTATGTGAAAAAGTTAGGGTTGAAACCTATGTTTTTATTTTGTGTATTTTTGGTGAAATATTGTGGATTTAGGTTGGGTTTATCTCCCTCTTAGTGTGACAGTGGTGTGGTTAATGTTTTACACCAAGATTCAAGGGTTTTGAATCAAAAGGTAGGTGGTCCCATTTGTAATAAATTTTTGATGAGTTAGATTTATTTATTTACTAGTTTTAATGTTATTAATATGCTTTTTGTAGTGCGAGAACTGTTTTTGATGGATTTTCTTAAGCGTTTAATTTTATAGTTGCATTATGGCTTGAAATTGGGTGCTTTTAATGGGTGAATATTGGGGTATTGTTCGGGTGTATTTTATAACACATGAAAGTGAGTAATTAGGTTGAAAATGGGCTTCCAATTTTGTTTTTTAATGCCTTAAGGTCATGTGGGCCTTGTAAGGGGGTTTTTGGAAACAGTTTGGTGGGTAAAACATTGTTGTACTTCTTTAGAACATTTTATGAAAATTGGTGTTTTTATTTGTATCGTTTGTTATATTATTCAAAGTGATTTTATAACACTTGAAATTGGTTTTATAAATGTCTATAGGTCTTCTAATTATACTTTGGTAGTGTTTTGGTGTGCTCTTGTCCTTGAAATATGGTTTTCAAATGGGTTTTATAAGCAATGATTAGGTATACTTTTTAGAATTGTTTTATGAAATATTTGAATGATTTAAGGATTTATGTAAGAGGTGAAACCATATTGGAAAACTGTTTTGGAGAGATTATATTTTGAAATGGTGCATTTTAAATGTGGAAGGGGTTGTTTTGGGATGTTTTCCATCATGCAAATGTTTTATAAAAATGTTTGAAGGATTTACTAAAGTGTGTAAGATATGTGAAGGTGATGTGGGATGTTTTGTGTGGGTGTGGTGTGAAAAATGGATTTTGGGTATGAAAATGGTTTTATGTAACATGTGAGTAGGCTATTATGTGAGTTGGGATATCTTGGAATGTTTTTATAAAATTGTTTAACGGATTTGTGGAAGTGTTAAAGAAATTTGAAAAGTGTTGTGGGATATTTTAGTGTGAGTCATATTTTAAAATCAATTTGAATGAAAAGTTTACTTTTTTGACTTTTTTGGTATACATGTGGGCTGTTTGGTGAATTTTTTATGTGGAAATGATATTTTCATGTGAAAATTATATTTCTTGACTTGTTGAAATTGTTTGAGCACAAGGTGAAAACTCGGGTTTCTGGGTGGGTGGACGTGTACTATTATGCTAGTGAATTAGTGGGGTTTGGAATTAGTTTCACTTATCAAGATTGATGCTTAAAACTCTAACAAAAATATGATGATGATGATGATTGGGGACCATTAGGATATGGGTTTGTTCCCTAATAGTGGCTCGTGCATGAGAACCGATATTTGTGATGGTTACTTTCACCGAGATACGAGGTACCTAGGACCCACAACTAGTTAGTGCCTAGGGGTTATTTCCTTTTTCTTATGGTCATTAGATCCATTATAATTACCATAGTCATAAGGTATATTTGGAAGGAAAATTCAGCAGCTTTTTAATTTATTATAAAAGTGTTTATTCTTTAAATTAACCCACTTAAAAAATAATTTTTTTTAAGTTTCATCTTTTAGAAATTGTAACTAGAAATTACATGTTTTTAAAAACATGCATGATTTTTATCTTTGAATGTTTATCACATGGAATCTATTAGTGTTGGTATCCTATGGGGATTTTGATCACACCCTACTTACACATTTCGGTGTAAGTAGAGATGGTTTTTTTATGTCACAAGATGGGTACAGTTTATAGTGCCAGTGGTTCAGGTTTCTAGTAGGTTCTTGGTGGGGATCTCTTGTGAATATGGATTATGGACGGTGCCTCTTTCCATGAGGGTTCATGGTCTATTTATTTATTGGATTTTTACCTTTGTTATAGTATTTGTGAGTTTTTTAAACTATGTAATTTAGTTCTGAATTTTTGTAAATGATTCTTTGTTTTGAAAAATCTAGATTGGTTTTATTGGATTCATTTGTTGTTTCAAGTTTATAAACTTGGGTAAATCGTTCCCAATTTTTAATTTATAATACCTAGGAACTTGTTCTAGTTCTTGGGGATCAGTAACGCCCTTCATTCATTCTCACGGGCCAGTTTTGGTGCCAGTTTCAGTGACGACCAGATTTGGTTCATGACAAAATGGTATCAGAGGACGTTCTTGTTAACTCTTTGGGTCACGTTATTTTGGAAACAGTCAGGATGTTGTGGACTTAATATTGTCGGTACTTGTTATTCTAGTTATGGGAAGTGTTCCTAATCACCACCCCTCATTATGGGATTCAAGTAACCATGGGAGGTTGGGACTTATCTAATTCCATTTTCTTTCTGGTTTGATGATAATTAGGGGGAATGAAAAGAGAGTTGGGTAATGGTCTCAGCGAGCTCGCAGGGCCTGGCAAGCAATGTGGAGCTTGGTATATTTCCCTAGAAAACTCTCTGTGATGGTGAAGTGATTGGCATATGGCCGCCAAACATATGTCCAAGTCACCCACCATAACTAGTTTCCTCTATCATTATCTTGTGTCATATAGTTTTGAAATCTTATAAGTTTAGTTCTAAAGAAAAAATGGCATGGTTTTAAGTAGCATAAAGTTTTTATGAAATGATTTTTATAATAAAGAGGGAATGGTTAAATTTTTGAAATGGTAGAACTGAATTTTCATAATTTTATTGGAATGGAAAATGGTGTGTTTTCACCTCTTTTGAAAACATGAAATATATCAAGGATGGTTTTGAAAAAGTGTTTCCAATAGATTTTTCTAAACTATTAAAAGGTGTTTTAATGGGATGAGATTTTTTAAAATTAGTGTGTATGACTTGAAATTGAGTTTTCAATTGAATTTTTGTTCCTTTCTAAATTTTTTTGTAAGTGGTAATTTGTGTTTGATTTTTTGGTTAACAATATTGAAAAAAGGAATTATTGGTTGATGTTTTGGTTTTGAAAAGTGGAAAGAGTTTTTGTTTTAACGTTTGGTATTTTCTTGAGTTACCAAATTCATGGGGTTATATGGGATGATGGATGGTTAATGTCATTACTGGATGTGTGTTGGGATGGATATGAGGAGGGTGCCCAGTGTGGCAGGAAAACATGCATGTGTGTGGCCAATGGGGTACCATTGGTGGATAAGCTAGCCGCTGAACCGTTTATTTTAAAAGAATTTTTTTTAAAAGGAAAACTTGATGTCTAGATGATTGTTCTGGTATGGTGTGTATTATGTGTTTTTGGAAATTCTGATGTTGTGGAATGTTTTGAGTCCAATAACCCATCCTATTTGTACTGTGTTTTGGGTCTGTATTTGGTTAGTAAACTGCGTAAAAGGACCGGTTATTAGTCTCTTATAAGAAATGTTTTGGGATTCATTTACGGTGGTTTCCTTGATGTGTTTGAATCTGGTTTGTGGCACTTTTTGACAAATGTACCAGCTCGATTGGGTCCTTGGGTTTTTTTATTGGATAAGGTACACCCCCATTATGGGTTAGTGCACAACTAAAGTGAAACCTGAATTGTTTTACCATTGGAAAATCCTACAGTTGATCAATGTATTGAATCTTCTCTCAAGCTTTGTAGAATAAGACTACACCCTTTAGTTATTTGGTTTGAGGATACTCTTGTAGAGGGAGAGTGCTCGTGGAAGGTTAAAAGAGACAATAGTTTCTTAAATTGCCTGATTCGTCAAAGGTGGAAGTGGTCTGGTGTTGTTAGTGTGGATGAGTGACTGGATGGTGTCTAAGAGGGCCTCTGGGTCCTTCATAGTCTCTTTGAAGTAGGAGTTCATGTTAAACCGCTAGTGTGAGAAATATGGTCTTTAGAGGCCATTATGGCCACCTTCTGGAATTTTGTGTTGTTTGGGGACTTGGCATAAGGTGCCTTCCCATGTATTGTTTCTATCAATTGCAATGGTCATGTTTAGTGTTGCCTTCTGATGTCATGTGCTCATTTTTCTATAAAGGAGAAGGTCATGCAATCCTCTTAGGGTCTCCGTTATGTTGGGAGTATGTCTCCCTTGGAAAAAACAACAAATCCTCTATCTTAGAGGAAGGTGTTTATATGTATACTCCCCTTCTCTTGTTTCTCATCTGAAGAAACAAGGTTCAATGTGTGTACATATTCTAATCCCTTGTATCAGTTAAATGTCATGATTCAGTGAAGTGAGTTATAGAGTGTGTTATGACATGGTGAACACATCAGGGTATGCAGTGTAGTTGTTTGTGGAACCAAAAGAAGAAGTTCCATATAGGGGTTTCCAAAGATTAACTACGAGGCCAAAGATACTTTAATCCTTTGATCTCAAGACATAGGTTGTGGAGAGAAGCTGGAGCATAGTCAGGGGAAATCCTAGGGTTGTTTAAAACCTTGTAAAAGTCATACCCTCAATATGAATGATATGAAGAGTTTAAACCTCTGATGTCGCCATCTTTATTCTATTATTCCCATTCGATGGAAAGAGGTGGAGGGCCTCGTGCCCATGTTTATCACCTAATGTCTTTCCTTTCCCCTTTGGTTTCCATTGTGTATTTGTTGAATGGTTTAAAATTTGGATAGATAGGTTGAGTGCATAGTTTTCTCATGGTGAGTTGTAACTAGGCCTCAGAATACCATGCAGATATAAGGATCCACATGGTTAGCACACGGTTTCCCAAATTGTGTGGACTAACTGTGTGGTTGTCCCAACTCTTGGAGTTTTGGGGTCTTTCTGTGCCGGCCCATGCTGATCAGTTAAGATGGTGAATTTTTATGGTGGGGATACCCACCATGGGGCTCATGTATTTTCTTTTGGAAATGAATAATAGAATTATACCCCTTGTACCAGGGAGTCTGTTTGGGCCTCCCCTATTAGTGTATTGATTCTATCTTGGGAAATATTTAAGTTTTCTCTTATGGTGGGGAGCCCATTTGTGTCTCCTCGTACCAGTAACTCAGTTTTGTCCTTGGTCTTGGAATGGAAGTGGGTAGTCCCATTCGGAGCTATCTAACTACCTACATCTTCCTTCGGTAAATTTTGGTATTAGAGTGTTCCCAACGGTTTAATTATATCAAGGTAAGTCTAACCTTGTTCGATGTTGTTGTTTGTTTGGGTAAATTTCTTGAGCCTTATTCAGATAGTGTTTGAGGAGTTTTCTTTTTGGATAAACCCTGAATGTGATTGATCATTTTAGTAAAGTGGGGTATGTTTTGGTTTTGCATTATTCCTTTGTTAATTGATCACTGGAGGTGTTTTGGCCTTTGAGGGAAAAGCTTTGCAAAGGAGTCCATTTTGGCCTTTCGGTTGGGTTTGGTTTTTTCGTTTGGCATTTCTGTGAATTTCCAAGGGTGTAAAGTTTTATAGTGGAGAGAATTATCACATAAATGACTTATTTTAATGGTATTTTTAATTTAATTTCCATTATTTCTTTGTTTTGGGGGTTTCTAATGCATTTTTCTGGAAATGGTGGGTTTTCAAAATTTGGGCCAAACCATGAGACCATGTCTAGATTTAAAAACCAATATTGTTTCTTTTATAACTCTTACATTTATCAAAAAAAAATTATCCATTAAAATTCCTACTTGGACTCCCCTGGCCTATTAACACCACCATGTCCATTTGAAACCATTAGAAGTCCATAATCATGGTGTATTTGGGTTTTTATTTTAGGTAATGGGCCTGCCCGCAAGCCCATTTTCTACATTAAAAGTTTTTTTAATTATTTAATACCTCCTTAATTTTTTTCTTTGATGGTACCTCCCTCTCAAATACAATATCTCTAGGATAACCCCCTTTATCAGTTTCAAACTTCCAGAACTCATTGGAACTGTGAATTAGGGAGAATATTTTCAGGGTTTCTCAAACCATCAAGATTTTAGAGGGAAACTTGATTTTTCATAAATCATTCATTTTCACTATTTTTCTCCCATTTTTGTCCCCATATGACCTCATCATCCTGATTCTAGCCTCGCTATCATGCTTTTTTTCTTAGATATTCAACATTTGGTTGATTTGGGGTGATTTCTTCAACTTATTTTCAAGTAAGTGTTTCTATATTTGATTTCTTCACATTTATTAGGGTTTCTTCCACTTTTCATGAAGTTACCTTATGTCCAGAAGTTAATGTTAGAACCTAGGATTTGATTTTGTGTATTTTTTGTGAAATATCATAGATTTAGGTTGGGGTTATCTCCCTTTTGGTGAGTCGGTGGTGCAGTTAATGTTTCACACCATGATTCAAGGGTATTGACTCAAAAGGTAGGTGGTTCCGTGTGTAAGAATTTTTTGATGAGTTAGCATGCTTGACTTACTGGTTTTAATTTTTATCATATGCTACTTCTGGTATGAAAACCTTTTTTGATAGATTTTTTTAAGAATTTAATTTTATAATTGCATTGTGGCGTGAAATTTGGTGCTTTTCATGGGCGACTCTTGGGGTAATGTTTTGGTGTATTTTATTACACGTGAAAGTGACTTATTATGGTTTAAAGGGGATTCCAATTCTGTTTTCTTAATTCTTTAGTGTCATGTGGGCCTTGTAATGGTAATTTTGGAATTGGTTTGGTGTGTAAAACTTTGTTATACTTCTTCAGAGCATTTTATGAAAATGGGTGTTTTCATTTGTATCTTTAGTGGTATTATTAAAGGTGATTTTATAACACTTTAAAGTGGTTTTATAGATGTATCTAGGTATTCAATTATACTTTGGTAGTGTTTTGGTGTGGTTTTTTCCTTGAAATGTGGTTTTGAAATGGGTTTTATGAGCAAATATTGGGTATACTCTTTAGAATTGTTTTATGAAAGATTTGAATAATTTAATGATTTATGTAATAGGTGAAACTATATTGGAAAACTTTTTTGGAGTATGTATATTTTGAAATGGTACATTTTAAATGTTAAAGGGGCTATTTTTTTTATGTGGTCCCTCTTTGAAATTTTTTATAAAATTTTTTAAAGGATTTACTAAAGTGTGTAAGAGATGTGAAAGTGATGTGGGAAGTTTTGTGTGAGTGTGATGTGAAAAATGGATTTTGGTTATGAAAAGGGTATTAAGTAACATGTGAGTGGGATAATATGTGAGTTTTAATATCTTTGAATGGTTTTATAAAATTGTTTAACGGATTTGTGGAAGTGTTAAATAAATTTGAAAAGTGTTGTGGGCTATTTTATTGTGAGTCAGATTTCAAAATCAATTTGAATGAAAAGTGGAATTTTTTTACTTGTGTGGTATACATGTGGGATTTTTGGTGAATTTGTGATGTGGAAATGATATTTTCATGTGAAAATTATATTTCTTGACTTTTTGATCTTGTTTGAGCACAAAGGGAAAACTAGGGTATCTATGTGGGTGGACGTGTACTAGTATGCTGGTGAATCTGTGGGGTTTGGCCTCAGTTTCACTTGGAAATATTGACTCTTAAAACTCTAACTAAACTATAATGATGATAATTGGGGACCACTAGGATATTGTTATGCTCTTTACTAGTGGATCGTGCAAGAGAAAAAATATTTGTGATGGTTACTCTCACGGAGATACGAGGTACTTGGGACCCACGGCTAGTTAGTGCCTAGAAGTTATTTTCTATTACTTATTCTAATTAGATCCAATTTACTTACCACTGACATATGGTATATTTGTATTGAAAATTAAGTATCGTTGGAATTTATTTTAAAAGTGTTGATTCTTTAAATTATCCAACTTGAAAACTATTTTTTTAAGTTGTATCTTATAAAAATTATAACTAGAAATTACATGTTTTTGAAAAATTTCATGCTTTTAATCTTTGAATGATTATTGCATGGAATATATTAGTGGTGGTATCCTACTGGGATTTGGATCACACCCTACTTACTCATTTGGGTGTAAGTAGACTCGTTTTTTTGATTTTGTAGGTTGGGTATAGTTTATAGCGCCGGTGGTTCGGGTTTCTAGCAGGTTCTTGGTGGTGATGTCTTGTGGAGATGGTTTGAGGGTGGTAAATCATTCCATTAGGGTTCATGGGATGTTTTTTTGGTTTTTTACCTTTTATATTATTTTTGAGTTTTTTTTAACTATGTAATTATGTTCTGAATTTTTTTAAATGATTGTTTTGTTTGAAAAATCCATATTCGTTTTATTAGATTTATTTGTTGTTTTAAGTTTATAAACAAGGGTAAATCATTCCCACTTTTTAGTTTACGATACCCAGGAACTTGTGCTCACCCATGGGAATCAGGAACGCCCTTCGAGCCTTGTCATGGGCCAGTTTTGGTACCAGTTTCAGTGGCGACTAGATTTGGTTCATGATAAAAATGCTCAATTAAAAACGATACATCCTCTTCAGAAAAACGCCTTAGGATTACACCAAATGACTTAATATGAAGGTTTTCTAATCAAAATAAGGACTCTATAACATTGGTAGGGGGTGTAAGGAAGTGATTTGGATAGGTATTGGATGATCCAAAAGGCTTTGGATGTGTGAATAGAGTAGGAGAGGGGGTTCCCTTTTATAAGAGGGGGAAAAGACACACTTGGAATTTTTCAAAAGACAAAGTTATACCCTTGTTTTTAACTCGACACATGGCTAAAAAATGTCTCTTTAAATAACCTTATATGATATAATGTTTAAATATATTTATAAAAGATGAATTTTTAAATTTATAAGATCATTTTAATCCTTTTCTTTATTGTTTAACCTCTGGTAATCCTATTTTAAACTTAGTCACGTCAATTATTTTTTAATATTTTTACTATTAAGTATGACATAAAAATTATCTGAATAAGTTATATAATATGAAATATCATTATTATATAAATGTGATAAATTTTTAAAAATTAAATTAATATAAGTGGATAAATTTAATTTAAAAATATACTAGTAGATAAGAAAAAAAAGTTTTACCATAGAAAAAGAATTCAAAAGTATAAAAATTATTTATATAAAAATTAAAAATTAAATTTATTATAACTACTTGAATTATAATTAAAATAATTAAATTCAAAATTATCATTATTTTTTTTACCAAAATTAATGAAAATCATTTTTGGAGAATAAATTTAATTTCAAAGTATATAATGACTTTGGAAAAAAATATATTTTATTTATACAAATCCAATATAATAAATTTTTAAAATGTGGTAATTCATATTTATACCACTATATTTAATAGATAGGTTATAATGGTCATGTTTAAATAATAATATTAGGAGTACATTATGGTTCTTTAGAATGTTGTGTTGTGTGTAACACATGTTATTAAAATAATTAAATCAAACAGAAAAAATTATATTTCATAAAATCTCAAGTTGTTACAGGTTTAATGATAGTGAAGCCGTCTGTTGAAAATACCACAATCGTACACGTTACCCTTAGGGAATTTACCTATGTAATAAGGGGATAGGTTTCTAGACTATTGTTTCATAAAAGTTTGAATTTCTTTATATAAATGAAATAGTTATTTTTAGAGAAAATTTTCATTATTAATTTGGTTTATAAAATATTCATGAAAAAAATAAATTTGGTAATTTTATTTTTTTGGATACAAATATAATATAATATTCATAAAATATATACATTTTTATAATAAACTCAAGAAATATATATAAAGATTATTTCAATGAGATACCCTTTTTGGAAACTATTTATTTAAATATAAATGAAAATATAATTTCATAATGGCGTAATAAATTTTAGTAGGTTTTGCAATATTTATTATGTCATAATTTTTTTCATTAAATAGTTTTTTATATCAAATTAAATAATATAATATTTAGTAAATGATTTTGATAAAATAAACTTTTTATTTTAAACCAACACATTGAAATTAGGTTATGTTAATTTCTGATAATTTTCTAAATGATTTTATTTTTCAATGAATACTAAAAATACATTTTTCTGTTTTCGGAATTTTTTATGACATAATATATATGCAATAATGGTGTAATAATTAATTACAAAATTCCTTGACCAAAAAAATATTTTTTTATCAATATTGTGTATTTTAAAGGATTTAAATTAACTTCCATCCCAAAAAATGGCTTTCCAAAGTCTAAAATTGAAATTACTATTTTAAAAAATACATTTTGTAGAAAAACACTTTTCCATGTCCAAATTAATTTTAAAATATGTAACATGGTTCAAATAGATCAAACTACTAAAAAACAAGACTCAAATGTCCAAAACCATGAGCAAGAACTAAGGTTAGACCCATGGTTTTTCATTTTCCCCAAACTATAATTTCAAGACCTATAATTGGAAATTATTAAACAATTACTCCTCTTTTATTATAAATACTCACTTTTCACCCATTAGTTTCCACTCCAAATCCATAATACATGAAATTATAGTAATTTTACCTCCAATAGATTCCCTCTAAGATGTTCTTAAGTCCTCATGGTGTATTTGTCTAGTTTTAGGAAGAAACTCTTCAAGGTAAGGGATATCTACACTTCATCTTTCCCATTCAAGTATATTTTTCTTGAGGAATGTTTTCTAAATGTTATTTTAAAATATTTTCGTGCCATTTTTTATTATACATTTACTTAAAAATTTATGTTTTATAAATGGTAGATATTATTCTCCTCAAATTATTTAATTTACATAATCCACATTTTTTTCATCATGTCACCAATTACATTTCTTGAATTTCTCTCTCTCAATTGAAATATTATTATATTCTAAATACCGAAACTATTACCTTATATGTGGGTATTCAAAAAGATTTAAATATAATTTATTTATTCATGGATTTACATGTATTAGACCAGCATTCCCTTTTTGTTGGATAAAAATGATGTAATTTTCATGTACTTAAACACTTTTGCACACAATGATTTTATATGAAACCTGTTATTTATTATCCATTGGATATGGATGAAATGTTTTATTTTAATAAATTTGAGTCACATAAATCATTCCATATGAATTGTTCCCCCTGTAGTTATTTAAGGATTTGGATATGGAATTATTCTCTAGAGATGATTGGTTTTACAATACCTTAGTGAATTGCTTTAGTAATTATGATTTACAACACAATTGGGACAAACCTTAGTATAGTTATTATGAATGCATAAATTTTATGTTGTGGAATCATTTCCTTGTTTTGATTCACAATATTTTTATAATTATAAACCTCATGTTTTTATTATCATTGATATTCCTCACGGTTGCATGATAAACACATCCTTTGTTTATTCCCTAATAGGTATTTATGCTCAACCATTTCTTTTAAATTATTTCTCCAAGAAATGATATATAGTAAATTTAAATTAGTATGAACTTATTAAGAATCCATTAAAGTGTATTAGTATATTTTTTATGTTATTCATGTATTAAAATTGTAATTTCCATGAAAAGAAATGGTAAATGACCCAATTTGATATTAAGTGTTGTTTCATGTAATGAATTTTTCATGTATTAAAAAAGAAGGATTCCATAGTTGGAATCAGAGCACAATTTAGTGATTTTAAAAAATTTGGATTATCCAGAATCCATTTTTGGATAAGTGGGAACCGTACAAAAATATACACAACATCAAACAAATCCTGCTTAAAAAAAACCACACCATACCACATTCAATGTTCAACATTAAAATTTCACAAAAATGAAATTCAAAACACCACTAGCTCTAGTACCATATCCACATCATCCAAACCCCATTTCCTCCAATGAAACAAACTATCCATCAAAAATATCGAAATTCAATAAAAGGGTACATTATTATTTTGACTCAGTCGTCACCTTGTGCATGAAAATGGTCATAGCTTCACTTAAGTTTGACACTTCTAAGGGATATTTTTTAGTCAAATTATTTTTATATACAATTATTATGGTTATATAGAAAGTTTAATTATTATTAGAGGATATCAAAATTATAACATCTTTAATTATGTTGTTTTAGGTCATAATTTAACTTTATAATAACAATATTACTAAAAGTATCAATTTTCTTAATTTGATTTTTTTATTTTAGAAAAATGTTGGGAAATATAAGGAATAGAATAAGTGTTGAGTAAAATGGATGTTTCACAAATAAGATTTATAACATGATTTAATCTAGAATGGATGACTTTGTGAGGGTGATATATCGACTATATCAGGTTATGAATAAAAATCAGAAACATATAGACTACATAGATTCACCTCTATGGGAACAACATGAAATTAATTTTTTTATGCGTCATCAACCACCTTCCCTTAGAGGATATATTGGTCCATTATTTTTTGAATGATTTATTAGATATATTGAAATGATATTTGTTATTTTATATTGTTATAAGATTTATGAACTCATCATAGTAGTATATTGTTTATAAGAAAACGATGATCAATACTGTAGATTGCTTAAAAAACTGAAGCCAAGAGGGGAGATTGATTATATAAAGTGGGAAGACTTTTGGAGAATATTTTTTAATAAATATTTTCCCAACTTGATGAGAGAAAAATATAAGTAATTATTATAGTTGGAAGAGAAGGAAAATGATTCGGTGGGATGCTACTAAATTAACTTTAAAAACATGATCGAAACTCTAATATATTTATTATGAATTTTAAATGAATGTTTGATTGGTTCATTGGCATGATGAGACACCATCTACTACGGAATATAGAAAATTAAGTCTAAGAAAGATCTGATGATATATTGTGGAGTGCTCTGAAGGTTTAAATGGATTTTGGAAAGATGTAGGACTCATATATACCGAATAAAAATAAAAGAGCAATATATCTAAAACCATGAATGAACATTGATCACAAAATAGGTTGAAATAAACTCTAACTTATGACATGAAAAAATGAGTGAATAAAAATTTGTGGAACTACTTTAATGGTAGTGGAAAAGGATACAAGTAATGAATAGATTGACATATATCACAGAATATTCATAGTCAGGTGAAGACTAGACATATTAATGAAAACAAAATGGGAATATGGTACATGAACCACCTAAAGATCAATGATTCAAGTGTGGAATTATTAGTAACCCTTAAAATAAATGTACAAATCAAATGATAATAGACTCAAACCACTATCAACCTTATCATAGGACAGGGAAACAAGTTTGAGATTTAGTAGTCAAAAAGTCGGAAGTATTGGCTCTAAAGGATGTGGGGGGAAAACACTCATTGTGATCTCAAATATAGTAAGTAATTAGTTTAACATTGATTATTCACATTCCATTATTTCATTCAATATCTCAAAGAATTTATAATCAAACCCAGAACTACTTGAAGTTGAGTAATTAGTTAAAACACTTGTAGTAATTATTCAAGCTTTAAAAGTGTATTTCAATTCTAATGTTAGATTTTGTGGGTATAATATCATAAAAAATATATTAGTCATTTATATAGTGAAATTTGACACTATAATATGGATTTAATAGAACTTAATGTATATTTCTATGATCAAATATAGAACCAATGAAATTTTTTTGGTCTCAAATAGATAACATTAATTTATTTTCCAATGAGAGATATTCATCCTAAACTTTTTCTAGATGCACTACAAATATAATTCTTTATGGAAATTATTAGTGAAAAAATTCAATAAAGTTAATGTATAAAGATGGAAAATGTCCACATTTTTTGGGAATAAATTGATTTATTTCTTGAAGAGATACATGGACCTCATTGACAAAGAGAGTTAGAGTTATCCATTGAACTCATACATGGATCCATGCCAATATCAAAGGCCCAATGTTGAATTACATCTATAGAGTTAGAGGAATTAAAGAATTAAATTCAAGACCTTTTTGGGGAAAGTCTTTATTCAACCAAGTTTGTATCCTTGGGGATAACCTATTATCATTATATTGAAAATGGATGGATCAATGTGGCGACTCATTGATTATAGAAAACCTAATGGGATCATAGTGAATAAAAAATATTTGCATCCAAGGATGGATGATTTTTTACCATATTTTTGGTGCTCAATTATTTTCCATGATTGGCATATGATCATAGTATAATCTATAAATAGAAAATAAGAAATATATCCAAAATACTACCATCCAAAAAAGATATAGGAATTATGGGTTTTTTATTCTATTCGGAATGAATAATACTCATATCATATTTATGGATTTGATCAATTGAGTCTTTAAAATTTTGGTGATAAATTTTGGGTGGTATTTATTAATGATATTATGATATATTCCAAAAATACATGAGGATCATAATGAAAAAATATAAGTCAAATTATAAAAATATGAGGAAGGATAGTTTTTTTGTTAAATTTAGTAAATTTGGGTTCAAATTACAAAAAGACTCATTCTTGGGGCACACGTGACCATTAAATAAATATAAGTTTGACCTTCCAAGACCAAGGTCAAAGAAGAGTGAAAGTGTCCTACTAATATAATAGACATTTATAGTCTTATTTTCCAAGATATATTATATATAATGTATGTGAAAACAATCATAGTATTCTAATAGATTAAAGACATTATCTTTAAATGAAATTATATTTATCTAGAAAAATGAGTGTGAAGAATGACTCCATGAACTGAAGAATAGGTTAGTTAGTATACATGTGAAAGTTATTCCATATTTTGGGGAAGTATTTTTTATTTATATTGATTCATCCTTAAATTTACTTATAATTATACTAATGAAATATGAATATTTTATTAATTATACATCATAAAAACTAAATCCTAATGAATAGAACTATCCTACTCATGATTTGGAGTAAGATTCAGTCAGACTGGAACTAAATATATGGAGGAACTATTTTTATGGGGGTAAATGTTATTTATACATATACCACCAATTTTGTATTTATATATTCACATATAATAATATTAACATATTTAGTGCAGAGGGTTGGTGTTAATCAAAAACTAAAATTTCTCTATTCACTACCATCCTGGAATAACGAATAAGGTAACTGATGCTCTTAGAAGAAAAAAAATGATAATATATCCATGATGATGATTTATAAAGACCATATCTTATTGGATATAAAACGAATGGACATAGTAATCATAACACCAAATAGTACATACGACCATGCCAAAATGATTTCCTAATCATCTATCCAATAGATGATCAAGGACGCACAGAGGGATGATCTAAATCATTAAAAGTAGAAAAAAATAAATAAAGGAGTGTATGATTCATAAAATCCAAAATTATGAAGATTGTGTCATTTGGTTTGGAATGATAATTTTTATGCCTTTGTCAACTGAGATAAATAAATATATTTTGGATAATACACAAAGGACATCTTTCTCTATCCATCTAAGAATTACCGAGACGTTCCATTATCTTTGAGAGCACTTTTGGTTAGAAAAAATGAAGAACGAGATCAATGTGTATACCTTAAAGTTGTTGGTGTTTCAAAAAGTTAAATAGGAGTGAAAAAAATCCATGTAGATGATGTAATAATTTCATATACTGACATATAAATGGGAGAACATCACTATGTACTTTTTCATTCTTATACATATGAAATCAATAAGAAACAATGTGATATGGGTTGTGGTAGATTACTCACCAAGTCTACCAACCTCATCATTATTCAATAATATTTCACTCTTCAACAAAATTTTAGGATATATATAAAGAAAGAGGAGAGGTAGTATGGGGTACCACTCTCAATAATTTTTGAATATGATCCAAGGTTCACTTCCAAATTCTAGATACGTCTTTAACATGCTATGGATATTGAATTTAATTTTAGTATAGCCTATCACCCAAAAACTAATGGCCAATTGTAAATTTACATTAAAATAATAGAAGTCATGATAAGGAATTGATCAATTGAATTTAATGGTAGATGGTATCAACATATCCTATTAGTTGTGTTCTGGTACAAAAACAACTTTCACCCGAGTATTCAAATGTCTCTATATGAACCACTATATGGGAAACATTTCAAAACATATTTATGCAGGGATGAAGTCTGTGAATGAATAAAACATGGAATTGATCATGGGAAAGATATGGAGAAAAGTTCCATACATCTAAAAACATATAAAAGCTACTCATATTTGAAAAAAGATCTATTCTAAAAGTCATTGAAGGGACTTGGAGTTTGATGATGGAGAAATTTCCATCCTTTAAATATCAATATGGAAGAGAGGTGTGTTTTTTGGACTGAAAATAAATATTATCTCCAGGTACATTATCCTCTTTATGATTCCTGATTCCATAGTAATTGTGTTCTATTATCTTTCACTTTCAACAAACATGGATTAATTTCACAATATGTTCCACTTATCACTCTTAAAAAAGTACATGCATAATCCCTCACATATAATGAATCTAGAGGCAATAAAACTAGAGAATAACCTATTTAATAAGGCCTTTATGGCGAGGATCTTGAACCATAGATGAAATGTTCTACACAATAAGAAAATTCACCTTGTCAATGTGTTGTGGTGGTACAATAGATATGAAGATACAACATAAGAACCAAAGGAAACAATGAGACAACAACACCCTCATCTATTATCAATCAAAAATGTGATTTGAAGATTTTGGGATGAAACTTATAAAGGGGGGAAGAATTTAACAACGTATAATTTATTAGTGACTTTAATTTCATGATTAATTGAGTCTTAAATTATATTCCATTATACTTATACAATACATTAAATAATGAACACCACTTTATTTCATTAATTAAGAATGTTACATTAGCTATAATCTAAAGACTTGAAATTTTTAAACATTACAATGGCTCAAAAAATATATAATAAATTATTAATTATAATGGAAAAATTTGGTTCTTTATAATCTATTAATATAATCTCCCCCAAGAACAACGTCATAGAAATGAAAGGTAATATTAGCAAACCAATCAAAATTTTACAATCAAAAATATATAGAACCATGAGTGTGATTATAATTAACAATATATAAATAAATAAAATGGTATTTATATGAGGTAATATGACTATTGGAATAGTAATATGACTGTTAGTCAATATTAACATTAGTAAATATGAATTTTTGGAATAACGAATGTGGGTATTAATTTTACCATTATATTTATTGTTTATAAAATAAAAAATTGTAATTCATGATGAAATGAGAAAGGATGTCCTTAACTAGTAAATTCATGAATTTTTATGCCTAATTGTTATAAATTTGAAGGTAGGTAGTGCCATAGGGGTTCACCCAGGACCATCCCAAGATGAGCTTCAACAAGTGAGGGTTAAATGAAATCAACTATGAAGGATTTCCGCAATAGTGGATATCACCAGTAGGTCAATATTAGCTGAGCCATCCTATGAAACTACCCCCATTACACACCTTACCCAAAGGATGTATACTAGTGTAATAATGAAATATGTGACTAGGTCTTGAAGTCATTAAATTGTAATTTTTTTATAAAATAAATGGTTAATTTTTCAACCCCTTTTTCAATATTATTTGGTTCAATAAAATATTCATGAAAATAATATGATTTTGGTAATCTTATTTTTGGATACAAATAAAATTATATTTTCTAAAAATATAAACACTATTATAATAAACTCATGTATTATATATAATTTTTATCTTCATGTGATATCCTTTTAAAACACTATTTATTTTAATATAAATGATAATATAATTTTACAATGGCCTGTGAAATTTTTATATGTATCAAAAACTTGACTATGTCATAAAAACCATTATTTTTCCAATAAATAATGTATTTCTATTTAATAGTCAAAATTCTCATAGTTTTAAATTTACGGTTATAAATTAAAATTTATTTTTAAAATCATCCTATAAAATTTAGTATAGGGTGAATTTTTTAAAGTTTTCTAAAAAATTTTATTTTTTAGCGAATAGTGAAATTATATTTAAATTTTTTCAGGATGTTTTATGACTTTATATATAGGTATTATTGATTTAATAATTAATTAAATAGAATACAAGACCCAAAATAAGTTATATTATTAAAATTATATATTTTAGTTCATTTATTTAATTTCTAATCCAATAAATGGGTTCCCAAGTCAAAATTGAAATTATGATTTTAAAAACAATATTTTGTGGGTAATGTACTCTTACATGTACAAATTATTATTAAAATATAGATTTCAGTTCTAATATATTAATATACTATAAAAAAGACTCAAATTCCTAAAACTATGATAAAAAACCATGGGAAATTCAATGGCTTTTTGTTTTCCACAACATATAATTACAGTACATATATTTAGAAATTATTAAACAATTATAACTATTTTAATATAAATATCCAACCATCACTCATTCCTCTCCTCTCAAAATAAATAATATATGAAAATTTTAACATTTTACGTCCCAAATAATCCCTTCAATTATTAGTTAATTCCTCAAGGTTTCTTATTCATGTTTTAGGAAGCTAATATTTCAGGTAATTAAATATGTTGCTTCTTCAATTCCATTTAAGTACCTTTTTATGGAATATTTTTCAAATGTTGGATTACTATATTTTTTTACCATTTTCTTACCATTTATAAAAAATATTATTTTATCAATGGGATACCTTCTTCCCCTCCCATTATTCCATTTCCTTAATAAACATTTTATACCATCATGGTGATAGATTCAATTATTAAATTCTTCTATTTAACATAAAAAATCTTATATTGTGATATTGAACCCATTTCCTTATCCATGGGTATTCATGTAGATGTTAATATAATTTATTTATTTAGGTATTTAAATGTATCAAACCTGCATTCTATTTTTGTGGGATAAAAATGATTTAATGTACAAGTCTTTATGCACTTATGTATGTAATAATTTTTTTATGATACTCATTAATTATTCTCCATGGGTTATTGATGAAATGATTTATTATGATCAATTTGGGTCACATGAATTTATAAATATGAAGGGTGTTCCCCATTAGTGCTTCAATGAAATATGTAAAAAATAATCTCTATAGATTGTATGTTTTACAACACCGCGGTGAATAATCATTGTAATTATGATTTACACAACTATATAGATAAACCATGATGATCTTCTTATGAATTTATGAATTTATGTTGTATCCAATTTCTTTTTTCATGAATCATTATTCATAAACATTATTTTATGGTATTCTTCAAGTTCTTATTCTCATTGATATGCCTCATGGTCACATTTTAAATATATCCTTTTTAAATTACATTACTAGGCTTTATGATCACCCATTTATTTTGATGTATTTCCCTAGGATATGAGATCATGTAATAGTAACGTAGGATAAACCAACAAATAATCCTTCCAAGTGGATTAGTCTATTGTTTTG
Source organism: Viscum album (assembly GCA_963277665.1). Classification (NCBI taxonomy): domain Eukaryota; kingdom Viridiplantae; phylum Streptophyta; class Magnoliopsida; order Santalales; family Viscaceae; genus Viscum; species Viscum album. The sequence goes on from OY728121.1 coordinate 1,252,883,181, forward strand.
GTTATTCATGTATTAAAATTTTAATTTCCAAGAAACTAATTCTTAAAAATCCTATGTTTTATTATGTATTTGACCATGTGATGAATTTTTTATGAATTAAAAAGGTGGGATGCCAAAAATGGGCTATCTTATGCTAGAGCACTGCTCACTTGTGCAGGATGCATATCTCCGCTCGTGCATGAATTTTTTATGTGTAAAGACCCACCACTGTAAATGTTTCAAATTTTTATGAGGCTGGGATTTGATCTCCATACTTGACGATAGTGGTATCATGGTTGAAGCACTCGATTATAGTACTAGCTAATAATAATATTAATAATGATAATAATAATAATAATAATATCATAACACACACATTTTTTATACTAAAATAGTAGTAATACATTTTTATATTATGATAATATTAATATTAATAGTCATAAGAAACATATTTCATACATATATATATGGTTATACCTTGAAAACCATGTTTGAATCATATCACCACATGTCATTATTATTTAATAATTTCATATTAAAAACACTGATATTAATTCCAAATTATTTATAAAAATTACAATTTAAAAATATTTTTTAAGATTATAATCATTCTATCTAAAATGTTTATCACCTGATACAATTTCAAAAATAAATTCATTTTCCATGAAATATTCCGACATATAATATCTCTATAACAATTGAAATACCAACATGTATTTTTTTAATATAAAAAATTACCATTTTTTCAAATAGTAATAAATTATTATTCACTCAAATTAATAAATGATGTAAATAAAAATAAAATGATACACCTACGAACTATTGAGTACCTAGTAACCTACCACTAGGTACCATGTGGTCCTCTGAGAGCGTCCCCCATTCTTGCATTCTCACCTAGTACATAGTGAGCATTTATAGAGTACTCAGTGCTATCTATAAACCTTTTTCCATGAAAAATATAATCTTTCAACCTTTCTTAAACCTAAAAATTACCAATAAGGATTATAATAATATATAAAATAGTTCACCAGTTTCAAAGTCATGTTTCAAACTCACCATTAAAAACAACCTTTAATTTTTAACAATCAAGTTTAAACTTTATATCAAAATTTAAACTATGGGTCACTAAATTGAGGGATATTGGGGGTATTATGATATATAATCCTTATCATGGTTTGAGTCATATCATAATTATATATTATATTTTATAAAATTTTGATTATGGAGATATATATATAGATTCATACATAACATTATAATGGGATAAATTATCATGTTTATACATTTCTTTTACAAAATCAATAGTATGATTTATATACATTGAAACAATGTAATTATAAATGAGGATACTACTAAGTATTATGTATGTGCACAAATAATTATATCAATTGCCTTTATATATCCAATATTATGTTATAGGTGGTGTTGTGTGATATTGAACTTGAGAAAATGGTAGCATAGATTGAACTGTAGGAGTCTGTCTTTCCATTTTTCTTATTTTATAACATTTTAGAAAATATTAAGATGTTATTTTGACAAAATCATTTATTTTTATTTATTTTTTTATATGAAAGTTTAGGCAATTTTTTTATCATGGTTCATATGGTTTAAATGTTTTCATATGTCTTGATCATGAAATTGGGATTAATTATTATATTTTAGTATTGGAGAATGTTATATTTTATATATAGTGTTTACTATAAAAAAGGGTAATTCTATCTATCATGTATGAAATACCCACTTCATTGTTAAATAACTCATTCCCTATTATTATAATGCTTTAGGGTCACCATTTGATAATGTTTTCATCCTAGGAGGTGTCTCTATAGGGTTGATTCCTGATATAATGGTTTCAAATAATGGTTTAAGAAGGAGTTTAGAATTAAAAATAATGTATATATCATTAGGTGGGTAAATAAATCATATTATTTAAAATTAGTGGGTAATGTAGCATATGGAAACTTTTAATAGAGGAAGGGGACCCCAAGGATTCTATTCTAGGACCATGATTACTTATAAGTCCTTATAATTAAAAAGTATAGTAACAATAATGTATCATTAATGTTATGAGATGCAAACATCATAAAATACAAGGTCATTATTATTTCATATGTTAAATTGAATTTGATAGTTTAAATTGTAAAGTATAGTTGTAAATAAAAAAATTTACATGCCCTTGGGATTAATATTTTCTATTATTGACTTTACATATGTAAATTACACAATATCCTCAAGTGTTTTCATTGGAAATAGAGCAATAGGATCCTCTATTATTTCACAAAATAATTTATCTATGATCTAGTGTGATTTATAGGAAAACCCTTCTAGAGATACAGTGGAAGAATATGATAAGGTATAAGGGTTGGGTTTCTAATAATGATATTGAGAAATGGATAATGGAAGTGGAAATTTAGTTCTGATTAATTTTTTTCAAAGGATGTGTCTTAAATATTAATGAGAACTAGTTTTTAGTGCGGAGTAGAAAGGTAGTAATTTATTATTTACCAGAGTGATTGGGTTGGGGTAATAGTTTTGTGGAATCAGATTTTCAGCTAGTTTGGGAAATAATTTCTAACAACAAAAATAATCAATGAGAGATATGGTAATTGTTATCCATATTATCTAGGAGTCATATTGAGAGTTATGTAATGGTTATAATATCTTTAACACCAATAAAAATATTTTATATTAAAAAATGAGATGAGGGAGCATCACATTGAGAGATCCTTATACCCTAAGATAAAATGTTAATTTAGCTCCATTAATATTTAGTGTTGATGATTAATAATGATGTAATTGATAATCCCCTAGAACTAATATATTTAGTTCAATATAAATTCATTTAAGTTTTCCCACAGTGTGGGTATAGAGAAGATATTTTAAATTTCTAGAATTTTTTTGTGACATTTTTGGAGCAACCAATTACCATCATTATCTTATTTATCCAAAGTTGGTAGTTCACAAAAATTTATTATATTTTAAGATATCATTTTCTTCACAATAGTTTTCAAAAACATAATAATTTTTATGGACCTCCTATTCATGTGGCTAGTGAGGACGTGATTGTGTAATAATGGAAGGACCTCATTTATTATAGGTTCTACATCAATTATTTTTTCCTTCCCAAGAATTCCTTTAGTATTGGGATCGTTAACACTTTGGATCACCAATGTAAGGTAGTATAAATGGTGTTCAATTGATGGAGGTACCTTATGTAAAGTTGGGGAAAGTAAGTAATAGACATTAATGTTGAAGAGGTAGTGGAGACTGTTATAGGAAGTCTATATGATAAATATTTATTCCATTGAGAGACCAATTTTTTGTTCAAGGGATGATTTATTTTTATTCTAACATGGTTTCAAGGTTGATAAATTCTTGTGTATATCATTCCTTCATTCTAGGTTATTTGGTTAATGGTTTGGATCTTCAAAATAAAAAGGATTCTTAGTAATTTGGTTTTATCTTTTCTAATGGGAAATCAGTATTGGTTGTTAGAAGTATGACATGATTTTGAATATGAATACATTTTTATACCAATATAATAATATGATGTCATTCATGGAATGGACTAGTTGAATTTGGTGTAAGCCTATATAGATTGAAATAAATGAGAGGTTTTCATCACATACATAAATTTGATCATATGGTTTTTCTTATTATGTTAAATTACTGGTTGGATCATCATTGTATAGAACCTATTACATCAAAATTGGTATGTTTGATTTTATTTTGAATTTCTCTTTGTATTTTTATTGTATTTTTTCTTAATAAAGTTGTGGTAATAAATTCAATATCTATTGATGTTTGGTGATAGATTGAGTATCCACTAAAAACCATGAAGTGTTTTCCCATTTCATTAGGTAATGAATTTTTAAAGACTTATATACTACATGAGAATCCCAAAAAACATATGTTTTTTAGATAGTTGACCCTCATAGTAAATGTCATAAACCAACCCGGGTCGACCCCAAATCGGTCATCCGAGTCGATCCGCGGCAAGAACCAAGAGGCGTTCCTGACCCCCCCAGACTGGAAAAAAGCACCAAGGGCATCAATAATGACAAATGGAATGATTTATCTAACTAAAAATAATCAAGGAAACTGAATAAATAAAGGCTCAAATCAAACTCAAATATATTTCCAAACTTTACATTCCTTTCAGTTAATGAAACAAAAAACTGAACAATTAAAAAAACTAGAATAACCAAACTGAACGTGGTACCCAAAAAATATCCTCGTTACATCAATATTTACTCTCTAATCCACAACCAAAAATCACCCATAACAAATGAGATCGATTCAAACTTAAAACATAAACTAAAAACAAGAAAATACTATATGCATGAGTATTAAAACTCAGAAGGTGTGCCCAGTAATCTATTCCCAAAACACTACCATTAAATAAAGAGATTAATAATTCCAAGTTTGAACTAAATTGTATTAAATATGGGTTTCACACCCAATTTTAATTCCTAAAAAGAGTAATGATACATTTCCATCTTTAATTTAAAAACAAGTTTAATGTTTATAGGAGGAGGTGTAGGCATTTTTAAAACATTTTCATAGCCAATGTAAAATCCAAATTTAGTTGTTATCCAATAGAAAAACCACACATTACACAAAACAAGGGAAATGGAAGAGTATTACACATAGAACAACAACCGATCTAGGAAACTCAATCATCTACCATGAAAAAATGAGCACTGAAGAAAACATGGGTCGAACCTAGGATCTCGTGAACAATCTAGAATGTATTATACATGTGACTCATACTGAAGGAATTCCCAACCCAATGAAATCATAAATCTCTAATTACCAATCATTTTCCTACATTCCAAAGTCAAGGGACCCAATCCTATAACAATAATAACAGAATATCCCCTACTATGGGCCACTAGCCATTGTGTGTTCTAAACTAGTGCAATAATCATTCACAGAAAATTCACATAATATAATAGGCTCCCACGTCAAGTGCTGTGTGGGGTTACCACTGATACCAAACAAGAAAAAAATCTCATGAACAAGAATCACACACAACATCTCACACAAGAAATCACCCCAAGACACCCCATAGATCATTCCCTTGAGGGTTTTCAAAACAACTCACTTTCATAAAGAGCCATACAGGCCTTCTGTAACTTTTAAAAAGACATCATTTCTCAAAAGAAACCAATAAATTTGTTCACATGTTAGAAGAAAACATTTTTCATCAAACCAGAACCAAATCTAGATGTTCGTGAATTATTTTTAAAAGGAAAATTGGAATTTTGTCACCAATGTGTGATAAATCATCACGAAAAATAATTTCAGTGCAACTTATAAAAAAACAGCTTCATTTACATCCTAAAATTATTCAAAAAATAAAAATTGTATAATATCATCATTAATTTATTGAAAATTAATGAAATAACAAGTAATAAATTCTAAACTTGAAGGAAAGTGAAGAGGGGAACCTACCTCGACTCGCCGCTCGATCATGTCTACATGACACACCTCACACTTATATACAAATATGTGCACCCTGCAGACCGCGATGTCACGGGTCTTCTTTTATGACATGCTGCGATAATCTCACAACTACTAAAAACACATAAAACTGAAATAAAATAATACAAATGAATAAACATCACAAAACACACCTCAAAACTGGTGGAGACGAATCAGAACAAACCCAAACTGCTCACCTTCGGCAGCGACCGTTCGTCGTGTGACCAATTGAGAATAAGGCGCACGACTGGTGCACGAGCGAAGCGGGAAGGGGTAGGCGCCAGGGTACACTTGATCAGTAGGGCCTTGTGAAAGGGAAAACATTCAGTGAGGATGCTGGTGAAAGGAATGTGGCATCCAGACAAGAGGTGCATCAGGCTGGAGGTGCACACATCGCACCGATGAGGTGGATGGTCAGAGTAGCGAGGGTTGCAGTTCCAGTGGTTGGAGGGGTCTCCGAATATAAGATGGACATCCAAAGATATAGTTTTCCAAGGGGTCTTGTGCAAGAGGATGGAATCTGAAGAGGAGGTGTGTCGGTAGGATGAAGAGGCATCGGTTGTTCCGAGGAGGTGGATGATAAGGGGAAATGTTTTCGGCTGGAGGGTGGCAACGATGGGGTCATGCCGACTGGAGGAAGAGGTGGCAGTCATGATAGGGAGGCGGATGGAAGCAGGTCATTGTGAAGGGAGGAGTCCGAAAGGGATATGGGGTGGTTGCGATGGGAAGGCAGGTGGCTTCAGGTCACCATAGTGGGAGAAGGCCGACAGGGAGATGGGGCAGTCATGATTAGAGGGAGAGAATAGGGGAGTGCGGTGTGAGAGGGAGAGAAGAGGGGAGAGGCAGGGTGAAGACTATGATTAAGAAAAAAAGAATGGAAATAAAATAAAATAAAAATAATAAAACCAATAACTTGAATCTATAATAATATTATTATTAATGAAAATAATAATAATAATACCCATAATAACACTAGAAACAACTTTAATAATAATATAATAATGATAAAAATAAAAATTTTAATAAAAATTTATTTATTAATAATAAAAATAATAATAATAATAATAGTAATAATAATCCCAATATAATTAATAAAATTATCAATTATTATTATTAATTAAACACTTTTAACATTAATTTTAACTACATTTATTTATTCTTTGAAATTTTAAATTTTATTTGAAAACCGGGCTGGACGCACAGTCTCTGAATTGTGCCCTGCCCATGCGCTCATCACCGCTAGACCCAAAACACTAATAAAAATTCAAAAATTTCAACAAGGTCTCCCAAAACCCCGACCTGAGCTAGAACAAAGGCAGTAAATAAAACCCGGGCAGGTAGTAAAGACAAGTGTAATATACATTGGAGGGAGAATTATGTAAAACCTGTATATGAAGTATGAGAAATATAGATTTGGGTAGGATACTAACTTGAATTGTTTAACACAAAATTTTATATCTAAAATACTAAAACTTGTTAATTTTTTTGGAGAAAATATTACAAAATTTGAAGGAATCCATCCAAGGTTTATCAAGTATGAATTAGGCTAACAACAATAATGAAATACTCTTGGTTGAAGTTTTATAGAGGATTAAATAAATATATAAATGAAATAAATTGAAGTTATATTGAAGATAATCAATCTTGAGCATTTAATATAATAAAATAACTTGGGGGTGGAATTGATTATTTTTAATATGGGTTGACATATTTTAAAATATTATTTTAAGTGACTTTAAAATGTTCTGAGAGGACCTAAATAAATTATGAATATATTTTAAGAATCTCTAAATTTTTATCATAAGAACTAAATTTTACTATGTGTCTAAATTCTCATAAGGTTGTTTCTTATCGGTAAATATTCAGACAGTTGATAGTATGGTTCAGATAGAAACCTCATATAGTCTATAAAAGCATTTGTAAGGTAATGATATACTTCATAAGGTTGGTACCTATACTTTATAAGGTTTATATATTACCTTGTACGGTGGATTAAAATTTCTTGTAAGGTTGAGATAAAGCTAAAAAGGCCATTTCAGGTTCTAAAGGTACATTTGAAAGGTACAAGTATACTTTATAGGGTACACAACCCGAACCTTGCACTATTTGAGATCTAAAATTCATCAAGTATAATGAACCATGTGATTCCACTTCATATGGTATAGGCTAAGTTGAATTCTTAAATTATATAAAAGGAATGAACCCTACCCACATTGTAAGGTACAAGTTTTTAGGGAAAATGGAGCATCATAATTTACAACACTTATCCATATTTTATGAAACATTTTGAGAAAACTAGGAAAATTTTAGAATGTATGATTATAAAGTGGAAATGATATCTAAAGATGCTAATACTATTATTTAATGGTAAAAACATCATGATTTTATGATTAAACAATATTTAATCATGATTAAATGAAGTGGAATTGAGATAGAAGGATGGAAATCTATCTAGACTGAAAAGAAAATAGTCCAAATAAATAAATATATAAATGTAAAATGTCCAATGTGAATCTATACATGTACCAAGATAATATCCCAATCCAAAATGATGAAACTTTACAAAATAATTTTTTTACATTTTATACAAATCCTAGAGATAGTATTATTAATGTAATATTTGGAAATTCGTAGAGATCAAGCCTCCTATAAATTATTTAAAATATATTTTGGTTCTATAAAATGGAAGAAAATGAAAGAATAAAATTAAAAGGGTAATTTTTTAAACTCCCCATAAAAATGATTTAAATAAAAAAATAGAATATATGAACAAAACCATATGCTACCATTGAGATAAAAAACATGATGAAAAGTGGGGTTCACTAAACTTAATTTCATTCATGTGATCTCAAATATATTTAAATTTATATTAATATGAAAGTAACCTTAATAAATAGTGCAAGTTGGTGTAAATAATTGGTTTGTGGGATTCTTTGAAAAAATAATGATCTTTTTATTGGAGTTGTGGTCGTTGTGAATGCACTAAGAGAAGTATGTGGCCTCTCAAAGAATAAGAAAAATAATAGTTGATTCACAGAAGAATTAAATAATATTTTTGGAATCAAAGAAGAGTGAAAGGAAAGGAGAAGTCTGGTTCACATACCATCCCATGCTACACATAGTGTTTTATAATTTTGATAGGAAGGAGGAAGAATAAGATTTTTTAGATACTCTACTGAAGAGAAAAATATAAATGTATTAATGGAGAATAAAATATTAGAGGGATGAGAAGAATTTTAATTTTTATACCATTTTCTACTAGACTCATTATTTCTAATGTTTGAGATGAATAATGAACAGTAAGAAAGAAACTCATGAACGTTTTTCATTAAGTGAGCAAGTGTTATCCAGAGGCCTTATTTGTTTTATATATAGATATAATTTTTGGGTTGTGTTTCTGGAAGATGAATATCATTGATAAGGGATGATGACTATGATTTAAAAATAAATATATACTAAAAAAATTATATCATTGTAGTTTAAGTTGTGAGAATTATAAAAATAGATTCTGAATATAAACCAGAAGTTGTGTAGAAAATAATGACCAATTTCCATGTATTGTTCTTGAAGAATTAGAAGGAATCTAAATAATATTTTTAGCAAAAATAATATATTATTGGATATATTGAAAACATCGGATTGATTAGTGATCTACTTTAGTAACTATTAAAAATTTATAAACCAGAGGGATGTTAGTATAAGGAAGTGCAATGGGAGTTTTTCATAGTCCAACTATATAATATAGTGAACAACTCACATCTGTATTATGGTGCTAGGGTGAATAAGGATAACAACCCAAACCCACATATAAGATTATGATAGTATTTACAGTGTATAATATATTACTTGGTGAAACATAATCATAAAAATTGAGGGGGTTTCAAACTTCAAGGTTGATCCTCGTAATAACCCTTGTGCAATACTTTTATACTTTCTTGTATTGCATGTGGTGTGTTTGAATAAGGTAAAATAAAAAATATATTATTTTTTTAATTGGAAACAAGGGTTCATGTTCCAAAGGGAATTAAAAAATAGGATTTGGAATTTGGTAAAATGTTTTCAACAGCTGATATTCCTCCCCTCTCAGCTTTTGGCACCCGTACACTGGGACTAGGAATCGGTATTACAGAAAAATATTTCCTATGCCTAGATATAGAATCAGAATTCCTAGTTATTTTTAAATGAATACATGAATTAAAATTTTGAAATAGAAGAGCCTCTTTTGGAATAATTTATATTCATTCATATAATTGTTGATTTTAATGTTTTATCAAAGAATTTTCAAAATAGGAAAAACAGATATGCCATGAAGATAATGAAGAAGAAATAACAGTGAGATGAAACACTTATATCTAACGGTACCCAAAGTGGTAAAGCTATTGAGAAATATATTTATTCTTATTCCTATGATTATACAAGTACATGATGTAATTAAGTTGAGTTTAATGAGTCACTCATTCATTTTTATTCATAAATAAAATAAAATCTAAAGAAGTTCACATTTAGACATTTCACATATATATTTTCACATATAAATGGACTTAATGATGAGAATTAATAGTTGGAGAAGGAAACTGATTCAATGATTTAATATAAATTGAGTAGAAGGAACACACTTAAAAAACTTGTTTTAGTAAAAGAATATTCAGTAAAAAATTTCAATGAATGTGTTTCAATGAATGGTGAATAATTACAATGAGTTTATTTTTATAAATATTTGTTGAATGATATTATTGCTAAAGTGGTATATATATTAGAGATATTACAAAAAGTCTTTATAAATTAAAAAATTTAATTCCTTGAAGGTGAAAGCATGCTAATAAAGAATCTTATTAGCATAATGCAGGAGACTAATAAAATACCCGAGGTTAATATTTGAAAAAATAAATAGAGATTGTCAATAATGGTTAAAACAACTTGAATGACAAAATTACTTGCTTAGTTTGAAATTTCTATAGTTGGATATCAAACTAAAAAATATGGAAGTCGGTGATGTGGAAAATTAACAATTAACTTAGAGAATTTATGGTTCTATGGAAGTTTTAGATAATAATATTTCTTTTAATAAGACTCAAAATTATACCAAAAATATTTAGGAGTAATCTCTTTATATACCCATAAAAATATCATGAAAAAAGTAAACCCACAACACAATTTAATCTATTTACACTAAATGTATTTTTAATGGTTTTGTAGATTTCAAAGAAAAAATATAAAAACATAGAAAGTGAAAGGTGACAAATAGAATCACCACATAACCAAGGGTTAATATAGGGATATCTATTAAAATAATCTCCCAATTTGGAGGAAAAATATTTATTGTTTTATAAAAAAATAACAAGAAAATTATTTGCATAGATTAAGAACATATGAAAAAGAAGAGGATTTGGGGCCCACTATCGGGATTGAAAAATATTTTGGTCTATAAATAGTTTTATTAATATTTAAATATATGGTGTTGATAAAATTCCTAAAGATATAGGGAATAGAATTAAAATTATAAGAATACCTATTAGACGGAGTCAGTTGTCCCAAATGAAGCATAATTTATCTATAATGAAAATATTTAATAGTTTTGATATTTTCTATGGTTTTGATAACATATATAGTCATTTATAATATTATTTTTGGTATGTACCCATCAAACACAACCCTTTAGGATACTCAAATTAATATCCTATAAATGTAGGTGAAAAATAATGACATCTCTTACTAGAGCATTGTGAAAAAAATAAATCTAATTCAATAAAACATAATAAGTTTGTAATGAATGATTTTAAGGGTGTAAAAAATAAAGAAAAAATATACTTATATTATGTAAAAATATTCCACAACATGGATCATTACAATATGGTCATAAATTTTGAGAAACAAGTGATAAATCTAAAATAAAAGGGAATTAATCCCAGAAAGGGGTATATGGATTGGTATCGTGATTGATACTATAAGGAAGGAGATAACATAAAAAAATTAAGTTTGATCAAGTGAAAAAGGAATACATAACAACATGGACAACAAAATTAGAAATGACTAGGAATAATTGAGGAGGAATAAAGGATTAAAAGTTACTTTTCTTGTAAAGTTTAGAATCCCATTTCAACTAAGAAGATATTTGAAATTAAAAGGACCATGATTTATAAATATGTAAAGTTTTGGAATTTCAATGGTGAAATAAGAATGAATGTATTCATATATTTTAGTTCTTAATAGAATGGTGTTTTTATGTTGTTATCCAAGTATCATCCTTATTTATCACATTGAAAGTCAATTTAAGACACACCTTATTCTTATATTTGGATAGTTGTGAATCAGAGAAGAGGGTATTAAATATGAATAATGAATGAAATTTATCCATTAATAAATAGGGAAATTGAAATTCATATAAAAATTGGTATCATGAACTAAATGGTATCATACATGATTAGAATCAACCATGGTGAATTTTAGAGAGAATCCATTCATGGAAAGCTTCCAAAGTAGTCCAAGACTTCATGTATTTATCCTTTATTTCTAAATATTTAATTATAGATTGTATTTTATTAAAAATAAGTTTTGGTTATGATTTTAACAATCTCAATTATATTTTGACTTAACCAGAGTATTCATATCAATGGGGAGTAACTATCAATAAAACTGGGGTAGGGAAATAAACATTATCAATAAATTTTTTATGTGTTCTTTAATGTTTTTAAATTTTTATAAAATATCATGAAAAAATCATTTTGAACATCATTTGATAAGTTTTTTTTTCATTTAGTATCATATTGAGAATACTTATTAACAACTTTATAATCTAAATTTATCCCTATGTTATTTATACCATAATAGGCCATGTCGAAATTCAGTTGACTATTTTATGAATTTTTTCAATGTGAAAATATGGTTCCACCATTTATTCATGTGGTATAGATATACTTTCTCAAAAATATGGAGATTAAATAAAAAAGATAAAATAAAAGGAGATAAGATAGTAATATTAAAATAAAAAGAGTTAGAGGGAGAAGGTTTCTCCCTTATAAAACCTCTATTTATATTCATTACATATCATGAATAAGGGAGGATTGGAGAGAAATTTAATTGAGACATGATTTTGATATTAACAGAAAATTAAAATAGTGTTATTCAAGATCCCTTTTTATGTTGAATATGTTATTCGTCAATGAAATTATTAGAAGAAATTCAATCGGTGTTGAATTTGGATGATAGAGTGAGTATCCACCAACTAACCATGAAGAATTTTCCCATGTATTTTGGTAGTGAACTATGTAATAGTTCGTGTAAAGTGGATTATTCCTAAAAATAAAATAATACTAGTGAGTTGATTCAGAGGGAACAAACAAGTGCAGCTAATGTTTAAGGGATAAATGACTACAACATGTTTGTAAGGGATGAGTGGTGTAAATGTGATATTTTTATTAACCATTATGGGATAACTGGTAGGGTTGTACCTAAAATTATAAAATAGGTTCAATGTTTTAAATAAAATAAGTATACAGTTAGAAGAAACTATCTTTGTTTTATCAAACATGATGTATGATGAAAATAGTGAAGAAATTATCTTGGATTATATTTTATAATGGTTTAAATAAATATGGACATGAATTATAGTGATGATACATTATAAATAATCCACATTGGGTATTTAATATATTGAATGACATAAGGAATGGTGTTGAATAAGTCTAATATGGATTAAAAATTCTAAAACAATTACGTGATTTAAGGTGGTTCTAAGAAGATATAATGAAATTCTAAATATATTTCAGGAATATGTAATTTTTCAGATTAATCCTATAATTTTTATAAGTGTATAAATTCACATAAGGTTTTTCACCATATCCTAATGTTGTGATAGTTTACTGTAAGGTTCTTGCAGAAACCTTATATAGTTAAAAAAAGTATTTGTTTGTTTAATATTGAATTCATAAGGTTTGGAATTAAACATCATATATTCAATAAATTCAATCATAATTTTTATTTGAACTAATTTTAAAGTTTATATAATGTTTAGAATAATTTTTAAGGTTTAATGTGTACTATTATAAGGTATAACTAGACTTTATAAGGTACACCACATGAACCTTATGCTAGGTGAGAACTGAGATTAGTTAGTACATTCAACCATATGATGAAAGATCACAACATATATGTTGTGTTAAATTCCAAAATAAATCAATATGTATGAACCCTATTAACATTGTAATGCATATATTTTTATGATACATGTGTTAGGATTGTAAATTATCATCAAGGATCTAGATTTAGTTAATGATAATTACATTACTCAATTTACCAAAAGAATATGGTTGCATGGAAACTTCTTTAATGTCATGATATCAGATCATTGTAAGACCAAGTTTTCAGTTTATTAGAATCTCATAATGTTTTCTCTCAATTACACTTATTATAGATATGTGTAGGAAAATAGTAATTCAAGGAAGAATTATTTGACTACTAGTTATTGTTATTCAATTTGGATAAATCAATAGGTGAGAAATTCTTTCATAGTGTAATAGATAGATCTCCTCAATTGAAAGAAGTTAGTTTTTCCAGATGATCAGGTGGGGGTCTCTATAAAATGGGGGTTGGTTGAGTTGGTTGAATTTTTAGAGTCTGAGAAATAATTTGAGTTTGTGTTGACATATGAAATACTAAAAATGATTTTTACTTTTTATCATATTAATAAATAAAATCTTATAATATCAACTCATGGATATAGGATGAATATATCAACCACATAAATCAATGTTTTTTATTTACTATTCTTATAATTTCATGATTTTGTTTTCTTGTTTTATTGGGACAATGTATGTGTGGTGATTTAGGAAAATTTTAACATCCTATATTCTGAATCATTTAGCAAGGGAGGGTTGGAATGCCACTATGTCTAAAATTTTGGAGTGTGACCTTTTGGTGGTTTGAGAATCAAAACTTCTGGTGGATTTTCTATTATTGTCTTGGCAAATCCCAAAAATTAGTATAATATCTTTTTTAGAGTATTGGACTCTAATTATACTATGGTATATTCTCTTCATTCTCCATTATGTTTTGTGATAATATGATTCATTATGTTTGGAACATGTCATCAGAAGAAGGAAAGGTGTGAGAGGATAGATTTGATATAACATAATTCAGTTCCTGGTGGATATATTTTGAAGGTTATCTCATCAAAAGGGATCTTGAAATTTTTTTTCTAGAACTAAACTAGAGAACATAGACAAGGATGAATAGCAGCAGATGGATATGAAATATCTTAGTTTGATTTGGATGATGTTAGAAAGAAATGTCCCTTTATACATCCAAGAGAAGTAGAAAATTGTGGATCTTATGGTAGAAATAAAGGATTTGTATGATAATCCCATAATTCTCAAAAAATTGTTCATTATGTAAATGTTATTCAATTTAAAAAATATCAGATGGGAGATCAACAATTGACCATGTAAATTACTTTTACAAATCTAAAATCTACTCGAGACTATAAATATAACATATTATGATATTTGGGTGATATTATTATTATCCAATTTACAGAAAACATGGGATGTTATGGTGATGGAAGTAATAAATTATTTCGAAAGAAACTTATATTGAATTCATAGATGTCTTGAATTTACTTCTGAATAAAGAGATTCGGTGAAAGAAAGTCCAAAGATATTTTCTAAATGCTATGAATATAAATGGAAGTGGTTGTTCTCCTCAATTATAGATCCATAGATTCTTATATGATAAGTCTATAAGAAAGAGTAAATTCAAATTTACCAAACATATCCCTACATATTGTCATTGTTGGAATAGGGGGAATGTTTTGAAGAATTTTCTATATTATGGGAGTAGAAGAAGAAGAATTTCTAAATGTTTAGGTTTCATAAATACCATAGATGAATATATGATAACAATGTTCCTTAGTTTTAATGTTCAAATATATTATCGGATTATAAACTCAGGTGTATTGTTCCATTCTAAAAGAGGAAAATTATGCATGTCAAATTATATTATTGTAAATTTCATTGAATTTCATTCCGTAGATGACAAAGAATTGTAGATTTTGGAAAAGGGAGATGAGCAAATAATCTTTTAAAATGAACAATTTATTGATCTTAAGGATATTTTATATATTCATTTCATATGAAAGAACTTAATTTTGTTTGGAATATTGAATGATGTGATATTGGGATCAAATTTTTCTAACTAGTTTTGGTATATTATATGATGGTCTCTAGTCATTTCTAAAGGGGAGAAAAAACTCTCTAGCATACTTGTAAAAAAATGATTTATAATTTCTAGGGAATTAACTTATAGAAGATCATATTTTTTTCACTACCATTTGGATCATCTCATTGAAAATAATATGAATATTATATCAGAGAAATTGATATTGAAGCTTGAGAATTCAAACATTGGAAGTTGGAAACGTTTTATTCTTAAAAAGAAACATAATGTGTCCTTCAATATTAGTGGATGAATTCCTAAGAAATATAATCTCAAACCTGTATATACAATTTGATAGGGGGGATCCCCATGTTAAATCTCATGGTGTTTACAGTACTTTGTTCATATCATTTAGGATTCTTTGAGTAAAGTGTGTGTTTAATTTTTTTAATCACAGGTCGTATTTTTTGGAATATTTTTTTTGAAGTAAATTAATTGTGGGAAGATAATATGGATATAATCTAAAGTGTATATTCCTTTATAATTAAGGTTAGTTAACTAAGAGTTTCTAAAACTATTTTGGACATTAAATAATTATACATAAGAAAAATTTTCATTGAATTCATAAATAGATTAGTATATCTGATAGGATAAATCAGTTCTTTTGGAGATGATGTGGATCATGATGATGCACTCTAGAACACATAATAAATTTTAATAATATTCCATGTACACAACCACATTATTATTCAACCTATTTCCAATAATATTTAGGAAAAATTAAATGGAAGCATAGTGGTCTGGTTAAACACCATAAAATTATATGTAGTACCCCCAGTTTATAGTTTGTATCCCTTAGTTTGTTATTTTTATGGTTATAATGTGTAGTGGTGAAGGTTGGGAGAGTTGGTATAACATTAAATAATTTTTTGGGGATAAAAGAGAGGTTTACAGTCTGTGCACAGTTTTTCCAAAACCTGTCGAAATCCTATTAGAAACCATGAAAACTAAGATATTTTGGATAGAATATTTGGTATGATGTATGAAAATTTAGGGATATCGTGCGAGCAGTCCGTACAGGGGATTCCTTAAGGCTGTAGGTAATGCACAATTAGTGTATGGTTGGTCTATTTGTGCAGTCTAACCGTGTGCAGATCCAAATATAGATCCTTAAAAATAGGATCACAAAATATTTTTGACATAACTCATTTGTTTTTTCTTTTATACACCCTTAATTATATATTCCACTCTTTTGAAGGAAGGATAACCTATCCCATACTTTTTGGAGTCAATCTGGAGACCTCCTTTGGCGTTTTCAAACCAGATTCTTGTGGTAAGTGACATTCTTCATCATTCTTATCACGTTATCTGAGATATACTTAGATCTACTTATACTATCTTCTTAGTTTGTGATATATAAACTTATTATGGGTATATCTATGAGTGTGGATGAAAATTAAGTAGAGATTAAGTCTTTTTTTTCTAGGAGAAGATATCTAAGGAGGTTCTGTGAAGAATTGACCCGGAGTTCTTGTGCGTTCTTTGTCTATTTTTTGTATCTACTCTATTTAGTAAAACTGATTATAATTATTTCAAATTGAGTTATATATGATGAATTGATTGTGAATAGGATTTTTTGAATTATTGGGAATCCTTCTTTAGTGATGGTTTTGTAGATTGTTGAAAATCTGGAAAGTTGGTGCTTTTGGTTAAAGTGTTTGACGCTTGATTTTAAAATGGGGATTTTTCTGGAACTATGGAAATGGTTTTGATTAAAATGTTTTCAATAAAAGTAATAGTTTTAATGAAATGGAATGGTTGATTGGAATTGGTTTGACTAATGGTTTTCAATAAAAGAACAGTTTTATTGAAATGGTTTGGATTGGGTTATTTGAATGGTTTGGCATATATGGGTTGTGTGAGTTCATGTTCAAAATTACCCAGAAGAAGGGATGTGTACCATTGGGGTACATGGTGTGTGACCCTAGATTGGGGACATGTGTCACTGGGACACATTGTAATTGTACGAGAGACCACTCATGAGTATAGAACTATCATACAGAGTATGCATGGGTGTGTTAGTTGTGAACCATGGAATGCGTAATCCAAAATGATATAGAGAAATGGTTGTAAAGCATAGTTAGGTTGTTTTCTGAAAGTTTGACTTGCTGGAAAATTGTTGATATAAAACCTTTTCACTTTTGGTTTTAAACGTTTTTTAAGCCTTTTTATATTTAGTTATAAACTATTTTTGGAAATTTTTTATATAAACTATTTTATATAAATATTTCTAACATTATTATCCAAGTGGAATGAGTAGGGTATTCATTGGGGAAACCATATAGATTTTTATACTCACCACTTCTTTGGATTTTTTGGTGCTTTTACAGATGCTGTCTTTTTCACATGGGAAAAGGTAAAGTATCACATTTATTTAGTACCACCTCGTGATAATTGGGCTCTTTGGTGATTGGATCATGGAGATGGTGGAGCATGGGGTCTTATTTTTCATCTTTGAGTTGATTAATTTTCATTCAATTATATAATTTGATAGTTTCTTTGTCTTCTGTTGTTGTACACTCTAGTGTGGTTTTGATATAAATGAAGTGGTTGAGTTGTCTTTCCTTTCTTCATGCAAGATATATTAAGTTTTCTTGTTATGGTTTATTGGATAATGGTTTTATTTACAAAAGGGTAAATCATCCACCACTTGTATTTGAAATCCTAATGTATTTATTTCTAGCCTTTGACATTGTGATGATTTCACTTAATATCCTAGTAATGATTCATTTTATTCTCAAGAAAATGAGAATAAGTGGATCATTACAAATGGTATCATCATGGTCCTATCTTTGTGGAAAAAGTAGTCATCAGTTTTCTTGGTCCTGAAGTTGAAATTAATTATTTTATATTACATGGGTTCTGATGTTAAAAAGGTGTAGGATTTTTAGGACATGAAATGTAGAGCATAACAATATGTAGCTAATATTTTTTTTCTAAAATTCATGTTACCAGGGCGTTGGGTACATAATTGGAAACAACCCAAACATTTATGAATAAAATTCCCTTTCTTTTAACTAAATGTATTATGGATATAAAAAACACATGAAATTATTTTGTTTTATAATATCCAATTGGATTTAAATGACCATTATATATCCTTACTGTTGATAATATTGTCATTGAATAGTGATCACATGACTAGCATAAATATATGGTTTTAACAATTCCTTTTGAAACAGATAAAGGAAGTCATGACCTCAACCAGAAAAATCATATCCTATGAAGCCCATTTTTCTGAGCCACCAAGGGAGATATAATTTCTAGGATTTTACCTAGACCATGACCAATTTTAGATCCAACAACTTACACATGAGTGAAACCGTTCACGGGAGAAGTTCTAGCTCATCGAGATCACGTCCCAAACCATGTTCACTGAACAACCCCATGAAAGCCCCACCATCGCACACCTTACTCTTAGGGCGTATGCTGGTTTAAAAAAGGGAAATGAAACATGACCTATTATTATGATTATGTTAATTATTTTTTTATAAAATAATTAAAATTCTTTAATTTAATATTGTTACTTTGTAATTGATTTTTAAAGAACAAATAATATATTTGGTTAATATTCAAATTCAATTAAGAAATATATTTTGATGAATTAGTGGATATTTGAATTAAATAATATTTCATAAAAATATTATTATTAAATTAATTATATTAAATATAAATTATTTTCTAATTTTTATGAAGTCAATTATAATTTTTATTAGGGTTTGAAAACTGTTTTTGTCAAAAACCATCAATTTTCAATAAATGTCATTTTTTATTTTAAAAGTAAAAATTCACATATTTATAAAATTATCTAGATAAAATTAATATATTTTTTTAAATCAAGATTTTGAAATTATCTAACAATTAATTTTTCATAATTTTCTGAGATAATATAATTTTTGGGTAAAAATTAAATCCTGTATAAATATATAATGTGGTTTAAGACATCATAATAACCCAATAGTTGTGTAATAAAATACTATAAAAGGTATATTTGTAAAAATATATGTTTTTACTTTCAAATAATGTAATATTTGGTTTATTTGATTTATTTTATAAATCCTTAGTTACTCCTCTAAGACATATAAAATATTTTAAAATTTTAAAATCATTTCTTCGAATGTGTGACTCACCTCCACATAAGAAAATGAAATATTTTAATATCTTCCACACTTAGCATTATAAAATAATGTATACCACTCCCCTATTCTATAACCCATGGGAATAAACCATGGTATGTTTTTTAGTTTTGAATAATTTTGAGTGTAGTGTCCAAAACCAAAATAATAAATAATCCCCCCACCATTCCTCCATAAACACACCCAATCACCCATTTCTCTTTACTATTTCTCTTTTAAGATTCACCACCCTATTCCCCCATAATCCTTAGATTCAACCCATGGTTCCCCTAATCTCCCCACAATCCTCCCAAAATCCTTTGGGATCACACATCCAACTATGGGATCTCCCTATCTCCTTTTTCGTCAAGCACCACTTCTATGTAAAGAATTTTAGTTTCCATTTTATTGATTTTGGATGTTCTTAAATAACTATTTACTATCCATTTTATGTATACATGATTCTATCTTTATTTCACTCCCATTAATCCCCCCGATGATCCTTTAAACCCACCCATTACGATGCCACAATTATTTAAGGGATTTCTCTCTTTTAATTTCCATTCAAGAAGTTATTTTATATTATTCATCTAAATTCTATTTAACTTTTTGGGATATTATGTTACATGATACACATACTATACATTCCATGAATAAATAATGATATACCCCTTTCTCTCTAATCAACCAAATTTATGAATTTCCATATGATGTCGTTATGTTGCCAAAATTGCCCCACGATTTTCCATGCCAAAATCATAATGTAATGAATACCATACACATTACTCTATATAGGGTATTCAAATTTATACACATATAATTATTGAATTTTTACTGACATGTATTAATTCTACATTCCTTTAATTTTTAATAAAATATGACGTTGAATGAATCCATGTTTCATTATCTATTTGGAAAACTTAAGCATGAAATTGAAATGATTATAAAGAGTACACCTTGATAGTAATCTAATGAATTAACAAATTTTTAGTATTATGATACATCATGTTGGGATAATGGTTTACCTGATTCCATTATATTATTTTTTCTACCATTTTGGGATATGGGTTTACCTGATTCCTTTATGTTAATGATGTAGTGTTTTCAGTTGTTTCCACATTTCTATGTTATAATAATCATGTTATATCATTATATTTTGTTCATGTTTATGTTATTCTCTGTTGATATTATTATTTCCTAACATGTATTGTATTATTCATGTTATTTCATTTTTACTCCCTTACTGGGCTTTATAGATCATCTTTTTCTTATGTACGTCCTCAGGTTATCCTATACAATGCTATGTATGAAGGAATGTTGTGGTCATGTAAAATATGTTTTCAATAAAGATGTGTATTTCATGTTTTAAGTTTATATGTAATGTTCTTAATCCCAAAATATTGTAGTCCTACAAGTCTTCTTAGTTTTATTATGTGTAATATTATGTAATTAATCATGTTTAAATTTGAAATAAAGAGTAGGGTTGTTATAATTCGTATCAGAGGATAGGTTTAGTTAGTTCTGTAATTAGGATTAGAAAAATCTAGTGAAATCCTTAGTCATTAGACTAATTATTAGAAAAACATCTCTAAATTTTTGTGAGTATAAAGTAAGTAGTTTATCAATAAAATATATCCTTGTCCAAATACGGACAAGTATATTCATCTATTGCACAGATGTATCTATGGGTAATACTCTAAAACATCACTTTGAACTGGACTCGAACAAGAACTAGTGCACAACAATGGGGCATGTTGCACTCTTGGTTCAACAGTCCTTGGGGGTATTAATTGGTAAATTCATAAGCTTAGTACAAACCATTATTAAGAGAATAAAAAAATTCCCCTAAGTATACATGTTAGGAAGTAGATCATAGATAACTTAGATCGAAGATTAGAAATTCATAAGTTAAGGAGGTAAATTTAATTTATATGTTATCCATTTTTTTCATTGGATTTCACTTTTTGGGTTTAATAGTTTGAAATATTTACCCCTAATTTTCCTATTATTCTAGCCATTGGCTGGGAATAGGAGGAATCAGGCTAATAACCAATGTGAAGATCAATGTGATGAATGCTCTAATGAGATTTACAATTTGATGGGAGGGGAAATCACAAACTTTGTTATGATACAATCTTAGTTAACTCATGTTTTGAATATAAACATGGATCAAGGGGAACGTCCAACACCCCCTAAGAATGAACAAGTCGAAATCGAGAGCTTCATGAGACAAAGGCCTCCTAATTTTAATGGATCATTTTGTCCCTCAATCATCGAACAATGGGTAAACTCCATTGAAAATATATTCTCCATCCTTTAATATTTCAAATAAGAGAATCTTCTTATATTTACTTTTCATATAGAGGGAAAATATGATCAATGGTGTAAATTGATCAAAAGTATGAAGCCTAAGGACAGATAATGGTGATGGTATGGAAGGATTTCTGAAAAAAAATTGATTGATATTTTCCCCACACCCCCTTATTAAGATGGAAAGAGATTTCCTTACAATAAAGAAAAATGAAGATGAATCTGTTGGTACATACAAGGAAAACATCACCAAACTTACTCAATAACCCTCCCGTTTTTTCATTCCTTATGAATGAATGGATGACTACAACTTTAGTGTGCTAAAACATAGCCTAAGGAAATCCCTAGTGATCTGTGAGATTGAAAAATATGAGATTGTCTGATGTTCCCTCAAAGTTGAGATGGAAATTGAAGAATCGCAGGGGTATCATGGGGAAAAGAAGCATAAAGTGGACTATAATTCGGGCGGTCTAATGGATAAATCCAATAATGCTAAAAAATTACATCACCCAACATAACAAAAGTGCAGAAAAAATGCCCTAGAAATTTCTTAATGGGGATGAGGAAGTGCTTTAGTTGTGGGAAGGAAGGGCACCTAACCAGTTATTACCGACAAGAAAAACATGCTACTACAACAGAGGAAAGTAATACTCTATTTTATCCTACCTTTATTTTTCATTACTACAAATATAAATAGACAATTCATTTTGCAAACCAGTTCCCTAAGACAAGGGTTTTCAGAGGAAACCAACTACCTCCAAGGCAGCAAGGGTGTGAGTTTTTCCATCACTACCACCAAAGTGAATCCCAAAATCAAAGTGGTTACAAGTATGTTGGTTATTCATTCAATAATAGTGAATTTAATTTTTAATTCTTGTTCAACACATTCTTTTATATCACAAAATCTTAGTATAATAATAAGGAAACCACCACAAATAATGGATGTAGAGATGTCGATGGAAATGGAAAATTGGGAAATTATAGAATCCCATTCATATGACTCCTCCCCTGTCACAATTTGTGGATTGAACTTCCTGGTAATCCTCATCATACTTCCCTTAGTGGAATTTTATGTAATTATTCTCATTTATTGGATTTCCCTATATATATCACACATTAATTTCCAAGGGAGGGAAATAATTCTCCATATGGTGAATCAACCCCTAATTCTATACAATAGAAAGGAGGAGGATGAATCTTATTTAGAACTATCATATCAAGCATGGATATTACTACCCTATGGGAACTCATATCTTTCTCAAATGATTATGTCTAAGAAAGTAACTATCCTCAAATACATGCCTATTATGAAGGAATACACTAATGTTTTTTCTGAGGAATTGGATGTTCTTCACCCAAGAAGAGATTTAGAATTATTGATTGATCTTATACCTAGGGTGTTTCCAATATCCAAGAATCCATATATAATTTCGGTTATGGATCTTGGGGAGATAAAGAAACAACTACATGAGAATATGGATAAAGGGTCTATACGCCCAAGTGCTTCACCATGGTGTGAACCATTCCTATTTTTCAAGAAGAAGGTTTTATCAATGCGCCTTTGCATTAATTATCATGAGATCAAAAAAATCATGACAAAGAAAAAGTATCCTTTTCCATGAATTGATGACGTGTTCGATCAGCTACATGGATAAGAATAATTCTCAAATGTGGATCTTTATTCCGGATATTACCAAGTATAGATGAATATGGAGGATATCACTAAGAGAACATTTTATACAATGTACGACAACTATGAACTCATAATAATGTATTTCAGACTCACTAATGCTCCAAAAATCATCCTGGAGTTGACGGATACAGTCTTTAGGGATTACCTTGAATAATTTGTGGTAGTATTTATAGATGATTATCAAATATACTCCAAAACGAAGGAGGAGCATGAAGAGAATCTAATCACTCTACTAGAGACCATGTAAAAGGATAAGCTCTTTGAAAATTATAGCAAGTGTGAGTTTTGGTTTAAGAATGTATCATTATTGGGGAATATCATCCCAATAAATGGGATATCTATGGATCCTTCCAAAACAAAATAAATTGAGGGATTCCTGAGGACAACATTTGTGATAGATATTCATAGTTTCCTCGGGTTAGCTGGATATTATTGCTAATTTGTGAGAAATTTCTCATGATTGTAAAACACTCTTACCAAGATAACTCAGAAGGGAGTTAAGTTTTATTGGAATAATGAATGTGAAGAAAGCTTAATGGATTAGAATAAGAGTCTTATCACTGACCCTGTTATCACACTACCCAAAAGTGTGTAGCTTTTCATAATATTCAGCATTGCTTTTAAGAAGGGAATGGGATTTGTGTTGATATTTAATGACAAAGTTATTGCCTAAGCCTCAAGGTAGTTGAAAATTCATTAGGAAAATTTTCCCATGCTTAATCTAGAGTTGTAATTTGTTATATTTGCATTGAAAATTTGAAGGAATTATCTCTTTTTGGAGAAGTGTGAAATTTATATGGATCAAAAAAGTTTCAAATATATATTCACATAAAAAGAGAAAAATATGATCCAATGATGATGGTTAGAGATAATCATGGATTACAACTGCTCAATACCTTACCACCCTTGAAAAGTGAATAAGGTGGAGGATAATATAAGTAGAGTGGACCTAGAAATTCTATCATTAATGAGAATTGAAAAGGATCCAATAACCTTAGATTTAAAGAAGATGGGCATGTGAATCATAAATAAGGGAACATCAAAAATCCCTTCAAAAATTATTTCTCATCAATCTCTTTTGGAAAGGTTAAAGGATGCTCAAAAGGATGATGTGGGAATTCAGAAGAAATTGGAAACTATTAAAAAGGTAAATCTTCAGAGTTCAATGTTAATGAAGATAGAATTGTGAGATTTGTATCAAGACAATGTGGTACATCAAATCCAGAGTTAATGAAAGAACTTTTGGATGATTCACATAGTTTGAATTTCTCCATTCACCCAGGAAATGCAAAGATGTATCGAGATATCTGAAAGCACTATTGGTGGGACAAAATGAAGAATAAGATCGCTAAATATATATCAAAGTTCCTAGTATGTCATCAAGTGAAGGCTGAGAGGTAGATGTCTAAGGGGATAATTCATCCATTATCCATACCAACATGGAAATGGTAAAACATCACCATGAAATTTGTCACTGTACTTTTGAAGAAATCCAAATAAAACAATGCTATATGGGTTTTTTTGGATATTCTTACAAAAACTACACACTTCATCACAATTAAATAGGATTTATACCTATATCAATTAGCATAGATATACATAAAAGAATTGGTAAGGCTGCATGGAGCACCGCTATCGATTATGTCTGATCATGATCCATGATTCACCTCTATATTTTGAAAGTGTTTCCAATACGCTCTGAACACTGAGTTGAACTTTATCATGACCTATCACCCTAAAACTATTGGCCAATCTGAGTAGACTATCTAGAAACTTAAGGAAATATTGAGAGCTCTCTCAATGCACTACAAAGGAGGATGGGACCAACATCTTCCTTTGGTGGAGTTCTCTTACAAAAATAGTTTCCACCCAAGAATCCAAATGGATCCTTACGAAGACCTTTATGTGAAGAGGTATAGAACCCCAACATATTGGGATGATTTTGGGGAACAAAATCTTCTTAGTTCAGAAATTATTGACGAAATGGTTGAGAAGTTTAAGACCATCCATCAACACATCAATGCTTCTCAAAGTTTAAAAAAGTGTTGTGTTGAAAATCATCGACGGGACCTATAGTTTGATGTTGGATAAATGGTATTCCTATGTATATCTATAAGAAAGATAGTTATGATATTTGGGAATAAGTGAAAGATTATTCCAAGGTACATTTATCCTTTTTTTATCCTTGATCACACCGGTGTAGTGGCCTATAAAGTATCACTCCCACCGAACAAGTCTCAAGTACATGATGTATTCTATGTATCACTCTTGAGGAAGTACATAAAATACCCATCACATGTACTCAATCCAAAGGTTGTACCATTGGATAATGACCTCTCCTATGAATAGAATCTTGTGAATATGTTAGATCATAGAGAAAAATTTCTACAAAAATAAGTCAATGCCATTCATAAAATTGTTGTGGAGAAACCTCAAGTTTAAAGAGGCAATGTGGGAACCAAAGTAAGTGATGAGGAAGTGTCATCCTAATATTTTTTAATGTGTGAAAATGAAATATTAAGGGTGAAACTTCTTAATGGGTTAAGGTTGTAATGACCCAAACATTTAGGAATAAAATTCCATTTATTTTAACTAAATGTCTTTTGAATATAGAAAAAAACATGCACTCTTTCGTTTTATTATATCCAATTTTATTTAAATGAACATTAAGTATCATTACCATTTATAATGTAGCAATTTAATAGTGATCACATGACTTGTATAAATATAGGGGTTTAGAAATTATTTTTAACACAGACAAGGGAAGTGATGGGCTTAACCATTTGGATCATACCCTATAAAGCCCATTTATCGGAGCTTCCAAGTGATATAGAATTTTTGGTCTTTTCCCTAGACCAATACCATGTTTATATCCAACAACTTAATCATGAGAGAAATAGTTTATGGAAGAAGTTCAAGCTCATTGATATCACGACTCAAACCATTTTCACTAAATAGCCCCATGAAATCCCCACCATCGCATGCCTTACTCTTAGGGTGTATGATAGTATAATAAAGTGATATGTAACAATACCCTAGAATTATAATTATGTGCATTATTTTTCTAAAGAATAATGAATATACTTTCATTTTAATAGTCTTACTTTGTAAATGATTTTTAAAGCACAAGTAGTATTTTTAGATATTATTTAAATTCAATTAAGAAATATATTTTGATGAAATAATGGATTTTTGAATTAAATAATATTTTAACAAAATATTATTTTGAAATTACATTTATTAAATATAAATTATCATATAATTTTTATGAAGTCAATTGTAATTTTTATTAAGGTTTGAAAAATGATTTTGTCAAAAACCATCAATTCTCAATAAATGTCAGTTTTTATTTTAAAAGTGAAAATCCACATATTTAGAAAAATATTTAGATAAAATGAATATTATTTTTGGAGTTAGGATGTAAACATTATCCAGTAATTAAGTTACATAATTTTCTAAGATAGTCAATTTTTTAGGTAAAAATTGAATACTTTATAAATATATAATGTGTTTTATGACATCATAATGACCCAATAGTGATGTAATAAAATACTATAAAATTTATATTCATCAAAATATATGTTTTTATTTAAAACAATTTAATTTTATTTTTATTTTATTAATTTTATCAAGCCTCAGTCAATCCTCCAAGACATATAAAATATTTTAACATTTTAAAATCATTCCTTGAAAGTGTGACACACCTCCACAAAAGAAAGGGAAATATTTTAATAACATCATCCCTTATCCTTATAAAATAATTTATAATTCACACCTTTTCCAGAAACCATTAAAAAAACCATGGAATGGATTGTGGTTTTGAATATTTTATTGTGATGTTTCCAAAACCAAAATAATAAATAATTCCCTCACCTTTCCTATATAAATCTACCCTAGAACTCATTTGGTTTCACTCAATCTCTCAAAATCTCGAACACCCTATACCCCCTAATACCTAGAGTCCTCCCAAGGCTCCCATAATCTCCCAATAATCCTCCCCTAAGCCTTTCAGATCACACATCCAAGTAAAGTATCCCCCTCTCTCATTTTTTTCAACCAGCACTTTTATATCATGCCTTTTAATTTCCATTTATTGCTTTGGGATATGTTCTGACCTCATTACTGTCCATTTGATATATTAATGATGTTATATTCCTTTCACTCCCATTAATCCCCCATATGATCCTTTAAACTCACCTGATACTATGCCGAAATTCTGTAAGTGATTTATCTCTTCTCATTTCCATTCAAGAATTTCTTTTATATCAAGCATCTAAATTCTATTTCACATGTTTAGATATTATGTTCCATGATCCCCTTACTATCCATTCAATGTATAAATAATGAGATACCACTTTATCTCTCATCTACTCAATTTATGAATTCTCATATGACACCATCATGCTTCCAAAATTGCACCGCAATTTTCCATCCCAAAATCATCATGTAGTGAATATCATAAAAATTCCTTTATCAAGGGTATTCACCTTTATAAAAATAGACATATCGAATGGTGACTTACATGTATGAATTCCACATTCGTTGATTGTGAAATAAATGATGATTTTGAATCAATCCATGTTATATGGTCTATGTGGAACACTTAAGCTTGAGAGTGAAATTATTAATAATTGTGCGCCATGATAGCGATCTAATAAATTGTGCAATGTTTAGTATCATGATATATCATTTTTTAATTGGGGTTTTTCTTGATTCCTTTATGGTACTTTTGTCCACCATGTTGGGATAGGGGTTTACATGATTCCTTTATGTTACTGATGCAATGTTTTACCTTTTTTCCACATTTCTAGGTTATGATGATCTTGCTATATCATGATTGTTTGTTCATGTTTCTCTTATTCTCCATTGATATGCCTATTTCCTAACATGTATTGTATTCTTCATGTTATTCCTTTTTTACTCCCTTACTAGACTTTATATCTCACCATTTTCATATGCATGTCCTCAGGTTATCCCTTTCAATGCTAAGTATGAAGAAATGTTCTGGTCACGTTGAAGATGTATTCAATAAATATGTGTATTTCTTGTTTTAAGTTGTTATGTAATGTTCCTCTTACACAATGAAACTGGAACTATTGATATTATGAGTTGTACTAAGTTCAATTTTAATAAATCATGTTTAAATATGAAATACATATAAGGGTTGTTATATAAGTGCTTTGGAGACACTTATAGGATTATAGATTCTCATTGGCTTGTGTTTAGACAATGATACAAACACGACATGCATTGTAGGGGAATGAGTTCCCACTAGGATTATATATTTCATTCGTAGTAATGATTTATGATTTTTTGAAAAGGTAGAAATTTTTTAAAACTGATTTTTTTATGAAATCAAATATTTTGAAAGGGGATTACTTGGTGTATTTTGAAAATTTTCAGATTATCGAAAGCAAGAACAGAATTTTTCAGAGATAGTTGAACGGTAAAAATTTGATCTTCGAAAGTAATTTTTTGATAGTTTATGTGATATAATTTGAAATTATAATCCATTAGCTGATAGAGATTGAGAGTTATAGAGTTTTTTGTTTGTTTAGAAAATGTCACCTAGTATGTGTCATAGAAACCAATCAGAAGAAGCTGCAAAGAATGTGCTTGCACCTGGACCATAGGTGAACCATGAGTTGGTTCAAATTATCATCTAAGCATCTCAAGTTGTGGAAATGGGGAACCCGTGGTATGATCCAAGTCATATGGATCATTCCCTATAGTTTATGATGTAGAATCCACCTATCTTCTGGGGTGATTTGGAATTGGAAAAGGTAGAGGTGTGGCTGAATATGATGAGTCATATTTTTGATTTCATCTACACACAGTCAAAGCTGAATGTCAAGTTGGAAACTTACATGCTCGAGGATATTAAATGTTAGTTGTATGATCTAGTTGTGAAAGCTAAACTGGATCAAGTCCTTACCTGGGATTACTTTGATGATTTTTTTAACATACAATTCTATCCTCACATGTTTATAATCCATCGAATGATGAATTTATTCCAACTGAAGCAGGAAACCTCTCTATCAGAGATTGTGCACCAAAATTCATGCATTTTGTTTGATTTGCACTAGATGTTGCAGGAGTGTGGCCATGAAGTCATGCATCTTAGAATCACTACTAAGGTATGAGATCCTATCAAAGATTATGGTACATCGTATTTAGGATTATATAGAGATAGTGAATAGAGAAATAGTGGACGAACATGATATCTTAGGATCTGTGGGAGGTGGAATTATGACAATATATGGGAAATGGTGGGAACTCAAATACTAGGAACAATAGAAAGAGGGACACCTATTTCTATGGTGGGAAAATGACTCAAAATCAGACGACTAGATCAGTGAACCTTTCTCTATGTCCCAAGAGCAAACCCGGCTGTTTCTAATGTGGTTCACTTGAATATATGAAAGGATAATATAAAACACAACCTAGAGAATGCCATAACTACAAGAAAATGGGTCATATTTAGTGATATTCTCACAATGCTATGATTCCAGGTTCATAAGACACTTCTCAGGTGTCACAAGCATCATATGCTTTGATAGAAAATTGTGGATGGTTAGGTTGGACCATCTATGTTTAGAGGTATGAATATTTTTAATTCTACCCTTATGAAAGTACTAATTGATATTAGTTCATCACATTCCTTCATTTCTTCTATTGCTTTTTATTTTCTATGTTTAAAACTCTAGATGATTCCCTCTGTGTTAAAACTTCAAACTACTCTTGGGGAAAGAGAATGTAGAGCCTTCCTCTATAGAGCATGTTCTATAAATATTGATGGAGTTGAGATGAAATGGTACTTTTCATTTTTATAGATGGATGTATATTATGTAATACTGGGTATGGATTGGTTAATAATATTCAAGTCTTACATATACTGTTATTGCAGAATGGTTACTTTTACAACTTTGGATAGCGTCAAGCATCTCTTTAGAGGAGAGAGGGTTATAAAAAAATGTGCAGTGAGATTTTTGGCAACAATAGTGGGAATGATCTCTTATCAATTGGTTTAATTGACTATATAATCAATTTAAGAGATCAAGTTTATCAATTTTACAGCAATGGTGAATCAATTTCCATATGCCTTTCCCACGAACTTCTCAGGTTTACCACCTATATGGGAAGTGGAGTTTATGATTGATCTCCTGATGGGGACCAATTATATTTCCCTTCTATATTATAGGATGCAATCAATATAATTATGGTAATTGAAAGTGTATTTGGAAGAGTAGGAATGACAAGGTTTTATTTGGACATATATGCCTCTTTGGGCAGCAAAGGTCTTGTTCGTGAAGAAATCATATGGAACTCTAAAGTTATGTGTGTATTATCATAAGATTAACCAAGACATGATAAAAAATCGGTATCCACTTACACACATTGATTATCTATTTGATAAATTTAGAGGAGCTCAGTGGTTCTCTAAAAATTAATTGCGATCAGGATATCATCAATTTTGATTTCTAAAGAAGGATATTTTGAAAATAGATTTCAGGAGAACATATAGCCACTATGAATATGTAGTAATGCCTTTAAGTCTTACAAATGCACCAGTGGTATTTATGGAATTGATGAATTGTATATTCTATAGATATCTAGATTCTTTTGTGGAACTGTTAGTGGATGACATATTGGCCTATTCAAGGACAAGGGCTAAGCATGAGGAACACTCAGTGATAGTGTTGGAAGACCTAAGAGATCATTATTTTTATTCCAAATTATCAAAGTGTGATTTTTGGATACATAAGTTATGCTTTCTTGGACAAGTAATTTCTGAGAAAGGTGTTTTGGTTGATCCAAAAAAGATATAAGCTTTTATCTCTTGAAAACCACCAAAGAATGTCTTTGAGAAATGACGTTTTCTTTGTCTAGTTGGTTGTTATTGATGATTTTTTATGAATTATAAGAAATATACTTTCCATTTAATGCATAAAAAATAACAATGTTCTATTCCAATGGAATGAGGAATTCCAAAATTCTTTTCAAGTGCTCAAAGTTCATCTTACATCATCACCGATCTTGATTTTTCTAGAATCCGGATAGGGGTACATAGTGTATTGTGATGCTTCAAGATCTAGGTTGGGATGTGTTCTCATGAAAGAAAACCATGTGTTTGCTTATGGATAAAGGTAGTTTAGAGTGCATGATTATAATTACCCAACACACGATTTGGAGTTACCTACAGTTTCCAATGCTTTGAAGACCTGGTGTCATTATCCCATTGGTGAGAAAATTACTATGTTAACAGACCAAAAAATATTGAAAAATATTTTGTCACAATGGGATTTGAATCTGAAGAAATTTAGATGGGTGGTGTATCATTATATGTTTGAATTTTTTGTGATGTATACACCAATAAAGGCTCTACAGTGGCTAATGAATTAAGCATAAACTCAAATGATCAGTTGTAAAAATAAGCTTTAGATGAGTGGAAGTTTTTGTCAGAATTATCTAAGATGTTTGTGGAATGTGAATATTGAGGTGATATTGCAGTTTTCTTTTCATTTTTTGTGGTTCCTAATCTGGAAAATATGGTTAAAGAGGCACAAACATCTAATGTAAAATGATTGGTTATGAGCTCAAAAATCAATGGTGGGGAGACCATTGAGGGATGGAAACTTAATGGCAGTTTAGTATTGTGGTTTGGAGATTAGATTGTTATAATTGTGGCTTACCAGGAACAACTTTTTCATGCTTTCCATGATTCCATATGGCTTTTTCATCTGGGAATACAGAATATGTAAAAGGCATTGAAAGTGCAGTTTCGGTAGATTGGTATGCAAAGAAAATTGGTTGTGTGCATTTAAAAGGGAATAACTTGTTAGCAAGTTAATGTAGAGCATCCGAAACCAGCGGCTATGATGCACTCTTTACAAATTATAGTGTAGAAATGGGAGCAGATAATAATGGATTTTTTTACAGACCTTCGAATAATGGTCTAGAAACATGATTTCATATGGGTGATAGTGTATTGGCTCACCAAGTCATCCAATTTCATTCCTATTCATGAAACTAATATAGTAGAGGATATTTCCAAAATAAATATCCACAAAGTGGTAAAGATACATGGTGTACTAGTTTCAATAGTCTCAAATAGAGATCTGAGGTTAACGTCTCATTTCTATAAATCCTTACAAAAAGCCCTTGAGACACAGTTGAATATGAGTATAATGTATCATCCTTGGATAGATGGGAAATCCGAAACAATGATAAAAATGTTTTAAGACTTGTTGGGGGATTGTGTAATGGATTTTTGTGGCTCATGGGAAGATCATATACCCATAGTGGAGTTCTCAAATAATAACAGCTATCAGCCCCCAATACAGATGGCTCCCTTCGAAGCACTATATGTGCATCCTTATCGTTCTATATTGTGTTGGGTAGAAATAGGTGAGACTTCACTAGTTGGTTGGATCCTTGTCCAATAAAAAAAGAAGAAGATTTAGTTGATCAGAAATATGAGGGAGGAGGCTCATAGTCATTAGAAATCATACGCAGATCATCACCAATGACCATTTTCATTCACAATGAGTGATCATGTGTTCTTGAGGATCTCTCCAAGGCTTGGACATCATTGTTTTGGGAAGAAGGGAAAGTTATATCCTAGATATATTATTCCATTTGAGATATTGTAATGGGTTAGAGAGGTGGAATATCAGTTGGTGTTTCCACCATGGTTCAATTCAGTATATAATTTGTTCCATGTATCTTAGTTGAAAAAGAATTAGAATGATCCTGATCATGTTATTAGATGGGATCACATTGACTAGGAGTCGGATGCTTTATTGGTAAATATCCCCATGTGGATTGTGAATAGGAAATAGAAATTCTTGCATGGAAAAAGCACCGGTCTAGCACTTGTTTTGTGGAAAAATGGTTAAATTCATGGAGAGACTTGGGAACATGAGAAGGAAATGAAAGAGATATGGCTAGAACACATTTAGCATAGTGAGGGTTTTCTACTTTATGATGATAGAAATGCCAATGGTGGGGAGAATTTAGTACCCCTAGTTTCTTGTATGTAACCATTACATTGTGATTTTTATGGTTATAAGTTTTACGAGTGACGTTTTGAGATATTTAGGAGAACATTCAATAAGTTTTTGGGGATAAAGGGGTGGTTCACAGTTTTTACACAAGTTTTCAAAACCGTGTAGAAATCTTAGGAGAAACTGTGCACACTATCAAATTTTGGACAGAAGATATGGAATAGTGTATTAATATTTAGCGAGTTTACATGAAGAGGTTTGTGCAGCAGTTTCCTTAAGGTATTACCTAGTGCATGATTAGTGCATAGTTTGTCTAACCATACGGTCTAACCATTCGCAGATTCAAATCTAGATCCTTAAAAAAGGATCTCACTATTTTTAACATAACTCCATCATTGTTTCACCTACGTTCCCCTAATTCGAGATTCCTCTCCATTAGAGGTTATAGAAACTCCCCCAAGCATTTTGGAGTTTATATGGATCCCTATTTTGTGTTTTCAATCCCGATTCTTGGGGTAAGTGATGTTCTTCATCATTCTTGTCATGTTATCCTAGATATACTTATATATACTTCTCTAATATTCTTATTTTCCTTGATATATTCATATTATGGGTAGATCTATGAGTTTTTATTCCAATTTATTTGATATTTGGTCCTGATATTTCTAGGAGGATACATCTAAGGTGGTTTTGTGAAGTGTCAACCCAGTGTTCTTGAGCGTTATTCGTTCATTATCAGTTTTCATAAATACCTTCAAGGTAGGTGGATTCAATCTCGACTCCTATTAGTAGAACTGATTGGCATGAATTCAAATTTAGTTAGTTGTGATGAATTTATTTTGAATTTATTTTTTGTTTTTAATTATGGGGAAACCTTCATTAGTGATGGTTTGGTAGATTGTGAAAAATATGGAAAATTGGTTCTTTTAGTTAAACTGTTTGATGATTGATTTTAAAATTTATATTTAAAAATGGTTATTTTTTTTGAAATTGTGGCAATGGTTTTTGATTAAAAGGTTTTCAATAATAGGAATGGTTTTATTGAAATTTAATGGTTGATTGGAATTTTTTTTCAAATGTTTTTGAGTAAAAGAATAGTTCTTTTGAAATGGTCTGGATTGAGTTAATTGAATGGTTTGGCATATATGGGTTGTGTGAATTCATGTTCAGCATTCCCTAAATAATGGATATGTACCATTGGGTTACAAGGTGCATGAACCTAGATCAGGGTTGTGTGTCATTGTTTTGAAAGGTAATTGGATGAGAGATAACTCATGAGTACGGAACTATCAAATAGAGCATGAATGGTTGTGTGTGTTGTGATCCATGGAATGGGTATGCCAAAATGATATGGAGAAATGGTTATAAATATTTTTTTGGTTTTTCTTTCTAGAAGTATGAATTTCTATAAAATTTTTGATATAGCAGTTGTGGTCTTTTTGTTTTAAATGGTTTTGAATCTTGTTTATATTTAGTTATAAACTATTTTTGTGATTTTTTATATAAACTATTTTATATAAATGTTTCTAACCATTCTATCCTAGTGGTGTGAGTAGGGAAGTCATTGGGGAAAACCAATTGAGTTTTATACTCACCCCTTCTTTGTCACTTTGGTGATTTTATAGACCTCATCTTCTGGGACATGGGAAAAGGTAAAATATCACACATATTTATCAACACATAGTGATACGTTGGATGTTTGGTGATTGAAGCATAGAGATGGTGCAACAAGGAGTCTTGTTATCAGCTTTGAGATGATTAGTTTTCTTTTTTCTGTTTACTTTGATAGTTTCTTTGTCTTCCTATGTGGTACACTCTGGTTTTCTTTTGATATAAATTAAGTGGTTGAGTTGTCCTTCATTTATTAATTCATCATATATTGAGTTGTTTCGTTGTGTTTTTTTATAATGGTTTTATTTCCTAAAGGGTAAATCACCCCCCACATGTATTTGAAACCATTCAACATTTATTTCTAGCCTTTTGAGTCTTGATGATGTCTCTAAAGGATGGGTAATGATTCATTGTATTCTCAAGAAAATGATAACAATTGGGTCATTATATTATCATATTATAATCATTTGTTGTGTTTCTATTTTTATGTGGATTATATTAATCAAGACAAGCTGGAAGTAAAGTCTCACACATATTTCATTATAATATTTTGAAAGAATGATTTTTCATTTCAAATTTTGGATGACATGAAATGGAAAATTATTAGATGTAGAAACATGAACATAAATGAGTAGGTTTTTTGGAAGGAATGAAATATAATGGAAATGAAGATGAAAAGAAAGAATCATATCTAGTCCAAGTTTACATGGTTAGTTATTAAGGGGCAATTAATATTATAAAATAATTTGGCAATAAAAAGTATATAAAATTTAGTAAAATTCCATAGGAAAATTTATTCAATATCCCTAGAAATTCATAACGTAGACCAATGGATGATATATCAGAAGGATCAATAAGTGGTGAAGCTAATTTTATAGAAACATAAAGAAATTTTATTGAAGAAATAGTCATAAAAGAGCCAAATAAAAATTACATTTTTTATGTTATTCCAAGATCTAATAACTGATGGAATGGTATGGAGTTGATCATCACTTCATACTTTTAATTGATGGATAACATGAAAATCATAAATAGGTTGAAATTCTCAGTGATTCTGATAAGTTTGATTTATCAATGAAGGAATTTTTGGATTTGGTACATAAGAATGACACCTAATAACTAGTGGAACATCCCTAAAGAAAGAAATAATTGGGAAACAAATGGTGTTTCCAAATAAAGGATGAAGTGAACAAAAGTATGAGATTTATGGTTGGGTTGGTGGTTAATGATTTCTAAAAAAAGAAAAATTTATTTTTCAAAAATATTTTCTCTAGTTTTAAAACTCACCACTATTAGAACTATATTGAGTATAGATTATTTAAGAGATCTGTATTTCGAAAAAATAAATGTAAAGGTGATTTTCATTAACAGAGTTCTAGAGGTATATATATACATGAATAAATAAAATGTTTATAAAAAATGGAATCTGGACATTGTTTACAAACTCAAAAGGATTCCTTACAGTTTTAAATAATATCCAAGGTTCTGGAACATGATGTTTCATTATTTTATATCACATAAAGGTTTGCTATATAGAATATCATGTCATTGTTTCTACCAGAAGATGTTAGATGATTGAATAGTCGTTATTGTATTACATTATTTAGCTGGAATGACTCTAGTGGATCTGTCAATTCAAAAAAATTAGAATCTCAATAATTATTTATCTAGTTGATTTAAAATGGAATATGTCTATGAGGTTTAGAAAATATTGGGAATATGGACTAAAATATATAGAATCCATGAAGTTTTGATTATATATCAATATTTGTACATCTAAAATGTAATTGAATTTTTTTTATGAGTAGATGTAAATCTTTTGCAATACCTCTGGTTGATAATTTCATGTTATCAAAGGAAAAAAAACCTTGCATAGATGGTGATTAGAAGAACATGTCTAGATTTTTATTCACATATTCCTTCCGAATTGTGATATATGTTATGGTGTGAACTCATTCAAAAATATCCCATATAGTGGGAGTTTATAGCTGGTTCATGAAAAACAAAGTGAAGGAACATTGGGAATTGATGAATTTGATTATCTAGTATCTTATAGTAACTAAATAAATGAACTTTTGTTATGACCTGAATGAACCATTGGAAGGATATGTTGTGGATGAATTTTTAGGAGATTCCAATACATGAAATATTAGTTTTGATTCTATATTTATATATTGAGTAATATCTGTCAGTTGGATTTCAACATTTCATCCAGTTTTGATCTTTCATTAAGAGAATATGATTATATTTTAGCAATGAATGTGGAAAAGGAAATATTTTTTAAGGTGATTTCTTGTGAAATTTAGAAGATGACATAGAAATGGGACACTTTACTATGATAGTCAAATTATCAATCACTTAGTTAAAAATATTGTTTTTTCATATAATAAATAAATATGCCTATGTAATGTACCATTAAATATGAATGTTACTGGGAGATAGCGATTTGCAGTTGCCGAATATTTTTGGATAATATGACATAGGGAACATGTTCACTATGGTTTTGTTCTATTATTGTTTGAGGATACATAGTGTCTTAGTGGGACTAGGGTGAATAGAAGAATGAGGATGAAGATCATTACACAGATTGGAAGGAGGATAGTTTCATTAATTTACCATTGTGATGTTATCTTTTAGAGATCATTTAAGCACTGTTAAATTTATATATTTTTAGGATTTCAATATTTCTTCAAGGTCTTAGATTTAGTTTATCAAAAATTTAGGGCTCAGATCATTAAAAGGTAGCATCATGAAAACTTATTTAATAGAAATATGTCAGTCATTCAAAATCTATTCTTGTAAGTTCATGAGAGGATAAAATACTCATTATTAAATTAAAATTGGTATGTAGATGTATGGGAAAAGAGTAACCCAATTTATTAATTTTTGACTATGGTTGATTGGCGGTCAATCAAGAAAATTCTAGAGGGTATCGATTCTCACACAGTATAATAGAAGGACCCTCTCAATTGTATTAAGTTGTTGTTACAAGATAACAAGGTAGGGATTCCTATAAAAGGATGGTGGGACTACTTGGATATATCATGAGAGTTTCAGTGATCATCATATTTAGTGATCTATGTTACATAATAGTAATATTTATTATAACTTCATTAATATTGAATAAATAAAATCTTGTAGTATTAGATTTTAGATGTAATATAAAGATCTGATTCATATAAACTAATGTATTTTATTTATTGTTACTATAGTTTTAGTATTGTTTGTACTTAATTTCTTTTAAAGACTTTATGAATAATTATTTTGGGTGAATTAAACATTCTATGTTTGAACAAAATAGCCATGGAGTTTTCACGTGCTACTATGAATAAAATTCAAGAGTGTGACCTTTCAATGATTTAAGGATAGAAAAAACTGATGGATTGAAATCTGGTGGATTTAATTTTTTCACTTTTCACCTTACAAAAACATATAGTAAAGTTTGGTATAATTGTTATCAAGATGTTGAGAAACTATTTTCATAAAAATAAAAAGTTCTAGAATTTATTATTCTGATATAGAAATAAAATTTGAAGGTGTTAAATACATTCCTTCATGTTAAAAACATTATGAATATATAATTATCCCATATTCAAGCATGAGAAGATGAAGATTATATGATTTCTAAGTAAATAAATTTATCGATCATAATAATAAGAATGTATAGATAAAAAATATTGAAATATAATGGGTTCAAAATGAATATATATATATATATGTAATATAATAAGCTCTCAACCCACAATGGGGAATCTCCAAGCTTCAATGATCCTTTTATAACTTTTATATAGCTCATAAATTTTGTATTTTTTTGGATATTTTTGAATGAAAATGAGATAGATTCTATTTGTAATTATTTGAATGATTTATTTAGAAAAAATACAAATTGAATAATATGTGAGTATAAAATAAAATAGAATTTTTGTAATACTCCTAAGGGCCTCTGTTTAAAAAAAATACACATGGGAACAAAACCATGTGTTGACATAGATAAAAGATCATCTAAAACGTGGATTACATACAATATTTTTTAATGTATTCTATAACAGCCTTATTTTTTAAAAGAACACTATATTTTATAGTTTATATGATATGTTACACAGATCCTATGTGAACCACATAATATTATTATTTAAATATGATTGTCAGGACCTTGTCATTGAATTGTAGGGTATGAATAATATTAAATGAATTCTAAATATATATAAATGAGCCACTCAATAAAATTTTATTCATTAATTATTAGTAAATAAGTACTAATTTTTTTGAAAGTTATTTTAAGCTTCAAAAATATGTTTCCCACAAAAATAATTTTTATTATTTTTTATGATAAAAATATAGAATTAATTTCTAGAGCACCTATAACTTTATTATTATAAAGATAACATAATTTTTTAAATAACCATATAAAAATTATCTTGGCATGAAATTATTATATTTTTCTGAAAATATTTATTTTCCAGTGAATGGTGAAAAATAAAGAATTATATTGAAAACTGTATTTTTTTAAACAATTACAAAAGATCCATTTTTTAAATAAATTAAATGAAAATTCATTATAATATTTTAATAATAATACAATTATATTTATTTTAATAAATTTTAGGATTCAACATGATATAAAAACATTTATATAAATAAAAGGAATTTTTTTCTAAAAAACTACTTTTTGTTGCATTTTTAATTTTGGTATTAAATTAATTACGACCACTTATAAAATTTTAATCCCAAAAAAATGGATTGAAAACATTAAATTAACAGATCTAAAATATCTAAATAAAAATATTTTATTTTTTTATTATGAATATTAATGACAGTAAATAATTATCTCTATGGTATAGGTTAAATTATTTAATGAAGGGTAAATATAATTTGATGATGACAAAAAAGTAACTATAAAATTTTCATTCATTTTTTTGGATGATTATATTTTATCCATAATCATTAAAATTTATAATATATGGTCTTTTTACAACTTTTCATGATTTTTGACTTTATATTATTTTATTTAAAAAATGTTTAATATAACTTTCTCTTCGTTTTATAAATTTTAGATTTTTGAACTAAGGATAGATAGAGGATAATTATTTTTATAATTATTTATTCGAAATATAAATTATTTTTTATCATGTTATTTTATTTCTAATTTTTAGGGATGAAATTATTACATTAAATTCTTATGTAAAATCAACACGATATTAATTCTATTAATATAAGAATAAAATATTTTTAAAAAAATATTAAAAGTGATATAATATGAATTATTTTTTTTTACAAAAAAATTGTAAATATAAATGACATTTTGGGTTAGTTAATAAGAATTATATTTTAATTCCCCCTTTCATTTATGCAATTAAATTAATAATAAATGAAGGGTGTCAAAAACGACATTAATGTTATTTTATAATAAATAATATTTAATTAAATGTTATAAAATTCATAAAAAATATTATATTGTTAAAAAAATTGTTTGTATGGTTTAAAATATCAATCAAGGTCCATTTATGGTTTGTTTCCTCATATTGTAACATTATTGTCCCTTAGGGTAGAAAACATTAATATAATAGTTTTTTTTTCAAATGGGCTAATAGGGGTAAAACTAAAAGATATGGGTGAAAACATACTAAAAACATGTCCAAGTTTTATGGTACGATTATTTTTAAATTATCCTTATATTATATTTTAATTAAATCAATTGTAATCTATTTATACATGAAAAATAATTTATATTAATTTAATAATTTTAGATGTTCATCGAAGTTCACTCCCCCTTTCTAAAAGGACACCCATTATCTAAATTATTTACACCAATTTGAGATATCTAGATCAATAAAACCCTGAAAATTACTCTTATAAATATTCATATGAATTTTTATAGGTAATGTTCATTCTAAAATACCCACTCTTAGTCCCTTAATAAGATGTCTAATGAAACTTTACCAAAGAAGAAGTAATTTTCTTTATCATGTCATTCAAGTAAAATTATTCTTGAGAACCTTATTAATATCTTGTACCCATATTATAATAATAATTTCATTTTAATAAATATTATTATATGTTATTATTATTATTATATAAAAAATTTAATCTATTTTTAATCTTGTCGAAGGATAAAACATCTCTCGTTCATATATACAGATTACCATCTCCACATAGCAGTGTAATATTCTTTTCATCAGCACTTTAATTGGATGGTAATAAATAGGGAAATAATCAGTTTATATGGAATTTATGACATAAAAATTAATATTAAACTAAAATATCAAATATACTTTTATACCTTTGAATCTGTTGGAAGTAGATAACATCGCATGTGCATACATGTAGACTACTACATCCACGAAGCAATGTGAACTATTTTTTATTCACACTTTACATGGGTGGTAAAAAGGTTATATTTATTGAATATATATGTTTTATATTACATAATAATTTGGTAATAGTTATTTATTATCTACCTTTATTTCATTTCATTTAGGAAAAAATAATGATAGCCTTCATGCGTATGTATGACCTAACATCTCCATGAACAGTGTAATACATTTCTATATCTCTATATTTAATGTATAACTCTAAATATATTTATATATTGAATATTTATGAAATTTAAACCATTAATATCATCCTATAGATGTCTAAACTATAATAAACATACAAAGACTGAGACTATTGGAAAAACATACTTGAAAAAAATGAGTCAACACCTAAAATAATGATAATAATAAATGTTTTCTAAAAATGGGGGATAAAATGTTATGAATGGATATTATATAATATTATATATATTAATAAGGTTTTTATTTATATCAAAAATAAATTTAAATTTATTATATATGAGTTTAGAGCGCCTTTGAGGAAAATCGAACATGAGGTAAGAATTTTCATCTCAATTTCAACTCCATTGGGACATTTTTGTTGTTATGCACATATTTACATTTATGTGAAGTATATACATTCCAGTTATGATATTTAAAATGAATACATATTTAATCATAATGAATAATTATTCAATTCAAGTTTCTTCTTCAAAATGAATGTTTAAATGAAAATTATATATTATATAACTTCTTGATCAAGTTTATTTTTCTTCAATATCCAAATTGTTCAAAATTGTTTTACATAAATAATATTATTAAAAAATGATTTATAAATGAAATTTTATTTATCCCTAATATTTTATATATTAGGAATTTTATTGTTCTAATTTTTTCCTGAAAGGGTTCTTTTTATCTTTTTTACCAAAATGTAAAAGAATTTTTTAAACTTTTATGGTGTTAATTAAATTTCTGACACCATAACCATATTATGCCCTATAGATTACTCAATAATTATTCACTATTTTTACCAATAAACCTATTTAAAAAATACTTATTTTAAATATTTCATTTCCATTTTCATATATTCTTAAAAAGAAGAAATTTCCCAGAAAAATATACTCTTTATGGTCATCTATCGTCCCTTGATTAATCTCATAGACATTAAAATTATCTTGAAACATTTACTTTGATATGATCATTAGATATTATATTTCCCTTAAATATCTATATTATTTATATCATGTATAATCTTATGTCCTAAACCATGTTCCCTTAATATGTTATTTTTTTACTTTGAGACTTATTTGACTGAATGGGGAATTATTGATAATCTTTATTCCTTACATGATATGGATATTTGATAACAAGGTATATTATTCATGAATTAAATAGATCATTTGATATATATATAATTAATTGTACATGAAGTAATGGGTGGTTCCCATAATCATATATCTCCGTTATACGTTGATAAGGTATCATGAGACAAATTATTAAGCTATCATTAAGTGTGTCTTTACCCATAGTTTGAAAATGTCTTTGAATAAGGTATTGATGGTAGAGATACCATGATATCTAAAATCATGACGTCCTACAATATCCACTTAATTTATTGAGAATTTAGTTTCCATTATACTTGATAATAATGTATTGATATTATCCATTGATTCATTTTTTTCTCAAGTTACATATTAAATGGAATATTTTTTCAGTTATTTACCTTTACATATTGATTATGACTTATTTACTCATGCTAGATTCTATTTTAAGTAACCATTA
Organism: Viscum album; assembly: GCA_963277665.1. NCBI lineage: Eukaryota > Viridiplantae > Streptophyta > Magnoliopsida > Santalales > Viscaceae > Viscum > Viscum album. The sequence goes on from OY728121.1 coordinate 1,252,926,688, forward strand.
CTAATAATATGATTAACACTTTAAATTTTTTGTTCCCCTAAGATATTAAGAAATATATTATAAATAAAATCAAGGGTACAATATTTATTTTTTTATTTACTGTTATTTTTAAATTTTAATATTGGAATCATATATGTATCCTTATTTCTAAGACTACTAAACTGATCTATCATGTGTGGTGATATCATTAGTATCTATGCCAATGTAATAATGTACACATAATCTCTAGTATACTATAGTTGGGTTTGATGCATAATCTCTAAGATATTACCATTTATTTTAATATTAAAATGACCACATGAAAATGTTGTTATTCACATAAAAAGGGCATGCATGTATCTCAATAAAAATACAGATTTTTACATTGGAGTAGTGGTTACAAAGAGTTTGATGAAAAACATAGAATACCTCTTATAGAAGAAAAATATGATTTTATCCAGTGAATAAATAAAGAACATATAGGTATCAAATAAGAGTATAATAATTAGTAAGGGAGCTAGTTTTCATTATACTCCCTAACACACTCAGTGTTATCGAAGTTTGTTGTATTGGAAAAAGAAGACTATATCGATCCCTTTTCAAAAATTAAATAATTTTAGTATGGAAGAAGAATAAGAATAATAGTGAAGAAGGTGGAGGATAAGGTCAGTAAATATACTAGTCTCTTTTACACTTACTATTTTATAAGTTTTAGAAGATTATGTAATATTAATAAGATGATCCTTAATTGGTTTTCATACATTCAGTACCAATAGTACAGAGGAATTATTTATTTAATTGTTACGTATAATTAATATGTTTTCCTTCATAAATAAGAAGAGTAGTGGGTAGGTCCGATATATAAGAGTTTCTAATATATATATATATCGGTAATCAAATTCCTTGAATTGTGAGTTGAGAAATCTCAAAAAATATATTTAGAAGAAGAATTGGATACAGTGTACAAAATAGACTTCATGTTATATGCTTTATTATTAATTTATTTGAAGGTCTTTGAAGAATCCATTGAGAAAGAAGAATTGATTATAAAATTCAGGTAAATCCTTGTATATATTAGTGCTCTACTACAATAAGTGGTGAAATTTTGGTAGCTAGATGGGTACTAGTATATATATTTACTCTTGGATATTGTGCTATTTTACCTGTTTCATATAGTAAAAAAATAATTTTTTTATGTTGTGAGAGTGTGTTGGATGATAACTACCACAACCCATTGGTAAATTGATGGTAATATTTATAGTGATTGTAATATACAAATATTTAAGAAAGAAATACCATGTTCAATAGCATACATGATACAATTCATTGATCTTAAAAAAACAACTAAATCTTATTATTTAAATGTTACCATTATAAAATAGTTTTTGGAATGGAGGTATTGAATATTATTAACTAAATTATCAAAATATGGTTTACACATTCTTAAATAATGATTCATTGGTCACCAAATTTATTATAAATGGAAATAAAAAACCAATTGAATATAAAGGATGCATTTTTATGAAAACCTATTTAAAAATAGAATAATTGTGTTTATAAAATCATATTGCTACTTATGTATTTATATTTAATGAAAAATATATCTTAAAAATTCATTTTATTGTTTTAAATTCATCTTATATGTTTTTTAGATATGATAAAAGTACAATTTCAATTTTTCAGATAAAAGATGTATTTTTCTAAAAATGAATTTTACCTCCTTTTAATGGAGAGCACTTTGAAAATTTATTTTTTGTCACTTTTACATGTTCTATTTTAAAAAATAAACACATTCTTTATAAGAGTGACATTAAAATTTACTTTGTCGGAATTTTTGATATTTTTCTGATAACTATCACATTTTAATGAATAGTAAAAATTACGCTAAATTTAAATTGAAAACAAATTTTTCCATCGAGATAATTTATATGGTTAAATCATATTATTAAATGGTTTTAAAGTATAAATAGAATAGTTTTTTATCATTAATTATAATTTAGCTCATTGGTATAAATTATTTATTGAATTCATATGTAAAAAACATTTCAATTTTTTGCAATGTTTTAACTTTTAAAAACTCACATTCTCATTTTGACAACGGGAAATAATTTTAAATTAAAACCTGCCAATTCTCTATTTTGAATTTGGAAAAATAGATTAAATATTTGGAATCAAAAGTTAAAAACTATGAAAATATATATCTTTTTTATCATTATGCATAGTAGCTTTAGTGATTATTTCTAATTACCGCGGTTAAGGGTAAATCTGGAAATTAAGGGTAAAAATAAAATTATAAAATTACCCTAACACATTTCATATTTTTATTGGATGAGTTAGTTTAAATATTGTCATATAAACTTCCTTATTTAAATAAATAATTCTTCCCAAGTAAGCTGGTATAAATCTTCTCATAGAATCTTGTTTAATTAAAAGTATAAATCTTCCCATGAAAGCTATTATAATGCTTCTCAGAGAAGCTTGTTAAATTTTAAGAACAAAGCTTCCCATGGAAGCCATTTTAAAGCTTATCATAGAAGCTTCTTTAATTAAATGTACAAATATTCCCATGTAATCTAGTTTAATGCTTCTCATGGAAGCTTCTTTAATTAAAAGGACAAAACTTCCCAAGGATGCTTTTTTAAAGCTTCTCTCACACTCATGATTTTAAAAGGTACTAAATTTTTTTAATAAGGGTATATATAAGTGATCTCTTCGACTATAAATTTTCATTAGAAAGATAAAAATATTTCCTACATCATTCTGTTTTATTTATAATATTTATATGTTAAATATACAAATATATTTATGACACAATAATGATGAAGTGATTACCTTATTAATGAAAGAATCAAATAAATGCTTTTATAAATATTAAAATAAATATAATATGAGAATTTTGATGTTATATTTGAATTTGATGAACTATTAATACATGTTATAACTGATTTAATGCATTTGGTTCTAAGTAATGAAGTTGTTAGGATATTTTGAAAAAAAGTCATGTTATGAATAGTGTCAAAATTAATCTAAGCTAAATTTTTAGAAGTTTTCTAAGAAGTATCAATTTTTAAGTATATGATTAATAGTATTTGATTAATATTATTTTTAATGAATATTATTTTATGAATAGTGTTTTTTATGAATAGTAAAACAATATATTATTATTTAATAACTTTTTCTGTGAAATGATTTTTGAAAATCGGACATACATGGTTGTAATCAGGGTAAAAAATATGGTTCAACAAGATCAAAATAATTATTCTGGAACAGTAACTGTACCCTTTGGAATAGTAATTTTACCCTTATGAATTATAATATGACCAGTGGAATAGTAACCTCGCCTAAGGAAGTATAAATATGTTTTAGTCATCTTAAGTGGTAATGTGAGATAATTATATCATAGTATAAGTAAATGAATGTTTTATAAATTATTAGTTAAGTATTAGTATTATATTTATTTAATTTAATTTAAAAAAGAAATTAATTTTTATAAAATGGAGTTCACTTATGAATTATACACGTTTTAAAATGATAACGGTGAATTTTTTGTATTTTTATGAAACAGTTGATTTTTCAATGAATAGTAAAAATATAGTTTTGGTTTTTCCATATGTTTAATGACATCATAAATATTTAATAATTATTTTATAAGTAAGATAATATTTTGGTCAAATATTATGGATTAAAATATGATATGAGGTGTCCCATTTTACCAATACCATGGTCAAATACCTTGGGCAAGACCATGGTTTTGCAAAACACCACAAATGAAGTTTCCTTTGATATTAATAAATTATTCCCTCGCTTTTGCCATAAATACCCAAACATTCCATCATTTTCATGGATTAAAAAATCATTTATCACAAATATATGCTATTTATACCTCCCAAGTAGTCCTCAAAAGGTTTCCTCAATACCCCAAGGTCCCGATATAAGATTTTTAGAAGTAACTCTTCAAGGTAAGGGAACCTTTCACCCTCCACTTTTAGTCAAAGACTTCTTTTATGTTATGTCTTTTAATTTCCATTTTCATATATTGGGGTATGTTCATATATATACTTATCTATTTTAATTTTATTTCCAAGTGATGAGAGACCCTTTTTTCCCTCATCAATTCATTTTATGATTTTTTTAAATGACATCGTTAGGCTGTCGAATTTTCATAAGGGAATTCTCAACTTCTCTTTTTTCCATTCAAGTTCTATTTTATGTGGTATGTCTTTCAAGTTTCCATAACATGTCCTTATTTCCATTATATTTTGTCCATATACTATATTATGAGTCTTTTATAAATGGGGGACACTTTTATCCTCTCATTTTAATGTTTTCTAAAACAATGTTTCATAGTTGTTATGCTACAGAATTTTCGTCTCAGAATATCTCTCTTTTTCTCAAGAAATTATCATATTTTATTTAAGTGAATAAAAAACCTATAAAATTTATAGGGGTATTCATAATGACATAAAAATTATAAATTTTATTCCAGAATTGATATACATAAAACCCTAATTCCCTTTTTGTGGGTTATAAATGACATAATGATAATGTTTTTAAGCACTTTTTAAAAAGTCACAATTTTGATATGAAACCCATTTATTTAATTATCCTTGGGTTATTTTTGATTTTTTTATTATTATATATGTGTATCACATTAAAATAAATACACATTAATGTTATTCCCTAATATCACTCCAATCCATTGGATAATGAAATTAATCTCTAGAGATGATAAGTTTTGCGATACATTGGTGAATAACGTTTGTGATTTTTATGATACCATGGTGAATAAACCTTGGTAATTTTTACGATACCTTGGTGAATAACCTTGATAATTTTTAGGATACCTTGGAGAATAACCTTTTTAATTCTTATGAAACCTTGGGGATGGACCATTGTGATATGACACCTTGGGGATAGACCTTGGTTATATTCTTATGAATGTCTCAATTAAATGTCGTACCCACATTTTCAAGTTATGATCCAAGTTATTATTGTTATAATATTACTCTTTGTCATGCCTTTATTAAAGTCCTCATGTTATTATTTATATCTCTCAAGATCAGAAGTAAACTGTTTTCCCTTGTTTTCCCTTACTAAGCTTTTTGTGCGCATCCCACGTTTTAAATGTTTTTCACAGGTCTTAAGATTGGTAAGGACAAAGATGATGTATGATAAAAGTATTTGAATATTTACATTCAAAATAAACCATGTTTCATTTTATTACTTTTTTTATGAAAAAATGGATGTTGTTTAGACTTTTAAACTTTGTAAAATTGAACATTTTTCTAATATTTTTTTCCTAATTATCGAAAACTATAGACCTAAAATATCATTGGGAAGGAATGAAAATTAATTCTAGTAAAAAGTCACTAAAATAAGTTATGTTTATGGTTGAGTCTTTATAGTTGGTATCAGAGTAGGGTTTAGAAAACTTTTTAGATAAAGATGTCTTCTTATAGGTTTATATGTTTATGCTTGACCCTAATTTTATATTCATAGAAACTCTTTTGAGTCTTATGTTATAAAATTTCAATGGTATTAACACTATTATTAGTGATATTTATTTTTTCAAGTTGTTCTAAGTTACTACTTTTTGAATGTCAAATGAAAGGTATGAGATACAAATTGTGGTTAAAACCTCATATGGTTATTTTTTAGGATGTTATCATATTTTGGTAATGTTATAAGAATTATATAGTTTTATAAAAAGGGAAAACACATCGACCATGTGACAATCTATCACGTCAGACAAGGCTATAGGAGTCAAACCCCCAACCGATGTGCGAGAGGCCTTTATTTCCCACCACTAACCTATGTGAATTACCTAATTAGTGTAACATTATTATTTTTAGTTAAAAAAGTTGATGAAATAAAAATAAGTTAGCTGTAGAGAAATATATTTTATCGAATAAATGACCATGGGATTGGAAAATGGTTTGCCAATTAAGTGATAACTGTTATTTTGGATGTTTTTCACTATTTTATAAAATTTATATAATTATGGTAAATATAATAATATGAAGTTTTATTTGAGGATTAAGGGTTGAATTATTTAATTGTGTACTTATGGTAATTATGAAATGATTATACTATCTTAGAGATCATGTGATTAGGTTAATTAATTCTGGTATGAGACAATAAGAGTGGATGATTTTATTTGGACATAAATGTTAAAATTTATATTGGAAGATAATGTGATCAAATCCTCCTAAATTTTGCGGTTTCAATCTTATTTTATATTATTTTGATGCATTTTAAGGAAAATTGTTTGTTTAATGGTGTTTGTTAAACATTGGGTATTATTTATTAAATTTTGGAGATTGAGGTAGTTTTTTCCATATAAGGTATTTTTTGGGAATTATCATATAATGAACTAATTTTTTTAATTTTTTTAATATCTAAAGACAAGAGAAAAACATAGTTAATATTTTGTGGATTATGTGATTATATAAAAGTTAACTTACTCGTAATACTCATCATTTGGAGAAAAAGATGACTGTGTGGTGGAAATTCCTTAAAGGATGAAACTCTACTTTTAATGTAGTTATATTTCCTTATAATATTATTCTAGGTACTAATGAAATTATTTCACTCAATTAAAAGGACCTTGATGCAAAAATGTTATATTCTTGATTTTTTCAATAGACTATTACCCAACCACAAATTTATGGTATTGCGATCATTAACATTTCATGATCAAGTTCTATATCTCTCTCTTTTATTATATGATAATTATTTTTTCTTCTATATCCATTTTATTCTACATGGAATCCTAGTATGTGTTATCATGGGTGACCATTGTACTTCTCTTTCTTTCTTTTAATGTGATAGTTTTACTAAATCATTTTCTATAGTGGGATTTTCAATGAAGTATTTGAGTCTAACTTGAAAATTGAGAGGATGAAATTTCCAAAAAGGGAGAAATATGTAACATCTTATGTTTTAATAAAGAAACACTATGTTAAATAGTATACATGATGAGCTACATTGAGATGAACCAAATAACTAAATATTATTATTTAAATTTTACTGTTATAACCTAGGCATTGGAAAGGAGGGACTGAATAGTACCAACTAAATTATCAATATATGGTTTGCACATGTTTAAATAATGATGGATTGGTTACCAAATTTATTATATATGTAAATAAAAATCCAATTGAATATAAATGATGTGTTTTTATGTAAACATATTTAAAAAGAGAATAACTATGTGTATAAACTCATATCACTCTTTATGGATTTACAATTAATGAAAAAATATATGTTATAAATTAAATTTAATGTTTTAAATTCATCTTAAATGTTTTCTTGATTTGATATGAGAACAAATTCTATTTTTTGGATAAAAGAAGTATTTTTCGAAATATATAGTTTTACTGCCTTTTGATGGTGAACCCTTTTAAAATTTAGTTTTTTTCACTATTATATGCTCTATTTAAAAAAAATAAACTTCTTATTTAGAATAGGGAAATAAAATTTTAATTTGGATTAATTTTTGATATTTTTCTAATAACTATCATGTTTTGATTAATATTAAAAATACGCTAAATTTTAATTTAAAACTAATTTTTTCCATTGAGATAATTTATATTATTAAATTATATTTCAAAATGATTATAAAGTATAAATAGAATATATTTTTATCATTTATTATAATTTAGATCATTGGTATTAATTCTATATTAAATTCAGATATAAAAACATTTCAATCTTTTGCAATGTTTTAACTTTTTGAATCCTCGTTTATCATTTGGAAAATAGGAAATAATTTTAAATTAATAAATACCAATTATGTGTTTTGAATTTGGAAAAATGGATTAAATATTTGAAATAAAAAGTTCTATATTGTGTTAATATCTATCTTTTATTTTTGGATGTTATGAATAGTAGATTTAGTAATTATTTTTAATTATAGAGGTTAAGGGTAAATTGGGTAATTAAGGGTAAAAATAACATTATAAAATTACCCTAAGACATGTCATAATTTTATTGGATGATCTAGTTTAAAGATTCTCATATAATATTGTTTATTTAAATGTATAAAGCTTCCCATGGAAGTAGGTATAAATATTTTCATAGATGCTAATCTAATTAAAAGTATAAAGCATACCATAGAAGCTATTATAAAGATTGTCATAGAAGCTTATTAAATATTAAGAACAAATCTTCCCATTGAATCCATTTTAAAGCTTATCATAGAATCTTATTTAATTAAATGTAAAAATATTCCCATGGAAGCTAGTTTAATGCTTCTCATTTAAGCTTCTTTAATTAAAGGGACAAAGCATCCCAAGGAAGCTAGTTTTAAGCTTCTCTCACACTCATGTTTTTAATAAGTATTTTATTTTTTTAATATAGGTTTATATAAGTGATATATTCAATTATAAATAGTAATTAGAAATATAGAAATATTTCTTATATCATGATATTTTTTTTATCTTTTTTAGAGATGAAATAAATAAATATATTTATGAAATAATGATGATTCAATTATTACCTTATTAATGTAATATTCTAATAAATGATATTATAAATATTAAAATAAAAATAATACAAAAATTTTGATGTAATCCATGAAATTTATGGATGATAATGACTTTTTATCTTTAAGTTAATACATTTGGATTGAACTAATGAATTTATTTGGATATTTTGAAAAAAAATCATGTTATGCATAGTGTTAAAATTAATCTACAGTGAATTTTTAGATATTTTCTAGGAAGTTTCAATTTTTTAGTATTTAATGAATAGTATTTAATGAATAGTATTTTTTTGATGAATATTATTTTATCAATTGTGTTTTTTATGAATATTAATAAAATGTATTATTATTAAATAACCTTTTCTATGAAATGATTTTCAAAAATTAGACATACATGGTTGTAATCATGGTGAAAAATGTGGTTCAATAAGATCAATATAATTTTTTGGTGAATACTAACATTACCATTTGTAATTTTTATTTTACCCATATAAATTGTAATTTGACAAATGGGCTAATCTAATGATGTATAAATATGTTTTAGTCATTTTATGTGGTAATGTGATATAATTATATCATAGTATAAGTAAGTAAATGTTATAGAAATTATTAGTTAAGTATTAATATTTTATTTAGTTAATTTAATTTAAAATTAAATTAAATTAATTTTTATAAAATTGAGTTTAATTTTTAATTCTACACATTGAAAATTGGTTATGTTTATTTTTTGGGATTTTTCTGAAATAGTTGAATTTTCGATGAATAGTAAAAATACAGTTTTGGGTTTTCGGTATGTTTAATGACATCATGACTATGTCATAATGATGTAATGAGTAATAAAAGATTTTGGTATAATTTTATGGATTAAAATATGAAATTAGGTGTCCCAAGTGGCCAATACCATGGGAAAATATCATGGGGGACCCCATGGTTTTACAAATACTACTAATGTGGTGTCCTTTTAAATTAGTAAAATATTTCCTCATTTTTTCTATAAATACCCATCCATTCCATAATTTTTATTGATTCAAAAAACATTATCCACGAATTTCTTCAATTTATACCTCCCAAAAAGTAATACCAAGGTTTTCTCAATCCCCCAAGGTCCTGATCTAAGTGTATTAGAATTTACTATTCAAGGTGAGGGAACCTTTCACCATCCTCTTCTAGTCAAAGTCTTATTTTATGTTACGTATTTTAATTTCAATTTTCCTATTTTGGGGTATATAATTATATATCATTGTTGTTTTCTATTTTATTTCCCACTGATGAGAGACCCTTTTCTCTTTCATCAACTCATTTTCTAAATTTTTAAGTGACGTCGTTAGACTGATAAATTTTCAGAAGGGAATTATCAACTTCTCTTTTTCCATTCAAGCTCTCTTTTATGTGGTATGTCTTTAAAGTTTTCATAAAATGTTATTATTTACATTATATTATGTCCATATGCTATATTATTATTCTTTTATGGATGGGTGACCCATTTCACCTCTCTCTTTAATGATTTCTAAAACCATGTTACATAGCTGTTATGCTACAGAATGCTCATCTCAAAATATCCCACTTTTTATCATGAAATTATCTTATTTTATTTATGTGAATACCAAAAACTAATTCATTTATAGGGGTATTAATCAATAAATAAAAATTATATATATGTTTTTGGAATTTACAAACATAAAAACCTCATTTTGTTTCTCTAGTTTATAAAGGACATAATGATCATGTTTTAAGCACTTTCTAAAACGTCATGATTTTGATATGAAACCCATTTATTTTATTGTATTTGGGTTATTTATAATTTTTTTATTATGATCAATGTTTATCACATTAAAATAAATATATATTAATGGTTCACCCTGATAGCGCTCCAATGCATTGGGTAATGAAATTAATCCTTAGCGATGACAAGTTTTACGATACCTTGGTGAATAACCTTTGTCATTTTTATGATAAATTGGTGAATAAACTTTTTAATTTTTATGATATATTGGTGAGTAACCTTACTAATTTTTATGACACCTTTTGGATGGACCTTGGTGATATGACACCTTGGAGATAGACCTCGGTGATATGCATATGAATGTCTAAATTAAAAGTTGTAGCCACATTTTCAAGTTATGATCCTTGTTCTTATTGTTATGATATTCCTATTTCTCATGCCTTTTTAAATTCCTTGTGTTATTATTTATATATCTCAAGATCAAATGTAAACATATTTACCTTTTCCTCCTTACTATGCTTTTTGTGCTTATCCCATGTTTTTAATTTTTTTTACAGGTCTTAAGATTGGAAAGGAAAAAAGATGATTCTATGGTGAAAGTATTTGAATATTTGTATTTAAAATAAACCATCTTTCATTTTAATAGTTTTTGTTTTATGAAATAAAGTGATGTCTTGTAGACTTATATACTTTGTAATATTTATGGTTTATGTAATATTTTTCCCTAATTCTCTAAAACTATAGACCTAAAATATATTTTGAAATGAATGAAAATAAATTCGAGTCAAATATCACTAAAATAATTTTTTTAAGGATGGGCCTTTATAGTGGAGAATTAATGACTCAGTGAAACCTAATCATAACAATTAATAGTTTCCCCACATCAGGTTCAAACCTTGTAAAAACACTATGTCATACTATATTACATTCCTACGACGTATGTAGTGTGTTTGAAATGGGTAAAATAAATAGATAAATTATTTTCTTAAACAGAAATAGATGTTTAAATACTTATTACGGTTAAAAAATGAAATAGGATTTGGAATTTCATTAAAATTTATCAATATGAAGTTACCCCTTGGTATCTTCGCTGGCCCACTAGGACTAACATATTTATAGTGAGATCATGGGTAGATATGTTTTTAAGGATTATTTATGATGTTAATGTAGTTTTTTCTGAGTAGGTTGTGGGATTCCCTTTGTGTCATGATATTTTCCCTATCATAGAGAATCATCAATGATTTTCCCCCATATCCATCTCACCATATTAAATAGTACACATATATCTTTGAGATATGAAAACATATATTGTTGATACATAATATAATGGTTTCATTTTTCTTTTTTTACCCACATATTACTTTTTATATTTGTAAATAAGGTCATAGAAACTTGTGGTTATTTTTTTATTATCAATATTTCAATCATGTGATGATGAAGAACTAAAATCATCTACCTTGTATTAATGATATATTCAACCAATTAAAGGTGGATTATTGTTTTTCTATGATATATATGTTTTGATGATATCATTAGGTGAGAGAGATGGAATAAGATATTCTGAAGTTGAAATTGAAATGTCGATATGAGAATTTTTAATTTACATCGATTACCTTTGGATTTAAAAATTCATGGGTAGTGGTTATAGATTTTGTACACAAGTTATTTTGTCCATATTTTATTTTTTTCCTATTTATTGATGGAATCTAAATTCATTAAAATATATATGAGGAACATCTCTATCATATTAGAATAGTATTGTGAGTTCTTAACTAGTATCAGTTGTACGTTAATAGGTAAAGGTGCATTTTTTGGGAATAATAAGTTTATTTTCTCTTCCATGTTTTCACTCAATATAGTATATGTAAAATCATGAGATTTTATAATATATTATTCTTTAATAAATTTGATGTGTTTCATATCATTTTATGCATTCAACATGGAAATTATGTGAATTATATCTTCTAAAAAATAAAGAATATAGTTAAATTAATCTAATGAAATTAAAGTAATAAAAATCATATAATGACATTCATGAAGTTGTTGAGAAATAATAAATAATTTCATTCAAGTTATTCTTGGATAAATGTAAATTATTTGTTTACAAACATTATTTTTATTATATATGTTTTATTTAAGATTTAATTTAATTAACTTTTAGTATTCAATATACTAAAAATTATTTCTTGCATAAATATAAAAATGAGATATCATTAATGAATTTATAATCAAATTGTATGAAATGAATATTAAATCTTTTGTTCGTGAAAATGAAATTTTTTCAAAAAATTATTTTTTGTCTGTGCACTATATTTTTATGTAAATATATTAAATTAATATCAATTTATTAATGTTTAAATTAAATTTTTAGATAATATATTCATTAAATAAATTATAATTCTTCTAATTTTTGTTACAAGGAATGTAATGAAAATAAAATCATTTTCATGCACAAAATATATTTTTTATAAAAATGGTTTTCACACGTTTTGTGCATGGATGTTACTATTAATTTTTTACACATATTAGAATTTAATATTGGAAAATGTATTAATTTTTTTATAATAAAAATAATAAATCTTAGAAATAGTTTTAACTTTATTTTTATCCACAATAAATATATACTAGGGTAGAAATATCACCAACATGGTAAGGGTTAAAAGTGTTAACGATGGGGTTAAATAAGGGGTGAGGATAATAATATATGTATATATATACCTTATTTAAATTAGATAGGGAGAGTACTTCTAGAACAACCCATATAATATATTTATAAAATTTTCTGTTTTGTTCCACATTCCCAAAAAAATGACTTTATATTATTTTAAAACATTGAATATTAACTAGTGTTCCACTCCCATCACTTATAAAATGGAACCTCATCTTTTCACTATTTCACATAGTTTTAGAAAACTAGTTCCTCAAATACCCACTTTAATCTCTTTCAAACGTTCCTCCCTAATTCATAGAGGTCATGGTGTCACTAAAAGAAAATCTTAAGAAGGGTTAAGGTGTAATCCATATTAAGATTCTCAAAGGAGAGGCAATTTTCATTACTGAACTATTTTATGTTTATTTATTCTTCCACCACATATAAATCATAAATAATCATATAAATAAAATTATATAACTATATGTACTCTACAAAAATGTTTTTATGTTATTTTCAAATCCATTTTTTACTTAAATTCAATCCAATTAAAAATAAAATTGTTTCCCTTCAGTACATACAAACCACCGACTCCATGGAGCCACGTGTTTCATTTTTCATCTCCACCTCACATTGCATGGTAATTTTGATAAATTTAATTAATACATATGATATTTACAATATGAATAATTTTTTATATAAATTTTTATTTACCATCCTCTATTTAATTTCATTGAGAAGTGAAAGCATCACATGTACGTACCTGGAGATTACAACCTCCATGAAGTGATGTAATTAATTTTTCATAACCACCTTAGCTGAATTCCTAAAAATCATATATAATGAATAAATATTATATTTAAAACATTATTATTATTTTGTAGATGATGAAACCATAACCAATATGAAAGTACCAGAATCACCAAACTGAAAAATGATTGAAAAATGGAACAGTTCACACCCAAATATTGATTTAAATAGAAAATATGTGGAAATGAAGTGTAATAATATAATTTTGAATATGTTTCTTGTATATATTTATAATAAACCTAAATTTATTATACAATAGTTTATATCATATATGAAACATGTAGGGAATTAAATTAAGGGTTTATCTTCCAATATCATTTTTAATGTTATATTCATATTTAAATCTCCATTTGGGAAATTATATTATATCTATCTCTCTTAAACCCGGTATATTTTCTTTAATATAGTGGTTTATAGGGTTTTCTAGTATTATTTCTATTTTCTCTATCATTGGTACTAAAAAATTCCAAAATAATTGTCTAAAAAATCCGACCATATTTCTTCTTTTTGGTCGAGAATATTTTTATTACTTATCAATATTCATAAAAATGTTTCAAGATTTTGAGACATTATTGAATTTTTTCTCAATAATTTGATATATTCTAGTAGATGGATTGGTGATTCATGGATAATTTTTATGTATTCATCTAAGTAAATTGGATGTCACACTTGAAAAATTCTCCTTATTAATCTGATGATTTATTTTGTCAATCATAAATTGAAAATACAAGTGATATTGAGTTTTAACATTGTTTAGAAAACTAAATAATAGATGAAGATCATTTAAATATTAATTTTTCTATGAGATTAATTTCAAGTTCATTTATAATATTAGTTTGATTGAATATTTGAAGAAGATATTTTGAGGATTCTCATTTGAAAATGGTTATCTTGGTATATAATTTAAGGAAGGTTTGGAATTTTGTTACATTGATTATTTCCTCATTAATTTCAGTATTTCTAACATTAAAAATAATGGTCCAAATCAAAAAATTCCTAGGAAACTCAACCAAGGGAACTTGTGGGACCCATAGGTCAACCATGGCCAAGGGAGAATCCCTGGATAAGCCCATGTGTTATAGGAGTCATAGTTATAACTTAGTGTGGGCGGGACCATGTTTAAGTTCCATGCAATGTGTGAAATCGTAGGCGTCTATTGTTAGTCCAGAATCATGCAGTGTTGAGGTTTAATCATGGGTGTGTGTAAATGGAATGGGTACTGAACCTCATAGCCATCTAGATTGAAAATAGTGTTCTCATATTTTCTTATGTAGATGATTAAATCACGGAACAATTCTTGATATGGGACATGAAGCTATGAGTACTGTTCTCGTATCTTAAAAAGGAAGGCATAATACAAGCCATCAGATGTGATCAATATGATCTATACTATAAGGTCCTAACCTTAAAATAATACCTAATTTTACGTGAAGTAAAACATTTTAATCTCTTTAAAAATGAGGATCTTTTCAGGTTTAGAGCTTCAGATAATTAGGCCAAAATTCAAACATAACAACTAAAATATTACAATGTAGACGCTTTTAATCAATATCCATTTTTCCAAAAAAAAATATTTTAAAATGAAACATTATTTCATTTCATGTTCAATAATCATAATTTTTACATTGATTCCATCATTTTCTCTATTATCCCTTAAATCCATTGAAAAACAATATAAAACTTGGGATGATGGTAAAAATATTAGTAAGGGATACAAAAAAATACAAAAAAAATTATTCTTGTGAAAACATGAAAACCCATGAATACTTTATCATAAATTAATACTTTCACACTTAAGAAGAAGTATATACTTTCCCTTTAAAGTAACCTCATTTATTAATTTTTTTTTATTCAAAATATTACCATAAACCCATTTCAAGAATATAAAATACATAAATATACATTGGGACATAATTATACTTGTACCTCTTATAAATGGAATAACCATGTGGTTGAATTCCATACATTTCACTCTTATAAATGGAATATCCATACAACCGAATTTCATACCAAATTAATGGGAGGTTATAATGCATCCAAATTTACTTAGTTTATCATGGAACCACACATCATTGGTTTATCACTTAACCACCCATCATATTTCCATGTACCATTACATAATCAGAACACATAAAAGATTTCAATTTTTAGAATTTCACTCATAAAATTTCATTTCAAATCACATTAAATCATTTCAAGGTATTTACATAATCAATATATTTTCCAAAACAAATTCCATTCCAAAATAAACATAAAATGGAATAAAGGATGTCTTTTTTATTTTAAAAATATTAAGGCTTCTACAGGAAGCCAAATATCAAATAACAGTCAGAGTGGCAGAGAAGTCATTGTAGTTGTATACCTTAAAAAACATTCAATTTTTAATTTGTAATGAAATTAAAAATATCTATATAGAAATCATAAAAAATATTCAATTTTTAAATCCATTGAATGGAATTAAAATTAAATGGGTTTATTTATACACCACATAAAATATAGTGGGTGTATAATATCAAAATATGTCTCAATAAAAGGGGATTGAGATGAAGTCCCTCACCTCGTGTCTAATTCATCATGTATATTCATTATAGTCATGACTAATAAAAATAGGTTATTTATTTAATTTCATGAGAACCTTCTCACATTTATTAATCCTTTTATATCACATATTACCAACTTATAAAAATTATTTATTTATTTATGTTCCTGATAGTCTTTTTGATGATATTCTGTACATGAGTCCATAACGACTTTGGTACGATGTCTACAGTAAAAGATGGTAATTATTAAATCATCTATAGAATAATATTCAATACATAATTATAAATTTTATACATTAATTATAATTTTAAATCCATCAATTATATATGATTATGAAAAATTAACTACGTTATAATATGGAAACTGTAAGATGTATGTTAGCATGAGTAATGTCTCCATTTTTCAATGATCATTATGGAAAGATGGTTTGTGTTATTTTATCGTTAAATAGTCACAAAAAAATAATTAATATCATATTAATAATTTAAATATACTTATACATATTATTCATTTGATGTGGTGATTAAAAATTAATCACATCACTTCGTGAATGTGATAGTCCATAGTACATAGGAACGGCATTATCATTTTTATATGACTGGAATGTAAGAATTTAATTTATATATTATTATATTATAATGATAAAAATGTAATGAATATTATATATAAACATTAATTCAAACATTATAACCCATATTGATATATGTTACTGGAAAATTAATTATACAGGTTTATGGAGGTGATAGTTTACACGTACACACAAACGATTAATTATTTTCCCATTTGATGGAAGTGAAGATCAATTTGGGTGACGATATTAACATAATAAAATATAAGTATATTTAGGATACAATAGTTATTATTTCATCATGGTTGAATATGATTTTAAAAAAGTGGAAGAATAAATAAAATGAAACACTTAATTAAAAATGATACCTCCTCTTCGGGAGATTTCCTATGATTATCACTATAATAGATCTAGGGAGGGTGTTCTACATAAATTATGGCCCCATGAATATGATTCATGATTCAATTAAGGGGTTTAGGTAAATATTTTCTGATCTAAATTACTTTTTATGTGTGATGAAATGATAAGAAGTAGTTCTATTTTATAATAGAGGGGAGGGGCACTCGTATAATTCTTCAAAGTATTAAAATAAATTAATTTTCTATTAAAAATGGATCAAAAATGAGTTATTTATAATATAGTATTATGATGGGTATAAATAAATTTATCCAATGAAAATTATATAGGTTTTGATTATTTTTTATGTCCTTATCTTTTTTAACCCTTATTTTACCCTTTTAACTTTTAATATGTTATCATTTAATTTACGCATTGAGGGTTAATATAATTACTATAATAGGCCAAAAGACTATTAAATGATTAATTTGTTAAATTTATTACTTATACCAATTATTTTGACAAATATTATATTTGGATAATGTTTATATCATTTAACAAAATATCGGATATTTTAAAATAACATTAGTGCCAATTTTGATAATATTCATTTGTTGAAATTTTAAAAATATCATAAAGAACATGATATATTCAAATAAAATATTTTGAAACATCCCTGAAATTTCAGTGTAATCCATGAAATTCATGTATGACCTTAATTATATCAAATTAAATTTATTTTAATTTTTTTAATGTCACTTATTTGATGTTTCATTAAATAAACAATTATTGAATCATCATTGTGAAAGCCTTTAATTTTATTTTTATTCCCTAAAAATTAAAACTAAAATATCACGATGAGTAAAAATATATTATATTTCAAATTAATATTTATAGTTGAATTTAAATTCTATATAACCTCATATTAAAAATATTTCACTTGTTTAAAACAAAAGTATGACAAAACTGACTTGTCTTTAAATAAAATACTATGAATATCTAAAAGTCATGCATGTAGCCCCAAGAGCTCATAAAATCATCAAAAGTATTATTTTGGTCGAAAATAACTCTTCCAATTAAATTTGGAAATGATTTATGGTAATTTAATAATATTGTATAATATTATTCTTACCCTTAATTACCTGATTTACCCTTAACCGTGGTAATAAAAATAATTACTAATGTTACTATTCATTTTGTCTTAAAATTAAAGTGACCTATTTATTAAATTGATACCTTATGATAAAAAATATGAAATACATTTTTCAAAATTTAAAACACATAATTGGTTTAAATTAAATAAATATTAATCTTGTTGATGGATTGAGAAAACTGGTTTTTAAATTAAAGACATTCAAAAGTTCAAAAAGTTATTATATCCAATTTAAATGTGAAATTGATTCCAATGACTTAATTTGGATTAAATGATAAAAATTGATTTATTTATTCTGAATAAAAATATAAAAAAAAAAATTTATCTATATAAATAATTTGAAAAAATAGTTTTGAACTAATATTTTGTATTATTCATTATTCATCAAAATATGAATTTTCAAATAAAATTAAAATTAAAATAACCCAAAGTAATTTTTTATATTTAGAGTTTAAAAATGATGTTTTATTTTTCAAATAAAAATTATAAAACTGTCAAAAAATATACATAAAATGGGTTCTCTATCAAAAGTTGCTAAAACTAATTTTTTAAAATATTAGAGATTTTTATGCTTAAAGTTGGATTCATTTTTATTTCAAGCCTATAAAATTTATTGTATTAATGTAAGAAAATTAATAAAAATGTGTAAACATAATATTTAGTTCCATTCATTATAACTGATATAATGACTAGGGGATAACTGCCACTTAAAATGATAATATTAACAATATATTATTTTTTGTATAACTCAGTCTTATGTGAAATGTAAGATTTTAGAGAAAATCATTGTTATGGGTCAGGTATTTTATCGGACAAAATATCCCCTTTAAGGTAAAATTACTATCAAATTCATAAATATTAATATATATGAAAAATTATTATTCTATAATTACCTTGGATGTTACATTATTCCCCCTTTTGGGAAATGAATCCTCTCAATTTTATTCACTTATCGAATACGTGGAGGTATTTTCCCCTCATAGAATTTTCAGATTCCCATGTTTCCTTTTCCATCATATTATTTGTTTCATTTAACCTTAAATAGATGAATCAACTTATTCTATAATGATATATCTCAACAATCATGAACCTAAACTGGTTGTTCTTCATAAGATAGATTTTATTCCAACTAAACTACTTCAAGGCTCAAAACATGAGATGGATCAGACATATACATTATTAATATTGAAACATGAAAAACATTGTGTACCTATAATAAACACACTGGTAAAGTAAATTAGTGGGAATCTGATCCAACTTTATCTAGGATTTCATATGGTCTAAGGAATCATGAACCCAACTTCCCCTTCTTACAAAAAACACAACACACTTCTCCATGGAGAAACATTAAGAAAGATATGAGCACTTACTTTTAAATAAATATTATTCTTTTGGTTATCTGCATAAATTTTTTGTATTCTCTAGAAGTCCTCATGTTTCTCTGAATCAACTTTTCTTTGTTGTTTCCTCTACCAACACTAGTCCCATCAACTTCCTTTCCCCGACATCATCCCCAAAAATTTTGTGATCAACATCACTTTCCATATAATACCTCAAATAGTGTTGTCTATATACTATAATGAATAATGTTATTATAAGAAAACTCATCCCATGATATATATAGAACCCTACATCCCTATAAATCCATTGAAAAAGAATGTAGAATATCCTCAAAGGTATAAATTTTTCATTCTAAATAACCATCTCATTGAGGTTAAAAAGATGTATTGAAATTTAATTCAATACTCAGTGAATTCTAAAGGTCGTTCTAAAAGTTAGAAGTGAACCTTGGATCACGATCAGATACAATAGAGATATGAACTCCAAGTAACCTGACTATATATTTAATATACAACCGAGAAAGTAGATTGAGAGACAGTGTGTCCCAAATAGGAAGAGAATGAGAACATTTAGTCCGAAAATCAACTATAACCCAGACTCATTGTTACCTCAAGATGTATTTGGTAATCCCACTACAAAAATGAACAGATAAATTTTCTCATTTCCACTTTGGAATTAGAAAAGTATGAATCATACCCTTCAAAAACTATTATTCTTCTTTAATTGGTTGAGAAGTCAAATACTTTATGGTAAATTCAGGAATATCTCTTTTCCTTCCATCACACCAGTAAAACTTCTAAAGGTATCTGTATGTCTTTGTACTACCTGGATGAATTGAAAATAGATTAAAATGGGAAGCACATAACAAATCATTCTTCAACTTTGAATCACAAGGCATGCATAATCTATCCCCAAACCTTAAAACACAATCTTTATCAATGTTAACTTCAGGAAAATTTCCATTTTTAACCAATTCTACCTTTTTCTCCAAATCACGGTCTTCCTTCTATGATTTCATTATTCTGTATGATAAAGATGATTTCACTAACACTTTAAATAAAATGTAGGAATTTCCAGCACCAAAAACTTCCAAGAAAAAATTCATTAAATAATTAACCAAAGTTTTATATTCAAAATGTAACATGGTTAATGTAGAACTACATTTTCAACTCAAAGCATCATCCAATTTATATTCTTTTACTAGATATTAATATTTTGTGCAATTATAATCCTTGATTTGTTCAATCCATATCTTTTGTATCATTTTCAATTACATTTTAGTGAATATATACTTCAAACATTTGTGATTAGTTAATATTTTACACTTTATTCCCTAAAAATGATTCCTCTAAATTATTAATAAAAAAATACTACATATAATTATTAATCATGTTTTGGGTAATTTAACTAATAGGGTTTCAACTGAAATGAAGAATAAGAAATTACATAATCATTCATCATTATGATGCAACCACTAACATTCAATAAATCATCCCTATAGATAAATATTCACAACTTCTAGAAGGCAGGGTTAGAACTAGAGAATTTACCAATCTTTATTTCAGTTCCTGAAAACAATAATAACATTATTTTTTCAAGATGGACAAAACTCCCTTAAGTGTTTAATTGGTTAGTGGGATAGATAACTTATAAAATTTTCAAATAACCCTCAGTGATAACATGATATTCTAAGAAAACTATAAATCTATATGACATTGGTAGGTCTGGAACACTCTTCAACAACATTTTTTTTAAGATTCAATAGTTTTACCATTTATATAAATAATATGTCCAAGGAATGAAATTTATTTCAACTTAAATTCACACTTAATAAACCTTCCATAAAGTTAATTTTCATTCAGGGTTAGTAAAAAAATCTTTAAGCTTCTTTCATGTTTCCCATGGCCTCTAGAATATTCCAAAATATCATCTATAAACAAAACTCTAAAGAGATTCAAAAACTGATGAAATAATTCATTCATAAATTCATTAATACAGTAGGTGCACTAGATAACCCAAAGGGAATAACCACAAATTCATAATGTGCATATGTCATCGGAAATTTTTTCATTGGAATGTCATCCTCATTTACCTTAAGCTGACGGTAACTAAACCTAAATCAATCTTTGAAAAATACATAACTTCTGGTATCTAATAAAAAAAATAATCAATATTATTAAAATTCTAGTTGTTCTTAATAGTAATGTTATTCAAGTCTCTATAATAAATTAAAAGTCTCATGAAACCATCTTTCCTTTTTAAAAATAAAATAGGATCAACATGGTGAAGTGCTAGGTCAAATGAATCCTTTATCAAGAAATTATTACAAATTCATTTTCAATTCCACTAGTTCTAGTTGATTAATTCAATAATCGGTTCTATAAATAGGCTTAGCATCTAGAACTAAATCAATAGTAAAATCAACATTTTGATCTGGAACAACACCCGAAAATTCATTAGAAAAAACAATAATAAATTCATTCACTACAAGGATGTCACTAATACATACTATTTCATTATTTTCAACAATATGAGCTAGATAAAATTCACTACCACATTTAATCAATATCTAAGCTTCTTGGTACGATATCAAATGTATAAAATCCTTGAATAAAACATTACTTTATTTTCAATCTATTTAAGCATGATATACTGAAAGCCAATCCATACCCAAAATGAAATCAACCTATACTATGGGAAGTTCAATAATATTTTTAGTGAATACCATCCCACCTATTATAATAAGAATATTTCTATAATTATTTATTGCTTTAATACTTGCACTTGAATTTTTTACCAAAATTTCAATATCAGAATCATGAGGTGATATTTCCAGTTTACTTGTGAAGCAAACATAAATGAAATAATGTGATGATCTAGTGTCAAATAGAGTATTGGAAGAATTCAAAATATCATTCCAAATACCATTGAACACTTCATTTGATGAAACAACATGAACTATAGTAGTAGAAAAATATTTTTCCACACCCTTTTGCTTTTGATCTTATCAGTTTCCACCATGGGTAATCTTATTGGTCACACATTGGAATAATTCACATACTCATTGAAACTAAAAAATCTTACCACAATATTTTCACTACTTTCCTGATCAACCCCCTTTTAATCATAATAAATATGACCAATATTACCACAATGGAAGAAATTCATTGATATTCAGAGAAATAATCCATGATTCTTTTTACCACACTTCTCACAAAATGTTAATATAGTTTTCATATATCTAAACTTATTTGATGAATTCTTTACCATTGGCTACCAACTAGATCTATTCTTTTTCTAGTTATCATATGACACGAGATCTTCAGAAAATCCATTTCTACCTTTAGATAACATTGAAAAAGTATATTATATTTTTTTAACTCATGATATTCTAATTCCCTTTGATATAATTGATTCAATATTTATTAAATTTATTTATCACACTATCAAGATCCTGGGTAAAATTGGGGTGTACAATACAAAACAGGTGAAATTTTCTCCATCTGAAGCCACTGAATCTTTCTCATATTGTCTCAATTCCAATAATTGTTTTTCCATCCTAAATTGAACAAGTATAGGAAAATATTTCTCAAGGAATATAATATTTAGTTCATCCCATTCAATGACATCAATCTCTTAACATCCTCTAATATTTTTAACCATTGAATACCACTGATCAACTTGACTTTAAAAACAGTAAATTGAAATAGTTAATGTCTGGTGCTCTGAACAACCCATGACATCGAATATCTTTTCTAAGGATCTAATCCTTCCTTTATCCAACAAGGTTTCATATGATCCTCTCGATGATGGGGGATGTTGTCTCATAAAAGGATCTACTATCATCATGTAACTCTTTGGTAGATCAAGTTTCTCTCTTTAATATACAATTCCTCCATTTATCTTCTGATTCATATGAGTTATTACTTCAAAAAACTTCCCTGTTCCAACCCCAACATCTCAGGATGTTGATTTGGAAGGTTGGTTTCCTCTTGGTTCCTTCCCACAACTGCTTCCCTATTTCCTCAGTGGAAAACCATTCTGAGGAGACATAGTTTAGACAATGCAATGTGGAGATCTTCAAATTCTATAACAATTGAACATTTCCATAAGATAAATTATTTCACTGGTAAGTGATTAATATTATCCTAAAATTAAAATTTATATAAACCAACCTTTGATACCAACTATAAGGCCCTTACCGTAAAAAAATATATAATTTTGAGTTAGGACAATAATTTTAATTACTTTTATATTAAGGATATTTTTAGGTTTAGAGTTATAGAAAATTAGGCCATAATTCATTCATAATAACTCAAATATTACAGTGTATACACTTCTACTCACTACAATTGTTTCTCACAAAAAAAACTTTTAATATTAAAAAATTGTTTCTTTTTATGTTCAATCATAATAAATTTTCCCTTGATCAAATCCTTGCATCTATTATCCCTTAAATCTTGTGAAACAATATTTAATACTTTTTATGACATAAATATCTCAATAAGGGATACACAAATATGGAAAATTATTAGTCTTGTGAAGACATTAAAACTCATGAATAATATATCATAATGTAATAATTTCACCCTTAAGAATAATTAAATACATTACTTTGAAAGTAATCACATTTATTACCCTTATTAAAATCAAAATATTACCATAAAACCCATAGCATGTATAGAACATACAAAAAGTTACCATGGGATATAATTATACTTGTGATTGACTTCTATATATGTCACTCTTACAAATAGAATAGAAATAAAACCAACTTACATAACCAATGAATTAGGGATTATAAAGTAACCACCCATCCTTGGTTTATCAGGGAACCACCCATCCTTAGTTCATGTTCCATTGTATAATCATATCATGTAAAAGATTTCAATTTTTAGCATTTGACTCATAAAATTTCAATAAAATCACAAAAAATCATCACAAGGATTTGAATTAATCAATAAATTTTAAATACCATTTTAAATACCCAAAATACCCATAAAAGGTTTTTTTGTTTTTCATTTTATTTGAAACCATTAGGGCTTTTAGTGGAAGACAAATAACAACTAACAGTCACAACGTCATAGAAGTCATTGTCTATATATACATTAAAAAACAATGCTTTAATTATTTGTAAAGATTGTAAAACACTCTGTATAGAAAGCATAGAAATATTAATTTTTGAAAACAATTTAATGGAATTAAATGTAATGGGGGTTATTTATTCACCTAAAAAAAAGGTGGTTGTATAACATAAAAATATGCCTTAGTGAAAGGGGATTGCGATGAAGTCCCTTACCTCGAATCTGATTCGTCACACATTTCTTTATATTCCTGAAAAATAAAAAAAGTTAAATTATTTACATTCCAGAAAACCACTATAAAAATTATTATTCCTTTTATATCTATAATTTCCATTTTAGAACAATTACTTAATTATTTAAGTTCACGACAAACATTTTAATGTTATTCGATGCATGAGTCCAAAATGACTTTGGTATGATGTCTGTAGAAAAAGTTGGTAATTAGTCCATCATCCCCAAAATAATATTCATGACATAAAAATCGATTTCACACATTAATTATACTTTTAAATTCTTCCATTAAAAATTTATATAAAAAATAAACTATGTTACAATCATGGAGACGGTAAGTCATTCATACACATGAGTTGCATTTCCATTTTTCAATAATCATCATGGAAAGAAGGTTTGTATTATTTTATCTTTCCAAAATGATCATAATATCATTAATATAATACTAATTATTTAAATATAATTATATATATTATTCATATGATGTGGAAATCAAAAATTAATCACATCATTTTGTGGAGATGATAGTTCACACGTATGCACGAACAACGTTATCATTTTTATATGCATTAAATGAAAGATCATATGTGATATTCTATTATATTATAATGAGAAATATGGAATTAATATCATATTTAAACATTAATTTCATCATTATAACAAGTATTTAGAGATGGTAATTGAAAACTAATTATATCTGATCGTGGAGGTGATAGTTCACACATACACACAAATGATTAATTCTTTTCCAATTTTATGGAAGTGGAGATGGATTTAGGTGATGATAATAACATAATAATATATCAGTATATTTAGGATACTAGAATATTTATTTCATCATTTTTCAATAACATTTGAAATAAGTGTAAGAAGAAATAAAATATAAACACTTAATTAAAAATGATACCTCATATTCAGGCGATTTCCTTTGATTATCACCTTAACACCTATAAGGAGGGTGATATGTATAAGTTAAGGCCTCTTGAAAGTGGGGAGGTATTCTATTAATTTATTTATAGAGATATTTTTCAAAATAACTTTTTAATGATGTGTAATTAAAACATAAGAAGTAGTTCCATTTTAAAAGATAGAGGACGTGAACTCTTCAAATTCTTTATAGTATTAATATAAATTAATTTTCTATTAAAAATGCATCCATATTGATTTATTTAGAATATAGGATGTGTATGGGTCTAAATACATTCATCCAATGAATATTATAATGGGTTTTATTTTGTTTAATCCTTTTCTTTTTGTTTTAACCCTTATTTTACCCTTTTTACTCTTACCTTATTATCATGTAATTTGCACTTTCAGGGTTACTCCAAATCCATTTTTTTCATTTTCAAAATAAATAAACATTTATTTTAGTTGTAACCTCAAAAAATTAATTATTCTAAATGAAATAATCTAAAACAATATTCAAACCACCATAGAAAGAAAGTCAAATACAAAATTCCAAATCAGTCACCTAAAAGATCATTCAAATGAGAACAACACTGCACCAAAAAGACACCAATCATGATTCAAAATTAAAATTGTAGATTCAAACCAAGAACCAAGCACTGTATCACCACCTTAGGAGAAAAATCATGTGGGAAGATGAAACCTTACACTCGATTGGATCCCACTATAAAATCCATCAATACTGTCTCAAGCAAGAATCCTCCTTTCAGATTCAAAATTCAAATTGAAATATCCATTATCCACGTAACCTTATCGACATCAATATCCAACAGAGGAAACTAGAAGCACTGCCAATAAAGAACCTATCAATGTTTCCTTTCTCAAACTACCACCATTTCCATCACCAGAAATCATCGTGATCCTATAACACACCATTTTAATGATGAAAAATCCGAACAAACAGCCAGCAAAATAGAACCACAACATACCAAAGAGACAAATACAATGAGGTTGAGCCACCTTGAACCCCATCAAACATAAAAATATCACCTCTTATAACTTCCTACAAAACACCACTCTAGACCAACTTAGAGAGGAGTTATGGAATTCTTAATCCAAGGAATATTAGATGTGACTGAGACCTCAACAACAGGTCATACCCCATACAAAGAAAGCCAAACTACTATTAAATGATTCATTTATGACATTTTAGGACTTATCCAAATTATTTGGAAAAATATAATCATTTTAGAAATTTTATAAAATTTAATAAAATATAATATATTTTAAATCACCATTAGTGTTAATTTTGACACAAATCATTTATTGACATTTTAAAAATATCATAAAAACATGATAAATTAGAACCCACTCTTTTAACACATCACTAACATGTCGAATTAATCTAAAAATTATTGGATGATATTAGTTATATCAAATTGAATTTAAATTAATATTTTTAATGTCATTTTTTTGACATTTCTTTTAATTAAACAATTACTGCAACATCTTGGAGACCCTTATTTTTTTAATTATTTTTTCCCTAAAAATTAAAAATAAAATATCATGAAGGGTATAAATCTTTTAGATTTAAAATGAATATTTTTAGTATAATTTATCACCTTTATGACCTAATATTAAAAATCTTTCACTTGTTTAAAACAAAAGAATGACAAAATTCACTTTTCTTTGAATAAAATACTATAAATATCTAAAATTCATCCAATTTTCTACAAGATCTCACAAAATTGGACCAAGGATTATAGTTTTTGAAAATTACATATCCATGAAATTTGGACAAGTGTTATGGTAATTTTATAATATTTTATTATATTATTTTTACCCTTAATTACCAAATTTACCTTTAATCATGAAAATAAAAATAATTACTGAATTTATTGTTCATATTGTCCAAAAATGAAAAGGGAATATTTATTAAATTAATAAATTATCATTCCGAAATCAAATTTCCAGAAGAAAAAACACATAAATGGCTAAAATTGATTTCAAATTAATCCTATTGAAAGATCAAGAAAACATGTTTTCAATGTAAGAAAACATTCAAAAGATCAGAAAGTTTTTTTATCGAATTTCAATGTAAGATTGATTCCAATGACCAAAATAGGATTAATTGATAAAAAAATTATTAATTTATACTTTAAAACCAATTAAAAACATAAATTAACTATATAAATAAATTATATGAAAAAAGCTATTTTGAACTAATATTTTTTATTATTCACTATTCATTAAAATATGAAAGTTCTTAAAAAAATGCCAAAAATTAACCCAAAGTAAATTTTAATATTTATTTTTCCAAAATTATTTTTAATTTATTATATAAAAATTAAAAAGTGTCAAAAATTAAATTTAATGTGGATTCACCATTATAAGAAGGTAAAACTGCCTTTTAAAAATATTATAGCTTTTTATAATTAAAATAGGATTTATTATTATTTTAAGCTTATAAAATTTATTGGATGAATGTAAAAAAATTTCATAAACATTTGTAAACATAATATAGTTATTTCTATTCATTCTTGTCGATGAAAATTCTAGGTGATAACTACCAATTAAAGTAATAATATTACCAATGTATTATTATTTTTTTATAACTCAGTCTTGTGAGAAACCTAAGATTTCATATAAACTCATTATTGTGTGTCAGGAATTTTATTGGACATAGAATCAGTTTTATAGTAAAATTACTATGTAATTCATAAATATTAATAAATATGAAAAACTATGATTCTAAAATTACCTGGGATGCTACATGTCCATTCAAATATCATATCACGTATTCGAAATAAGATTCCATCAAACTCTCGCACAATAATTTTCTAGTCATCCACACATTCAAAAAGTGTTTTATTTTTCAACCGCTAGATGAATATTATCCACACAATATCTTGACAGTCATCTTCTATAATGTATCATGTCCAATCAAAATAAAACCAAAGATAGTAATGCAACATTATCTTGTATGTTTACTCATGCATTTAGAGAATAAATACAGAGTAAGAAGACATCACAATAATCTATCACATGAACTAGTGATGATCACATCATACCTTTATGTTGTGAAATTAAGATCATTTGATAGAATATATATAATCAAATGGGAATCACATAGAGAAAATAATATCATTTGAAGCACCAAGGTGTCACACGATCAAGAAAGTTGATCATGTGTCACAGGATCACCTCAATGATTCATGAAAAAGATGGTAGTTTTCGCACTAATGAGATCATAATAGATTCGGTTGTTTAAATGATTCCTCATCACAACATGTTTTTTGTAGGAGAGGCGGTGTATCCACCTCTATAATATCCAATGCTTGGGAAAGTGAACTATGACTAATGTCATTAAGAATATTTGTTTGTGCACTAAAAACAGAGGCCTCATATGAACTTTAAAAATAAAGTATAGTGAGTTATCAATTGATTAAAACACATCATAGATATTATATGAACCACCATGGTTTGGTGAAGAAATAATGGATCATCTCATGTGATCATGTATACTTAGATCATTCAAAGTAACGAAATCTGTAAGACATCAGTCTTACTAAGAGAATAAAACACCCAAAGACACACACTATGTCACATGAAGAATATATAATAGTATTCTAATAGTGATATTGTGTTGGTGGAGATATCCTCATGATTCATTCATGTTATGGAGAAGATTATGTGTGATCCTATCATATTAAAAATACACCACATACACTCTTCTTGTCTCATGAAGGAACTCATGAAAAAACTACTATCATGTTAGAGAGAAATTAGGGACAAATAGTTATCTCATGATGGAGTATCTATTAGGACATCTAACCTCACAAATACATTTTAAAAGGAAGCTTTGAAAAAACATATTTTCTCACAAAAGTACATCATCTAGACCCACAGATAATCCAGGTCTCAAGAAGGAGTTTAGAAGACACCGAAAACAGTACCCTCTATCATGAAATTGGCTTCTCTGTTGAGAATGCAATTGAAGAAGATCAATTCATGAGAACTTTTTATGATCATGTGAAGGAGGTAGTAAGATAACAATATCTATTTCTATAAATAAAGAGTAAAAGTTTCAAGCCTTTCATGATTTCAAAATAACTTATGTGATTATAGAAGAAGCATGAGCCACACTTGGATCACCTGAAGGAAATGAACAGATCATGTACTTCACATATCCATTTACATGTCATTGCCTTCACATGAACTATTGACGTGTCATGTTATGTGTAAAATATATTATAATGTACGTGTAAATGTGTGGGAAAAAATAAGTGAACATTATTTTCACACCCACACCATTTTGTGAAATATTTGCATGGACTCATACATATGTGAATATAAAAGGTGGTCATAGAATGAATTGTCTAGTATATTCATGCAAACATGAAGTATAAACATGTGATCATCAATACACATGAACAGGAAAATATACCCAAAAAATAATAATATAGATCATAATTGAATGTTCCAAGGATTAATATTCCATGAAATCCATGAACAAAGTGTGTTTAATTTGTGACTAAAGTTGGGAATGATAACAGAAGACCTTATATTCGAGTGTATAGTGTTTATGGATTCAAGAAGACAGACTGAAGATACATTTTTCAATATCATTATTGTATATAATATTCCTTAAAAAGTTGTGTGCACCTCTTGCACACATTTTAGAGAGTCTAAGTGTTCATCATCATAAGGATGAATAGCTTTAGCATTTGTTTCATTGAGAAAATTGATCAAATACAGGTGATCATAGATTTATGATAAAGGCCAACATTCTTTGACAATATACTTGAAGAGTACAAGGGAAAGTGAGATCTATAAATATTATAGGGAAAAATCAATAGATCAACATAAAGTGGATAAATCCTTAAAGAAATAACGAAGTGGGTCTTGTGGATTCATGATTGGTAAGTCTCTTGTATGGATTAAGAGCATAAGTCTCTAATGTATATTTTAGAGTAGGCCAGTGTGGATTCTGGTAACCCTATGGGATATATTATAAATTACTTCCTTTATAGATTCAATAGATATATAGTGTTACTCTATATCAAACAATATAATTTATTATAATATTATTGTGGAGATTTCATGTTGGATAGAATAACCAACACTTCCAGGAGAGGCCTCTGTATTGAACCTTGTAAATATTTTGTGTTGTGTTCATTTTAATTAATTCTACATATGCACCGATATGGTGAGATATCACATTGTTTATTTATAACTTTAACATGTTTAAGTGGTTTAATTCAAGGAAAAAAAATTTTAAAAGGTAAATAAATAATTCACCAATACCCACTCCAAGTGGTCGATCTGGCCTAGGAAACTACAATAGGTAATAAAGGGCGGGTCACCTTTAAAGATCCAGGAGTGTTTTTATGAAGTGAATTTTTTTGGAAATGAGTGAGATACATCATATTGAGATAGAGGAAGTTATTTTTAAGTAATATAATATGAATATTTCTACTAATACTTAAAATAATAGAAATAAGAGACATGGAAGAAATATGATGAAGAATCATACAGTATAGGAAGAGATACCTCTATGTGAATATAATCAAAATGGTATATGTTTCATTAAATATTTCGTTTTTATTATCCTTATAATAAATACAGATCAAAATATGATAATTATGGATCACATAGTTATATACTCCTATAATTTAAATAACATTTGTAGAAAGTTCCCAAATAATTAGTAAATAATAATTTTAAAGGTGTTAAGGATCTTCATAATGAAAAATTACAGTTGGAAGAAGAGGCTAATTCTATGGAGGAACCATTTTCTAAAAGGATAGGAATATCCAAAACTCTAAAAAATATGTAAATTAAATGGAATAAATAATTTCTATTTTCAATTAAAGATATGTTTAAATTGGTTAAGAATTAAAATAATGAGTTTTTGATAAATAAAATCACTTGAGATTTTTTTCCTAGAAGCTATCTATGCATTTAAACATTTGGCCAAATTTTCATGATCGTAAAAATTTCTCAATTGGTGGATAAAGATAATAGGTTATAAGATCTTGAAAATTATTTTATAAAATCAAAAAATCATGCATGGATAAAAAATAAACTAGCTAATGGGGGATTGGGAAGCTAGGCTGAGATCAGATTAGGATGTGAAGAACTCCCTAAACATGAATTGTTTAGATATAGAGGTGAGACTGAAAATTGAGAATTTATACATGATATCACTTCCCATATATCTAAAAGAACAGAATATTCCACTTTATTTTGTATTGAGTATCATGATTACATAATTTACATGTGATCATTTTTTAATAAAATAGAATCCTCTTCTAAGAGTAAGGAATCCCATAACACAGAAAAGGTTTTATATTCTAATGATGTTTTAAGTACTGGTATAGGTCTCAAACAAATTTCTTGTAAATTATGGGTTTAAATAATGCTATAAAATCCACCACATCATGGTATTTTGTAAAAAGAATCATGAAGAATAATTTCCCTTAAATAATCCATAAGAGTGTTGTTGTCTTTCAAAAGTAGAAATGATTACAATATGAGAATACATAATATATTACAACAAAAAATAAAAGAATAATTTTTATTGTATTTTTTGGGTGTTTCTAAAAGTTTTTACATGAAGCTTTGGAACATTGAGATTACATGACGATTAATAAAAGTAACATAAAACATGAATTGAGGGGAAAAAGCTAAAGAAATTAGAAAAACTTTATTAGTAAATACAAATTCATAGAAAATGAATCTCTCTACAAAGAATATATTTTAAATCTATGACGTTTTTTTTTGAGTGGAGAAATATAAGTATTCACTATTAGGGTGAAGGATGGTATGTATCTAGTAAGAAAAAATATTCTGATTATTATAAGAGAATACCACAACAAAAGGAATGGAAGGTGAGAGAAGAATGTGACATGTCAGTCGTGAGATTTGAGTAGAACAAGAAGATTATTAAACCAACTTTCACCAAGAATAAAAATGATATATCCTCTCATATATCAAAGGTAGAGAGAAATGTGTCAAGAAAATCACTATCCCCTATAATAAATTAGACTCAATTTGAAGAATCACAACAACAAAATGTGTTTATACAAAATATATATTAAAGTGGAAGAAATAGGTTCAGTTGTTTTTGTTGGTGTAATGAAACATATGGATATAAATCCTAATTTTTTGGTATAACATGTAATATCTATAAAATAGGAACGAAATAAGGGGGTTCATGGTGAACAAACGATAATATACTTTCATAGAACGAATGTTGTGAGCAGAAATTCATCCAAGATAACAAGAAAGAATATATATAATGGATTAAAAAAGTTTGTGGAATATGTAAACTTAGGGCTCATAAAGTTACGAAATGCATGATAATACTGCCAATATATATTCCCTATTCTAAAAAAGGGAATATTCTACAATGTAAAAATAGTGGAAATTCATCAAAATATTATGAGAAGACATATAATTTTAAGAAAAAGTCCCTTGTTTCAGTGTAAAATCAATTGAAATTGGATATAAAATAAGGAGAAGCTGAAAAACATTTTGAATCTAAAGAAAATATAGTGTCTATACAAATTAAGGTGAAAAATTAAATTCCAAACAAATATGGTTACTTGTGTGTAAGGTGTACTAAATTGGGAAATGATCCATACAACTATATGGAGATTCTCCCAAGTTAGTGGGATCTGTTCGAAATTAAATTGAAGGAATGAGATACCTCAAGTACTAAAATGACTAAAATTTAATAATAGACTTCACACAATAGAAAGACTAATATTATGAGACAATAATGGACAAGGTTTATATAAATATATCATCCTAAATGTTACTCTTGATGAACAAGAAGGTCACTATTTAGTCCATTCTATATGAATGCCTTTGTACTAACATGCACAGAATTGAAGGAGAATGATGTATCCATTAATGGGGAGAATTTATGAAATAAAAATGTTAAATATTCACTACATAGTGAATGCATACCTTTAAAATAAATTTACAAAATTTGATGATGTGGTATGATAATCAAACTTTTATACCTTGTTCATTATTGTATTAATCATTTCAATTAAGGGGGAGTGATATATTTATTTCAAGATAAGGAAAAGGGGGAGATATTTTTCCCCACATGATCTTTATAATTATTTTGTTGAATTATGTAAATTATTTATAATTTCATTTATAAATGTGATTATTTATAATCCCTTTCAAGTGAATTGAAAAAATTAGCAAGATTTCATGTGCATAGTGTTTATGGTTTTCTTAGACATCCTTGGGTGTATCTCTCTTATTCTCTACTCAAGGTTAGCCCACATAGACTTATAGTTGATTAACTAAAGGCTTTTTTCTTATAGAACCATGTGACGACATTCCTCTCATAGATGTGATATTGAAATTTTTATAAAAGAGATGATCATTATTTTGAGAAGAAAGGTGAATTTATAAGACCCCATTTTCCATTTTCATATTTAATTACAATAAGGGGGAGGGGGATATAGAACCACATATTGACTTATGATATTCATGAATGTTGAAAAAAACAAAGGGGGATATTATTGATCCTATATTGAATATTTTTTTAATAAATCAATATGTTCTAAGGGGTGAAGTGGTGATGCATGGTGAATTTTTATGGATTAATCTAATGAAATTGGATGTCAATATTGGAAAATTCTCCTTTTGAATATGATGATTTATTATGATAATATTTAATGGTAAAGACATGTTATATGGAGTTTTCACTATTTTCACAACACCGTATAATTGATAAATATAATGTGAATATAATTGTTTTCATAAAATAAATTTGAAGGCCATTATAAATATTTTTTATTGAATATTTCAAGAGGATATGTTGAGGCTTTGAATTTGATAATAATTGGATTGGCATATTTTTTAAATAAATCGTTAAATTTCATTACATATATTATATCAACCAAAGACTTTTACATATAACATTTTATTATTTTAAACATAATTCATCATCATAGTACAATCCAATGATCATTAAGTCTAGTGGCTTGGAAGACTAGGTATATATAACACAAAACATGGGGCTAAAAAACACTTCTTTATTTAATCTCCATAATGAGCTCCTAACTTACTTTGAGCCCTTACATCTGCATAGGGTACCCTGGGGAACACATGAACAAAGGGATGACCTAAAAAGCCCAGTAAGGGAAAGAACATAAGGATACATCTCAAGCACATGAGTTAGGAGGCATGACATAATGATATCCAAAGCATAAAACTTATAAAATAATTTGATATAAGAATGGGATCATATAAATATGGAATCATATAAATGTGGTAGAATCATAAAGCATTTCTTTAGTACGGGTCAAGGTTAACCGCCAATCCCGTTTCCCATTTCAGTACGGGTCATGGCTAACCACCAATCCCATTTCACATCGCATCTCATGAGACTTAACCTTACCCAATGCATTGGAGAGCTATCTGGTTGAACCAATATCAACTTATTCATTAATATCCTTGCCACATTAATATTATTACCAAATATACAATCATACATATTCAACCATACACAAACATAAGGGTACCCATGAAAAGAATTGGGTACCACAATCATGAAATCAATCATAACCAATGGGCATATCATGAAAGTTTCCATATAAGGAAATAATTAGAAATACATGGACGTTCATTGGGTAAAATAGTCATATAACATGGTATGTGGTGTCAAACATAGGTGAAAAAATATGAGAAATGTATTTTAGAAGCATTAGCATTAAAACATTTTTGTGCGGTTTTACGGAAAATGCTATAGAGATTTTTTAAATGGTAGAGAATAAATTATTTTATATAAAACCAGAATTGAACCAAGAAGGTTTTCATAATAAAAATACAGAATTTACCAAGAAAATTGTGTCTTAAAACAAAAGATAGAGTGCACTTGAAATTGGGTAAAAGTTCGGTAAGTTCCTTTAAAACAAGTGTGCTTATTGGGAAGTATCGAAGAGAGATTCACTTATAAGCATGTAAACCCACAAAAGAGAGTGAGAGGTGGATATTGGAACATTAAATTGGAGCATATAAACAGAATGTTGAAGTTATTCATAAAATAAAAGACAACAACAAAAATAATGATAGAGTAACCCGAATGAATAAAGGAAGTTAGGGTAGAAATCATCACGGTTTATTAGCATGGTATCATGTATAATTAAGAGGGATTTATGACAGAGATAATGGGTTTATCATCACTTATAAAACATTATTTTCTTATGGGTAAAGTGTATAAATTTACCCCATCACTTGGTATTAAACATAAAGTCATAGCATAATGAATAATCTTGATTAAGAGTAAAAAGGGGAGGATCCCTTACCTTTAGTTTGTTGGTGTTCTCCACTTGATATTAGTGACCTGAATAGTCAAATTAGGTTTATTAATCAATAGTTTCATAACCTTATATACATTTAAAATATTTATTACAATCTTTTTAAGTTCATTTATACCCATTTTGATTGAATATAAGGTTCAATTTCATGGTTCGGGTCTGTTTGTTTCCTTGGTTTTAATTATCAGTTCACTTGTATTTTGGTTTGGATAAAATGTAAGATGAAAGTGGTCATCTAGAATTGATTTTATATATAATTAGTGAACATCCATAAGGTTACAAAATTCATTTGGTTAATTGGAGTGAAAGAGAACAATGACATATGACATTAATGATAAACGTTTGAATTAATTTTAGCGATTTTACCCATAATTAACTTGTTTTGTATTATTATTTGATATCATGAGTGTATAAGGATTCCAGAACCATAAATAGGATATATAACATATATAATAATCTGTTTCAACCATAACATAAATGGTTTCATGACCAGAAACAAAGATGATAAAAGAAATTGGAAACACATTATCCACGATGTCGATCAGGTATGATGTTTTAATTTTAGAACACGAGGGAGAGGAGAAGAAGCATGATGCTTGAATTTTGACATAAACATGATTAAAATCCTGAAAATATGAGATTTTGGAGCTTCCATTCCTTTTGGATAAGGTAAGTGGAAGAGGGTATAAGAAAATAAGGAAATTGAAAATAAAACAGTTGAAAATGAAAGGGGGTCCTTACCCATTGATCTCCTCTCTTTGAGATCCCTCTTAAGGCCTTTGATTTTGGCTGTTTGGTAAGACCAGCAGGCCTTGTAAGTTAGGAAGGATCTTGGGTGGATTTTTGGGAATAATTTGGGCTTGGCACAAGGCTTGAGAGGTGTGTGGGAAAGAGGTAAGGAGAGGGGGTATTTATAGTGAGGAAGGGGAGGTTTTTCCCATTTACTATTCATCAAAATTCATGTATTTTAGAAAAAATTCAAAAATTCATTCTAACCATTTTTTGACGTGTAGAATCCAAAAATGAATTCCATTTTTCAATATTAATTTTCTGAATATGATTATTTTAATATTTAATGAAAATAATAATTTATTATGAAAACCAGTTTTAAAACATTCAATAACTTATTCTAAAATACAGGTATATTGTACATCAAACATGAATATTATTTTTATACTATCATATGTGAAGCTACTATTAATTATTGTATATCACTATCCATAAGGGTATGTTACTATTCATTAGGGTAGGTTACTATTCACAAAAAATTATGTTTTCATTATTGTACTCCAAATAACTTACTGATTACAACCGTGTATGCCGGATTTTTCAAATTCCAAACATAGAAGTGTCGAACTTATGTTTAGAGGTCACTTAGCACTTAGTAGTTCATTATGTTGAGTTTTCATGTGATTTTATGTCATACTTATGAGAATATAATTTTCATTGAAAAACATTGGGTCATTATATTCTTCCCCACTTATGAAATTTTTGCCCTCGAAGCTTTCACTTCCCACATTAGAATAGATTATGGTAACTATCCCTCGTCGCATCCTCCGGTTCCCATGTTGCTTCTTCAAACTTTTGGTTTATCCATAACACTTTGACCAAATGCATTGTCTTATTTCATAGAACTTTGTCTCTATGATCTAAGATCTTTACTGGTTGTTCCTTATAAGAAAGATCATTCTCCAATGGTACCACCTCTGGATTGAGTACATGTGAGGGGTCTGGTATGTACTTTCTCAAGAAGGATAAATGTAATACATTGGGAACTTGAGATAGGTTAGGTGGGAGTGCTAGTCAGTAGGCAACCACTATGAGGAATTCAAGGATCTCAAAGGGGCCAATGTACCTTGGGATTAGCTTCACATTCTTCCCAAATTCCATGACTCTCTTCCGTGGTGATATTCAAAGAAAGACTTTATCCCCAACGTCGAACGCCCAGTCTCTTCGATGGTTGTCAGCATAGCTCTTTTGCCGAATCTGAGCAGCTTTGATTTTTTTCTGGATGACTTGGACCTTCTCTGTCATCTCTTGCACAATATCTTTTCCAAGTAGATTTCTTCCTCCAACTTCATCCCAACAGGTTGGAGTTCTACATTGCTTTCCATATAGATCTTCATGTGGAGCCATCTGAATTCTCGGGTGGAAGCTATTGTTGTATGAGAACTCAACCAATGGAAGATGTTGATCCCATCCACCTTTGAATTCTATTGAGAAGGCTCTCAGCATATCTTCAAGCATCTGAATAGTCCTTTCATATTTTCCATCAGTTTGGGGGTGATAGGCCGTGCTGAAATTTAATTTCGTCCCCAAAGCATGTTGAAGACTCTTCCAAAATTTAGATGTGAACCTTGGATCACGATCAAAGACAATTGAGAGTGGAACTCCATGCAGTCTCAACACATCCTTCACGTACATTTTTGAAAGTTATTCAAGTGAGAGGTCTTCCTGAATAGAAATAAAATCGGTGGTCTTGGTGAGTCGGTCAACCACAACCCATATCGCATTATTTCCCTTCGAAGTCTCCGAGAGACCCCTGACAAAGTTCATTGCGATATTCTCCCATTTCAACATGGGTATAGGAAATGGTTGCCTCATCCCTTTGGAATTTTTTCTCTCTTCCTTAACTTGCTGACATACCAAGTACCTTGATATATATTCTTCAATCTCCTTCTTCATGTTGTCCCACCAGAAGGGTTCACGGATATCATGATACATATTGGTACTTCCCAGATGGAAAGATAATGTTGAGCTTTGTGAATTTTCCAATAGCTCTTTCTTTATCTCAGGTGATGAAGGCACACAAACCTGGATTCCAAACCAAATCACACCATCATCATTGATATGGAACTCTTGCAGCTTCCTTTCCTTTACTACATTGAACTTCTTTTGTAACTCCACATCATCCCTTTGTGCTTACTTAATCTTCTCTTGGATGGATGGTTGTCAAATCATTTGGGAAAGGTAGTATGTATCCCCTTCCCTTATGATTTCTAAATCCATCTAGTTCGTATCCAAAAAGATAGGGTCTTTCTCAATCTATAACATGGATAGAGTAGCAGGTTCTTTTCTACTTAGAGCATCAGCTACCTTGTTCGCCTTTTCAGGATGGTAGTGAATAGAGCAATTGTAATCCTTCATTAGCTTTAACAATCTACTTTGACGCACGATGAGATCCTATTTTGTGAATATATACTTTAGGCTCTTGTGGTCAGTTTATATATCACACTTCTCACCAAAAAAGTATTGAAACCAAACTTTCAATGAAAAAATCACGGCCGCCAGCTCTAGATCATGCGTCGGGTAGTTCTGATCATGGATCATCAACTACCGTGAGGCATAGGCTATTACATTATCATTTTTCATGAGTACACAACCCAAGACTTTCATTGAAGCATCGTAGTATATCCCAAATATTTCTCCACTTTTTGGTAATGTGAGTACAGGTTCAGTGATCAGCCTTCTCTTTAGCTCCTTGAAGCTTACCTCACATTCTTCAGTCCAAACTAACTTTACCCCCTTCTGTGTCAGCTTGGTCATTGGGTTTGACAATCATGAAAAGTTATTCACAAATTGTCTATAATAACCTGCTAGACCCAAAATCTGCGGATCTCTACTACAGAAGTTTTCCTGGTCTACTCTTCAATTGCCATTTTCTTAGAAGGGTCCACAGATATCCCTTTGCTAGTGATAGCATGCCCCAGGAATGATATTTCTTCCATCCAGAACTCACATTTACTGTACTTTTCATACAAACTCCCTCTTCTAAAAGTATTTAACACAATTTTTAAATGCTCCTAATGTTCCTCCTTTCTATTGGACTATATCATAATATCATCAATAAATAATACCAAAAATTTGTCAAGGTAGTCTCTAAAGACTTTATACATTAAATCAATGAAAATTTCTGAATCATTAGCGAGTCTGATGGGCATCACTATGAACTCATAGTGTCCATACCTTGTTCGAAAGGTAGTCTTGGGTATATCTTCCGTCCACACCTTTAGTTGGTGATATCCTGACCGAAGGTCCACCTTAGAGAAATAACTGGCCCCACAAAGCTGATCGAACAAGTCATCTATCTGTGGAAGTAGATACTTGTTCATTATCATGATTTTATTGAGCTCATGATAATCAATGCAAATGTGCATTGATCCATCCTTCTTCTTGACGAAGTGGACTGGAGCACCACATGGTGAAGCACTCGGGTGTATAAAACCTTTCTCCATATTCTCCTGTAACTGCTTCGTCAGCTTTTCCAACTCTACAGTGGCCATTCTGTAAGGTGTCTTTGAGATAGATAGATATCTAGGCATAAGTTCAATTGATAACTCAACCTCTCGGTTTGAAGGAAGACCAGGAAACTCTTTAGGAAATATGTCAGTGTAATCCCTCACAATAGGCATGTCTTCAAGCGTGATTCTCTCCTTTGTCTCGATCATTTGAGCAAGATATGCTTGCTCATAAGTCAACAATATCCACACATGAGAAAAAGATTCTAATTGAGAGTCATGTTCCTCCTTACATTTGTGAAGAATCGGAGGATGCTTCAAGATGTGAAATGTGATTTCCCTTTCCTGAGAGTTGATGTTGGATTTTTATAAAGATAGCCAATCCATGCCAAAGATTGAGTCAAACTCCACTAAAGGAAGTATGATGAGATTCTATGGGAGGTTTAGTCCACAAACATTAACCGGGGGGAGTTATAAACCATAGATGCAGTGATCGCCCCATTTTCTGTTTTCACAGATAACTTTTCCTCCAAATTTTGAGGTGGTGTTAGAATAGTTCTACTAAACTTGCAAGATATGAAAGAATGCATAGAACCAGAATCAACTAGTGTGTATTCTACTCTTGAATTAATAACTACTGTACCTATCACCACATCGTTGTTCGGCTCCACCTTAGCAGTAGTGATAGCATAATCCCTTGTTTCCTTGGAGGTTTTTGTTGATTGCCTCTGAAAACCCTCGTCATAGGGAAATTGTTCGCATAATGTCCAATATCCTTGCAGTTGAAACACTGCACTATAGGATGAGATTTATTCTGAACCGTACTTTCTTCTTCAACATTAGCCAGATTTTTCATATCCCTTCAGCAGTTCTTGGCTAGATGACCAAACGTTCCGCATTTGATTCAATTCTTGGTTCCCATGAGATAGTCACCAGGATGCTTCTTCCCACAATTTTTGAAAAGGGGAAAGTGAGGCTTCTTTCTATCATGGGATTTTTTTGATGAAACACCCATGTTGTTCACCATTTTATGCTTCTTTTCGCTAGGCCCTTGAGCCCACTGAGAGTCTCCAATCTCCATTTCCACCTTGATGGAATAACAGACAATATCCTCATAACGTTCAAAGTCTCTAATTGGAAACACTTTTCGTAGACTCAGTTTTAGTCCGCTAAAGAAGCGATCCACCTTGATTTTGGTGTTCGTGAAAATGCCAGAGGCGTACCATGCAAGCCTTGTAAAGTTTGCTTCATACACCCTGATGGACTCATATTCCTTCTTCCTGAGTACTAGGAACTCTCGTTCCATCTTGAGATGAAGTGTTCGAGGAAAATATATGTTGAAAAACATCATCTTGAATTCCTCCCAATCCATGGAATCAATTTCCTCTTGGGAATTTGTATTCTTGATCAGTGTCCACCACCGATTAGATTCCCCATCAAAATGATAGACCACCAGTACAACCTTCTCTTCTTCCGAGCACTTCAGAATAGAGAAAATATTTTCAATGGAGTTAATCCATTGTTCTGCAAGGAGGGGATCAGAAGACCCGCTAATCATGGGAGTCCTTTGCTGAATGAAGGATTCTACGACAACATTCTCTTTCCATGGATGAGGAGGGAGTTCCACCTGATTGAATTTATTATTCATAACTTGATCCAGCTGAACAAGTACTGTCAGGAAGTTTTGAGCACACACTCCTGTCATATTAGGCACATCATTAGGGTAATCTTCACATAGCCTATCACATTGGTTGTTGGAATGTGTTCTTCTATTTATCACAATTAACTAAGAAAAATAACGTATAATTAGAGGTCTTGAATACTTATTTATTGAGCATAAAAGGAAAATTTCAACATAAATGGATAAAATTATAAGGAATAAGTACATACTAACTTGTGATTCCTTAGGATAAAACCTAGGTTATCCTCGATATATTTCATGACGTATATTTTTATGGGATTTTTTTCCCTTAATAATGGTTTGTACCGAGCTCATGAATCTACCAAAGCATATCCCCCGGGAGTGTTGTAACCAAGAGTTCAGCAAGGCCCATTGTCGTGCACCAGTTCACATTCGAGTCTAGCTCAAAGCATTGTTTTTGGGTTTTACCTCAAGATATATCTGTCCCAGAGCAACCTCTACCTACTTGTATCTAGACAGGGATGTATTTTCTTGATAAACCACTTACTCTATACTCCCCAAAATTTAGGACTATTTTCTTAGACTTAGTCTCATCCTTAAGGTTCTCACTAAGTTTCTCTATTCCTAATATCCAAAAATAACTATACCATCCTCTGGTACCAACTATATCAACCCAAGCCTTTTACATATAATATTTTATGATTTTAAACATAATTCATCATCAGATTACAAGCCAAGGATCGTTAAGTCTAGTGTCATGGAAGACTAGGTTTATATAACACAAAACATGGGGCTAATAAACACTTCTTTATTTCATCTCTATAATGAGA
Source organism: Viscum album (assembly GCA_963277665.1). Lineage (NCBI taxonomy): Eukaryota > Viridiplantae > Streptophyta > Magnoliopsida > Santalales > Viscaceae > Viscum > Viscum album. The sequence goes on from OY728121.1 coordinate 1,252,969,554, forward strand.
TCCTAACTTCCATTAAACCCTTACATCTTCATAGGGTACCCTGGGGAACACATGAACAAAGGGATGAGCTAAAAAGCCTAGTAAGGGAAGGAACATAAGGATACATCTCAAGCACATGAGTTTGGAGGCATGACATAATGATATCCAAAGCATAAAACTTATAAAATAATTTTATATAATCATGGGATCATATAAACATGGAATCATATAAATGTGGCAGAATCATAAAGCATTTCTTCAGTACGGGACAAGGCTAACTGCCAATCCCAATTCCCATTTCAGTACGGGTCAAGGCTAACAACCAATCCCGTTTCACATCGCATATTATGAGACTTAACCTTACCCAATGCATTGGAGCGCTATCTGGGCACCCCCATCTAAACGTATTCATGAATATCCTTGCCACGCAAATATTCTTACCAAATATACAATCACACTTATCCCACCATACAGAAACATAAGGGTACCCATGAAAAGAATTGGGTACCACAATCATGACATCAATCATAACCCATGAGCATATCATGAAAGTTTCCATATAAGAAAATAATTAGAAATACATGGACATTCATAGGGTAAAATAGTCATATAACATGGTAAGTGGTGTCAAACATAGGTGACAACATATGAGAAATGTATTTTAGAAGCATTAGCATTAAAAAATTTTTTTGCGGTTTTACGGAAAATACTATAGAGGTTTTTAAATAGTAGAGAAGACATTCTTTTATATAAAACCAGAATTGAACCAAGAAGTTTTTCATAATAAAAATACAGAATTTACATAGATAATGGTGTCGTAAAAGAGAAGATTGAGTGCACTTGAAATTGGGTAAATGTTCGGGAAGTTCATTTAAAACAAGTGTGCTTATTGGGAAGTATCGAAGAGAGATTCACTTATAAGCATGTAAAACCAAGAAATAGAGTGATATGTGGATCATGGAACATGATATTGGAGCATATAAACAGAATTTTGATATTACACATAAAATAAAATACAACAACAAAAAGAATGATAGAGCAACCCGAATGAATAAAGGAAGTTCGGGTAGAATCCATCATGGTTTATTGGCATGGTATCATGTATAATTAAGAGTTCTTGATGAGAGAGATAAGGGGTTTATCATCACTTATAAAACATTAAGACAGTATGGGTAAAGTGTATAATTGTACCCCGTCACTTGGTATTACACATAAATTCATAGAAAAGAGAACAATCTTGATTAAGAGTAAAAAGTGGAGGATCCCTTACCTTAAGTCTGTTGGTGTTCTCCACTTGATATTAATGACCTGAATAATTAGGTTTATTAATAAATAGTTCCAGAACCTTATATACATGTAAAATATTTATTATAACCTTTTTAAGTTCATTTATACCCATTTTGATTGATTATACATTTCAATTTCATGGTTCGGGACCGTTTGTTTCCTTGGTTTTAATGATCAGTTCACTTGTATTTATGTTCAGATAAAATGTAAGATGAAATTGGTTATCCATAATTGATGTTATATATCATTAGTGAACATCCATAAGGTTTCAAAATTTATTTGTTTAATTGGAGTGAAAGAGAACCATGACATAAGACATTAATGATAAACGCTTGAATTAATTTTAGCGATTTTACTCATAATTAACTTGTTTTGTATTATTATATGATATCATGAGTGTATAAGGAATACAGAACCATAAATAGGATATATAAAATTTATAATAATCTGGTTTAACCATAACATAAATGGTTTCATGACCAGAAAAAAATATGATAAATAAGTTGAAAACACATTATCCACGATCTCGATCACGAAAGATGTTTTAATTTTAGAACGTGAGGGAGAGGAGAACAAGCATGATGCTTGAATCTTTACATAAACATGATTAACATCCAGAATATATGAGATTATGGAGCTTCAATGCCTTTTTGATAAGGTATGGGGGAAGAGGGTATAATAAAAGAAGGAAATTGAAAACAGAATACTTGAAAATGAAATGGGATCCCTACCCATTGATCTCCTCTCTTTGAGATCCCTCTTAAGGATTTTGATTTTGGCCTTTTGGTAAGACCAGCAGGTCTTGGACGTGGGTAAGGAGCTTGGGAAAATTTTTGGGCAGAATTTGGGCTAGGCACAAGGCTTGAGAGGTGTGTGGGAATGAGGTAAGGAGGGGGGGTATTTATAGTGAGGGAGGGGAGGTTTTCCCATTATTTTAAGTATTAGTTTATTATTTAAGGCCAAGACTATGAATAATTGAGCATTATAATAAAATATAATAAAATAATCAGGGATAATTCGGTATTGTCATCTTACATTATCCATACATCATCTATGATGTAGTATTTAGCATTTATTGTAATTTATCTCATTTACTATTCATTAAAAATTCAAGTATTTCAGAAAAAATCCAAAAAATCACCCTAACCATTTTTCAATGTGTAGAATCCAAAAATAAATTCCAGTTTTCAAAAACAATTTTCTAAATATGATTATTATAATATTTAATTGAAATAATAATTTAGTATGAAAACCAGTTTTAAAACATTCATTAACTTATTCAAAAATTCAGATATATTGTACTTCAAACATGAATATTATTTTTATACTATCATAGGTGATGTTACTATTCATTAAGGTATATCACTATTCATAAGGGTATGTTGTTATTAATTAGGGTAGGTTAATATTCACCAAAAATTATGTTTTTCTTATCGGGATCCAAATAACTTACTGATTACAACCGTGTGTGCCAGATTTTTGAAATTCCAAACACAGAAGTGTCAAACTTATGTTTAGAGGTTCCTTATCACATAGTAGGTCATTATGTAGAGTTTTCATGCGATTTTATGACATACTTATGAGAAGGTAATTTTCATGGAAAAATATTGGGTTGTTACAGAGATTATTTTGAAGTTAATTTTAGTAGGCCTCATATTAAAAAATATGATCCAACCCACAAACTACCAAGGCCACTCAACTAGGGGAAAATGTGAAAGATAGAGTTCAACTACACCCAAAGAAGAATCTATGTTCAATCAGGTGGGGGGAAAGATCCATAATTCCCTCCATGTGTAGGGGGGACTGTGTGTAAGTCCCGTAGAGTAGGTGCACCCATAGTTATGCATAGTTGTGCCAGAAGCCTATAGGGATGAGGCCAGTTGGTGGGTTGTTGCAGGTGGAATGGGTGCAAAACGTCATAGTTGGTTCGACCAAATGGTTTTCATGAATATTCTTATATATATGTGCAAAGCACAGTGGAATTTTCAACGTTTTACGTGAAGATCTGGGAACTATTACGACATATTTTTTTTCATAACATGGGCCTTTAGCTGCGATGAATATGATATGTGTGTTCAAATACCATTCCACCTATTCCAAATAATCTATCGTAAAACTCTTTCATAGTTATTTTTGAAACATCCATGCATTCAAAAAGTTCCATCATCATCAACCACTCAACAGGGACTGTCAGCACTAGCTCGCAATAACTGACCACCATAATACATCGATTCATAGTTCAATTAAACCAAATCAAGGAATGTATATTCATCTTTTATGAAAACTGATATGTTCAAAGAAAAAATAAAAGACAAGAAGGGGTCGTCGGACCCTTTAACATGAACCAATGACAATATAATTTTTCTATTGGTTAATAATCTTAACACAATGTGATAGAATGGAAATGATCAATGATGCATCACGTGTAGAAAATAATATCATGTGAAACACTGAGGCATGGAATGATCAAGAAAAGATATCCCATGATGAATGATCACCTAGAAAATGCATAAATAAGCTAATATTTTCAGCATTAAAGAGATCCCAAGAACATCTAGGGTTTGATGGAGGGCTCAGAATGAAAGTATTTGTGCAGGATTGGCAGTGTATCCACCTTTATAAAGTTTGAGGCTTGTATAAGTGAACTACTACTACTGTCATTGAGAATATTTGTGTGTGCTATAAAAATAGAGCCATCGAATGAACCATTCACATAAAGGATAGTGATTTCACACATGATTCAATATCAAGAATATTATTTCATGAACCACCCTAGTTTTAAAAATAATTGATGTAGAATCTCAAATGATAATTCATACTTGGATCATGTGAAGTATGGAAACCCATAAGACACGGGTCTTGCAAAAAGAAAGAAACACATGGGAACACCACCAACATCACAAAAAAAATATTAATGTGTCTTTTGATCTTGTGAATGTCTTTTTGGAGAGAATAGTATGATTAATTCATTAAAATTAGAAAAGTATGTTTGATCTTATCTTCTGAAAGAGAAACTATATACATTAATCTTGACTAAAAAAGGAATTCATGGAAAACCACTATCATGTGAAGGAGACATTGAGAAAAAAATTTCTCATTAAGGAGTATCCTATGAGACAACTGATCTTATGAAGACATTTTAGAAGGAAAATTCATGAAAACCCATTTTCTTACAAAATTAAAATTGGGGAACCCGTATACAATCCAAGTATCATGAAGGAGTTGAGGAGATACCACAAACAATACACATTTCATAGGACTCACTTTTTCATGGTCAGTGCGATTGATGAAGATAAATTTGTGCGAACATTGTATGATCATGTGAATGAGGAATTAATATTGAAATATATCTTCATTTGAATAAGGATAGGCACCTGCAATCCTCTTAAGCTTTCACAATAACATGTGTTCATATAGAAAGAGTGTAAGCCACACATGGATAATGAAAAGGCAATGAACATTTCATTCACTTCTCCAAAACATGGATAGGTCTTGATCTTATTATGAATTAGTGAATTGTCATGTTATGTGAAAAAACTATGTATATAGTATGATAAAATATGTGTGAAAAAAGAAATAAATATTATTTTAACACCCACACCCATTTGTGAAATATTTTCATGGGATCATGCATCTATGAATATAAAAGGTGGTCAATAAAAGAATTATCCATTATAGACACACACACATGTGATTCACATTACTATGATCATTAATACACATGAAAATGAAAAGATACCGAAAACATAATAATAAACATCACAATTTAATGTGTCAAGGATTTGGATTCCATAAAATCCTTGGATAAAATGTTTTTAATTTGAGACTAAATCCTGAAAATATAATAGAATATCTTATGTATGAGTTGGGAGTGTTTTAGGATTCAAGAATATAGATTGATCTAACATTGGAAAAGATTTATATTTAATATAATATTCATGAATAACTTGTGTGAATTTCTTTCACACAAGTTAGTGAGGCTGAGACTTCATCATCAGAAGGAATCAGAGCCAGTGCATTTGTTTCACTAAGGAAACTGACCAAATATAAGTGATCAGAGATTTGCATGAAATACCAAAAAGATTTTAAATTATTTATGGAGATTAAATGGTCATGTGTGGTATAGAAATATTATGATGTATGATTATTAGATAATCCTAAAGTGGATTATTACTTTAATAAAGGAGGTAGTAACTCATGTGGATTACAGAGTAATAAGTTTCTTGTATGAATTCGGAGTAGAAGTATCTAGTACGGATTCCTAACCAGGCCAGTTTGGACTCCAGCAATGTTGTGGGATATAGTATAAAGAACATATTATGGGAATTTATGATAGATACAGTGCTACTTTGTATTGACCATTGTAACTGAATTATGATTATAGTGAAAAATCCATGTTCGGGAGAATAACCAACACAAAAGGATTAATTATTTGTACCAAACCTTATAAATATCATGTGTTTTTATGTATATTATTATTTATTCATATATAGTTTAGATATCACTGTGTGGATTGAGAACCATAACAATTTCATTCTTTTTAATTCGAAATAAATAATTCATAAAAAGTAAATCACTGATTCACCCCCCTCACTGGTCAATCCAGCCTGCTTAAATACAAAATAATTTTCCTTTATATTCAAAATTGATTATGTAAAGTTATTTTTAACCATATTATTGTTTCATTTTTATGTTTTAAAAAGTAATTTTTTCACTGTTTACCATGGGGTAATATTTGAATTTTTATAAAAGTGGGAAAATAATCCTTTTGATCACTTAACAAATGAATATATTTTCTTATCATCTTGAAAATTATATTTTACAATGCATACTTCACTAGTTTCCATATTTTTAAAAACAAAATAATATTCAAATTTTTCTAGATAATTTTATTTTTTAAAAGTTACCAAAAGAAAAGGTTCATTTATATTTTTTTAAAAGCATATTTCAAATTCTACTACAAAATTATTTTTTAATATATGTTAACATTAATTAAGGAATCCTATGATTCACAAGGAATATTATATAATGACACCATAAAATTTCGTTCTATTTGATTCTTATTATGATGATTTTTTAAGGATGTTTTCATGAAACCAATTTTTCTCCCATGGATTAAATAAGATATAGTGAAATGATGAGTGTTTTTATAAACTAATGGAACATATATATACGGTTTTGATAAGTGATGAGTGGGAAAAAAATTATATATACCCCTAATGAACTTGTTAAAGATTGATATATTATAAAATTATATGAAAGGGACTTGGGAGTGAATCAAATCTAATATGGGATGCTATACACCATAAAAGAAAGTTGAATGGGGAGTGAACCCAATACACTATGGGACTCTATCCACTATGTTATTATTGTTATAGTAGTGAACCTTAAGTGATGAAATTATATTATATAAATATAATTGTTCTAAATTACTATTAAATTATCATTATAATTATGATATTCTCTTTTGGATCATTATTTATTATTAGTGATTTCTCATTCTAATGAATTATACCTTTTTTTATGAAAATTTTTAATGCCACAAATAATGATTTATGATATATGGTTTCTTAGGTATTTATTTCCTAAGTTGAGTCCAAGATCTCATACCCTTATGATCATCTTATGATCTCTTATAATATTTTATTGATTTCTCCCATACATACCGTTATCAAGAATCTAAGTTAACCCTTTCCTATGAATCGATTTTCCCTAGGTGATGAAGAAAGGTATTATGTAGGTTATATATAATAAGGTTATTATGTGAGAATAAAATTATAGTAGATGTTGAATATTATTCATAAAATAATATTATTATTTTTATATTCTCAAAATACATTAAACCTTTATAGTTATTGGAAAAATATTATTATTTAATATAATATTTCTTCATCTAAAATGTTGAAATATGTATGTAAGTTTTTCTAGGGTCACCTTAGTTGGTATTAGATTCAGGGTTAGTTATTTTTGAAGATTGTTTGATGATGAATATGAGGATATAAATACAACCAATTGTGAACGTAATGTGATCTATGATGAACCAAAATATTCAATGGTTGATAATAATCTGTCATAATTTAGGATATCATAGGAATGATTGAAATGATTCTAGGATCTCTCTAACTAATTAATGATGAATGATTATTACAAAATTATTTTGGTTTTAGTAAATGGATATAATTTGGAGGAATAATGTTAAAAACAAATGTGATTAATAATATAATTATTTTACTCATGATAGTTTGAATTGAATAGGGTCTACAATACAAAATATTTTTTTATGTCAATGTGTCAGGAAAAGAGAAAGCTCCAGTAGGGAATTACAAACATGGAATTTTTTAAAAAATTATGATAAATCAAATATGTACATTATTCAATAATTTAGTGACCAACGAAATTGAATGAAATATTAATTGTCATTATAACACTAGAAAAAATGCAGGATCGTCCAAAAAAATTATTTTTAATATAAGAAATTAGATATTTACATTGCATTGAATTATTTCATTGATGATGAATTTAAAAATTAATATACATCATACCTTAAATATGTCATGGGAATCAAGAGTCACTACTGGAAAATGGACCTATACCCATGGTTTTGGGGAAAACCGTAGGGATAGGTCACCCTATCCCCACGGTTTTGGGAAAACTGTGGGTATAATCATTTTTTGATAGCTTATGCCCACGGTTTCCCCAAACCGGGGGCATGGGCTACCCTATACCCACAGTTTTCTCCAAACCATGGGTATAGGGAATCAAAAAATGCCTATACTCAAGGTTTTTCCAAAACTGTGGAGATAGGGTGCCATATTCCCACGGTTTTCCCAAAACCGTGGGTATAGTCATCGAATAAAAAAACCTATACCCATGGTTTTGACAAACCGTGGGTATAGGTTTCCCATGTTTGCATGGGAAATTTATTGTTTCTGTGGGAACAAAAAAAATGGTGGGAGTTCTATACCCACAGTTTATTCCTCTATACCCACGGTTTAAATAAATCTATTTAATAATATATATATATATATATATATATATATATATATACATACGGTGATGGGGTAGTGGTAAGGATGCTCGTGGATAGTGAAGTGGTCACGAGATCGAATCCCAAGGGCCGCTATTTTGTAAAATATGCTATACCCATGGTTTCCAAACCGTGGGTATAGAGTTATGACATGGCGGCAAAACCTATACCCACGGTTTTTCCAAACCATGAGTATAGGTCATGGACCTATACCGACGCCACCAATGACCACGGTTCCCTTAACCGTGGGTATAGCCTATACCCATGGTTTAGGGGTCTGTACCCACAGTTTTGAACCATGGGTATAGGATCATTTTCTAGTAGTGAGTAGATTCCCTTTAGTAGTTATCCAAATATGTACTTCAAAACTCTACGAATTTCCACTTGAATCTCTAAGTGATATCAAGGAATTCCTTAATGCTTTCATCACTCATCCTTGATCTCCACAAGAGTCACATCCAATAATAATTCTCTTAAAACTATCTAGAAAAAAGATCATTGGTGGCGTATGATCACTCTTTATTCTTGATAGAATTATTGGTGAGGTGATCTCTAGGAATTTATAGAATTTTATAAAGTCATTGTGTACAAAAAACCTAATGGATAATGTTTTGTTTAAAAATAATATAATTTGGTTTATATGGTGATAGGGTTATAAAATAGTAATTATACTATTGCCACTGTTATTTACTTAATACCAATGGATCTTCATGTTTATAATATAATTTTTTTTATTATTATATCTTGAAAAGTGAAAAATGATTGAATTAATTAAATAATGTTTCTTGAATAAATTAATTAAAATAATTAAAATAATATTTAATATGTTTTATTTCTCACATTACTTGTGAACAAGGTATATCATTCCATTAAAATATTTATCGGAATATGAATAATTAAAATTTATTTAATAATAAAAAATTTCAATATTATTCACTAATAAATAATTAAAAATTATATTCACTAAATCAAAAATAAATATTTATTTAATATTCTTCTGATAAAATATCCTCTCAAATTACTTTTGATAGAATATATTCAATCAAAAAAATATGATCAATTATTAAAACATATATAGGAAAAATATTTAATCAAAATTTTAAATGAAAAATAATATTATTATTTAACTTTGAGTTTGGATACCCTTAGTGTGCGACCATTTAAGCCCCATTCTCTCTAGAATTAGGTAGATTACCCCAAAATGGAATTTAAACATCTAGTAACTTGTCATTACACCTATAGATAATTAAGTTAATGTATCAATGACATAAATCCTAATATTAATTCTTAATGTGTAATATAATTAATTTATCATGATACTTCATTTCAAACAGGTTGCATGATTGTGTCAATGACCTATGTTCTTGATGTCCCCTTATTTGATTTTCTAGAAATAAACTTTCCCATTGAAAACCATGAAGAAGGATTTATTGAGGATATTTTATTCCATAAAAGTTTTAGTGATATAAAATTATATTAATGAATATAAGGGGAAAATACTTTATTGAATTATTCATTAATAACATATTACTCGTGATGCACCCAATGTATCCTACCTCACAATGGACATATGTCATCACTATTTTTTCTCAATACATGAGAGCACAAAAATAATAGTATAAATTAATAATAATATTAAAGTATAAGGATCAATACACACATATATATATAGGAATCTCCAATGACACATATAAATGAGGATTTCTTACTAGGAGGTCATTTTCTCTTAATCTCATGCACTGGAAATTACAAAGGGCGTACACCTTGAGAAAGTGCCGAAAAGTCCTACAAGACTACATCCCTCATATACTAAATCATTTTATTTTCCATTAAAATTATTTCATCCAAATAAAAAAATTATAATTTTATAGGGAACATATGGGTTCTCATTATAGCATGGAACGGTTATAGCCGTTTGGTGTGATAATTACCCGTAGGAAATTATCACATACTATATCACATAGAAGAAAAATTATTATGTTATAAGAAGTTTATTAATATTATATACAATGAAAATTAGTAGTAATAAATTACATATATTAGGGTTATATGAATACAAATACAATAGACTCCCAATTTCACTAGATCCAACAACTGATAAAATTAATTCTCTTAGCTCTCACATTATATTCGTACTTCTATTGAGATGAGGCTTTAGTCAAGGAGTCTTCCACATTTTATTACGTGGAAACTATGCTTTTTGAAACATAAACCCACTATGAAAACTCCTTCAAGTGGTGATACTTACAATGTATGTGTTTTGTTTATTGGTGTATTCATTTCTCTTTTTCAAGAGAAACCACAATGGTATTATCACAATATAATTTGAAATAGTCATTACTATTATGTACCACATCAACATCCCAGAAAAATTTTCATATCCAAATTTATTATTTGGATACATAAAAAATACACTTTATAATTGGATTCTACTATAGAATTAGTGATAAATTATACTTTGACCTATTTTTTATCACAAACCCTCTGTTGAGAATGAATACATATCATGATTGTGACTTCATATCAGTATGGTCAACTTGAAAACTTGAATCGGTGTGATCCCTCATTACTAATTCATTTTCAATGAAATAATTAAATAGAGAAAAAATAGTAATCTATTTGTAACACCCCAATATTTTATAATATTTTTATTTTTAAATAATTTTAATTTCAATAATAGGTTACATTAAAAATAACACCGAGTTTAAAAGAAATGTGATCCGCTATAAAAATATTATGTATACATGACCAATATAAACAAGATATTAAAATTAGTGTTTATGAATATTAAAAAATAATTTACCAATAAATCATGGTCTATACATATACAAATTTAATTCATTAATTATCAATTTACTAATAATCTAAGTAAAAGTTATTTGAAGTAGAAAGATATTTTATAAAGAATAACATTTTTATGTGGGTAATGAGTTTCTTTAAAAAATTAAATTGATCACTATTTTTGAATTATTTTAATGAAATGTATATATTATATAATTAGTGAATTATTTTAACATTCATCTAGAGTATTTACTATGCATGGGATAATAATAAACCATTTTTTCTCAAAAACACATTTTTCTAAAAACTATACTTCATTGTGTTTTATGAATTTAAATTTATTTATAACACTTAAATATTTAATCATTAAAATGGATACAATATTTCGAATCAAGATTTCAAATTTTTTAAATGATCCCCTTTTATTTTAGTCCATTTCCAATAATAACTATGGTAAAACTTATCATCTCGGTGAAGGATAATGCAAGGTAACCTAGGTTAAAAATAAGTGATATGGTCTCTATTTCTCATATTTATTCTTATTTAGAAAAGGAAATTAAATCATTATCACATTAATCCTAAAATATAGATATTTAAAGAACACATTTCCCCAAAAATGACCTATATAATATTTAGAGAAATGAAAAATATAAAATGGACCACTCTTACTTTTAAACATATCTTGAGAGTTTACATAAAAATAAAATAAAGTTATGAAAGAATAATAATAGTTTTTGGAATAATGAAATTAGTTTCTTGATTTTAATTTATTTATGATTTTTAGTGGTAATATAATTAACTTAAATACTTATAAAATATAGATATAGTATTTATTAAATTAATGGGAAAATAAAATAAATGATTTAAAAAATATTTAGAGTAATCATATTTGGGAGAATTATTTTTCTCTTTCATGTTTTTAGATAAAATTAACATATTATGGATTAATGAAAGGTTAATATTAAAATTACACATTTTCCTTGATGAATTTTCAGTAAAATTGAATAAATAGTTTCATAAATGATATTAATGAAATTTTATGAAAATAATATGTTATTAAATTATCTATAAATCATATTAATATTGAAATATGAAATGGGGAGTAATATAGGTTCCAAAATTTCATCTCTTGGAATTTTATTATCCATTTTTTCCTTTATAATTTAAATTATAACCCTTTAATGTTTGAAAATTCATTCTCAGAGTTAATATTTAATTTAGGTAAAGAGGGTGTTTAACCAAAAAAATATAAGGTTTAAAATGACCCAAAAGAATATATGAATTTCATTGGATGATAATAAGCTGACAATACACTATTTTTCATGAAATTTATGGTCATTTGTGGGAATTTTTCTATGTGATTAAATTTCTAAATTTTATTCTTTTTACTAATTTCAAGGGTGTCATTTCCTTTCATTATAAAAAAACAACACATACCTCTTTTCTTCACCCCACATTGAGACATCTAGTTCATAAAACACTGAATAACTATATTATAAACTTCCTTATCCACATTTTAGAGTTTTTTCCATTCCCAAAATACAATACTAATGTTCCTTAAGAGTAAATATAATGGAGTTCTTTCAAAAAATTATTAATCACCTTAATCGATCACTTTATTTATAATTATTCTTTTTAATCTTCTAAATATAATGTATTTATCATAAAATAACAACTTAAGTATCATAAATATATTGAAATGTTATTATGAGTATGAAACCACCATTATCCACCCTCTTTTCCATCAAATGGAAAGTAAAATTATCACTAGTGTCTATGTATGTATTACCATTTCCACATAGAGATATAGTTTATTTTCCATCACCAAATTTTATGGAAGGGTTTTATTATGGTTTTAATGTATTTATATGATATTTATGGAATAAATATGCTTATATGTTTATAATGTCATTTCTACCTTATAAATTCCCCAACACAAGTAGAATAGAGTCGATGGTTACTTCATTACATTAGCACTAGATACAATGTATTGTGTCCCAAAGGACTAAATAGTTTAGTTTCCTTGATAAAAATGATACATACTTAAAATTAAAATTTAATTTTAAAACATAAAATACAAAAAGTATTTTCTTTCAGAATTTGATTATTCCACTTATCATAATCCTACATATCTATTACATAGAAATCCCTAGTATCCTAGTTAAAATAAAACATAAGAAAAGGATGAGATCATATTATAATCTAAGACATTCATACAGTGGAATATATCATGAATAAATATTCATAATAATTATTGAAATGTAAATAAATGAAACATTTTCCATTTTAAAAAAACTTGATCATAACATGAAAATAAGCAAGGATGATCAAATAAAGATGTAAAAAATACATGATCTCGAAACTTTCTAGGGATTTTATAAATAATTGAATAATCATATGGAAATAAATAACTGATATCATAAAGAGGAAATTCATAATTTTTTACATAAAAAACATAATGTTGAAACCTTTGACATGACAGTTTAAAACTACAGGTAAAAGCCTACTTAGATTAGCCAATTGATTTGTCTCATGGGACCTACCTATGCATCTACATGGCTATCTAATTGTTTCCCCACCCATCACTTAATATTTCCAATTCATTCCTCATATTACATGGGAGAAACATAATCATAATAAATATTTTTATTGAAAAAATAACATAAAAAATGATAATATTTACCCCATAAAATAAACATAATCATATACCATCCATTCTAATATAGTAAATAGTAATAAAATAGTATATCCTCTTTCGAAATAATCATGAAACGTTCAAATAAAGTATAATAATGGTATTAATACCAACTTATACCTAGTGTATCATAATTTCAATAAATATTTTATGTCATTGAGGAGTAGAAATACCATAAAATGATCCTTAAAAATTAATTAAGGAAAAAACCTTTTCATTTTGAAAATAACCATTAAAACTAAAATTTAACAAAAGAATTTGGAAATAACATTATATGAAAAAAAACATTTGAAGCTTATAATAAATATTTTAAACCATTCAGTCATGATGATTTAGGAATAATTTATTCATTTAATTCATGTTAAAATAAAGATTCCTTTAAAATTTTCTCTAAAAGTCGAACAATCATTGTTTGAAAAAAATGAATATTAATTTCAAAATATTTTGAAAAATGTTAATCATGGGTAAAAATTACTTTTAAAAATAACTTAGAGAATGTTAAAAAAATATTGGAAAATGTTTTTAGAAAACATATTTTTGGAAGAAAAAGGATTTATCGACCGAAGAAACAAATAAAGTACAATTTTATTAAAAATATCATCTCGATAATTATAAACAAAAAAGAGTGTGAAATGATAAAATTAATTGAAATAATCATGAATCAATAGATTATAAGAAAAGATGTTTATTTTAATATTGATATATAAAATAATTCCCTCAATAGATGCTTAATCATAAATAATCCCATATAATGATGAAATTGTGAAATGAACCCTTACCACTTTGGTATGTTTTAAATCATAAGCCCCATGAAATAAATAAAATAAAAATAAAAAATATACACTATTAATAGAAATTTATTAATGATATAACATATCAAAATTATAAGTCAACATATAACCATACTAATATATATAAAACCACATATAATCATATTATAACATCTCACCACCCTTTTGTTAATAATATTTAATTTTTTCATTATTTTGGGTGATAATTACTTGGTTTTGTCAAGCGTGATTTGTTATGAAGGATATTGTCATTTTATATAGGATATAGTCCCATAATCACCATCATTATATTAATTTTATAAATATTATTATTTCTCATTATATACATCCGTATTTTGTTCTAGAAAATTGGACATATAAAATTAATCGTACGCTTTGTAGAGACGGTAAGTCATAAGTACGCATGAGCGACGATATCCTTCCATTAAATGGAATAAGGATACGGAAGTCTAGTATATATTAATTTTCCATAGTTTAAATAATTATATATATATCACATATATTCAATAAATTTATAATTATTACTTTTAATGTAAAGTTTAATTGAAATATGATCAAAACACTTTGAGAGGTGGGCCTAATCCATGCACATGATTGGCTTTATAGTAGTTTAGATATAATGTAAGTTATGATGGTTTATGGCCAACACACCCATACCCATGTGGTAAGGGCTCCTGCTTGGCATCCAAGAGACCCGAGTTCAAAACCGGGTGGAGGTGAATTTTTGGGGTACTATAGCAGTACTGTAGTAGTCACTGTAGCAGCACTGTAGTAGTTACTATTCAGTACTGTAGCAGTCAGATCTATTCACCCGATTTGGGCCTTCGGGCCACCGGTTTGGGCCTACGGGTCTCCAGGGCCTTCGGGTCATCAAACGCCTTCGGGCCACAGGGCTTGTGGGTCACGTAGACCATGGAGTAGCCCAGTTCACACATTACAGGCCCTAGAAGAGGACCAGAGCAACAGGAGTAGCAGCCACCAGATGTAGAGCTAACCGGATTGGAAGAATGAGAGGGTATGGAAGCCGCCATTGGGACCAGGCTCCGTGCAGCTTTGTACGGGGCAATGATAGCCGATAAGCAATGCAAGGTGGGGAGATAAGGAGATCAATGTTTCAAGATGGTGTGGAGGGGAGTTCTAGTGGGCTGGGCCTACGGGTCATGTAATGGGCATGGTATGCCTCTGGGTCTATGAGTCATGTATTTCGGGTCATGTCAGGCCTTGTGCCTTGGGCCTATGGGTCATGTACGGGTTCCCCTTCAACCCTTAAAAGGGGGATTATCTATAATAAAATAAAAAATAATGCCTTTGGTCCATTCGGGGGGTAAGATGGTTTATGTGATATCTTAAATACATTATTATAATTCTATCATAAATATTATATATATAAATTAAATCAATCATTATATCTAACTATGAGATGTGTTGATGGAAATGAGTTACATTACCACATAAGGTGGTAATCCAACATACACCTGATTTCATGATTTCATTTCCAATTTAATGAAATTGGTAATGGATAAATATTATTACACATATATAAAAACATATAAGTATATGTGAGATAATTTTTTTATTAGGTTATACTTCTTAATAATGAAAAATAATGACCTCAGTGAAGACAATTACCTTCTCTTAGAGAAATATCCATTGTATATCTTCTTAAGGTCTTTAGGGTTTATCTTTTGGGAAGTAAAATAGATCTATAATTTTTCTAATGATTTTGGGGGTGGATTTTGGTAGTTTTTTTAAGAAAATTATATTGAGTGGTGTGAATAATTGATGGTAGTGAATTCCTTTTTATGATTTAGGAGTGACATATTGGTAAATACATAAAACTATTCAATAATGGGAATTCACCTATCCCCATGTTCATCCAAAATTATTACATATTTTATTGAATGTATGATATGATAGATCCAAATCTCCACCATAAAAACAAATTTTCTTGACATGTTATTCCTTATACATTATGTTTAATTAATATTTCCATTTAATTATCGACTATGGTAACCAGTGATATTATCCTCAGTAATTTATACAATAATACAGAAAATAAAATTTTCCTTATTATATAATTTCTAACCAATTATTCTAAAAATTATATAAAATAAATCAAATAAAATTCCATATGTATCGGAAATTATTTTTCAAGAAAGTGTAGGTAATGCGTAAAACGGAGTTTTAACATTAACTATATTAATTAATTTTTGATGAATTTTAATTAAAATAATACTTATGATTATTACCTAATATTAACTATAATTATGAGAAATATTTTATAAATTTTACAAAATTAAAATCATTAAAGTGGTCAAGTTAAATTTAATAATAATCACCCAAGCATATCGAAAAAAACAAGTTTTCTAAATAAAATTAAATGTCTAAAATCTTTTAGTGTCAAAATTAAATTTTATGATGATTATAATGACCAAAATTTGTTTATCATTGATATAATTGAACTTATTATATTTTAAAACAGTTATAAAATATAATTTAACTTTGTAAATAATTTAAATAAAAAATTACTTTTCAATAAAAATCAATATATTCTAATATTCATAAAAAAATGATTTCTTCAAGAATTTTTAAAAAATTCACCCAAATATAATTCCAAGTTATAGATTTAAAAAATTATGAATATTTTTTAGAATAATATTTCTAAAATTTTTAATTCATAATTTTAAATTATGTGTGCAATGTGAGATTAAATCACCAGTTAAAAAAATAAAACCTTTTTAGAAATCATTTCATTCACTTTCAAATGGGGATATTTTATATCTAATACTTATATAACCATTTATTTAATTTTATTCATATGTAAACCATAAACCATTTATAATTTATTTATCCATAATCTAACTCACCAATATAATTTCTATGTTACAATGGTCACAATAATATTTTAATTTAGTATCTTGTTTCTTTTAAACCTGGGGTTGCGTGCATCAAAAGATACTAAAGAGATTGGA
Source organism: Viscum album (assembly GCA_963277665.1). Taxonomy (NCBI): domain Eukaryota; kingdom Viridiplantae; phylum Streptophyta; class Magnoliopsida; order Santalales; family Viscaceae; genus Viscum; species Viscum album. The sequence goes on from OY728121.1 coordinate 1,252,987,086, forward strand.
TTTATTTAAAAATAAATATTTATTAAAGTATTAGGTTATTAAATTATCTTGCAATAAAATTTCTTATTGATTAATGATATAGATAAGTATAGTGGTAACATAACTAAGATTCAAAGTGGGAGAATAATAGTTGGAAATGAAGACATGGACATAAAAGAGAATACTAATACCAAGATTTAATATATGGTGATAAAAATCATTAATCACAACAATGTTAATGATAAATATTGAAATATAGACCTCAAAACCATAAGTCTATGAAGATTTTAAACATCATTTTATTCATTATATTTGAAATAAATATGATAGATTTTTTTTCTTATGATCCTTTTCTTAAAGATGAGGAATTATTTTACTATCTAAGAATATAATTAAATACACATACATGATATATTTATATTTTATAAGCATAATTTAATAATAATAATTTCATCCCTTTATTATTTTTTAATAAATTTACACTCCAACTTTTACTCTAATAAATTAATATGAAAATTGATTTTTATTATTTCTGAATCACTATAATTATATTTTAACAGGTCATATGATCCATAAAAGAGTGAAAAGATTTTCCTCTCCTCTCTTGATATCTTCCAACAACAAAATGGTTAATAAAAGTTAACCATTAACACATAATTTTAAAAATAATCCATTATATGTATAGTTAACCATAAGGCTCATCCAAAATATGTCAGGCCTAATTCAACATCCAAAAAATTTGAAGTAAAATAAAAAAATTTACAAAATCAGATTAACATTATAATACCATAAAGTAGCTCTTAATTTCACATTAAATATATGTGATTACCTTTATGACCATAAAACATAATGAGTTAAAATTTGGGTTTTTAAAGTATGTTCCAGGAAATTACACATACAGTAGTGTCCAGTAAAGATAAATAAACCATCAAATCACTAACAAATTTCCTGGTCACTAAAACCATACCATAAATATCTCTTTGTTATTATTATATCAATATAGACCACATATTAAGGGTTCTTATACCTTATTCTTGTGTATTAAAACAACATAAACTTTCCACTAATTCAATTTTCTTAGAACCATTCAATATATTCATTCAAATACTTAATGAAAAGGTACTTTATCATAATCCTTATATATTTAATAATTATTATAACCATAATATCATTAGAAAAAATACTTCTAGAAAATATATTTTGAACCCAAATTCACAATCACATTAATCATTACACTCCGGGTTTAAGAATATAATAATCTTAACCTTGATCACATGTCTTCTTCTGAGGTACATTTCTTTGACAATTGGGGTATTAGATGGAATAATACCCGATATCCTTACAATTAATGAACATTACATTGAGGGATTATCCATTACACATTCATTCATGAGAATTATTTCATTTTCCCCATAGTTTATGAAACCACATTTTCCTTTGAGGGATATTTGGTGGTGTATATTTCCACAAGTATTACATGTGGGTAAATAATAATTTCCCTTCTTCCCTTTATCTATTTTTCTCTACCATAATCTTTTATATTACTTCCTTTAGAAGTTATATAAATTGGAGAATTATTTATTAGTCTTTATAGAACATGATGTCATGTCCTCTTATAAGGAGAATAGTTGGGCGACAAGTTTCCTTCAAATAATTTGATTTAACCCATCAAATAAATAATCAATATTTATCTTTATATTACTTACATAGTTAATGTCATACCTATCTATCCTTGTAAATTATTCTTCATAAATAGCAAAAATTTCCTCATCATTTTGCCTTAGGCATGGGAATTTTCTCTCTATATATGCTCATTTCTTATGAGGAAAATAATTTTCCATGAAAAGTACCTCAAAATCTACCCATTCCATGCATGATCTTCCATCTCCATCATTAGTTTTTTTATGACCATTTTTGAACCAAATCACCCAAGAGATGACAAACTCCCATGACAACATTCTCTCTTTTATTACTACCTACAGTGAGAAGAATATTCTATAAGGAACATATACACTGCTCAGCTAAAATGGATTTGTAGTCCTAAAAAATGATTCATGTTGTTATTTCATGAACCGGTCTAACAATGTTTCACTATGTTGTGGATAAGCATGATCCTCTGCATGGGAATGGTAATTACACATAAGCTGATTTAGCATCTCCAATATAATTATAATTTGGTTTCTTTTAGCTTCAGATACGGATCTAGATCCACTATCATGCATAGTAGGGAAATCTCTACATTGAGGATGTGTGTTGATATGATTCTCATTAATTTTCCTTGGCTCAATTTCTAGAAAATGGCATTCCCTATATTTGATCAAAAAATTATGCCACATAATGAATAATCCCAAAACTGGTGGGTTACTAAGAATAAATTGAGAAATTTATTTATGTATAGTCTAAAAATCATAAACATGGTTCCTTTAATAATGTTTCCGAATATTAAAATATATTAAAATACATCATAATGGTTTAAAAAATATTATTTAGCCAAGGAAAATCCAACTGCATTGTCAAAATAGGTAAAGTAAGGCATATCTTTATTTAATAAGTAATAATCAAGTCAATACCAATGTTCCCTTCTAGAGTTATTACCACTAGGTACATCTTTTCTAGAGCCACATACATTTTTTGTATCTAGAAAAGGATTTATATTTAGTAAAACCAAATAATATATACATTACCAAAAATTTATAATATAGAGTCCAATATCTATTTTTAGAAATTAATAAATAATTCCCCTCTATTTATCTATAAATACCAACCAAGACTCACTAAACACATCACTAAACACCCATTGAGAAAAACATTTCTCTCCCTATCCCTCTATATATCCAAATTATGGTGTTCGCAAGATATTAATAAGCTCCTATTAGGCATTTTTAAGTGCCTATCAATGTAAGGGATCTCTCTCTCTACTTTTCTATTTAAGCTCCTTATTTGTATTTTTTCTTTTGAGTATTAATTTATTATATTTTATTCATTTATAAATATAATTTTACAATACAATTGATGTTCTAATAATGATAGACCATTTTACCCTCTCGTTATAACATTTACCTATGCAGTTACTAACCTATGAGGTTGAGTTATCAATCGAGATTATACATAGAGAATTTATAATATCCAAGTCTGTATATAATGTCTCCTATTGGAATTGAAGAGATGATGAAAAAACTAATGAATATTATAGAAAAATGGTTTAAATAAACAAGTGTTTCACTAGGGGGTGAGATGATCCTCTTCATCAAGAAGTAGGACGCATCAATACACCTCTGAATTGATTATCGTGAGCTCAATAGTATCATGATAAAGATTAAATGTCCATTACCATAGATTTATGAATTGTTAAACTAACTACGTGGATCTTGATACTTCTATAATATGGATCTTCATTCAGTATATTATCAATTAATAGTGATGATGCCGGCCATCTCAAAGAAAAATGTTCGAACAAGGTACATGTACTATTAGTTCATAGTGATGAAATTTTGACTCACTAATTCCCTTAATATATTCATATACATAATGAATATGGTTTTTCGGGATTACCTATAAATAAATTGGTAGTATTTATAGATGATATTTTTATCTAATCCAAAAAGAAATCAGTAATATTATCATCATTTTAATGGTGTATTAAATAACCTATGATTGGAAAATTTATATACAAAATATTGTAAATGAAAATTTTGAAAATAGAGTGTAACATTACAAGGAAATGTTATCACTGATAAAATAATATGTTTGTATCCTTTGAGGACTATGGTAATTGAAGGATATTCCATATTGACATATATGATGGAAATCTATAATATCATTGGATTAGATGGGTACTATCGTTAGTTTTTGAGATTCATATCATGATTTTAAATCCCACTAACGAAGCTATATCTGAAGGGAATGATGATTTTATAGAGTGATGAATGTGGAGACAGATTTACAGAGTTAAATAATGAGGATAATCATTGAACCTATTCTTACATTACCCACCTAGGTGGATGGGTTTTTGATATATTGTAATGAATCCAAAAAGTGATTGGTTTGCGTACTCATGAAATATGAAAAAGTGATAGCCTATGCCTCTCACCAACTAATGATCCATGTGTAGAAATACCATATGGGTAATCATGAAATTGATATAGTGATATTCACATTGATGATTTGGAGACATTATCTCTATTGGGATAAGTTTTAAATATATATGGATTATAAAATCCTAAAAAATATATTCACACAAAATTAGATCATCTACACCAAAGAAGGCTATTAGTGATTATTAAGAATTACAATTATTGAATCAATTTTCATTGTAGGAATGTGAAAAATGTGGTAGATGATCTATGTAGAAATGATCCTATAACCTTATCTATGATGCATATATATAGGGATCTAATATAATTGGACTAAAGAAGATGGAAATTTTCATAATAAAAATATCATCATCCATACTTTCTCACATATTTATTCAACCATCCATTCTAGATGGGATAACGGAGGCCAAAAATATGATGAGGATGTATAGAGAAAGGTAGAAAATTCTTTAGATTTTAAAATTAATAAACATATAGTTATAAGTTTTGGAACACATAGATCTGTCCTATCAAAACAAGAACCGAAGAGGGATCTTCTAAATGATTTACACAGATCGTCCTTATAAATTTATCAAAGAAGCACTATGATGTATATATATATGAAGGAAATACTCTTGTGGGATAACATTAATAGAGAAATTTTATAATTTTTACCATAATTCTTGGTATTCCAACAAGTCAAGGATGAATGACAGAAGTCTAAGGTTAAATGAAAACATTTCACATACAAGTATAGAAATGGGAAAACAAACCATATATTTCATTGTCAGACTCCCTAAAACATCTAGAGGAAATCATACCATCTTTATGGTAGTCGACTGCCATATAATGTCTTTTAATTTTACTAATATCATGGGAGATTTCCCTCTCGAATAACTCTCCAATATATAAATAATGGAATTTATAAGACTGTATGGAGTATCACTCACTATGGAATATGATTGAGATCTAAGGTTTACCTCAAGGTTCTAGATAATAATTTATAAATAATTAGATATAGATATGGTCTTCAGTACAATATATTACCCTTATATATATATTCAATCTAATTTAGACATTAAAACTATAGAGGATATTTCAGTATCATATTCAATTAATTTCCAATGATTTTGGGATTAGCACCATCACCTAGTGGAGTTCTCATATAACATCAATTTCCATTGTATTAGTCAAATGGAAGCTTAAGAGGATCTGTATAGGAATAGTTTTCAGACTATAACATTTTGGGATGAATATAGAGAGTGTAAGATTATGGGGATTGATCTTATCCAAGTGATGATATAGAAGGTTAAAAATATTAAACGTGATATTAAATCCACACAACATAAATATAAAATTTAAATAGATAATAATTGATGATATGAGAACTGGAGTTTGAGGTTAGAGATATGGTGTTCTTCCATATATTCTCTAAGAATAATTTTCTCAGGTTTGGGGAGAAGGTAAATCATAGTCCAGGATACATTTCCCCCCTTGAAATCTATGATTGCATCGAATATGTGGCCTATTTACTATCACTCCCACCAAACCTATCCAAAGTACATAATGTGTTCCAATTTTCGTTCTTGAGGAATTAAATATCATACCCTTCACATGTAATGAATCTAAATGTTGTTCCCATATAGAATTATATTTCATACAATGAGTGGCTGGTGAAGATATTATATCATAGAGACAATTTTTTATGAAACATGAAAACTCTCATTTTCAATGTGCTCTATAAGAACCAAAAGTTTGGGAAGGAATCCTGGGAACTGTAAGAGGTGATGAAATTTAAGTATACTTTTCTATTTTAGTGAATAAAATTAAATTTCAAGGATGAAATTTGTGAATGGGAAAGAATATAATGACCCAAACTTTTATAAATTAAATCCCCATTTTAAATTAATAATTTTTTAATTAGTATAGTTATAGAAAACACATGCACTACTTTGGTTATATTGGGCCATTATAAAATATGGAGTATCATATTTAAAACACCTCTAAGAATCATAACCATTTATAATATAGACATTGTACTTCTACCATTATGGTGATTATATTTAGGGTTATGATAATGTCTAATTGACATTGCAGAAAGAAGTGATTGCTTTGATGAGAAGGATAATACTATATGTATCTGATTTGTTCAAGTTTCAAAGGGATATGGAATCACTGGTATTTTCCATTGACCAATCCCAAGATAATATTTAATAATTTCTGCAAGAAATAAACTATTTCCAAGAAATTCTCAAACATATCCTGATCAAAACCCAAACCATGTTCTCTTAACCACACATAGAAAGAACCACCATCAGACACCTTATCATTAGGTTATATGCTGGGGTAAAAATGGTTTATTTATCCAGAACCTAGCAGAATAAATTTATATATTTTCCTTTTTAATAAAATAATTATAATAATTATCCCTTTTCATTATTACATTACTTATACAATTTTATACAAGTTTATGAAAATTATATTTTGATACAATGAAACAAAAACTGTATTTTTGAAAAATATATAGTTTTAATTATAAAATCCATTTTGATAAAAAAAATAATATAAAAATATTTTTTAAAAAATAATTTTATTATTAAATAATATTTATTTATATAAAAATGAGAATATAATTTAAATAATTCTGACATAATCATAATAAGGGTTAGTAAAAATATATATTCCTAAAAACAAATACTTTTCAATAAATGAGAACATTGATTTAAAATTGTAAATTCATATTTTTTTAATATTTTTTTTATAAAATAAATATTATTTTTGAAATCAAAATTTCAAAATTATCCAATGATGTATTTTTCATATCTTCCTAACATAATCAATTTTTTGGGAAAAAATTCAATATGTTATAAATATACAGTTTGTATTATGATGTTATAATTAAAAAAATTGATGTAATAATTTCCAAAATTAAATATACGGTTAAATATGGAAAAAATAAATATGTTATAAATATACGGTTTTCAAAAATTGATGTAATAATTGCCAAAATTAAATATATTGTAGATTTTGTGGGAAACAATTAAATATGTTATAAATATAAGGTTTGTATTATGATGTTATATGGTTTTTTGAGAAAATATTTATTTTCCTTTAAAAATAACATGATCATGATGTTATTTTATTGATTTTATAAACCGTTAATTAATCCTCCAAAACCAATATTGTGTTTTAATATTTAAAAATAAATTCTTTATGAACATGAATCACATCCACATATTCAATGGAATTATATTAATATGTCAGATTCATAAACATAAAAAATATTTAATACCACTCCTCTTTTCCAAAAATCATGGGAAAACCATGGTAAGGCTTATGGTTTTGATTTTTTTATTATATATAGTCCAAACCCTATGTTTAGAAATTAATAAATAATATCCCTATCTTTTTTTATAAATACCCACCAAAACACCAACTGATAATCACTCAAAACTCGTTTATCAAAAACTAACTCACCCTATCCATCTCTCTATCTCTTCCAAAGTGTTCCAAACATCTTTATTTTCTCCTTATAAACTTTGAAAAGTGACCTCTAAGGGTAACAAATTTCTCTATCTTGCTTTCCCTTCAAGAACATTCTTGGCATTCATCCTTTAAAATATCAACTAATTATAGTATCACGACTTTATAAATATCCCATTATTGTAAAATTTATGTTATATTGGTGATAAATCATTTATACCCTCCCATTATAAAATTTACTTATGTCGTTACTATACTGAAGTAAGAAGATTCTCTGCCCCTCTTTATTCAAACACTATGTTTTAGTTATGCCATTTGATTTCAAAATTTTCATACTGAAATATGTTTTTACACATACATTTATTTTCCTTATGATTACAATGTATGGATAAAACACCTATAACTCTCCTATTACCCCTACATAAACCATTCTGTACACCTAATGTGTTTTCATAATTATCCCATGATTTTCCATGACAAACATTTGTGTTTTGTATTACAATTCCCATTTTCACTCAAGGGTATCTAACTCAATGTACCAAGAAAAAATTGATTTAGGAATACCAAATATATAACCCACACTCCTCAATCATGTGATTAAAGTTTATAAAATATGTCATTATTTTTATGGTCGATATGGGACACAAATGAATGTATATGAATTCGATGGGTGGGAATGGAATTATATATCCCTAAAATGCATTGGATGATGTTTTTATCTCTTTATATACCATGTATGGTTCATGAGAGGTTATCTAAAGAACATTAGGTTGTGATATCTCCGTGGTTATCCTTGACTAGGATTATGAGAAAATGTTTTATGTTGTTTTTATATTACTTTGTTTCCGTGATATTACCAACTTATATCATGATTTTATGTTCATGTTTATGATTATAACCCATTTCATGTCACCTTAATATTCCTCTTAACTAAAATGTATTAATTTCATCATTTTATTCTTTGATTATTCCCTTACTTGGATTTATTTCTCCCTACATTCTTATCAAAATGCCCAAATTATCCAGTGTAGTTTTAGAAGATCAATAGAATTTAAGGGAATACTATGGGATTTTAAAATAAGGTTTTCATATCCCTATTTCAAGTTATAGTGTTATGTATTCAAATACCCAAATATACTAGGAATTTCAATATTTTGGAATTGTATCATGTATGAATTTATGTAATACATTATGAATTAAATTGAATTAAAGATATGGGTTGTCATATTTGCAAACCCAGGAAACATAAAATATCAAAGTTGTTATGTGGTTCTATTAATGAAAAGAAATCCATCACCATATTAGGGTCAACTAAAATACCTTGTTTTGAAATCATGTTTTCTAATAACATAACTTCTCAAATCCATAATTGTAATTTTTATAATTTTGTATATATCTTTTTCTCCCTTAAGATTCCTAAAATAAGTCACAGGTGAAACACATGATATTTTTTAGTCATATATTACACCATAATTTCATCCCTAAACACTATGAAAAAAGTTTCTAGATTCTAATGTAAATTTCGTTTTATCAATTCCATGAAGAAAACTAATTCATTTGTTAGGTTGAATGACATCCCTAGGTACATGAAATAGACATACCCTAACCTAAAGGAAGCCTTTAGAATATCTGATTCCTTGAGTATAATTTGGGGGTAACCAAACCGAAGATCAATTTTTTAAAACAAATTTTCCCCTTTTAAATAAATGAACAAAACACCAATTCATCAAAATGGATTTTTATTCTTGGCCCTTAATCGATTGATATTTCTATAATCCATGCATAAGAGGAGAGTATTTTCTACTGTATGGGAAAAGGGATCATTGATACCCTAGGAAACACACATGGATGTATAAATCCCTTTTAGTTAGAGTCATCTAATAGACATTTCAACTATTTTAACTAATCATGATCCCTATAATAAGATTTAATTTCAATTTTCTATGTTCACAACATTGTAACAATTGATAAATCTTACTATCTGTGGTAGAAAACCAAAAGAAGACATCTAGAAAAACCTCTAGAGATTTATTTACTACCAGAGGAAGATTACCACTAAAATATTCTTGATTCATCTCAATAACTAATGAATAAATCACCATAACATTCTTTGAAAATGGATTTCCCATCTGACTGACCACATGTCCCATTCTCTATAAACCCATGAGAGTTTACACTTGGAGAAATAAAGGACCCATTATGATGATAATAATCGATTAGGAATTTTTGATATATCAACTAATCCATCATGAAAATAAAAAAAATCATCCATGTCAAGAAAAAAAATCCCAAATCATCACTATGACACATAATAAGATTGAGAACAATGGAAATTAGAAACCTTAATCCATATTATTTCCAAGATTAATCATAAATTCCATAATATATGGCATGATTTATTTTGTATGTTTTAAAATATACACCATCCATGTCGGTATGAAAGATTTATAGGTGGATTAATAAAATAAACTAGTTGTTAAGGTCAATTATATAGAAATGGTACCTCTCACAGTTGTAAGACCCATGCCAAATTTTATTAGAAACTCTTCTATTGTTATAATTGCTTCATTATAGATTTATATGGTTGTAATCTTGTTCTATATTAATAATCATAAAACACTAAATATCCTCTAGGTGATAAGAATACTTTTCTAGAGTTAGTAGAATAAAATTTCTGATAAAACATATAAAAGTGGACATGTTGTCTTTACATGTTTTAGGTGTTTGGAGGCATGACAAAAAATTATTTTTGTTTTCCCCTTCAAGACAATTTGATAAAATTTCAAGACAATAACCAATAATGATGGTGTAGGAAAAGGATTTTATGGATCACCACTAATTATTCTATTATAAAACTCACTCTACTTATAATTCCCCTTAAATGAGCCCCTCGAGATACCACTAAAGGTAGGAGGGACTTTGTTCAGACCGAATTTACCCACTAGGTAAATCTCTACCATTTACTCCCTATCCACCACCATAACATATGTATAAATATTTAGAATTATGAATTATGATTTGATATTAGGTCAAAGACCCATATGAAACCTGTGAGCCACAATCTTCTCATTAGACACAATATCGACTGAAAATAGAGAGGGATCAGTGAAGTAGTGAGTGTACTGCATCATGGTCGGTTCCATTTCTCAATGTTTGAGGAAATTAATAAAATTTTCTAAGAACATAGAATTTTGGTATAATTTCTTAGTGAAGATGGACTCAAAACCTTTCAACTACAAGTCCCCATGAATCAATTCCCAAACAAATAAGACATGCTATCTTCTAATCGGGACTTATAGATTGAATTAAACTCACATCACCCTGACAAAATTAGGGTTCTCCAAGAATTAAAATTGTATTTTAATATTCCTAACCAATATTATTCCTCTTAAGAATCATTAAAACCTTGAAAAGACGTTGGGTTCTGATGGGGAAACTATTGTTCTTGATTCAGATCCTCATCCCTAAGAGGTTTTTCCTCTCTAACCCAAGTTGGGGAAGGTGGAACACCTTTTTTTATAGTTCATACTATTCACACAACTTCTTCGATGATATTTTTTTAATATTGGGGGATTCCCTAACAAATTTCATCAATAAAACCCTCCTGAGGATTCACAAGATGCCTTCAGGGCCAAGGTACTACACATCAATAGGAAAAATACAAAAGAACAAGAGATCACAGAATCAATTCTAACATAAAACTGAATAAGTAAATAAGAATTATCATGATACATGTAAAAATAAATTCTAAGATTGAAACACATTGAATCCTAAAAACAAACATTTCCTGACCACAAGTGGTAACTTAAGGATCATCATAATGAGATCTAGCCATGAACTCAATCATAACATACCCATTTATGCCCCCACATTACTATCTATTTTAAATCATTAAATCTCAACATGCATTCTGACAATAGAAATAAATAAATTAACCTTTAATACCAATTTTTCACAAACCATGCCAGGTTAACTGACTATTGGACACCTGATTTAGTCTTAACATTTCTTGAAGGGTGTTCTCGGTCCTCATGGGTTGGTGACAAGGACCTAGGCATTTAAAATGACATTTGGAATGATTTTTCCACAAGATAACATAAAACATGATAGCACAAGTAAATAAATTTTAGTACACTATTTCAAGGATCAATGGAAAAATGTAATGATATAGGAAAAAACATGTGTCTGAAAACGCAATAATAAGAAAAATTATAAGTATAAATGAAACCCAACCCCATTTGACATTTTTTCTCCACCAAAATACCACACAAAACTAACAAAAAAACCCTCCACCTTGATGCACCTTACCTTTTTCCTACATTAGGCAAAACAAGATCAACATATAGCCAAATTTTTATGGCAGGTGTGAGAAAAATTATCATGTAGGATCCTAAAAATTATTTTATAAGAATCCTTTATAAAATAAACCAATTTCTTAAAATAAATAAAGGCAAGGAATGAGATACAATTTACATAGTTTAATATAAAACATGAAAAATCACCACTTTTCAAAACTTATAAAAACATAAAAAAATTCTCGGTTACCAAATGTAATGACCCAAACATTTTAAATTATAAATTCTCCCTAAATTAATGTCCATTATAATATATTATAGAAGTATTATACTCATAAATCACATAGAGAAAAAAACAATTTAATTCATTAATGAAAAAAATTTATATTAGTTAGTGACCAAACACATTAAAATTCAAAATATTAGCATGGGATAAAAATAAAAACAAGAAAAACTGTAATTGGAAAATTTGGATCACTCCGTTCATCTAGAATTATCCCTCCCATGAACAAAACTATTTAAAATAAACAGAAAAATAGTAAACCAAACGACATTTAAAAAAACAATATGTTTAACCTTGAGATAAATTTTGGTAAATAATTAATGAATGAATGAATTATTATGTATAGGTTCTAATGTGACTATTTTAATTGTAATGTGACTATTAGAATAGAAACTTGACTTTGGAAATAGTAACCCGGATGATGGCGATAGAATTTTTACCATTGTAATTTATTTAAGTAAATATAAAAATAATAATTCCATAAAATAAATATCATGATTAAAATGTCTCAAATATAATAAAATCACATTTAAAAAACTGCATTTTAATGTATTTTGTAAAAATAAAAAATCTAATATTAAAAATTAAAATTACATAACGTATAAAATTATTTTGATAAAATAAATTTTTCTTTTGAAATATGAAAATTTAAATTTTTCAAGGTTGACATTTTTGGTGATTTTTTTATATACTTCAAATTTCTAGTGAATTATAAAAAATATAGTTTTTTTTCGTAACCTGTGTATCTTAAATTGCATCATTCATGATTTAATAATAAACTAATAATTTATATAACTAGAGGATAAACCGAAAAATAGTAAATTTCATAAAATTTTTATTTAAATAAAATAAACTTTTTTTCCAAAACTATTTTTTTTCAAATCATAAAGTCCAATGAGTTCCCTTAAAAAAACATAGTTTTTTTTTGGATTTTCCTTTTTATTAAACTAATATAATTGAAATTATAAAGGGTTTTAAAGTCCTAAATAAATTCTATTATAACTATATATTATTTTTATTGAAAAAATTAACTATTACTTGTTTCACCATTGATATAGTGTTTTATTTAATATTTTACTTTAAAAATACCCATCTCCTAAAGTATAAATGACCCATGCCAATCCCCTTAGAAACCAATTCCACCGTAACATTATAAATATATATCTAAAAACAAAATACTCTATATTAAGACGTTTTTCATACCTTGGGACATTATAGAGACATCAAAATCCAATCATCAAAGGAGTTTGGTGTTGTAGAGAAGAATCCACACTCAGAAGAGGGCATGTTCTCTGTAATTCTTTGTCTCAATATCCTCTCCTAATTTTGGTTTCCTACACCCCTTGAAAAACGAAATATTCTAATAATAATTAATTATTATGTTATAATAACATTAGTTATTTTAACTTATTTTTAGTATTAATTTTATGGAATATTAAATTTTCATACTTCACATTCCCGCTCTTTTGACAATGTCTTGTTAACGGTCAGTTAACCACCGACATGGATGTTTCCAATTTGTTTCTAATAAAAAAAACTTGTGTCTAGTTATAATGAATGTTTTATGGTGTATAAATTTATATATATATATAATTTAATATTCTGTAATTAGTTCTACTTTTGTATAAATGACCATGAACAAAAAAGTGAAATCAAATAAAAAATAAATTAAAAAAATATATATGATATCAAAATGCTTCAAAATAAACAATGGAAAATGAAGAAATATAATCCAATTATAATAATAGATAAATAGTGACCTATATTAATATAATTAACTTCTACTTCAATTTTATAATATAAATATTTTTATTATTCAAGAGTTTTAATTGTGTTGAAATGAAGAGTGATGTAAGGCAGAGGTTTCTCAAACCCAACTCACTTTCTCTATATTATCCAACATTCACATCATTTTCAGTATTTTTATTCCTCTAATTTTATTTAAATATACTTACACTGTTATTCCCATTTATTTTCATGGATATACATTCATCCATCTTGATTTAAAATTTAAAAGGAAATATTTTCAAAAATACTTTTCTTTCCAAAACACATCTTTGACTCCTTTTGATTTGTTTCTTCTTCACTAAAAAATGATGATATTTATGAAAATATTATTTTACCATATTCATTTTGGAACACTACCTTTATTCATGAATGTATGATTTATAAAATCCATATGAAACTCATTCTTTTCCATGAGTTATATTATTACATGCTTATTATACGTTTTATGTGGAATGCATGATTATATGAAAACTATGATGTGATAAGTTTGTCCAAAGTTATATATCTCTATAATTAAATGGGTAATATGATGTATCTCATGATATTGTTTTTATTATTCATTAGAATTATTCTATATTTGTTCACAATAATGATATTTTTATTTATGCACATATGTTATGTGTGAACAAGATGTTAGATTTATTCACAACTACATGTGGTATTTGACCACTAAGACATTATGTTTAATTATTATGTGTTTGAAACATTACATGGATTTAAAAAATGTTTCCATCATTAATTTTATGATGATATTATTATTATTAAATGATGATGTTGATATGATCACCCATGTACTATTGATTCCTGTCCCTTATTCCTCCCCTTATCTGGCTTTTAACACACTCTTTTTCATTGATACATATCCTTATATGACTATAAGTACAATGGATATTGTGAGATAATTTTAAATATAAATTATAATAATTTAAATATTGTTAAAATTTTATTATGTGAATGTTTGGTATGAGCATAATTTTCCCAAGACACTAAACCTTTGGATCCACAATTTGTATCACTATTATGTTTTATGTCTTAAAAATGATGTAATAGGATTATAAGAAAAATTCAGGTCACTGTATTTAGTATTAGATCATAGTTTTGTTAATTTTTAAATTAGTTTTAGAAAAAATTAGTGGAAACTATATTTATAATTCCATATATATTTAAACATCCTTGAGGAATCATTTAAGAAAAAGGATAAACATATAGATCCAATAACATATTCATTTATAGTAAATTTTGTGTATCAGAATAAATTTTTTGTTTTTTGTTTTTTATTTACATTTTGTTCAAACCTTTTCTATTTTATAAAATGGTGGGAAGCTTGATAAACCATGCCAGCAACCCATCTAATGGATAATGTAATGATTTTACAAACAATATCCAAAATTCCATGGGAGGTGGAGTTAAAAACCACATGGTAATTCATACCCTACTTTCTCTAGCTATAAAAAATAACCTAAACCACATGTAACATCCACCTTCACTGGATAAGGAGAAATGATCCATTAATTCCTTTATGTGGAAATGAATAATACTGTTTAGTGTATCTTCTGATCCATTTTTCATAGAATAGTGGGTTAACACAATGGAGATGATCGTTTATATAATAACATATTCTAAGAAGGATTGGGGGACTCTAACTATTTATCATTTAGATGGAGTGTCTAAAAAATGGTTTGTGTTGATAAAGTTCAGAAATGTGAGTGATAATATAATATAGATGGATGGGGAGAAATTTAAATAAAATTTCTTAACAAGTCTTTACCAAAAACACTTTTAACAAATTTAAAGAGATAATTCCTAGAGATGAATAAAAATGATCTTGAATATATCATGGATTATGAGTAAATATTCCTGAGTATTTCAAAATAGACCTTAGTTTATATTATCAATAATGATATAAAAATATATAGATTCTTTAGTGGTCTAAAATCACCCCTTCGAAAGGATATAGCTTTCTAAAACATTGGGAGTTATGAATAATTTTTATGATGTGCTCTCAAAGTACAGATGGAATTTGGTGAATGATCCCATTGTTATGGAGATAAAAATAGAATCATAGTGTTTAAAACATATGGTTCAACTTAAAAATGAGGTATGAGGACCCAACCACCAACATTTCCAAAATATGAGAATAAGAATCATGGGAATTGCCTCAAAAGAACGGGTAAATGCTTCATGTGAATGGGAGAAGCTAGCTAAGCTCGTGAATATAGAAGAGACATGAAGAAACTGGCATGTGATGTAGGTATGGAGGCATCTTCCTAATGTACCAACCATGGTTTGATGGTTAAACTATAGGGATAAAGGGAACTATGTAATCTAATGCAATATACCATGGTTCCTTAGGGGTAATCAGCATCAAAAAACATGAAAGATAATGGAGTAAGGGAAAGCTTATTACATTACTACTTCTAATGTAGAACATGAAAATGAAGTATTATAAGGTAAAATTCCTATTAACTAAATATCTAAAGAAGTTTTATTTTATTATGGTTCTATGATTTCATTTATATACTACAGGTGTATGATAATTATTTAACAGAATACTTGATAACATGAAGTAGAGATATCTATAAAAAACATAGTGTAGTGATTATTGAAACCTAAGTATTGGAATCTTCTCTTACCAGAGTATGTGGGATGAATCTTCCACTTAATGTTTTAATCCTTAACTTTGTTCAATTTAATGTTGTACTAGGTAATCATTGTCTAATTTTATATAAATCACACATATACTTTAAGAAAATGATAATATATTTCTATATTTTGAACCATCCCATGCTCTTATGAAAATTCAAGGAAGATCATGAATCTCATTTTACAAATCCCTCAATGGCGTGGGTATTGATACCCTATGAAGAATAAAACATTTCCCAAATTCTTGAGTAAAAGGGAGGTATCAACGTGGAGAAAATGGTCATTGTGAGGGAATGCATAGGTGTATTTTCTGAAGAGTTACCGAGACTTCCTCCAAATCATGAGGTATAGATTTCAATAGAGCCTATACCCAGAGACATTCCTCTCTCTAAATTACCATATAGGATAGAACAAATTGAACTATACGAGTTAAATAATAATCAATAAAATCATTTGGACAAAGGGTTCATATGCCCATCTTTAGCACATTGGGGCGCACCAATTCATCTTGTCAAGAAAAGGGATTGATCAATGTGGTTGTATAATTATTACACGGATCTCAACAAGATCACCATAAAGAACAAGTAACCCTTTATAAGGATTGATTATTTTTTTAATCAACTATAGGAGCTCAATACTTCTCAAAGGTGGATCTTCATTTTTGATGTCATCAACTGAAGTCAATGAAGGAAGATATCCAAAAGACTAATTTCAATACAAAGTATGGACACTTTGAGAACATAGTGATTCTCTTAAGGCATAAAAATTCCATTGTAATTTTCATGTATTTGATTAATAGAGTCCATAGATACTTCCTTGAAAAAATTTGGTAATACTTATCAATTACATTCTCATTTAAAGCCAGAAAAAGGAGGAATATTAAGATCATTTGAGGATGTTGAAAATGACATTATGGAATGAGAAAATGTATACTATTTTCGGAAAGTGTGACTTTTAGAAGCATACATTCCCATTTATGGGGAATGTGATCACAATTCAGAGAATTACTATATACCCTTCAAAGGAAAAGGAAATTGAGAAATGGAATAGACCCACTAGTGTCATATAAATCCATAGATTTATTATCTTAGTCATGTCCTATCGATTTTTTTTTAGAAATTTCTCATTATTAAATATCCCTATAACTAAATAAACACATAAAGGGATATAGTGTGTCTGTAAAGAAGAATTTTAGGAAATATTTAAGGAAACCATGAAGAGTAAAGTCACTTAACTTGTACTCACACTACCATTAGTGGATAATTATTTTTGATATAATGTTATGTTTCAAATAAAGTATTTGGTTGTGTAATCATGAATAATGACAATGTGATAACCTAAACCTTGGAAAAAATAATGATTCATGAGAAAAACTATCAAAAACATGAACTAGAGTTAGTAGTTATAATCTTCACCAGGAATATTTGGTGACACTGCCTTTATTGATAGAAGTGTGACGTATATACTGATCACAAGAGTACAAGGTATATATTTACATAGAAGGATATCAACATGCATCAGGGATGTTTTTTAGATCTAATAATAGACTGAAATTTCTCTATTCATTAACATACAGGAAAGGAGAGCAAGTTATATTATATGATTAGAAGAAGATAACATTCTATTTTATACATGAATTATATTGAAAAATTCCCTATCTTCATGGATATGAAAAGGATGGATTAAGAAATAATTATATCTAGGAAAACATCCTTCCATTCAAAAATGGTTTCCCAACCATCTATCCAATATAAAATAATGGTGGAACAAATGGATGATTTGGAGATTCAAAAAAGTGTGAAAGTATTAAATTTAGTGAAGCTTATTGAGTTCTACAACCATGATATGGTTTCACTCAATTTGGAACTAATATTTGTGTGACTTCATCACATAATATAAAAAAGGATTTATTGGATAATATGCATATAACATATTTTTCCATCCATCATGGAAGAACAAAGATGTATTATCACCTTTGATAGCACTTCAAGTGGGAAACGTGAAGAAACATATCACTAAGTACACCTCTAAGTGATTGTTTTGTTAGCAAGCTAATGTAGAGTGATATAATTCCAAGTGGATAATGCAACCATTACCTATACCCATGTTAAAATTAGGAAACATCACCTTAATCATTTTCACTAGTCTCTCAAAAATATCTAAAGGAAGCAATGTGATATTATATGTGGAGGATAGACTCAACAAGGACTCCCAATTCATCTCTATTTCATAATATTTATCACTTGAACAACCTTCCAATATATTTTTAGAGAATGTGGTGAGGCTGCATAGAGAACCACATTTTATCATTGTGGATCATTATTCAAGTTTCACGTCTAGATTTTGGAGAAGTATACAACAATCCTTGAATAATGTATTTATTTTTAGTATGGCCTATCACACCCAAAATGAAGGCTTATCTAAAAGTACTATTTAGACTCTCAAGGATATACTAAGATCTTTCTCAATGGAATTTAAAGGAGGATGGGATTAATATATATCAATAGTTCGGTTCTCATACAACAATAGATTCCACTGAAGAATTAAAATGGATTCATATGAATCATTAGGTTAGAAGATATGTATAAATTCTAATTCTCGGGATGAAGTTGGACAATGAAATCTACTTAGACCTGATATTATGAAAGATGTGTTAGAGAACGGTCAAAACATCACACAACAAATAAAATTTTATTAGAGTTAGAAAAAGAGCTATACTGAAATCCAATTATAGGACTTGGAGCATGAAGTTGGAGGAAAAGTTTTCCTTTCAATATAACCATGGAAGAGAGTCATTCATTTTAGAATTAAAGGGAATATTTACCTTTGGTACATTATCCCATTTGATATCCTTTATCACATAGAAGCAGTGACTTATCACCTTGGACTTCAACTAAACATGTCTCAAGTTCACGGCGTGTTTCACAAATCTATCCTGAAGAAGTACATACCGAATCCCTCACAAGTATTGAATCTGAAGGTGGAACAACTAAAGAATGACCTCCTGTATGAGGACTAGTTAGTTAAGATCCTTAAACATATATACAATGTTCTATGTAATATGACAACACACCATTTCAAAGAGATATGGTGGAACCATAAGTATGAAGAGAATACATGGGAACTAAAGAAGAAAATAAAACTGAAGTACCCTCATCTATTATCAATGGAGAATATGAGTTGAAATTTTAGGGACAAAATTTCTTTAGGGAGAAGAATGTAATGACTGAGAATTTTTAAAAGATAACATTTTTCAAAAATTAATCTTTTTTATTTTATTATATAATTATTATACACATATAAAACATAGATAATAAAAGAAAACCTAAAATCATCAGTGGAAATTATTTACATTACTCAATGACTAAACCCATTGAAATTTAAAATAGTATAAGGGTATAGAAAATAGTAACAGAAAAACTATAGTAAGAAAATTTGGATCACTTCGATCAGTAAAAAACAACCCTCCCATGCACAATGCTATGGAAAAGAAACAAAATATTAATAAAAGAATCAAAATTTTTTAAAAAAATGGATGTTTATAATCCTAATATAATTTTATCTGAATAATTAATGAATTAAAGATATAGTATTTATATAAGGTAAGGTGATCTCTGTAATATTAACCTGACCATTGGGTATAGTAACCTGACTATTGGGAATAATAACCCGACCATTAGAATAATAATTTGAACTCAAAAAAATAAAATTCACTATAAATAATATTTATCATGATTTATTTATGAAAATATAAATATAATAATTCCATTAAAATAGTATCAATATTAAAAAAACTCAAAGAAAATATAAAAACATTTTAAAAAACTTTAATTTAATGTAGTTCATAAAATCATAATTCTTATATTATATATTAAAATTATTTATATTATAAAAATATTTTAATAAAATAAATTTCCACTTTTAAATAATTCTCTTCAAATTTTCCAAGGGTTATTTTTTTAATAATTTATTGAAATAATTTAATATGTATGTGAATAGTCAAAATATTGTTTTCTCATAATCAGTGTATCTTAAATTACATCATTCATGATGTAATAATCATCCAATAACTTCTATAAGTTGACTCTCATTCATAACATATTTAATTTCATAAATTATTCATTAAAATATAATAGACTTAATTTACAAACCAAAAAATTATTTTTTCAAATCCTTAAGTCAAAAGTGTTCCTTTAAAATAATTTTTTTATTTATTTCCACATTAATTTTTAAAAAAATAATTGAATTATAATTACAATGGGGTTTAAATTCCAAAAACCATTATATTATATTGATATATGATTTATATTTTCAATAATTCACAATTACATATTTGAACTTTGATATAGCATTTTACTTAATATTTTATTTATAAAATACCCATATCCATAAGGTTAAATAACCCCTCCCCCTCCCCCTCCCCTCAGAAAGATTATCCACCCAAAATTTACATTGAAAAATATCTACCCAAATAATCTATATTACCTAGGTATTTTCTTGATCCAACCAACTCTTATCATCAAAGGAGTTTAGTTTTATAGAGAAGAAGCAACAATGAGAAGAGGGTATATTCTCATCAATTATCCCTCTCATTATCCACACATATTTCTCTTTTTATCCACCCCATTCAAACAAAATTATTATAAGGATGATTATTTATTATTTAAAACTTACATTAATGATGTTAACTTGATAGGATTATTATATTTATGACATATTAAATCTTCATACTTCCCATTCTTTCACTTTTGACAATGTCCCATTAATAGTCATCTAACTGAAAATGAGGAGGCTTCCAATTCATTTATTATCACCAATAATATTTTTGGTTATATTAAATTATTTATTTTTTATAAATTTATTAATATATTTAATTTTAGCTTCTATAATTTATTCTATATATGTATAAAATACTTTGAACAAAAAAGTGAAATCGAACCAAATGAGATATTTTTATGGAAAGCATGATATCAAAATGCTTCAACATCAACATTAGAAAACTAAGAAATCTAATCCAACTGTTATAATTGATAAATATTGAATTAAATTAACATAATTCACTTCTTGTATTTTTTTTTAATCAATATATGTTTATTATTTTTGAGGCGGAATAGTGTAAAAATAAAGTCGGATTTATAGTAATGGGATTCTCGAACACAACTTCCTTTTTGAGTTATCTATTTGTCACAGAATATTCCATACAGATATTCCTCTGATGTTCCTTAAATATAATTTCCTTATTCATCCCTTTTCTTTTTTGGAATATACATGCTTCCACCTTGATTTATATAAAGATTTTCAAAAAAAAGGATTCTCTTTCAAAAACACATATTTGGCTCATCTTGAGTTGTTTCTTCTTTTCTCAATAATGATGAGGTTTATACTAATAATTTTTTTATTTATTAATTATGGAACCAGAAGTTTATTTATGAAATACTTATGAAACCCATTCTATTCCACAGGTTATTTGATGAAAACTATTTTTATATGTTCCATGAGGCTTTTAGGATTATGTGAAGATTAAGATGTGATGGGTGGTCCTAGAATTATATATCCCTATTATGTATTGGTTTATGTGATGCATCTCAATATATTATGTGTATTATGCCTGAACATAAATCTATCATTATTCACAATAATGATGTTATGATTTAATCACATGTGTTATGTGTGAAAATAATGCTTTCTTTATTCACAACTATGTGTGGTATTTGACCACTATTACATGGTGTTTCATTATTATGAATATGCCATATTTGATGTCTTTATAAAAAATTTCCCCCATGTTTTTTATTAGGATCTTATACTTATTAAATGATGATGTTGATATACTCACCCATATAATATTGATCCATGTCCTTTATTCCTCCCCTTAATGGTATTTTACCTCACTCCTTTATTTTATGTATATCCTCAGCTGACTACATGTACTAAGGAGAACATGATATATTTATAAGGATGAAGAAGAATAATTTAAATAAATTTTATATGTTATTATGTACAAGTATTGTATGATCCTCATTTTTACAAGACGCTAGAACGTTGGATCTCGGATTTATATCACTATTTTATTGTATGCCTTAAAAATGATGTAATATGCACATATGGAAGAGTCGGGTTTCTATACCAAACAATTTTAATTACTTCATAATAATACATTTAAATTATAATCAACAAGGAAAAATTTCCCTTTAATCAACTTAGTTTCATGTTAGCGAGGATCCAATTTCAGTTTATTTAATCAATAGGATACATGGTCTACACGTTAACCTATAAGAACTAATATAGGGGCAAGAGGTCATTATTCCGAGTGGATACCTACCATAAATTAGTACACCTAGTTCGCACATTACCCTAGCAAAAAAGTTATAGGGTGTAAGAGTTCGTCCATATAGATGGATCTCTACATTATCATTTATCATGGCGGGTGGTAGCATAACAAAAACATTCAAAGGAAATTTCATCATAAAACCATATAAATCAAGCTTCATAACCATTTTCAATAACAAAACCAAAGTGAGAAATACAATTCCATAAAAATATCCAAAACTTCCACATTTTATCAAAACATTATTTATGACTTTAAACCATTTTAGAAACCAATTTCAAGAATAAAGAATGAAAGGTTTGTAGAGCAAATCCAATTAAAAAAACCACCTAGTCTGAAACACATAGAATGTCAAAACTCACACAAGATAAACACACCAAGAAGAAATGATAGTTCTATAAGACAAGTAATGAACCTAATCCATGAATTCAAAAATAAGAATATATAATTCATCAATTCTATAATTTCAAAATTGTGAGGAAACACTCAATACAAAGTTCTTAAAGAATAAATGATGATCAACGGAGATCCAGACAATAAACCACAATAGAAAAATGGGTATATATTAAACCCAAAAATATAATGTCACAACACATAGATATTGTATCTATAGATCTAGTTAAAGTATCGAATCAATAATTTAGGAGATGGTGAAGATGAACAGTTAACAGTTACATGGAATGACGACTTTCCTTCAAATCCAAATATCCATTTCTCTTAGATCTAATTGATTCACACTATATATGTAAAGTAATATCTAAAATATCTAAGTTGGGTCTCATGGGTCAAGATACAAAATCATTATAAGAATTATGAGGCTAAATTATAGTGCTTTTTTTAAAAATAAAATAAAATTTAGAGTGATTAATTAAAGTCACATAGTTTGGTGGCATGGTTTAGAAAATCATGTGCCCCTTTTTTGGGATAAGTGAGTGTTATTATGGTTTGGTCACATAGACTCAAAAACAATTAAATAATACTTATAAATAACAATATCCCATGATTCATGTTTTAGTAGGATGCCTTATGGTTTCTCCTAACCATATTACTAATTATGCAATCTACTTTAGGACACCACCACAAGTTACACAATTTCGTGGGAAGACCTGCATTACCTTCCCTAACCATTCTCCAATTATCTATAGGACTAGTAAACACTGAAAACTTCTAAAATTCACCCAAAATGGTATGAGAAAATCTCCAAGTTATATATAGTCAAAATGAAGGTATTTATGTACCTGAATGAAACACAAGAATGTGACGACCTTGAACTAAATAGATTTATAATAATCAATTATCAATTTAATTAGTCCTTTTTTGGGTTCATGGTATTTATATTGAGTCATGATAAGATAATATTCTTTAAAATTTACTTTTTCCTTAGCATACTTCTCAATATTATAGTTCTTCACAACTTTTAATGTGAAATTTTTAATAACTTCAACAAAATAATCTTATTTCTCAGAACATTAATCATAATATTCAAATTTCTTCTCATCTACCTTCATGTGTACAGTTTAATTCTTGAGTTTTTTATATGGATCCTTAGATGAATATATTTAATATTTTTTTCATATGTTCAATATAGGAAACTATAGGGTCTTAAAAATTCTAACAAGTGAAGAAAATACTCCCACAATCTCTTTGCAAAAGGAAGAAGGTACTTCTACAATTCTAGTAAGGCGAATAGACTCAAATAAAGTTTCAATCATCAGAAGAAACTTGAAGGAATTAAAGTTTTCAAGGCATTTCAAGTGGACCATGTACCATTATCAAGAAAGGAATGTGGTCCAGCTATATCGCAAACTACCAGGTACGCAAAATGATCTGCGAACTGCTAGCCCGCAGAGCGATGGCCAACGAACAAGGCAGACTGCAGACAAAGTCACCAATAAAATCATATTCGTGAATTCAATTCATGTACCATATCGCGAACTCATTAGTTCATGGATGAAGAGAACTAGGAGGGTTCTATGAACCATTAAAGTAAACTAAAGCCTTCACAAAACTATGTTTATTTAGTCTTCCATGGGTTAGGATATATGCATGGGCCACCGCAAATGGTGTCGCGTGCCCAATAGATACAACTGTCCTGATGCTCTATAAAATGGAACCTAGTAGAGAGACACAAGGATAGACGGATGATGAAATCATGAGGGAGACTCAGAGGTGTGAAGAAATAGTTTGAAGAAGACTCTGGCATCAGTCTCGATTCATCGGAGAAGCACAAATCATGAACCACACTCTTTGCAGGTACAACTGACCACAAACCACAAAACATGGGAATTGAATAATAAAAATAATAATAATAGAACTGAAAACCAAACTGGTCAACTAAGAACAATAGAATTCTCACAAATGAACTTCCTACGAATGATGATCCCCCAGAACCTCCATCAATATGGTTCTTTACGTAGCGTACCACTACGCATACTGAACCCGGCGTCGCGTACTACATCAGTATGTAGATGGAACCCAAAGCAGCATGACGGGATGCGTACCACTACGGCACGTAGTCATCCATACCAATTCCCACGTACTGCATTGGTATGCAGATGGACCCTTTTCCTGCATACCACTATGGTATATAGAGCCTCCCCCTTCCCACATAAGAAACCAGTATGCGGAATGGGGTGTTTTTAGGTATTGTTTCTTCCAGTTCGAACCCCACACCTCCATTACCATCCAGTCCTCCATGATTCCTTCACTAACTGGACCTCTAGAATCAGGCCAAAGCATCATAGAAAGACATCAAACCCATATGATCAAACCATCGGGAGCACCAATGCACCCCCTTGAATCTACATTCCCATGGTAAGTGGAGTCATGAAGGCTCTCCCCACAACGATGTGGGCTTTGGGAATGCATGTGGGTATACATTCCCACGGTTACCCAGAGTCCAACCATGGGATGCCGATGTGAACCTCCCCATTCTAGGGATTAAGGGTGATCACTTGCTTTTCTATTCAATGAGTAATAGTGATCAATCGTAGGGGTTATGTTCCCCCCCTTCATGAGGACAAAAGTCATCCCATTCCCAGAATGTGATCTGGGGACCTCCCACTGAGGTAAGTCCCTGGTCTTCTAAGGCAAGGCCCAATGACCTTCAATGTCATTCTAAATTGAAGGTTTCATTGTTCTGCGCCCTCTCCCATGGTCACCCCAGCCTCTTCCACCACGGGATCTCCCTCCCCCACCAAGTGGGGAGGAGGCATTTGAATTGTTCAATATTTCACATCCTCTTGTTTCTCACACCGATCAAGACTCACATGGGATTAGAAGTTTGTGAGGATTATGACATCCACGTGAATCAGAACTATGAGAACTTTGATTCCTGATCAAATCAGGATACAAAGGACGCCTACCAGAAGGGTCAAGCTCAAAAGGGTTCCCATACTAAAGCATTCACCCAATAATGTCTCTCAACTGGGAATCTTCCACACATAATCCACACACAATATAAAATACAAGAACTATGATTCATGAACAAATCTGGATATGTTGGATGCTAACCAGAAGGCATGAGCTCAAAAGGGTTCCCATCCATAAAGGGTACACTCGATCATGTTTCTTCAAATGGGAAAATCCCATGTGTAAGCCCCCACCATCTAAACTATGAGGGTTTTGAATCCTCTCCTGATGATACGTAGGAAGTCCTTTTTATGGGTCGGATCCCAACATCAAGTCACCTTATGTCCCCTGGATGACAGTAAACTCTAGAACCCCACATTATATGGCTCATGTTGGCATCCCCTTCGTAGCATCAAAGATGTGCATTCTTCTGATGATCATTCCAACCATGGGTAGCCCATGGACGCACTCTTCGGGAATGAACCAAATATTTATGAACATATGAACACAACTTAAATATATAAGAGAGTCCTGAAATGGGAAACAATTTTACCCAATAAGGGTGCAGTGAGACTAACCTCCCGTCCTCTCAGCAAATGGATTCCTTAAGTGTCGTTGGCTAAATTGTTAGCTGAAGAGTGGCTACCTTTGGAAATAAGGTCCATAAATCATGCATACCAGGGTAATTGGGAATTCTTGGCTCCACGAATAACCCTGTTGGAGAACATCCCAGGAAGTTATATCTAAGGAGGCCCATTGCACAAGTGCTTGACCCCCACACAATCACCTTCTAGGAACAAAAGTTCACGTAGGTTTAATCCAAACTTATTTAAAGGATAAAAACATCGACTAGGTAAAAACAAAAGGAATCGTGAATTCCACAAGAACCCGTCTCTATAGAAAATGGGATGGGTGATGATTCTTGTTGGACCATTTTCACACCACCTGAAAATGCGCCACCTCGGAGGTAGAACAAAATTGGTGAACCCGATGTGAATCCTTAACCAAGGTGGTGGTTCAACCCCACTCAATCCCCTTTTCCCTGCACTAAAATAAAATGGGAAGAGGGATAAGTTGAATCGTAAAATATGAATATGTTTAAAATAATGCTACTTTGATGAGGTTTTGGGGTCTGTATGTCATATATGTAAATTGAAGGTTTCTGTAGAGAATCTTTAGATCCAAATGTCATCCCAATGACCCATGCAGACACACACATTCGTGATCCTATAGGCGGCTGGGGCCCCAACGAAGAGCAGGACCCCCTTTCCTACCCAACATCTTCAACATTGGGTGTCAAACACACTGATCAATGAGTACCAACAAAATAGTACTCTCCCCACACTGGAGGCTGTGGGACAATCCCTCCAGTATACAAAGGACTGCCAACCACCACTCTAGCCGCTACCGGTAACCCAGTACCAGGAAGCTGGTGGTCGTCTCAAACAATTCTAGGGGCTTGTCCCCAGAATTTTACAATGAGTACCTCACTTACCTTAGGGAGGCAGATGAAGTCTATGTTGAGAGATTCATCTCAAAGGCATAGGGGTCCTACTCAAGGGCCCCTGCTAGTGAGCATTGCCACTGACACAGGACGACCAGGCCTCCATCTGCTGAAGATGACCTTATTCTGAGGGCATATACCAAATTATAGGAGACCTGGACCCCTCGACCATCCCGCAAAGGGAGGTAAGTATATAATCAGGAACACTCTATCACCTTGGTTCCTAAGGAGCATCTCTGATGTACTAACTCAGTGGCGTTCAATGGGAAGACATACAACTCTGCCCCCTCAACTCAATCCCATCCCAGAAATAGGGTGGCACAATACGATTACAAGCACGTTCCTACTAGTGCTCGTCAGAACTGTCGTGACAATAGAGTGGAAAACTACAGGCAGATGTAGATATCTGCCAATACACAACAATCCCTCCATCTAAATAGGGTGGCACTCAGTTATACATAGGCACAAACACCTGCTAACAAATTTCAATCCTACCAGCTAAATAAGGAATCAATAGGATATATGTAGGCAAAAATACATGATGATGCATATTAAACCTGCCATCCAAATATGGAAGCAACCAAATATGAGAAGATTCAAATTCATACGGATTCATTCAAAGACCATGAGACAAATACAATGGAAAATGAGAAGATAAAAATCCCTGCTTGTGAATATAAAATCCACCAGTCAAATACAGTGGAAACTAAAGAATAAAACTGGGGGTAGGCTCATTCTTCTACCTCAGCACTGGAGAACTACAAGTATCTACTAGTGACTCATGGATGCCCGAAGTAGGAACCAACTCCTTCCTTGACATCAGAATGGGCCTTCATACCCATTCCATCCAAAGATTTATCTCAACAAAACCTGCCAATGATTGAGGATCATACATCTATTCTAAACCATATCCTCCAAACATGCCAAGATATCATTGCATCGGTGGAAAAGGTGAGAAATCAGGCCCCCAACCCCATTTCCTCGAACTGAATAACTCACTTGCAAAATGAGTTAGTCACTCCAGAGCAGTTATGGATCCCTACTCCAGTCCAAGAGGGTCGATGACAATATCCCATGATTGAAAGACAACCAGATCAGGAAAAGATACTCATTCCAAATGAGGGATGCCATTCCAACATGGGGGGCACTCCAGGGTAGTCATATATCCCTACCAAAACTCAAGATGCCCATCGTTCTATCCTGACGACATCATGGGACCCAATAAGGAATGGACTTGTATATGAAGGCCATTACTGACAAAAAATGTCCCTTGTTACCCATAAGAGAGTGATCAAAGATAAAAGGTTCCAAAGGAAACCGGAAAATGATGGGAACATACATGATACTACTCTTCTAGAAGCTGGGGTTTTTGACACCCCGAAACATATATTGATAAAGGATCTAGACACTATAATTATATTACTGAATTATGGAAGTGTCAGTACTGGTTGTGAAGTTCATCTTCACAATATCAATACTAGTAGCTCTGAAGGTCGTCCACAGAGCACCCACGGGGGCTTACTCCATGGGCCCAGAATGATAGATCATGAGATCCAATCTCCTTATGTGTTTCGAGGTATCCCTCCCCTTGACCAGAAGATCAGACTGCAAGAAGTTTCTCCCCATGTTGTTGTCCTTCCTGATGGTAATACCTAGGGTATACGCTATAGATATTCTTCTTCCTATAGTCGTACATCAAGTCATGATAGAAGTCCTTTCTATGATGATAGTCACTGTGATGGATCTCCCCATAATGACAGTTACTATGATTTTCCTCCCCATAGTAACCCTAATCAATGAGAAGGTCCTCCCCTCATTGCAATACATCCTGAAGGCCCTCCCTAAGATGTACACTGTAGAAATTAGCCCTGAATCCAGATATAAATTCATGATGGTAGTCCTCACCATGATGAAAGTTATTGAGAAGTCCCTCCCCGTAATGATGGTTTCTGTGATGGTCCTCCCCTATATCACATCAAGAAGCAAGAAGGTCATTACCTTACTATAGCCTGCCCAGAAGGTCCTCCCCAGGGTATACTCTGTAATGAAAATTCCCTTGGTCGGGCATCCAGTTGCAATAGTAGACCTCACCCTTGCATCACCACTTGCAAAAGTCATCCCCGCAACCAAAATTCATGTTGTTAAGAAGGTCCTCCCCTTGGCATATCAAATGGGAGTAATCCCTCCTACGATGAGGCATTTAAAAAGGATTCAGACACATCGGGCACTCCTTCTATAACAAGTGATACTCTTTATCAACTAGAGAATGGCCCGGGGGCATGCTCATCTTCTAAGCCACCCCCATGGTGTCCGCAAATCAATAAGTCTCCCAAAAGCCCGGTTGCATGGAACAAAATAAATAAGAAGTAGTCGAGTTGGGTATATCTAGTAGAGGAGCCTCTAGAAGAACAACATCAAGATATGTTCCTTATGAGAATACAACTAGCTAGGGATAAAATACTAGTGATGTATTGGCCCATGACCCCCTCTCACTTGGACACACTAGGAGAGTTTTCTGGGGAATACACGTATAACATTCACCTTAAAATATGGACAAACCTTCGTCATCTGAATGAGAAATTATTTCCATATTAAGGGTATGTGGACCATGTCAACATGTTAGGGGAGCTTTGTCATCTCATCGAATAGGAAGCCCTCCCATCCTCATGGAAGCCATAATCATAAAGGAGAATATAAAACCTTGAAATTTCTTGCCTCCATGCACTACATAAATTGTGTCACCTCATTAGATACACCCTGGATGGAGTTCACATTCATGGGTGGGGAGAACATGGAGCTCTACACTTCAACTCGTTTCCCATCCAGAAGGCCCCATTGAAAATGACATCCTGCAATGTCATCATTCAGTGGCAACAATCAAGTGAAATCCTTGCTAAGAAAATATGGGATAATCAAGAAAACATGGCCTAGAGTAAGTCTTGAAAGCGCCAGGGTCGAAGAGATCAAGCCATTGAAAAGCTTCTGAGTCAGGAAACCAGGAACATCTAGCTTGCTTCCTACCTAAGGGAAGCTAACCAGAAAGTGGGGCTCATGTATTCAAAATACCAAAGACTCTATTCCGGCCCAATTCCATACTCAGCTCACACCTGTGTGGGAGTACGTGAAATTGAAAGGGTGGAAGTAGCAACGGTTACTTCCATAATACGAGAACAACCCCAACCCAAATGGATGGGAGAATTTTTAAATCAAAATTCACCCATAAGACCAACAAATCCAGGTTGTAACACATCAATGGAAAAAATGGGTACAACCCCATCACCCAGGGCTAGGGGCATTTTTACCTCAAATCCCCTCACAACGGATGTCTAGATTCCACTTTCTAAATAGAACAATGGAAAGATAAGTTACATGTTCCACCCCTTATCATGGTTCCCAACCTCTGAGACAAAGACGCATTATGAGATCTGACTAGGGAACCCTTCGGGTCAATCTTCGACACGATACTCAGAGAATACCATAGAATGGAAGGAGAAAGCCCAACAAAGGGTGAGGAAAGGATTCCTACCATTCGACACCGGGTACACCACCCCCAATGTGGTATGCCTCAGTGAACATGGTAAACGTCAACCACATGGATCTCATAGTAAATGATGTAGGGAGAGATGAAGTGAAGGAATACGGTTCCCGCCCAAAGGCATCCCACACCGAAACTCATGGTGTGCATATGTGGAACCAGATAACGGTCCTAAATTTGGGATCCCCCTTATCTAATCCATCGCAACCTCCCCCATGAAACTCTAAGACGGAGAAAAATAAATCAATGTTCGTCAATGAATCACCCCCCCCCCCTGAGAATGTGTCCCTCTCTCTTGAGGAAAGGTTTTCCAAGTAGGAGGAAGAAATTAAAGCACTCAGGTGAGTAAATGTTCAGCTGCGTCGAGGAAGCTACCTCGTCGGATGTGT
The DNA here is from genome assembly GCA_963277665.1 of Viscum album. NCBI lineage: Eukaryota > Viridiplantae > Streptophyta > Magnoliopsida > Santalales > Viscaceae > Viscum > Viscum album. The sequence goes on from OY728121.1 coordinate 1,253,018,737, forward strand.
TCCACTCACAGAATGTCAGCAGGTTCCTCCAGAAGAGGATCCCATGCCACTGTAACTTATCCCAGTGAATCAATCCAAGAACGGAGGAATATTTAACCTGACCTCGTAAGGACATAAAAAATTCCCCCAATTGGGAAGGCAACTGAAATATATTCAGTTAAACCCACAAATGATACCTCTGACTGGGTATCAACAACAAATTCCAGCAGCACCATCACACCCAGTCTTGGTCACTACCACACTATCTCAATCTCAAGCCCAATAGGATACGTATCAAGGGATCTTAAACACTATTGAGCAACTAAAAGATCAATTAGAATCCATGGAGGGGTGGAATGCTCTGTTACAACTAGAGTGCAAACCCTACCATGAGTGGGTGAGTAATGTTCCACCACTGCCAAACTTCAAGAACCCCATATTCCTAGTTTTCAATGGCTCAAGTGACCTGGAACAGAATTCAATGCACTATGCCTCTTATTTTGACCACATAATGGGAACTCCGGCGTATCAAGAAGTAGTAAAACTCAGGTTCTTCGTACGAACCCTACAGGGCTCAGACTGCATGCGGTATACTAGCCTGCCAGCCAATTGAATCACATGTTGGGAGGACCTCCAGTGACAATTTCTCTTCCAGTTCAGTTCAACGCTTCCTAAGAAGATGGTCAGTGACTTATGAACTACAAAAAGTGAGAGAATGAAAGAGTCTCAGACTTCATTTCCATATGTAAAGGCCTGAATTATTTCATGAATGAGACACTCCCCAAGTATAAGATGCTCTCCATTTTCATTGATAACCTTTGGGATGAATTGAAAACACCGATCATCCCAGTGAAGTAGACAAGTGGGTTTAGAGACTTCTATTCCATTTCCCAAAGGAAATAATACTCCTTGAAGCAGACCAATCTTAATTCCAAAGTTTCCCCATAATCCCCAAGGAAAAGCTAAAGTGTCTTATGTTATGCTTAAGCCACCACGAGCACGAGCTCCAGTTGAAAGGCCCCCACTGAACCGTACGGGACCCCCTGGATACCAACAACCACCCCCACCTTGACAAGACGCGTGAGTGGGTGATAAAGGAAATTAGTTCAAATAATGAAAAAATAAATTTTACTCATTCTGATAATACCTAGTATGCAACTATTTCATAGCCACTGCGAATTAAAATTTGATCCTACTACTATAAACAAAGAGAGCCGATGAATTGGGTCTCGAAGACCGGCCAAATTATTTTCCCTGTCATAGAATAATAGGACACACCATCCAAGAGTGATTAATTTTCAAGGATCTCCTAAAAAAGATGGTGGATTCCAGGAAAGTCAAGTCATGTCCATCACCAACACAAGTGGTGTGTGTTTCCACCTCAGACTCAAGAGAAGAATATGTGTGGAAAACGGTAACCAGTAATAAGGAGAAAAATTTATACAATTGGATGACCTAGAAGACCATCAACTGAGCCCATGTAATCCTCTAGGAACAATTGAAACAACCAACTATGCCCCCAAAAGGTCCTAATAAAACACAGTTATCCTCCTCAGCCCCACGGTCCACTAAATGCCAGAAGGGAATAAATCAAGATAAAGATGATGAGATGACACCAAATCTGAATTCAGTGTTGACACTTTCGGACTTCATGCCAATATAATTGGTTCAACCGGCACCGCCCCACCAAATGGTTCCATGGGAACTTTCATGCAAAATGGGACCATCAGAAGGAGACAGTCAGACATAAACATTACCAGACCAAGAACTGATCTTTGACTCCATTAATGTCATTCACTCGATGGACACCTTCTCTAATAAAGACTATGTCCACGAATCCAAATTCCCCATGCCCAACTAGAGAGTCAGAGGAATAGGGTGCAAAGACCGGAGGTTTATTGGAAGGCATGATCATGGTGGGAGTCAAATCCCCATCCTTGCCACAAGTCAAATCATTAACATCCCGAAAACTCATAGAAGGAACCTCCGGCAGACGCAACAAGAACTGGAATTCTTCTCTCCCCCCATTAGAAGAAATAAAATCCCAATTATCATGGAATATCCATCAGGGGAAGAAAAATACCAAATATCCCATGGAATACAGGTAGAACAGTTCTGCGAAACCCAGAAAAGGACACAGTGCCACCGGCCCTGGTCACAAAAGTCAAACCATCTACATACAAAGATCAAAACCCTACAGTTTTTGTGAAAGAGAAACACTGAGTTGGGAAGTGCCGACCTCTAGAGAAGAAGTAAGATATTATAAAGAAGATGGCTTCAGTACTAGCAAAGCTATCAATCCTGGATGCATTGATCCTATTTGCAGATCTTAAGGAGGCACTCTTCCAAGCCTTGCTAAGACCCCATGAGTTTGAGGCTAAAGTAGCAACATCTGATGTCTATTGGACATAGACCTTCCCCTAAGAATTTCATTCCATCATCTCCTTCACTGTTACGGATGAAGATTCTATTAAACAGGGGCATATCAAACCCTTATATGTTTCCAGAAAGATAAATGGAATTGATGTTGGGAGGATCTTCATCGATAATGGCTCTAGAGTCAACCTCCTCCTACTATGAATGCTTCGTCGAATGGGTTATGATGAAAACATCTTGGCACCCCACACCACAACTCTGCTGGGATATAGAAAAGGAGAGTAGAAATCATTGGGATGAATCAAGCTTAAAACTAGGATCAGAGATCTCATGTAAGATTCTGAGTTCCTGGTAGTGCTGAAAAGTACGGCCTTCAATGTCTTGTTAGGGAGTCTTTGGCTGCATCAACACGTTTCAATTCTGTCATCATACCAACAGTGCATCAAATATTGCATCAATGGGAAAAAAGGGACGGTGCGTGTTGATAAATCCCCATTTGAATCCTATGAGTCACATTATATCGATGCAGAATTCTATGAATCAGAAGAAAAAAAACTTCTGGTTGGTGACATTGATTGGATCAATGCTCCGAATGGATTGAAAATGTCTCATTCTGACCCCCTCCAACAGCTTAGGGAAGAGTATGTACTACCCATAGACAAAGTTGAATACATAAGTGAAATTCTGATGTAGATATATTTTTCTGCATGATCTCTGCAACATCCATAAAGCCCAAAGTCGCATAAGAGTGGGATGACTACCACAATGCCAGGAAAATCCCTATCAAATTTGTTCCCAGCTTGTCCTCAGTACATAAAACTACCCTTTCCTCACACACTAATGGAAAAGTTGATTTCTATCCCAATATCAGCGAGTTCATCTCAAAAATCCTCTCTCCATAAGAAGATGAAGAATATGAAGATGATAAAGAAGAAGAAAGAGAGGAAGAAGACCTCAAATATTCTACTCCTATGTTCGAAGAAGGTGTATCCACCCCAATCGATGAACTTAAGTAGATAAATCTTGGCACTGAAAAGGACCTAGGACCCACTTTGATCAGTGTGGAAATGCCTATCAAAGAGTAGGATGTTTACACATCCTTCCTAAAGAAGAATCGAGATGTGTATACCTGGAATTACACAGAAATGTCAGGCCTCGATCCTAAGATCTCCACTCATCATCTGGGATTACAAGAAGAATGCTAGGGCTATAGGTAGACAGCCTGCAGGACCCAACAAGTGCATACTTCCAAAATAGAGAGCAAAGTTGATAAGATGATCAAAGAAAACTTCATAAGGGAGATCCAATACTCGATTAGGTTGTAAAACACAGTCCTTGTTGTAAATAAAATAGGACAAATCATAATTTCCCTTAAGTTCAGTGACCATAGTCGGCCTTACTAAAAAGATGATTTATCAGTCCCGATAATAGAATTGTTGATCGATACAACAACCATATATGAGGCTCTCTCTTTCATGGATGGCTATCCTGGAAATAATCAAATCTGGTTGGCTCAAGGAGATGAATAAGCTACCGATTTGAGGTCACATCAGGGGGTGTTCTCTTATAAAGTGATTCCCTTTGTTTTGTAGAATATTGTCTCGACATATCAGCACGCCATGCATCACATCTTCATTGCCTTATTGGTAAAGTTCATAGAGTTTTGTATCCACAACCTAGTGGTTAAATCACAACAGTTCTCAAACCACCTTGTGGATCTTGAAATTGTCTTCAAGAAATTGTGACAACAGCATTTAAAGATGAATCCTCTAAATTTCACATTTGGCATTACCTCAAGAAAATTCCTCATATTCTTTTTATTCCAACATGGCATCAAATTCAACCTCGAGAAGACAAAATCCATCATTGGCATGTTCCCACCTCAAAACCTCACCGAGTTGAGAGGTCTCTAGGGGCACATCGCCTACATTCGATGCTTCATAGCCAACCTAGTCGGTAAATGTTTACCTTTCGAAAGGATCATGAAGAAAGGAGTTATGTATGATTGGGATAATGATTGTCAAGAAGATTTCGACAATCTTAAAAGATATCTACTAAGACTGATTTTGATGATGCCACCAATTGAGGGGAGGCCACTCATTTTTCAGGTAACCTCCCTCGAACGGTCATTAGGCACCTTCCTCACACAGAAAAATGATGTTGGCAACGAGAATAGCCTCTAATACCATAGCCAAAAAATAATTGATGTTGAAACTCAATATTCAAAAATTGAAAAGAAATGTCTAGCCCTAATCATCATGGTTCAAAAGCTCGGGCATTAACTGTTGCACCGTGAGGTTCAACTGGTCTCCCGCTGCAACCCACTCAAATATATCTGTAATAATACCATTCTAAATTGGATCCTATCATGATGGGTGGTCATTATAAAATAGTTTTACATATGGTATGTGACCTATAAGGCCATGAAAGGTCAGGAGTTAGCAGACTTCCTAGCCAAGCACCCCTTAGAAGAAACAACACCGTTGGATGTTGAACTTCTGGATGAATAAGTGTTTTCCATACAGGAGGACCCCCGGACATGGGAAATGTACTGTTATGGTGATTCCCGAATCTCGATAGGGAAAAGGATGGGGGATCCCAAAATCAAAAAATTTGGGATGGGAGTTATACTGGTATCTCTCAAAAAGGCCATATTTCCTTACTCTTTCCTATATTCAAAATGGTATACAAACAATAAAGGTGAGTATCAGGCCCTCATTGATTTCCTGGAACTGGCACATCATGTGCAAGAGAACCACCTAAAAATAAAGGGTGATTTAGAGATAGTAATCAAATACGTAAACGATGACTATGCTATTAGGAAAGAAGTAATGGTCCCCTTTATGAACTATGTTCGAGGACTGATGATAGAATTCCCATCAGAACCTATATTGACCTATGTCCCCCATATACAAAATTCACAAGCCGACGCTTTAGCAAATGAAGCCACCGCCTTGGTCGATCCATACCCAGATGAAATTGTCATTAAAATTTCCCACCTCTGGATGGTATTGCCATTGATACATAGTGATACAGAGAAATCGATGAAATTATCCTCATCTCTGAGCCTTATGGTCACACCACCGGTATGATGATGCCCCCTGTGAATTACCTTCAGAACGGGGAACTCCCACCATATAGGGCTGGAAGGGTGCAGGTCCGAAGACGGATAGTCAATTTTTTCATGTACCATGGGGTAAACCAAGAAAATGTCCTCTACAAATGAGGCCTTGATGGAGTCCTTCTCAGGTGCATTGATGGAGAAGAGACCGCTGCCGAAATGAAAGAAGTGCACGCTAGATCTTATGGATCACATTAGTCAGCAACCAAGATGTCTCACCAAATTCAAAGGTCTAGGTATTATTGGCCCACTATGATACATGATTGTCCCATATTATCTAAGAATTTTCATTCCTTCCAAGTTCATGCTAATTTCATACACCTCCCCCTATATTTACTTCCTACAACTAAGTAATCCTGGTCATTTTCTGCATGGGGGATGGATGTTGTGGGACCATATCCTCCCACTATAGTAAGACAATTCAATTTCATACTCATATAATCTGACTTCTCTTCCAAATGGACTGAAGCCATACCCCTTAAAGAAGTTGGGGAAAAAAAATTCGTCAGCTTTGTGAAGGCAAACATCATTACTATATTTGGTGTCCCGTAAACAATTCTGAAGGAAAACACCACCAACTTCTTCTATACTAAGTTGGACAAGTTATACAAGTAGTATTGAATTAAATCCAATTTTTCATCCTTTTACCATGCAGTGGCCAATGGGAAGATAGAGGCTTTCAACAAGACTATGTCCAACATACTCCAAAAGATGGTTGATAAGGATAGAAAATCCTGGATAGACAAGATCTTTCATGATTTATGGGCATACCAAACCACTACCCTCACTGCAACTTAGGAAACCCTATACTCACTAGTATATAGGGTAGAAGCGGTGTAACCTATCAAAATCCAAGTGTCGTCACTTCGTGTGGACATTTTTGATCAATTGTCCATGGAAGAGCAATCCCAAAGATGGTTTGATGAATTGGAGCAGCTAGATGAGAAAAGGATACTCACTTTACACCATTTGGAAATCTGACAAAACTAGATTACCAATCCATCAACAAAAAGGTTCTCCTTCGATCTTTCCTCAAAGGATAAATGGTGTTAGTCCTCATAACCCCGATGATACTCAGGAAGAAGTCCCCAAATCTTGAACCAAAGTGGTATGGACCACATGATGTACATAGGGTCTATTCCAATGGAACATATTCCTTGATATAAATGGATCGACATCTCATCATGACTCCTACAAATGCAAATTCCTTGAATAAATACTTCGCGTAATAAAAAAATGAACCCACGGTCCAAACACTAAGACCTTAAACTATGAGTAATGGAAAAAAACCATGAATCCACAGTCCAAACTCTACTACCATAAACTATGAGTAATGGAAAAAACCATGAATCCAAATCTCCAAACTCTAAGGCCTTACACTATGAGTAACATCCAAAAAAACCAAGACATGGTCCAAACTCTAAGACCTTAAACTTTGAGTAATGAAAAAACCACCATGAAGCGAACAGTCCAAACTCTAATACCTTAAACTATGAGTAATGAAAAAAAACACTATGAAGCAAATGGTCCAAACACTAAGACCTTAAACAATGAGTAATGAAAAAAACCATGAATCCAAGGTCCAAACTCTAAGACCTTAAACTATAAGTAACAACCAAAAAAACCAAGCCAAGGTCCAAACTCTATGACCCTAAACTATGAGTTATTTTCCTTTCCACGTGATGTTAATCTATAAGGAAATTGTCCCTGAAACAAGACATTAAATTGTGACTCATGTCCTCATTGTAAGAGGTTAAACTACATGACACAAAATGTCCAAATCACATGATAATAAACTACATGATCTCTCATAGAACTATGTGCAGCTTGATTCCTTCCCTCTTCCCTCACATTATATGTAGTGATTCCTTGACCCTTGATCTTGTCCCAGCCCTGCCCCTCAAAAAAATTCCTCCATAATGCCCCCTATCTACCCATATTCATAAGGTAAACCCTTATCACTCCTTATTTCTCGCATCAATTTTAACTCACGTGAGATTAGGTTCAATGGTAGAGATTCTCTAATGAATGAAAACTATGAAATAAACTGATAGACCTAGAAACCATGATGTATAGAATGAATCTTCCCCTCCCCCTGGACTGATCCAAATTAGTATGGGTTACATACATAACTATGTACAACTTTACTCGTTCCCTAGTAGGATATGTACCGACACCTTGATACTCAATCATGGATAATCCGTTACAAAAAATTCCTCACATTAGATTCTCTACCTCCCCCCTCCCACACACACACACACTTGCGAAGGAGAATCTATGGACACTCCTTGTTTCACACATTGAGTATAACTCATGTGAGCTTAGGATCAGTGGTAAGGATTCTCTTACACACAAAAAAAAAATCATAGGAGAATATGGTAGGCATGACACCCATATCAGGTAAAACAAAAATGGCCTCACATGTCCTCACACATGGACTGATCAAAATCAGTATAGGGAACTTTCAAAACTATGTGTGGCTTGATTCCTGGCCTCACATGATACATAGTAACACTCAGATTTGGCATCTTGGCCCAACCATCATCATCATCATCAAAAATAAAATCCCCTCAAGTGTCCCTACACATCGAGAAAATATTTGTAGTGAACATTAAGAACTTTGTGTGGCTTGATTCATACCATCCCAGGATATGAAGTGATGTTAGGATTTGGAATATAGGCCCATCCACCATCAAAATTCCCCTTCTCCCCCATACACAGGTCAGACTTTTATGGGTATCCCATGAAAGGCCTTAATCGCATGATAATAAACTATGAAATTCTTCGAGAGTTATGTGTGCCCAGTCCTTAGTGTTACGAGATCCCGAACATTCCCACCACTCATGAGAAGTCAAAATATCATGCTTCCCTCTTTACATATGATTCAGATTTATGTAGAAGTTCCAATAGTTCTGAGGTAATCACAATCTCGATTTTCCCCACCCTCCCAACCACATCTCTCCCATTTGTCGAACTCCATACCTTGGGAAAACATGCATCCCCATAATCATCCAAGGCTATCTGGGATGGAGGGCCAATGTCTTGAGGACACATTTTTTCGACTAAGAACAACATGCCTCAGTGGCTCTACATACGTTTCCCAAAAATATGACCATCAATAAAAGGAAAATTTATCCCCATGAAAGTCATATCCTATCTCAGTATGCCCAATGGATTCCAAGACCCATGTTATCCCTCCTAATTCAAGTTGACCCTAGGATTATGGTTTACACCATCTATCATCACTCACGTCTTAGGAACACAAAAACATCCTGATTGAAATTAACTCAAAACTACTAATGATCTTTATGATAGCATGATCTTCCTCACTGCATAAATCTAAACTTCATGATATCATGTCCTCACTGCATGACACTAAACTGAGAGGCCAAAATCATCCTTCTTTAATGATGTTAAACCTCATAGCATTGGTTTACGCCTAATGTTTCCCCAAAATTATGATTTTTCCATTCTTAGGAAATGACTCAGAATCCTCGTAATCCCTTGTTTCTCAGACCAAGAATAGTTCACATGAGATTAGGGATCCTAGCGAGAGATAAATTGGGACATTATGAAAAAGAAGCCCATGAATTTCGTCCGAACAGAACAACCCTAAAAGGCATGTCATGGTTCCCTCCCTTGAGAGGAACCCCATGTCCTGACCATGTGATGATAAATGACCAGGTACTCTAACGATGGAATGAATCCCTCACCCAACATATGAGTCAGATCTACATAAGAGACATGTGATTCCATGAGGAAATTTCAGCACAAATATCCCCAATATGTCTGGATACACTCCGACCATACCCCAAACTTCATGATTTGAGTGATCTTGAATCCCCATAACCCTCCATGTCCATCTAATATGGAAGGCCAGTTTCTTGTGGACACATTTTTTTGAATATTCACATCATGTCATGGTGGCTCTTCATACATTGCCCATAAAAAGAACCATCAATCAAAGGAAAGTTCTTCCCTAGGAGATTCTTCTCCTATCTTAGTACGCCAAATAGCTTCCAATCCTTGGTTCATACCTCTTGATTAAAGTCCCCCTAAAGTCAAGGTTTACATTTTCCTCCTTACACACATCCTGGATATATCAGAGCATATGGGACCAATTCTTCTCTATTTTCATTTGATATTTCTAAAAGTACCCAATCTGTATGGGTGAAGTTGATTTGCATGCAAAATGAGAGTTCCACCACTCATTTCTAGGTTTCCACAAATAATCTCAGTTAAAATTCCAATTTTGGATGATCTGGTTCACCCCTCATCGAAGGTTAAATACTGTATTTAGAAAGTTCCCAATATTAATAATCTGCCATAGCCATCAAATAATGTAAGGCCAATGTCCTACGAACACAATTGATTGAATATGCACATCAAGCCCTGGTGGCTATACATATATTTCCCACAAAAATGGTCATCAATCAAAGGAAAATTCCTCCCCAGGAGAGTCCCTTCCATCTTCTGTATGCTAAAATGACATTCATGTTTTGTCACACCCCCGGATTTGGAAAACTCCAGTATTAGGGCTTACATGCCTTCTTCTTTTCAAATTCACCTAACATGGAAAAGTCATATAATTGAAAAGTCCATTCACCAGCTATCCCTCATGCAAGTAATAAATGTGCGAGAAAAATTTCCCACTCAAATATGATATAAATGTTCCTAATGTTTTCAGACAACTCCAACCACCCACTGTGGCTCCTGACTTCAAAATAAATTCAAAATATTGTATATCCCATTAGTCCATCAGAAATGGAAGTCCAGTGTCCTACATAAACTTTTTATTGACTATGTACATCATTCCCCAGTAGCTCTTCATATGCTTCCCACAAAAATGGCCACCAATAAAAGGAAAATTTGTCCTCTAGAGAGTTCTTTCCTACCTCTGTAAACCTAACATGGATCCTAATCCTTATTCATGCCGAAACTTGAAAATTTAGGTTCAAGAAAAATCCTTAAAACATGTTTAAAGGATATTAGAACATTCCTGGAAGAAGGTCCTGAATTGAGGACCTTGCCCCATTAAGTTTGGTTAAATCTATTCAACCTAAAACACTAGTAATAAGTTTGATTGGGAAAACTGTGAACTTCCAGTGAAAAAGACGCCATACTTGCCAGGGTAAAATCCATAGAAGGCACCTCTGGATAAAATCCAAGTATTGGTTCATTAAAAAAACATTGATCCATCTGAAAAGGGGTAAATATTGTTTATATGAAAACCCACAAAGGGAGGCCTACGAAAAATCAAAGTTATGCCTGCTAAGGCCATACCAAGTAGTCTTAAGAAAAAATTAGGGTAATAAAAAAGAGAAATAAAATTTTTTGGGGTCTTTCATGAAACCCCAGCAATAGTCGAACTATTCTCACTGAGTCCCTTGGATCAGGAAAAAATTAGATCCCAATTCGATTATTTCAGTTTACTTGTTTCAAGTAATGGTTTAAAATTAATACCCGATTGAGATGACATTTATATGATTGATCAATAAATTGAAATGAAAGGAAAATTTGAAGAACGGAAATTCAAGGGAAAATTGGTTTCATCATATTCCATAAAAATATACAGTGGCCATCCACAGCCTGGAGCCTCTCCTTGTATGTAGGACAATACTTTTACAAGAGACGTTCAGCAGAGTCGCAAAGATTCATCAATGATTGGTACAACTTCTCAAGGGATTGGAGAAGTTTTAATAAATTCACAGTCTCTGTTCTGAACTCGCTTTCATTGCCTCCACCTCCCTCATGACTTGGAGTCTGGTGCTCTCTCCCTCATGAATTTTCCTTTGCCCCTCCTCAACAGCAGTTTCAGCTCAAGCGTGCTCCTGTTTGATCTGCTCTAGCTTCTGGATTTTTTTCTCCACTTCCTAGTCAAGTTGTTCCATAAAAGACTCTTTCTTCATGAGTTCATTTCCTAACTTCACAACCATTCCAGCATGAGGGGCTACTTCTTCAATGAGAATTTGTGGTGTAACAGCCAGATGAGACATCGACTATACCATGGAGATTTGATATTAAAGTGCATGAGTTTCTTCCCAAGAAGAAACTAACTATATTACTATATCATAATTGTCATGATAGTTGAATCCACTAAATCCCATGACATCAAACTGGTAGTGTAACTTTGGATACTTCCCTGGCATCTCATCCAATGGAGTCTAGCAGATTAATCTCCAAATTTTCCACCATGGCTTTTGCTGAGGGGGATGTATATTTACTAGGATTTCTCAATCAGTCTCAGAATCACTCCCTGGTGATGAAATATAGTCAGGAATGAATGTCACTAGAGGGGGACATAACTTGGTAGCTACAACATGGCTTGACCTTGGAATAGCCTCATCTCTATTAATGGTAATAGATGACAACGTAAGGGTATACACCGCTATTGATAAGGCTTTTGGTTGTGATTTTTGGGATGGAGGGGAGACGGCTTCAATACCTTCGACCCCATAGTGGTACCACTATCTAAAAAATTTAATGTTTCATCTTCAATCATCATTGGAACTCTGTGGATACACGGGCACACCAAAGACCTAGGGCCATTCTCGGCCGAAATAGTTTCCCTTAAGGTAGCCCTCAAAAGTTTTTCAGTTAATATAAGTCTTGTAGGAATGGTTAATCTAGATAGGGATAATGGTCTTGGAATCCTAGGGGCATAATTGATAACCCCCCTCAGAACTTAAAAAAAGGGAATGATAGCCCTCTCTAAATTTTCAAGGGATGGAACATCAACCTCCCAGATTATTACTTCACCAGATCCACCATGTTCAGACGAAACAATAGTCTCTAAAGTGACTCCCTCTACAGGGGGAAAAACTACTCGATCAAGATTGACTATCCCCTCGATATTTGAGGCCCCTCCATGATCCAGCAAGGCCTGGGGCTCATAAATAGACTTGGAACCTTCCATAAAGACCACCATGTCTCTCTCCATGAGAGTCATCTCAGCACAGTCAAGCAAGCCCGCAACTTTTCTATGTCTTTCCTTTGTTGGGGAAGAGGTTTTTAGAGTAGTAGCAGCACCCCCTATATCTTCAAATGGCCATGCTTCCCTATTTCAATCATCCATGATATATGGTGACCCTTCCTCTACCCTAGAAAGAACAGGAACTATAGACGCTTGATCGATCAATGTCTGGTCACCAATAGGCCCTACGTCAAAGTATATATATATATCAGTAATTTAACTTGATAAAGGAAATTGGTTCAATCAATAGGTAAACAGAAAATGACTTGTGATCCACCATAGAATACTATTGGACAACTGAGAGGATTTCTTGAATTTCTTTGACTATCCGTGGGATGGCTTTGAAATCAAATAAACAAGAGGAGCTGGAGGGGAAAACTCCTGGGAGGGTTCTGTGAGAATTGTTTCCATATTTTCATGGGATTTGGGGGATCCTTCCGCAGTACCCCCTACCGTTGATGGGGAATACTCCCTATCTGCAGTACCTATGGGAGAATAAGTCATGGAAAAGGCCATTTCCCGAGATTAGGCAGGTCCCCAAAGAATAAAAATGAAAGGGGGAACAATTTTATCATCTTTGAAATAAATTAATTTAAGGGCAAATGTAGCAGATAAGACCTCTCCCATCGTCCGTGGGAATACTTCCATCAATGCCACACCATTCGACCAGTAACATCGGTCTGTAGGAGCATGAAGACACCTATCTATTTCAGTCATGTAAGTTTCCACCTCATCAGGCTCTTCATCCGCTGAAATACTGGTAGGATTAATGGACCCCCCAAAGCCCAGAAGATCGAATAATTCCCTCTAAATAAGCCTCTATATATCATCATTTGAGGGTCGCATCCTAAATTTGTCCTAGACTCTCCAAGCCTTTCAAAATGCAACTTTAATTGGGATAGACAACACTGGAAGGATGGTACAAGGGAGCAGAGAAGGTTTCGACAACTACAAATATTTCCTAGGTGTCCCAACAAACTCAGGATCTCAAGAAGAGGAACGTTTATGAGATTATGTGATAAAGTAATAAAATTTTTCCGTGACATCTAGAGTAGGCAAGCCAATGACATCATCATCCTCCTCGGTAGTTTATGGTCGCAGCATGGAAATTACCCGATGCGAGTACTTACAGTGACCACCTTGATAGTGAATGAGGGTCTCGAGGTACTTAATATAGAAACTCGCACCATCTAGATCCTCATCAAAATAAATGTCATTCGGTTCAGACACGTAACCAATTCCAGTAAGAGACACTTCCCTAGTTTGGAAGAGCTTCCATAAATCATGGGGGGACCAGTCAAGGGTAGGTGGGTGACCTTTCAAAATGTCCCATTTCCTCCAGGAAACTAGAAAATCGGCCTTAGAAGGAATGGATGATGGACTCCTGAAAATAGATCCAGCAGCTTGTTCAGCCACCCATGAGGTCATAACCACATCTTTCACAACATTCATGGAGGGAGATAATAGACCTTTGGAGGACTTTTCCCGGTCGATAGTGTTCATAAATTACTTTTTTACTTCTCCTTTACATTCACCATGGATGCCTTGGAAGTTGTCACAATGGGAACCATATCGGCTAATTGGTCACTGAGAAATGACTTAACCCAGGCCATAGCATAATTCCTGGTAAGGGAGGGCAAGGAATCCTTAATATTTGGAAGTCTAACCTAGCTCTGGGTTTCCTCCTGGGTGAAAATCAGCCATAATTAGCAATCTATAATCAAGTGCTTCTCCTAAAAAACACTATTTAGAGTAGGGGGAAAAACCTTTGGAATGAATTTGAATTGTCAACTAAATTTTTAGGGTGAATATCCCTTTCAAATAAGTTCCCCTCCAATACAGGAAACCAGGATGCCTTCTCGTAGAGAAAAGAAGTAACCTATGTTGACAAAGTCTTTACATGCATTTTTGTAATAGTAACAGTAGGGGAATAATAAGGGTGGTAAGAGAAACAATCATCAACATTGAGACAAGCCATTAATTCCTGCTCATTCCTTTCAGTCTGCTCCTCATGCTTATCTTGTGAAGCCCAATCCATGGGAATGACCCCGGTGGTACTCTAAAGATACGGTCAGAGGGTGGAATATGGAATTGGAAGCGAATTGATGAATGAATAACCCCCTATATGGGATCCTATCCAGACCAAAAGAATTTGAAAAGGGACAGTCATCTGGTAAGGTGACCCCCCTTTGCTGATTAGACCTAATATGAGGTATATCTTGGCCAACACTAGGATAGCCAAATTGATGCATTTTCTAGTGGCCAGCTGAGTGACCATGATAAATGTTGAGGCTCTTACACCACCAGATCCCTTCACTAGTAAGAGCCACCCACTCAAGAACATGTCCAATAAATCCTCCAGTTGAAATAACAAATCGATGTCAGGGATGATCCCCCATCCACATTTCCAAAAATCCCCCTCTTCTAAGGTGGGACAGTAAGTACCTGCTTGCCTCTAGCTGGATTTGGTGGGACAAGCTCTGGGTCTCTGTGAATCGGGCTCAAGACCAGTATGATTAATAAAAGCACCAAACCAGTCGTCAAACGGAACATCCTGCTTCGGACAGGGATCACTTTCCTTTAGAAGTGCCTTCACTTGGATGTTGAGTTTCCTAGCCAAGGGGGGTTCTTTCCTCATCATCCCAAATAGTGGAGGGGGGAAAAATTCATCATACATGTCCCTGATGATAGGGACTCCTGAAATCAGTCAGATGTACAATAGACTGATTTCAACCTCCCTGTGGTTTATATGGAATGTGTTGGTATCTTGACTCAACCTACTTAAGAGTTGTGAAATAAGGGCAATAGGATGATGGGTGTATGTCTGAGAAACCCAAGTAGCCTCATACAGTCCCATCATCTTTATATTGGCTCAGAATTCTTCACAACTCTGGAAAACCCAAAAGGGCCACCCCTAGTCCTAGCCAAATGAGACTCCATGGAGAAGGTCTCATCGATATGGAAAACTGTGTTGTTTATTCACTATAGCCTTCCTCATGATGCTATGATAATAGTGGGTCATCTGATCAGGCTTATGTTGCACCACCTCTAAGATTCGAGGTGCGTAGTGAAAAAATACCAGAAGGTAGTATCTCTCTGAAGGTACCTCCCCTTGTAGAAGATCAAATCCTTCGAAATAAAAGTATTAATTATCAAGGTGGTGGGATGATCAATCAGGTTAGGCATCGGGGCCACTGTGTTAGAACAAAGGCCAAACACGTAAGACGGAAGCATGTCTGAGATTGGGTACTCATGTTGGCCCACAACGAGCAGATTCCCAAGAGACTGGTGAAGTGGAACAACCCGAATTTTTTCATCAATCGAAGTGGCTATGTTATTATATATATATATTTAGAAGTAGAAATAGGTGTCACTATAATACCCTCAGTAGAAGCAGCGATGTCAGCAACACCCTGTGAATCATCCATTGTAACCTGCACATGAGGATCCATAAGTTAATGAAAATTAATTCCAATAAAAAAATTTTGGATACAGGCTATGGAAGAGTGGCTAAAGAACTCAATATTTTTTCACAAAAGGCCCCGTGAACTATTTCCAGGAATGGTCACGGTTTCCATATCCTACATAGTGCCTAATATGTGGAAGTAACACCACCTACATCTATGGTATGAGGTCTCATTTAACCATGTACAACCATGGTATGTGATATTTTTGAAAGGAATTGGCATTTGGAGATTTGGCTCGAAAGCATGAAGGATCACGAAAGGTAGATACTTTGAGCCTAATCTTTAGTTAAGTTTATGTTCAGAAATTGGGATTAAGAGTTTAAGTTTGGATTATTAATTTTCAAAGTCCGGTTCACCGATTCAATTTTATTATGTGTACAAGCCAACAATGTAGAATCCCCCTATGTGGAATCTAGATTTTAAGTCCTAAAATTCCAAAAAATCCTTTACAGAATCCAAAATATGGTATGCAAAAGGAAAATTGGCGAGAAGATCAGTTTATGGTACGTATAATGTAGTTCGTGAATGTAATTTTTGTAAAGGGAATGTTACGCAAGAGAAGATGAATCCAAGATGATTGAGAGCACTTTTTTCCATGAGAATGAGTAAAATACAGTTGAAATGGGCCCCTATATATAGGTTTCTCCCCATCCTTATAGATCCATCTTCTCTACCGTGAACCATTTCATTTCAGCACCGCTTATACATTGGAATAGTAACCTTTTTTTCTGAACAGACATCATTCCGATGGGGGAATTTTTAGGGTCCTGAAAATTTTTCCAAGGGAAGAAAATACCCCCACAATCACTTTGCAGAAGGAATCAACTACTCATAAAAGTATAGCAAGGTGAATAGACTCAAATCAAGTTTCAATATTCAGAAGAAACATGAAGGAATTCAAGTTTTCAAGGCATTTCAAGTGGCATGTGTACCATCATCGGGAAAGGTATGCATACCAGCTAGATTGCGAACCACCAGGTATGAAAAATGATCTGTGAACTACTGGCCCACGGAGTGATGGCCAGCGAACAAGGCAGACTGTGAACTGGGTTGCTAACAAACTCATACACATGAAGTCAATCTGTATATCGTATTGCGAACTCATAAGTTTGTGGATGAAGAGAAATAGTTGGGTTTTTCAAACCATTATCATAAATTGAATCCTCCGAAACTCCGAGTTGACTATGTCTTTCGCAGGTCATGATATTTTCATGGGCCTCTGAAATGGTGACATAAGCCCAAGAGATACAAGTGTCCTGATACTCTATAAAAGAGAGCACAATAGAGAGACACAAAGATGGACAGATGACAAAATCTTGAGGGAGACTTTGATTTGTGAAGAAATAGTTTGAAGAAGACTCTAGATTCAGTCTCGATTCATCGGCGAAACCCGTATCGCAAACCAAACCCCCCGTAGGGAAAACCATCCTCAAACCATAAAATAGGGGAATTGAATAATAATAATAGAACTACAAACCTTACTAGTGAACCACATACCACAGACTACTCAGGGATGAACTCCCTGCGAAAGATGATCCCCCAAACCCTCCTTCAATATAGTGCTCTGCGTAGCGGTATGCTTTGTGGACTGAACTCGGCACCACATACTGCATCAATATGCAGATGGAACCCAAAACAGCGAGATGGGCCATGTACCACTATGGTACACGGTCATCCATACACATGTTTTCATACCTCATTGGTATGCGAACAACCCCTTTACCCGCATACCACTAAGGTGTATGGAGCCTCCCCCATCCCGTATAAGGAACCTGTACGTGGAATGGAGTATTTTCAGGTATTGTTTCCTCCGGTTCCAGCCTCACCTCTTCATTACCATCCAGTACTCCTTGGTACCTCCGCTCACCAATCCTCCAACATCAAGTCAAAACCTCCTCCAAAGCCAATATACCTATAAGATCATACAATTGGGCATACTAGCATGCCCCTTTAAGTCTACATACCCATGGTAAGTGGAGTCATGAATGCTCCCCCAACAACGGTGCAGGCTTCAGGAATGCCTGTGGGTCTACATTCCCACAATAACTCAGAGTCCATCCTTGGGATGCCGACATGAACCTACCAGTTCTAGGTATTAAGGGTGATCACTTTCTTTTCCATTCAACGAGGAATGGTGATCAATCAAAGGGGTTATGTTCACTCCCCCTTTGATGAGGATAAAACTCTTCCTCTTCCCAAAATGTGGTTTGGGGCCCTCCCACTGAGGTAAGTCCCAAATCATCCAAGGCAGGGTTGGGTGACCTTCAATTTCATTCCATATTAAAGGGTTCATTGCTCTGCGCCCTCACCTATGGTCACCCTAGACACTTCCATCGCGGGCCCTCCCTCCCCCACCAATAAGGGAGAAGTCATGTGAATTGTTGAGTCTTTCAAATCCTCTTGTTTCTCACACATATCAAGAATCACATGGTCTTAGAGGTTTTTAAGGATTAAAACATCCACGTGAATCTTAACTATGAGAACTTTGATTCCTTATCAAATCAGGAGACGTAGGACGCCAACCAGAAGGTCTGAGCTCAAAGGGTACCCATTCAAAAGGGTTCACCCAATCATTTCCCTCAACTGGGTAGTTTCCACACATAATCCCCACATAATCTGAACTACAATAACTCTTAATCCTGACTAATTAAAGATACGTAGGATGCCAACCAAATGGCCCAACCTCAAAATGGTTCCCATTTATAGAGGCTCCACCTGATCATCTCTCATGAAATGGGTAGCTCCCATGTGTAAGGCCACACCATCTGTAGAGACCCTAAGCTTGACGTACATGGACATTACATTACTTTTGCGGAATACTTAATACATAACAAAAATAGACACACAAGGACCATAATAGTTTAGTGTCTTTGGAAACTTGGAACGTAATCTTCTAATCGTGGTGAAAGATCTATAACATCTCCCATAAAGATCTTCCACTTTTTGTTTCCTGACCTAAAACCTTTCTTTTGATCCTGGGGGAAATAAAACATAAAAAGGGTGAGCTCAAATGCTCATTAAGGGTAATCATGGATAAAATAAAACATACCATATACATTGGAACCTAAAAACATGAACATAATGTTTAAACATTAAAATCTTGAGAAACGACATAAAACGTGGAAGTACATAAGGCATAAATCATAATGGAACATAAACCATGATAAAATAGAATGGGAATAAAACATTTAATTGTGGCAACCATTAAGAACATGATATGATTTCAATAGTAGCTAAGTCATTGTTGCCAAGACCATCTTAGTGGAAAACGTCCCTTTCTGAATCGAGTTCACTCCTCGTTACAGTCCTGTATTACTGAACCAGTTTAACATGCCGTTCCAGCCATGTCTATCTCATGAGATATAAATCTTTACCCAATTCATTGGAGGGAGATATAGGTCCCACCCATCTCATAATGAAATCATTTTACTTGTGCCACAACACAAACATAAATCATTCATCATAACCCAAAGAATAAAAAATGGGTTTTATAAACATCATCCCATCATAACATAATCCATATAAAAAAATGGATATCATTTCATCATAAGAAAAGTGAAACCTTGTAAATCATAGAGACATTATAATTGAAACATAAACATATGAAAATAATTTCATCTTAGATGGAAAATATTTTTGAAAAAACACTTGAAATGAATTCTTGAGGAAAATATCCTTTCTTATTCAAAATAAAATTCTTTTCAAAAAACGTCATGAAATTTTAAAAGAAGGATATTTTTTTTAAAATAGTCATGAAATATTTTGGAGGAAGCTTCATTAAAATCAGGTTTTATAAAACCGTAAAAATCCTTTCACGCCGTATAAGTTAAAAATAACATTATCCTCGTACTGTTGTCGGAAAAGTCAAAAAAATACCTCGTAACGTAAACAAAATAACGATCCCTTACAAACCATGTAGTAAAAGTCAAAAATGGGTAAAAAGGACTTTAAACATACATGAAAAAACATTTATAAAACATGGACATGGATGATAGAAATATCCCCAGTAAATACTTACGAATAAGCAATCTTGGATAAAAATGAGATTTGAAAAATTATCCCTTACCTTATGTCCGATATGCTTCGTATGTATCCGAACCTCCTGTATAATGATTTAAATAATGTCATTGACTTATTACAGAATCATATTCATTTTTATGATATCATATATGGTTCACTTATGACTTTATATTACCCATTATTTTGTAAATTCCATGTTAAAGAGTGTTTTCGGTAAAATAGTTTCATTTGTCGTCCGTGTGTTGACTTGTAATTATTCATATGATTACTTAGATCATGATTAAATAATTCCAGAATATAAAACATTATTTATATATAATATATATTCAGAATATACATATATATAATAGATAGATAAATGGAAAGAAACACACCGTTAATGGAGATGGTGGGCCGTACGTACGCATGAATGTTGTTTTCATTTCCTTATTGAGTTGAATGGAATTAAGTAGATGAAATACATATATACATAAATCCAGTAGCTTTATAATGTCATATATTTCATTATTATTTCTTATATATACTTTATAATCATTCTTAAATGGTTAACCTGGAAAATGAATCGCATCGCGTCGTGGAGACGCTAGTCCGTACGTATGCACGAGCGATGATATCGTTTCCATAATTTTTGAATTGAATTGGAGTGGATGATACAATATATCAGAATCATTATGATGTTATAATAACTATGTGTAGTAATTATTTACACCATTATACCCATCCATGTAAGGTGTTGGTGGAAAAACAGATTACACCACGGCGTGGAGACGGTATTCCGTACGTATGCATGCGCGGTGATTTTGTTTTCCGTAGGATGGATAGAAGGTGAAATAGGGTTGTTTCATATTTATAATAAAAAATCAGTATATTAGAGATACTGATTTTATTACTTTATAATGAAACAACTAAATAAGAAGAAGTTGAAGAAGAAAGAAGCTTGAAAGAATCGGGAGAAGAAATTACCTCTTCTTCGATACGCCTCTTTGAAACCTCCTCTTAGGGCACTAAGATTGGTCTTCAAAGTAGACCAGAACCTCTAGGATGTTTCTAGGAATGTGGAGAAGATAATTTGGCAGGGTTTTGCAGAGCTTGAAGGCTCAAATTGGTGTGAGGAGGAGAGGGAGGAGGTGCCCTTTTATAAGGGAGGAGAGGGGCACCTTTGGAAATCTTAAAAATATTAATTTATAATAAATCTAACCCCACTTAAAAACCGCCAAAAACGACTCATATTAGAATATTAGATGAGATAGGGTTGTAATTTAATCAACCAATCAAATTTAGAGATGTTTGGATCTTATTTTAAACCTTATCATTTTGATTTATCCTTATTTAATATATTTAAGTTTATTTGTGGTAATAAAATTCAAATTTTTAAATTATAACAAATAATTACTTATTTGTTGTGAATTTTCCATAATTATTTACTTTATAACATTATAGACCATATAAATTTAAATTTATAATTTTTAAATATTTTTTTGATTTTTAAACAATTTTATAATATGTCATTTTTATAAAATAACAATAGTTTCAATTTTGACACTATTAATTTATTTGGATTTAAATAAAATATATACAGAAGATATGTTCGAAATAAAAGCTTTAATAGATTCATAAAAGGTCATATGTATTTATAAAATTAGTGGATAACATTAAATAGTTCATATAATACTTATTTTATTATTTTTAAAACCATTTATTTGGTTTATCTCTTAATAAAATAATTACTACAACATTTTTGTATAATTATTTAATATACTTATTTGTTGCATAAAAATTTAAAATAAAATCCTACGATGAAGATAAATCTATTAACTTTCACAATAATACTTTTACTCGAATTTATCATCTTAAAATCAAAATATTTAAATTATTATATTTATTAAATTATGAAGGTGACAACTTTGGAATCATTTAAAATAATATAATATAAGTTTCATAATTTCTTTTATAGACTCCAAATGGTCAAATATTCGACCCTTGGATGATTATAGTTTAAATTTACATGAACAATAAGTTTTGGTCAGGGTTTTGTGCATTTTATGGTCACTATTAGTTTAATAAAAACTATATTCTTGATTTTTCACTAGATAAATAATTTCTGCATCACTATTGTGTCACAATTAATGATAATTATCTAATCCCAAAAAAATTCTAAATAAATTCTCATTATGTAGATAATTTTTTTAGCTTTCTGTAGACTAATAATGTTCGAAGTTTCATGAAGTTTATCACTAACTTAAAATTATTATACTTATAGTATTTAAGAGAGTGACATGTTGTCACTTTCTTTGGTTTTGATAATAATTAAATTATTTTCATGGAAGAAAGACCATTAACTGAATCTAATCCGACCCTTAGATGATATGGGTCGACCTTTAGTCATCCAATAGGATTTTGCGAAGTGTTAGGGTAATTTTATAATCTTATATTTACCCTTAATTAGCCGATATACCTTTAACTATAGTAAATAAAATTTACCGTAGTTACTATTCACAATGCCCAAAAATAAAAAGTAGCTTATTAACATAATTTGGACCCACTGATTCCAAATATGGAATCCATTTTTCCAAATTCAATACACAAAAGTTTCAGAAATTAAATTAAAATTAATCCCGTTGTCGAAAGAAAACGGGTTTCTCTTTAAAATATTGCAAAAGATTGAATTGATTTAACCTATGAATTCAAGGTAAAATCAATGCTAATGACATAAATTATATTAAATGGTAAAAATATATTATATTTATACTTTAAAACCATTCAATATTATAATTTAACCACATAATATATTACGATGAAAAAAGATGTTTTTAATTAAAGTATAGCGTGTTTTTACTATTCATTAAAATATGAAAGTCATCAGAATAAAATGAAAAATTTATCCAAAGTAAATTTTTAGTTCTCGATTCCAAAGAATAATTTTATTTTTTCAAATGGGACTTATAAACTTGTCAAAAACTAGATTTAAAGTGGGTTCTCCATTAAAAGGAGACAAAACTGCATTTTTTTAAAAATACTTATTTTACCTGAAAAATTTATTTTGTTCTTATACCATGTTCTAGAAAATGTGTAAGATTGATAATAATGTTATAAAATTAAAAATTTAGTTAATACTATTCATAACAGCTAGTTTATAATAATATTATAATAATATATCGTTGTTTAGTAAAACCCAGTATTGCGTACAACACACGCTATCGAGGAAGGTCGTGATTGCGTGTAATGCAAGCCAAGTCAGGGTTGCGTGTTGTGAAATAATCCTCCGTTGTTTCATATAACAAAATCCAACCATATTTCATTTATACATTGAATATATATATATCTATATATATATATAATCAATGTTGTGTATAATAACTATTATCAAAATTGTGTGTAACACGATCCAAGAATAGTGTTGTGTATACTGCAAGCTAATACGGTGTTGCATATAGCGCAAGGTAATCTTGGTGTAGCATACAACACAAGATATTAATGAAATTAAAATAATAATTTTCCTAGAATCTCGGGGTGTTACATTCTACCCCCCTTAAAATGAATTTCTCCCTCGAAATTCTTCGGGGTTATAAATGGTTTACTACTCAAAAGTTTGTTTAATAGAAACCCACATCATAAAAAGGAATACCAAAACATGGCTTTAAAAACTAAAGTACGAAATGTAACCATTACCCAAATTAACTCATCACTGGGTTTCCGCATAGGAGAACGTAGGTTAAAATATGGATATAGAAGAAAAATCTAACCATCAAGTTCTGATGGAGAGTGGTAGAGAACATGGCTATGAAAAAGCCAACAATCACAAAGCTATTGATTTGTGATGATCTAAGGTACCATCTGATTCATCGTATATAAGGGAACTAGGACAACATTTTTGGTTTTCAAGATCATTTCCCTAAAGTTGATGAATTAAAAGAAATACTTGCATGATTTTGGTACAATCTCACTATTGTTCGTGAATTGAACAATTTCCACTTTATCCCTTAAAGAAATGAAGTTGAATTTGTTATTCGTGATGTGTTAGCAGATCATGTGATAGAATGATGGGTCATTTCATCTGTTTCAAAAAAAAGGTCAGCAAAAGTTATAAGTCCATCTTATGGTTAGATTAATCGTATATGGTTCCAAAAATGAACTTATACTTCATATATCATACCACTTAATAAAATAAAACTAGTTTCTTCTAACCAGGGACTTCCTGTAGGACAGTGGTAGGCGATAAAGGCCAGTCGCACTTTGGTTATGGGTTCGATTCCAACAGTCTTGTCCGACGCGATGGGTTGTCGCCCGTCCTGCAGGTTTTCCTTTTTTTTAAAATACATTATTATATCACCCCATCAATAATATCGAAAAAAGGTTCTATCCTTAAACAATACTAACTTATGTCCAACATAATCCATTCCAATCTTTAGGCTTATCCATAATATTGCAGTCCATTGCCATATTATAGTGAAAACAATTACTAGAGATTTCATATAAGAAGCATGTTAATACCATCGTTGATCCCCATATATCATAAGATATGTCTTGTTGGTCACATTACAAACGTTTGAAGGCCTTAATCAAGTATTCTCTTGAAAAATGAATACCCATTGAACCATAGTAAAAACATAAATGTAGTTAAAAGTTAACACTTCCACATACCAAAATCCTCAAAATTCTATATACTCAAACCATGATATCATTTAGTGCTTATATCAATCATGAGCTCATGAATACAATCAATCATCTCATTATCTTCTTATTCTTTCATTATGCGCATATCATACTCTTTACAAAAATATCTGAATAACATTCCATGGTTATTGGTACCATTCAACATATACTTTCAAATACTTCTAGGAAAACAATAGTGTAACAATCCTTAGATGATTCTTTATTCCATAGTACCATTAACTATACAAAATAACTCTCGATAAACATAAAATCATTCCACTACCTTCTAAAACAACCTACTGAGCTTCAACACTTCTTTCAGCTCATATATCATTTGTAGTCTCCTCATCATCATCCACATAAATACTACCCGTATGACCATGCTAATTCTCTTCATGAGATTTTCCATTAGGGAATTGGTTTTCATAATGCCCGTACATTCCACATTTAAAAAATCTAATCATTGTTGATGTCGTAGCAATACCATTATCCTTGTCCATGGTGTTAACTGAACCTTTTCCTTTGCACTTACTAGATTTGTGTCCTTATTTTCCACACCCAAAGCATCTGCCACTTCCATTGAAACAATCTCCCTGATGCCTCTTCCCACATGATTTACATGAGGGAAATTGAACTTTCTTTCCTCTATGATCATCATGAAACTCCATCTTTCTCTTATTATCTGAGTCGGGAAACTTACCAAAGTTGAGATTATTGATAATATTATGAGATTGCTGATTAGGAATAATAACGATGTTTGGACTTCCAGATCCCATTTCATTTGGTTTCTCATGAGGAAAATCATTCCATTGTCCATCATATCCTCCATTATCATGAATCTTCCTATTTCTAGCCATTTTCTAAAACCCAAAAATAATAGTATGAGAGGAAAAAATCATGCTAGGGAAAACAACATAGTAAAGGGGGTGCACCCTCAATATCTAACATCTTAGGATAAATTCTAAGATCGTTACCATAGTTCAAGGACTATATCCTATACGTATTCTTATCCTTATGTACATCCCTAGACATACCTTACAAATATCTCTATGGATCTCACTAACGTTTTCGCATCTTAGTTTCCAAATGTTGACTAAACATTTCCTCTGATACCAACTGTAGAGACCCTAAGCTTAACGTACATGGACATTACATTACTTTGGAGGAATACTTAATACATAACAAAAACAGACGCACAAGGACCGTAATAGTTTAGTGTCTTTGGAAACATGGAACGTAATCTTCTAATCGTGGTGAAAGATCTTCAACATCTCCCATAAAGATCTTCCACTTTTTGTTTCCTTACCTAAAACCTTTCTTTTGATCCTGAGGGAAAATAAAACATAAAATGGGTGAGCTCAAATGCCCAGTAAGGGTAGGCATGGATAAAATAAAACATACCATATACATTGGAACTTAAAAACAAGAACATAATGTTTAAACATTAAAATATTGAGCAACGACATAAAACGTGGAAGTACATAAGGCATAGATCATAATGGAACATAAACCATGATAAAATAGCATGGGAATAAAACATGTAGTTGTGGAAAACATTAAGCACATGATATGATTTCCATAGTAGCCAAGACATTGCTTCCAAGACCATCTTAGTGGACAAAGTCCCTTTCGGAATCGAGTTCACTCTTCATTCCAGTCCTGTATTACTGAACCAGTTTAACTTGCTGTTCCAGCCATGTCTATCTCATGAGATATAAATCTTTACCCAATGAATTGGAGGGAGATATAGGTCACACCCATCTCATAATGAAATCATTCTTACTTGTGCCACAACACAAACATAAATCATCCATCATAACTCAAAGAATAAAAAATGGGTTTTATAAACATGATCCCATCATAACATAATCCATATAAAAAAATGGATATAATTTCATCATAAGAAAAGTGAAACCATGTAAATCATAGAGACATTATAATTGAAACATAAAAATATGAAAATAATTTCATCTAAGATGGAAAATATTTTTGATAAAACAGTTGAAATGAATTCTTGAGGAAAATATCCTTTCTTATTCAAAATCAAATTCTTTTCAAAAAAAGTCATGAAATTTTAAAAGAAGGATTTTTTTTAAAATAGACATGAAATATTTTGGAGGAAGATTCATTAAAATAAGGCTTTATAAAACCGTAAAAATACTTTCACTCCGTATAAGTTAAAAATAACATTATCCTCGTACTGTTGTCGGAAAATTCAAAAAAATACCTCGTAACGTAAACAAAAGAAATATTACTTACATACCATGTAGTAAAAGTCAAAAATGGGTAAAAATGACATTAAACATACATGAAAAAACTTTTATAAAACATGGACATGGATGATAGAAATAATCCCAGTAAATACTTACGAATAAGCAATCTCGGATAAAAATGAGATTTGCAAAATTATCCCTTACCTTATGTCTGATATGCTTTGTATGTATCCGAAACTCCTGTATAATGATTTAAATAATGTCATTGACTTATTACAAAATCATATTAATTTTTATGATATCATATATGGTTCAATTATGACTTTATATTACCCGTTCTTTTGTAAATTCCATGGTAAAGAGTGTTTTGGGTAAAATCGTTTCATTTGTCGTCCGTGTTTTGACTTGTAATTATTCATCTGATTACTTAGATCATGATTACATAATTCCAGAATATAAAACATGATTTATATATAATATATATTCATAATATACATATATATAATAGATCGATAAATGGAATGAAATACACCGTTCATGGAGACAGTAGGTCGTACGTACGCATGAATGCTGTTTTCGTTTCCTTATTGAGTTGAATGGAATTAAGTAGATGAAATACATATATACATAGATCCAGTAGATTTATAATGTCACATATTTCATTATTATTTCTTATATATACATTATAATCATTCTTAAATGGTTAACCTGGAGAATGAATCTCATCGCGTTGTGGAGACGGTAGTCCGTACGTACGCACGAGCGATGATATCGTTTCCATAATTTTTGAATTGAATTGGAGTGGATGATACAATATATCATAATCAATATGATGTTATAATAACTTTGTATAGTTATTCTTTACACCATTATACCCATCCATGTAAGGTGTTGGTGGAAAAACAGATTACACCACAGCGTGGAGACGGTATTCCGTACGTACGCACGCGTGGTGATTTTGTTTTCCATAGGATGGATAGAAGGTGAAATGGGGTTGTTTCATATTTATAATAACAAATCAGTATATTAGAGATACTGATGTTATTACTTTATAATGAAACAACTAAATAAGAAGAAGTTGAAGAAGAAAGAAGCTTGAAAGAATCGGGAGAAGAAATTACCTCTTCTTCGATACGCCTCTTTGAAACCTCCTCTTAGGGCACTAAGATTGGTCTTAAAAGTAGACCAGAACATCTAGGATGTTTCTAGGGAAGTGGAGAAGATAATTTTTCAGGGTTTGGCCGAGCTTGAAGGCTCAAATTGGTGTGAGTAGGAGAGGGAGGAGGTTCCCTTTTATAAGGGAGGAGAGGGGCACCTTTGGAATTCTTAAAAATATTAATTTATAATAAATCTAAACCCACTTAAAAACCTCCATAAATGACTCATATTCAAATATTAGATGACATAGGGTTGTAATATCATAAACCAATAAAATTTAGACATGTTTGGATCTTATTTGAAACCTTATCATTTTGATTTATCCTTATTTAATATTTTTAAGTTTATTTGTGGTAATAAAATTATAAATTTTAAATTATAACAAATAATTACTTATTTGTTGTGAATGTTCCATAATTGTTTGATATATAACATTATAGACCATATAAATTTAAATTTATAATTTTTAAATATTTTTTTGATTTTTAATCAATTTTATAATATGTTATTTTTATAAAATAACAATAGTGTCAATTTTGACACTATTCATTTATTTGAATTTAAATAAAATATATACAGAAGATATGTTCGAACTAAAAGCTTTAATAGATTCATAAAAGGTCATATGTATTTATAAAAATATTGTATAACATTAAATAGTTCATATAATACTTATTTTATTATTTTTAAAACCTTTTATTTGGTTTATCTCTTAATAAAATAATTACTACAACATTTTTGTATAATTATTTAATATACTGATTTGTTGCATAAAAATTTAAAATAAAATCCTATGATGAAGATAAATCTATTAAATTTCACAATAATACTTTTACTCGAATTTATCATCTTAAAATCACAATATTTAAATTGTTATATTTATTCAATTATGAAGGTGACAACTTTTGCATCATTTAAAATAATATAATATAAGTGTCATAATTGCTTGTATAAGACTCCAAATGGTCAAATACTCGACCATTGGATGATTATAATTTAAATTTACATGACCAATAAGTTTTGGTCAGGGTTTTGTGCCATTAATGGTCACTATTAGTTTAATAAAAACTATATTCTTGATTTTTCACTAGATAAATAATTTCTGCATCACTATTGTGTCACAATTAATGATAATTATTTAATCCCAAAAAATTCTAAATAAATACTCATGATATAGATAATTTTTTTAGATTTCTTTAGACTAATAATTTTAGAAGTTTCATGAAGTTTATCACTAACTTAAAATTATTATACTTATAGTATTTAAGAGAGTGACATGTTTTCACTTTCTTTGGTTTTAATAATAATTAAATTATTTTCATGGAAGAAAGTCCATTAACTGAATCTAATCCGACCCTTAAATGATATGGGTCGACTTTTAGTCATCCAATAGTATTTTTCCAGGTTTTAGGGTAATTTTATAATATTATATTTACCCTTAATTACCTGATTTACCTTTAACTTTAGTAAATAAAATTTACCGTAGTTACTATTCACAATGCCCAAAAATAAAAAGTAGCTTATTAACATAATTTGGACCCACTGATTCCAAATATGGAATCCATTTTTATGAATTCAACACACAAAATTTGCAGAAATTAAATTAAAATTAATCCTGTTGTCGAAAGAAAACGGGTTTTTCTTTAAAACATTGCAAAAGATTGAATTGATTTAACCTACGAATTCAAGGTAAAATCAATGCTAATGACATACATTATATTAAATGGTAAAAATATATTATATTTATACTTTAAAACCATTAAATATTATAATATAACCACATAAGATATTACGATGAAAAAAGTTGTTTTTAATTAAAATATAGCGTGTTTTTACTATTCATTAAAATATGAAAGTCATCAGAATAAAATGAAAAATTTATCCAAAGTAAATTTTTATTTCTTGATTCCAAATAATAGTTTTATTTTGTCAAATGGAACATATAAACATTTCAAAAAAAAGATTTAAAGTGGGTGTGCCATCAAAATGCGGCAAAACTGCATTTTTTGAAAAATACTTATTTTTCCCGAAAAATTTATTTTGTTCTTATACCATGTTCTATAAAATGTGTAAGATGAATAATAATGTTATAAAATTCAAATTTAGTTAATACTATTCATAACGGCTAGTTCATAATAATATTATAATAATATATCGTTGTTTAGTAAAATCCGGTATTGCGTACAACACACGCTATCGAGGAAGGTCGTGATTGCGTGTAATGCAAGCCAAGTCAGGGTTGCCTGTTGTGAAAGAATCCTTCGTTGTTTCATATAACAGAATCCAACCATATTTCATTTATACATTGAATATATATATATATATACTCAATGTTGCGTAGAATAACTATTATCAAAATTGTGTGTAACACGATCCAAGAATAGTGTAGCGTATACTGCAAGCTAATACGGTGTTGCGTATAGCGTAAGGTAATCTTGGTGTAGCATACAACACAAGTCATTAATGAAATTAAAAGAATAATTTTCATAAAATCTCAGGGTGTTACACCATCTGAACTACATGGGTTTTAATTCCTCTCCCGAGGATATGTAGGAATCCCTTATTATGGGCACAATCCCAACATCACGTCACCTTCAAACCCCCCTGGATGATGATAAACTCTAGAGCGGATTATTAGATGGCTGAAGTCGGCATCACCTTTGTAGCATAAAACATATTCATGATTACGATGATATTTCCAACCAAGGGTAGCCCATGGACACGCTCTTTGGGAATGAACCAAGGATTCACAGACATATGAACATGATCTAAATCTATAAGAGTGTCCTATAATTGGAAACAATACTCCCTGAGAAGGGTTCGGTGAGCCTGACCTCTCATCCTCTCAACCAATGGAGTCCTTAAGTGTCATTGGAAAAATCGTCAACAGATGAGCGGTTGACCTTGGAAAGAAGGTCCATGAATCATGGATACTAGGGCCATTGGACATTCTTGGCCCCCTGAATAAACCTTTTGGACACCATTCAAGTGAGTTATATCCAAGGAGGTCTGATTTCACAAGTTCTTGACCCCCACGCAATTTCCCTATGGGACCAACAGTTCCCATAGGGTTAATCGAACCATCTTTAATGGATAATGATGCTGAAAAGTGTGAAACAAAATTAATGGGGAATTCAATGAGAACCCATCTCTATTGAAAAAGGAATGGGTGATGTTTCTTGTTAGACCATTTCTACACCACCCAGAAATGCGCCACCTTAGAGGCAGAACAGAAACATCATCTTCTTCACCTTCGCTATTGAAGGATTCCCCATATCTCAATACATGAACCATGAAATTTTTAAATTTATCATCAACTTCTTAATTTTATGGGATATAAGAAGAATCATCGTATTAACTTTCCTTACATAATAGCTTTATTCTCTTATTTATTGGATACTTATTCTTTATATCAAATGATTATGAGGTGTATTATTTATACTTACCCAATCACTTCTTTTGAGGCATCTCATCCTCCGTATTACACTCCCCACTTTTATTCTTTTTAAAATTAATAGAAAATATTCCAATATCCCCATAGTTAAATAATTTTACTTGGAGTAACCTTTGTATATCCATTTTCATTAACTAAAGTGGCTTGTGAAAGATGACATGTTTCTCTTATGTTCATCATTATTATCATCATCAATATCAGAGTCACTTGTTTCTTCATATCCTTTATTTTTTAGCATCAACTTCCTCATGGATTAAAAATTCATTTATACTTTTTCTTTATTTTAAAATTATTGAGTCATTATAATTTCATATAAAATGATAATGTTGGGAATATCATCAGGGGAAATATTATATCTATATTCTAGAGCTAAAATTACAGGATCAAACCAGTCCAAAAAGTATCTCATCAAATTTTTGATGATAATAGATTCATCTAGATTCTCATCATATCCTATAATGTTACTAACAAATTTAATCACCATTTTAAAGTAGTCATATATGATTCCATCTTCCATAATCATAGTTACTTAAAATTTTATTCTCTATATTTATACCATAGCTTCTATGAATTTAACACTTTATTCAATGATTCTCTCAAGAATATCTGATATTCTCTTTACTATCTTATCTTCCCATACATTAAGTGTAAATTTTATTATAAAAATACATGTTAATATAAATTCTCGATATCCAATCATTATATAAATTTTTCTTTGGAATTAGGATACATTTTATCACCTCTATCAATCGAATGGAATCCCACTATAACTTCATGAACAACTTCTTAGACATGTTATAGAATAAAGGGATGTATCCAATTATTCCACCCATGGTATTTATTTCAGAAAAGGTTGGAAAACACCTGTTATTAATTGAATTAAAATTAGCTAACATAATCTCCTCAGGGATCTAACAAAGGGAACCTAAGTTCTCTGATATGACTATAAATTCCTAAAGAAATAAATTCCCACTAAAAATAATGGGTTGAATTAATGGTTTTTGTCTATTTTAACTTCTTACAACTAAAAATATACCTCTACTACTAGTAAAAACATGATCCAATCAAGATATATTTTCCACCATACTCAAATAAAAATATAAAGTATAAAAGACACAATGTAATCAATGTTTAAAAGGTTTAAACCTAAAGTGAGTTCATAGTCCTTAGATAATTGTTTCCCTCCAAACCATGGATTCTCTACTAAAGTTTTATGATGAAATATAAGATGATAGGCCAAGTTTCATCTGTTATCCTTGTTCATTGGCATATAAATGGAATTTATATAGCATCAAAATGGTTACAAAATGATTAAAATAAATTAGAAAAATACCACTTTAGAATATATTTGCTCATGAAAAGTTAATGATCACCCCCTTGAGCCTTCAATGTAGATAGAATAATTTTTTAACTTGGTTCAGAATCTGTTGATAATATTCTCTTTGAAACTCATATTCGAATTTAATACACCTAAATACTCTATATCTAATAGATGCTAATAATATTTACTCAACTTCAAGCTATATACTTTCTTCCTTTTTTATCAGTTTTTCGATGTTCTATATTTCTATAACATTATAGTTCTCCCCTATATAGTTGTTCATATTTTTCATTTTTTAAAAAATTAATTAATTCAAGATAAATTAATTACAAGTCATCAACCCAGAAATTTCATTTAATAGAGTTATACAACTAGATCCCCCATGATTTCCTCAATAAATTAAAATCCTATTTACACACTGGATCTCATAATATTATCTTATTAATTTAATAACCTTCTAATCGTGAAATTAATCAGATACCCTTTTTATCATTCAGTTTCATAGGAAAAAGCTTATTTAGGACCTTGTACAACTTTAGTCATTATAAATGAAAAATCTGAAAATAATATATTTTTAAATTCCTACAGTACCCGTCAACTTCTTCTTTCTGAAATATCTTGAACTCTTCTTGTCCTTGCTTATGGAAAAAAGAACGGAACCATAGTATTGAACTAAAATTACCAAGATCTTTAACAACTTTTCATAAAAACTAAAATTTAAATCATTTCATAATGAGATGAAAATGATTATTATAACATCAGATTAACTTAACATCTTCTTATTTCTATTCCAAATTTAATATTTTGAGATTAATCTTTCGTAGAAAATCATATTATAATTCCACATAAAAACTCATCTTGTAACAAAAAACTAATGTGAATATAGATTATCCATTTTCAATTATTCGGAAAATCATCTTCAATCACCATGATATATGTTATGTTCCATTCCATGATTATCATCATTATATTTTTAGGTTTTTAGTTCTTTAAAAGATTTGAATTATGTAAACACATATTTTCACTTAATAAACATCAACAATATTCTTCTACATAAAAAGGTCATAAGATTGATATATGCTCAAACTACTATATTTGAGTGTCAGGGAAACGACTTAAATAATTCAATGAATTATGAATGTGAAAATAAAATTCTAACAGTCCAAATAAAATAATTGAGATTCTTAAATACCCATAAAAAGGACTTATACTAATTTCAAAGTCTTATGATATGACGCAAATACAAATGATCATCCAAAGAATTTATAAAATGGATTTCAGAAATTAAAAAATATTTCAAACCCCTACAAAACTTCTTTAGGTTCACTTTTTCTATCATCAAAATCTCAAAAACCTTTCCATAAAATCATATAAGAATTTAGTTTCCCCAAATAACTTCTTTCAATATCTTCAAGAATAATGGGTATAAATTCAATCCATCAAAAAATTCATCAATAAGAAAATTGGTAATCCAAATTCATTTGAATAAATAATTAATTATTAGCTTTAAAAGTATAAAAATTCCTAAGTATTATAAAATATGGAATATGATATTTGGAGACTCGCATATGATATTAGTCTACATGTAATACTTTCAATTTTCATTTCATATGATATTATTTTAAAGGTATTATTTTTTACTATTTCAATTTTTAGTGTCTCATAAGAATTAATATTCACCTATAAGGTTTAGACTTTGTTTAAGACTGTTAGTTGTAGCATATGATATTTGGAAAAGTGAGTAATAGATTAGTGTTTTCTAGAATTTGGTAATACTTAAGTATTATAAAGCCCGTATAAGTCATTTTCGTGCCATGTATGATATTTACTTTGTATGTAAGAAATTAGATCTAGTTTAAAATATTTCTAATAGGTATAGGAGTTTCTATAGATAAATGTATGAATTTTGATCTATGAATAATATTTTTACATAGAGAATTTTTGGGTTTTAGTAGAATAAATACTAAGTTTCTAGAATTCTATTTTAAAGAAGAAAAATAAAACTGTATGATGAAAGTGCAATTATTTAATATCATAAAAATAATTATTCTTAGTTAATCCATGATAAATGCATTTATTGAGTAGGATAAAAGGATGTAAAGATCAGAAAATCAATAGGATGATATTCTTGATAAATGAAAATAAACTTATTGGGTTTTCAAGAATAATATAAATAAAGTTGATTTGATGCTCGAGTTGTTAATGGAAGTTTAAATCATTGTGATCTGAGATGGATGAGTAAGAATAATGTCTCTAGGATGTTAATAAATAGATCAAGGAAGGATGTACTTTAGATAATCACCACTAGAAAATGATTTTTTACTACCATATATCTGACATTGATTTTGAATAACCATTGTTATATATTATTTTTTAAGTTAATTAATTGATAATAAATGTAAGAACTAAAATTAGAAGGTTTTATACATTGGTTATGACATAAAAAATGTTGAAACCCTATTAAAAATGAATAAATATCAATCCTTTTTAATATTTTTTGTTATGCATTTGATTTCACCGATGTCGACCATAATATTATTCATAGTCCTCTTGTGGCCATCTATCTCTATCACTCTTCATTAACATCACCATTATTGCCTCCACCCTCACACTTAATCATCACTATCATCATCTCACCCACTGAATTCACCATCACATTCTCATTCATTGTTTTATACTGTAACTGATTCTGTAAAATTTCGCCATGGTTGGTAATCATAGTTTTAATTTTTCACACATCTATGGGTTTTTTAATATGATGAAGGGGAGATTTTCTATTATTTTTTTATTGAATGATAATCTGATGAATGTGTGTTATAAGTCATTTCAGTTTAATGATTAACTAGTGATAAATTTAATTGAATGATTATTTAATTAGGGTTGAGTCGTCTAAGTTGTTTTAAATGTTATTGAATAATAATTTAAATTATTTTATATTTAATGACTGATTATTTAGTGAATGGGTGTATCATAAATAATGAATTTATTTTTTTTAGAATATAATTTTTTTAATTTTTTTAATAATTTTTCAGTGGAATATATGGTATGTTTAATTTAAATAATGGGAGATTATAGTTTTTATGATTTTTCTTTTACATGCACTGTGAATGGGTGTTTTGTGCTTCTAATACATCCAAAAACAATTAATGGGTCGTATAATGATTAACCAATAAGGTTACTCATTCCCTTCCAATGACCATGTAGAAACAATTGTATTATTTAAATGTTGGATTACCTATCTCCATTCAAGTCCAAAAATCAAACTTATTTTTATCACCTTTTTATACTTTAGAAAATATTAATTTACTCTACTTTACATGAATTTGTAGAATTATATAGAAAAATATTCTCACATAGTGTTACTCTAAAAAGAATTTTTCATTTATATTATTATAATAAAATAATTACTCGTTATTTATAATTGTAAAATATATTGTATTACATCTCTTTACAAACAACAATACTATATTATTTATATTAATAAAACTTGGCATGTTTCCTTCCATCATAGCTTTTGTAAAATCTTGTTCTATTACACACCAATATCAGATATTATATGTGAGATATATTTTTTACAATTTATATTTAACAATAATAATGGACACTAGAGAACTATTTCACTTAGTTCACTGCACTTTAACTATCTTATTTTATATTTTATCAAAATTTATATTATATATATATATATATTATTATATTTTAATTTTAAAATATGTTTGTGGATTCCCATTAAATAAGTAATAGTGAGTTGTATTTATCATAATAAAAGCTGAACTAGTGATGAATTTACTGAAGGAGTTGACGATTTTTTGTAATTTTTTGAACAAAATATTCCAAAAAATGAACTATTTTTCATCCCATGTTTGAAATGTTTAAATATGAAATCGTTTGAAACAATAGAAATAAAATATCCTTTAATTTATCACGGTTTTAATATAATTTATACTCCATGGATTTTTTATTCTAGTATTTGGAATAATTCATGTTCTATTGATGGTGAAAATTAATAACATGTTGAATTTGATCAAATTGAAGAAATGATTTGTGATATTATAGTAGAGGAAATTGAGAATTCACCAATGATCGATCACCATATGAGGATGCTCAAAACCCAATGTATCATGGTTTTATAAATTTATATACCTATTCGAGAGTAAAATTTATTAAAATGAAGGAAATAAATATATGGATCCAAAAGTGTTTTACATTGGTGTTATAACTATTGAATGACATGCTTTCGGAAGACAATGATATTCAATATTAGCATTAAAATGTGAATAAAATTTTATGATTGATGGATTTTTGGTATAAGAAAATAAATTCATACTTGAATAACTATGATTTATATATGAGGGAGTTAAAAATATATCTAGATTTTTTATATGTGGGATATCATGCTATAAGTTCAAAGAATAATCACATGTTTATTTAGCATTTAACAAGACTCCTACTAAGGAAATATGGTCCCTACCAATAATTTACCATTTAAATAATTTATTTGACATTTAAAATGATGAAAAAAGTTTATGATGGAGTAAAAATAAGAGAATATATTATGGATAATTATATCATCTAGTAGATTTACCATAGAGGAATAAAATTGATCAATAGTTTCTTACCTTTAAAAAATGAAGTTAGAAATATTAGACACAGACTGTGCATAGATAGAATGAATCTATATCCAGGCCTTATTAGAAATTATAATTCATGACGTATTTTATAAGAATATTTAACATATATCCAGATTTTTTCATGAAATATAATTATACCATACTGATTATAATAATTTCTTGACAAAAAATTCCTTGAAATCATATTGATATTTTCTTTTCATTGTTAATTGATGATTTAAAACATATATGGGAGGAATATATTAAATTTTATGATTCATATAAAATGGGATATTTTAAACATCATTTAATGATTTTTGTTATTTCTAACGACTTCCCAGCAAATGGAAATTTTTATAGATACAATGTTAAGAGACATAAATATTTTCTAATTTTTGAAATATTGACAGCATATTATCAACTAAAACATGGGAAAAAAATATAATACATGGGTCAATAATTTTTTTCTATGGATCACTCTTATAAAAGATTAAAAAATAATTCAATATCTCAGATTAATTTTATATTTATCCAAATACTTTTTCAACTAATCTGTGTTTTGGGAGGATGAAAAACATTGATGTCACATTTGAAAAGACGAAAAAATACAGTAATAATAGAAATATTTGAAATAAATGATATTTTTTTGAGATTCTATATTAATGATATAATAAGTTTAAACAATACATTGATTTTATATATGTTCATAATAATATATGTGATAGTTTTATTCGAACATTATTAGATGTTAAAGATAAGACTAATGATAGTTTGAAAGAAGGATTTGACTTTCTATAAATGTAAATATGTATGGATTTTTATACAACTCTTAAGAAAATATGAAAATACATACCTATTTATTTTTTAAATTATTATAGAGGGAAAAATTAGAATTTTCTAGTTCCTCCATGGTATCAAAGTGTCACACGGTTATTCATTAAAAGAAATAAATATTATTCCACTAAAAGGTTTGATTTTACTAGGCGTGAAATATTACGATGGTCATGTCATGATGAAAACGACCATTCCAGTTTCATTGAATGGAATACAACCCATTCGTGGAAAAATTTCTATCATGAAGGTGGGTTATTTTTTTAATTACATTTGTAACTGACTGATTGATCTGAATTCATTGAAAATTTTGGATAATGATGTAGAATTTAAACTTTTTCAACTGAAAATGTACATTCCAACATCTTTTTTGATATCATGGTTCATTTGGTGTGAGAAGTAAATCATTGTGCTCTAATATATCTATATTGGATATATACTATTGACAAGTATATGGAGACATTGAAGGGATATGTTAAGAAACTATATTGACTAGAAGCCTCCAATATTTAGAATTTTTTATAAAGAGATTATAATGTTTTTTAAAAGCTATTTTTTAATAGTGGATTATATCAGTCAACTTACATATTTATATGATTTGGTCCATTTCTTGGGAAGGTAATTTTTTGCTTAAAAGTAAAATAATTTAATGGAGAACCAATAATGTCATTACATTTATATATCTTAAATAAAAAATATGATTCTAATCCATATATAACCTTGTATATTAATTTTTTAAAATATAATTATCGAAATATGAAATACATGTGCGTATTGAATATGCAAAAAATACATTTTTTCCATAGATTAAAGATAATATACATAGTTGATCAGATACATCAGAAATATTGATATTGTAAGCAAGTAGAAGAGGTTTAAATTTGATAACATGTTATGGAGATAATCTTAATGGATATTTAATTTATATAAAAGATTGGGAAAATAGAAGTGCAGTTTGAGATAGAATTGTAGTAATGTATGTGGAAGAAATTTATTTTTCAAGTGAAAAATAAAAAAAACTCAATCTCTATGTTAATTATTTATTATGAAGTTATTAAAGAAATATGGTATACTGGTTATATTGAATTTTTATTACTAGTGTCTAACTGAAAATGGTTTATTAGTAATAATAGTGTAAAACATGATGAATTAGGTATGAGACTAGTATACCATAATATATTGTATTACACAACAAATCATTTTATCAGTGAAACATATGCAAAGAGAGTTTTCTATTTTCTTGATCCATCACATGTGTAGTGTTCTATCATTTTTCAATAAAAATAGTATTTTTGTGATGGAAATTTGGATGATAAAGATGATTTTTTTATATCACTTCATCAATGGAAATATTATCAGAGAATATTAATGACCAAATAATAGAAATGGTTTGATTTTTAGGGAATAATCATAATGAAGGAATAATAGTTAAAAAATCCTTTACAAATCTTCTAATTATATAGTTAACATATATTTATTCATTATTTCTATTTTTTAATTTTATAAAATATTAGTTTTATAAGTTTTATTTTTTTTAATTCATACAAAATTTTTAACAAATATAATATATTCAATGTTTAAATTAGTTTTGTATTTTTTTCATATTTGATTTATTGAAATCCATATGTAATTATTGGGTTTCTATAAATGATTACTTAATCTTTGTTTTCATCAATATATATAATTTTATATTTTATAGATATTATCAATACATTTTATTATTTTTAACTACTAATGAATAATATAAAGAGTTTTTTTAGATTTTTTTAGTTTAGATTTTTTTGTATCATTTTTAATTTCTATTCAAATTTATATACAAGATTTGGATTTATATAATCATTTATAGTTTTTTCATTTCTTATTTAATTTTGTGTCATATAAATTTTTAATTTTTTTTAATTATAGTTAACTATTATAATGAATATGAAAAATAGGGGTCTGTTATGTATTTTTTTTCTTTTTTTAACATTTTTATATTCTTATTAAAATTTCTATTTATTAATTGTGTTTGTATAATAATTTACTAAAGTTTTTTTTCCTCTATTTATATTATTACATATCACTTCAATATTGTTAGAATGTTTTTGGAATTTTAGTTATGAACTATAACAAATATGAATAATTTTTTTTATTTTAGTTTAGTTTTTATTTGGACAATTTTTTATATTAATTTAATTTTTTATATGTAATTTGGATTTGTGTATTTTTATAAAAATTATTTTTCAATTTTATTTATTTGATAATGACATATCGAATAGTTGAGTCACCTCAATATTCTAGGTAGAACCATTCACATACTTCTACTAAGGAGCCTCCTTGTCCTTTTACCCATGGGACTTCTACTTCAAAAAGTGAAGAGAATGATTAGAGGAATGGTAAACATGGTAACATATGATTACTTGAATTATCAGCAACTTGTATCTAGTACCAAAGAATAAATATTGATTTTCATTATAATGTTAATACTGGGGGTCCAAATTCAAAACAACATAGGAATTTTGTTGCATTGAATTAATGTGTTAAAATTATCATTTTGATTTGTGATTGGAAAAGTGTTGATTAAGTGAAAATATATTAGTTATGGGAGATGATTTTTTAAATAACATCCATCATCATTATACTTATCATGACATGTTTTTAATTATATTATATTTCACCTTCTTATGAAATGACATATATTATACCTAAAACTTGATAAGTCATTATCAATGTTTATATTTTTCTTTTAGGAGATAGAGTGATTTTAAATCAACCATCACATCTGGTTTCCTTTTTGGGGAAAGAAAAAATGAAGATCCATGTAATATATATAATTTTCTATATGTGGATACATTGAATAATTTTGTTCATAATAGATGAAAAGAATAATTTTGGTAAGTTAAATGTCACCTTTTAGAAGTGTTATTGTATAATGACTAACATATTAATGATTTTTTTGTTCTCAATTTATAGTAACTGAAGAGAAATTATTTGGAGATCCAATAAACAATATATAGCATCATTTGTTATCTCATGGAGGTTATAAATTATTAGAATAAAAAATGAATGCTGGAATATTTCTAAAAATGAGAGTTGAGTATTCAACCTCCACATAGCATAACCCCCCCCACCCACCCACCCACAATTAAACAATAAAAATAGAAGAGTGTTCGAATGAGTAAAAGGCGAACATATCTTATAGAATAGTTGAAAGGTTCAACTAAGAGGATTGTAAGTATTTATTAAGTTGTTTAAACTCTTTATATATTTTTATTCACTAAATAAATTTTCAAATATTATATATAGTAATTTTTTAAGGAGAAGAGTGAAAAGGTCACCTTCATACCTAAGGGTGGGAAGGATATTTTAGAAACTATGTTGGGAAATATTGAACATCTAGATTGGGTATAAGGATATAAGGAAGGTGTGTCTATTAGAAAAGTTTTTGGTCATTCTAGAGCCTCTTCATAAGAGGATATATTTATAAAAAAATAGAAGCTTTTAAAAATAAGTTTTTGGAGATATGTGAGGTGATGAAGGATGAGATTTTAGATTAGGTACAATTGATGTTTACAGACATGAAAATATAGTTTAATCCAATATATCCCACTCCTCTAACTTCATCTTCATATCCCACTCCTCATTGTCAACCTACATATCTAACTCATATACATCCTCCTTCACACCATCCCATCTACTGTCAGTTATATGTTAAGAATCCTAAGTATAATATTTCTGTATATGGGATTATATATTATATTGGGGATGTCATAAATCATCTATAAGTGGTGGTGGCTCACAATAGAGTTAAAAAAATGATATTATAGATTAATCAACAAGATTTCCAATTCCTATAAATGAGTTCAGTACTGTTGAAAAAAGTATCCACTAATTTCTACTTTTCTCTTCTAAACATGTCCAAAAAATTCCCAATGAGGAATGTATATATTGTATCATTTATTTAATATTAGTGTTAAAAAAAATTAATATAGACTTTAATAAGAATAGGTTTCTATGACTTCAGATTTTATTTCTCTAGATTGTATTGATTATCAACCTATTCATATTCTTTTTTGAAATTTTATGATCTTCCAAATTATTCTAACATCTATTGCCATGATATGCCAATTTCAATTTTAAATAGACATATCATAAATATTGATATAAGATATTTTTAGACATCAATGTGATGAAAATCATTCCTATGTAAGTCAATTATTTTATTTCATTATTTTATTTTAATTTAATGAATCTTAATACTTAAGTCTGTTTAGTTTTAAGTATCTTTATATAATTTTTATTTTTTATGATAAAACATTAGTATATTTATTTTATGGCCAAAAATTTATTTTACTAACATAGAAGCCAGCAAAAGACTTATAATGAACAATATATATTTCTAAAAGGCTTGAAAATAATTCAATCTAATGTGGGATACTTACTTATCATAAATAGTAGAAAAAAAATATTTAATAAATTACTATTTCTATGAACATAATAACCACTATTATTTTATGTTTTGTTTATTAGTTTCCATTTTATGTAGTGGGTTTTTTGTCTAAAATAGAAGAAAAATTACTACTTATTCTCTATACATACTCATGTATGAGAAAATTTAATCAAAGTATTATACATATAAGTTATTTATTTTAAAACATATATATAATAATAAAAATAATTTTATTTTAATTATGTAATTTTCAAACAAGTAATGTAATTAAATTTTAATGACAATAGGTAAGAGGAAATAAAATATCAAATATGTGTGTTAAAATGTGAATTCTAATGTACAATTACTATATATTTTCTGAAATTACTTAAAATGTTATTTTGAATTGAAAACATCATTTAAAGTAAAAATTTAATCACTATAAAAGAGTAAAATAGTTTCTATATTATATTCCAATATTTATGTTTGAAATAATTTCAAATTGTGTAGTTATAAAATTACACAATCTAGATTTTATTAAAACATTTCCTTTAATTTATCTTAATGTTATATTTATAATACATGTTAAATTATTTCCTTTTAATTTTTATCTTTTTTATGACCATAATATATATTCTCAAATTAGTGACAAATCACTTATAAGTGGAATGGTTGTATTATTTCATGGGATTTATTGGGTTTTATTTTATCTTTAATATATATTTTTACGTTTAAATTAAAAATTGTAAAGTAGAAAAGAAAGAAAATTGATGAAATTTTTTATGATACTATATTTCTGTTTTTGTTCTCTAGTTATATTTGTGTTTATATTTTTAAACCACCAGGGTAATGTATTTGAAAATAATTTCAAAAAATATAAATTTTAACATCAATATTTGATAAATTAAATAAAAAATTTTAAAAAAACAATCATTCGCATCGGTTATACAGTAACCAACATGAAAGACTGTGTCAATTATTTACTTTTTTCCAAATTTCTATGATAGTTTATGTGATCATCGACATGAGAGAATTTTTCATGACACTTAGAAATAAAATATGTAAAAAACCTATTTTAAATGTCTCTAACAATGACATCATTATTTAATCGACATTAAAAAACATAAAATGATTTTGAAAAGACTTTTTTCACTTGTGAAAACTATTTAGCCTAAAATTTGATGACATCAAGATTTCAATAAACTAAGAAATATAAGAATCGATAATATGCTGCAAGGGATAAACTTGTGTTCTTTAATACAACAAAAATAATTTTGATCCAAACTTGAGAAGATTCATTTGGAGATGATGTGACACCTG
Source organism: Viscum album (assembly GCA_963277665.1). Lineage (NCBI taxonomy): Eukaryota > Viridiplantae > Streptophyta > Magnoliopsida > Santalales > Viscaceae > Viscum > Viscum album. Next base: position 1,253,062,641 of record OY728121.1, read on the forward strand.
TGATTCAATTAATAGTATTTAAGATTTTCATTATAAATAAATTATAGTATAAGGCACATTGAATTATTTAAAAATTTTATTAAAAGATTGATTATAAAATTTTATCAATTTAATTTAACAAAATAAATTTAATATTTTAATTCATCATGTCAAAGTAATCATAGTGTGATTTTTTTACATTTTTCAAAAATAATTTATTTTTTGTTGAATATTGATCAATATTGATTTTATAAAAACTATCACTATATGACATTATAATGATATAAGAATAACTTAAAATTTAATGAAACATTTTTTTGAGAAAAAAATCAATATTTAATATAATAAATATTAAAATATATTTATAAACATAGAAATATATGCTAAAATATTTTTAAATCAAGGAATTTATTTTGTTCAAATGAAATCTATTTTTAGTTATTTAATTTAATAAACTATTTAAAATGTACCTCTCAATATTAATTTGGTTTGAAATAAAAATAATTCTACTTTTATTTAACACATTCCAATTAATCCCATTGGTAAATTATTATCACCTTAGTTAAGGGTAAAATAGGTTTAAAGAGTTAAAAAAAGGGATGATTCCAAATGAATATTAAACATGGTAAATATTTATTATGATAATTTTTTAGTTGATTTTCATGTTTTTATATATAATGTGAGAATCATGCATGTATCGTGCCTCCTAATACCACTAAACAATTTGATCATTTGGGATACGATCCCTTATATCTTGTAACAATTTTCTAAAATAACCATTGACTCTAGGATGTTGGATTGAGGGTGTTATTATTAGTATAAAAGTAATTTTAGTCTAAACCTTGAGAAATAGATTTAGGAAATAATAGATAATAGAACAAAACCCTATTAATGACTTTGAGGGTAAGTCTTAGTATAGGATAACATCATAATGTTTTTCTAAAGTATTGATTATTTTTTTTACTAGAAAAAAAATCCATGTTTGGATACTATAAAATGGATTCGTTTCGAGAATATATGCATATCTGGGTAAAAAATCCAAAAGTTTCAAATTTAGTATTATCTAAATCATCACTGGTTCATGATGAGTGGTTCTATGATTTCAAACATGGTTTGAAACCTCTGGGGAATATAATTTGGTTGATTTAAAAGATCATTACAAACCATTAAAAAATTTTTTAAAATAATTATATGATTTAAATATATTTCTAAATATAATAAGATTATTATTTTGAGTCTATGTATGAATAAATTTTTAATTTATGTTATGTGTTAACCAATATTTATAATCATATTATATGATTTAAAATTCATAATATTATGATCTAATTCAGTATATCTCATTTTTTAGAAATGGTACCTTGTGTAAGTAATGTAAACTATATAAATGAATTTATTCTATATAGGTATTTACCTCCTAGAAAAGAAAACAAACCAGAAGATGGAGCTAGAGTCATAGCAAGATCGGAGAAAGTTATAAAAATGTTGGGATGGATGACTCTACTTATGACTAATAATCTTTACTGTATGGAGTAGTATGATAAGCCCCAGAATGGTGTAATAATGTTATACCACTTCACATGACTTCAACAACCATCATACAATTTGTACTGCTAATAAAGTAGTATCTGATAAATATAGGAATTCCGTAGGGAATATATTTCTCACTTTGGGATACATAAAAATAGAGAATGTTATCGTGGAAGCTTATCATCATAATAGAGATGATGATCAATGGTGGTCATTGATTCAAAACACTAAACACTTTAAGGGATTACATTGTATATATTAGATTACATTTGAAGGGATATTATTTAAAAAATACTTTACTAATGATAAATAAATTGACATATAGATAAAATTCCACAATTTGAGGAAAAAGGAATGATAAAATGTTACAAAATATAATGCTAACATTACATGGTGATCAAATATTGTTGTGCATTTTTTATGTAATAAAAGGATTAATGTTGATCATTTATTTTATTAGATAAATCCTATAATTTTATGGTAATGAATATCTCAAGAATTTTCATAATATGAGGATATAGTATCAAGTTATATAAATATAGAGAAATAATTATAAAATATTATTTTTTCCAAGGAAAAATTAAAAAGAAGTGGGTAGATGAGTATCCTAAAAATGTAAAAATGGAAAAAGGTAAGAAGGTAAGGGTAGAATTTATCAATTGTAAATGTTTTAGAGGGAAACAGTATAAAACATTATTGTTGGGAATGATAGTTTTCTTTAAAATGTGGAGAGAATGTTCATAAGGATCATGATTGAAAGGTAAAGGAAGAATATTTCCATGTTTAATGATTCAACTATAAGGATATATGAAACTATTTTATTGAAATCCCCAAGAATCAAGTAAATTTTCCATGGAAAATTCCAAGGTATAAAGGCCAAGAATATGACATACAAAAGGGGTTGAATTTCCAAAATATGTAGTTTTAGATACATTGATCATGGACACAAATTTAGCTAATGAATTATTCAATTTTGGAATATCGCAACTATTTTAAATCTTCCAGGTTTTTTAATAATGTAATATATTTACCTAGAACCTTAAAACGAGAGTTTTTAATTATTACACCTATGGAAAACCATATCGCAACAAAGATATGTATGTAATTACTCATTATAAAGCATAAAATTACCCTATTTTAACACTTTATTATTATACCTTTGGTTAACTTTGATATATTCCTTGGTATATATTGGATTTAAAACTATAATGTAAACATTTATTACCAACAAATAGAGAGTATGATATTTTATGGATATATAGAATCCCTTTTCTTAATAAGGTAGACTACATCAATTGAATCATGCCTAAATCCACCTTCAGTATATCTCCTCTATGAAAATATAAGAGAAGAATAGAATACACACCCTATAAAAAGAAAATTTATCATTATTATAATGTATATAGCTATTATAAAGAGAAAAATTAATGTGTTTCTTGAATAACTTCTTAGTTACTAAATTTATCTTGAAGTTTATTTTTAAATTATTCTCATATTTGATGCAAAACCTATATCTAAAAATCCCTATTGTATAGACAGAGTGGAATTAGTGCATCAAAAGAAACAACTACATGAGTTGAGAGATAAGGAATTTATACACCCTATTATTTCACCATGGGGCACCCATTTTCATTTTTTTGAATACTAAATATGGGTCTATGATGTTTTTCATCAATTATAGGGAAATAAATGTTATTACTGTAAAGAACATGTATCACCAGCTCCATGTTAATGAATTATTTGAATAACTTCAAGGAGATAAATATTTTTCAAGATTCATCTTTATTATGGGTATCATCCACTATATGAATGATTGATAATATTCCAAATTTTTAATTTCATACAAGGTATAAAATAATTAATTTATAATAATTCCCTTCATATTTAATAATAAATCCTTTATTTTTATGGATATGATGAACAAACTATTCATGGATTTTCTTGACAATTTCATTATAGTATATAATAATTATATATTGATATACTCTAAAAGACATGATTTGAATAAGAGTCATTTGTGAATCATTTTAAGTCTCTAAGAGTAAAAGTTATATATATAAAATTTAGAAAATGTGAATTTTGGCTTTAGTAAGTTTCTTTTCTTGTCTATATTGTCTTTAAGGATCAAATATTGATTGGTCCATCAAAGTAAACGGTAGTAATTAAATGGACGATTCCAAAAAATATGATCAAGGTACATTTCTTTCTTATATGATTAGGTTACTATCAATTATTTCTTTTGAAAATTTATTGACTGACTAAATTGTTATAAAAGTTTACATATAGTTGCGAAGGTCATAGGGTCTAAATATTATAAGGAAAGTTTTGAATAATTAAATAAGGTATTTCTCAATATAGTTATATTGAATTTACCATTAGTAAGGAATTAATTTTTTATATACAGTGATGAAAAAACGACTTTGATGTTTCCCTATATATAAAAATAGGGTTGTTTCCCATGCATCCGGGCATTTGAAGATTCATCAACAGAATTATTGAACCCATGATCTGGAATCTGTAGTCATAATATTTTTCTTGATGATATGGGGAAATAAAGTTTATGGGGGAATATATAATACATATATGAATCGCAGAACTTTTAAATACATCTTCTCACAGAAATAGCTCAATATGAGACAACAAAAATGGTTAGAACAACTCAAGTATTTTGATTGCTCAATATACTACCACCCTGGGAAGGAAAATAAGGTGGTTTATTCATTGAGTAGTAAATATCATGATGTTTTAACAAAAATAAGGATTTTCAAATATCCTATATTAATGGATTTAGTAAATTTATTGGTAACACCCAAAAATTATAAAATAAGAACATTATATTTGATAGTGTATATGACACAAAACACCAAGCTTCTAATAGAAGATCACATCCCAAAACATTATGATATATTCATTATTTTATAAAAATAAATATATTAGATAGATTCAATAAATTAAGAATTTATCTTATCTTGTTTTACATGCATTAATTATTTTCACTGAAAACATATGTTACTTATAAAACTATGTTTTATCAAACAAAAATTACTATTAGTATTGTTATTTTAAATAGAAATTATCACAGTCATTGGAATGGTATGTTTGAATATGATTAACTAACTTATGAATATATACAGTTCACATGCATGTAATATTTACTAAATTATAATTAAAAAAAATCATCATTTAAAATAACAACAAATGCTTTCTGAAAAAATTGCATTTTTTTAAAAAGATGATATATATGTGCTTTGCAAACATAATTTAAAATTATTTTTTACCATGTCAAGAAAATTTATATTAAAAAATAAAAAAAATTGAAATTCTAATATCAAAATCATCTTAGGGTGATTTTTTTTATTTTTCTAAAATATTACATTTTTTTTATGAATGGTGAAAAATACTAAATTTATTTGAAAACTAATTTTCATTTAAATTATTTATAAAGTAAATTTATATTTTGAATTAGTATTAAAGTTAAATTAGTTCAATTTTTATCAATTAATCTATTTTAGGTCATTTTAATAATTTTATATAGAATTTATATATAAAAAACATTATAAACTTTTGAACATTTTCACTTTAAACCCCAATTTTCTCATCATGTCTACAAGATTAATTTTATTTTTTATTTTTTCTATAATTTGAAATAAATTTTTAGAAATTCACCCTCTATTTGTAATTATAACAATTTATAATATCTAATAATTTAAATTAATTTTTAATAAAATGAATAGTGAATGCAATAAAAATTAATTACCCTAATTAATGTAAAAAATGGGTTTACCTGGGGTTAAACTAAAAAGATAAGGGTAAAAATTACCTATACATTCATATAAAAATTATTTTAATGAAATATTATGACAAATAAACCTTAAATGTCAATTATTTTAATATTTTTGACCCTTGTGACATATTCTTGAGGAAAATCTGATATTTTGGATAAAAAAATATGTTATAATTTTTATTTTCCAATGTAATATGGTAATAATTTATTTTTATTGTTTAAAAATATTACCAAACTATTCTGTCTTTTGGGATGTGATTATTTATATCTTATGCCAATGTAATAAATCAAGCACCAGCTCTAGGCTACTGGGGTCAAGATATCTATAGTTTGTATCAAAGGGGGTGAGTAGAATCCTTATGTACTAGGTGTTGTAAAAAATATATTTTTTGATATAAAATAATGATAAAAAATGTTGTTATATAAAGAGTAACATCCTAATGTTTTGTCAATGTATAGATTATTTGGTTTTACTTTCAATAAATCAATGTTTGGACACTAAAAGTATACATGGTTCTGGAATATAGTTATCTATGGATAAAAATCCAAAAAAAAAGGTGCATTTGTATTGACTCGATTGTTACATGGTATACAAAATAGACCTTACTGTGCACCTGGTTTTACACTATCGGGTGATATTCTTAAGATAATTCACATTTTAATTACCAAAAAATTATGAAGGATTTTAATATATGATGAAAATGAATGACCTAGGATAAAACTATGGTGTCATGGATTGAAAATAAAATGTTATGATTTAGGCATCCCATAAATTATCATTTGGTTTTACCACTATGATTATTTTTTCTCACACTATGCATTTAGTTTTAGTCAATGGTCAGAACCTAAAGAAATCACGATAACATCAAATATGTAGAACAAGGTGGTGGATATGAGAAACCAAATGATAAGAATATTAGAGTGAAAGATAAAATGACTATTACTAATCAGTTTTCATGAAATATTATAAAAATATATATGTTAACCAACTCCTTGACTCACCAAAGAAGATAATGGTGGAGTTTTCTAAGAGATTGAGTGATGGGGATCATGGAATTAAGAAGGCTTAATTTCCATCATGTATGAGTTTGGTAATTATACACCCATAAAAGTGTCTTAATGGAAGAGTAAAATGATTTACTTTTGGAAAATAATGGTATAATGTAATGAATTCTTGAGAAAAAATGAAGTGTATGATGAAAGGAAATAAATATCATAAATATCGATTTATAGTTTAAAGAACATGGTCATTACCTGAGTCAATTCTACCTTCCAATTGGTATCCCCTAGATAAGGGAAAAACTATTATTGAAATAAAATTGATGAAGTATTTGTGTATAAGTATATTTACAATGTAATTTGTTTATATTAATTTTAAAACATCTACGGATTGTGACAAATTTTATAATCATATGTGTCTTTATTAATATAACTGTTATGTAAACTGTCATGGTTTTATGAGATATAGGATTATCATGAGTTCAAATTATTAAATACCTCTTTCTACAATTTATTTTATTTTATCATAAAAAGATAAAGTATAATTTGTGAGATAAATTTAGAAAGTATATATTTTAGTGGAAATGTTATTTGAGTAATAACGTGTCTAAATTTTATAGAAATAAGTTTAGTGGTATTTATAACATTTATGGTTAATATGATCATTAATCACATTATAATAATATTCAAATAAGATTATTGTACTATGTAAAAATGTTTTTATTGAAAACATTAGTAAAATATTTATTTAATGAATAATTTTATTTCAAGTATGTCCCTCAGATTTTTGTGGGAACTTTATTGGAATAATATTAATACTGTTATTGAAAAGAGAAAACATGTATGTTTCATGATAACCCATCCTATCTGATAATTCCATGAGACTTGAACCCATGATTGATGGACAATAAAAGTCTATCACCAAACACTAGCCTATGTAATGTCCAGGTTAATATGTCATTAGTTAAATAATTTGGAGGATAAATATTAATGATGAATTATTGGTGTTACATTTGAGTATTAGAGATTAATTTATTATATTGGACAACTTGTGAAAACCATTTTAGTTTTGGTAAATATTTAGAGATATATGAAATGACTTGTAACTCTTAATAGATCTTTTGATCAATTACAAGTTAATTTTTCTAATTCAGGTATAAAAATCATTTTTAGATATTCACTTCATAGAGTAAATGTTGAAATGGAAATTAATCAAAGAACAACTGAATAAATAAATTGTTTTAATAAAATAGAAATAAATCAAGTTATCATATTTCCATATATTCTTAGATAGGAAAATAATTTTAAAATATTAGGAAAAAGAATATTGAAACAAAAATTTCATATTAGTACGTTCATATCCAATGAATCATATAAAAATTTAAATCATCATGGATTTTTGATTTTGAGGCCCTTAACATTCCATTGATCATATAATTTCTTGTGATAAATGAAATCAAAAACTCTTTATAATTATTTATTATTTTCTTCTATTAATTAATTATTCTTTTTCCTTATATAACTTCGAGGTTCTATTTTTGTAATGTTTATTGAGAAAATAGTGTTTAAAATTTTTTTACTTCTGAAAATGAATTATATCTGCGCATTTAGAATAATCTCAACATAATTTTAAGAATAATATTATAATGTTTTTTTCACTTACATTTAATACTATAAAATATAAATCATATTTTACAATTTTATATCATTTATGAGTCACCCTCAAAATTCTATTTTGATATGTTTCTTTTTGGTGATTGAATTTTTGTTTTCATGTTATCCAATTATTAATAACTTCTTATGTGATTCCTTATGAATTGTTTTGAAACCAATTTCATATCCATGGGATAATAAATAAAGTATTTATGATTTATTTCATGTTTTACACATATGTATGGTTTATCATTATGTGATGTGTGAACCAATAATTATACATCCCCTCAATGCAGTGGGTAATGATTTTTATCTTATATTATTATTATGGAATATGGGTAATGATGTATGATCTAATATTTTATGGGACATTGGTTTTGATTTATTATCCACTATGTTATGATGGTATTGGTGGTTAACCATGAAATATGGTTTGATTTTATTGTCTTATTAGTGTTCCACACTCCATTACAACGTATCAATGGATCATGATTATTGTATTATGGTTTCATGTTCCACTACCATGGTGAATATAATGATTTAATAATTATCCTTTTATGAAAATTTGTTCCTATGTTATCATCTATGAACATTTTATAATTCTTTATTCTCACTTTTTATGATTCCATGATCTTATTATTTAAATCATTAATTTCTCCCATTCTCATGATTTCTCACATGTTTATGATCTAATGATATGTTTTTTGAAACTCATTAATGTAGTTTTTTCCTTATTAGTCTTATTAGTTCACTCTATTATTATATTAAACCATTTCCCCAGGAACATATGCATTGTTATATGATTAGGAGGAAGTCGTCTGTGAATAGTTCTATAGGTGATATTAAAGTATTAATGGGTAATAAATAGATATATAGATAATATAAAAATACACTAAACCTATGCGTTTTTTGAGCATGTTTTTTTGTGACATATAATGTTTAATTATAGAAATTTAAATAAGATATGTTTATTTTAGGTTTTTTACATATAGGAATGTTGGGTAATTTTTTTTTATCAAATTGGTAATGAGTTATTGAATTTTTTATATGATTTATCCAATTATTTTCATTTATTTTTTAGGTATAATTATTAACAATTAATAGGTGAATAGATATTTTAATATAAGGGCCAAGAAAAATTGATTTATTTCAAGGATAATGATCAAATACTGTAAGTTGTTATTTGGTAGAGTGGTATAAATGTGGATTTATGAGATATTATGACAATGAAGGAATTGGTTATTAATTGAATTATTGTGTAAATTATAGATTCCTTGAATGTATGGGGTATGAGAGATTTTTCTAAGATGTATTTTACTTAAAATTTAGTAATAAGAATATTCTTTGTAAAATTAGTATTTGATTTTAGTGAAATTAGTCAGTTGAGTGACCCAAGACATTTTAGTCTATAATTATATTATCCTATATTTTTTATTGAAGAGATGGATGATTTAGTATTAATTTTTTTTCTATGAAACCACAGCCTATGTTTTCAAGTTCCAAATTCAATATTATATTGAATTCCAGGCATAACCCAATACCCAAGTTTCTTTGGATAACTAAACACTTTCCTTCTCTTATTTTCTCTTTAGGGATGTTTTATTCCATGATGATGGTGTGGTAAATGTATGAGGTAAAAAAATGTTATACATTTGGAATGGTTCTAACATAGTCAATGTGTAGAGGGTTTAATGGGTCCCTTATGATATATTATTTCTCTAATGGTGTGAGTTAGATTATATTTATATATTTATTTTCATGGTTGTTCGGCTTTGGTAACACATGGATTGATATTTATTTACCATTTTTATTAAAATTATTATCTATTTTTCTAATTAATTCAAAAATAAATTAATATTCTTAAACTACATTGTCATGTGAGTGTTCTATAGGAGAAAATAATTGAGTATAATGTATAATCACCTCTAACTTCATATTTTTCTTTTAAATTTTATGAATCCTATTGGAGGTTTGGTTAGGGGATATTAGAATAAATACTGTGTTGGATTAGCTATAGTTGGAGGAGTATAGATTTTTATTCTTAATTTTTAGTATAATCGTGATTATTAATATTCATTTGTTTCGATACACTTTCTTTTAGAAAAAATTATTACATATAATAATTTTTTCATCATAGAAAATCAAGTTTATGGGTATTCATATTTTTTCCCAAGAAACAAAAGTACATCCAATATGGTCACCCATACCAGTAATACTCTCTACCAAGAATACATAACTATCAACTTTTAAGGGGATCTAGTGTATTAACGTTCTCATGACCATACCCCATATGGGTTTTTCATGATATTCGGATTTTTAATGTATTTTTGTTTTTAGGATTTTTGTATAAGTGTGTTAATGTTTTCAAGAAAAAAGGGAAATTAATTCTATCATATGTGAAGTAACCTTGGTGATATTCATAAAATTGTGATCTATTTGAGGTAGTATTCTAGGGTCACCACTCAATCTCATTGTCATCATGTGAGGGGTATTAGTGGGTTCAATTCATAAAATTCTATTTTATAAATTATCTTTTGTCATTTAATTTTAAAATTAATATCCATTTATAACCAAAATTCTGTATATATTTTGATGCTGGAACTATAAAACCAAACCCTTCAAAAAAATTCAATGAATTTAGTTTTGATTGATACATCTTTACATTTTGGTCAAATGTCTCAAAATTTAAACTCATTGAATGATTATTGGTATGGATTCTAGTAAGGGATATACATTATATCTAAATATGTATTATATGAAAATATATCATCAAATACAAATATAGATTGATTCATTTTTTATTTTCATAATAAATTGATGGAATTATTTTCATTTTTAGGAATAACCTTTTTAAATATTATATTCAGATAAATTTATTTTCAAAAATTTATCCATCCTTTCTTAGATATTCCTTTTTCAAGGTGTTTTATATTTATCATTGACACTTTTATCACCCTTTGAGCCTTTGATTATTTATTTTTCTTCTCTATAAGCTTTTTCACTAAATAGTTCAACCCATTAAAACATTTTCATCATGTATATATAAATTTACCACTTTTTTCGTTTATGAACATATCCTAAAATGGATATTATATATTCTATAAATGAAAGATAATTTGAACATATTTTTTTCTTATATGAAAATCAATAGAATTTTCATCTTATGATTTTCGAGAAAGATTAATTTTTTCTTTAGCTGAAATATTTTCTCTACCAGGTTGAGGGAAGATGGTTCCATAAAAATATCAGTATGGAAATCATGAAATAAATATATATAACCTATTAATTATTCTAAATATCTAATACAAAATAATTAATCACACTTAATGTAAATTATTTATGTATGTTTTGGTTCTAATTTGTTTTCCATGGTAGTTCTATTGAAACATATATAGCAATCCTAAAGACTCAAAAATGTAAATCATTTGGTTATTAACAAATTACAAGCTTAAAATGTTTATATTTATAAAAAGTACTTTTATATATGTGAATATTTTTAAAAACATGTAATATTTTATTCACACATATAGAAGTTTTTAATTTATATTTCAAAAGTAATGATTTATAAATTAGTTAAAGGTATTTAATTAAATATTTTCCAACCCATTATAAGTATAAACATGGAAAACATGGTGCTCGATCATAATTCGAACTCACATATAGAAGTTATTATATACATTGATGTTGATTCACCAATATTTTATAGTTAAATTGATTTTATTTAATTGTATGAAAATTAATTCTTTGGCTTTACAAACTAAGAATCAAATCTTTCTAGTGAAAAAAATTTTGTTTAAAGAAAACAAAAATGATACCATCTTATTTATAAAAATATTAAGACCATGAAATATCAAATTTCTCAATATGGTGGATGAATCATCCCAGAAATATATCCTCCTAAATATTTTTTTTAATAAGTATATTTAAAGTTAATTTTTACATGGTAATGTCTCACACTTAATTTCAACATTAAACATATTATGCATGGATAATAATTAATAATGTTTGTATTTTTAGAATATTTCCATTTGATATTTCAATTCATTGATAAGTAATTATTAATATAAAATGTCCATGTTTTTCATGTTATGGATTAAATTTATTTGTATTTATGAATTTATATTTCCTTATTATATTGACTTTTATGGTTATACAATATAATTCAGAGAATAAATCAGACATACATTTTGATATTTTATTTCACCCAAATAAAAATACTATAATATAAAAATATTAATTATTTTTTATATATATAGTGCATCCTTAATGTGAATTAATGGATAATTTAATAATATAAAATCAATTATTCCAAACAAAATTGATTCTTTTTTATACCTAATATTTAATTAAGGTTTGTTTTTTCCAACAGTTAAATGAGAGAAAAATTCTCTTTTTTAGAAGATCACATGTATGGTTTCATTATTATTCAAGCATTAATCTATTCCATTCATTTTATTTTTATTTATAGAAAAAATATTTTTTTTAAATAAAAGTAAACATTTCATTATTACAAAGTATAATTTATAAATAAAACACATGATTAATGATTAAAATTTTATAAAATATGTAAATTTCCACTAATATTTTAATTTTATTGTAATATTTTGATCCTAGATAAAATAAAAAATATAAAAATGGGTTATATCCATGGACAATAAGTTTTTATTTTATTAATTTCAAAATTACTAATCAATTTATCAAAATAATTTCAAAATAATTTTTTTTCATGAAATGTACATTATAGTAATATAAAAATGAGAATTAATAAAAATATCCTAGGTAGAAACTAAATAATTATATGGGAAATTGTATAATATTTATATATATATAAATTATATGGTATAAATTTATATAATATTTCACATCCATTTTATTAATATAAATAATTTTTCATATTTTATATTTTATGTTTTCTTCAATTTTCCATGTACCATTTTCTACTATAACATATCATTCTTCAGTTTTTCTTATCACTTTTTACATTATTTTGTTTTTTATTCTTCTTATTTAGGATATAATTATATGAAACATCATAATTTAATATAGTAATATATTATTAAATATTAGTTAATTATAAAAATAAAATTCATATTAAATTAAATTGATAGGTTGAAATTAAATAGATAACATATTGTATAAGAGGGAATGAGTTTCTTATCAATAGATTCATTCTAATTATACATGTATCGATTAATGGAGAAATTAGTTATTGTAATATGAGTGTATTAGATATGTTTTGATTCACTAACATTCCAAAACTAATGATCTAAAAAAATTATGTTTAAAAAGTATTCTAAAATGATATATTTTTATGTTTTTAAAATAATGGTTTTTTAATTTTTTTTTAAGGGAAGATTTTTTATAATCCCACATTGGAAAGTGGGTCATATTGGGATCTCCTTTATTTTGGTGAATATATTTATCCGTATTTAAAATGATAAATTATATAGGAAAAAACCAATGGGGGATGATGCAAATTCATGTGCATAAAATCCCATAATCTGGAACATTGATGGTGAACCTCATAATTTTCACACCACATCGATGTCATGTGTTTAGAGGTGTCATTCCTTCACATGAAAGATCAATGGGTAGTGATGGTTCGAGTCATGGCCTGGATGGGTATTTCTATTGGGTTGATCCATATTAATTGCTAGGTATGTTCTAGAATGTAGATCTAATTATCCATGATCTAATAGAAATGTTCATTTTCTACTAGGTTTAATCTAATTAATATATTTATTCACATGAGATCTTGGGGACCTGATCAATTAAAATAAGATTTCCCTTTCTAGAATAGGTGCCTACACAATTCTAAGGGGAAGGATAACTTATCTGAAGGGATTACATAATACCTCTATTATGGTGTCTGTATTGGATAGAAAGATAATTCAATACAATCCATTTTTGAGCACACAAAAACCTCAAAATGATTGATATTCCTCTCAATTATTCTATATGAATACAAGTCACTTCATTGATGTGCAATAACAAAGACCCTTCATTACTCTCTTGATATGAAAGCTTCATCATGGGGTACCCTCTATTGTGTATAGGTGTATAGTATCAGGCCCCCACTGTATCATATATAATATACACCTATAACCCATTGTACTACTAATTTGGTGGGAGTGAATCAACTATAAAGGAGAGAAACATTATAACATACCTCAATGAGGTCCACTTACAACCACTTGAGAAAATTCCATGCCATTATCCACCAATATACCTAAAATTCATAATAGTAAATCCAATAAACATGGATATGAAAATTATCAAAAATTTAATGAAGGTGGAAAATTTTTACGAAAACAATTTCAAGAGGCAGACAATGATGATGCACTTGCTACTTGTGACTCTCAAGGTGGTGTTAATACTCTAAACTCTAAATCTCCCCACATATGAAGATAACGGTAAGATCCAAACCATTATTAGAGTTGACTCGAGATTATTTTTAGTTAATATCTTGAATTTATTTTACTATTTTTTGGTTGTGTTATAACTTGGGGTGTATTTGGGAGAATTTTGAGAAACATTAAAGGAAAAATAGTTGTGCATTGTTGGTGCACAGTTAGGACAAACCATGCAACCCGAGAGAGTTGGTAATTTCATTGTTGGTGAAAGGTTTTTCAAACCATGAACCCTATTAGGAGTAACCATGGACCCGTATAAGAATAGTCACATGGTTGGTGTGTTGTTAGGGAAAACTGTGCACCCATCCATTAAATTGTGCATGTGAATTAATTTATCCTGAAAATTATACTAAAAATCCCCAAGCACTAAAAACTCAACTACTTCGACCCCCTTTCGACCTTAGGTCCTATTTAAAATTTTTTTGAGCTCTCCATACGAATTCCAATCCCTCCCAACCACCGTTCTTCATAAATCAAATCCCAAATCAAAGTTCAATCCTCTTCCAATAAGTTGATCCTATCCCATTTCATTCATGTTCATCCCCCAACCTTCTCTTAAAATTTTTATGGAAAATAATCTTATGTTTTTCTAGATCTATATCAATATTTGGTAAATTTATATCTAGGATTTCAGATCTATATTTGGGATTAATATATCTTATTTTCTTAAATCTTGATTTAGGATTTTGATTTTTGACTCTAGATCAACATTATTATGCTGCTCAATTCTTGGGATTTCTTTTGGGTGATTATTTGTCAACAAATCGAGGTAGGTGGTATAATTTCTAAATCCCATATTCAATATTTGATTTATTATATATAATTTTTATAATTTTTAGAGTTTTTTAGCAATTGAAATCCCAAATTGAATTAATTAATGTGGTAAATTTATTAATTGAGATTATTGTGAAATTTTGAGATTTTGGTTTGTTGAAAAAGTTAATTAATTGGATAATTTATTATAAGATCTTGGGATTTTTCATTTTATAATTAATTTTGGGGATTAATTTTGATGGAATTGAGATGATTTGGATTGATAAATTAAATGTGGAATAAGTATAATTAATTGGTAAATTAATTTTCAATATGTTTTTGGGAGATTTGGGATAATTAATTTTTGAGTTAATTATAAAATTATTGAATTTTGATTTAGAATAATTATTTGGTGAATTAATTATTATATATTTGAAATTATAAAATGGTTAACGGAATTTTTAATTCATTAATAGAAATTTACATTTTTAATTTATTGTCTAATTAATTAAATGACTTAGATTAATTAATTTATGAATTAATTAATGGAAGTAATGGTATTAAATTGTGATATGAGGATTATGTTTTTTTAATCATGGTTGTTAAATGGTATATTCGACATGAATATCTAACTCCAATAAATAAGGATATAAATAAATGGTTGAGATTTGGGGTGTTAGACATGGTAATCTACCCCAGTGATGCATATGTACAATTGAGAAATGGTGTGATAGAAATGGAGTTCTACACCAATGATAGATATATCTGTATGGTTTAGAATTAGGGTGCTAGAAATTGTGATCTACACCAAAGACATATGTTCATGATTGAGAATTAGGGGCTAGACATGATGTTTTATTCCCATAATATATATGTATTATTGATAATTGGGGGTGCTAGACATGATGTTTTATGCCCATGACAAATATGTATAATTGATAAATGGGGTTCCATACATGTCATTCTATACCCAAAGAAATTGGCATTGGATTATGGTTCTAAGTGTCTTTACTAATGAAAGTAAAATAAATTTGATAATAAAAACCCATTTACTGAGATGAATTGTATATTGAATAATTAACATGGTTTAGACCTAGTGTGGATTGGAGAAGGTATCAAGTTATGTGTGTCCTTTATAAACCATTGGTTTTTTTAGTTTAATAAAGATTAATTGATAATTTGATAACTATTCACTTATGCATTGTAATTATTTCATTATACAACTCCATAAACATGATATTTACTGGATTTGTTTTAGAAATTATTGGTGGTGCCCTACAGAGTTGTACTCACACTCTACTTAGTCTTTCTAATTGGTACCTGAATATATTTCATGGATGTAGGATAGGTTAAGGTAATGGGGCCCATGCTAGGTGTTTGAGTAGGGATGGATCATTGTTGAGGGAACAAGACATGGTTCGGGACCTCATTGGGAGTTGTTTGTGTCTTTATTTTAAGTTGAATTTTAAACACATGTAAGGTACCTTATAAGGGAATGTTTTATGCTTTAGTTGGATATTGTATTTTCCTATATTGATTATCATGAGTTATTGGTATTTTCTATGGTTTTATATGCTTCTGATATTTTGGGGTTTACTTTGAAAAAAGAGGTATAGTTTCCCCATGATTGACCTATTAGACCCTCGCTACTGGTCGGCAACATATTTCATATGGGGAGGCATGCTTGAGGTCATGTGACCAACTGGCTCGAGGCACAGACATGTGGAACCCAGGTCGGGGCCTTACAAAGTGGTATCATAGGGAAAGTTTTCTTTTCTTCTAATTTTGTTATAATTTTTGGGAAAGGTAGATAGGAGACAAAAAATATTAGGGGCTTGGTAATGAGATCAATCGTGAGAGTTGTATACCCATGTATGAAAGAAAACCCAAGTACTCTAGATTGTTATGTTCTTATTGTTGTCTGTTGTTACAGTTTAATATTATTTAACCTTGGTTGATGCACTTGTTATGTTATGTGGTTTTTGTTTTTGGAAATTACTAATAATTAAATTGTGGCTCAGTATGGAATGTGAGTTTATTCTTCATGCATCATCAATGGAACTCAGCGTTATTGTGACATACATAATTTTAGGCATGCATAGGAAAATGGGTTATAGGTGAGTTTTTGGACTTAGGCTTTTTTCCTTGCTTGTAAAATTGAAATGAAAATGGTTTCTAAAATGAAATTGAAAAAGATTATAAAATGAAGCAAGATGAAAATAAATGGATGTCCAAATGACAAATTTGATAAATAAGATATGTTTACTCTTGTTAACCACAACCTATGTGTATGATGGTTAAGGGTAATGAGAGTACCTTAGTTTTGATTGTTTCGTGAGGTTTGAGGAAAATACTTTTTGGGGATTTTTTTGAGTTTCCTCTAACATAGCTTTGATAAAGTTATGTTTTTAGTCCAAATATGTGTGTTTGTAATTGTAGAGTTATTCCTCCATGATGATGATTATTGATAGGATGATTGTACGACCTGGTGGTGGATTATTCTTCGGTAGTGTAACATGAGGCACTGATAGTGTTGGGTGAGAAAGCATGGGATAAGTTCTAAGAGAACATCACTCACTTCATACAATTCATTGGAAGAGACCCAGGGTGGATTGAGAAGAACGATTCTGACCAAATGTTGGAGTTTCAGTTACATCACCCTCCGACTATTACTAAATATGGTGAACCTGGGGGAGCTGAGTTTTGGATTGATTCGATCAAGAAGATACTTGACCATTTCGATACTACTACTAAGAATAGGTTAAATTTGTATACTTAAATACTACGAAGATGAACAAATAATTTGTGTTGCATTCAAGTGAGAACTGGATAGACTAAGATCATTTTATGGAAGGAATATTTGGATAAGTTCCTCACGAACTTTTACCCAGAGATGTTGAGATAGGAGGGTGGATGAGTTCATGAGATTGACATAGGGGACCAAGTTCATGATGGACTATGCTAGACGCTTCACATATTTCCAGTGCTTTTCACCAACATCAGTGGAAGATAAGGCTACTCCATAAAAATGATTTCAGGATTCAATTTAGTGTGAAATTAATCCCCAGTTGAATATCTTTAGGATGAAAATGTTTTTGAAATTTGTAAATCAGGATCTCATATAGGAGAGTAACTTAAAGTAGTGTTCTAGTGGTGGATAGGTGTTTTATTCTTATTTATCTATAGGTACATCTTATGAGAGAAAGAAGAGTCATTATGAGAACAGTAGCCAGGGTAGTGGGAAGCAGACTGGCCAGTCAGGGGGATTATTTTTTCAGAATTTAACCATGTTCTTTTCCATCAGTGTGGAAATCCCAGACACATTTGTAAATATTTTCCTAGACCAACAATGCAGTGTTAAGCCTATGGAAAGCTGGGAAAGTTATAGAGGTTATGTAGGAACCTGAGGTAGACAGTTAGTGATGTCGGATCTAGATTGAACAAGGGTGCAGAAACGGGATCTAATGCATCATATCATTCTGGTATATAAAGTTCTATGGGATAATGAGGTAGAGTTATTGGACATGGTGAATCTATGAAAGAGTATCCATATGATAATAGTGGTGCAATATAGGGTAGTTAGAAAGAATCACAAATAAGAGATCGAGGACAGTTTCATGTGGTGCATCCTGTACTTGTGGATAGTGATGCTGGTCCATCAATAGTGATAGTGGATATTATAGAATCTTATACTTTATCTAGTGACTTATTTGATACCGGTGTCTCTAATTCCTTCGTATCTATAAAACATGTTAATGGTTTGAGCCTGACAGTGGAGTTTATGAGCAGAATAATGATTATAGATAGACCATTGGGAGTACGATCTAGAGACATATATTTGTGAAAGGGATGTTCTAAAGAGATCTGGGAATCATTTTCTCTAGGATCTGTATATTCTTGATATTTCAGGTTTTGACCTAATAATGGGTATGTAACGACTCATCACATTCCAAGCGCACATCGATTGTTACTGTAGGAGAATAACATTTACATCTTTGAAGGGTTACAATTACATTCACCATGGAGAGTGAGATATTGAGGTAGTATGAGTAGGTCCAATAACTCAGCAATTGGGGGAGATCATGGCCTAGGTTTTTAGTATTTTTCTCGATTAGGGATAGGTAAATCATGGTATTGTTTTACTAGTGGTGGAATAGTTTCAGGATGTTTCTCTTGAAGGATAATTATGGTTTCCACCTAAGTGAGATGTGGAATTCACTGATGATATCATTCCTAAGGCTGAGACAATATCTATTCCACCATACAGAATGGAATCGATAGAGCTTCAAGAGACCAAAAATAAACAGGAAGAGTTGGAGGGTAAAGGGTTTATCTGACTGAGTATGTCGCCTCGGGGTTCACCTGTATGGTTTGAAAGGAAGGTGTGTAGGAGTGTGCACTTGTGTTTCTATTATTGAATGTTGAACAATATGACTATGAATTATTGATATCCTCTTCCATGTGTTGAAGATATTTTTGTCCAGTAGAGAGGATCTTACATGTTCTTGAAGATTGACTTGAGATCGGGGTATCATCGGGTGATAGTTCAGACTTTTGATATATCGAGAAATGCTTTTAGAAGTATGTATGTCCTATATGAGTTCATTATAATGTAGTATGGGTTTATTAATGCACCATCAGTGTTCATGGACTCAATGAATAGGATCTTCCACCCATACATAGATCAGTGTTTTGTAGTATTTGTGGATGACATCTTGGTGTACTCCAAGACTCATGACCATCATGCCCAACATCTTGACATTTTCCTGAGTACACTGAGACAGCATTGACTATAATCCATGATATATTAGTTTCAGTTTTTAATTGTTTAGATATACTTCTTAGGATAGATCCTCTTAGAAGAAGGTTTGTTAGTAGACCCTGAGAAGTTCTAGGTAGTGGTTTCTTGGGAGCATCCCACGAACATATTCGATATTCGCATCTTTCTAGGGATAGTTAGATATTACTAGAGGTTCATCAAGAATTTTTTTAATTCAAAAGTTCCACTTTTAGTCTTGATCGTGAAATTGATAAAGTTTTAATGGTTGAAATCTCGTGAGAAGGCCTTCTAGGAGTTGAATAAGCTCATGACATAAGCAACAATATTGATCCTACCCTAACTGGGGGAGGATCACATGGTGTATTGTAATGATTCTAGGATCATATTTGGAGCTATGTTGATGCAAATAGAATGGGTCTTGGCATATGGGTCTCTATAGATGAGGTCACATGAACCGAACTACCCTACACATGACCCCGATCTAGTGGAGGTGGTTTATGCTATGAGGTTTTGGTAGAACTATTTGTTGGGAAAGAAGTTTAAAATGTTTACTGATAAAAAGAGATTAAGATATATCTTCTCATAGTGTTATTTGAATATTCAGAAGTATATATCGGTTGAGTATATGTAGTACTTTTAATTTGTTCTAGAATATACACCCAGGAAGGGGAATAGTGTGGTTGGTGCTCTGAGAAGTAAAAATCAAACTGAGATAGTGCATGAGTGTAGAACTGAGTGGAAGATGATGAATTTTTTGGATGAGATATATGTTGGGGTTCAAGAGAGTTAGTATAAGATGACTCTCCTTTCATTTTCAGTAGAGTTGACACTTTTGAGATGGATCAGGGATAGACAGTATAAGGATCATATGTGTTTTACCTTAAGGGAAAGCCTAGAAGGTGGGGAGATGCATTAATATTGGAGCATAGATAAATATGAGTTCATCTAAAGCATGAATCGGGTTGTTTTTCCTACAATCATGCGACATAAAATCATGTGGGAATTTTATGCCTCAAATTGGAAGGTAGATGTAGGTGTGACCAACATGTAACATGACCTATGATGAATTTTATGTTTTCCATACATGAAAAAGGAGACAATAGGGTTTGTGACATGATGCTTTAACTGCTAGCAAGTGAAGGTGGATCATCAAGGACTAAGTGGTTTTGTATAGCCATTACCCATTCCATAATGGAAGTGGGATGATGTGAAAATGGATTTTTTGGTTGGTATTCTGAAGAAGGCAATGAAGAATTTTTCTATTTCAGTTATTGTGGATCGATTGATGAAATTATTACATTTTTTCTATATGTGAAAGATTCTCAATAGAATAGTTGGGATAACTGTATGTTCGAAAGATAGTTTATATACATTGGGTCCCACATACTATAGTTTGAGATCACGTCTCACATTTTAATTAATTACTCTAGTGGGGATTGAATTAAGTTCTTATAACATGGGGTTTTTATTATGGATTCCCACCCATAGATAGATTAGAAATTGTAATGTACTATACAGGTTCTTGATGATATGTTGCGCGCATATGTGCTTGACTTCAGTGGGCCTTGGAAGATGCACTTGGATTTAGTGTAGTTTACCTATAAAAAAATTTATCAAGAAAATATATGGATGGAATAGTACAAGTCTCATTATTATACCCCATGAATATTACTTATATACTAGATGGATGTTGGTGAGTCAGTTTTGTTGGGACTGACTCTCATATAGGAGATGTCAGAGCATATTCAGCTAATTTGGAAACAAATTGGTATAACTCAGAGTAGGAATATGTTTTATTCAGATAGAAAAAGACAACCCCTAGAGTTTACATAGGGTTATTTTTTATTCCTTTGGGTGTCTCATGTGTTGGGTCACTGTAAGATGTGAAATCAAGGCATGTTGGTGCCCAGGTTTGTTGGTCCATTTCAGGTAGTCTAGAGAATCGGTCCGGTATTATTATGATTAGCACTACCATATATGTACAATCCTATTCATGATGTTTTTCATGTGTAACATCTATAATTATATCACTCCAACCCTTCTCATCTGATTGATATATATTATGTTCATCTTGAGATAGAAGCATCCTTTGAGGATCATCTGATTCTTGTGTTGAATCGCAGTGAAACAGTGTTGCGGGGAAAAACTATGTCAATAGTTTATGTATTGTATAAACATGGTAATGTGCAGGAAGAAACATTGGAGAGAGGATAATCTATGTGGGCTCAATGGCCTAATATTTTTGAATCATAATCTTAGATAAGCATGAGAGTACAGTTCGGGGATAAGTTGTTAGAAGGTGGGGATATTGTAAGATCCCAACCATTTCTGGAGTGGAATCAAGATTATTTTTAGGTAATCTTTTTACTTTATTTGATTAATTTTTTGGTTTTTAACTTGGGGAGTGTTTGGGTGATTTTTTAGAAAAATTGAAGGAAAAAAGGCATGTGCACAATTGGCGCATGTTTTAGGAAAACTGTGAGCCACAACCCAGTAAACTATGAAACCCTAGATAGGGGGGAATTTCACTATTTCCACACAGTTTGTAAAAGTGTGTACCCTCTTAGGAGTAAACATGCACCCCTAAAAGAACAGTTGAACTGTTTGATCACAATTAATGAAAACCGTGCACCCCCGCAAAACAAACCATGTGGGGGAATTAATTATGACAAAAAAATATTTGAAAAATTCCCCAAGACCTAGGAAATCACCTATTTCAACCCCAATATGACCTTAGGCCCTCTTTCACATTTTTAGAGCTCTTTAGATGAATTCCAATCACTCTCGACCACCATTGTTTTTTAATCAAAAAATATGATCGAATGTTACTCCTCTACCAGTAAGTGGACTATATCTCATCACTTTCATATTCATCCTTCTTCAATCTCTCGATATTTTCATGAGAAATAATCTTCTATTTTTGAAGATCTAAATCTATATTTTTTGAATCTATATCTAGTATTTTTGGTCTAGATTTAAGATTAATAGATATTGTTTTCTGAAATCTTGATTTAATATTTCGAGATTTGTATCTAGATCCACGTCGTTGTGCTGCTCAATTTTCAGGATTTCCATTTGGTGATCATTCATTAACGAATTGACGTAGGTGGTCTAATTTTCAAATCGCACATTTTTTATTTTATTTCATATATGAAATTTTTATAATTTATAGAGTTTTTAGCAATTTAAATCCCTAATTGAATTAATTGATATGGTAAATTAATTAATTGAGATGATTCTGAAATTTTGAGACTTAGTTATTATTGAACAAGACAATTAATTGGAGAATTGATTATGAGATATTTGGATTTTGGATTTGATAATTAATTTTAGGAATTAATTATGATTTAATTGAGATGATTTGATTGAGAAATTAAATGTGTAATAAGGATAATTAATTGGTGAATTAATTATCAATATTTTGATTGGGAAATGTGGGATAATTAATTTTTGAGTTAACTGTAAAAATTTTTAATTGTAATTTAGAATAATTAATTAGTGAATTAATTATTAGATGTTTGAATTTTTGAAATGGTTAATTGATTTTTTAATTTATTAATGAAATTTGAAATTGTTAATTAATTTTCAAATTAATTAACAAACTTTGATTAGTTAATTTATGAAATAATTAATGGAATTAATGAATGTTAATTGTGATAAGATAATAAATGTTGATTAATAATGGTTCTTAAATAGGATAGTAGACATGATAATCTAAGACCAGTAAATAATGATGTAAATAAATGGTTGAGATTTTGGGTGTTAGACATGGAAATCTACACAAATAATGCATATGAACAATTGGGAAATGGGGTTATAGGCATGGAGTCCTACACTAATGATAGATCTATATTTATGGTTGGGAATTGGGGTTCTAGGCATGGTGATATACACCAAATACATATACTCATGATTGAGAATTGGGGGTCAGATATGGCGTTCTATTCCCATATTGTATATGCATGATTGAGAATTGGGTGTTCTAAACATGATGTTTTATGGCCATGATAAATATACATAATTGATAAATGGGGTGCTATACATGGTGTTCTATACACAAAAATATTGGCATTGGATTGTGGTTTCAAATTTCCATAGTAATGAAAGTAAAATAAAATGTATAATGAAATCCTGTTTGCTAAGATGAATTATGAATATATGAGGTAACATAGTTCCAACCCAATGTAGACCAGAGCATGTATTGAGGTATGGGTGTCCTCAAGAACCCGATGGTTTATGCAGTTTAATAAATATTAATTGATAATGTGATAACTATTAACTTATGCATTATAGTTATTTATTTATACAACTTCATACATTTTCAATTGATTGGATTTTTTTATACACCGTTTGTAGTGTCCTACTAAGTTGTACTCGCACCCTAATCAAGCTTCCTGATCAGTACCCAAATAAATTTCATGGATGTAGGTTAAGTTAAGGTAAAGGGGACCATGTTAAGTGGTTGAGTCAGGATGGAGCATGGTTTAGGGAACCAATTATGGTTTGGGACCTACTTGGGAGTTATTAGTGTCTTTATTTTGAGTTATATTTTAGGTAATTGTCACAAACCTTAGCATGGCTTATTTTCTTCATTAGTTAGATATTGTATTTTTCTATATTTATTATCATGATTTATTGGTATTGTTCATATTTTAATCTACTTATCCTACTGTTTTTTATTTCCATTGGTGTTTACATTGATAAAAGAGGGTATAGTCACCCCATGATTTACTTATCCAAACATATCTGCTAGTCGGTAGCCTCTGGCATACAGGGAGGCATGCTTGAGGTCATTTGACTTATAGGCTCAGAGAACTAGTATGTGGCACCCAGGTTGGGATGTTACCATAACACACACCAAGTTTACCACATGAGGAAAAAATAGGATAATTATGATCTCATATGTTGGGAAAACATACTCAATACATTAACTGGTGATCTCTTTGACACTTACAACCACATATTATCATATAAAGAGATATGGAATTTCATTCAAAAAAATCACCACCTTGGATTTCTAAATCAATAATTTACTTGTAAGAAATCTCATTTCAAACAAAAATGGTAGATAATATATTTATCTTAGATAAGTTATTTGATATAATAAATATTTTATGACATATAAATAAAAATAGGTTAAACATGGATGGTGAAATCATTTTCACATCCATCATCGATAAACTCCCCCCTTTTTGGAATAATTATAAACATTCAATAAACCAATTTAATAAATATATTTTCATCAATGAAATACTCAAAAACCTATAATTTTGAATAAATATAATAATTATGAGGATAAAAATGAACATTAGTATGATAAATCCAACATCCTCATGGAAGAGGTAGTTGTCCCATATAGGTCCTCAAAGAGGAAAAAATGACCAAACCAACCTTCAACATGAATGGATATATTCAATAAAAAGTAAGGGGTATATTATAAGGAATCAGCCTTATTACATTACATAATCTTGATTTTAGTAAAGAAATATATTCCTTTTAAATTGAGGATCTTTTCAAGTTTATAGATTTAGAGAATTGGGACATAATACATTCATAACATTACACATTGTCATAGGGTGGATATCGTAAAAATAGTTTCCATTTTTTTCAATGTATAAAACATTAAAGCTTAAAACACAATTTCTTTGAAAATTTTCAAAAATCTAATTGGTCTTCCTTATTTGTCTTACACATCCTTATGACCTGTGAAAATCATTTAAAAAAACATTTTATGAGCACAAAAATCTCAGTAAGGGTTGTAAAAGAAGGAAAGAGAACATTAGTCCATGAATACTTGTAATGTATGAAAACATTTTCAAATGAAATACTCGTCACTCATATATACTTACTTTTTGAAACAATAGATTTAAAATATATTTAAAAAATAGATAAGAAAATAAATATAACAATAAAGGTATCTTGGGGAATTACGTACATAATCTTGTAACCCTCTCGGCTACCTTATAATTTGTAACCCTCATGGCTACCTTACAATTTGTGTAACCATCGCAATTACACTTAGAGTAACCATACGGCCAACCTCCAACTAACACATACCCAATTAATTATAGGGAGATATAGGTACCACCATTAAAAATAACCAATTACAAAAAACCAAAACATGATCATACAACATTAATAATTTCTTAAAAACATTGCTTTTGAATTTTGTAAACCAGAATTTTAAAAGAGATTTTTAAAGGAAAATACCCATATATAAATCATATAATTGAATTGAAAATTATTAAACGGGATGGAATATGTATATAGAATATAAATATGCATAATAAAACCTAATATAAATAGAACCCATCACACACAACAATTCTAATACAACATAAATAATGAAGTAGAAGGTTAACCCAAATAATGGAAATTGGGTTAAGAATTCCCTTACCTCAGGATTTTATTACTTAAAAATTATTTAAACCTTCTGTATAATGATTAAAAGATTCTTATTAAGATATAATAGAAACATATCCATCTTTATAATACTTACATGATAATTTCATTACATCATTTCACCCTTTAATTGTCAGTATTTTGTTCCTTGCACTGTTTTTGGGTGAGTTCTTTACACAATTTCCATGATTGGTTCATGATGGTTGTTCTTTTCAATTTGAAGTGAAACTCTAGAATCATAATGGAGTGCTATTTACATATTTATAAAATCCATAAATTATACCAATTGTCAATTTTAATTCTAAAATGAAGATGATTCATAATTTAAAACATTAATGATGTTCGTTTAGATCATTTTAATTGTTCTTTGATAATAACGACCTAATTTTGTTTTAGAAATTAAATCCATGTGTACAAAAGAATTCCAGAACTATGGATGTGACATAATAAATATATTATAACCCGGTTAAACCATAAAATTTTTTTCATGAACATCCTTGAAGTAATTAATGAAAATTTAAATCACATCATCCACGATGTCGGTAATTCGACACAACACGGACAATGTTATTAATTCCTTTAATAAGTGGAGGAGGAGAAGAATATTGATGTTGAATTTTCCATGAATAGGAGAACATCTAGAATATAAAAGATTCATGGATCTTTCATGCCCCTTGGATAAGAGGAGGTTAGGAAAGAAGAAGAAAAGAAAGGAACTCAAAATAAAAGAAAATTTGATAAATCCATAACGAAAATTCGGAACCCTAATGGATTCGCTTAAAATTTAATAAAATAATTTGATGAGAGATATACACCCAAAGCTTCCACATTATGGTTCCATTTGAATAATGCAGCAGCTTGTGTTGTTTGCAACTTGGAGTTTTAACACACCACAACCAATCAAACAAGCCATTATGAATAGTAATACCCACTTTTTGAAATTTTATAAAAAAAAATTAAATGGACTTAATTTTTGAATTCGGAATATCGAAATTAGATTAGGGTGAATTTTTTGTATTTTTTTAAAACATTCAATTTTTGATGAATAGTAAAAAACACTGCATTGTTGTTTGAAACCAAATTTTTATTTAAGTAATTAGTTAATTTATTTTAGGTCAAAATAGATACATAATACCTATATATGTTCAATATAATTCATTAGAGTTATGTTATAATAAGTTTAAATATATAAACTTTTGTTGAACTCTTTACCGTCTTTCAACCACCTTCTAAAAGAATTTGCAAATTTGTATAAAACTTAATTTTACTACTTCTATGAGTTGAATTTCAAAACTCTGAGAGACACGGTTGATATCAGTATGTAAAATGTGGTTCAATAAGATGAAAATAATTTTTCGTGAATAGTAACTTTTGATTGTTATTTACCAGGGTTAAAAGTGAATATGGTAATTAAGGTTAAAATGGTATTATAATTACCATAACACCTGTACTAATTCTATAGGATAAGTGTAATTCGACCATAAACAACCTTAGGAATAAAATATGATCCTCTTTGGACCACTTGGATTAGATTAGGGAATTTATTATTATTTTATTTAATGAATAGTTAAAAGAGTTAAATTCAAATTTTAATAACTAAATCATTTTTAATATAGGGTTAAACACAATATAAATTAAACTATAAATATTCTTGAGAAATATAAAAATATTTCCTCCATAATGGTATTTTTTTTATAATTTTTAGACGTTAAATAATTTAATTTATTTATGACACAATGAGGATGTACTAATTACCTTAATGATGAATTATTAAAATAATTGATACTTTAAATATATAAATAAATATAAATTGAGACTTCTTATGAATTACACTAATTTTATAGGTTGATATTACATGTTAGGGTGGATTAAATAAATTTTATTCGAAGTGATAATGTTTTTATGGCTTTCAAAAAAATCAAATACAAAAGAGTGTCAAAATTGACATAATTGAGTTTTTAAAACAAATACTATATTATTAATTGATATAATATTCCTAAAAACCTAAGTTTCAGCCAAACATCTTAGATAAGGTTATATATATTAATAATTAACCACTTGGGGTTCTCTTATCTTGTTATAGTATGTTTATTAACCATATAATATAAAAAAACAAATAGACATGGTAAATGTCAAACTATTTAACTAAGAGTTAAATCTAAAAGATAAAGTTAATATGGTGACTTAAACCTGTCTAAAACCTATTGGTTGATAGTTTTTCTACCCATCCACACCTTATCCTAGAAATAAAATATTTTGGATCCATTAGAAACTGAAAAATATTTTAAAATAATATTTCATGTTTTTTCTAACGTGACCATCACCTCTCTTATAAAAGGGTACTTCCCCTTCTCTTAGTTTCACACCTCCAAAGCCATTTGGATTGGACAAAACCTGACCAAATATTCTCTAAGAAATCCTCCCTTATACCTAGAGGCCTTAATTTGATCATAAATCCAACCTAAGGAGCTCTTTTGATCAACTCAAAAGGAAACACTCGAAAAAGAGGTAATATTATCACCACCCTCTTTCAAGTTCATTTCTTATTCCACTTCCTATTTCTTTGTTTTTTCCATACCAAAATAATAACTCCAATACCTTTTACATACATTTATGTTATTATAAATATGGTAATAGAATATTTCATATTATATCCATACGATAAATGTCAAAGTCACCATACGTGCGTATGTACGCCTTACCGTCTCCACGTCGTGGTGTAGTTTTTTATTCAAACACATCATTATTTGGATGAGTATAATAATGAGTATAAATAATTTAAATAATAAATATAACATGTTAATGATTCTGTATATATGATATACCATCCAATTAAATATGATTTCACCGTCAATATAATGATATTGTCACTCGTGCGTACGTACGGATTACCGTCTCCATGAACGCGATGAGATTCATTCCCCATCGTAATCATTCAAGAATAATTTTCATTTTATAATAAAAAAATAATATTTATGAATATAATATCATTCTGTATATGAATCAAATACATCATATCCATAACAAACATGGCTTACGTAACCAAGCATATAAAGGAAAAGGAATCAGTTAACACTCGAAACGACGATACTACTGAAATATTATTTACAAAGAAATATTATAGGATCATATATGATATCATATTTATGTATATAGTTAATTTATAATTTAATAACAATGTTTTAACTATTCATCAAAAATTATAGAATTTCAGAAAATTCTCATAAATTCACCCTTACTATTTTTTAATGTGTAGAATTCAGAAATGAAGTCCATTTTTTGAAAATAATTTTCTAATTATTATTAATTTAACATTTAAATAAAATAATACTTAATTCAAACATTGAAAATTTTAAAACTATAAATGCTTTTATATCACATTAAAAAATTAACAAAAATTTCATTATCTTCAAGCCTTAATAAAATAAAATAATATTACAATTTACTATTCATTAGATTAATATTAATATTCATAAGGGTATGTTACTATTCATTAGGGTCATATTACAATTCATATTACTACTCATATGGGTATGTTACTATTCACCAAAAGAATAAGTTTGTTCCATTTGGCTCTAAATAACTTACTGAACACAATTGTAGATTACCGTTTTTCAAAATTCAAAACACAGAAGAGATAAAATTATTTTTAATGTCTTGTTATACATATATACATAAAACAAATTTTCATCCATTTCCATTTTTTTTAAAAAAACCTTGGGGTGTTACATTATCCCCACCTTTTGAAAATTATTCCCTCGTAATATTATTTACTTATTAAACAAGTGTGGGCACCTTTCTCTCATAGCATTTTCAGACTCCCATTTTTTTTCTTCTACCATGTAGTTTCTCCACAAAACCTTTACCTGGTGGATTTCCTTATTATGCAATAATTGTTCCCTTTGATCAAGGATTTGAACTGTTTTCTCTTCATAAGAAAAGTTCTCTTCCATCTGAACTGCTTCTGGGATCCAGACATGTGTCGAATCTTACAGATATTGTAACGACCCAAAGTTTCATTAATGGAAATCCCTCTGAATTAAATGTTGCTTTATGTTTATATAAAATGTAAAATTCTTTAGTTCTATGTTAATAATTTTGACCGTTGAAAATATAGCCGTTGAACAGTGATCACAAGATTAGTATAAATATAGCGCTTTAAAAAATCCAATTTACTCAGACAAAAGAACTGATTGCCTCATCCAGTATAATTCCTCCATAAGAAGCCCATTTGTCAGAGCTCGGAAAAGAGGTGGCATCCTTGGACTTCGCTCTTGACCAAGCCCAAGCTGATCTTCATCATGTCAAGCTCGAACGAGACCTTCTATGGGAAAAGTGGAAGTTTATAGAGATTACCACTTGAGCGATGTTATCCGATCCACCCCAAGTGTCTGTCACCATCGCACACCTTACCCTTAGGTCTTATGCGGCTATTTTAGGGGGTTATGTAACAAATCTATAGTACTATGTTCATTTATATTATTTTTTTATATAATAATATATATACCTTCTTCTCATTATCGATACATACAAATAGTTTTTAAAGTACAAATAGTGTTTTTAGTTATTGTTTAATTAAGAATTATATTTTTTAAAATTAAGGGATTTTTTAATTAAATAATATTTTAAGAAAATATTATTATTATTATTATTAAATTAATTTTTTTTAAATATAAATTATCTTATAATTTTATGAATACAATTATAATTTTTATTAAGGTTTGAAATCCATTTCTGCAAAAACCTGTGAATTTTCGATAAATGTCGGTTTTTATTTTAGAAGTGAAAATTAACATACTTAGAAAATTATTTAGATAAAATAAATGTTATTTCTGGAATCAGGACATTGAAATTATCCAACGGTGAATTTTTCAGAATTTTCTGAGACAGTCAATTTTTGGGTAAAAACTAAATACCGTTTAAATATATAATGTGTTTTATGACATCATAATGACCTAATAGTGATGTAATAAAATACTATAAGCCTTATGTTTGGCTAATATATGTTTTTATATTAAAATAATATTATTTTGGGTTTGTTTTACTTACTTTTCAAAGCATTAATGGACCCCTCGAGACTTATTAAACACCTTGTCTTTTTAAATTAATTTCCATGGGAGTGTGACTCACCTCCACATAAGCAACCCTATTATTTTAAGAAGTTCGGACTTTGGCCTAATAAAATATTTTTTTCCTCTTCCCTTTTCCAAAAACCATGGGCAAAAACCATGGGATGGTTTGTGGTTTGGATTAATTTAATATAAGGGGTCCCAAACCTAAATAATAAATAATTTCCTCACCATTCCTATATAAACCCACCCAAGATCCCACTTACGCCTCACTCAAAGCCTTTGGAGTTCATCCAACCTCTGAACTACTCTCTCTATAATCCTCCCAAGGTGCCCCAATCTCCCAAGAAGCCTCTAACAAGCCTCTCTCTAGACTTTGGAAGCACACTTCCAAGTAAGGGTTTTTTCTTCCTTTCTCATTTTTGTCCAATTTTCTTTAAGTTGTTTTGTCCTTTTAATTTAAATTATTAATGTTGGGGTATGGTTTCACACCTCCCTAATATTACTATATGTTTTAATGATGGGATACCCCTTTCTCTCTCATTAAATTCCTCTCATGTACACCCGTTACTATGCCGAAATTCCGAAAGGAACTTCTCTCTCCTCATTTACATTCAAGCAATACTTTTGTATCATGAATCTAAATTCCATTAAAATTGTTGGGACTTGTATCTATATGACCTACTTACTTTAAATTAAATTTAAATATTATGAGGAACCCCTTTCTCTCTCATCAACCATTTTTATGAATTCTTATGTCACGCCGTTACGCTGCCGAAATCGCACCGATTTTCTAAGCCAATGCCATTGTGTAGTGAATACCATGCCTATTTCTCCGTCAAGGGTATTCACCTTTATGCACACTTACTTATTGATTATAAAGTTTCATGTATTAATTCCACATTCCTTTATCGTGGAATAAATGATTATGTTTTATGAATCCATGTTTTATGATCCATGTGGCACACTTATGCATGAAATGAAATGTTTAAGAAGGGTGTGCCCTTATAGCGCTACAATGCATTGGGTGAAGTATTGTATCATGAAAAGTCATGTTCAATTAGTTTTGAATAATTCTAATTCACGTGAAATTAGGGTTTACTCGTGCTTCATGTGCAATGAGAATTTACTCATGCTCTATGTGCAATGAGCCTTGGCTCATGCTAATTCCATGTTAAGTGTTATTGCCACATTTCCATGTTATGATTATCATGCTTTATCAAGACTTTATGTTCATGTTTCTCTTATGCTCTATTTATATTTCTATTTTCTAACATGTATTGTACTCTTCATGTTATTCCATGGGTACTCTCTTACTGGGCTTTATAGCTCACCTTTTTCTTATGCATGTTCTCAGGTTATCCCATGCAATGATAAGTATGAGCGAATGTAGTGGTCATGTAAAGGAAGTTTTCAATAAAGATGTTGTATTTCATGTTTTATGTTTTTATGTAATGATCCTAATCCCCAAGGCACTAAACCTCTTAATCTTCTTTGTTTTATCATGTGATGTTTTATGTAATAAATCATGTTTAAGTTTGTAATAAAAGCATGGTTGTCATAGTCGGTATTAGAGGATTGGTTTAGATATTTTTTGGATTAGGATTAGATAACCCTAGTAAATCCTTAGAGACAAGACTAAGTATAATAAAAACATCCCTAGGTTTTTTTAAGTTCTGAGTAAGTGGTTTATCAAGCAAATACATCCCTGTCTGGATACGAGCAGGTAGAGGCGGCTCTAGCACAGATGTATCCTAGGGGTAAAACCCGAAAACACCACTTTGAGCTAGACTCGAATGGGAACTGGTGCATGACAATGGGACTTGCTGCACTCTTGGTTAAGACACTCCCGAGGGATATGTTTTGAAAAATTCACAAGCTTAGTATGAACCCTTATCAAGGGAATTAAAAAAAAATCCCTTAGGAATATATGTTAGAAATTAGATCATGAAAAGAACACATTGAAGCCTATAGACTCATGAGTTAAGGAAATAAAAGTTTATTTATAAGTCATCAACTTTTGTCTTTGGATTACCCTTTATGTGTTACCCCTAACTTTCCTTTTATTCCAGCCAATGGCTGGTAATAGGAGGACTCGGGCTAACAACCGTTGTGAAGATTAGTGTGATGACTGTACTAATGAGATGCCCAATCCAATGGGATTGGGAATCATGAAATTTGTCACGCATATCTCTCAGTTAACTCAAGTTTTGAATAGAAATATGGGTCAAGAGGAACGTTCAACCCCCCCCCCCCCCCTAAGAAATAACAAGTTGCTATCGAGATCTTCATGAGACAAAGCCCTACTACTTTTAGTGGATCATCTGATCCCATGATCACTGAACAATGGATCAACTCCATTGAAAATATCTTCTCCATCCTTCATGTTCTGAATAAGAGAAGGTTCTCCTGGTGGATTTTCGTATAGAGGGTGAAGCTGATCAATGTTGGACGTTGATCAAAAATACGTAGCATGAGGAGTATATCGAGGCGTTGGAATGGAAGGATTTCTGGAAGATTTTTTTTGATAAATATTTTCCACGCACCGTCCAACTTAAGATGGAAAGGGACTTCCTTTCCCTCAAACAAAAAGAAGAAGAATCTATTGGAGCATACGAGGTAAACTTCACAAGGCTTGCACGATACGCTTCCGGCTTTGACGTTACCCCTGAATGCAAAGTTGACTACTTCTTTGGTGGGTTCCAGCCTAGCCTACAGAAAGTATTAACAATATGTGACTTCGACAACTATGAGGAAATTGTCTGATGTACCCTCAAGGTCGAAATGGAGATCAGAGAATCACAGGGGTATCATGGGGATAAGAATCTTAAGGTGGACTTCAATGCTGGTGGTCCGATGGATAAATCCAACGGTTCTAAGAAGATCCAGCACCCCACTTTCCAAAAGTGCAGAAAGAAGCACCCTAGAAATTTCCTTAAGGGGACGAGGAAATTCTTTAGGTTTGGAAGACAAAGGCACCTAGTTGTTAACTGTCAGAAAGAAAGACCCACGGCAGTGATAGAGGAGAGGAATGCTCTGTTCGAACCTCTACGCATTGTTCAATGCTAAAAATTCAAAGAACCGGGTCATTTTTCAAATCAGTGCCCTAATCCAAGGGTTTTTGGAGGCAACCAACAACCTCCAAGGCAGCAAGGAAGAGCTTTTTCCATCACTTCTGCCGAAGTGAACCACGAAAATGAAGTGGTAACAGGTATGATAGTTATTCATTCAAGAATAGAGAATGTACTTTTTGATTCAGGTTCTACACATTCTTTTATATCTCTAAATTTCAGTAGAACAATCCCAGCACCCCCACAAATCATGGAAGTGAAGATGTAGGTGAGTACAGAAAATGGGGCAATCATTGCATCCCAAGAATATAAGTCCTCCCCTGTTATAATCTATGGATTTAATTTCCCAGTGAACCTCATCATACTCCCTCTAGTGTAATTTTATGCAATTATTGGCATGGATTTCCTTTCCATATATAGATCCAACATAAATTGTCAGGAGAGGGAAATCACTCTTCATATAGAGAATCGACCCCCAATTCATTACAAGTGTAAGGAGGAAGATGAATCTCCTTTAGCTCCATCATCTCAAGCATGGATATTACTGCCCTATGAGCATTTGTATCTAGCTCAGATGATTGAGTCCAAGGAAGAAACCATCCTTGAATAAATTCTTATTATGAGGAAATTCACTGAAGTGTTTCCCGAAGAACTACCTGGTCTTCCTCCTAGAAGAGATGTTGAATTCTCAATTGAACTTATACCCAGGGATTTACCAATATCCAAGACTCCATATAGAATGGATATTGTAGAGCTTGAAGAGCTGAAGAAACAACTACAAGAGAATCTGGATAAAGGGTTTATACGCCCAAGTGCTTCACCATGGGGTGCACCATTCCTCTTCATCAAGAAGAAGGATGGGTCAATGCGGCTTTGCATCGATTATCGTGAACTTAAAAAAATCACGATAAAGAACAAGTATCCTCTCCCATGAATTGATGACTTGTTCGATCAGCTGCGTGGAGCACAATACTTCTCTAAGGTGGACTTGTGGTCGGGATATTATCAAATAAGGGTGAAGAAGGAAGATATCCCAAAGACTACTTTTCACACAAGATACTGGCTCTATGAATTCATAGTAATGCCTTTCGGACTAAATAATGCTCCATAAATCATCATGGACTTAATTAATAGAGTCTTTAGAGATTACCTCGACAAATTTGCGGTAGTCTTTATAGATGAAATTCTAATATACTCCAAAACCAACGAGGATCATGAGGAGCATTTAAGAACTACACTAGAGACATTGAGAAAGGATAAGCTCTATGAAAAGTACAGAAAGTGTGAGTTCTGGTTAAATGAGGTCTCATTCTTGGGCAATATCATCACAAACAATGGGATATCTGTGGATCCCTCCAAAACAGATGCAATTGAGGGATGGCTGAGGCCAACATCGGTAACGGATATCCGCAGCTTCTTGGGGATAGCTAGATATTATCGACGATTTGTGAGTAATTTCTCAGGATTGTCCAACCCTCTTACCAAACTAACTCCATAGGGATTAAAGTTTTCTTGGAGTGATGAATGTGAAGAAATCTTCAAGGAGTTGAAAAGGAGGCGTATCACTACTCCCATGCTCACTTTTCCCACAAGTGGGGAAATTTTTGTGGTATTAAGTAATGCTTAGAAGAAGAGCTTAGGCTGTGTGTTGATGCAGAATGATAAAGTGATATCCTATGTCTCAAGGCAGTTGAAAATCCATGAGCGAAACTTTCCAGCGCATGATCTGGAGTTGGCGGCGGTGATCTTTGCCTTGAAAATCTGGTGACATTATCTCTATGGGGATAAATGTGAGATATATACTGACCACAATAGTCTTAAATATATATTCACAAAGAAAGAGCTTAATATGTGCCATAGAAGATGGATAGAGCTCATTAAGGATTATGATTTTTCAATACATTACCACCCTGGGAAAGAGAACAAGGTGGAAGATGCCCTAAGTAGAAAGGACCCAGCGATTCTATCAATGATTAGAATTGAGAAGGATCCAATCTTTTTAGACATGATGAAGATCGACATGGGAATCATAAGGAAGGGAACATCATCAATCCTTTCACAAATGATTGCTCAACCGTATCTTTTTGAAAGGTTAAAGGATGCTCAAAAGGATGATGTGGGAATTCAGGAAAAAGTGGAAGCTATCAGAAAAGTGATATCCTCGGAGTTTAATGTTAATGAAGATTGAATTGTGTGATTTTGGAAAAGACTATGTGTTCCATCAAGTCCAGAGATGAAGAAGGGACTTTTGGATGATGCACATAGTTCAAATTTCTCTATTCACCCAGGGAGCACAAAGATGTATCGAGATCTCCGAGAAAACTTTTGGTGGGATAATATGAAGAAGGAGATCACTGAATATACATCAAAGAGACTGGTGTGCCAGTAAGTGAAGGATGAGAGGCAGAATTCTAAGGGGATGATGAAACCATTTCCCATACCAGAATGGAAATGGGAGAACATCACCATTGAATTTGTCACCGGACTTCCAAGGACATCCAAAGGCAATAATGCAATCTAGGTTGTTGTGGATCGTCTTACAAAGACTGCACACTTCATTACTATTCGTGCGGATTTCTCTTTGGATCAACTGAAATGGATATAAATCAGGAATGTGGTAAGGTTTCATGGGTTACCACTATATATTTTGTCTGACCGAGATCCAAGATTCACCTCTAATTTTTGGAAAAGTCTTCAACATGCTCTGAATATTGAACTAAACTTTAGTATGACTTATCATCCTCAAACTGATGGCCAATCTAAGATGACTATCCGAACACTTGAGGATATGTTGAGAGCATGATCAATGGACTTTAAAGGAGGATAACATCCTCCTTTGGTTGAGTTCTCTTATAATAACAGTTTCCACTCAAGCATCCAAATGGCACCATATGAAGCCCATTATGGGAAAAGGTGCAGAACATTGGCGTGTTGGGATGAGGTCAGTGAACGTAAGCTGCTTGGACCAGAAATGGTCGAAGAAACGGTGGAGAAGGTGAAAACCATTCAGCAGCATATCAAGGCATCCCAGAGTTGACAGAAAAGTTATGCAGATAACCATAGACGAGACATTGAGTTTAAAGTTGGAGATATGGTGCTTCTACACATATCTCCGTGGAAGAAGGTCATGAGGTTTTGAAAGAAATGGAAGTTAAGTCCAATTTACATCGGCCCCTTTGAGATTCTTGATCGTGTCGCGGCTATGGCCTATCGACTAGCACTTCCACCTACTATGGCCAAAGTACATGATGTCTTTCATGTATCCCACTTATGGAAGTACATACCAGACCCATCACATGTACTCTCTTCTGAGGTGGTACAATTAGAAGATGATCTTTCTTATGAGGGGAAACCAGTGAAGATCTTAGATCGTGGAGAAAACGTTCTAAAAAATAATACAATGCCCATCATCAAGGTGTTGTGGAGGAACCACATGTTTGAAGAAGCGACTTGGGAATCAGAGGAAATGATGAATCTGAGTTACCCACATCTGTTTTAGTGTGGGAAAAGGAAAATTTTGAGGGCGAAATTTCTTAAGGGGGGAATATTGTAATGACCCAAAGTTTCATTAATGGAAATACCTCTTGATCTAATTAAATGTCTCTTTATGTTTATAGAAAATGTCAAATTCATTGGTTTTATGTTATGAATTTTGACCATTGCTAATATAGCTGTTGAACAGTGATCACATTATTAGTATAAATATAGGGCTTTAATAAATCCAATTTACTCAGACAAAAGAAGCGATGGCCTCATCCAGTAGAAGTTCTCCATACGAAGCCCATTTTTCGGAGCTTGGAAAAGAGGTGGCGTCCTTGGGCTTTGCTCTTGACCAATCCCAAGCTGAGCTTCATAATGTCAAGCTCGAATAGGACTGTCTATGGGAAAAGTGGAAGTTGATCGAGATTACCACTCGAGCGATGTTATCCGAGCCACCCCAAGAGTCTGTCACCATCGTACACCTTACCCTTATGCCTTATGCGGTTGTTTTAAGGGGTTATGTAACAAATCACTAGTATTATGTTCATGTATATTTCTTTTTTATATAATAATAAATACACCTTCTTCTCATTATCGATACATTGTAAATAGTTTTTAAAGTACACATAGTGTTTTTAGTTATTATTTTATTAAGAATTCTATTTTTTTAAAATTAAGGTATTTTTGAATTAAATAATATTTTAATAAAATATTATTATTATTATTAAATTAATTTTTATTAAATATAAATGATCTTATAATTTTATGAATGCAATTATAATTTTTATTAAGGTTTGAAGGCCATTTCTATCAAAACCCGTGAATTTTCTATAAATGTCGGTTTTTATTTTAAAAGTGAAAATTAACATATTTAGAAAATTATTTAGATAAAATAAATGTTATTTCTTGAATCAGGATGTCTAAATTATCCAATGGTGAATTTTTCATAATTCTCTGAGACAGTCAAATTTTTGGGTAAAAATTAAATACCGTTTAAATATATAATGTGTTTTATGACATCATAATGACCCAATAGTGATGTAATAAAATACAATAAGATTTATGTTCGGCCAATATGTGTTTTAACATTACAATAATATGATTTTGGGTTTTTTTGACTTACTTTTCAAAGCATTAATGGACCCCTCAAGACTTATTAAACACCTTGTCTTTTTAAATTAATTTCTAGGGGAGTTTGACTCATCTCCACATAAGAAACCCTATTATTTTAAGAAGTTATGACTTTGGAATTATAAAATATTGTTTTCCTCTTCCCTTTTCCAAAAACCATGGGAAAAAACCATGGGATGGTTTGTGGTTTGGATTAATTTAATATAAGGGGTCCCAATCCTAAATAATAATGAATTCCCTCACTTTTCTTATATAAACCCACCCAAGCTCCAACTTCCTCCTCACTCAAAGCCTTTGGAGTTCGTCCAACCTCTACCATACTCTCTATATAATCCTCCCAAGGTGCCTCAAGCTCCCAAGAAGCCACTCACAATCCTCTCTCTAGCCTTTGGAAGCACACTTCCAAGTAAGGGTTTTTTCTTCCTTTCTCATTTTTGTCCAATTTTATTTAAGTTGTTTTGCCCTTTTAATTTCAATTATTAATGTTGGGGTATGGTTTCTCACATCTCTTATACTGCCCTATATATGTTTGAATGATGGGATACCCCTTTCTCTCTCATTAAATGCCTCCCATGTACACCCGTTACTATGCCAAAATTCTGAAAGGAACTTCTCTCTCCTCATTTACATTCAAGCAATACTTTTGTATCATGAATCTAAATTCCATTACAATTGTTAGGAGATGTATCTATATGACCTACTTACTCTCCATTACATGTAAATATGATGAGTAACCAATTTCTCTCTCATCAACCGTTTTTTTGAATTCTTATGTCACGTCGTTACGCTGCCAAAATCGCACCGATTTTCTAAGCTAATGCCATTGTGTAGTGAATACCATGCCTATTTATCCATCAAGGGTATTCACCTTTATGCACACATAATTATTGATTATAAAGTTTCATGTATTAATTACACATTAATTTTTCATGGAATAAATGATTATGTTTTATGAATCCAAGTTTTATGATCCATGTGGCACACTTATGCCTGAAATGAAATGTTTAAGAAGGGTGCTCCCTTATAGCGCTCCAATGCATTGGGTAAAGTATTGTATCATGATACATCATCTACAATGAGTGTTTACTCATGCTAATTCAAGTGCAATGAGGGTTTACTCATGATGCATGTGCAATGAGGATTTACTCATGCTCTATGTGCAATGAGCCTTGGCTCATGCTAATTCCATGTTAAGTGTTATTGCCACATTTCCATGTTATGATTATCATGATTTATCATGCCTTTATGTTCATGTTTCTCTTATGCTCTATTGATATGCCTATGTTCAAACATGTATTGTACTCCTCATGTATTTCCATTTGTACTCCCTTACTGTGCTTTATAGATCACCCTTTTCTTATGCATGTCCTCAGGTTATCCCATGAAATGATAAGTACGAGGGAATGTAGTGGTAATGTAAAGGATGTTTTCAATAAAGATGTTGTATTTCATATTTTATGTTTTTATTTAATAATCCTAATCCCCAATGACACTAAACCTCTTGATCATCTTTATTGTATCATGTGATGTTTTATAAAATAAATCATGTTTAAGTTTGTAATAAAAGCAGGGTTGTTATAAATATTTCCTTAACTTTGAAATGTAAAAAAAATTGTGTACCTGAGACAAACATGGAGCCAAAGCTACATGGTATGGAAATGGCCCAACTTTCTCCATGATTTAAAAAGGACCGATGAACCACGGACTTAGCTTCCTTTTCTTACCGAAATGTATCACACTTTTCCAAAGAGATATTTTAAGGATAACATGGTCACCTTCCTCAAAAGAGAAGCCTTTCCTTCTGTTATCTCCATAACTTTTCTGCCTCCTTTGAACTATCCTCATGTGCTGCTGGATCATCTTCACTTTTCAGCCAATTCCTCTACTAATTCTGGCCCCATCAACTTTCTTTCATGACTCCGTCCTATAACCCTAGAGTTCGACATCGTTTTCCATACAATTTCTCAAAAGGTTTCAATTGTATATTGTACTGAAAATATTTATTATAAGAATAATCAACTAAAGAATGTTGATGATCCCAACATCCTTGGTAGTCCATTGAACAACCTCGAAGCATATCCTCTAAAGTCTGAATCATTCGCTCTGACCGATCATCTGATTGAGGATGAAAAGCTGTACAAAAACTTAATTTTGTTCCCAACAACTTCTAAAACCCCTTCCAAAATTTATAAGTGAACCTGGGATCCCGATCAGATACAATTGAAAGAGGGAATCCATGTAACCCAACAATCTCTTTGAGGTACAGTCAAGAAATTTGATTCAAAGACATTGTACCTCAAGTAAAAAAGAAAATGTGAAGATTTTGTCAGTCGATCAACAACAACCCAAATTGCATTATTACCTCAATATGTGTTAGGTAGTCCCCCAAAAATTCCAGGGATACATTCTCACACATCTACTCTAGAACTAGAAAATATTTAAGCATCCCCTTCGGTAACTACCACTCTACTTTAACCTATTTACGTGTCAAACATTTCACAGTAAAATCAGAAATATCTCTTTTCATTCCATCCCACCAATAATACTCCTGAAGGTCTTTCTAAATCTTATTACTTCCAAGATGAACCGAAAATGGAGAACAATGAGCTGCACACAATAAATCATTCTTCAATTGAGAATAAAAAGGCACACACAACATTTTTACAAATCCTAAAACAGAAACTTTATCAATGTTAAATTTTGTATACTTAACCATTTTAACCAATTATACCTTTTTTGTAGCTCATGGTCTTCCTTATGTGATTTATTAGTTCTGTTTGATAATGAGGACTACCTTGAAACCGGAGACAAAATAGAGGTATATTCTACACCCACAACTTATAAGAAAAATTTAATCAAATCATTAACCAGGGGATCATTTTTCAAACATAACATTGTTATTGATGCAAGATGTTTGCAACTCAATGCATCCTCCACTTTTTTTCTTTTTCGGTATGGTAATTGATTGTGAAATAATAATCCTTTATTAGTTGAAAGCAAAAAAACACAACTTCCAATTAAAAATCATGTTTGGGATAATTTATATCATGAGGTTTTAGTTGTATTGAAGAATAAGTAATTACCTGATCATTCTGCATCAAAACAGAACTAAGTCCCTTCAAAGAATCATTACTATAGATTACAAACTCACCATTTTGGAAAGGCAAGGAAAAAACCTGATCATTCGCCAATCTCTTCTTCAGTTCTTGAAAACAAACATTACATTCTTCTATCCAAATAAATTTAACCCATTTTCATGTTAACTTAGTTATCGGGATAGATAACCTAAAATGTTCTTAACAAACCCTCAGTAATAACCTGATAAACCAAGAAAACTATAGATATCTGAAACATTTTTAGGTCTTGTCCATTCATTAACCACTTTTGTTTTGGCTGGATCAATTGTTATTCCATCCTTACTTACAATGTTTCCAAGAAAAGAAATATGTTGTAACCAAAAATCTCACTTGCTAAATTTTCCATATTCTTTCTTTTCCTTTAATGTTTGTAAAATAACCCTTAGATGTTTTTCATGCTTCTATTCATTTTTATAAAATACTATAATGCCGTCAATAAACACAACCACAAACTTATCCAAGTACTCATGAAATATTCTATTCATAAGATCCATGAATACAACAGGTTCATTAGTTAATCCAAATGGAATAACAACAAAATCATAATGCCCATGTCTAGTATTAAAGGCAGTTTTTAGGATTTCATCCTCCTTCACCTTAAGATGATGGAATCTGGATCTCAAGACAATCATGGAAAAGAACTGAGCTCTCTAGATTTGAACAAACAAGTCATCAATATGAGGAAAAGGGTACTTATTTTTAACATTGATGGTATTCAAATCTCTATAATAAATGAAAAGTCTCCTGGAACCATCTTTATTTTTAACAAAAAAAACAGGAGAACCCCATGGTGAAGTGCTAGGACGAATGAAGCCTTTATCAATCAAATCCTACATCTAATTTTTCAATTCAAGAAGTTCTATTTGAGCCATACGATATGGGGTTTTTGAAATTGGATTAGAATCAAGAACTAATTCAATTGTGAACTCAACTTCTCAATCAGATATGACACCGAGTAACTCATCAGGAAAAACATCAAGGTATTCATTTACCACAAGCACATCATCAATCTGAACAGTTCCCTAGTTTTCAACAATATGAGCAATATAACATTCATTTCCATTATTCAACAGTTTTTTATCTTCATGATGTGTTATCAATTGTATGGGT
Organism: Viscum album; assembly: GCA_963277665.1. Taxonomy (NCBI): domain Eukaryota; kingdom Viridiplantae; phylum Streptophyta; class Magnoliopsida; order Santalales; family Viscaceae; genus Viscum; species Viscum album. The sequence goes on from OY728121.1 coordinate 1,253,105,932, forward strand.
TCATTCTTATATACAAACTGAAACTCTTTCTAAAATCAACTTCTTTAGATCTACAGTCAATCTTAGTATGATAAAGTTAAATACAATCCATTCTTAGAATAACATAAAACTTGAATTAGGGTTAAACAACAAGGTTTGTAGGCAAATTACTTCCATAGATTACAATAGAACGATTCTTATAATTCCTCTTTTCAATAATATTTCCCCTTGGTGTTTTATCAAGAAGTTATGGTCTTTTTGGTTGAGGTGATATTTCTAGTTTACCAGAAAGTTTCTCAGAGATGAATGAATGTGTAGACCCCATATCAAACAAAACAATAGAAAAATCAGAGTAAACAAAAAAATTACATGATACAACTTCATTATATGGCTTGGCATCTTTTTATGTAATCGTAAAAGATCTCAATACACATTTATACTGATAGTCTTGCTTCTTTTCATCATTTGGATCTCTCTTTGGGAAAGTCTTTACATAATGACCCATCTCACCAAATTTAAAACATTTTACAATTTTCTAATCAGGATTAGTCTTAGGAACATTTTCATTACAAACTTGGTCCATATGTCCAAACTTACCACATTTAAAACACTTCCTAGTTTGGTAAGACATTCCCAAGGGTGATTATTTCCACAATTTTCACAAACTAGAAACTGGATTTTCTTACCATCATATTTCTTTGGTTGATTCTTACTCATCACTTTCCATATGGACCTCTTCTTCTCCTTATTTCCAAAGTCAATGTGATTATCAGCAAACTCCATCTCTACCATCTCATCACATCAGACAAGTTTCTCATAACTGTTTAATTCATGGTAGGCCAACACCATTCGATACCTTGGCTCCAATCCTGAGTAAAAGAGGTTGATTTTCTATCAAGATCCATAACAAGATTCAGAGAATACATCACCAGTCGGGTGAAGTTCTCTTCATACACATCCATTGAATCTTCCTCATTCTATTTCAATTCATGGAATTTATTCTCCATCCTAAGTCGCACCACCTTAGGAAAATATTTTTCAAGGAAAACACTTTTAAATTCATCCCACTCTATGGTATCAATATCCTCTTTATCCCTGATATTAATTACCATTGACCACCACAGATCATATTGACCTTCAAAATGATAAATGGAAAGACTTACCTATTGATTTTATAAACATACCATAACATTGAATATCTTTTCAATGGATTTAATCCGTCCTTCATCCACTACTGTGTCATAAGATCCATTGAAAGCAGGAGGGTGTTGTCTCATAAAATGTTACACTATTTTCATGTTCCATTGTGGTATCTATGGTTGTTCTGTTACATGGATGTCGCAAACATTTAGTGCCCACGTCAGCTAATCCATTATTATCACAAACTTCTCAGTTCCAATCCCTACCAATCTGGGCTACAGATTTAGAAGGATGTCGTTATGTCGATGCCTCCCCTCTTCAGCTTCCCTATTTCTTCTGCAGACAACCATTCTGAATAAACATATCCTAGATGAAGAAAACTGGTAATATTTAAATTCTACATCATTTCAAATTGACCCTAGAGTAAAAAAAAAATTTATGGTAATATATTAAAATCATCCTACCCCTAAAGTTATCTAAACCATCCTCTGATACCAAGTATAAGGACCCGACCTTATTACATTACATAATCATTATTTAATTCATGAAATCACTTACTTTTACATTTATTATCTTTTCATGTTTATAGATTTAGATAATTGGGACATAATACATTCATAACATTACACATTATTACATAGTGGATACCATAAAAACAGTTTCCATTTTTTTCAACACATAAAACATTAAAGCTTAAATGGTGATTTCGTTGACAATTATTCAAACATTTAAATTGGATATCTTATTTGTATTACACATAATTATGACCTATGAAAATCATTTAAAAAAACTTGTGACTAGCACAAAAAGCTCAGTAAGGGATGTAAATGAAAGAAAAGAGCACATTGGTCCATGAATACTTATAACGTATGAAAACATCTTCAAAAGATATACTCATCACTCATGTATACTTAATTTTTGAAAAATGATATTTTCACAAGATTTACACAATAGATAAAAATATAAATATAACAATAAAGGTATCTTGGGGCATTACTTACATATTCTTGTAACCCTCTCTTCTACCTTATAATTTGTAACCCTCACGGAAACCTTACAATTTCTGTAACCATCACAGTTACACTTGGAGAAACCATATGGCTGACCTCCATATTACACATACACAATGCATTGGAGGGAGATATAGGTCCCACCCTTAATCATAAACAATTCCTAAAAACCAGAACACAATCATACAACATTAATAATTTCATAAAAACATTTCTTTTGAATTTTGTAAAACAAAATTTTAAAAGAGGATTTTAAAGGAAAAACCCCTTACACAAATCTTATAATTGACCCATCTAAACACATTTAAAACACTTTAAATTTTTCTTATGAGGATTAGTCTTAGGAACATTTTTATTAAAATCTCAATCCATATGTCCAAACTTACCACATTTAAAACACTTCCCAGTTTTGGTAAGGCATTCCCTAGGGTGATTCTTTCCACACTTTTCACAAACTAGAAACTGGATTTTCTTACCATCATATTTCTTTGGATGATTATTACTCCTCACTTTCCATCTGGAACTCTTCTTCTACTAGTTTCCAAAGTGAGCGTGATCATCAGAAAACTCCATCTCTATAATCTCAGTACATCGAGCAAGTGTATCATAACTTTATAATTCATGGGAGGCCAACTCCCTTAGATACCTTGGATTCAATCCTGAGTAAAAGTGGTTGATTTTTCTATCAATATCCACAATAATATTTATAGAATACCTCACCATTCGGGTGATGTTCGCTTCATACACAGCCACTAAATCTTCCTCCTCCTGTTTCAATTCATGGAATTTCTTCTCCATCCAAAGTCACACCACCTTAGGAAAATATTTTTCAAGGAAAACACTTTTAAATTCATCACACTCTAAGTTATCAATATCCTCTTTATCCCTGATATTAATTACCATTGACCACCACTGATTAGATTCACCTTCAAAATGATAAATGGAAAGACTTACCTTTTGATTTTCTGAACATCACATAACATCGAATATCTTTTCATGGGATTTAATCCATCCTTTAACCACAACTGGGTCCGATGATCCATTGAAAGCAGGAGGGTGTTGTCTCATAAAATGTTACACTAATGTGATGTTACATTGTGGAACCTCTGGTTTTTCTCTTACATGGATGTCGCAAAAAATTTAGTGCCCACATCAGCTGAGCCATTACTATCACAAACTGCTCAGTTCCAATCCCAACCATTTCAGGCTGTAGATTCGGAAGGATGTCGTTTTGTCGATGCCTCCCCTCTTCAGCTTCCATATCTATTCTATGGATAACCATTCTAAAAAAACATATATTAGATGAAGGTACATGATAATATTTAAATTCTATGTCATTTAAAATTGACCCTAGAGTAAAAAACATTTATGGTAATATATTAAAATCATCATACCCCTAAAGTTATCTAAATTATCCTATGATACCAAGTATAAGGACCCGGCCTTATTAGATTACATAATCATGATTTTATTCAAGAAACCACTTCCTTCTACATCGAGGATCTTTTCAAGTTTATATATTTAGATAATTGAGACATAATACATTCATAACATTACACATTGTTATAGAGTGGATACCATAAAAACAGTTTCCATTTTTTCAATACATAAAACATTAACCCTTAAAATGTGATTTCGTTGAAAATTCTTCAAAAATTTAAATTGGATTCATTATTTGTATTAAAAATCCTTAAGACCTATGAAAATAATTTAAAAAAACTTGGGATTAGCACAATAATCTCAGTAAGGGATGTAAAAGAAATAAAAGATCACATCTGTCCATGAATACTTATAATGTATGAAAACATTTTCAAAAGACATACTCATCACTCATAAATACTTTCTAAAAAATTAGATTCAAAAATTATTTACACATTAAATAGAACCATAAATATAACAATAAATGTATCTTGTGTCATTACTTACATAATCCTGTAACCCACTCGACTACCTTATAATTTATTAACCTCATGGAAACCTTACAATTTGTGTAACCATTGCAGTTACACTTGGAGAAACTATAAGGCCGACCTCCAACATACACATACCCAATGAATTTAGGGGAGATATATGTCCCACCCTTAATCATAAACAATTCCCAAAAAATATAACACAATCATCCAACATGAATAATTGTATAAAAACATGGCTTTTGAATATTGTAAAACATAATTTTAAAAGAATATTTTTAAAAAAACCCTTTACAAAAATCATATAATTGTAGCGAGAATTATTAAAGTGGATGTAATATGTATATACACTTTAAATATGAATAATAAAACATAATATAAACAGAACCCAACACACACAACAATTCAAATACCACATAAATAACGAGGTAGAAGGTTAACCCAAAGAATGGAAATCGGGTTAAGAATTCTCTTACCTCGGGCTTGTCTTACATAAAACTTATTTAAAACTCTTATATAATGGTTAAAATAGGATTATTAATATCTTAAAGAAAAATATTCATATTTATAATACCTTATATGGTCATTTTATTACATAATTTTACCCTTTAATAGTTATTAATTTGTTCATTTCACTATTTTTGGGAGAGTTCTTTACATGATTTCCATGATTGGTTCATGATGGTTGTTCTAGTCAATTGGAAGTGAAAATATAGAAATGAAATGGAGTGGAATTTACATATTTAAAAAATAAATAAATTATACCATTTATAGATTTTAATTCTGAAATTAATATGATTCATATGTTAAAACATTAATGATGTTCGTTTGATCATTTTAGTGGATCATTGATAATAACAACTTCATTTTGTTTTATAAATTAAAACCATGTGTGAAAAATAATTCCAGAAACATGGATGAGACCTAATAAATATATTATAACCTATTTCTTCCATAAAAATTATTTCAAGACAACCCTTAAATAAATTAAAGCAAATTGAAATCACATCATCCATGATGTCGGTAATTCGACGCATCACAGAAAATGTTCTTAATTCCTTAAATAAGTTGGGGGAGGAGAAGAACATTGATGATGAACTTTCCATGAACTTGAGAACATAAATAATATACAAGATTCTTAGAGCTTTCAATCCTCTAGGATAAGATAAGGTTAGGAACGAATAACAAAATAATTTAACTCAATATAAATGAAAATTTGAGAGTCCCTTACGAAAATTTAGCAGCCTAACAGTGTCCCTTAAAATTTCATAAAATAATTTGATGATAGGAAAGGAGTCTCTCATCATTATTTGATAATATGGTAAGTAAGGGGAAAATGAAATGGTATATCCCAACAAAATCCATAGTGAATGAAAACGAATAACATAAAATGAAAAAAAAAGAAAGAAAACTAAAGAGGATGTTTACCTATTGATATCATTTCCTTGAGATCCTTCTGAAGGCTTTTGGTTTTGACCTTTTGGTGATACTAGAATATCTAGAACATGTATAAGATCCTTGTGAAGAGTATAGGGTATAAAATAGGTAAGTCTCAAGGCTTGAGAGGTGTGGGAGGAATAGGAGAATGCGGGTGGTATTTATAGTGGAGGAGAGAAGGTATTTAACATTATTCTAATAATTATTATAATTTTTTTACTCAAGACTACGAATTGTCTTAATTAATGTGACCCCAAATAGTAATAATGCAATGTGAGTTATAAAAATGTGGTCTTACATCATACTTTCATCACCTATGTTGTAGTAAATCAAGTATTTAGCATTTATCATATTTTATCTTATTTTATTATTCACCAAAAATTCTAGAATTTCATAAACTTCCAGTAAATTCACCCTCACTATTTTTTTATGTTTAGAATTGAGAAATGAAGTCTTTTTTGTAAATAATTTTCAGAATATTATTAATTTAATTTTTAAATAAAATCATACTTAATTCAAAAATTAACAATTTAAAAACTATAACTGCATTTATATCACATTGAAAAATTAACAAAAATGTCATTATATTCAAACATTAAGAAAATAAAATTATATAACAATTTACTATTAATTAGGGTCAAATTACTATTCATATTACTATTCATAAAGGTATGTTACTATACACCAAAAGAATAAGTTGGTTCCATTTGGCTCTAAACAACTTACTAAACACCGTTGTAGATTATCATTTTTCGAAATTAAAAAAACAAAAGTGGAAAATTTATTTTTAAAGGCTAGTTATAAATCTTTTATTAAAAAAATAGTTCATGAATTTCCATTTATTTTTTTAAAAACACCATGGGGTGTTACATTGTCCCCACCATCTGAAAATTACATCCTCAAAATTTTATTTACTTATTAAATAGGCAAGGTTACCTTTATCTCATAACATTTTCAGACTCCCATGTTGCTTCTCCTACCATGTGGTTTATCCACAAAACCTTTACCTTATGGATTATGTTATTCCACAATACATGTTCCCTTCGATCAAGGATCTAAACTAGTTTCTCTTCATAAGAAAGGTTACCTTCTAGATGAACTAATTCAGGGCTCCAAACATGAGTCGAATCAGGAACATATTTGCTCAATATTGAAACAGGAAAAACATTGTGTACAAAAGAAAAACTCAAAGGCAAAGCTACTCGGTATGAAACTGGTCCAAAATTATCTAGGATTTCGAAAGGACCAATGAACCTTGGACTTATCTTCCCTTTCTTACTGAAATCCCTCACACTTTTCCAAGAGGTGATTTTAAGGTCAACATAGTCACCTAATTCGAAAGAGAAGTCTTTTGTTCTATTATCTGCATAACTTTTCGCCCTGCTCTAAACTATCCTCATGGGCTCCTAGATCATCTTCACATTATTAGCCACTTCCTCTACTAATTTAGGTCCCATCAACTTTCTTTCACCCAATTCATCCCAAAACACTAGATTTCGACACCACTTTCCATTAAATGCCTCAAAAGTTTCCATCTGTATATTGGAATGAAAAATATTATTATAAGAATACTCAACTAAAAAATATATTCATCCCAAATTCCTTGGTAGTCCATTGAACAAGCTCGAAGCATATCCTCCAAAGTCTGAATCATTTTTTCTGACTACCCATCTGATTGAGGATGAAAAGCTATTTTGAAATTTAATTTTATGCCCAATGACTTCTGAAACCCCTTCCAAAAGTTAAAATTGAACATGGGATCCTAATTAGATATAACTAAAAGTGGAACTCCATGTAACCTAACAATATCCATGAGGTACAATCGAGAAATCTAATCCAAATACCTTGTATCTCGAATAGAAAGAAAATGTGAAGATCTTGTCAGTTGATCAACTACAAACCAAATCACAATATTACCTCGATATGTCTTAGGTAGTCCAACCACATAGTATATAGATACATTCTCCCACTTCCACTCTGGAACTGGAAAAGGCTGAATCATCTCCTTCAGTAACTAGCGCTCTTCTTTAACCTCTTGACATATCAAACATTTCACATTAAAATTAGAAATACCTCTCTCTATTCCATCCTTGAAATAATACTCCTGAAGGTCTCTGTATATATTATTACTGCCACAATGAACTGAAAATAAAGAACTATGAGCTTCACACAACAAATCTTTCTTCAAATAAGAATCCCAAGGCACACACAACCTTTTTCCAAATCTTAAAACACTATCTTTATCAAGGATAAATTCTCAAAACATACCCATTTTAACCAATTCTACCTTTTTATGTAGCTCATGGTCTTCCATCTATGCTTTCTTAGTTCTATCCGATAACGTTGACTACACTAAAACCTGAGACAAAAGAGAGGTATTTCCAACACCAACAACTTCTAAGACAAAATTCATCAAATCATTAACCAAGGGATAATTTTATAAATGTAACATTGTTAATGATGTATAATTTTTTGACTCAATGAATCCACCACTTTGTTTTGTTTACTTGGTTGGTAATTTATTGTGAAATCATAATCCTTTATCAGTTCAAGCCATCTTCTCTGCCTCATGTTTAATTCATTATACGTTAATATATATTTCATAATTTTATGATCAGTATATATTTGACATTTGGCTCTATATAAATGATGCCTCTAAATTTTCAAAGCAAAAAACTATAGCTTCCAATTCCAAATCATGTGTGGAATATTTTAATTCATGATGTTTTAGTTGTCTTGAACCATAAGTTATTACCTGATCATTCTGCATCAAAAGAAAACCAAGTCCCTTCAAGGAATCATCACTGTAGATTACAAACTCACCATTTCAGGAAGGCAATGCTAAAAAAGGAGCATTCACCAATATCTTCTTCCATTCTTGAAAACAAACATCAAATTATTCTGTCCAAATAAATTTAACTCTTTTTCTTATTAACATAGTTATCGGGATAGATAATCATGAAAAGTTTGTAACAAACCATTGGTAATAACCTACTAAACCAATAAAACTAATAATCTCAATAACATTTAAAGGTCATGGACATTCATCAACCACTTTTATTTTGGTAGGATAAACTGTTATTCCATCCTTATTTACAATGTTCCCAAGAAAAGAAATATGTTGCAACCAAAAACCACACTTGCTAAATTTTCCATAAAGTTTCTTTTCCTTTAAGGTTTGTAAAACAACCCTTAGATGTTTTTCATGTTCTTGTTTATTTTTATAAAATACAACAATGTCGTCAATAAACACAAACATAAACATATCCAAGAACTCATGAAATATTATAATCATAATATCCATGAATACAGTAGGTGCATTAGTTAATCCAAATGGCATAAAAAAATTATAATGCCCATATCTATTATGAAAGGAAATTTTTGGGATGTCATCCTCCTTTACCCTCAGCTGATGGTATCCAGATCCCAATTCAATCATGGAAAATAACAAAGATCCCGGGATCTGATCAAGAAATTCATTTATATGTGGAAAAGGATGCTTTTTTTAACAAAGATTTTATTCAAAGATCTATAATCAATGAAAAGTCTCATGGAACCATCTTTCTTTTTAACAAACAAAACTAGAGAACCCTATGGTGAAGTACTGGGATGTATGAATCCTTTATCAAGCAAACCATAAAACTTATTTTTCAATTCAAGAAGTTCTATTTGAGTCATATGATATGGGACTTTTGAAATTGGATTAGAATTAGGAACTAAGTCAATTGTGAACTCGACTTATCAGTTGGGTAAAACACTGGGTAATTCATCAAGAAAAACATCAAGGAATTAATTTAAAATAGGCACATCATCAATCTGAATAGTTCCCTTATTTTCAAAAATATGAGCAAGATAACATTCATTTCAATCATTCAACAATTTTTCATCTTTCTGATATTTTATCAATTGTATGGGTTCATTCTTATATAAAAACTGAAAATTTATTGTAAAAACTGCTTTTTAGATCTACAGTCAATCTTAGCATGAAAAATAAAAATATAATCCATTCCCAGAATAACATCAAACTCGACTAGGGTTAAAAAAACAAGGTTTTTAGGTAAATTCCTTCCAAAAAACACAATAGAATGATTCTTATAATTCATGTTTTCTATAATATTTCCCCTTCAGGTTTTAACAATATGTTCGGATCTCATTGGTTGAGGTGATATTTCCAATTTACCAAAAAATTTCATAGAGATGAAGGAATGTGTAAACCCTGTATCAAAAAACACATAAGAAAAATCTGATTAAATAAAAAAAGTAAATGATACAACTTCATTGGATGGATCAACATCTTCAAACAAAGTCACAAAAGATCTCACTATACCTTTGTGCTTATATTCTTGTTTCTTTGCATCATGTGGATCTATCTTTGGGTAGGCCTTTGCATAATTACCCACCCCACCACATTTAAAAAACGTTACTGTTTGCTTATCAAGATTAGTATTAGGATCATTTTCATTATAATATCGGGCTATATGTCCAAAATTACCACATTAAAAAAATTGCCAGTTTTGGTAAGACATTCCCTAGGGTGCTTCTTGGCACACTTTTTAGAAACTGAAAACTAGATTTTCTTACCATTATATTTCTTTAGTTTATTACCCATCACTTGCCATCTGGACCTCTTCTTCTTCTAATTTCCAAAGTGAATGTGATCATCAGCAAACTCCATCTCTACCCTATCAGCACATCAGAAAATTTTCACATAACATTTGAATTCATGAGAGGCTTCAATACCTTGTATTTAGTCCTAAGTAAAAGTGGTTTATTTTGCTATCAAGATCCATAATACGATTTGGAGCATACCTCACCATTCTGGTGAAGTTCTCTTCATACATAGCCACTGAATCTTCCTCCACCTATTTCAATTCAAGGAATTTCTTCTCCATCCTAAGTCATACCACCTTAGGAAAATATTTTTCAAGGAAAATACTTTTAAATACATACCACTCTAAGGTATCAATATCCTCTCTATCCCTGATATTCATTACCATTGACCACCACTAATCAGAATCAACTTCAAAACAATAAATGGAAAGACATACATTTTGATTGTTTGAACGTTCCATAAAATCAAATATCATTTCAAGGGACTTAATCCATCTTTCAGCTGCTACTGGGTCAGAAGATCCATTGAAAGTAGGAGGGTGTTCTCTCATAAAATGATCCACTATTTTCATGTTCCATTGTGGTACCTCTGGTTGTTCTCCTTCATGGATGTTTCCACAATTTATTTCTTATGTTAGCTAATCCATTTTTGTCATAAAATTCTTGATTCCAATCCCTACCATTCCAGGCTACATATTCAGAAGGATGTTGTTCTGTCGGTGCCTCCCCTCTTCAGTTTACCTATTTCTTCTGTGGAAAACTATTATGAACAAACATATCTTAAACGAAGAAACATGGTAATATTTAAATTCCATATCATTTAAAATTGAGACTATAGTAAAAAAACATTTTTTGTAATATATTAACATTATCCTACCACTAAATTTATATAAACCATCCTCTGAATCCATCTATTAGGACCCAGCATTATTACATTATATAATCTTGATTTTAGTCAATAAATCACTTCCTTTTACATTAAGGATATTTTCAAGTTTATAGATATATGTAATTGGTACATAATACATTCATAACATTACACATTCTCAGAGAGTGGATACTATAAAAACAGTTTCCATCTTTTTCAACACATAAAACATTAAAGCTTAAAATATGATTTCATTGAAAATTCTTCAAACATTTAATTTGGATTTCTTATTTTCCTTACGAATATTTATGACCTGGTAAAATAATTTAAAAAAATTGGGATGAGCACAAAAATCTCAGTATGGGATGTAAAAGAAGGAAAGAGCACATTAGTCCATCAATACGGGTATCGTATGAAAACATTTTCCCAAGACATACTCATCACTCATATATACTTTGTTTGTAAAACATGATATTTACACAATATTTACACAATAAAAAAGAACGTAAATATAAAAATAAAGGTATCATGGGGAATTAATTACATAATCTTGTAACCCTCTCGACTACCTTATAATTTGTAACCCTCGCGGCTACCTTAAAATTTGTGTAACCACCGCAGTTACACTTGGAGTAACCATACGGTCGACCTCCAACTTACACATACCCAATTCATTAAAGAGAGATATAGGTCCCACAATTAATCATAAACAATTCCCAAGAACTAGAAAACAATCATAAAACATGAATAATTGCATAAAAACTTTTCTTTTGAATTTTGTAAAACATAATTCTAAAAGAGGATTTTAAAGGAAAAACCCCTTAAATAAATTGTATAATTGAAGTGAGAATTATTAAAGTGCATGGAATATGTTTATACGCTATAAATAGGCATAATAAAACATAATATAAACATAACCCATCGTACATAACAATTATAATACCACATAAATAACAAAGTAGAAGGTTATCCCAAAGAATAGAAATTGTGTAAAGATTCCCTTACCTCAGGCTTGTCTTAATTCAAACTTGTTTAAATATCATGTATAATGGGTAAAATAGTGTTATTAATATCTTATAGAAAAATATAAATCTTTATAATACCTTATATGATCATTTAATTACATCATTTTACCCCTTAATTGTTAGTATTTTGTTCCTTGCACTGCTTTTGGGTGAGTTCATTACATGATTTCCATGATTGGTTCATGATGGTTGTTCATGTCAATTGGAAGTGAAACTCCAGAATTAGAATAGAGTGGTATTTACATATTTCTAGAATACATAAATGATACCATTTATCAATTCAATAATTTAATGAATATGATTCATAAGTTAAAACATTAATGATGTTCGTTTAGATCATTTTAGTGGTTCTTTGATAATAACGACCTCATTTTTTTAATAAATTAAAAAAATGTGTACAAAAGAATACCAGAACCATGTATGAGACATAATAAATATATTATAACCTGTTTCGACCATAAATTTTTTTTCATGACCATCCTTTAAGTAATTAAATCAAATTGAAACCACATCATCCACGATGTCGGTAATTCGACACATCATGAAAAATGTTTTTAATTCCTTGAATAAGTGGGAGAGGAGAAGAATATTGATGATGAATTTTCCATGAACATGATAATATCCTGAATATAAAAGATTCTAGGAGAGGAAATAAGAAGAAAATAAAGGAACTAAAAAAAGAAAATTTGAGAAATCTCTTACGAAAATTTGGTAGTCTAATGGCATCACTTAAAATTTCATAAAATAATTTGAAGATAGAAATGTGATTTCTAATCATTATTACATAATATGTGAAGTAAGGGGAATATGGAATGTAATATCCAAAAATAATCCAAAGGGAATGAAAAATATTAACATAAAAGAAAATAAAAGAAAGAAAACTAAAGAGGATGTTTACCTCTTGATTTCTTCTCCTTGAGATCCTTCTTAAGGCCTTTGGTTTTGGAATTTTGGTGAAACCATAAGATATATGACTTGAGGAAGATCCATGGGATTAGTATTTGGAATAGCCTAGGTAAGTCTCAGGGCTTGGGAGGTGTGGGAGGAAGAGGGGAATGAGGGTCGTATTTATAGTGGAGGAGAGGAGGTATTTAACATTATTTTAATCATTATTATAATATTTTTGCTCACGACTATGAATAGTCTTAATTCATGTGACCCCAAATAGTAATAATGGCATGTGAGTTCTAACCAAGTGGTATTACATCATCCTTGCATCAACTATGATGCAATAAATCAAATATTTAGCATTTATCGTATTTTATCGTATTTTACTATTCATCAAAAATCCTAGAATTTTAGAATATTTCCATAAATTATCCCTTACTATTTTTTTACATGTAGAATTCATAAATTAAGTCCATTTTTTGGAAATAATTTTCTAAATATCATTAATTTAGTTTTTAAATAAAATCAAACTTAATTAAAAAATTTACAATTTTTAGAACTATAACTTCTTTTATATCACATTGAAAAATTAACCAAAATGTCATTATCTTCAATCATTAATAAAATAAAATTAAATTAAAATTTACTATTAATTAAGTACATATTACTATTCATAATACTATTCATAATGGTATGTTACTATTCACAAAAAGAACAAGTTGGTTCCATTAGTCTCTAAATAACTTATTGAACACAATTGTAGATGACCGTTTTTCGAAATTCAAAACAGAGAAGTGGTAAAATTATTTTTAAAGGATAGTTATAAATATCTACTTCAAAAAAAGTTTAATGCATTTCCATTTTTCTTTTTTTCTTAAAAACCTTGGGTGTTACATATGTCATCTCTATAAAATAAAAGGTAGCACTAATAGTACTCCAAAGAATCATTTTGTGACCAAGATATTCAATTGTAATGTTCATAAGGATAATAATTCTTGGTGGATAGAATCAACACCTATACTACACATATAAAATATAAATTCTCTCATCAAGAGGATTGATTAAATTAAGGATTGGATGTCTCTCTACATGGGGAAATCTGGAAGCATAAACATATAAAGGAAGGGTATGGTTGATATTGTGTTAGTATTTTGATAGAACCTCGCTCTAAAAGGTGTTTTCTTTTTTTCCTGAATTTTATAGGAATTTTATTTCAAAATCATGATTTTAATATTTCATTTGTTAAAAATAACATTATTCTATCCAAGGGTGTGATCCTTATTGGAAAGGGTTACTTATTTGATAAATTGTTTAAATTAAATATAAATGTTTCTTCTGCTTACTTACTAGAGTCCTTTGATTTAGGTAATAATCTTTTAGGTTGTGTAAATTATAAGAAAACACATTCCATGTCAAAAATGGAAAATTAATGGAAATTATTAATTCCATGATGCATTTCTTGGGTCGCTCGAAAGGATTTATGAAGAAGCATTATTAACTATATTCCATATCCAAAATAAAGCTCCCAATAAATGGAATTTTTTAATCCTTCTAAATTATGGAAGAATTGGATTCCTAAACACACTTTTTTAATGTTTTTGGGGTTTCACACAATTTTATGAGTTTATAAACTGAAATGGAAAATGTTTGGTAAAATATGTATTAATAGTATATTTATTTGATAATTGAAGAATTAATAAGCTTATATATTCATCATTGTAGTATCCAATGATTTTTTAGTTTTGAACAAAATTATTTAATTAAGGGAAATTATCTTTAATGAATATAGTATTACCTCATTACATAATAAAATCCAAATAGAGAGATCTAGCACAAATAAAACAATATCACAAGAAGGTTTGGATAATGAGGTTTATAAATTGTAACAAACATAGATAATTATTAAATATGTATCTGATTTCAAAATATACTTGATAGAAGGAGCTATTGATTGTATTGTTATAATTTTTATTCATAATAGAGATTCTGATTTAAAAACATTCATAGAATCTATGTCACCTTCTGATGTATCACTTTAAAAGGAATCTATAAATGATGAAATGAACTCCATAACCTGAAGAAAAAAACTATGATATTAGTTGATCTTCCTTAAGGTTGTAAACTAATAGGTTGTAAGTTGGAATTTTAATGAAATTTAAATTTTAATGGTATAGCTAGAAAATATAATAACTATATTTTTAGACAAGGGGTTTAGTCAATAGAAAGAATCGATTATTTTGATACCAGTGGTCTTGGGACTAGGACTACTTCTATTAGAATTCTTATTTCATTAGCATACATATATAATTTTTAAAATAAAAAAATGTATGTTAAAATACAATTATTATATAGAGGGTTACATGAATAAATATATATAGAACAATTTCAAGTATTCTTAGAAATTGGAAAAGAAAATAAGTCTTGAAAATTAGTATAGTCACTATATGGTTTAAAACATTCTCCAAGAAAGTGTCTTGAATAATTTAATAAATTAATATTTTTCAAATGAATTTATTGTTAACCTACCTGATAAATGTGTTTATAGTAGGTTCCATAATAATACTAATGTATTTTTTTACTTATATTTTGATGACCTTATAATCTTTGAAACTTGTATGAATCATTAAAATGATGCTAAATATATTTTTTCTAGAAACATTTATAAAAAAGTTTTATGTGAAGATAATTCAATATTAGGAGTCAAAATTGTTAGGAATAAAAATTTTATTCTTATTTCTCAATATAATTATATTGAAATTCTCTTAAATAGGTTGGAATAAATTGATTTTTCACCAGTTTCTACCCCGTATTATTTTAGGACTAGGATTCTACCAAATCATGGTAATTAGTTAGTGAAATGGAAAATGAAAGGGTTATCAGGTGTCTCATGTATTCCATGATAAGAACAAGACCTAATATTTCGTATTTTGTTGGAAATTTTAGTAAGAATTTGATTTCTATTGGTTATACACAATGGGGTGTGGTTAAAAGAGTACTCAAATATCTTAAGGGTACCATGGATTATTTTATTTTTTATAGTGAAAACCAAATTTTGTTATAAGGTTTTTATGATAAATGATGGGTTATTAATCATGAGGGTCAATATTCTCTGAGTGTATGGTTTTTCACACTTATAGGTGGATCGAATTCTTAGTGATCAATGAAATAAACCTATATAACAGACTTTATGATGCATTTTGATTTCGTTGCTTTGTCAATTACTGGAAAAGAAGAGAAATGGATAAAAAAATATCAGATCTAACATTATAGCCTATATAAATTTTTCTAGTTTATATGAATTGTTTGTAACACCTCAATATTTTATCATTTATTTTCAGAAAATAATATATTTTATATTTTCCAGTATACACAACATCGAGCTTAAAAGAACTATGATATATTATTATTTAAATATGACTAATGTGACATAGTCATTAGTTTAGTGGGTATGAATCATAATAACTATATAAGGAAATATATATACTTTTTCCTCAATAAAATGAATAATAAATCACACAATTATTATCAATTGGTCATAAATGAAGATAAAATATTTTTAAGGTAAAAGATATATTTCTCAAAAAACTATTTGTATGTGAACACTATATTTTGATCTTAATAGATTAAATTAATCACTATTCATAAATGAATATAATTAAAGTATTAGATTATATATCCAATTTATTTAATTTAAAATCAATTAATTATTATTATTATTAATTGAATGATAATAATGTTATTTTATGTTTCAAAAATTGTTTGCCTGCATTTTTTTCATAGATATTATAATTAATTTATGCCACTTTTAGAAATATTATACTATAATTTTGATATAATTTTTTAAACCATAATTTCACAATATTATTATGATGAATTTTTTTTATTTTCCCAAAAGGAGGATTTTTGAATAAATAGTGAAAAATGCTAATTTTTGTAAAAATGCCATTTATTTTCTTTAAATCAATTAGTTTAAAAGTAATATTATATTTTGGATTTTTTATGTAATTTTAGATAAATTCTATTAAAAATAATATAATTAATTCCATTGGTATCATATTTATATTTCACTTTGGTATATATTCATTTTTATGCCTAAAATTTGTATTTTTCTGAAAACGGTTTTTTATTGTGTTTTCTGAACTTCTACTAAAAATATATGTTAAAAATTATATAAATTGAATATTTTAATATGGATTAAAAATTATAAATTTTCTAGTCTAGTTTTTTTATAAATCTAATTTTAAATTTGGTCACCAAAATAAATTATCGATTAAAAAACGAGTTATAGCGGTAAAGGTAACTTAATGTAAAAATTAAAATTAGGTAGATAAGTCCAATAACATCTAAACATTTATTTGTTATTTTTCTATATGATAGATTTTTTTACCTATCCAAATTCCTAGACTATCTTGGGTTCCTTCTGCAGAAATATTGGTTTACTTCTATTAAAAGGAAGTGTTATATTTAATAAAATGTCATTTTTCTCATTTTATATATTATATATGCTTTTATGGTTAGGATAAGAGTAAATTTACATTTTTAATCAAATAAGATGAATATAATAATTTATAATTATTTAAATTCACTTAAATAATATATTTTAAATTTTTAAATATAGTATAATTATTTAAAACTCTTATGTGGTGTTGATTCAATGCTTGTGCAATCATATGAAAAATCAAATAAATGGTTTAAAAAAATTAAAAGTGAAAATATTTAGATTATTTATATTATTAAATGAATTTTAAAAATAATTATGAAGCATTAATGATGGTTTTACTAATTAAGTTTTAATTATATTTTTATCTTGATGCCTTGTAAGTCAAAATGTGCGAATAGTCTGTAAAATTATTTACATTGATATTTAATGTTTAAAAATAATTTTTAAATCATTTTAATATCATAAAAACTATCATAAATAAATTATATGGTATATTTTATATTATATCATTAATAGTCAATATATATTCCACCATGAATTTTTAAAATTACATTTAGGACCCTTAAAGATTTAAAAGGGTGTTATAATGGTTAAGGTTAAATAGGGATGGCTAGGGTGTTAAAAAAATATGTTTTAAAATGAAAATTAAAACTGTATAAATTTTATTAGTTGATTATATTTATAATTTAATATCCTTATGTAATAAATTATGAAACTTTGGATCCATTTTACATCATTTAGACACATATTATATATTAATATTTCAAGTATTTACAAGATTTCGACTCACCTAACTTATAAAAGGAAATAGCATCTCCACTCTTCCACAAACCTATTGATCCATTTAGATAAAAAAATATATAATAATAAATTAAATAAAAAACCTTACACATAATTTACTAGTGATTCTAGTCCCACAAAAAAGACCAACCTAGAAGGCTTATTCTGTAATCCAATGGTGGGTTCTCAAAGAAAATGTATGACTCCTATCGATTGATTTCATGTTTCTTTCTTATTTTAAATATTTATAATCATCTATAATAATTATTAAATTATAAAATAAATATCATAAATTTACTAAATTTTATTACTAATATGTTATAACCCTTTTTCTCCACTTTCTATCCAATGGAAAACAAAAACATCACAAGTGCGTAGGTGTGGATTACAACCTCCATGAAGCAGTATGTTTAATTTTTCACCACTACCTCATATAGATGGTTAATAGGATGTATTTAATTAATATAAATTATATTAATTTCATAATTTTTATTCTTTAAAATAATATATTACTTACCATCTTATCATTCTATCCTTTAGAAAATTATAATTTCGTTCACACGTACGTGTGGACTACCACCTCCACAAAGAAATGTGATTAATTTTTCATGTCCTCCTTTTACAAATTTTTATAAAATTTCATTTATTGTATAAAAATGATAAATTTTTAATGATTAATATTCTGTATATGATTTAATAGTGACCCATTTAACCATGGTCAATATACTAACATATTTCTGGGATTATGAACCGAACATCCTTTAGACATCTAATATGAACTTAATTAATTTAGTAACAAAATAATTCTTGGTGATAAATGAAATAAAATGGATAATGATAATTTAATCAATATGATCAATTTTATTAATCAAGGATAAAAATAATATAATGTTATCATTCAAGAGTTAAAGAAGTTATAAAATTAGATGAGACTTAAGATAAGATATTTCTCATCTTAATTTATTCTCCTTCAGACTCATTCCATTTTCAACATATGATTTGTTTTGTGGGGTGAATAATAAAGTATGGTTTTCCTTTTAATTTACTAAAAATAAATTATTTAAAAAAATCAATATCTCTCTAATTTTATTTTAATTCAAATGTTACTAAAGTTATAAGGGTTTTTTTAACACTCTTTTAAAGTATTCCTCTAAACTATTTTTCTTCCATATACATGTTCTTCAAAATTTTCCAAGTATGTTATTAGTATTAAAAAAATATATTAAAAATTAATTTTAAACTACATTTAAACTTATTTAAAAAAATTAAAAAGGAATATTTTTTATAATTTAACCTACGGGACATTTTAGATTTTTTATCAAAGTGAAAAAGAATGTTTTTTAATGTATATAGATTGACTATATTTTCCTACCATTATATTTATTTATAATTATAAATATTCGCATACAAGTTTTTAAGGTTTCTAATAATATCCTATTCCCATTATTCATGGAATATTTCACTTAAAGAGTGCTTAAAAGGAAGCGATATTTCTCCCCATTTTTATTGTGAAAATGTAAAGTTATTTTCATTGTGGGATAAAATGAATTTTTTAATTATTTTAGGAGGAAAAAATGACATGTTATATTTTTTTTCTTCATCATTTTGTAATGTGTAATTATATATAATGATGGTGTTCCCTGATATAACTCATGATGATGAGTGATCCTGTTATCACTCTCTAATTAATTAGTTAATGAATAATACTTAAAGCTAAAAATAGGGAGATAACCAGGTAGGTTACTCCTATTGGATTAAATAGGCTATATTTATTATGAAATAGGTAAAAATGAGTGGACATTAGTTATGAATATTATTCTCTAAGAAACATATTTGATGATTTAAAATGTTTTTTCCAAAATATCTTGATTTCATGAGGTAATGAATGTGTTTTAACATCTAATGGTGAAGGGTTTGTTTTTCAAGGCAATGTTTTAATGAGTTTGCATGTTCTTCATGATGAATTATTGATTTTATTATTATTATTATTAATTCCTTGGGTTTTCTTATAGTTATGGTCGTTTTTTCCCATGTGAATATTTATTATTTATGTGATCATAGTTTTATTGTGAAAGGGTAAACATTTTTATTAGTTTTCATATTTTTCACAAGAGTAACAAGTTTCTATTATTTTTATATCCCTTAATAATAATTGTATTCTTATACCACATTATCAAATGATTTTAATATATCTCTAGGATGAGTATGATCTATTATGAACTTTATATCCAATTAAGGGAAATTATCCTTGAACTAAGTAACTGTGTAATGAATGAAATAAGACTATTAACTTAAGAATCCAATTTTAATAGGAAAAAATAGACATGATGTTTTAGTTTTCCCAATTAAATGTAATGGTTTTACTAATTATATAAATTATAAGCCAATAATACTAATGGAATGGATGAAAATTAAATCATTTTTATAAATCATTTAATTATGGGTTGATTATGATAAAAGGTAATATAGATGGTATCAGAGCAATGGATTAGATAACATTAGAGGTTTGGATATTATTATATGAATATAATTTAAAATATTTAGAAACCATCATGGGTTAATCTAATGGTATGGGATCACAAGTCATAATCCCTATATAACCATAATGTTTAATATGTTATGGATATTTAAGGATATTTTTTTGGATGAATCTGAATTGTTAAATAAAAGATGAAATGGTTAAGTATATCTTAGTATTTATCTTTATAAGATGGTTTATTATGATTTTATTTATTATAATTGTAGTAACCATTTCTAGTTCAAGTAGATGGATGAAACCATATGGAACTATGTCAAGAATTGGTGTGAAGGAGAATATACAATGGTTGTCTGGATGAGAAACCAAATGAGATGGGAGTTAGGATAAAAAACATTATGGTTAAACCTAACTAGTAATATTAGAATATAAATAACAACATGAACATGGGTGACTTTCCTAACACATAAAATAAGATAAAAATGGAATTTCTATGAAGTTAAAGTGATAAAAATCATGGTGGGAAAATGATTCAATTTTCTATATGTGAATAATGTGGGAAGAAGTACCCAAGGAAATACCTCAAAGGAAAAGGATGATGTATTAATTATTTAGAGTATAGGAATTATCTAAATTTATATACTATAAGGAAATCTCAAGAGGGGTATCATAAAGACCATACAGATAATGTTTTATCAATGACTAATTTTATTTTATTTAAAGATGAGGAAACTGTAGATAACATATAGAAGGTAAGGTTAATTTTAACAAGTTTTATTCTATTTTAATAATGAAACATGAATAGACTGAAATTAAGGAATCTTAGGACATGATTCATATTTTTGATTTTAGAAAGGAATTATTGAGGAATAAGATGACAATTAATGGTTAAAGGATTATGAATAATGTTGAGATATTTAAGTCTCTATATATAGGGTTTTAACAGTTATGATGTAATCTTATTATATTTAAGGGTTGATAAATTTAATTATAATCATAATTTTAAGGAATTAATAATATTTTAATGTTTTATGTGAGGGAAGTAATTCTTAATAGATTTATTGAGTTGTAATAAAAGTTTGAGGTATATGATACCCTTAACATTAACATGTGTTTTTGTGAAAACATTATTTGAGGAAGAATGATTTTGTATTTTAAAAACATAAATTAAAAGTTATTGATAACCTTTTGAGTAAATATAATATTTTATGTTGAGGTAATTATGGATAATTAGGATAAAATGGTTATTATATTTTGGGATCATATGTTTTATGGTATAGATAACCCTGAGATTTATAATTTATTCAGCGATTAATTGATTATAGTTATTTTTGAATAAGTTCACTATATTGGGAACATTATATGATTAAGTTAAATGGAAATATTATTGAATAAGATGGGATTTTATTAAGGGATAAATGTTAAATAAACTTTTTACAGCATATATGACTCCCTAAATTTATAGAAATGATTATCATATTTTAGAGATTTTATGATTTTGGTATAAATATTTTTCATATGTGACATTATGAGTGATTGATGTTATTTGTAGAAAAATGTTAAGTTGATCTTGGATAAATAAACTAGTAAAAAATTCATTTTTCACAACACATTTTTTATACCAATTATATAAAACTAATATGAAAAATGTTTTTAACATAATTTATTTTATAATTGACCTTGAAAGTGAAAAAAAATATAATTTTCAACATCTATTATCAAATAATTCATGTTAAAATGTATCTTTTAATGCCACTTATCAGATAAATAAATTTAAAAAACCTATAATATGTTTTTAAAATGTCAGGATCCATAATTTTGGATTCATTCATTGACAAGTTAGACTTTTAGTTTTCCATCCCAGAGAAATCCAAACACTCATTCTTCTATATTGTGGCTATTTTCTAACCTCATTCACCAGAATCTACCATCATCCACCATCGGTCACTACTTTTAACTCCCATCATCACCCCTCTACCACCATTAGCCTCATATATTAGTCCTTTTTGGGATTTTTCTCACTGTTTTTTATCATCGTTATACTTCAATTGTATTTTTTCATGGATTAACTATTGGTGTTTTTATAAATGGTTACTAGTGGTACTCTAAGTGATTGAATTATTATTCAATGTCTTTATTTGTGATATTATTTCATAGTGGATTCTTATGAATTAATTATGATTCATCTTTAGTGGCCATAAATTTTTCCCTAGTCTAGGGAACTAAATTGTTGGAATATTGGACTAAGAAACAAATGCCCTATGAAAATAACTATCCTTTAAAAAAGTAAGTGTCAACTTCTCTTTTTTATGTTTTGAATAATTAAACGCATTAATTTTTTATTGATAGAATTGTTCGATATAATGATTATATGTGTCTGAATGGAGATTCAATGAGGTATCATAACCTTGAAACTTTTTTGATGGTTATTAATAAGTAAAGGGGCTAGATAGTAGGAATTTTGGTGTTTAAATTATAAATAAATAACAATAAGAGTTCATTTATGGTTTTTTTTTAATCTTGAATCACATTTTTTTGATAAATTTTTATTTTATCGGAAATAATTTGATTTAATAGTTATATGTCTGGTTTGAGGATTAGTTTATAAAAAAAATAATTAAATATTTGATTTAAGGGAAATATTTGTTTCAGTTCATATTATTTATTATTTTTGAAATAGTTTTATTCATGTAGTTGAAAATATAATATAATCACAATTTTATGAAACTTTTTATGTGTTTTTTGGTTGTTAAATATTTAGAAGGGGTTTGATAAGTTTATGTTTATGGTTATCATGACTACACCTAAATTAAGTAATTTTATAGTCTTTTAAATAGATAATATACTATAATTGGAATATTTAATAGATTCTAATGTTTATCATTCTTTTAATCATTTATATGTGATTTAATATGTGTGTGTTTATTGTTTCCACGTATATATAAAAAAAATATGTTCAAAATGTATCTTTTAATTATGAAAAATTATTTTTTAATTTATATTTTATTATTGTTCATTTTAAATTATCATTATTTTGTAATCATTTATTTATTTTAGATTGGGATTTTTTATTTAAATTTTATTTTTTAATAAAAAAATTTCTTTAGTTTTATTTCCTTACATAATTAACAAAAATGATAAAGGTAAAAAATTAAATTTTTATTTATATTATTATTTATAAGAGTAAATTTGGATATAAATTCAATAATACGGTAACTTATATTGAATACATAAAAAAATTTATAGGTGATAATGTATCAAAATTAGATTAATACATGTTGAAAAAGTGCTGAATATGGTGAAGGGGTAAAAGATTTTTTGTAATTTTTTGACATAAATGTTCCAAACAATAACCTTGTTTTTACCCATTCTTGAAATGTTTAAAAATGAGAAAGATAAAAATAAGTGATTTCAAGGATCATTTAATTCCTAATGGTTTTAAAATTTATTAAAGTCCTTGGATTTAGAATGTAAAAATAGGGTAGGATTTAGTATATAATGATGATAGTGAATCTCTAAATAAATTTTTTTATCAAATTCAAATAATGATTCATGATGTAGAAGTATAGAAAATTAAGAAAACATCATTGATTGAGAACTTATATGGTGATGTTGAAAACCCATTACGTCTAGATTCTATAAAATTCACAGTTTTATCAATGCTGTTATGGTTTCTAAACATAAAATCTAAAAATGAAGGGAGTGAGAAAAGATCTATACAATTGCTTCAAACATTGAAATATGTACTTCTTAAAGACAATGAACTTCCATGTTAAAATCATAATAAAACCATTCATATTATTCCTAATAGTATTTAGGTACAAAAATATACATTTCTCTCCTAATGATTGTGTGTTATATTAGAAGGAATATAAATGGATTTTAGAGTTTCCAAATTATGAGACATCAGGATTTATATAAAAAGAAAAATAATAACATGATTTATCTATTTTTTCAAGTAACAAATTACTTATGATAGAATTTTTTATCTTCCAATAACTGCCTATATAAAATATTTATATGAAAATTAAAATGATGTAAAAGGGTAACATGGCATGCATACGAAAGAATATCTAATGGAAATTTACATCATCCAGCTGATTTTCAAAAATTGATAAAAATCAAACTAAAATTTCCTAAATTTAGAAATAGAGTTATAAATATTATACATTTTAAGTGCATAGATGGAATGAATCAATACCATATTCTTAGTATAAAATATACTCCATGGATAGTTTTGTTGGAAATTTAAAAATTATCTCTAGAATTATGTGTGAAGTAGAAATATATCATGTTGAGTATAATGATTTATAGACCAAAATTACCTTAATATGATAATAATGTTTACATGCAACAATTAATTTATGATTTGAAACACTTATGAGAGGTAGGTACCAAGGATTTGGATTCTCTTAAAAAATCATAATTTCAACGGAATTCAATATTTATGGTTAATATACACATCTTCCTGGGATATGGAATTTTTTTGGATATAATGATAAGGTCCATAAAGATTATCCAATTTATGAAAAAGGTAATTTATTTTTTCAACTACAACAAGGGAGGAAAATAGTGTACATGTTTCATTGAAGGTTTTAAACTATTAATATCTCTTATTGATGATTAAAAATGGAATTAAAAAAATTACAATATTTTGATATCACTCCAAATAATCTATCAAATTATCAATTTTTTTGTAGAATGCGAAAAAAATTATGGTCACGTTACGATAGAAACAAAAAATGATACTTTAAAAAATGGTAGAAACAATATATACTTTTTCTGCTTCCATATTTGAGATCTTATAAGGTAAAACACAACATAGATGTAATTCATATAGATTAGAATATATGTGATAGTTTGATTAGAAGATTATTATATATTAATGGAAAGATGACATGTAGATTGAATAAAATATTGTATTTAATGTTAATGGGGTTACTTTTTCATTTTTCTCCCACTCCTAAAAGAAAAAAACATACTTGCCGCCCTCTTTTCATATATTATAAAAGAGTGATAATGTATGGGTTTTTTCCAAAACATCCATGGTTTCAAAGTTCCTCAGGTTCATTCTTAAAATGTAAACAAATTTATGTTAATGAAATACTTGAACATAACCTACATGAAATCGCATGTTTTTTATGTAATGATGAAATAGCTCTTACCATTTGTATTTCATGAAATACTACCCATGACTATCATGAAGGTGTGTTATTTTTTCGATTCAATATATGACAAAGTGATAAATCTAAATTCATTTAAGGTCGAATATTTTTTTATAGACTACTTTTCGGTGGTGGAGTACATTGATGTGGCTACCTCTCACCATAATGGAGTTAATTTTAGGGGAAAGGGGATTAATGGATTGAAAATTAAAATATTGAAAGCTGAAAAAATGTAGAAAACAAATTTGTAAATCATGAATAACATAGATGATGTTTAGGAATATATTAAATTTCATAAATAATTGTTAAGATAGTTTTTCCTAATAAGTAATGTATTTTTTCATTTAGTGGGAATAACAAAACACTTTTACCATGGTTTAAATAATTCTAATTGGTATATCGGAAGTGTTAGAAACATTTAAATGGTTAGATAATGGTCAAAATTTAAATTTTATAATATGTTAATGGTATGAAATTAATTTCAATACATTTTATCCTAGATATCAGCACAAAAAATGTCCATTTCAAAAGATAACTGTATTATTTTTCACAAAACAAAAAAAAAATTCAAGTGAAAGAGACAAAAACCAAATCTTTGCATTAAGTGCATATTATAGAGTTGTTGAAGAAATATGGAAGATTTATTAAATTAAATTTTTACTTCTTATGATAATCTTTAAATGGGTTATTTGTAACAATAGTTCTAAACACAATTAATTCAGTGTTATAAAAGAAAATCTAAAGAGGATGGATTATATAGATTAAACTTTTATAATTACAATACATGAGAAACAGAATTTCTAAGTTCCCAATCAATAAAATGTACAATCATTTGTTAATTTTCAAGGAAAAAAATAAACTTTTAGTGATGAAAAAATTGTTGGTGATGATGAATTATGTGAGATCCCTACTTCCATGGAATAATTATCAGAGGATATTGATGATGAGGGAAAATTTTTTTTTTTTCCTACATATAATGATTTTGAAGAAGGAATGTTGGAAAACAATCCTTGAGTAATCTCATTATGCTATTGGTAATATATATTTATATCGTATTTTACTTTTCAAATTTTATGAAATGTTAGATATACTTTTCTTACATTTTATTACCTAATTCACACTTCTTATATCATTTTTGTTGATCATTAATCAAAAATACAATACAAATTCATAAATATTATATTTTATCTAATGTATTTTTGAAACGTTATTATTATTTTATAAGTTTATAATAAGTTTAAAGGGATCAAAATTATTTATGTGTAAATTTTTTATTGAATAAAAAAGATAATTCATCTCTAATAGTTTTTGAAATTTTATAACAAACCCTTCATGATTCAAAATATCAAGATAAATATAATGATTAAATGATTAATTTTTCCAAATTAAAAATAATTTTTTATTTCATTTGTGACATTTTAAAACAAATAATACATGAATTTATTATTATATATTATCAAAATAAAGATAAAAAATAATTGATTATTAATGAAAACATTGAGATTAATGGAATTAAAATCAATGATTTATGAACAAATTATACAAAAATCACTTGGATATTTCTGCCAGTATTGATTATTGAGCTAACTAAATTATAAATTATTGGATCTTTTTAAAATTTATATTTGTATTAGAAACTGTTTCAAATACTTTCACTTTTATTTGATTTTTTTAATTATTATTTATTTTTATATGTAACTCTTGTAATCTTTTACTATTTGTGTGTTAATTTGATTTGTAGGATAATGTCAGATCATACCACTGATTCTCCTAAGTCTTCCACTGAGGACCCTACACATATAGAGGAAATTGATGACCTCTTCAATGCACCTGTAAAGGGATCAGCTCGCTACATTTTTCCCTCTATCCTCATCTTCCTATTCTCCTCCTCAGGTCATCGGCAACTCCTTTCTCAATGCTTAGGCTCGCCGCGCTCGCAGTGTGTCCGTCCACTTCTAGTTGCAGTGTCTCGGTTTCATGGGCCCAATTTTCATCTTTCTACCCATATTCATGCCATATCTGCCGAACTGGAAAGGGTTTCCTATGGTGGTTCGGTGAAGTTCTAGGGGTCAGGTACCAGCTACTATGGTCTGAGGGTCGAAGAATCATTTTCGCTTCAGTCGTGGGTGTGATTTCAAGGACTTCTATAGTCTCTAGGGCAGTTTTGAAGGCATCGATGGGAGTGGTTCTGGCTTGTGGCGGGAACATTCTTCCAGCGTGTGTACGTGTGTTTGACATTTAGGTGATGTTTTTTCATTCCTCGATTTTTGAATCATTTCTAGTTTGGTTTCAATCTGTTGTGTGATTTTTTTCTTTCCGTGAGGGATTTTCGATTTATAGTTTAGTGAAGGTTTAATTGCAGGAGCAAGTTCCACCAATGCGGTGATGGATTCTTGATCTGGGATTATTGCCTTTATTTTCTGAATTTGGATGTGTTCCTACTGATACTCATCTTATGGTCTTGGTCTACGTGGATTCTTCTATTTGTGATCTATTTAGGTTGACTTTTCTCTTGATATTGGGTGAATCTCCATTTTTTACTTTACTTTAAAATTTGTGATTTTTCAGTTTTGGTGTGTTGGATTTGGTGGAGGAGAAAATCAATTGTTGATATTGTGGAATTTTTTTCAGAATGGAAAATTTTGAGTGTTTTTTAGAAATAATTGCCTAATGAATTCTGCATAAGAAGTGTTCAGGGGTTTTGTATTCCATACATTCTCCAAGGAAATGCTTCAGAAGAGGATTTAGAGGAGGTAACTTTCACCATGTATGGCTGTTCAGATTTGGGAAGTCTGAGAGGGTATGTTATAGCCATTGGTACCACCATCGTGCATTGCTGCATGGGACAACTTGATGAGCAGTCATGAAATAGTGGAGGCTTTCCCTAATGATGTTGATGTTGGCGAGGTGTATTCCTTATTAGTCTTGTTTTGGGATGATTTCATCCCTTTTGACCATCGGGTCTTGTTATTGTATCTACGTCTTTCAAGTCATGTGAGATTTTCCTCCTTCATCCTTAAAAGGGGGTTTATCTAAAAATTAATAAAAATTTAGGCCTTCGGACCATTCATCCAGGACCTTACACATACCACTGATGGGGGGTCCTCATCTTACTGCATAAGTGGATTCTACTACCATATAGATAGAGAAAGAATTAAGATTTTGTAAATATCATAGCACACTTTTACCTAAATTGTCTATTTCTCATAGCTAGTAATATAAGATATTTGTTTGGTATTATGACAATGTTAATCCCACATGTCCAAATTCAACCTAATTTAGGTGTTTTGAGGCAATATAGGTTTGGGAAAAAAATCCACAATTGTATTTCTAATTGGATAAATTTTCCCAAGAGGACACTATTTTAGATATGTTTGACAATTTTAGTAAGGTCATTTATTATTATTTTACATAACATTTTATGTTTTTACTAATATGTGATTTTTTTTCTTTTTATCAAAATACATATGATATTGCTAACACAAAAGATGTCTGGAAAGTGATATTTATCTATTTACTCTAGGAGATTGAGGGATTATAAATCAACATAAACCAATGACATCATTTTTGGTGAAAGACCAAAATAAAATCATTATCATATATATAACACTTTAAATATGAAGATGCATGGAACAATTTTGTTGAAAGTTGAGTACATGATGAATTTTTTTTAAGTTCGATGAATTTTTTATAAATTTTTTTTTGTATCACTCTAATGATAATCATAATGATTTTTATATAATAAAAATCATTGAGAATACCTCATTAAGACATTAAAACAAAAAAAATTTAACCCTCATAAACTAACTCATATGGGGTATTCATTATTGGAACAAAAATGATAATTAAAAACAACAAAAATATTGAGTCAAGTATTTTGGCCCATCTAAGATTAACCCTCCTACCCCACCACCTAGACATGAAAAATGGAAGA
Organism: Viscum album; assembly: GCA_963277665.1. NCBI lineage: Eukaryota > Viridiplantae > Streptophyta > Magnoliopsida > Santalales > Viscaceae > Viscum > Viscum album. Next base: position 1,253,135,596 of record OY728121.1, read on the forward strand.
TTTCATGGATTTCTGCAAAGGGGGTATATCTTACTGAATAATAAAGGGTTGTATGTGAGATGACTGTAATGATTTATTTGAGTTATTATTGATATTAAATTTATTTTCACAAACTTTATACTTTTAAATTCACTAATATATTATTAAAATATTTTATAGATTAATACCTTGATAAGAAGACCACACCAGGGTCCTTCATAACTGAGGGTAGGAAGGGTATTTTAGTTACTATATTAGAAAAACACAAACACCCAGGTTTTGTATGAGGATGTGAGGAGGGTCTTTCAATTTAAAAAAATAGTCATTCTACATATCATTTTTAATGGATGTATATAAAGTAAAAAAATAAATGCTTTAGAATCAAAGGTTCATGAGATGTGTTAGATGATAGAGGTGGATCAGAGCTATGGTTGTGGTGAGGATTAGTGATTTAGTGAAATCAATGTTTTCTGACATGAATAGATAGTTAATGCCCACATATCCCACTCCTATACCACCAAATATAAATATCACTCCTCCATTTCTAGCTACATATCCTACTCCTCTTCCCCCACCTACATATCTCACTCCTAAGCCTACAGCTCCCACTTTTAAATCTCATACCCATCATCCCATCTATTATCAGATATATGATGAGGATCCCCAATATCATATTTTAGCATATGGTATAATATATAATATTTTGGGTATTCTTATGAGTTTCCAATGGATGATGAAATTCTTAGAAAAATTATTATGATTTTTAGTAGATATGTCATTGATATTGTTACTTCATATAGTTTGGGGCACATAGTTCTATAAATATTTTTTAGGAAAGTAGATTATAATATTTCTTATAGTTATTTTGGTTTTCTTTATCTAACATAATACTTGTTTTTTATTTTTTAACTTTATAAAAATTGTGTCAAAAATGATACAGAATAAATTTATGGTTTCTATGACACCAAATTTATTACTCTATAGGATAGTATCGTGAATAATGATGAAATAAACACATATAATTTTGAATGATTAAAGAATTATGAAATTCAGTATTGTATGTTTACTTATATTGATATCCATGAAACATATATTTAGTTCTATTTCACTTAATTTAACATTCACTAACATTATTTTTTTATATTAATGAACATTAGATGATGGATATTTTTTTCAAAATAGAAGACACTTTATTGGATTTTTCCTTACATGGTAATGTGTGAGAAAACATGAAACAAATGGAGAGGTAAGTTTTATTATATGAGTAATTATTTATACAATGAAACACACCTTTATTTCATACAAATAATTTTCAAAAAAGGAATGGGATAACTATAGAATATCAATAGTAAATAAGAAAATAAAATATAGTTCTTTACTGAAAAACGTAAATTCATTTATAATTACTATAATTTTAAAAATACATCAATTAATTTCAATTGAAAACTAATTTTCAAATCAAATTTTCATCATTAAGAAGTAGAAGTAGAATATGGGTATTATGTTATGTGATATATATTTGAAACAATTTCAACTAACAAAGTTACATAATTCAAGAAGTTTCGGCTTTAAGGTACCCTTTTTTATTTATCTAATCATTATATTACAAATATGTGTTAAATATACATTCATTTATATTTGTATATTTTGATGAACCATTTTTGCAGTTAAAAAGATTATAACCATGTTCAAGAAATATGAGAATAATATTTTATAGTTTTGATTAAATTTTAGTTTGTATTGTAGATTTTGAAGTTCAATTTCAAAGTATAAACATTTTGTAATTTGATGAAAGTTTTGAAGTAAAAACATTGTATCAGTCTTACTATTGATATACTATTGTTGTTTTTTATTCAGATGTTTATGTATATATGTTACTTGTTTCATGTAAATTTAAAAAAAAAATAGATTTAATGTATGTTATATAATAACTGACATTAAATATTATTTTAAACATTAGTTATTATATTGAAATTTAAAATCCATCATCCATTCATAGTATTATAGGGTTTTTAATATCAATATGTAAATCTTATAATGTTAAAAACCACATTAAATAGAATTTGAAATATTTTTTGTCAAAAAAGAATTTATAACGTCACTTTTTAAGAAGTTTCTTTTTAACCAATGCTAAAAAATAGAAAAAAGATTTCAAAACCCATTCTAGTATTGGTGATATGTGGTCAAATCATATTAATATTTGGATTTCAATTCTTTTCTAGAATATTTTAAAGAGTTTTAAGGTTAGTTATTTATAGAATTATTTAAGTCTAATATTGGGTTTATTTTAACGTCTTTATTAATAAATGTAGTATTTCTTCATAAGAAAATTCATTCATGTTGGATATTATCTTACCTTGTTCTACCCAATTTTTTATTATGCTTAATAAATAGAAGCACATGAAATCAAATTTCATCCATTTTAAGATTATGTGATATGTTAGAAGATTATTTTAGTGCTTCAGGAATGAAAAAATCATCTTGAATATTCATTTATTATAGTAAAAGAAGATATAGAAGTTTAAAAACATCTCGAAACCAAACAAAGGATGAAATGTTGTTTAGGGAATGGAAATAAATAATGTAAGTATATTTTCTAATGTTCTCTTTCATGATGGTAAATGAATCACTAAAGTCTTAAAAAGAATATTGAAAATGAAAACTTTATCCTTTTATTATCATTTCTAATGAATTGATGGCCTCTTCACACTCATAAAATTATAATGGTGTCTCTTAAATTAATGTACTTTTCATGTTCATATTTTCACTTCCCACCAATGTTCAAATTATTTTGAAACCCAATTATATTACATGTGACCTTAAAATTTACATTTTACTCATTTTAAATGATTCTTTATTATTTATTTTGATGATGTGTTCTTTTAAAAAATGTATTTTTGAATCTGTATATTTTTCCATGATATTGTGTTATATATTCCACTCCGTGTAATAATTTTTTTTAAGGTTTTAATCCATTTTTATCTGAAACAAGATAGAATTGCGAGGACATAATTTATCTAATAGGGTAAAATGTAACACCCCATGTTTTCAGAATTTATTTTCATAAAAAAAATTTGTATAGAGTGTGGTAAATAAAGCACCGAGCATAAATGAACTATGATATATTATTATTCAAATATGAAAATTATGAACTAGTTATTTGTTTAGCTGGCATTAATAGGTATAATCTTATTATGAAATATATGTATAAATTATTTCAATAATAAAATGAAAACATACATTGATTATCAACTATTTCAAAATGAAAATAATATCTCTTGAAGGTAAAATATATATTTTTCAAAAAAGTATTTTTATTTGCGTGATGTAGTTCATGTTTAGTAATTATAATTAATTTCTGTCACTTTTAGAAATTTTAATCAAAAAAATTAAATTATTTTTTAAAATAATAACATCATAATACTATTATAATGATTTTTTTGGATTAGTATTTGCATCACAGAGCATACAATTTGAAAAGTTTAATAACACACTAGTTATTGTAAAAGTTGTGGGAAAGGTTAAGCTACAGAGATCATGGGGTCTAGTTAACTAAAATTATTTATTATGATGGTTTCTAGGAGAAAAATAAAATTAGGTAATACCTATAATTTTTTAAAATAATCATTTTAAATCAAAATATTTTAGAATTCTAAAAAGAAAAACAGAAGAAATTTTCACTTAAACAAGGATGAATAAATTTTATCAGCAAAATATCTCAGGGGTGATGAGGTCATAATCCTACACATCCATTAAAGATTATTTTATTTGGTAATCAAATATTTATCCAACCCAATTATTTATGGTTCTAAAATATATAAATTTTTTTAGGCTTACCTTTTTATCACCAAATTTATATAAGGTCTTATTTTTTAGTGTCATAAATAAATTAGGTGATGGGTTGAGTACCGAACCAACCAGTGAAATGACACAACCTATTTCTCATAATGTTGTGCATATTATTTTAAATATAATAAATCAAAACAATTAATATTATTAGTATCACTAAATCAACTAATAATTAAAATGGATATCTTTAATTTCTAAAATTATTTCAAAGAAGATATAATTTATGTAAAAAAAATATCCACTTAAAAATAAATTCCACAACCAATTAATCAAAAAATAAAATATCAACATGTAATTCACAAAAAATTAAATTATTTATTCAAAATACCAACATAATATATTTATCCTAACATCATGACCAAAAAAAGATTTCTTAATAAAATGATAACGTATGAAAATCTTAACTGCATTACATAAAAAATGATCGGATCCGTTTGAAAACGCACCACATGAAAAAATGTGACACTTTCCAATCTCCAAATGAAATAATAATCCTTCACATGCACTGATGTCTCACCCAAACTATCATTTCACAATAATAATGGATAATTTGTGGTCATCGACTACTTTTTTCGAGAAGGAGAGGGTGATTGTTGTTGTTCGGTCCAGCTGTTTATGAGGGTTCTAAGGAGAAGCAAGAGTGATTTCATTGGCTGCCTAGTGATTCTATATAAATGATGGTGGTGTTTGTTTCTATTAAATCCAATCGGATGATATGTGGTCACCTATTTTACATCAGGGGTAAAGGAGCAAGGGGGTTTAGGGTTTTTGGATGATGAGGCGGGAGGTAACCAGAATGTGGGTTATTGTAGAAGAATGAGTTTAAAAGAATTGTGTAACATGGTGGAGGAGGTGTGTGTACTAGTTGTAGTGGAGATGAGGAGATTTAGTGCAGTACAGAGGGTCACGAGTGACAGAGGGAGAGAGAGCAGGGGTGGTGAACTATTGGGTTGCTGCACTTGGAGGAGGATGTGGCTAGGGTTTGTGGAGGCATGGAGGGCTAGTGCACTCAGGTGTATTGTGAAGAAGGAGGTTGGCACTCATGGTGGGTGCTAAAAGAGAGGTTTTTCAATAGAGATGATTCAGAAGGCCTGAATCTCTATTATTCAGATAGGAAATTAATTAAAATAAATAAAAAACCAATTAATAAGAGATAAAGATGTTATAATATTAATAAATTTTTAATTAAAACAATATTAAAAGTAATAGTAAAATATAGTCATGTAAATAAGTACTGAGCTAAAATAAATTTGACTAGAGAAAAATATATAGGTACATAAATATTGATATAATATTAAATAAAATACAGTTAGTAGTTAGATGAAATATTAGTCAATATGTATAATAATAATACTACTATTAAAAACTAATCTAATTTAATAAAAATAATGAACTAATAAAATTAATACTAATTATATTAATACTAAAAATATTTAAAAATGAAATCAAAAAATATATAATAATAATAATATAAAAAATATATATAAATAGAAACAAATTAAAATAAACTTATAATAAAACTAATATTTATTAAAATACTGAAAATAAAAAGTGCTAGACCTTAATTTTTAGTAATGTAAAAAATAATTATAAACTAATAATAATAATAATAAACAAATATAATTAAAGATATATAATTACATATATATATATATATACTAGGGTTACATGAAAAATTAATTTTATAATTATATGCATCAAATCCCCCACACATAAAATTTTTCACTCCTAGAAAAAATTATCAGAAATAATACACAACTAGACCCATACACAAAAGAAAACATCAAAATTGAAAATTAAAAATTTTGTAACCCCATAAAATATAAGGATTAGTTTAAAATTAAAATATTCAAAATAGTTCCCCTTCCACTCATACTCCTTCCAAAACAAAAACTACACTCATAAATTAATGTGACCTACCTCTCCATCACTCTCATTGCTATAAAAATCATTGAAAAAGATATGATTAATTATAGTACACATGAATGTTTACAATAGGATTTTCATGAGATTAACATCTCCACTAGTGAAATAATAATAATTCACCAATCTCAAGGACTTTACATTAGTAAAAATGTCTCTACAGTTTCACGATGATTGGTCATGAATTTTTTTCCAATTATTGAAACATGAGGGTTGAATATTGAAATAAATAAATGATAAGTGTCAATACAAATGCATCGCTAAAATTTAACTCCCCCATACTTAAAACATTTCTTGTACTCAAGAATCTGATAATATAATTCTTCTATAAAATATTTTATTTTTTTATCTCTCTCTATTTTTGGGACAAAAATCACTGAAACATAATGTATATGAAAAAAGGTGGGAAACATATCCAAAAATTCATGAAATATATATAAGATAATATCCCAAGAAAATTTACACAAGTAGATCAAAATCTATAGAATATTAGTGAATATATGCCTAGAAAAACTATCTAACTCCTGGAGTAATGAGTCACATCCAAGACTTTGTTTTGAGGTATTACTTTTTTTGAACTCTAACCCTTGGTTAATTCTCAGTTTCCCAAAGATTTTAAATGAAAAATGGAAAATTTTGGCTTGGAAGTAGATGGCACATATTTAGGGGAAACCTTGAACCATCCCTAGAAAACCATACGACTAAGTATCATTTTTAGACAGTGGTAAATTACATGGTTGGCACATAGTTTTTAAACCATGTCGGATAATAATGATACATATTCTTCCTACACATTAAGGGTGTATAGTTAACACATGGTTTGGAAAACTGTGTGGGAAAACTATGTGAATTGTCTTGGTCTTTAAATTTGTTAAAAATTACCATCGTTTCCTCTCCAGATTTAGCCACAAATCCTCCCTTACGTTCCCCATTTGAGCACTCCAACCCAAGATACCCCCTCCCCTTCTCCCTCTTAGATCCCTTGGGATACCTTCCTTTTGTGTTTTTCGTGTGGATTATTCAAGGAGTCATCAAGTGTCTTATCCATTGGTTTCTCCCCCTTTCTACAATTTCTCTTCCACCTTCATTGGGGTTTTCTTTCTCCAGGGGGTTGGGTGACTAATTTTGGGAGGAATCATGTTACTTTGGGTGTTTTCTTGATGTTTTACATTCAATATTTTCTTTATATGGTCTTTTGGAGGGGTGGTTGTGGTTTTTGTGCCAATTTCTGGAACTTTCTATACTTGAGGTAGGTGGTTCCATGCTCCAACATTTTTAGATTATTTGATATACTTTATTGGTTAATTATATGTTCCATATGCCTTATTTGTGTGGTGAGAAATGTTTTTTGGAATGTTTTGACATGCTTATATTATGGAAATGAATTTTATAAATTAAAATGGTTATGTTTTGAGTGTTCCTTATTTTGGTTCTTCATGGAAGTGTTTCATGGTTTGTTTAAATGGTGTGACATGTTTATTCTAAGAAATATTAGGTGTGAATGTAATTGAAAGTGATTTTCTAAAAGGAAATGGATTTTTATGGCATGTTAGCTTCTTTTTTATCCACTTTTAATTTGAAATATGAATTACATAAATGATAAAACTATTTTTTGAAGTGAATTGGGTTTATGTGTGGATTCTAAAGGGGCTTGGCCCATGGGAATGATTTGATGGATTTTTTTTTTCTTATAATGTTGTCAAATGGGATTCAAGAAATGTCTAAGGGTTAAGGAAACTTATTTTCATATAGTTTTGGATTGTGTAAAATAGAAAGTGGATTCTTTAGGTAAAATGGTGGTTTCTAGGTGATGGTTTGTGAAAGAGGTGATTTCAAGGTGTGTTTATAATTATTGGAATGTGTATGTGAATTTGATGAATTTTTTGACAGGTGAAATCTGAAATTGAGCACAAAGGGAATTTTGGGTTCCTAAGTGGGAAAACTAGAAAAGGTAAACTAGTGATTCGAAAGTGGCAAGCTCGGATTATTATGGTGAATTGATGCTAGTTGACACAGAAGTGGAAAGTCTTGGATTAACTTATTAGGATTGATGATTACAACACTAACTAAACATGTGATATGGTTGAATACTACTAAACCCTTGGTAGGATCCCCCCTAGTGGATCGTGCATAAGAATGTTGTGGGTTGTGGTTTATGTACCATGTTTCATTGAGGTATGAGGTTCCTAGAGTTCCACTTCTTCTAGTTACCCTTAGGGATTTACCCATGGTGATCTCAATTGTGACATGATGATTATGTGATGTGGTTTTATATAGTGGTATATGCCGATATTTGTGTATATTTCATTTTGAAGTAAGTTTATTGAGAAATGGTTTTCCCTAAAATTATTTATTTGAGAATGTTTTTTCTTAAAATGATTTTTAATAATGTTTCAAAGGATATTGCATAAATGTGTATGTTAATTTATATTTGAATGTTGTAACGTGGAATATTTTCTTTTGAGTGGTATCCTATTGGGTTTTGGATCACACCATGTATACACCTCTGGGTGTATCTAGAATTTTTTATGTATGATGTAGGAAAAGGTTAGATGTGTTATGGTGATGATGGTGGACCTGGTTGCTAGTGTTCCACTTATTGAAGGTGTTGGTAGTGGTTGATTGAGGTTGATGCTCCTCATGATGCATGGGGGATTTCGGGATGTTTTTTTCCATTCATTGTAGTACTTTTTAGTTTCATAAATAAAATTAAATCTTGACTCTAGAAATCATTGTACCGCATTTGGTTATGGTTATCCAGTTATGTTTTGTTTTTTATTTTTGGTTTTTTATGAAAATATAAATAGGCTAAATCATTACCAAGGTATATTATTGATACCCAGGCACTAGTTTCCATCATGTGGGGATTGGTAACTCCCTTCATTTCATGCCACAAACCATGTTGGGTGTTAGGTTGGATGGAACTCTGGCTTGGTTTGTGACAAAATGGTATTAGAGTAGGTCAGTCTCTTTTGATGGCATTTCCTTCATAGTGCCCAATGTTATTTGGAATGCCAAGGTATATGGAGTAGGATTGTCGGAGCTTGGGATGTAGTTCAGGGTTCGTGTCTAGCCAACACTTTCATGACCGAACCTTGAGTTTCCATGGAAATTCAGTTTTCTTTTGGTTTCTTTGGTTATTGTGGGTTGTTTTGTGTTTGGAAAATGAATCAATAGTTGGGTCAGTGGTCTTGGTGACATCATAGGGCCTAGAAATCCATCTAGAGCTTGGGAAGTGGTCCTAGAATACTCTCCATGATGGTGGTGTAATTGGTGTATGGATTCTAACCATATGGTCAATTCACCCATCAACACTAGTTTCACCTTTTAAATTATTTCATGTCTTCTTGGGATATGAAGATTATTTTGAAAACCCTTGTTTTTGAATTGTAAAAACTGGATATTTAAATTGGTACTGGCTTGGTTTGGGGAAGGTGGGAAATATATTTTCAAAATATTTTTGAAGAAATCCTTAAAAATTGGATTTTTATAAAATTATTTTTGAATAAATGGGGATGAGATTATTGTGATTGGATTTTTATAATAAAAATTTGATGTTTATCAAAATTGTTTTTTTGGAAAAAAAATTGTTTTAAATACGGTTTTGGATGTATTTTTTAATTGATAATAAAATATTTTAATCAAATGATTTTGGTTGAATGAGATTTTTTGAGCTGCTGAAAAGTGTTTTGAATGATATTTGTTTTGAATGGAATCTGTAGGATTTTATTTTAAAAATTATCAAACAGATTAATGTGTGGATTTCTAATATGGTTTTTGATTTTTTGGTTAGTGAACTCTTGAAAAAATTTATGAATTTTTTAAATTTGAATAAAATTGATAAGTTTAAAGTGTGGGTTGGATATTTTGTCTTGGAAAGTGGAAAAGTTTTTTTTTGACCATTGGTATTTCAATGAGTGACCACATGCATGGATATGTGTGGAAATGTGGATTCCTGATGACGTGAGGTGATGGGTTCCCATTTTGAATTGAGAATATGCATGTTTGAGGATCCCTAAGATACCATTGGTGATTATACAACCCACCAATATTTTTTACTATTCAAAATAGATTTTAAGAGAAGATTTGATTTTTTGATAACTAGTAGTTATGTGGTGTGTCTCCCTATGATTTTTTAATTTTATTTGGGAGGTGTTTTGAGTTTTATAACTCTTATTGTTTGAATTATGTTTCAATTTTGAGTTCTTGTCGATGAATTGGTTTTGAGATAATAGTTAGTTGGTTATTTTTTTAAAAAAATTAGGAAGCCTTTTAGTTGGTTCCCTTTGTGTGCTCAGAGTTTTTTTGTGGAATGTTTGGAATGATGGATTAGTTTTATTGGGTTCTTGGTTTTCTTATCGTCTATTGTGTAACCCATAATATTGGATGGATATTTGAAGTGCGTCCATAGATGGTTGACTGTCAACAGACCCTCCAGTTGATCAATATAAGGAATTTCTTCTGGATTTTTAGAAGTTGATTCCTCCTCTCTTTTATAGTTAAGAAGATCATCTTGAATTAGAAGAGTGTATGTATAAAATTCAATAAAACTTTAGTTTCCTTAAGTTTCCTAAGTCATTAAAGGAGTATTTTTTCACCATTATGCTTGAAGGTCCGTCCTGGAAGTGGTTAAGGTAATTCCAGTAATGGAAAGTATCCTAAAGCTATTAGTGTTAGTTGTGTGATTAAAATTTATTGGATATTTAATCAAACTATTTTTGGAATATGATCTTATTGTTCTATTAGTGTGGAATTTTTATTCAAAATAATATATCATGTCTGAAATCTCTAAAGTCCTATCATTCATATGGATTCCTAGGTCACTTTCAAGGGTTCTATCGAGGTTTTTCCAGGAATCGATGTGGAGCCATTTCGTAAGAGTAGGGTATTATTTGGGCTCAGTTTGAAGTCCCTGATTATGTGTGATTATTTTGTTGACATGGTTGTGTATGGTGGTGTTTTTTTGAGTTTCATTTTTTGCTTTGAATGAAAAGGTTGAATTGTTAATCTTTCTAGAACTTTTGTTTTGATGGGTTTGTATTTTTATTTCATAAATTACAAATATTTCTATTTTAAATGAAGATGAGTTCTATGGTAATATTATTCTTTTATTTCTTTTTTGAGGTGAAAGGGGATGTGTGTGTGCACTTCTAAGTCCTTGTCATGGTAAAAGTCCCATGTTGGAGCAATGTGAGTCTCTTGGGGTGTTGTTTTCTTTTGGTTCTGCCTATAGTTCGATGTGGTCACTCATGAAACCAAAAAAGGACATGCAATCAGAGATTGTATGCTCATGACTTCATGGAAAAAAATTCTTCATGAAATTAGTACTCCATCCATTGGTCCCATAATGAGTATTTTTATACAATAAGGAAACCACCGTGGGTGTGGAGAAACTTGATGTAACTCCGGTATCTATTATTTGTGTGTGGGAATTTTAAGGGTTCTTTCTATGTTTTTCCTTGTGGTTGTAAGTTCCTCCTGGATGTAGAAAAGTTGGGTAGTTTTATCATGAAGTTATTTGTGAATTTTGGATGTGAATCTTTGTTTGGGTGTCCTTGTGTGGTCATCCTTGTGAATCAGTTCAAGTTTTGGTTTGTGCCCAACTAGGGATGGTTGTTACCCATGGGGATGGTAAATTTTGAAGTACTTTCCACTTGGTTTAAAGTTTCTTTTTTTGGGCCCCTTATAGTGGGATTTTTCCTATTCTATGATTCCTCGGTCTGGTTCATGGAATTTGGCCTGAGATGGTTGATATTATAAATGTTGGGAAGACCCATCCTAGATCTTGTTGTGGTTTCTTCTTATGTTGGAGGATGTTAGTTTTTTTCATGATGGGTAGTCCATTTAGGCATGTCATTTGATTGTCATTTTTAGTCTTTGATGTATCTGGGAATTCAGAAGTTTCATTTAGAGACGTTGGCTCTAATTTTCCCTTCTAATTAAATGTGTGTATTTTAAAGTGCGCCCAATGGTATTGTTTGAATCAAGAATTGAAAAAGTTGTGTTTTAAGTTTTCCAATTCTCTTCAAGAAGTGGTTTGGGTTTTTTTGTTCGTTTCAGGTAAGAGGTAGTATTTTCATTTGGTGATGTATGTGGTTTTTTGTCTTGATTGGATTGATTATGCAGTTTTAAGGAATCATTTTCTTTTGATCGATCAACTAGAGGTGTTGTGGCATTTTGGGGGAAGAAGGTGTTTGGGTAGGAGTCCATTCTAGACTACCTATTTAAATCTTTTAATCTAAGTTTCCATATTTTGTGTTCTTTCTTTCCCATCATTTAAATTTTTATTAGGAATTCCATTGAGTTATAAAGAAGTATCAGTTTTTTTATAAATCCTTAGAATTATTTTCAGAGGGCAGAAAATTTTAATGGTGGGGAGAATTGTCACATTTGTGAATTTGTTTTTTGGTATTCCTTTGTTTAAACTCTGACCCTTGGTAACTCTTAGTTTCCCAATGTGTTTTTGAAAAAAAAATGGAAAAAAATATTAGAAGCAGGTAGTGCACAGTTTTTTCATGGTTAGGGGAAACTTTGCACCTTGCCCAGGAATTGGTGCAGCTAAATGTCTTTTTTATAGTGGGAAACTGCACGATTGGCGCACAGTTTGTAAACCATATGGGATAATTGTGTAGAATATTCCTCTTGTATAGTAAGGGGCGAACATTTTCCACATGGTTTGGAAAAATTTGCTGTAAAATCATGTGACTTGTTCGGGTCATTAACAATTGGAAAATTACCCTTGTTTCCACTCAGGATTTAACCCCAAATTCTCCCTTACTCACCCCATTTGAGCTCTATAGCCCTAGGATCCTCCTTATATTCCTTTTGTCTCCCAATTTATCCCTTCCATTGGTGTTTTTAGTGTGTATTCATCAAGTATTCACCAAGTAAGTATCATCTCCCTTGGTTTCTCCTCTTTCTAGTGTTTATCTTCCACCTTATTTGGGGTTTTATTCATCCATAATGTTGGGTAACTTATTTAAAGTTTAATCATGTTTATTTGGGTGATTTATTGATGTTTTATGTTCAATATTTCCTTTATAGGGTCTTTTGGAGGTGTGATTGTGGTTTTTTCACTAATTTACTGAAGTTTCTACACTTGAGGTAGGTGGTTCCATGATATAACTATTTCAAGAGATTTGATATTATTTCTTAGTTAATTATATGTGTTATAGGAATTATTTTGGGGTGATAAATTTTTATTAGAATGTTATAACCTGATTATGTTATGGAAATGAATTTTATAATGGAAAATGGTTATATTTTGAGTATTCCTTATTGTGGTGCTTTATGGAAGTGTTTCAGGGTTTGTTTGAAATGTGAAAAATGTTTTTTCCAAGGAATTTGATGTGAGAATGTATTTAAAAGTGGTATTTTAAAAGGGAATGGATTTTATGGCATGTTGGATTCTTTTTTGTGCACTTTTAATATGAGATATTAATTTCATAAATGAGATAAGAAAGTTTTAAAGTGAATGGGTTTCTATGTGGATTTGAAAGGGGATTGACACATGGAAATTATTGAATGGGTTATTTTTTCTTGTAATATTGTCAAATGGTTTTCATGAAATTTTTAAGTTGTGTTTAAACATATTTTCAAATAGTTTTGGTGTGTGTAAAATGGAAACTGGTTTGTTTATAGAAAATGGTGTTTTCCATGTGATGGTTTGTGAAAGCAGTGATTTCGTAATGTTTTTACAATGCTTGGAATGTGTATGTGAAAGTGATGAATTGTGTGATATGTGAAATGATAAATTGATCACAAAGGGAATATGGGGTAACTATGTGGGAAATATATGACCAATACTTTAGTGATTTGGAAGTGGAAAGCCTGAATTATTCTAGTTAATTAACGCTAGTTGAATCAGAAGTGCCAAGGCCTGAATTCACTTAATAGGATTGATTCTTGAAACACTAACTAAACATGTTTTATTGTTGGAGACCACTAGGACCTTGTGATGAACCCTCCAAGTAGAACATGCATGAGAACTTTGTTGTTTGTGGTTGATATACCATGTTTCATCGTGTATGAGGTTTCTAGAGTTCCACTTGTGCTAGTTACCCTTAGGGATTTATCCATGGTTCTTTCTGTTGTGACATGATTATTATGTGATGTGGTTCCATATATTTGTATACATTGGAGCTTTTTTCTATTTTATTTTGAATCAAGTTTTTTGAGAAAAGGTTTTCCTTGAAATTATTTCTTTGACAATGGTTTTTCTTAAACAAATCTTAATAATTTTTCTAATCCTTTTACCTAAATGTGAACCTAAATTTTTCTTATAAGTTTTTAGCATGGAATATTTTATTTTGGGAGGTATCCTACAAGGATTCGTCTCATAACCAACATACACATTTGGGTGTATGTAAACTTTATTATGTATGATCTAGTTAAAGGAAAGATGTTTTCTGTTGATGATAGTGGACCCAGTTTCTAGTGTTCCAATTGTATCTGGTTTTAGTGGTGGTGGATTGAGGGTGATTCCCCTCATGTCACATAGAGGTTTTTGGGACATTTTTTGGTTTCCCTTTCATTTTAGTACTTTTGAGTTTTTTTTAGAGTTGTAAATCTAGAATTGTGGAATTATTGTATGATGTCTAGTTATGGTTATTCATTTACATTTTTTTAGTATTGTGGGTTGTTTATGAAAATATAAATGGTTGAAATTTTTTCCAAGGTATATTACTGATACCAATGAAGTATTTTCTAGCCCTTGGGAATTAGAAATGCCCTATGGGCCATGAAACAGACCGAGTCGGGTGTCGGGTTGGATGGAATTCTAGTGTGGTTCATGAAATAATGATTTTTCACTTTTATAAGTATCCCATCTTCTAGGGCAGACCCAAAGCTTGGTACTTCTCAAACATTTTTGATCAAATTCTTAATCATCTTTCCACTTGGAAGGGAAAATATCTATCCATGTCCAGGAGAGTCTATCTTTTCAAGTCTATCATTTTCACCAAATTGGTCTATTCAATGGTGGTCTATAATTGGCTGGATGGTCTCATTAAAAAATGAATGTTCACATAAAAAAATTTGTTTGGACAGACAGTACCTTGGATAGGAAACTTTGACTATTCCTTGGGATAAATGTTGTAAAACATTAGACAAGGGTGGTCTTGGTATTAAAAACATTAAACTCTATAATGAGGCCCTTCAAGCCAGATTAACTTGGATCCGGATTCACAATGATTCCTCTTTGAATTCTTTCATCAAAAATAGGTTCCTTCATAGATTGAAAAGAGGAAACAATAATTTTATAACTTCTTCCATTTTGACCTCTGTTAGAAACATGTATCACAATATTATGTCCAACTCTAGATGTATAGTCTCTAGAAACTCTTCCATGAGATTCTGGTTGGACAACTGGATAAGCGTTCCTCTTATATCTTTGACTACCTTGACTATGTCCTTGATAATATCAACTCCACTATTAGTAATGTTCTCAATTATCATACTGATACCCTTCCAGACAATGTCATAAAAATTATTGATACTTACCCCTTTTCTACCTCAGATTATCTTTTGATAAGGGAACTATCTCATAATGGGATGCTAAATTCAAAATAATTCTATAAAAACTCCTTACATAACTCTGAAAATGACTTTAAATGGATTAAATATTTTTACAAGACCTAGATTAAACCCTCAATACTAACTCTTATTTGGCATATTTCCTACAATTGGGTTCCCGCTAATTCTTGTCTGCAAATTTTTTAAATCCATATTTTCTCAAAATGTTTTCTTTGAAATCAACATAGAGAGGATACTAATCACTTATTTATATCTTTTGATACTACCAATACCCTTTGGAACTATATTTTTGACATTTTTTATTACAGATGGATGATTCTTAACTCTATAAACGCTCATCTAAATCATTGTGTTGTTATGGATAACTCCCAAAAAATCAAAAACTTGTTCCTTGTAGGGGTTTTGTAGCTTCTGCATGTGATTTGGTATGATAAAAATACAATTATTTATAATAATTTATCACACAACATTAATTAAGGTAGAATAAGAATTCGCATTGCTATTCGAGAAGTTGTGTTAATTCAGAAAGGGAGTTGCAACAACTCTGTGGAAGATTTTATAATCTTGAGATATCTTTGGGTTTATTCCATTTTGACAAAGCCGAAACGCACTTTTGAGGTTTTCTAAAGACCACAACTACCATGATGGATTAAAATCAATATGTATGGATCCTCTAAAGGAAATCTAGGACTTGTAGGGTGTGGTGTTGTCTTCAGAAATAATCTTGGTCACGTCATTGAGTGATTTTTTGGAGGTTGTGGTACTGAAACCTCTCTAGAAGTAGAAATGTTGAGTGTGATTCATGCCATATCTTTTTTCCTTTCACCAATGTTAGAACAACTTGTGGATTGAGAGTGATTATACTACTATAGTTCAAGACACTTGGAAGGGAGTGATTCATCTTGCTTAGCCGCTTACTACACGCTAGGTGAATTGCCTTCACTCTCTCCACGACATCAACTACATTGCAACTCATACATACCAATAAGAGAATATGGTTATAGATAGTCTTTCCAATAAAGTATTTTCTCAGGACAAAACCTAGCTAGAGGAGCTCCCAGAAAACTTCCTTCCTTTTCATGTAAAATATTGTAATATGATTCCATCTTTTAGACTCATGTAATCTCTTTGTTTTCAAATAAAATTTTATTTTTTATTTTGACCAAATCATAGAATATCATAAAAAAATGTGGAGACTATGAAATATAACACATATGATAATGATGAGACAATTTCAAACCACGGGTATTGAATGCCTCATTTTCTCTCAAACAACCCTCTTCATGAATAAATATATCCCCCTCACTTATTTTTAATATTATCATGTAAATGGATAAGAAATGGGTAGGGAAGGTTATCAAATATGGGATCATCAAACAATATTATTCTTCATGGATTATAAGGGATACATGTTGGAGAAAATACAAGGGAATACTAGTGGGTGAAAGGGGATAAATATATTAAATAAATGCCTTAGTCATTTTAGTGAAACTTCCAAAATTATGATTGCTTTAACTGAAAAACAAGGGATGTTCTATAAAACATAACATATATAAGATTACATCAAGAGAAATATAAATATGAGATGATGAAAAAAATGGTTATAATCCTCATGAATATATAAATATATTGTGGGATAGAAAAAATGATCATGAGTGCAGATAGGTGTCTCAATAATAAATGAGTTATAGTAAAATATTTTTAAAGAATAGACTAATATTAAATATCATTTAAATCAGGGTATAAATAATCAAAACATGTAAATTATGAATTATGTGCTCGAACTACCTAGGGAGACAGGCGGTATTCCTGTAACTGTGTTATAAAAAAATATAACATATTTCATGTGGCCCAAGAAATGATAGGAATGTTAGTTTTTTTTATTTTCCAATTTTATTATTATTATTTTAGTTAGTTTTTTACATCGTGTTTTTGGAAGCATAAAATATGAATGATAATAAAACACTTACTTGAGTAAGTACAAATTTATGTAGAAAGACTACCTATATCCAATAAAGCTCTAGAAATGATGTACTTGTAAAATCAACACATTGACAGAACATCCTTCATCGTATCATAAAGATCACACCAAATATCATATAGATAAAATCATATACATGGGAGAATAAAAAGTGAAAAAAAATTGGGAGTGCCAGAAAATGTTCCACACATTCCAATCTTATTTCCTAAAAAATATAACTAATAATTGAAAATAAAGGAAAATGGAAAACATGGTTTTCCTCCTAGGAAGTGATATGTTTTATGGATTCATCCATATGGACAGACAATGGTAAAAAAAACTTGGTCCACCATCTCATAATTCCTTGGCCTCTTCTATGTGCTAGATGAAGGATCTCCCAAATCTAGAGATATTTTCTTTAGAATAAAATTCTCTATATTTATAGTATGGAATCATTCATAGGGTAGTTTGATTATCCTCTCATATTTTTCAGTTCTTGGGAACATCTCATGTTGTATAATTCCTCAAGATTCCTCCATTAGGTACATATCCAAGTTATTCAAGAATGTAATTTCATTACAGGAGTCCACTATCATGTTGTATTCACTAGATTAATCCATTTTTTTCATTCAAAAACACTAAAAAATATAGAGAGTATGAAAATAGAGACCAAGGAATGTAGAATTGGTTGGGTTGCCTCCTGATTAAAGCTATGTTTAAAGTCTAAAGCCATACGATCTAACTCACAAGTTAATTGAACTTATCCAATGACACATGTTGAATATGATGTGTGATAAAGTTTTAGGACTTAATAATTATCCTTAAATGGAGGCATATTCCCATCATATATTTCAACAACACCATGTGGATAAACCATTTTCATGATGTAAGGACCCAGCCACTTTGATTTAATCTTTCCTTCCATTACCTGAAGTCTTGAGTTAAAGAGTATAAAATTTTATCCTGGTCTTTTTTTTGATCCATTTATCATGTCTTGATCGATTTTTCTTTTTATAGATCAATGTGTTATCATATTCTTATATACTCATCATCAATAATTCATTCATCTATAAAAAAAATCTTCTCTTGGGAAGTTTTTAAATCCAAATAAATCTTCTTCATTGCCCAATAATATTTGTGTTCTAATTCTATATGGAGTTGGAATGTTTTTATGAAGACCAAATGGTATGGGGACATTCCAATTGTTATTTTATACACTATCATGTAAGACTAAAGTGCCTCTTCAGTTTTGGAGACCCAATATTTTTGACATGTAATCAAAAATTTATCAAAAATATTATGTGTTTCTTTATTTGAAAACTTGTCTTGGACATTGGTTTGTGAATGGTATGGTGTGATAATTTAGTGGTGAAATCCATAGAGAGTCAAAATCTTATAAAATAGAGCATTACTATAGTGGGTACCATGGTCACCGATGATGAGCCTTGTAATTATAAAGTGGGGAAAATGGTGTTTCTTTTAAAATTTAATGATAACTGGAGAATAATTTTATAAAAATGATTCATCTTCCACCCACATTGATACATAGTCCACACAAAAAAACGATGTGTGATTTTAAAAATGATATTAGAAAAGGACTAATTATGTTGATTCCCCATATGTAAAAAATTTCAACACCTATGATTGGATGTTTTGGAATATCGTGCTTCCAAATTATTACCCTAGTTCTTTGGAATTTATCACAATTCATGAAAAACTCAATAATATTCTATTCCAAGGTGGGATAGAAAAAACTACATTGTAACATGTTACTAATTATATAATTAATTCCATGGTGTCCTCAATCTTCTTTATCAGGGAAAAAATTTAAAAAATTGTCAATATCTTCTTCTGGGATACATCATCTAATCAATCATCCTACATAGTCCTTTAAATGTAATGGATCATCCTTTTAGTAATGGAATGCTTCATCCAAAAAAAACTTATGGACCCTTTGATAAATAGGGGTCTACTACACCTGAACCTATATAATTCATGCAATTTCAATACCATGGTGTGATTGTCTTAGTGGAATAGAATTTTTCATCATGAAATGTTTCAATGACTAAATACCCATTGATTACACTTTTTCCATGGTTTAGGCATGATAAATGATGACCAATGAAATTATTAGTTCCATTTTTTCCCTTTACCTCAATGTCAAATTACATAAGTAATAGTATCCATCAAATGAGTTTGGGATTCAATGTTTTCTTATTCATCAAATATTGTAGGTCATAGTGATCGATATACACAGTGAATTTAGAGAATAGCTGGTAAAATAATAATTTTTCAAATTTGAAGACAACTACTATTAGCTCTTTTTTAGTTGTTTTTTAATTGTTTTGAGACACATAAAATGTGCGGATAGAATAATAGATTGGTCTAAGTACCATTTTTTCTTTTTTACTAATGCATCACCAACTGAAAAGTCACTAAAATCCCACATTAACTCAAAGAGTCACTATTAATCTTGTGAATTAGTTATCAGGGCCTCAACTATGAATTTTCTTATGAATTTAAATGCATCTTGAAATTCAATCCCAATGTTTAATGTTGTATATTCTCCAAAATAGTTGGTAATGGGGTGGGAAATAAAAGAAAAATCCTTAATGAAAATTTTTTAGAATCCAACATGACCAAGAAAACCTCTAATTGAAAAAACTGAGAGAGTTCATTGATCTTGTTGTAATCAAATTCAATTCCTTTATTTGAAATTATATGGCAGAAAACTATCAAAAATTTTATAATTAAGTGATATTTTTCCTAATTTTGAATCATATTATTTTCTTCATATCTCTCCAGGACCTTATCCAAGTTCTCCATACATTCATAAAAAAAATCCCATTAATATATAAGTTATCCATCAATATTTCCAAAAACTCTTCAATAATGTCATGCAATATTTCCATCACACATCATTGAAATTTGGATGGTTTATTTCACATTCAATAAGGAATTCACTGATAATTGAATATACCATATAGACAAGTGACAGTTCTTTTCTCTTCATCTTTCAGTGTAGCCACAATTGTATTATAACCTTAGTACCCACCTAGAAAATAATAGTAATCTCTTCCTACCCATATTTTAAGATTTTGATAAATAATTTATAATGGTAAATGATCCTTTATTTTTGTAGAATTAATTTTTTGATAATCGACACAAAATCTTCATTCAGTCACTATTCTTGTGGGTATCAATTCTTCTTTATCATTATCAACCATTGTGGTTCTACACTTTTTAGGTACCACTTGAAATGTGCTAACCCACAATCTATAAAAGATAGGAAATATTAAACTATAATCTATAATTTAATGAATTCTCACTTGACTAATTATTTCATTGGATGTGTTAAGAATCCTTATGTTTTCTTACAGGGTTTTGAATTATCTTTTGTATGTATTATGTGAGTGTATATAGTAAGAATCATTCCTTTTAAAATTGAAATCATCCATCATATAATTGGCTTTTTTTATAGAACATTGAGCATTTTACCTTCTTTTTCACTTAAAAGTTTTTCATTTATAATGACTGGAAAAGTTTTTAAATCTACTAAGTAGTTATATATTAGGTTAGTTGGAAGAGTTCTAATCTCAAGTGTTGGAGGTTTTCAATTTATGGGGCCAATGAGGTAAATTATTTACTAACCAAAGGATTGGATATTATTATTTTAAATTATATTTCTCCTATTGATTTAGTTAACACCTCATTTTCCTTATGTAAATCCTCAATATTCAGAACATCCATTTTTAACTCATCTCATTCATCAATCGTATCCTAGAAATGAAAATTGTCTTTACAGGTTTTCCCCATAGCCTTCAAGACATAAAATTCTTTGTTTTCTTCCATGACTTTAAAAAATAATGTTACCTCTTGGACATCAACTAGTTCTCTACATTTTACTAAGAATTGTCTCCTAAGAATCTGTGGGACATCTTTATCGTCTTCTATATCACGGACAATTAAATCAGTAGGGAAGTAAAAGTTGTCATCCTCAATGAGAACATCCTTTATAATTACTTGAGGATGATTCACTAATTAACCCACTATTTGAAAGGCATCCCTAGTTGGATTTAATTCTATGTTTCATGGTTCTTCAATAACTCTAGATTTCATGAGGATTAAACTTTCTATAAGGTCACTTAACGCTCTCCCAAATTAGCATGCTCCATAATTTCAAGGTATATTGAAACTTCCATAGGCTCTTCGTTTATGAGGTATGGATCTGGGTAAGACTATTGAACATTCAACGTAAATTATGACTACTTCCAAGTTGTTTAGATTTCCTCTTTTTGACAGAAGATCCATGAGAAATTTAGCATAGTAGGGAATCTATGTGATGGATTCCATAGAAGAAATTTTTATTTGAAGATTCTCAAACATCTCTACAAATTTGAAAAATTGGGTGTCTAACTTCCTCTACTTTAGTTTTTTTGTAAATGGAGGAGGTGGTGTGTGAGATCTTACTATTTCATTGAGTGCTTCATTTTCCTTTTATTTTATATCATTTTCGATGTTAACTAGTTCATTTGGATCTTCTTAATATTTATCTACAGCTTGAATCGATTTGTCTGTTGAATCAAAATTCTCAGTGGAATGTGTATATGTCTCTTATGTTGGTTGAGAATCAGGAATTTGGGGCTCTGGAAAGTGTTTTCCTCTTCATAATGTGATAGTTTTTTTTTCTACTACTTGGTTTTACGTCTGTGTTACCTGAGAGAGTCTCTTATTGTGAGACTTAAATTAGTGAGGGTAGATGAATGACATGATTTTTAGTGTTTTTTGAAGACTCTTGTAAGTTTTGGTGGTTATTTTTATATTTTTGGTTTTCATCACTTTTGAATCCAATCTTGATTGATTAGACATCATTAGTTTTTTTGTAGTTGTTCCCCAATATTGATGACTTTACAATGTAGGAAAATAAAATTATTTTTTTTCCTCCTTGTATTGTCATTTTTGATGAAATGGTAGTCAATATTTATGTTGAGATCCTTTCTCTTAAACTTTTATGGCAGGTCTAAATGAATATTGAGTGGGAAACCTAGGTGGACCCATGTTCTGGGTTATTATCTATACAACCATTGGTTTCTTCTTACCTTGATTTTAGTTATTTCTATACCAGTTTTTGTTTTAATTATTTCCATAATTTCATCTATTTAAGCTGCAAAATTTATCTTTAGAGATATTGTTCTCAGATTATTTATATTGACACATGGAAAAATCATAGGGACCATCATAGTGTGGGTAGTTTTCGACTATAACAACATGGACTAGCTTGGGCGAAATCAGAGAAATGTTTCCAATATTCATGTTGAGAGAATCAAATTTTGGATCCATGAATGTGTGAGAATAATATTTGAGCACTCTTTATTTCTATAATTGTAAGAACCCAAATCTTCTTTTTAGCTATTTTTTTATTTTCTAGTTGTTTTTGAGAAAAATAAAAGTTTTTGAAAATTTCAGGAGTACACGCCATGTACTTTTAAGTACACGCCGTGTACTCAGTTTCCGGTGGTGATTGTGTGCTGGCAGTGTAACGGTCGAGCATGTGGCTATGTGTGATGACCTAGAGACCACCTAAATCGGAGGCTGAAAAAGGAAAATTCACGTCGTGTACTTCAAAATAACACTCCATGTACTTTCTTTTTTTTCATTAAACGGACCAGGGTCACGTCTGATGGAAAGAACGATCCTCATCTTGACTTATTTCATCCAGGAGTGTTCGTTCGGCTGTGGATCTTCTTCGATCTCCCGACTCACCATCCGTTCGTCGAATCTACCACCATCGATTGCGTTGGAATTGCATCAGTGAGTTCTCTTTTCTTCTTGAACATCATATCTTGATTTCTCCTCTCTCATGAGTTATCCTCAGTTGATCATTTTTTACATTTTTGTAGATCTACGACGTTATAGGATGATTAGAGGCCTAAAGTTCAAATATATCGATCTCACTATGGTGAGGTAGGTGGTTTGTGCCCTTTCGTAGATAGTCATTTAATTTTATGTGCAAAAATTCCAATACTCAAGAACATGGTATTGCGTGGTTATGGTTTTAGCCCTGTTATTACATGTTATGAATTGTTTGTTTGGGTAGAGGTTGATTTTTGTCAATAGGGTTAACTTTTCCATGCTATGGATGTTTTGACCATGTTTTCTTGTTTTTGACCATTTGGTCTAGCCTTTTTTGTTAGGTTGCTGCTTTGATTCCCAGGCCTAGTATTGTTAGGATGGAGTGATTATTATCTGACATGATATGATATGTTTTAGATTGTTTAACCAAGTAGTTGTTGAGGTTTACTTTTGGTACCATGTATCATTGTGAATGATTGACTTACACAGGGCTGTGATAATGTGGTATAGTAGACCATAGGGAGAATTGATGCTGAGGGATTCTCCAAAGTTTATATTTACTGTTACATTGTGAGACCATAGGGGGGATGGAATTTGTGCTCCCTAAGAGTGTCTGTAGTTTCCTTGATACAGGAAATAGGGGGAATTGTACATTGATTGATTCCTCAGAGTTCCTATTAGTTACCAATACGATACCACATGGGTAATTGACGGTGAGTGCTTCCTCAGAGTGTCTTTGCTAAAGATGAAATAGAGGTGTTGGACTATGTGTACTTCCCAGAGGGTTGCTTATGTTTGTTTGGTTAAACCAGAGGGGTTAGGATGTGAGTAATTCCCAGAGGGTTACCTAATTTTGATTAGACACTCACTTGATATATTAAAATTAATGCAATTGAATTTGTAGGATTTTTACTATGTGTACT
This sequence comes from Viscum album, assembly GCA_963277665.1. Lineage (NCBI taxonomy): Eukaryota > Viridiplantae > Streptophyta > Magnoliopsida > Santalales > Viscaceae > Viscum > Viscum album. Next base: position 1,253,159,617 of record OY728121.1, read on the forward strand.
TCTTTGCTTACTGCATAAATTTTCTTATTGTCTGTCGTATATATTCACTGACTGTTAGTCACCGATCATTGGGTGGTTTCCTACTGGGATTAGTCTCATGCCATATTAGGTTCATGATTTTTGGCCCAAACTGATTATATTGTTGCAGGTATAGATAAGTGTAAGTTCCCTTCAAGTTCAGGTACATGATTACTATGGAGCTGGGGAGAATGGGACCAAGCTGAGGCTTGCGATGCTGTAGAGATATTTACCGCTTTTCTTTTGTACATTTTTTTAGTACTATATTCTAGTATTGTGATTTGTTTGGCTGCTTTCCTAGACATATGTATCATGCATTATTTAGATATGTGAGCTCCAACTCTTTGTTACTTATGGTGTTTAATTTTGGTATGGTATTATTACTGCTTCCTCTATTGTTATCTATTTTACTTCTGTTGTGTTACTCTGCCAATGAGGGCATAGTTTCCCCACAATCACACTCAAGGACCTCACTACTAGTTTCCAGCTTCTAAAATTTGGGAAAATGCACTTGAGTCTATGTGACCAACCAGGTACGGGGCGCCTCTAGGTGGCTTCCGGAATCGGGACGTTACAAAGTGGTATCAAATTGTTCTTTTCTTCTTGAATTACTGTTTGGAGCCTATAGTTAGGGATAGGAAGGAAATAGGTACTTGATAATAAGTTGTTCCCAGGAGTAGCTAACCAATGTATAGGGAAAATCCAATTTACCTTGTTATATTAATTTTTCTGATTTTTCCATTTTTACAGTTGATTTGATTTCACCATTGGGTGATTCACAAGGGTTGTGCTGTTATCGTTGATGTTATTCAGGTTCTATTTCTATTGCAACCTGATGAGATGAGGGTATGCCATCTCATACATCATAGTTCAATTTCTAGAGATCACATGTCATGCATTCTTTCTAGTCCATTTATGGTGCATTAGTGATTGCAAGTTGTTGTGATAGATGTTGTGCCAGATATGTATGTTATTGTGATAGATGTGTAACACCCCAAGATTTTATGAAAAATATTCTTTTTAATTTCATTAATATCTTGTGTTTTATGCTACACCAAAATGAGCTTGCACAACACGCATCCCTGACTTGGCTTGCATTACATGCAGTCGCGACCTTCCAAAATAGCGTGTGTTGTATGCAATAACGAGTTTCGCTAAACAACGATATGCTATTAAAATATTATTAAAACTAGCCATTATGAATAGTAATACCCACTTTTTGAAATTTTAAAAATTTTATTTTTTAAAATGGACTTCATTTTTGGATTCAGAATATCGAAATTATCCTAGGGTGAAATTTTGGTATTTTTCTGAAAACATTCAATTTTTGAGGAATAGTGAAAACACTAGGTTACTATTTAAAAACCGACTTTTTATTTAAATATTTATTTATTTTATTTAAATTCATTTTAGGTCAAATTGAGACATAATACCTATATATGTTCAATGTAATTCATTGGAGTCATTTTATAATAATTATAGATATATAAAAAAAATTGAACTTTTGACCGTCTTTTACCCACCTCCTAGGAGAATTTGAAAATTTACATAAAACATAATCTTACCTCTTTTGTGAATGGAATTTCAAAAATACAAGAGACACGGTTGATGTCCATAAGTAAAATTTGGTTCAATGAGATGAAAATAATTTTTGGTGAATAGTAACTTTTTACTTTTTTTACCACGGTTAAAAGTAAATAGGGTAATTATGGGTAAAAATGATATTATTATAACCCTAACACATGTAATAATTCTATTGGATATGTTTAATTCGACAAAAACCAACCTTAGGAATAAAATATGACCATTTAGGCCCACTTGGATTAGATTAGGACATTTAATAATAATTTATTTAAAGAAGGGTTAAAATGGTTAAAATCAAAGTTTAATAACTAAATCATTCTTAATATTGGGTTATACATAAGATAAATTAAACTATAAATATTCATTAGAAAGATAAAAATATTTACTACATAATGGTATTTTATTTTTAATTTTTAGACATTAAATAATTTAATTTATTCATGACACAATGATGATGCATTAATTATCTTATTAATGAAATATTGACATAATTGATGTTATAAATACCCAAATAAATGTAATTTGAGACATATTGTGAATTAAAATAATTATCTATTTTAATATGACATGTTAGTATTGATTTAATAAACTTTTTTCCAACTAATCATTCTGTTATGATTTTCACAAAAATTAATTACCAAATAGTGTCAAAATTATCATAAAATAGTTTTTAAAAAATTATTATATTATTAATTGTTATTTTGTTCCTAAAAATATAAGGTTCGGCCAAATGACTTATATAAGGTTATATATGTCAATAATAAACAACTTGGGGTTCTTTTTTCTTGTTATAGTAAATTTACTAACCTTATAGTGTAAGAAAACAAGAAGACAAGGTAACAGAAAAATTATTTAACTTAAAGTTAAATCTAAATGATAAGGTTAAAATAGAAACCTAAACTTGTATAAATTCTATTGGATGAGAGGATTTCGACCCATCCCCACATTATCTTCTAAATAACTCAATTTGTAGATATTAATAACTGAATATGACTTTATAATAAAATAATATTTTTAGTTATTCCAAAGGTGCCCCTCTCCTCCCTTATAAAAGGGCACCTCCTCCCTCTCTTACTCACACCACATTGAGCCTTCATGCTCGGAAAACCCCTGAAAATTTATCTTCTCCACTTTCCAAGAAACATCCTAGAGGTTATGTTCTTCTTAAAAGACCAATCTTAGTGCCCTAAGAGGAGGTTTCAAAAGGCGTGTCGAAAGAAGAGGTAATATTCGTTACAGATTCTTTCAACATTATTTCTTCTTCTACTTCTTCTTTGTTAGTTGTTTCATTATGAAGTAATAACATCAGTATAAATCATATAATGATATTCTATTATAAGTATGAAACAACCCTATTTCACCATCTATCCATCCTACGGAAACCGAAAACACCGCACGTGCGTATGTACGGAATACCGTCTATACGCCGTGGTGTAATCTGTTTTTGACCACCACCTTTCGTGGATGGGTATAATGGTGTAAATAAATAAAAATATATGATTATTTCAAAGTGATATTGATTCTGAAATATTATACATACACTTCAATGCAATTCCACGATCATGGGAATGATATCATCGCTCGTGCATACGTACGGACTACCGTCTCCACGACGCGATGAGATTCATTCTCCATGTTAACCATTCATGAATGATTATAAATTATATACAATAAGTAACCATGAAATATATGAAATAATGAAGCTACTGTATTTATGTATACATATATATATATATGTCATCTACTTACTTCCATTCAAGTCAAAAAAGAATGGAAAATAGCGTTCATACGTACGTATGGCCTACCGTCTCCATGAACAGTGTGTTTCATTTCATTTATCTATCTATTATATATATATATACTGAATATATATGATATATAAATCATGTTTTACATTCTGGAAGTAAGTAAATCATGATATAAGTAATAATAATTTCAAGAACAACAAGTCCAAACATGTACAATAAAAGAAACAATTTTACCCAAAACACTACTTTAACATGTAATTGACAAATGAACGGGTAATATAAAACCTAAGTGAACCATACATGATATAAGACAATGAATATCATTCTGTAATAAGTCAATGACATTATTTAAATCATTATACAGGAGGTTCGGATACATACGAATCATATCAGACATAAGGTAAGGGATAACTTTTCTAATCTCATTCTTATCCTAGATTTCTTATTCATAAGTATTTACTGGGGTTATTTCTATCATCCATGTCCATGTCTTATAAAAGTGTTTTCATCTATGTCTAAAGTCCTTTTTAACCATTTTTGAATTTTACTACATGGTATGTAAGTAATCTTTCTTTTTTTTACGTTACGAGGTACTTTTTTGAATCTTTTGGAAAAAGTATGAGAAGAATGCTTTTTTTAACTTATACGACACGAACAGATTTTTACAGTTTTATAAAGACTTATTTTAATGATGCTTACTCCAAAAGATTTCATGACTATTTTCAACAAAATCCTTTTCTTTTAAAATTGCATGACATTTTGTGAAAAGAAAATGATTTTGAAAAAGAACAGATATTTTCCTCAAGAATTCATTTCAAGTGTTTTATCAAAACCATTTTTCATCTAAGATAACATTAATTCAAATGTGTATGTTTCAAGTATAATTTATCTATGATTTATATGGTTTCACTTTTCTTATTATGAAATGATATCCATTTATTTTATATGGATTATGTGATGTGGGGATGATGTGTATGAAACCCATTTTATTCATTGGGTTATTATGAATGATGTATGTTTATTTTGTGGCACATGTAATAATAATTTCCTTATGAGATGGGTGGGACCTATATCTCCCTCCAATTAATTGGGTAAAGATTTATATCTCATGAGATAGACATTGCTGGAACGGTAAGTTAATCCGGTTCAGTGTTACAGGACTGAAACGAGGAGTGAACTCGATTCAAAAAGGGACTTTGTCCACTAAGATGGTCTTCGAAGCAATGCCTTGGCTAATATGGAAATCATAACACGTTCTTAATGGTTGACACAATTACATGTTTTATTCCCATGATATTTTATCATGATTGATGTTCCCTTATGATATATTCCTTACGTATTTCCAAGATTCATGTCTTTGCTCAAGATTTTGATGTTTAGATTTTATATTCAAATTTTTGTATTCAAATGGTTATGGATTGTTTAATGTTCTCTATGTTTACCCTTATTGTGCATTTGAGATCACCCTTTTTATGTTTTCTTTTCCCCAGGATATAAAGAAAGGTTTTAGGTAAGAAAAAAAGGGACATATTTATGGGAGATGTTGAAGATCATTCACCATGATTAGAAGATTATTTTTCCGAGTTTCCAAAGACACTAAACTATTACGGTCCTTTTGTGTCTGTTTTTGTTATGTATTAAGTATTCTTCAAAAGTAATGTAATTTCCATGTATGTCAATCTTTGGGTCTCTACAAGATGCCTTGACAAAATACTTTCTTTTTTATAAGGTATTGGTTTGTGCAAGGTTTTGTTTTAATGGATTCCAAAATTTGGTTCTTGAGGTGTTATGGGCCCTCATAGACTAGAATTTGGTGGATCATTGCTATGTTATGTTTATATATAACATGTATAGGATTCCAAGATTTGGTTCGTGGGGAGTATGATCCCTTACAGATCAGAATTTGGCACTTTAATGTGCGTTTTAGTGTTTTTTTAGGTTCCGGAAGAGTTTCTGAGGCTTACTGTCTGGGAAAAACCCAGAATAAACGGCATGTAATGATAAATACATGCCATGTGTCCATCTATTTGGGGAGGAACTATTTTTTAAGTACACACCGTGTACTGTATGTACACATCATGTAGTCTCTAACCGTGTCACTGGTTGTGTAGGAAGAGACACAGGGTTGGGAAATCTTTGGTGGAACACACCGTGTACCATTGTACATGTCGTGTTGTGTAGACCATTTTTTCACCGGTGTGACTAATGACACAAATGAAAAAAAATTAAGTTATACATGATGTTTCATCCTTGTACATGCCGTGTAGTATAACCCTTGTATCCGTCCGTGTAACGGACAACACAGGGTGGTGGATTCCTTCTAATACACATCATTTCTATCTAGAACACGTCGTGTAGAGATAGCCTTTTAACCGGCCGTGTGACAAAAAACATGGGTCGGTGAATTTTCTCTAGTAAACACCATGTTTGGATCTAACACACTGTGTAGTATAGTTCTAGTAGAACCTTGTGTCTTAGATGTGTAGAAGAACTCGGGAAAAGGAAGAGGATTCAAGTACACAATGTGTGTATGGGGTGTTACACAACCTGAGTTGGAAGAAGTAAATGCCCACATGAAGGATTAAGGGAACACGCCGTGTAGGCATTATACACGCCGTTTATCCATGTTTTGAAAAACTTGAATTATTTCTTTCTCTTGTTCCCTTCTTACAATTCTATGTTTTAGTCCTTGTTAATCTAGATCTAAGGTCTGTTCTTGACCTTGCAGAGTCATTCCACTGAGACATCCTATAGTTTTCTTCTAGTTTAAGGGTAGTGATCAGACAGCAGATACAGATGATCATGGAATACCAGCGGATCCTCTAGTTGTGCTTATCTTGGAACCAACCATCATTTTGTACACAGGTGCTGACGTATAGTTCAAAGAGGGATTTATGAGGTTTATGAAAACCTTACAAGGAGTACCACATCCTTCCCCTTCTATGGAATAGTTGATGCACATTTTCCAGTAGCAGCATCCTCCCACCTTCATGGGGGAAGGAGGACCTCGGGCTGCAGAGTCATGGTTAGAAGTCATGCTTTATATCTTCGAGCATCTGGAGACACCTCTATAGTGGAGGGTGAAGCTATCTATGTATATGCTTCAGGACTCCGCCAAGAGATGGTGGGATGTGATCTCATGGGCAGGACGCTAGCAGGTTATGGCATCGGATGAGTTTCAGTGTGCCTTTTATGACTACTTCTACCCAGAGACATTAATGGTCGATCGAGCCTGAGAGTTCATAAGTATGGATCAGGGTACTCTTTCTGTTATGGAGTATTCTTCTTTCTTCATAGAGCTAAAGTGCTTCACACCTATTCTAGGAGGTGATGAGTTATTTCTTTCTAGTAAGTTTGAGGGTGGTCTCAATAATGACATCTGATCTCAGGTGAACATCTTCAGGTTGAATTCCGTCACTTCTATAGTCAACCAGGTGCTGATTATGGAGCGCAATCTGAGGGATTCTAGAGTGGTGAGTCAGAGAAGTTCGACATTTGGAGTTGATATCCCTCCTACTGAGAGTAAGAAGCTCCACAGGGAGTCTACGAGTGAAGATTGTAGTAGGTGAGAGACATCTTCTGGTATCCATGTGGTGTGCTACAAGTGCAGGAAGATCGGGAATACAAGAACACATTGCCTAAGAGACCCAGTGGAGTGCTGATTATGTGGAAAGATGGGTCATCTTCAGTGCATCTATTAGATCTTCTCACCAGTAGCTGGTGATAGGGGTTCTTCTATGACTCCATGTTCAGAAGCAGCACCACCAGTTTCTCATCAGGAAGGGAACTGGAGTTCTTCCAGCCATTCAGGCTAGGGTGGAGGTCACATCCATGGTAGCTAGTCTCCAGGATTTTGGCGACAATAGAGTGGATCAGCTCAAAGTGTTCGGGTAGAGTCGTAGGGCCATGGTGCAGGTCAGACATTTGTAGTGGAGTAGACCCAATAGAAGCACGATCCTGGACCCTCTACAGTTCGAGGTACGATCCTAATTTCCTTAGTTTTTTCTTCTGCTCCTTTCAATACAGGGGATTCCCATCTCTTTATATCTGTTGTTTTTTTGGAGAGCCTTGGGATCTGTATCTTTTCTTCTACTGATATCTTGACTCTAGACACACCATTGGGGAAGAGAACGGCTGGTATATGTAAGTTCAAGGAGTTTCCTCTCGAGGTTAGTGGGTGTCAATTCTTCTGGGACCTTTATGTCCCAGAGATGATAGTCTATGATGTCATTCTCATAATAGACTGGTTATTTCCCTTCTAGGCAGTTTTTGATTTCTATCACCATAGGGTGACTTTCACTTCACCATAGGGTGGATCGTTTCTTTATAAGGGATAGTGGGATGTCCAGGCAAGCAGAGTAGGACCTGATCATCATGGGTTGGGAGGAGTTGCAGCCCAGATTTCTAGTCTATATCTGGATGACCAGGGGACTTCCTAGATAGACTTCCCTCCAGTGGTGGATTGTTTTAGGGTTGTATTTCCAAATGAATTTTTAGGTTTTCCTTCAGAGCGAGAGGTGGACTTTTCTATTGAGCTTGTTCCAGGAGAGGCACCAGTGTCCATTCCTCCTTATAGGATGTCTACACCTGAGTTACAGTAGCTCAAGAAGAAGTTTGAGGAGTTACATGAAAAGGGCTTCATCCGACCCAGTAGTTTTCCTTGGGGTTCGCTTGTCCTGTTTGCGAAAAAATGGATGGTACCCTCAGACTCTGTGTGGATTATTGGATGTTGAACTAGTTGATAGTCAAGAACTGATATCCTTTGTTGAGGATTGAAGAACTATTTGGTCATCATTGAGGAGTCTGGGTGTTCATTAATATCGACCTGAGTTGTGGTTATCATTAGTTGTGTGTTAGACCATATGATATACCTCTTATAGCATTTCGGGGAAGGTATGATCTATATGAGTATGTGGTTATGTTATTTGGTCTCATGAATGCGCCTGCAATTTTTATGGCGCTGATTAAATGAGTGTTCCATCCATACTTGGATTCTCTCATGGTAGTCTTTTTGGATGATATCTTTGTGTAATCTCACACTCCACACAACCATGCTACCAATCTTGAGATCGTTTTGAGTACACTGAGAGAGAATCAGTTATATGATAAGCTCTTAAAATTCCACTTTTGGATAGACTAGATTCACTTATTAGGTCATGTTATCTCAGAGACAAGAGTATCAGTAGACCCATAGAAAATGAGATATTTTGTTTCCTGGGAGCAGCCGAAGAAAGTATTTGAGGTACAGAGTTTTCTTCGGCTGGCTGGTTACTATAGACATTTCATATAGGACTTTTCACGCTTAGCAGCGCCACTGAAGGGCCTGGCTAAGAAGGGTGGGAATTAATTGTGGTCAGATTCTTGTGAGTCATCTTTTCATGAGTTGAAATGATGGTTAACTTCAGCACGGATACTAGTTATTCCAGAGCCGAGAAAGATCTATATTGTGTACTGTGATGCATCAGGTATCAGGCTGGGAGCAATGATTATGTACGGAGAAGGAGTCCTTGCGTATGGGTCTTGGCAGTCGAGGCCACATGAGAGAAATTACCCTGTGCACGATCTCGAGTTGGTTGTAGTTGTTCATGCTCTATGTTGTTTGAGAAATTATCTTCTGGGAGAGAATTTTGTGGTTTTCACTGACCGCAAGAGTCTCAAGTACATCTTCACTCAGCATGATCTAAATTTGAGAAAATGAAGGTGGGTAGAGTACGTTTAGTCATTTGACTTTTAGCTTGCCTACATGCCTAGTAAGGGAAACGCAGTGGCTAATGCATTGAGCAGGAGGACATAGGTACAAGAATTTCAGGAGGCCAGTAGTGATTGGTAGCTTATGGCCCTATTCTCTGAGATGCATCTAGAGGAGCATAACAGATAGGGGGAAACGTTTCTATCTTCTGTAGCTATTACCTCTACTCTAATTGATCGAGTGCGAATGAGGCAGCTATCAGATTTTGAAGGTCGATTCCTATGGGAGAGTGTTTCAGGAGAGGACCCTATCCATGAATGGACCATAGGCGAGGATGAAATCTTGTGTTTTCAGGGACACGTGTGGGTACCAGTAGACATATGCAAGGAGATGATGCGAGACTTTCATTCCTCAGTTTGGGACGTTCATCCTGGTGTCACCAAGTTGTATCGAGATCTACATCATCAATATTGGTAGCCAGGTATGAAGTGAGATGTTACTGGTTTTTTCATGATGTGTTCCACCTGTCAGTAGGTGAAGGTGGAGCATCAGCGACCAGTAGGTATTTTGTAGTATTTACCTATTCCCGAGTGGAAATGGAATGATGTTGCGATGGATTTAGTGACAGGTTTTCCGAGGCCACCTCAAGGGAATGATGTAGTTTGGGTTTTCATTGATAGGCTCAAGAAGGTTGCCCACTTCTAGATGATCAATGAGACTTTCAGTGTTGATGAGATGGGAAGTTTGTACATCTGAGAGAGTGTACGTCTATATGGGGTTCCACACTCCATTGTTTCAGGCAGGGATGCACATTTTACTTCTTAGGTCTAGCATGGATTTCAGAGGGATTTGGGTATACTGGTACTTTTGAGTACAGCTTATCATCCCCAAACAGAAGGCCAGTCCAAGCATACGATTCAGGTACTTGAGGACATGCATCAAGCATGCATCCAAGATTTTATAGGTTCTTAGGAGAAGCACATACCTCTTGTGGCGTTTTCCTACAAAAATAGTTTTAAAGAAACTATTCAGATGGCACATTATGAGGCTTTGTATGGTAGGACATGCCAATCACCCTTATGTAGGCTAGAGGCCGGAGGGGTAGCTATGTTGGGACCTCGTTTTGTCCAGGATACCATAGAGCAGATAGAGTTGATTTGGAAGAGGATGAATACTACACAGTCTCAACAGAACTCTTATACAGATCGATAAAAATGACCTCTGGAGTTTGAGGTCGGAGTTCAGGTTTTTCCTACGGGTCATGCCAAGGTTGGGAAATATGAGGATTAGGAGACATGGTAAGCTTTCACTGAGTTACATCAGGCCATTTGAGGTGTTGGAGAGAGTTGGTCCAGTGGTCTATCAGTTTCAGTTACCTCATAGGTACAGGTATATGCATGATGTCTTCCACATTTCTCAGCTTCGACGTTACTTCTCAGACTCATCTCATGCTTTCCAGCCCGAGGAGGATGAGATAGAAGTGGATTCATCATTCGAAGAGAATCCTATCTAGATTGTTGATCGATGTTAGAAGGTTCACTATGGCTGGTATGTTCCTCTGGTACGAGTGCTATGGAAACACGGGTGAGTACAGGATGAGACTTGGGAGAGGGATGTCGATGTTTAATCATAGTAGCTGGAGATTTTCGAGGTTTCTTCTTCTACACCGCCATGCAAGGGAAATTCGGGGTTGAATTTCTTTAGGGAGGATGTTTGTAAGAACCCAGATCTTTATTTCATGTATGTTTTTCTTTTTTGGTTTTTTTTTGATAAAAAAGAGGAGTTTCTGAAAATTTAAAGAGTACACGCCGTGCACTTTTAAGTACACGCCGTGTAATCTATTGCTGCCGGTGACCATGTTCTAGTTGTGTAATGGGCGAGTACATGGTCGTGTGTGGTAACCTAAAGACCACCTAAAGAAGAGGCTACAAATGGAAAGTACACGCCGTGTACTTCTAAAGAATATGTCGTGAAATTTATTTTTTTCATTAGATGGACCGAGGTCACGTCTGATGGATAGAACCATTTTCTTCTAAACCTATTTCGTCCTAGAGCATCCATACGGTCGCGGATCTTCTCTGAGCCCCTGACTCGTCATCTGTTCTCTGAATCAACCACCATCGATTGAGTTGTAATGGCATCGGTGAGTTCTCCTTTCTTATTGAACATCATCTCTTGATTTCTCCTCTCGCGTGAGTTATCCTCATATGAATGTTTTTAACGTTTTTATAGATCTATGATGTTCTAGGGTGATTTAAGGCCTGATGTTCACATATATCGATCTCACGACGCTGAGGTCGGTGGTTTGTGCATTTTTGTATATAGTCTTTAAATTTTATGTGAAAAAATGCCAATACCCAAGAACAGGGTATTGTGTGGTTATGGTTTTGGCCCTGTTATAACCTGTTATGACTTTTTTTTAGATATAGGTTAATTTTTGTGAATAGGGTTAACATTTTTATGATATTGATGTTTTCCCCATGTTTTCTTATTTTTGACTATTTGGTCTAGCCTTGCCTGTTAGGCTGCTGCTTTGATTCCCATGCCTAGTATTGTTATGGTGGAGTGATTATTATCTAACATGATATTATATGTTTTAGATTGTTTATCCAAGTATCTCTTGAAGTTTACTTTGGCTACCAAGTATTGTTGTGTATGATTGACTTACACATGATTGTGGGAACCAGGTGTAGTAGACCATAGAGAGAATGGACATTGAGGGCTTCTCGAGAGTGTCTATTCACTGTTACGTTACAAGAACATAGGGGGGGATGGACTTTATGCTCCCTCAGAGTATTTGTAGTTTCCTCGATATGGGCCATAGGGGAAATTGGACATTGAGTGCTTCCTCAGATTGCCTATTAGTTACCGATACGAGACCACATAGGGAATTGATGGTGGGAACTTCCCCAGAGTGTCTTTGCTAAAGCTTAACCAGAGGGGTTAGACTATTTGTACTTCCCAGAGGGTTGCTTGTGTTTGTTTGGTTGAACCATAGGGGTTATACTGTGATTACTTCCCAGAGGGTTACCTACTTTTGATTAGTTGCTTACTTGATATATGAAAATTAATGCAATGGAATTTGTTGGATTTTTATTATGTGTACTTCCTTGTTTACTGCTTCATTTTGTGTATTGTCTACCGTATATATTCACTGACTATTAGGCCTAGATCTTTGGGTAGTTGACTATTGGTATTAGTCTCACACCATATTTGGGTCATACTTTTGGGCCCAAATAGATTATATTGCTGCAGTTATAGATAAGGGAAAGTTCCCTTCCACTTCAGGTACATGATTGTTATGGAGCTGGGGAACATGGGGCCAAGCTGAGGCTTGTGATGTTGTGGAGTTGTTTACTGATTTTTTTGTACGTTGGTTTAGTACTTTATTAGAACATTTTGATTTGATTGGATGCTTTCCTAGACATATGTATCATGCATTATTTAGATATGTGAGATCCAACTATTTATTACTTCCACTGTTTACTTTTGGTATGGTATTATTATAGCTTTCGCTATTGCTATCTGTTTTACTCTCGTTGTGTTACTCTGCCAATGAGGGAATAGTTTCCCCACTATCACACATAAGACCCTTGATGCTAGTTGGCAGCCTCTGGAATTCAGGAAAATTCTCTTGAGGCCATGTGACCAACCAGGTATGGGGTGCCTCTAGCAGATTTCGAAACCGAGACGTTACAATCATAAAAAATATTCTGGCCACTGGAAACTATGTTCTTAAATGTTTTGAATTAATGTTTATAGATATTCAGGATCCATATCCATGAATGGATTCCCAGATTCTATATTGATTAATAACATACTCTCGAGTTGAAGACCATAGTATAAATCTTATAACAGGTTCTCTAAATTTATTTGGTGTTGAGGAAAACACCTTATCATATAATTGACTCTTTCCCAATATTATCCTAATGATTCATATTTTTTTGGAACAAGGATTTAAGGCCTCTATTTTTTTCCAATATTCTTCATTTTGGTAATATTGATCAAGAAATTCCCTTCTTGGTACCTCCTAGGTGATGATTGTATCTAGGTTAAGACTTTAATATCATTATTTTTATTTTCCTTATAATGATAACTGAAACAGTCTCAGGATGAAAACATAATCTATCACCCCATTATATTTAAATATGTCATGTACTTCAATAAATTAGTTCCCATTCATATAAGGGTCTTCTCTACTCAATCCATGAAATTGTGCATGTTGATGGAGTATTTTGGTCATCAACAGATTTTGTTCAAAATGAATTTCAATAATTATTGTTCTTTATATTCCTGAGATGACTCTAATGGTTTTGGGTTTCAATTCCTCCCTCATAGTATCCTAAGGCCTTTAATTATGGAGACGTTTTTTGAGAAGTGGGTGGACATTTCCACTTGTAAGTTTTAGAATGTGAGTCTGAATACTTTCCTCTTATGGATTCATTTTCATTTTTAAAAATATACCAATTTTAGCTTTTCCTTTTCTTTGATGTTATTTTTATTAATGGAGAGGATGATCAATTTTTTATGGAGTTGAATTATGATTGTTCACTCCCTTGGTAAAAAATGCATAAATAATAGTCTAGTTGGGATTTTCTTAATGCTATATATGCACGTTCTCCCCTACAACGATGCAAAAAAAACATATGTCATAGTGGGTCTAATTTAAAATATTTAATAAGACATTGGCTAGTATAAAATTAGTGAGAAGGGTCGAACCATAGAGATCATGAGGTATAGTTCAATGAAATTGTCTCTTTTAATGGTGTTCACATAGACAATAAATTAAGGGAATTCCAATCCTTTTTTAATTATTTTTATAAAACTAAAAAATTTGAGAAAGACAAAAAAACAATTGAAATTTAATAAGTATGAAGAACTTATATTAGAAAAATGTGTCTACAATGTTGACATCATAATACAATTATTACTCATCCATGAAAGATTATTTTCTTATATGGTAAAATACTTATCTAGCACAATTATCACCAGTTCAAAAATTTAGAAATCTTTATTTAGAGTCTTATTTTTAATCTCTTATTTTATTTATGGACTCGTTCGCGAGTGTTATAACTGAATTTGGAGACTCATTGAGTTCCAAACTAATCATTGAAATGAAACAACCCATTTCCAACAAATTTGTGTCACATATTTGTACTACAATCTGTCAAAATAATTAACTTTATCAATATCACTGAATTGATTAATAATTAAAATGCCCATTTTTTATTTTATAAATTTTTTTTATATAAATATAATTTAAGTAGAAAAATATTCATTTAATCATAAATTTAACTATATTTTATTCAAAAAATAAAATATCAATATGGAATGCATAACAAAAAAAATTATTTTGTTCAAATCCTGAAACAATAGATTTACCCCGACATCATGACCAAAAAAATAAATGCGTTAATAAAATGATTAAGCATTAAAATCATAACCACACTACAAAAAAATGACCAGATCGGTCTGCACTTGCATTGTATGAAGAAACACGATGCTCATGGATCTCTAAATGCAAAAAAAAATTATTTGCATGAGATGATTTCACACCCAAACTACTATTGTACACCCAAGATGGAGGAGGTATAGTTATGGGCCACTTTTATCGATAGGGATATGGTGATGGTGGTTGTTCTATAAGACTACGTAGGAGGGTTCTAGAGAGGGGTGAGAGGATGTTGTAGGATACCTGGTACTACTATGAGAATGGTGTTGGTGTCTGGTTCTCTTGTAGTGGATCAGAGGAGATGTTTACGCCTGTTGTGCAGTAGGGGTGAAAGAGGTTTGTGGATTTAGGTTTTGTTGATGATGAGGAGGGAGGTAGCCTAGTTTTGGGTTTCATCGGAAGGAGGAGGTTAGTGGCATCTTGCAACAGGGTGGAATAGGTGTGTGGCCTGGTTGTAGTGGAAAGGAGGAGGTGTCCTGGTGTAGCACATGGGTTGATAAGAGAGAGGGATTGGTGCGTTCCTAGGTAGCAGCACTAGAAAGAGGAGGTGGCTAGGGATTATGTATCCATAGAGCGTTGGTGTGCTTGGGTGTGTTGTACAGAAGGAGGTTGATTCTCTTTGTGGGTGCTGAAGGAGAGGGTTTCCATGGAAGACGGTCAAGGAGACTTGGATATCCTATATTTAAATATGAAATTAAATAAAAAAATCAATTAATAAGAATTGAATATGTTAAAATTTTAATAATTGTAGATTGAAATAATATAAATAAAAAATAAAATATACTCATGAAAATAATTACTCAACAAAGATAAACTAGACTATATAAAAATATAGAGGTACATAAAGTTAGATATACTATTACATAAAATATAATTGGTAGTTATATATAATTTTAATCTATACTTAAAATACTATTACTATTAAATATTAATCTAATTTAATAGAAATAATAGACTAATAACATTAATACTACTTCTCTTAACTTTATAAATATTTAAAATGAAATATGATAAAATATAATACTAATATAAAAAATTATTATAA
The DNA here is from genome assembly GCA_963277665.1 of Viscum album. Classification (NCBI taxonomy): domain Eukaryota; kingdom Viridiplantae; phylum Streptophyta; class Magnoliopsida; order Santalales; family Viscaceae; genus Viscum; species Viscum album. The sequence goes on from OY728121.1 coordinate 1,253,175,153, forward strand.
TTACTAATAAATATTAATAAACTAATAATAAAACTAATATAAATTAGACTAATGAAAAAAGTGTTAGAAATTAAATGTTAATAATGTAAAAAAATCAATATAAACAAATACTAATAATGAATAACTAATATTGGTAAATAAATATAATTTCATATATATATAATTAAATATATTAGGGATAAATTTTAAATTAAACTAATACTCATATAAATAAAAAATATAATATAAAATTAATATAAACTTATAAAATACTATATTTCGAATATTAAAATAAAAAAAACTAAAAACTATAAAAATAATAAAAACCCTACAAAACTTTGAAATAAACAAAAATTAATAAAAATGAATAAACTTTTTAATTAAGAATAAGTTAGAAAAATATGTAACATTTTAGTAAAATCCATGTGAATCAAGTAATTTTTCAACAAAGATTGATTTTTGGGAAAATGGTGAAAAATATTGATATTTGAAAAATTGTCATTTCTTTTCTTTAAATCAAGTAATTTAAAAGTAACATAATATATTCTATATAAATTTGAAGTAACATTTCTTCCATTTTATTATACATACTATAATTAATTACATATTAATTATCATTATATATGATTTTGGTATAAGTTTATTTTTATGCATAAAATTAGTATCTTTTCTAAAAATGGTTTTTCTTTGTATTTTGAAAACATATATTAAAAGTAATTTTTAACACTTATGTATATTTAATCTTGTAAAATGAATTTCTAATTATGAATTAGAATTTATAAATTTTTTATAATGTTAATTTTATTCTTGGTCACAAAATTATGTTACTGAACTAAAAAAATAAGTTATCATGGTAACGGAAAATTGTGGATAAAATTGAAAGTAAGTAGATAAGGCCAATAAAATCTCAAAAATGATTCCATATTTGTGTTTATGATAGTTTTAACAACATATCCTTTCTCTTGTACTATTTTGGGTGGCTTCCTTTGGAATATTGTTTGGATTCCAAGTCAATGAAGTGTTATATTTAATAAAATGGCATTTTCACTCATTTAATATATTCAATGTGTTTTCAAGAGTATAATAAGTGTAAATATACATCATGAATGATAAAATATGAACATAATTATTTATAATAATTTAATTTCATGTTAATAATTTATTTTTAATTTATTTTTAAATTGTTTCAATTGTTTAAAACGATTATGCAGCATCGATACAATGCTTGTAGAAGCATAGGAAAAATCAAATAAATTATTCTAATAATATTAAAAGTAATAATATTTAGATTATTTATGGTATTCATTGAATTTTATAAATAATTATAAAGTATAATTGATTATTCGAATTATTGTGTTATCTTGATTCCATTTGAATCAAAATATGTGAATTATCATGAAAATGACTTCAAATGGTATTTACTATTTAAAAATAATTCTTAAAAAATTATAAAATCATAAAAATACTATCATAACTAAATTAAGTTGTGATTTTTCAAAGATTTCATGAATTTTCCATGTATTTTTCATTTTTAATTTTTAAAATTTATTTTATGACCATTAAATATTGAAAAGGATTGTAAAATATCAATGGTTAAAAAGGTTTAACAAGGGGGTTAAAATAATTAAGGTCTAAAATGAATCATAAATCTATATAATTTTTTTTATTTAGAATATAGACTCATTATATTATAATATATTTCACTTTTCTACCATTTTAATAGTGTTTAGCACATATTATATATAATATTTCTTGAATTTAAAAATTTTCACCCACCTTACTTATAAAAGTGAATTTCCTCTACTCTCTTACTCGTACTTTTGGAGCACTTTATAGCGATATATTTCTTCAAAAATACCTTAAAAACTTCATCAAAATATCCTAGATATTATTTCTTCAAAAAAGAAAATCATAGAAATATTTTGGTGTAATCCAAAGGAGGTTTCTCAAGGAATAGTTTTAACTGTCAACTAGTTCTTTCATGTTTATTTATTCATCCACCTGCTTCAAGTATTATATAACCATAATGATATTTTAACATAATTATATTCCATATAATAAAATTTTATTATGTTTATTATAATTCCCATGTTCATATCCTTCTCCATCCTATGGGAAATTAAAGCATCGCTCATGCAAACATGTGTACAATCACCTCCATAAAGAGATGTGCTTCATTTTTCAACATTTGATCACATGAATAGTTATTATGATGGATTTAATGAATATACCAGATATAAATGAATTTATTTTTATTCCTAAAAGATAATATACGACTTACCTTATTAACTTTTTATCCATTGTAAAATGATAATATTGTTTGTTGGTATGTGTAAACCACCACCTCCACAAAGCATTGTGATTCATTTTTCATGTCAACCATTCATGTATTGTTATAAAATTTAATTTAAATTATAGAAATTAAAAATATATCATGATTTATAGTCTTTATATGTTCAAAAAATGAACCCTTTAAACATTATCTACATACAAACATTGTTTTGGGATTATGAACCAAACATCCTTAAAACATCTGACATGAACTTGACTAATTTAGTAACTAAATAAGTCATGGTAATAAATGAAATAAAAGAAATAATGAAAATTTAATGGATATTAAAAATGGTATTAATTTATTACAAAACTAATATAAAATTATTATTTTTAATTTAGATAATTTATGAATCTATATGGGACATAAGGTAAGGGATTTCTCATCTCAATTTCCATTTTGTGAGGCTCATATCATTTTCACCACATGTTTTATTTTATGTAGTGTATATACCTACATGTGTATGTATTTTATCAATCATTTACTAAAATTTATGTGGTTTTCAAATATTTTTCATGTTCTATCTCTTAATGTTCTTTTGATTCAAAAGTCACTAAATTCATAAAGGGTTTCTCTTTAAAACCCTATTTTAAAGTATTCTATTAAACCCAATTTCCTCCATATCCATGTTCTTAAAAACATTCCAAGTATGCTCTCATTTACACTGAAAATATTTTTAAAGGAAAATTTCATACACTTTTCACATTCTTTAAATTTTTTAAAAATGATTCTTTTTAACATTTACCATTTCAGTCATTTTAACTCTTTTTACAAAATTGAAAAAAATCACAAATATAACTTAACAGCCTTTTCCCACCATTATATCCTTTATTCAGTATAAAGATCCCTCTCTATTATCAAAGAATATATTAATTCCATTATTATGGAAATATTTACCTTAAATATTCTTCAATACAAAGGAATATTTCTCCCTATTTTTATTCAAGGATATAGTGTGATTTGGATTATGGGTTAAAATGATTTTTCCAAGAGTTTTATAGTGATAAAGTGAAAGTATATAAATTTTTACATCATAATTTGATACTTGAGAATTATAAATGATGACAGGAGATCCTGATATATCTCATGATGATGGGTGAGCCTCATATATCTCTCTAATGTGTTAAGTAATGAATAATTCTTGAAGTTGAATATGAAGAAGTTGAACAATTAGGTCACTCCTATAGAATTAAATGGGATTATATTATTCCAACATGGGTTAATCATGAATGAATAGGGGTTGTGAATATAATTCTCTATTATAATTATTTCATATTTTTAATTATTTTTAAGTAAATATTATGATTTCTCAAGGTAAAGAAATTTTATAATATTTTAATGATTAAAGGATTGTTTTTTAATGAAATGATTTCATAATTTATGATATTCCTCGTGATTACATTATTATTTTCTTATGTTTTTTATCATTTCAATTTATTTCTTTGATAAATGGTTGATTTTATCTTGTGGATTTGTTTTATTGATGTGATTAATGTTTTATTTTGAAAAAAGTAAAAAAAATTATGGGTTTTCATGTTTTTCACTAGACTAATCGGTTTCCATTAATATTATATAACTTAAATAGATATTTATAATCATCCTAAATTTTAATTTGTTTTTATTAGGGATTAAGGATGACTATGATCTATTATGATGTATATCTCCAAATAAAGGAAATTTTCTTAAAATGAATCATGTATACAATGAATGAAACATGACCATGAATATAAGAATAATGTTTTTATGGATGAAAATGGAAACTATGTGTTAGTGTACCCTATATAATGTAACCGTTTTTCTAATTCATTAATAATAAAAACCTAAAGAATCCTTATAATGTAAATAAATTCAACCCTCATTATAAAACATGTAATTATGGGTTGATTTTTATAATGGGAATTATATTGTGATGGTCAAGGAATATTGTCTAGGTAATATTAAAATACATATAATGAAAAATTGATACAAGTTTTTTGCAGAAATATCTATATAAGGTAGTTGAAAAAATATGGTATCATAACTATATTATTTGTTATATTGAGTTATAAGTTGATTTATCCACTAACAAAGGGTCTTTCAATGGATTTGGTGAGAAAAAATTCCTTAGGGATGGTTTTATAGTGCTTTTCAAAAATTCATCCCTGATGGGACCTCCAACATAGAAGATGATAAATTTACATGTATATATTCAATTTAGGATGTGTTATAATATGTTTTAAGGAAACACCAAAGGTATATTACATACTAGGAAAATGGGGTTTGGTTCCCATAAAAAACAGGTTTTAGTTTAAAACTCTTAATGATCCAAGGATATCGAATAAGGGATAAAATATGGGAATACCTTTTGGTACATGTGTGTGAATATAGGATTGGAGTTTCTCTAATGAGATTATGACTTTTTCTCTCAAAAATTCATGATATGATAATTAACATGTGCTTATAAGGGTGATTAGGAGTAGAAGAATATGTAATTTTAAAATACTTTTATAGGATGAATCTAGCTAATAATAAAATTTCTATGATCAGGGAAGTATCAACTATTTAATTATTCATATTATATATATATATAATGTATAACAGTTTAAATAGAGAGATATATTTATTTATGTATGTTTTTTACAATTGATTACGATTCTTTATTTTCATATGGTGTATTTAAAAAAAGTAAATAGTGGGATTGTTTGATTTTTATGCGTCTTAGAAATATCTTAATTTTTTTTTCTATTTTGGTTTTTTAATGGAGAATATTTTTTGGAATCCCAAATTGGATATTAGGTTGGTGTGGGGTCCTCTTTAAAGGAGAAAAACATTTATCAGTATTTAAAATGATAATTCTTGGAGGAAAAATTCTATAATGGAAGGTGCACATGTGCACATGTGTAATCACACAATGTAGTTCATTAATGGTTTAATTTTGAATTGACATGATTTTTCAATGTGAAGTGATTAGAGGTATCTTTATATTTCCTGATGGGTCAATATGTTGTTCCAATTCAGGCCTAGACCTGAATGGGTATTTTCAGTCGGTCAACCTAGTATACCAGACAGGTATGATCTAGACTATCAATCATATCAATAATGATCTGACAGACATGTCCATTTTTGAAAAAGTGTTACCTAGGCCACTTATTTGATTGACTATGATAAAAAAATAAATGATTAATATAGATAATATATTCTTTTTATTATAGGTTTCTACCTAATTTCAAGTGGTAGGATACCTTATCTGAAGGGGTACTGTTAAAAAATGGAATCTTTATTGGATGGGAAGATAATTCAATCTAATCCATTATTGAGAACTCTGATCCTCTTAAGTATTGATATTACCCTCAAGTAATCAATAAGCATCAAAAACACTTTCTTTGGGTGAACGAAAAAATCACTTGCATTACTCTCTTGATTCCAAGGACTCATCAAGAGGAACTCTCCAATAACTAGAATTGTAGAGTATCAGGCCACCATTTTATCCTTAGGAGGATTCTACTACAACCCATTGTACTACCAAATTGGTGGGGGATAATCTACTCTTAAGGAGAGTGACATCATAATGTTCCTTGGTGATCTCCATCAACAACCATCCATGAAAAATCCAAACCATTATCCACTAATAACTTTAACAATATTAATAGTATATAACACTAATAAGGATATATAAATTATTAAAAATCTAATATAGGTGGAGTAGTTTAATGGAAACAATTTCAATAGGTGGAAAACGATAATGCACTTTCTACTAATGAATATCTAAGAGTTGTATGCACTCTCAAATCCAAAGTCCCCCATGTTTAAAGATGAGACATTCCAAGTTTCCTGCATATGGAAAAAATGGGAGAATAGTGATCTCATGTAGAGAGGAAAGATACTCAATGAATTAGTTGTGGATCACTTTGAAACTTACCAACACCTTATGACAACAAAGGGGATATGGGATGATTTGGAACAAAAGTACATCACTGAGGATGAAATGAAAAATAAATTCCTATTAAGAAAGTTCTTTACATACAAAATGGTAGATAGTAGATTTAAAATTATGATTTTCTATGAAATACAATGTACTTCAAAAAAAATATAAAGAAAAATATGGTGAACATTAATGATTCCATAATTCTTACATATAACATTGATAAATTCTACATTTCCAAAAGAATATTAAACATTCTATAAAACACAACATTGAAGATATTTTCATCAATAAGTTACTTAGATGTATATAAATTAAGGAGGGATATAAAAAGAATATTGAGATAAATAGTCATGAGGATGATAAATCCAAAGTCATCATTTAATAGGGAGTTAGTCTATTCATGTCCCTAAATGGAAGAACATTTAAATCATCCTTCAAAAGGTAAATATAAATTCAAGATGAAGAATGGGTAATTTTATCTCTATTTCATGTTTAGACACATAAACAGGATAATTTTATCTATAATAAGAAAGGTGGAAATGATAGTACTATAACAGATCACTTTTCCATAATGAGCATTAAATCTAATGAGATTGAGGATAACTCTTCTTGGTGGATTTGTTATGGATCTACACAAAAATTTTAAAATAAAAAATATCTATTCAAGAGTATTTATTCAATCAATAGGGGACTCTACAATCATAAATGTATAAGGGGAGTGTGTTATTAATCAGGTGTTTACCTTGAGAAATATCCATACTCTAAATGATTTCTTACGTGTGACTGATGTTTATAAGAACATAATTTCTTATATATTATAAACTAATCATGGGTTTAGAGTATATTTTAGGTACATAAATTTTTCATATACAAGGGTGTGATCTTTATTAGAAAGAGTGAGATGAATGATGGATTATTCAAATTAAATATATTTTGTTTCAAATTAATATCTATATTCATCTTATTTATGGCATAATAATTTACCTCACATCAATCATAAGAAAGTTATTGACATGTAAAAAATGGAAATATCACCTAACATGGATAGAAATGATCAGTAATGTGTGACTTTCATGAAAAATTAAATAATTAGGAAATCATTTTAATCTATATAATGAAAAAGTATGTTTTTAGAATTGATACATGGTGATGTATGTGATTAACATGTTATATCCACCATAAGTAAAAAAAATTACAATTATACATTTATTTTTTTATTATTTTACATTTTATAATATCTATTTTTTACCTGAGAAAAGATGATTTTATAGTTAAATTTAGTATTTATGAAAAATAGGTTTAAAACTAATGAGGACATACAATTAAATGCATCTAAGGCAATAGTGTATGAGAATATTATAGTAAATAATTAGTTGAATCTTTATGGGTCAAACATGTGATGAAATATATCTATACACCTGAAAAAAATGGTGTAACTGAGTGAAAGAATATAAAATTAATGGAAATTTTTAATTCCATGATTTTTGTCTTGGGTCACAAAAAAGGATTTTGAGTATAGGTTGTATTAAATATATTCAACATCCAAAATATACTTTCCTCAAAAGGGAAGGATAATAATCAATATGAATTATGGAAGGTTTGGAAAAAACCCCTCAATTGTTTATAGGTTTTTGGTTCCCACTGAATTGTAAGAGTACCTAAACCTAAAATTAGAAAGTTGATTAATAGTGGTATTGATAGAATAATTCATAGAAATTTAGATAATTAAAACTATTATAAATTCAGGTTTGTAGAATATAATTATTTTAGCAGTTTTTAACTTGGTTATTGAATCAAGAGATTATATCAATGATGAATCTAGGTTTACCTCTTTACCTAAGGAAATCCAAATGGAGAAATCTTACTCAAATAAAAGAGTATCTCAAGATGGTATGGGTGAAGAGTTTATAAAAAGTAAAAATCTTAGATACCCATGACATAAAGATATTATTTTTATATATACATTTTGGAACAAACAAAAGATAATTTTGTTACAAAAACGTTGTTTTTTCATAATATATTGACTGATAAAAAAATTAAAAGAATTTATGTCATATTTTTGTTAGTATAATTGGAAGTAATCTCTAAATGGTGAAACATACTTCATATCCTAGAAAAAAACTTGGATATTAGTTTATCTTTCTCAATGTTCACAATTGAGAGGTTGTAAGTGGCTATTTGGAATAAAATGAAAATTCTATAGTTGTTGAAGCCTGCCAAATGAGCATCAAAAATCATAAAATTGAAGAAATACTTGAAGCATGGGTATTATTTTTTCCAAAAAAACAAAGGAATTAATAGCTTCACTACATGAATTCCAAGCATATAAATCATGTGAATAACATAACCTCCAAGAGGACATGAAATTACATGACCCTAGTATGGTCATGTGAATGGATAATGTGATGTTCATGATCTATTTCTCTCATGTGAAGCCCTTTAAAAACCCTCATGTTCTTGAAAATGTGTCTAGATAAGTATTGATAACCACACAAAGGCTGCCATATGTGTTCCTCAAATCATGTGACTTTTCAATTGATAAGCCCTTGATAATCACCCAAATCCCCATATAAAATAATAGTGTAAAAAGTTGGGTGTTTCATGCAATGGAATGTTACACTGATTTTCATGTGATTCGATAGACCCCATATAGCTCTTGGTGTCATGATGATGTTGTCACATGATATCAGGTTAGCATGTCACATTTATCATGTGAAGGACCTTAGGCACATCCATTTGATCATGTGATGACACTTTAGCTCTATAGAAAAGTGGTGGGATTTTCTATGACTATGATCACACACCATCACGATATCCAACATTGGTCATGTGACACATCACAGACAAGTAGAGCGATTGTTTGTGTTAATTCTCACACGTCATTGTGAGATCCTCTAATAACCATGAAATCCCTTGACAACAGATAGGAAAAGTCCAAATATCTAGTAAAATAGGGAAAAAAGAATGGAAATTTTGAAAGCCTATAGAAAAGGAAAATAAATTGATTATCTTGTGAATGGGATTATGTTCCATGTGTGATCATTTCTGATCATGATAAGGCCCTTTTGATATGTCAGTCAATTCATGTGGATCCCCCATGATAAGAATTTTTCAGTCTCATGTAATGCCCTTAAAAATTCATCTCAGCCTTTATAAAGACCCCTAAAAACTATCTTAATTTTGTAAAGGAACCCAAAAAATACTTTTTCTTTCACATAAAATCCTTTACGCGTGTGTCTTGATCTCGCAAATACTATTAGACAAGTTGGTGGAAGGGTGAAAAGACTTTTTAAAATGTCAGTGTGATTATGTGAAATACCTTTTACAAGCCATGGTCTAATAAATATGATGATAAAGGAGTGTTCCTGTGGTCACTTTTTCTCATGCGACACCTTAGACTACATGTGGTAGGATCATGTAAAGTGTGTGATGTGAAAATCCCTCCACTGAATATAGAACATATCTATGATATACAAACTATGTAAGGAAGAGTAAATGTGGGGTGGAAAGGACTATAAATTCCTCCTCCTTAACATATAAAAGGGATTAATACACACATGAGATGCAAGGAATTCCCATAGGGGAACATAAGAGAGGACTTCTTGTAGTGTAAAATGTCATAACCCATCCTAGTGGGGATACTGTTGTGACTCCCCAAGAACACCTCCATTAACATAGAGGCTAGTAACTAGCATCGAGTAGGAATATAACTAACATGGGAGGCCTTATCCTATGGACTTGGACACACACACACACACATATCCAATAATATAAAATGAAAAAAATTTAAAAACAACTAAATGACCATGCAAAACCATTGTATGAAAGGACGTAACAAAAAGTAAATAGGGCCAAATACAATCCCTTTAAAATGATTCTAAAAACAAGTTCAGCCTGAAATTAAAATTGGGAATTTTGTCTGAATACGACAGGAACACAACTCAATCTATCTGGTATCACAAATAACTATCTAGTCTGAGTCTGAATAGGACTCTGTTAAAAGGTTGTTCATCTAAAAAATACACAACACATTCAGGAAATACTTGTATAGGGGTGTGTATAACAATACCCAGTAGGACACCCAGAAACCACAAATCATACAATAAAAGAATACATCCATATCAACACAGATATATGTCTATAATGAATATAACAATAATATCCACATATACTCAACAAAGAAACGCAATCTCAAAGGTAAGAAACAACCGTAATATTCTATACTAGGATCCTAGCTCTCATATTCCTCAAAGCACTCATCTGGGAGAACACACTATTATGTCTGATAACACTATTGAAGACCATCTGAAAGGAATTACTCATTGATTCTCATCATAGGAAGTACACTCTGTAAGGTCTAAAGAAATATGATACATAGATGAGGATCACACCCAAGGTCATGAGATGTACCAAAAACTCAATATGGATTCTCCTACTAAGTAGAGGACTGATGCCTGTGTAGTGTGGGTCATGATGATACCAAGAAATTCACCAAGAGAATGAAGTTGAATAGAGGATCTCCTTTCAGTCCTCACAGAAGTATTCCAACAACTCTATCTAATAAGTCTTATTGAAGGGTTCGATATCCTATAGGTAAGAGATGATTCCATATTAACCCTTATGGAATCGATAAGGGAAATTCACCCAAATGAAACCCATCCAAGATATAGAGGAAAAGGGGATACAAGCTATGTTTTAAGGAGTAAATGACATGTATAAGGGTTACACACCATGTCCCTTGACCCTAGGTCCCACTCGTGTAAACGTATTGTGTCTCATGCTCAGGTGCATGTTCAGGAAAAAGTACACAGAGTGTAGGCTACCCATGTAATCTAATAAGGTTCTATTACATGGCTAATCCTGTGTACTTGTCCAACCCATGTCCATGTGGGGGAGTACATGGCAAGCTCCAACCCATGTACATCAACCTATGTTAGTGTACCCTCTCAGGTACATGTCGAGCCACTAGGTAGGGACCACATGTCGTGTGAAAATTTCACACATCATGTGATGCATAACATTCTCTGAAACACTATCCTCAATTGGGATGGGACCGCACGACATGTGTCTCCATATTACACATTAGGTATTGTGGATTTTTTCCAAATTCCTAGATATGGTTTCCATGTTGTCATATGTTCATCCAACCTTCAATCCAAAAACCTGATCACTGGGAAATAATGATCAAAGACACGATGATATATTCCATAATCAAAAAAAATATACATACCTTTTATTTGTTTGTAAATCATTGGCGTTCTCTATTTTTCATTGCGCACCAAGAACATGAAATCGGATATCAAAAACAAACCAATATGTCACTGCTCCTATCATTACACCACCATAATGTCGCGTCGATCCCAAATCTATAATATCATATTTTTTTGTCATGAAATAGGTGTGAAACTATTGATTCATTAATATATGTTGAACCACGGTCCAAAGGAAGAATGCTCTTGATGAACAAAGAATCGAGGGGGAAAATAATAAGAACAATCAAGAGGAACGGACCTTGGTCATTGTTTGTATCAACCTTGATTCACTTTCATGAGAATAACAATGAAGAATCCAAAATCACAATGTAATTATCCCAAAACTTGATTAATCATACCCAACCCACAAGACAACAGACCCATGAATCAATATTTTGGTCGATTGACTCACGTTCGTCCAAGAAACTAAGAAAGAGGAATGTAACACCCTAAGATTTTATGGTATGTATCCTCTTAAAAAAATTTAAATCATTAAATATATTAAATTACAGAAAAAATTATTTAATATAGTATAAATCATATGAAATCACATAGACAACACAAAATAAACATTATAAATAAATAATGAATGAAATAATAGGCTTTTCTATAAATTAAAGAACATATACCAATGAAATAGTAACATGACCTTTTGAATAGTAATGTGACCCTTAGGAATAGTAATTCATCTAATAGAATAGTAACCTCACCAATGAAAGTATAAATTAAATTTATACATCATATAAATGAAAATATGATATATTTATATCATGGTATAAGTAAATAAATATTCTTAAAATGACAGATTAAGTGTTCATATTTTTATACAACATCAATGTTTATTTACAATTTTTCAAATAATATAAAGATTTAAAAAGAAATTTATTTTCATAAAATATAATCAAAAATTAATATTTTGTTTTATTATTATTATAAGATAATTTTATTAGTCTTTAATTAATTTTTCAAAGTGTTAAAAAAGCAGTTATAATTTTAAAATTTGTATTTTTCGAGTAAATGATGAATTTAATTAAAAATTAAATTTATCATATTTAGAAAATTATTTTCATAAAATGGAGTTCATTTTTTAATTATATAATTTTAAAAATTGTTACATTTAATTTTTGGTATTTTTCAAAAATTGTTGAATTTTTTGTGAATAATGAAATATGGTAATTTATGGTATATGTTAAATATATGAATTATTTATTAATAGATGATGTATAGATGATTTAATACCATAATATTGAACTCTAATTCATTATTTTGATATATTTAGTTATATGTTTTAAACTATTCATAGTCTTGATCCAAAATAATAAACAAATGAATAAAATAATCAAAAAACACTTCTCACCTCCACTATAAATACCACCTCTTCTTCTCACACATCAAAATTCTTTAAGTTTGTCAAATTTATACCTAGTATTATTTAAAAGTATATCCCCCCAAGTCTGGTATCTTTTTTTCTCAATAAAATTGAAAACCCAAGTTCCTTAAGTAGGTTTTTTAGGAGAAGAATTCGAGAGGTAAAACCCTTAATTATTCTCTTTCAATTTCATTTATTTCCTTGTACTTCCCTCAAATACTCTATCCAAACAAGAATGATGAATGCAGTATCATATATATACTGTAATTTTATTATGTTAATATAAAATCCATCATCAATCCCCTTCTCACCTCTCTTTTATTCTAAAAATGAAAACATCATCCGTGATTTGTCGATTTACCACCATCATAGACAATGCATTTTCATTTTCAATTACTTCCATCAAGGATAGAAAGAAAACCATTTTTATGGTTAAATTAGACTTTATTATACATATTAAATGTTATATAGTGTTCTATAAAAGGTATTTAAACATTATATTAATTAACAAAACAAAACTAGTTCGTGATGGTCGAAAAACACCAAAATAATCTAAATGGTTATAATTAATTTTTTATCTAATGAATCATCCTCATATCTAGAGGAAAAATGATATATAAGACCATTTAATATTATTTAATTCCATTAATAACATATAATTTCAGTTATGGAAAAAAAATTCTCATTTTACATGCGCTTCCATACATATATACAAGTGAACCAACCATGAAAACCAAGGAAACGAACACTCACAAATGACAAAATTGGATCTTATAACTCATTAAAGAGGCCATAAATGAACATAATAAAATTATAATAAATCAAATACCTATTTAAAATGTTCAAAATTAAATAATTAATGAATGTAATTTCATTATCCAAGACATTAAGTGCAAGTGCATAACACTTCCAGACATAAGGTAAGGGTTTTCTCATCTCACCTTTATTTCTATGAGATATGACTTATTCACCAATATTTCTTATGTGTGGAATATGTATGATTCCCTTTTATGTATAATACCATGAATACATTATATTCATGGTTTTAAATGTTTCATTTTATGATTTTTAATTTCATGGGTCATATGATTTGACTGATAACAAAGTGGTAAGGGATTCTCCCCGAACCTCCATTTTTCATTCAGGTTACGCTTTTTCTCTCCTTACCCCAATGTAATTCTTCATTATTTTTTCATAATTCATTTATATTCTGTTTATATTTTTTAAAATCATGTATCTATATCATTTAATATTTCTTTCATGTGGAAATACATGTTTTACAAGGTTTCCTTTTCAATTCCTCCCAATAAGCAAGTTCGGTTAAAGGGGAATTCCCAATTTCTTACCCATTTTCAAGTACCATCCATAATCTGTTTTAAGACATCAATATTTTTATAAAATCACTTTTTTTGTCATTAAAATCTATATTTTTTTATTTCAAGTTTTATATAAACAATTATGAATTTTTCCATTTTAAATACTCATTTAAATTTCCCTTACACCACCCTCAAGTGGCTCATTTCTAAAGTTTCTTAAATACTATTTTTACATGTTTTCACTTTATTTGAGCAACATTTATGCCTAAAATATAATTTCATTATCCTTAAAATTATTTTCTAGGATATACATGTTTAGAATCTAATTTTATGACAAATACAAATGGTTTTCAAAAAGAACTCTTATTTCCAAAGTAAAAAAAAGTTTTATCATATCACTTTTACTTTTGTGAGATAGATTCCTTCTTCACCAATTATTCCTAGTGTTTGGTTTATGTACTGCCCTTTGATATATAATATCATGATTTTTATTATTCCCGTGATACTATGTGTTTCATATAATGTTATTCCTTCATAGAGATTATTATTTAAATTTTTTGAAGTGGTATGGGACACATTGGAATATATAAATATTATTTTACATAAAGATTTTTCAATAGTATAATTTAAAATTATTTTCATCTATGAAAAATTATTTGTTGAACCTTTTAATTCATTGAGGTTTATCTCTTATCATACTATATACCATATGTTATTGAATATTTTATGAACAGTTTGACTATGGATGTGATATTTGATACTATTGAGGGTTTATGGTTAAAGTATTCACATTTCATATGCTAGTGTTTCACTGAAATGTTTTATATTGTTTTTGTTTCACCCTTTTCATATTAGGAATTTATTGGAATTAGTAAGTGATGGGTACGGTATGTTATACCCCTTTGATAAATCGATGGGTTTCATGAGATAGATCAAATATGGACTTGGCTGAGGCCGTTCCTATTTATTTTCAGATATATATTTGTCTTACGCCTTAACCATTTATTTTTAGATGTCTTGGCTTAGGCCTCGACGATATGTTTTAGATGTCTATCATTATTCATTCCCTCAATATGATATTGTAAATTGAAAATCCATGTGATTATTAGACAAGTAGAATATACATGGATAAGTTTCATTGTCATGTGATTATTTATATTCCGTTATTTATCTGGATTTTATTCCTATCATATTATGATAAAGATTATGTTTTAAGGGAATATAATTTTAGTTGTTCAAATTTCCTTATTTTTTATGTTTATGATATCTTTCTATATATTGTTTACCCTTACTGAGCATCTGATGTCACCCCTTTCTAATGTTTTATTTTTTCCCAAGATTGGAAGATATATATTATTGATGACATATAAGGATAATCTAGAAATTCATGAGTGTTTCCATTTGAGTTTCTATGTTTTATTTCATCTAAATTTGTAATGTAATACTTATGTTTGCATCTAGTTTCACAAATATAATAAACTATTTGATCCTTTGGGATGTGAACACTTATTCATAGTACCTATGTAATATAGTATGGTACCAGCTTTGGGATACTAGGTTTGGGGTGTTTACAAGGAAATAATCCAATAAAAAAATGTCCTACCATGATTTGTATTTATTGTTTATGAAGAACATAGTTGTTCCATGATCATTGGAGAGATCATTTGCTTCTGTCTCATACCATTCATCGATCATCAATACGTTCATCATCCACCAAAGAAATATTATTCCACACTCTCCAATGGATATCCAATGATTTGTAGCATTATGTGAATAACCCTGAAGATTTTCCACAATCGTGCATCTAAATAAAGAAGTAATTAATTTTTTCAAATTAAAAATAAATCAATTTATTTAATTTATTTTTTTCATTTCATACATGTGATGAATTTTCAACAAAGTCCCAACGTTGACTAAGGTTAAGTCGTACCAAAGGTAAAACCCACATTATAAACTCAACGGTTCCCTCATAGTCTGTTCCGAACCCCATTTAAAAATTTATTACACTTCTTCAAGAATATTGTGCATGCATTCTATTTAATATATTTAATATATTTCAATCATTTATTCTGGGAAAACTAGGCCTTAAAATCACACGTCGTCTCAGCTCTCGGTCTCGAAAATAATACATACAATATCCAAAAATAATACATGTAAAATCCAAGTCATTAAAGACTTCCCACCTTGGGGATTTAGATCCCAAAAATCCAAAAAAAGGGAAACACAATGAGATGTGAGTACTAAACATGAATTTGTGCCTCCTACTCCCATTTTCTCCCCTTACTAATCTCTTATTGTCACCAGACACACACTAAGGGAATCAATCACCCGTGGAGGATCCTCTCTGGGAAATCCTCGATCTCTATTGGGAACTCAACAAAGGTAGATACATCCTCAATGTCCAGCATCCCCCAGTCAATAGAATGTGATGGTTCATTCATGTTCCTCCTCAGCTACGAAACATGGAATACACCGTGTACTCGGTCTAACTATAGAGGTTGAGCTAAGCAATAGGTCACCTTGTCAACTTTACATATTCTCTAGAAAAGACTAATGAATCTTAGAGATATCTTGGCACCCTAGGCAAATATCCATGATCCATGTTGAGGATAAACCTATAGGAACACATTGTATTCATAATCTAACTATAAAGGCCTTATTCGTCTATCCACATAATACTTTTGGTGGTTATGTGTAGTTTTCATCTACTATTGGATAATCTACACCTTCTCAGTAGTTTCTCATACCAAATCTATGCTCATGAGTGTCGACTCTCTTAGGTCAGTCCATAAAAGTGCTTACTTATAGGGTATCCCGTGAAAATAAATGAATGGTTCCATATTGATGGTGGAATGGTAGCTATTGTTGTATGCAAACTACACCAGTGGCAAGTGATCTAGCCAACAATGGCCAAAGTCCAACATGAAATCTCACAACATGTCCTCAAGAACCTGAATGGCATGTTTAGTCTTACCATCAGTTTGATGGTGAAATGTTGTACTTGAGTGTAACTGAGTCCTAAATACATCATATAATCCCTTCCAAAACCGGGATGTGAAGTGAGCATCATGTTTATAAATGATCATCAATGGAACTCCATAGAGTCGAACTATCTCCTTCACATAGAGTTGTCCTAATCTCTCTACTGAACTGTACTCCCAAATAGCTAATAAATGGGTCAACATGGTGATTGGGTCTACAATCACTAAGATGGAATCATGTCCCATACACATACATGGTAATACCATCACAAATTCCATGGATATTCCATCCCACAAAAATTTTGACACCTCAAGGGGTTGAGCTAAACCTGCTAGAACTTGGTCCTTATCCTTCACTTTCTGAAAAGTTAGGCATCGAGAGACAAACTCTGCAACTCCTTCATTCATATACGGCCACCAAAACTGACATCAGAGGTCCTGGTACATATTTTACACACTAGTATGTACAACCAATGGAGAGGTATGAAACTCTCTCATAACCTCCTCCTACAACATCACCAGATACATCATGCATCCTTTGAAAAAATGACATGCTTTCCACTTTTATATAATTCATCAACATCATTTCTAGTAGATATCTAAGTATTTAGGGTCTCATATTCGACATCCCAATTTGTGCCTCCTTTAATTGATGTTAGATAAGAGGGGTGAAAACCATTAACCAGAGGTATACTCATCCATATCCATCCACAAAGGACAACTGCAATGAGGCTAACTGCTCTGACACCTCATTTAGAAACTAAAAAAAATCTTCTACTGAGAGCATCTCCTTCCAAATTCCCCTTACCAGGAGTATATAATATTTTGAAGTCATAATCCTGGAGGAACATTATTCATCTCCTCTATCTTAAGTTAATATCATTATGAGAGAAGATAAACTTTAGACTCTTTTCATCATAATATAAAAAAATTGCTCACCCATTAGGTAGTTTCACCACATATTTAGTGTGAGGACTACCACTGATAACTCAAGATCCTGAGTCATGTAGCTTTTTTGATGTGGTCTCAACTGATGTGAACCATAGGTAATCACTTCTCGAATCAATATCATAACACAACCAAGCCTGGTTCCTGATGCATCTAATAACACTATGTACTCAACACCCACCTTTGGAAATATAAAGTTGGGAGTGTTTTCCAAACTCTTCCTCAAATGTTGAAAAGATTATTGTCACTTATTTTTCTACATAAAAGTATTCCCCTTTCAGGTCAAAGCTATCATGGGAGATTATATTCCAGATAAATTTGGTATGAAAATTTGATAATAGCATTCCAAACCAAGGAATATCTTCACCTCCATCATGCTCTTGGTTGGCTATAAAGTTAACACTACCTCAACCTTTTCTGGGTCCACTTACACTCCATCTATTGAGATAACATGTATTATAAATTAGACTACCTAAATTTAGAACTCACACTTCAAGGTCATTTCTTAAATCTGGTTCTCTGTGATTATGTCCAAAACCACCCTCAAGTGTCTTCCATGATCCTCCTTATTTACTGAGTTCACGATGATATCATCAATGAATACAACCATTAATTGGTCCATGTAAGGCTAAAAGATTCGGTTTATGAGTACCATGAACACTATGGGGGAATTCTTCATGCCAAAGGGAATCAGCAAGTACTCATAATGATAGTAGTGATATGAATGTCATCTTTGATATATCCTCATCCCATACTCACAACTACTGATATCCTAAACTAAGGACACCTTTTGAGAACCATCATGCCCCAATAAACTGATCAAAGTGGTCATCTATCATTCGTAGTGTATACTTGTTCATCATGGTGACACGTTTCAAGTGTTGGTAGTCCACATATAACCTCAATATCTCATTTTCCTTCTTTGAGAACAAAAATGGTGCTACCTAGGGTGAAAATTTTTTCTAACAAAGCTCTTCCTATGGAAGTTCTCCAATTACTCCCTCAGCTCACAAAGCTCTATAGGATCAATCTGATATGATGACATAGATATTGATGTCATTCCAAGGTGTAGATCAATAAATAATTCTATCTATCAGTGGGTAGGTAAACCTATAACATCCTCATGTAGGACATCCTCGTAATCCTCAACCACTATAGGAAACTGGGAACATATAACATCGAATTCACCAAAGGTCATTCTAGACAACTGGTGAGTAATTTTTTGTACCCTTCTATGCAAAAAAATCTATCATGCACTTCCTGAGATTCATTTTCACCAAAAAAAGAAAACCTGGTTTTGTCGGTGCGGACACACTACATCCTCATCCTAAAATAGTCATCCTAGGCATCAACTATAGATAACTATTCCACACCTAAGATGAAATGGTAAGGCCACATCATTAATACCAATATATCCAATATAATATCTTTCATCCAATAGTCAAGTAACACTATTAGGACAAGTGTGTGATTACTGATTCATCTCTACTAGGAGCCACCAAGCGTAAGGGTTGATCCAAAGGATCAACTAGAATCTCTATGTCTCGAAAAAGATAAGTGTAAAAATTAATAACTAGAACATGTCTCTATCAGTATTTTAGCTAAGGTAGAAAAGATATAGACCATACCTTGAATCATTCCCAGAGCCTATGGGTCATAATATTTGATCACCTTTAGTTACCCCTCCCCTTTCCTTCGCCTCCTTGAGCCTAGCGTGGACCACCTGGGGGTGGTGGTGGTAAAAATTCAAAGTTTCTAACACTTCATACTACTCTACCATCTCCTCTTCCATGTTCACTTCCTTGATAACATTCCTACTCCATCTACTGCCACTACCTTGGTATCCCATCCACAATTTCCCAGTCAGTTGTACAGTAAGTCTGACAATCTCATCCAAGATGTCCCAAGTCATCAGATGAGTATAAATACCTCTCCCTGGGCTAACCGGACCCATCCTAAGATCTCTAAACCATATATCCTCCATCCTAGGACCATATCCTAAAACTCCTTGCATATCCAGGTTACTAAGATTGATGACAACTCCCTGCTTCCAAGTTCTCTACTCCTACTTTCCCGCTATTGGAAACCACTAGATTTATTGGCTCAACCAAGAAACTTTAAAATACCAAAGCTCACTCTAGAACCCTATAATAAGTAGGAATTAATAAAGGGATAACACTAGTTTGGATGTCTCTATACATATCTCATTCGAAGTTTTGATACCAAAATAATTGATCTTTAACCATATCCATCGAGTACCTATAGATGTTGGTAAACCATGATGAATACTTCACTATTGTCACATTGCCATGTTGAGGCTGCATAAGCTCCTAGAAACATACAACCCTAATCATAGTTGTAGATAAATTCCCTATAAAAAATGTTCTCAAACCCTGACCTTTCTAGAGTCGCCTCATCATAAGACTAGGTCACTAACCCCAACCATCATCCTTCTATACCATGAAGAAGGATCACCGCCAGAACCACCATCGGATCTGATGGTATCCTGAATAGATGGAAAACTTAGGTACCCACCTAAATCTAGTCCTCAACTACTTATAGATTGGTCTCACCTTATAATATAAGGGTTATATGTCACTGAAACTCATGAAGTTCCCCCAGCCTATGCACCTCACTTAATGGTACTATAGGTACCATCGGCTACTCAACAAGTTTTGGTATAACCGGTGCACCACCAGGAGACAACACCTACGGAATTGGTCCCTGTATCGATGCCTCATCATAAAGGGTATCATCCTCATAATCCTGATGTTTAATCCCAACTAGCATACATCACTAATTCATCCTGAAATTTAACAATATGTACCACATTTAATGAGTTAATCGGGATATCTAACTCAAGAAGGACATGGAAACCACAAATCATTCCTATATGATTCATGTACCATCATTTTCCCTATAACCATTGTTATCATGTACTAGGTTGAAAGTAATGTGATCAGAGACTTGGTGCATGGATACGTCATCCTCCTCACCAACACTAGATTCCATACCCTGAAAGCCGAACTCAAAACACTTAACATTTTTTCCCCAAACAAATCTCAAAGACTTCGGTCCTAATTTAGAACTAACCACTCTAATACCACTCTATCATGACCCATCCATGTGGATCCCATTTCGTGACTCCCCAAGCCCACCTCCAATAGGTCAAAGTATGTGGACTAGCACCAAGTAGTCATATCACTAACATGGGAGGCCTTGGCCTAAGTACCTATACACACACACATATATCCAAGCCTATAAAATGTTGAAATGTAAAAACAACTAAATGTCCATGCATTCATACATCTAAGTCCCAAAACTAGAGTATGACAAGAAGTAAACAAAATTAAGCAGGGACAAATAAAATCCACCTATAATGAGTTTGAAAACAATCCCAACCTACAAGTAAAACTGGGACTGCTGTCAAAATACCATAGGAAAAAACCTTGGTCTGTCTAGTCTCACTAAGAACTATCTGGTCCTAGTCTGTCAAGGTGTATATCAAAAAGGTCGATCATCTAAAAAAGATACAACATGTGTGAGAAAATGCGATGTAGGGGTGAGTATAATAATATCCAACAGGACACCTTAAACCCATAAAGAATACAAAAAAATAGAGTTAGATCTACACAGGTATATATCTATAATTCATATAATAAAAATATACAAATATACTCAAAAAATACACAAAGTCTCAAAGGTAAGTACAACCATAATATTCCATTCTAGGGTCACAGCTCGATGATTCCACAAATCACTCGCCTAGGAGAACACACTCATGTGTTTGATAACACTAATGATGTCCTTTAGATAGGTATTGCTCATTAGGGGTCATCATATAAGTACAAGATGGACGGTTTGAAGATATATGATACATAGATGAGGATCTCACCCAAGACCATAGGGTATACCCACAACTCAATTTAGTTAGCTCACTATGTAGAGGATAAACACCCACATATTGTTGGTCATGATGATACCAAGAACACCACATAGGGCTCAAATATGAATATAGGATCTCACTCTAAGCCTCATAGAAGGATTCTAACAACTCTATCCAAGAAATCTTATTGAAGGGATATCTTTCCTAGGATTTGGAGATGATTCCATACTAACCCTCAGGGAATAGATAAAGGTAATGCATCCTAATGAAACTCATCGAAGATACAGAGGTTAATGAATCCAAGCCATGTTTTGAGGAGTACACAATGTGTAGAAGGGTTTCATGCCATTCCCCTTGACCATGTGTCCTACCCGTGTTAATGGTCCATGTCTCATGACTGTTTCTATGTCCATGTATAATTATACAGTGTGTCGACTTCCTACGTACTCTACTCATGTACCATTAAATAGAATAGATCATGTACTTTTCCAGGTTGTGTCCGTGTGGGGGAGTACACAACATTCTCCAACCCATGTACTCCAACCCATGTCCATGTACATTCTGAGGTACATGTCGATCCACCATGGAGAGACCACATGTCGTGTGATAGGTTCACACATCGTGTGATACTTAACTTTATATAAAACCCTAGATTCTATAAAGAGGGGATAACATGTCGTGTGGATCTGCGTTAAATGCATTGTATCATGGAATTTTCTAGATTCCTAGATCTGGTTTTCACATTATTTTCCATTCATTTGGCATTCGATCCGAAAATCAGATCACCAGGATATCATGATCTAATCCATGAAGAGTCATTCCATCACTAAATATCATGATATGGCTGGTCAGTTTTTTTTAAATCATCCTTGCTCACCATTCTTCATTGTGAAATGAAGAACACAAAATCAAGTATCAAAACCATCTGATCCATCATTGATGCCATCATCACACCATCTCCATGTCACTCATATCCTAAATCTATAATATCGGATCATTTCTACCAGAAATATGTGTGCATTGATCAATTCATCGAGATATGTTGAACCATAGTCCAAAATAATAATGCCCATGATGAATAAATAATCGAGGGATAAAAGAACAAGAACAATCAAGGGGAATAGACCTTGGATGATTTTTTTGTTGACCTCGATTCATTTCTATGAGAATTTAAATGATTAATCAACAATCACAAAGTAATTATCCAAAAAACCCGATTAATCTAACCCATCCCACATTATTATAGATCCATGAATCAATCCATTGGTAGATTGATTCATGCTCATCATAGAAACTAAGAATGGGGAAAGAATCCAATCAAAAAAAACATCCTACCTTGATTCAGATCAATCATTGATAAAGAATGGAGTTGGTCCATGACCGTTGGTGTGATCCTTTTTTTATTCTCACACTAATTTTTGATCCTCAACCTGGTCTTCATTCATCAATATAATCTCATTCCATACTCTCCAATGGGTCTCTAATTATTTATAGGGTTATGCGAATAACCCTAAAAAATTTCAATAAGAATTTATTTAAAGAAGTGACTAGGTAAATGCATCAATGAATAAATAAAATTATTTATTTTATTCATTTCACGACCATGATGACTTTTCTAAAAATGCCATATGTGGACTAAGGTTAAGGCATGTCTAGGATAAAAACCACATTCTAAACTTAGTTGTTTCTTCATGTTTCTAATTCGGGCCCATGTTTATATGTTATTCCACTTTTTTAGGAAAATTATGTATTATTTTCATTTAATATATTTAATATATTTCAATAATTTATTATGGGAACATTGGGCCTTGGAATCACACATCGTATCAGCACCTAGTCTTGAAAATAATCCATATAATATCCAAAAAAAATATACATGAAAATTTTGATTCATTACTAAAAACCTCAAAATCATAGTATTATATTACCATGTAGAATATTAGGAATGACATCAGTGATTACATGACATGAATATATGCTTCACATCATTTTTCTATAATTCATTAAAGGACTCCTAGTGGCCCAACCATATTATATGAAGGAGTTTCCACATTATGAATTTGTTATGAGAAACCTAAAAAATTTAATGATTGAAAAACCTTAAGGAAATTATGAAAAAAAATTATAAATAAGGAAGACTTATGAAAATATTAATATGAGAATTTTCATGATAAGGAATCATGCTCTTTTTATGACCTATTTAGATCTTGAGGAAGTTCCATGACATGTTTACCATGTATTTAAAATTCATCTGGACATGTCGCCCAAGTCATGAAAATTCATTTGTACATGTCATCTAAGTATTTCAGAGTCCTTCGTACACATACACCAAATCTTTTCAAGTCCTCTAGAAATGTCACACAAGTCTTTAGAATTCATTAGGACATGTCTCCCAAGTCTTAAGAAGTCCTCCAAACATATCAGCCATGTCATTTAAAGTCCTCCAATCATGTTATCCAAGCAATGTGACATCCTTCTGACATGTCAATATTGATCACAAGGAACCCTTGTACAGGTCTATGATGTTCATAGGAAGACCCTCAAATGTGTCAACAGATTCATGTGATAGTCCTCGGTAAATTCCAGCCAAATCATGTGATAGATCTCTGATATTCCTTCTTCAATCATGAAATGCTACCTATGACATGTCATCCTTGTTAGAAAAACACTCAAGAAATGTTGGGTAGGAATAAAGTGTGTATTATGAAAATACACTGGGATATGATAACCTTTTCTCTTATATATATTTAAGAATACCCCCATCTGAACTTTGAGAACTCTGATTTCAATCCAAATGAGATATGTAGAACGCCTTCCTAATACCTAAGTTCCAATGGTAATCCAACTTGGTATAAGCCCCTCCATGTCTCAAACACTCTAACTAGTGGGACCCAAATGCTCATATGGGTTCATAACTATTCCTCATCTATCATCATATTGATGAGTTAACTGAATAATAAGAAATATGATTCCTACTATAAATAGGAAATGTATGATGCCTTCCAAAGGATCGAGCTCCTGATCAAACATTATATAAGGGATTCCCTAGTGTATAAGTCCTGAATTCACATGTAGTGATACTGATCATTGTTTATCCCATTTTCGCCACACCAAGCATAGCTCATGTGGATTTTGGTATTTTCGATTATCGTATCACTCACAAAATAATTATCCCCTATCAATGCAAAACTTAGTGTGTAAGCCCCATTCAGTGACATGGTATGATTTCCCCCACACAAGGGCACTTGCCTCAGTACAAGTACTAGAGGCATTACCATATTTATAAACGCTAGGGAAATAACCCTCTGGGGAATTAATTATTAGTCACTGCTCAT